>CM057456.1:717243500-718615500 GCA_016271365.2 Neoceratodus forsteri
CCCCAGGATCACCTCGAGGGTCATGAGGGCCTCCCTGTTGACTGCCCTTCCCTCCGGATCCACCAGCCAGGAGTAGCCCCCCTGGAGCACACAAAGCCAGGGTCATGAGGGCCTGAGACACCAGCCCTCCCCAGGATCACCTCGAGGGTTGTGAGGGCCTCCCTGTTGACTGCCCTCCCCACCAGATCCACCAGCCAGGGGTGCCCCCCCAGAGCACAGAAAGCACACAAAGCTAGGGTTGCGAAGGCTTGAGATGCCAGCCCTCCCCAGGATCACCTTGAGGGTCACGAGGGCTTCCCTATTGACTGCCCTCCCCACTGGATCCACCAGCCAGAAGCACCCCCCCCCAGAGCACACAGTGCCAGGGTTGCGAGTGCCTGAGACACCAGCCCTCCCCAGGATCACCTTGAGGGTCGCAAGGGCCTTCCTGTTGACTGCCCTCCCCACCAGATCCACCAGCCAGGTGCCCCCCGGGCCTGGAAACACAAAGCCAGGGTCTAAGGGCCTGAGATGCCAGCCCTCCCTAGGATCACCTCGAGGGTCATGAGGACCTCCCTGTTGACTGCCCTCCCCACCGGATCCACCAGCCAGGAGTGCCCCCCCCAGAGCACACAAAGCCAGGGTCATGAGGGCCTGAGATGTCAGCCCTGCCCAGGACTACCTCGAGGGTCACGATGGCCTCCCTGTTGACTGCCCTCCCCACCGGATCCACCAGCCAGGTGCGCCCCCTCCCCGGAACACACAAAGCCAAGGTTGTGAGGGCCTGAGATGCTAGCCCTCCCCAGGATCACCTCAAGGGTTGTGAGGGCCTCCCTGTTGACTGCCCTCCCCACCGGATCCACCAGCCAGGAGCACCCCCCTGGAGCGCAAAAAGCACACAAAGCCAGGGTCGCAAGGGCCTGAGATGCCAGCCCTCCCCAGGATCACCTCGAGGGTCACGAGGGCCTACCTGTTGACTGCCCTCCCCAACGGATCCACCAGCCAGGAGTGCCTCCCCCAGAGCACACAAAGCCAGGGTCATGAGGGCCTGAGATGTCAGCCCTGCCCAGGATCACCACCTCGAGGGTACGATGGCCTCCCTGTTGACTGCCCTCCCCACTGGATCCACCAGCCAGGTGCGCCCCCCCCCGGAGCACACAAAGCACACAAAGCCAGGGTCGTGAGGGCCTGAGAAGCTAGCCCTCCCCAGGATCACCTCGAGGGTTGCGAGGGCCTCCCTTTTCACTGCCCTCCCCACCAGATCCACCAGCCTGGAGTGCCCCAGGCACACAAAGCACACAAAGCCAGGGTCACGAGGCCTGAGGCGCCAGCCATTCCCCATGATCACCTGTAGGGTCACGAGGCCTCCTGTTGACTGCCCTCCCACGGATCCACCAGCCAGTACCCCATCCCCAGAGCACACAAAGCCAGGGTTGCAAAGGCCTGAGATGCCAGCCCTCCCAGGATCACCTTGAGGGTCACGAGGGCCTCCCTGTTGACCTGCCCTCCCTACTGGATCCACCAGCCAGGAGTACCCCCCCCCGGAGCACAGAAAGGTACGGAGCGAGTGCGACGCAGGCCGCAGCTGCCACCATTTACAGGAGACAGCGTGTGATTTGATTTTGGGCGCCAAAAAATATTCAAACCAACCAACAAACTCAGACAAGCTGCCTTTAATTTTAATTGCTGTCGGCGTAGCTCTACTGATAGTTTTCTGTGCCTAGAATTAATTTGCAGTCTGCAGCATGAACTTTAAGGGTTGATAGATTCTTTAAAACAATTGTCTCCTTCAGTGCTACTCTCAGCCTAAATTAACCACTGCCTGCAGCTGTACCTTAAGAGTCTGTTAGCTCATTTAGTAGCAATACTGTCCAGTCAATGTAAATGTGGGAAACTTAAGCCGATTTTTTGCAGAAGGACCCAAGAATAGTTAGCATTTGATATGCAGCAAGCTAGAGTGTATACAACCTACCTGTAAAGCAGCCCGCCCTCGGCAGCACATAAATTAATTCTCCTCTCTCAGCACACAAAGCCAGGGTTGCAGGGCCTGAATGCCAACCATCCCAGGATCACCTCGAGGGTCATGAGGCCTCCTGTTGACTGCCCTCCACACTGGATCCACCAGCCAGAAGCACTTCCCCAGAGCACACACACAATGCCAGTTGGCAGCCTGAGACACCAGCCTCCCTAGATCACCTTGAGGGTCGCAGGGCCTTCCTGTTGACTGCCCTCCCACGGATCCACCAGCCAGGAGCACCCCACCGGGACAAAAGCACACACAAGCCAGGGTCCAAGGGCCTGAGATGTCAGCCCTGCCCAGGACCTCCTCGGGTCATGATGGCCTCCCTGTTGACTGCCCTCCCACCGGATCCACCAGCCAGGTCGCCCCAGACACACAAAGCCAGGGTCGTGAGGGCCTGAGATGCTAGCCCTCCCAGGATCACCTCGAGGTTGTGAGGGCCTCCTGTTGACTGCTCTGCCCACGGATCACCAGCCAGAGCACCCCGGACGCAAAAAGCACACAAAGCCGGGTGCAGAGGGCCTGAGATGTCAGCCTGCCCAGGATCACCTCAAGGGTCACGAGGCCACCTGTTGACTGCCCTCCCCACCGGATCCACTAGCCAGGAGTGCCCCCCCCAGAGCACACAAAGCCAGGGTCATGAGGGCCTGAGATGTCAGCCCTGCCCAGGATCACCTCGAGGGTCACGATGGCCTCCCTGTTGACTGCCCTCCCCAACGGATCCACCAGCCAGGTGCGCCCCCCCTCGGTGCACACAAAGCACACAAAGCCAGGGTCATGAGGGCCTGAGAAGCTAGCCCTCCCCAGGATCACCTCGAGGGTTGCGAGGGCCTCCCTTTTGACTGCCCTCCCCAGCAGATCCACCAGCCTGGAGTGCCCCTCCCCCGGAGCACACAAAGCACACAAAGCCAGGGTCGCGAAGGCCTGAGACGCCAGCCATTCCCCATGATCACCTCTAGGGTCATGAGGGCCTCCTTGTTGACTGCCCTCCCCACCGGATCCACCAGCCAGGAGCACCCCCATCCCCAGAGCACACAAAGCCAGGGTTGCGAAGGCCTGAGATGCCAGCCCTCCCCAGGATCACCTTGAGGGTCACGAGGGCCTCCCTGTTGACTGCCCTCCCCACTGGATCCACCAGCTAGGAGTACCCCCCAGCGCACAGAACGGTACGGAGTGAGTGCGACGCAGGCCGCAGCTGCCACCATTTACAGGAGACAGCATGTGATTTGATTTTGGGCGCCAAAAAATATTCAAACCAACCAACAAACTCAGACAAGCTGCCTTTAATTTTAATTGCTGTCGGCGTAGCTCTACTGATAGTTTTTCTGTGCCTAGAATTAATTTGCAGTCTGCAGCATGAACTTTAAGGGTTGATAGATTCTTTAAAACAATTGTCTCCTTCAGTGCTACTCTCAGCCTAAATTAACCACTGCCTGCAGCTGTACCTTAAGAGTCTGTTAGCTCATTTAGTAGCAATACTGTCCAGTCAATGTAAATGTGGGAAACTTAAGCCGATTTTTTTGCAGAAGGACCCAAGAATAGTTAGCATTTGATATGCAGCAAGCTAGAGTGTATAACAACCTACCTGTAAAGCAGCCCCGCCCCTCCGGCAGCACATAAATTAATTCTCCTCTCTCTCAGCACACAAAGCCAGGGTCGCGAGGGCCTGAGACGCCAACCATCCCCAGGATCACCTCAAGGGTCATGAGGTCCTCCCTGTTGACTGCCCTCCACACTGGATCCACCAGCCAGGAGCACCCCCCCCACACACACACACACAGCAGACAAAGGTACGGAGCGAGCATGACGCAGGCCACAGCTGCCACCATTTACAGGAGACGGCGTGTGATTTGTCCCTGCTGGGGCTGCGCGCCAGCTTCCCACCGTCCCCACCACCACCCTTGGTTGGCTGTCAGCTATATAGGGGTTGTCAGGTGACCCATCAGTACACTTTCCCATTAGCAGCTTATACGATCCCACCACTAGCGGCCGCTGCTCCCAGTTCCAGCTTGTTGCTGCAATCAATTGGCACGATGCTCCTCTATCTCCTCCCACTTTTCTCCCTGGCATTTCCTCTAGCCTCTCTCCCCCAGCAACCCAATCCCTGCGGGAACCGAACCACCACCTCTATTACACTCTGACCACTCCCCCGCCACCCTCATCTATCACCACCCAACACCTACTCCCACATATGCCCATCCTTACTTGGGCGCTCAGTGCCTCTGTCCTCCCTCCCTCCTTCTTTCCGGGGTTATCTGTTCTACACAACTTGGCTACTTCTGCCTCCCCTTCCACCCCACAAGAAACCCACCCCAGACAAAAGTCCAGATCTGCATGGAATATTTCCATACACTACCTCACACTGCTGCTCCTCTTGGCAGGGGATGTTGAAACCAACCCAGGTCCTATGGCTCCCACTCCCCCCCAACTCTCCCCAAGGGTCTCCGATTACTGCACTTCAACATCTGCTGCATCCTGAACAGAGTACCTGAGCTACAACTCACTGTCCTAACCCTACACCCAGACATCTTCGTTATATTTGAGACATGGCTGAAACCACACCATACTGATTCAGCAGTAGCCATTCCTGGCTACTCACTCATTAGGCAGGAGCGTTTGGGCAAGAAGAAAGGAGGCGGCATTGCCCTGGTCATCTCCACCAGGATCCAGTTCACCCCAGTCCTGCACCACAAATTGAATCCTTGATGGTTAAGCTCACTCTCCCTCACTCCTCCCCAGTGTACATTGCGGGGACTTACTGCACCCCTGCTACCCCCTTGCCCAACATCTTAGTCCACTTAGCCACATTAAAGTCTATTGCCACAGCTGGCGGGCTCCACATCCTCAGTAACTTCAATTTCAACTGGCTAGCGAACAACTGCTCTAAGCTACAGACCAAAGTAAACACTCTAAACCTCTCCCAACTAATCGACCAACCCAACCGATTAAACCCTAAAATGCTAAACCACTCCTTCTTGGACTGGGCCCTCACATCCCACCCTCACAGGATTATTAAAACTGGTCTCCTCCCCGACTCCCTGAGCGATCACCACATGGTATATATGGTCAGGAAGGTGCACAGACCCGCTGAACACCCCCTAGAATGCTCCTCACGAGATCCTATAAATCCTTATGTCTACTTTTCCTCCTGAATGACCTTGCTCACGTCAACTGGTCCTTCATACAGAAGGCACCCACCATTGACTTTGCCTTTGATATGTTCAGAAATAACTTTCTGGCTGTATGGGACTACCACACCCTTCCAAGATGCACAAGAGTAAAGGGCTCCCATCTCCCCTGGGTCACCGCTGACATCATTAGCAGATGCCGGTCCAGGGACCAGGCCTGGAGAAACATAAGCTATCCAGCACCCAAGTATCTCTACAAAGATACCGTACCCTCCACAGCTCCTGCGCCAAATCTATACGGCAGGCCAAAAAGAACTACTTCAAGTCGGCTCTTTGCTCCAACCTCAGCCACCCTTCAAACTTTTGGAAAACCATCAAATCCCTACTCACTCCACGGTCCAGCCACCAACCCTATCCATCCATGGCAACATCGTCTCGGACCCTAGTGAAGTTGCCACTGCCGTCAATACCTTCTTTACTAGCTGCGCCATGTCTCTCCTACCCAACCACCAGCTCACCCCACCCACACATAGCTCATCATTGAAATCCCAGACCCCCCCGCCAATACTTTCTCCTTCCATCCAGTCACCCCGGCCAAAGTACTACAAACACTACGTACTCATGACCCCAACAAAGGTAAATTCCCCTTAGGCCTGGACGCTAAACTACTCCACTTATCAGCCCCCGCCATTGCTGCACCACTAGCTGACCTCCTTAACCTCTCTTTCTCCCTGGCTAAAATCCCAGCCGCTTGGAAACAGGCGGTTGTTATCCCCCTCCCAAAGGGTGGCAATCCCTCTGCATCTGGAAATTACCACACCATCTCCTTACTCCCAATACTGGCCAAACTTCAGGAACACCTTTCTCTTGCCCAACTCACCCAATACCTTGACTCTACCTCTTTCTTCACCTCTTATCAGTCAGGGTTCTGTAAGTCTCATTCCACTATCACTGCCCTCCTAAGACTCACAAATGACATCTCCTCAGGAGTGGACAAGGGGCACATCACCTCGGCTTTTTTCATAGATCTGGCCAAGGCTTTCGACACCGTCTCCCACCCCAAGCTATTAGCAAAACTTAATGATGCAGGCCTCTCCAACCTTGCTACCAGTTGTTTTCAGGCCTACCTGACTGGCAGACTCCAATCAGTGAAAACTGGCTCCCAAATATCTTCCCCCCCTTCCCAGTCACCCTGGGGGTCCCCCATGGCTCAGTCCTGGGCCCGCTATTATTTTCTATATTTCTAAATGACCTGCCGCTGGCTTGCACAAACTCAGCCATACAAATGTACATGGACAATACTGTACTGTACGCCACTGGGCCCTCCACTGGTGTCGTGTCCGCTGCTCTCCAACAGGACTTCGATGCCGTACAGCAATGGTTCAGGTCCAACCAACTAATCCTAAATGCAAAGAAAACCATCTCCCTAACCTTTGGCGTGCAACCTCAGCTCTCCCGCCTAGCTGCTCCTCCCACCTTCCATACCCTGGATGGATCCCCCTTGAGTCTTGCATCTCATTTAGATACCTGGGAGTATGGCTTGATCAACACCTAGATTTCTCCACTCACATCGAATTGCTACACAAAAAACTGCACCCCAAACTGGGTGCACTATATCGCAACAAAGGGTGCATGCCCACTACGGTCCGGAAGGAAATAGTGCATAAAATAATTCTCCCAATACTTGACTATGGCGACGTGGTCTATGGCACTGCACCCTCATCCAACCTGGCCAGCCTGGACACCCTCTTTCATTCCTTCTGTTGCTTCATCTTGGATTGTCCCCCAATGACTCATCACTGTGACTTTTACAGCTCCCTAGCCCTACACTCGCTTGCATCCCGCAGACTGATCCACTGCTCCAGAGTCATAGCAAAATTCTGTTCTGAATCCCTCCCCCTTACCTCAGCTCTGCCTTATCGGCCCAACTGTCCCCGGCCTACTCACTCAGAAGCTCCGACTCCAGGCTCCTCCAAGTCCCATTCATGCATACATCCAAGGGACAATCAGCCTTCAAATATCGCTTGCCCAAACTTTGGAATAATTTACCTGCAGACATCAGGCTCACCTCTAACCTGAGACTCCTAAACCCGCTTCTCCACACACATTTCTCTGACACATGCAACTGCTACCAGCATTCATGCGCTATAAGCCCCATATGCCCCTGTTTTGCAATGCACCATTTATTCTCACCTGCTGCATCACAGGATCAGAAATGTCTAAGTATTGCTGACTTGCTTCTCTACCGTGGGCCTGTCATGTGCTTTTCTCACACTGTCTGTGACCTAAATGTTCTCTGCCATGTATATACCCAGCACCTATGCTAAAACCTTGTAAATACCTGTCCTGATGTACCCCTTGTAACTTTCCCAGGTCACATCTGGAAATGAGTGGTCCCCCTTTCAGTATGCCTGCTTAGTTTATCTCGTAAATAAATAAATAAATAAATTCCATTGCAGAAGAACAGGAAGGGAAGGTATGTCTTTTTGCAGATTATACCATCTTCAATAGGGTGGATCTTAAGAACATGACAGTTGGGGTTCAATGCCAAAAAGTGCAGAATCATGCATCTAGGGCATAGGAACCAGGAACTGAATATAGGATGGGGGGAGGTACTGACAGTCAGAAAGCAGGAAAGAGAGCTTGGGTTATCATAAATGACAATCTCAAAGTGATAGGGCAGTGCTACAAAGCAGTGAATGGGGCTAGTGCAGTGGTGGGCAACCTGAAATTGCCTGAGGGCCACATGTGTGTGGCTCTCAAACCACCTCGAGGGCTGCATTAACACGCATGACTTTGACAGGACCCACTGTACCACAAAATTGACACATTTGAGAACTTTAATGCATAAACACCTTTATTTAAAGTATTAATAACTTCATTAAAAGTGTTTAACTGACCAGAAATACCAGCAAGACAACAGTGACAGAAATGAATTACCATGGGGTGGGGGTGGGGCTGTATCAACTGAATTGAAAAGAAAGCATTTAACATTCAGGATTAACTCTGCTGTCACACCTTGACCATTTCTGAAATGTGCTCTTTGCTACCTCTTTACACCTAATTACAGGAATGATTTCCACTCTGTGAACACCACTTAGCAAGGAGAATCAAAAGTAAAAGCAGTACTTCAGTACATTAGTTTGTAAAATAATTTAAAATCACTTGTAACCTACATGTCTGAAAAGCTCCACATTCCTGTTGCTGTCTGATTAAAATGTCACCTACCAGACAAAGCACCTGATCCAACTGGGACTTCTTGTTGTGAAATAACCATGAGGATAAACTGTCTGGATTGCCAACTACTAATGACACTACCTGACTATCTGTGTTCATGATCAGGAAGCAACTAGTATAGGGGGAAGAGGCGAGCTACACAAAACGAAGAAAAGCGGAAAGTGGATGCGGAACGAATGAGGAGGGAATTTAAAGACATAGTGAGCATTCCTTAAAAAAATGTTTCTTTCACTGAAATGCTCTTGGGAGCTGCAGATAAACACATTGGGGGCCACATGTGGCCCGAAGGCTTTAGGTTGCCCACCACTGGGCTAGTGGGATGCTGGGCTGTATAGGAAGGGGTATCTCCAGCAGAAGGAGGGAGGTGGTGTTGGCATTGTTTAGCTCACTTTGTGAGATGCCATCTGGAGTATTGTGTTCAGTTTTGGATGCCAAACCTCAGAAAGGACATAGACAGGGTGGAGGCAGTCCAGAGGAGGGCAGCTAAAATGGTGCAAGGGTTGCACAAGAAGCCATATGAGTAAAGACTGCGGGATCTCAACATGTACACCCTGGAAGACAGGAGAGCAGGAGGTGACATGATCATACCTCTCAACTGTGATTCTGTGATTTTATCAGTATTTATTGTATCTCTGATTTTATTTGATTGTGCAGCGCCTTGATTTGTGAAAGGTGCTATATTAAATAAAATGTATTATTATTATTAACTGCTATGAATTTCGCACAGTGCTATGATTTTCGCACTCAAATTTACCCTTGCTCCTCACAAGTTTATCGATGTTCCTCATAATGTTAGAGCTATTTCTGGACACACAAACTATAAATCATTGAACTAAGCTGATAGAAACATTCCTTATCACTTATTATATGGGGTCCACTATCTGTAGACAAAATATTGTTTAAAAGAAGAATGTGCTCCTCATTCTGACCCTTTGCTATGATTTTTGAAGGCCAGTGCTATGATTTTTAATGCTGAGAGGTTGAGAGGTATGGACATGATAGAGACCTACACATACCTCACAGGGCAAGCAGTGTGCAGGAGGGGAGTCACTTTCAAATGAGAAAGGGCACCAGGACCAGGGGGCATGTGAGAAAGCTGGAGGGTGCAGGAGCTTAGCAGGGATGAGAGGAAATACTAATTCACTGAAAGGGTAGCAGATGCCTGGAACAGACTGCCAGTGGAAGTGGTGGAGGTGAAAGCAGTGAGGGCCTTCAAGCATGTGTGGGATAGACATGGGCTATATTAGTAAATAGGCAGGGAGGAGGGAGGGTTGCTGGAGACCGGATGGGGTCTGTGGAGAAGGAATAGGCAGGGATCAATTGGGTAGACTGGGTGGGCCAAGCGGTTCTTTTCTGCCAACAAATGCTATATTTTTGTGTTTCTGTGTTCTTCTCAGGGCCCAAAGGGTGGTATGCAAAGCAAGTTACTACTCTACTTTCTCAAACCAAGGAAATTCATTGCAAAAAAATAATTAGTTAGTGTTACAAAGTCACAAAAGGTGGGAAATGTGGCGTTATGGTTTTTTTAAACCCAGATGCTCAACCGCCTCCCCAAGCCCCTACCCTTGTGACCCAAGACCAACTACAGGTCCAGGCCAAGCCCCACAGGTTTGCTGCCTCAAGTTACAGGCCCGAGACCCTTTGCAAAGAAAGTTATGACTCATCTCCTGTGGGCCCTAAATGAAGCAGAAGGCTTGTAAGGCATGGTTCCAGATCTGCTGCTTGAAGCCACTGACCTGTGGTGCATGGCCCTGTAGCTTGGCCTTGGGTCACGAGGGTAAGGATTGGGAGATTGGAGTGTTAGGGTTGAAAAATTCCTCTGCTACATTTCCCTCCTTTTGTGACTTTGTAACCCTAATGTATACATTAATGAATGTATTTGCAATCTCTGTCTATCTATATCTATATCTATATCTATATCTATATCTATATCTATATCTATATCGATAGCTATATCTATAGCACACCAGCATTTATTTCCACTTATGACTACTCACCAATGGGAGAACAGCTTGAACAATGCCTGATGACACCACAATGACCTCTTCTGCATTCAGAACTGAGCAGTGAAATCAAACAGAAACACAGACAGTGAGGGTAGAAATAGACCAATGGTCCATCCAGACTGCCCAGGACTTCCCTGTCTAATGCTGGGACCGAATGTCCATCCAGCTCTCTACCCTCTCATACACCACCCTATTTCCTTCCCAGGTTTTGTCAGCCTGAGTAGCCACTATGCCCTTCATTCTATCACAACTGTGCTTGAAACCATTAATGGTTAACCATAAAAACTGGAGATCAAGTAGGATATGCGGCATTGCAGTAGGTAGGGAAAATGGGCAGACTAGGTGGGCCGAGTGGTCCTTATCTACCGTCAGTTTCTATGCTTCTATGTTTTAGCCCTCTTCACCTTGGCTGGTAGACTGTTCCATGGTTTCATCATCCTTTCTGTCAAATAATACTTCCTCATCTCCCTCCTGAACTTCCCTGCTCTCAGTTTACACTTTTGCCCTCGTGATCTTGGCTTATTACTCATGTTTAATAACTCCCCACAGTTCAGGAACTTGAAGGTCTCTATCACATCTCCCTTCATCCTTCTGGTCTCCGATGAGTACATGTTCAGTGCCTTGAGGCACTCCTTGTATAAATTGCCCTGTTGGCCCTGAATCCTCTTTGTCACCCTTTGCTGCACTGTCTCCAGTATGTCCTTATCTTTCCTGAGGAGAGGGCTCCAGAACTGGACAGGATACTCAAGGTGTGACCTCACCAAAGATCTATAAAGGGGTACCTTCTGCTGTCAGTACCCCTTCTGATGCACCCCAGCATGCTATCCTATGGGTAAGACTCACTAATTATTGTTCCTACTGCTCTCTTCGATTGTTTGTATTAGGCAAACTCCTGTCAGCTAGTATTCAGATTTGGGATTTTTCTTACCCACGTGAATACCTTTATGTTTCTTGGCATTGAATTTTAACTGCCATATACTGGACCACATCTCCAATTTTGCCAGGTCTTGTAGTAGTTCTCTTACTTGTTCATCACAATCCCCCCTACCACAAATCTTTGTATCATCAGCAGACAGAGATATCATGTCCTTTATGCCTGCTCATATATCAGAAATATACATGTTAAACAGTACAGGGCCTAGAACCGACCACTGGAATATGTCACTAGTCATCCTCCTCTCCATTGATTAGGCTTACATAGAAACATAGAAGTTGACGGCAGATAAGGACAGCAAGGCCCATCCAGTCTGCCCATTTCTTTTTCTACCTTACGAATGTGCCATCGGCCTTTGCTCTGTCAATGGCCTATCTATTCATACTCATCTGTATTGCTCCCTTATGCCTATCCCATGCCTGTTTGAAGCCCTGTACTGTTTTCATAGCCGCCACTTCCTGAGTTAGGCCGTTCCATGCATCCACCATTCTTTCTGTGAAAAAGAATTTCCTCACATTCCCCCTTAATCAGCCTCCCTCTAATCTCATGCTGTGTCCTCTTGTCCTGCTATTTTTCTTATATTTAAACATGTTAGACTCTTTCACCTTGTTAATGTCCTTAAGGTGTTTGAATGTTTCTTTCATATCACCTCTCTCCTTCCTTTGCTCAAGAGTATACATATTGAGCTCCGTTAATCTGTCCTCATAGGTTTTCTGATGCAGTTCCTGCACCATTTTGGTTGCCCTTCTCTGGACTGCCTCAATTTGGTTAATGTCCTTGTGAAGGTGTGGCCTCCAGTACTGCACGCAGTACTCCAGACGAGGCCTAACCAGTGTCTTGTAAAGAGAGATTATTACCTCCCTCTTGCAACTTGTGATACCCCTAATAATACACCCTAACATCCCCTAGCCTTACCTACTGCTTTAGAGGTCTGCTTGGATGATTTTAGGTCATCGGTGATGATGATGCCCAAGTCTCTTTCTTCCTTTGTGACTGCCAGCAACTCCCTCCCAGCCTATAGGTGACTTCAGGGTTTCTCTTCCTATGTGCATGATCTTGCACTTCTTTGCATTAAATCCACTTGCCACTCTTCTGACCATTTTGCTAGTTTATCAGATCTCTTCTCATTCTGCCCACCTCATCTGGATCATCTACTCTGTTGCAGATCTTGGTGTCATCTGCAAACAGACAAGCCTACCTCTAGTCCATCTGCAATGTCATTAATGAAGACATTGAAGAGGACTAGCCCCAGAGACTGATCCCTGAGGTACACCACTTGTGACTTGCATCTCTTCTGACTGTATACCATTTACCACCACTCTCTGTTTTCTGACCGTCAACCAGTTTGCCACCCAGTTGACCAACTCCGGACCCACCCCGAGCCTACCCAGCTTATTTATCAATCTTCTATGTGGAACAGTGTCAAAAGCTTTGCTGAAGTCAAGGTAGGCGACATCAACTGCTCCCCATTGGTCTACCACTCTGGTTACCCAGTCAAAGAAATCTATGAGATTAGTTTGACAGGACCTTCCTTTTGTAAACTCATGCTGTCTTGGATCTTGTGCCCCTATGGATTCCAGGTGTTGCACTATCCTTTCCTTAAGGAGTGCCTCCATAATCTTGCCCACTACTGAGGTAAGACTGACTGGTCTGTAGTTCCCTGCCTCCTCCTGCTACCACTCTTGTGGAGCAGGATCACATGAGCCCTTCTCCAGTCTTCTGGGACCTCTCCTGTGCTCAGAGACTCACTAAACAGTTCTGCTAATGGCTCTGCTAGTTCCACCCATAGCTTCTTAAGTACCCTGGGATGTATGCCATCAGGTCCCATTGCCTTGTCCACCCTGAGCTTAGCAGGCTCTTGTAGGACCCTTTCTTTTGTGAAGGGAGTAGTGCTCACCTCCCCCCCCTCCCGTGTCCATGGTGCTAAGCTGTGGGCCCTGCCCTACCTTCTCTTCAGTAAATACTGAGCAAAAGTATCTACTTTGGATAGATGCTTTTACAGGGTCCTCCTCCTCCTCACATGCCCCTTTTTCTCCTTTGAGCTTGGCAATACCCCCTCTGGACTTTCTTCTTTCACTAATGTTTCTATAGAAAGTCTTGTCACCTTCTTTTACTGTTTGTGCTAGTGTTTCCTCAGTTTGAGACTTTGCCTGCCTTACTGCCTTCCCTGCTTTCCTTAGGGCAGTTTGGTATGCCTCCCTATCTTCATCCCGCTGTGTTCCCTTATATTTCCTGAAGGCCAGCCTTTTGGCTCTGACCTTTTCTGCTACTGTATTTGAGAACCAAAGTAGTTTCCTTCTTCTTTTGTACTTCCTTTTCTGTCTAACACAATGGGATGTTGCTTCAAGTATTGCATCCTTAATGCTTGCCTACTTTGCCTGTACCCCCTCACCTGTGTTTCTTTTTGCCAGGACTAGATTAACTCTGTTGGCCATCTTATCAAAGTCAGCTCCTCTGAAGTCCCATATTTTTGCCTTGGAATGGAATGATTTAGATTTAGTGGCCAAATTGAACCATACCATGTGATGGTCACTGGCCCCCAGGTGACCTTCTACCTGGAGATCTGTGATCCCTTCCCTGTTAGTCAGTACTAGATCTAGGATAGCCCTGTCTCTTGTGGGTTGTTGTACCAGTTGTTTGAGGCTCTTCCCCTGCAGGGAATCCACCATGTGTCTAGTTCTGGCAGATGTTCCTGCTGGTATTGACCAATCTGTATCTGGCATGTTGAAGTCTCCCATTATCAGAACCTCCCTTTAGCTGTCACGTTTGTATATCTTCTAACAGTAATGTGTCTATGTCCTCCCCTGGTCTGGGGCCTGTAGACAACCCCAGTTCTTATGGCTGTCCCATTTCCTGTTTCAGGGTGACCCACAGTTCTTCTGGCTCCTTATGTGTATTCTGAATTTCTGTAGCTTTGATATTTTCATTGACATACAGGGCCCTCCCCTTTTTGCACCTCGGTCTCTTCTGAACAGTACATAGCCAGGTACTGAAGTCTCCCAAGAGTGGTTACTGGTAAACCAAGTCTCACTAATTGCTACTATGTCCAGTTTAGCCTCTGACATTATTGCCTGCAGGTCTGGGATCTTATTTCCCAGGCTGTGAGCATTTGTACATGATTTTCCATTGGCAGATTTTGGTGTGTTAGTTGTTGGGTGAGGTTTGGCATTTCCCTGTCGTCATTGTGGGAAACGGACCTTTTCTTACCTGGTGATGCAAATGAACTGCAAACATGCTGAATCCCTGTTTGACCACTAGCTGAGGGTGAGGGTGTTCTTCCCATTCGGCGTAAGGGTGCTGCACCCCTCTCCCCATTGCTAGTTTAAATATTCTGCAAAGACATCAAACTTCTGCCCCAATGCACTGACTCCCTCCTTAGTCAGATGCAGTCCATCAAATTAAAGAACTTTTCTCCCAGAACTGTTGCAAGTTCCCTACAAATCTGTGTCCTTTTTCCTGGCACCAGCCCTTGAGCCACATGTTTAGCTCTCCTATCTCTCCTTCTCTGACCTTCCGTCCATCTGCCCCACTCTCCCAGACTGGCAGAATCTCAGAGAAGGAGATGTCGGACGAAATGGATGATAGTTTGTCACCCAGCCTGGTCAGGTGTTCCTTGGTCTCCACAACTGACCGGCTGGCGAGATCATTAGTTCCTATGTGTACCAGGATGTCAATGTTTTCTCCTGCTTCATTAATGACTACCCTCTGAGTCCTATCCTGAAGCTAGTTTCCCACCCAACAAGTCAGTTTCATCCCCACCCTTAAATCCCTCATTTTTTTCACTTAACCTATTATGGGGTACTGAATCAAATGCCTTGCTTAAGTCCAAATAAAGGACATCCAATGCTTTACCCATGTCTAATTATTTTGAAACCTCATTGAAGAATTCTATGAGATTTGTCTGGCAAGAGCTACCTCTAATAAATCCATGTTGCTTACTATCCTGCAGCCCTTATAACTCCTCAAAATCCAAACATACAAACATACAAATTTGCCAGCAGAAATAGGCCACCTGGTCTATCAAGTCTGCTCGAGTGTGCAGGTAGCACTCTCACCTTGCAGCTGCCCACCCCCCTCAGCCTTTCATTTATAATAGTTTCAAGTACACACTGTATAGTATATAGAAATGTATATAGATACAGTATATAAAAATGAAATATTTATTGTCCTCAAGTGGTCAGGAAATCTAGTTCATTAAAGGAGAACTGCACTGAACTTGTAAGTAAATTTTCCCTGTAGAAGTTGATTTTTAAATAATACTTTCAATTCTTTTAATGTTCTATATCTGCAGGCTGTTTAGTTATCCTAGTGGGTGCTTCTCATTTACACACAAGCAGCAAGTATCATTTTAGAACTGTAAGATGTAGTTAATATCTTTGCTCAGTTCTTCCATTGTTGGCATAATGCATCCATGTTCTACTGTAGAACTCTGTAGTTGATTGGGATATAAATTACATCATACAATTCCAAAATGGCACTTAACATTAGAGTATAAACCAGAAACAACAACTGAAGTTACTAAAATGCATGCATAGATGGAACAATAGTGGAACTGGAACCAGTATTCAAACAACAACTTCTAATGGGAAAAAATGCATTTTAGGTTCAGCGCAGTTCTCCTTTAAGATATAATGTATCAAATAAATAAAAAAAACACTTGCCTATGCCTCAGCACAACTATGAGTAATTCTGTGACTAAGTAAAAGATTTTTATATTCAGCTTATTGTGGCATCTAACTTCAGATCTGTTCATAATGATAAGATAGAGCTATTAAATAAATAAAGGTTCTTCCTTTTCTCAGTTTTAGACTGAAATCAATATACATCACAGTTCTGAGGAACTCAATAAGGGAAGAGATAATTTATCATCATTGTTAAACTAGACTTAAGCTTCAAGTAATGGGATCTGTATTTAAATCAATGTCTTGGTCTATATCTTCTGCTTTTGCATTTATTTTTTGAAATTCAGCTTCCTTTTCTTTTGTTTTTCAATAACAATGCAACTTGATCCAGAGTGAAAAAAGTGTATGGGCCTGATTCTCAAAGGGGCCTTAGACAAATGCAAGATGCGGCAAATGGCAGCTTGCGTCAATGCCCGCTGTGCCAGGGACCCTGCACCTGATTCTCTATCGGGCAGTGTCCAAGCTGCAAAGTCCTTTGGCTTGTGGCAACCCTGGCTGTGTGCCAAACATGCAGCACATCTGGAGGGTTGCCGCAAACTGTGGAGCAGCCGCACGCCAATGTAGGACAGCCTCCCCAGCTGCGATCCCTGTTAATAAAAGTGAAGTTGTCCCTAGTGGTCTAGTGGACCGCCCCAGCCCCAATCCCCCAGTAACATATTTAAATATTCCCTGGTGGTCTAGTGGATCCCCCACCCAAGCCCTGATCCCCATTGTTTAAATTATATCCCTGGTGATCTAGCACCCCCCAAGCTCCTATCCCCCCATTATTTAAATGTATCCCTGGTGGTCTCGTGGACTGCCCCAGCCCTGATCCTCCATTAATATATGTAATTATTCCCTGGTGGTCTAGGGGAACCCCATCCCCGATCCCTGATGTGCCCAATAAATCATTTTATTTTAATTCTCTGGTGGTCTAACAGAACCCCCTCCTCAATCCCTGTATCATTGATATATTCCCTGGTGGTGTAGTGGACCCTCCCACCCCGGCAGGCAGTGTCCCTCCACTCTGCTCACCACAACCTGAAACACAGCCGGTGACTGGCACATACCTCCCCACACCACTGTGTCCAGTCACCAACTGAGCTGTCAATAAGGAGCACATACTGTATACAATACCTGTTCTTTATTGACTGCTCAGTCGGTGGCTGTATGCAGTGGTGTGAGGAGGGCTGTGCCAGTCACTGACTCTGATTTGGGCTGGGGGGAGAGTGGGGAGGTGGGACATTGCCTGCCAGGGTGGAGAGGTGAGGGTCCACTAGACCACTGGAGAATATATCAATAGTACGGGGATTGGGGAGGGGGTCTGCTAGACCACTAAGCACTATTTAAATATATTAATGGGGATCAGGGCTGGGGCAGTCTGCTAGACTACCAGGGATATGTTCTTTAACCAGTGGGTGCTAGGGGTTTGGGAGGGGGGCCATGGCACATTGCTGCAATGGTCTACACTCTACCAGAGGGGATATTTCTAAGTACCCATAGACCAGCCCTGGCTGATTTAATGGTACTTAGAATTTCTTCCATCAGGAGAGCTTTGAGAATCCCACTTTTGGGGTTGTAGCAGCTTGCATCTGCCACATGCTGCCTAGCATCATGCCATAGTCCATTTTGTGGTGCATGGGCACCACAAGCCCTATTTGGGCAGGCAGCTTTTGAGAATTGCTCCCGGTGCATTGTTTGGTGCAAGATGCACTTTGTGCCATTCATTGTAGCACAAGCCCCTTGCGCTTTGCCAGGAGCTTTGAGAATTGGGTCCTACATCTTTGTATACTAAGAATTCAAAACCAAAAGGTGCACTAGCTAGAGATCCCCACTGTGATGTGACTTTAGCTGACACAACTTTTCTTCCTAAATGATGCATAATTCAGAAAGAATTGTTCCTTAGACTGACTTTCTAATTCTCAGTCCTTTAATTCATTTTACACAAAGAAGTTCCATATAAAAAAGTCATAAAACCGCAATACTCAGAGTATTCAGCAAGACAAACATACAGTTCAGTGCAAGGGGAGAAAAAAGAGAGACAATATCAAAAAAGCTACATACACAGCATAGCCAGGAAACCTGGCTACTGAGGCCTCTGAATTATACATCATTTAAGAAGAGAAGTTATATCAGCTAAAGTCATATCATAGTAGGGGTCTCTAGTTGATGCACCTTTTTGCTTTGAATTCTTACAAGATTGTTTGAGTGCATGCACAACTAGTTTAAAAAGAAAGACCCAAAGTGAAGCACCTAACTTTTGCTTTACGCATCTTTGTATACTGTGAGACAAGGAGAAAGTAGCACCCAGACCCCCATCTCTAAAAGTTAGAAATCTATTTCTCCTTTCCTGTGTAGTAAAAGAAGAGAAATCAGGAAATATGTGAAATGTGTAGGTCTTAAAAAAGGGCGCCCTTTGACCTCACAAATCTGATTAGTCTCTTTTGTCAGTTTTGGAAAAGAGAGTCGTAATAGTAGAGCTGAATACACTTTTAGAGGCACTCTGTGTTGTGTTGGTAACTACACTGTAATTATGGTAACCGCTATGCAGTTACGGTGTTCAGATTTGCAACTGCTATAGTCGTGGGTTGGCCTCGTGGACCACTCATGAACCTGTTGGATCATCACATGAATGGTGCCCATGCCTCTCAACTGCTATGAATTCTGCGTAGCACTATGATTGTTGCACTTACATTTATCCTTGTTCCGCAACACTTTACTGAAGTTCTTAACAATGTTAGAGTTATTTCTGGACATACAAACTATTAAATCATTGAACCGACTTGATAGAAACATTCCTAAACACTAAAAATATGTGACCCACTATTTGAAGACATATTGTACATTAAAATAAGGAAGTGCTCCGCATTCTGTCCATTTGCTCTGAATTTTGAAGGCCAGTGCTATGATTTTTAATTTATTTATTTATTTAGCTTTTGTTTACCGGGTAAGTACACTAGGCAAGTATTATGCCTATTTTCAGGAACGACCCGGGAGAGTACAACATGAGGAACAACAGTCAAAGAGACATGGCAAAGAGAGTACAGTTTTTTGTCACAGTAAACAAACATGTGGGAAATACATCATTTGACGCTAGGGGAAACATACAGTAGTAAGCACATTTCAGATTATACACTCTAGACTAGCTAGTTCAACTGACAGATATATACAGGTCATCAAACATAGGAGTGGAGCATAGCCCAAGGACTGGATTGGTCATAATATAACTTATAACATTGTCATATACACCCCCTAGGCTAGTTGGATCACGGACAGGTATATACAGCTGAGAGACTGAGCGGTATGATGGTGCTAGACCTGCAGTGGACATAGTGAGTGGGCCAGAAGGCTGCTCGTGAAGCAGCTCCATAATCCCACGCATTTCCCCAGACCTGTAGCTGGCGTTGCTTGCGGCCCTGCAAAGTAATCAATATTTTTTTCCCGTTCTGAGACTGTCACAAAAGCAGAAGTTGTATTTCACAATTACCGGTTTGCAAGTCACATAAATGGGTGTTCCAGTCATAAAAATAGGCCCTGTTCTTCCTAACTCTGAAGAATCAGTATCAAAACTGTTTTCTGATACTGATAAACTAGATATTAATTACCTGAATAGGTATGAACTATGGGAAAACATCAATGTGCATAATATACTGCCAAAGCAATAGGTACAAAAAACTGACATGAAAACATAGTACAGAATAATACATAGAAACAATGGATACAGAACATAGAGGATAATGTATGGTCCTCTATCGTTAACCGGTCAGTTAACAGTCAAGAGGTTGCCAGGGCGACCGTGTGAACCTCGAGAGTGAAGCTTGAGAGGTTTACGTCGCCATGGCAACCTCGAGACGGTTAAAATTGACCGGTTGTTGATACAGAGGGACCATATATTATTTTTGTAGTGTGGGTGGTCCCACCAAAAGGCTGCTTACTTTTCATTACTAGTCACCGCCCGGCTGTTCAGTCCTTCTAACCGCTGCTGTTTATGCGTCGGTTCCCCATCGAAAAAAAAGCACGCACATGCGCAGACCAATTGCTGTTGTTAACCTATCGATGTGACGTAGCATCGATAGGTTAACAACATATCTACGTCACATCGATAGGTTAACAACCTTAGGAACAGCGTTCTACCATACATTATATAGGTATAAATTACACAGGGTATTACTGAATATATACATATCACATTAACAGCAATAGCAGCAATTGTCAGCAAAAGAAGGGTAGAATTTGGTGTCCCCCCAAAAGTATCTTGGGGCCAAATTTAAACACCGAAATTGGGTGGTTGTGAGGAGAAGTGGGAAGAACCCTGTCCAAAAACATGAACTGCATGTGCACTGGGACTTGAATGCTTTTTTTTTTTGTCAGTTTTGTTGGGTTTTTTTTGTTTTTTTTTCTTGTCATTAATAAATTTGAAATTTTTTAACATATTAAGCCCAAATTTTGTGAAGCAAGATACAGGTCCATGCCCCTGCCCATGGGTCTCGAGGGGTCTGCTGCTTTGTGTAGTTCCTACAGGCCACAGGTGAAGCAAGTCACAGGTTCGGTGCTGCATCAAGTGGGTCTGCAGCTTTACTCAGTGCCCTGAGCTAAAAGTATCAGTTAATTAATATCTTTTTCAAACAGTAAGGAAATAAATTTCAAAAAATTACATGAATCCATTTATTATGGTTGTAGCACTAAGCATAAAAAGTAGGGCAATTAAAAATTTAGGGTAAAAAGTCCCTGGAACCTTAGTGAATCTATGGTGTGTTGTTCCTTGGGGTCTGAATGATTATGCAATTCAGTGTTGGTGTTACCCTAAGTACAATACTGACACAACAATGCTTGGATAGATTGTGCCAAAATCAGGGTAATGCTAATGCTGTATCTCATGATTGTTCAAACACCACACCACAGAATCACCAAGGTTCAAGGGGCTTTTACCCTTACTTTGTATTTTCCTGCTTTGTGCACTTTACCCTAACAGATGCATTAACATCACTCCCGCTCACCCTCATGGAAACTGGGCACTCTGTAAACACAGCCAGACTAAGAAATGTGAAACCAAAAAAAGCATATTGTGGAAGGTTTCGTGTATTTGTATGTGTGGTGAGTGGAACAGACAGACAGCATCACCCTCTAGGAGCTTTTCAACATCTCCTTTCCAATAGTATGACGAGGACTATTTTTAATTTTTTTCTGCTGATATGATCATTTTATATACACTTTGTACTGACACTTTTTATGAAATTTTTTTTCTCCTCTGTCCTGGGCACCCACATTTTCAGGCTGTCCACAGGGCACATCCTGCTGCCCTCTGGACTCACCCTGGGATTCTGGATCCTTCTCCCAGGCCTCCAGTACCTCCACCATAGGTGGATCTGGCTTATCCCTCTTGGGGGCCCTCCTACTGCCAGCAGGAAGGGAAAAAAGCGCTTTTTGCCAGCCTAAACAACCAGACGTGGAAGGGCCAGCTCGTATTGGCGGTTTAGTAGTGTGGGAGGAGCTGCCAGAGAGGCCACCACCTATGGTGCCCACCTCGACCCTTTTCCATTTACAGGGCTCCCTCTACACCCACATACATGCATCCATAGTGGCATTCTGGGGGCAGGGACATTCGGCAACTTGTGGTCACCAGCAACACCAAGAACACCTCCGCAGCACCACCACCAGGCAACACTATTGTAGCAGCACACAGTCTCCCACCCTCTGGGAGGACAGCATCCAAAGGACACTCTGGATCCCTCCCTGCTGGCCACCGCTCCTGACATCCTGGGCTCGGTACTGGGACCCCGGTCACCAGCATGCCAGAGCAACGCCCCATCACTCAGTGCCACTGAGTCGGCTATGTGAAGTTTTTTATAACTTATATTTTATTGAGTATTATCAAACAAAAGAAAGCAGGATACAAAAACATTCAAATATCCTGGTCGTGGGCAAGCCCCATGGATTTATGACTCTAAAACAGATATAATGTATAACAAGTAAAGCACGTTATGGGCTATCACAAACAATTTTGAATTGAAGCCAATAAACTCATTACATACAATATATCATGATCTAAGACATAACATGTCTCTATTAATATTTATCTACGTATAGACGTGTTCCTTCGGAATTACCTACTGAGCATATTGCAGATTTGTTACCTATTACCAACCAAGTGTGTTTGGTGTCTTGTATCAAAAGGCTAAACTCGTGTGCAGAAGGGGGGTGAGGAGAGGACTAGTAACTGGGTCGAGTGGTTTGGGGTGTATACTACCCTTTGGGGGTATTGGGAGCGGAAGCTAGGTGGTTAGGGAGACGCAGCCCTCTGGGACTTTGCAATATGCAGAGCTAAGTTAGGCCCCCCCATATATCTGAATATACTGACATTCTGTTTTGATTGGTGTCCATTATCCTTTTATAATTGGCTGTCTTTTCCCATTTCGAGCAGTCACTCTTCTGCGTGCTAGAGAGTATGTTCCTTCCAGTGTCTGAGAAGGATCCTTTTTGCAGTTACTATTGCACCTAGTAACCACTTCCTTCCATTAGGGTGAGCATCAACTCCAGTTTGGTAAGTCAGTGAGGTGTAAGGGTGATTTTGTATGACATGATTTCACTACAAAAATTCTGCACCTCCTTTTGAAAGTCATGCAGAGCCGGACAGGTCCATAATATATGTGTAATGGAGCCTGTCTGCATATCACACCTTCTGCAAGTTCTAGATGGGAGGAGGCCTCACTCATGCAATTTAAGTGGTGTTCTTTGTCATCTGTGCATAACTTTAAATTGCGTAAATCTTTTTTTTTTTGTAACTTTAATAGCAGTCTGAACATTGCTGCATCAGTTACTCCAGAGTTGTGGTGTGAGTACCAGCCCTAGTTCCTCCAACCACCATTGTCTGACCCTTGCTGACCCTTGCTGTGGGGTCTGGGAGCAGAATCAGAAGGTGCTGGTATATGTCTGTACTCTGCATCATGCTCTCTTCCGGTGGCCACAGAATTTTATCTAGGGGATTAGGTTCTGGGCCTGCAAGGCTCGGGCCTAGTAGCCATCCCCAGTGCATGCCTTAGCTGGAGGTATTTCCAGTGATGCTGGTTGGGAGCCCAAACTCCTGTTGTAGATGCGCAAAGGTTTTCAGAGTATGGACAGCTGGGTGCAGTATGTCTAAAAGGTGACAGATGCCTGCTTCGAACAAATCGTTGCCCCATGCCAGTTTGCCCCAATGCACAACCATGAATTACCCCAGAGGGGGAGGTACTTTGCCTTTATCGGCACCCACCTGCTGAGCTTCACATATTTTTTCCGTACCCACAGATTATGAGAGAGGGTGGGGTGTGAGGAAGTGCTTTTCCGTGGGGGTCCAAATTGGATGATTTTGGCCAGTGGTCTTCTGGCCACCAAAGCTTTACAATCCACCCATCTGGGCTGGTATTTTTGTGTGTTCCAAGGTGCCATCTGTGACAGCTGGAGGAGGGAGGGAGCCGTGATTGTTAGCTGGAAGTCTGGCAGCTTAAGTCCTCCACTTTTAAAGTCCAGCATCAACTTGGACCAGCTTAGGCGCCTTGAGCCTGTTCCCAAAAGAAACCCTGCAGCTTGGAATGTATTGTTTTGATGAGTCTGGGGTCCACCTGTACTGGGAGATTATCTAAGATGTACTGGATTTTTGGGGCAGCCATCATTTTGAAAGATTGCACCCTTCCCCAGTGAGAGATGTGTAGCAGCTCCCATTGTCTGAAGTCTTTGTCAAGGTTCTCCAATAATGGGGCCAGGTTGTCATGTCCCATATGCGAAAGATTCCAATGAAAATTGTTTCCCCAGGTATTCTACATGGTGTAGGTCATGGAGGAGTCCCCAGGGGTGTTGTGGCAGTTGTGATATCTGTGGAGAAGATGCCAGGAATTGCAACTTGGATATGTTTGACTTGTAGCCTAAATGTTTGCTGTATTGGTTGATTGAAGTCAGGAGGCTAGTTACGGACTGACTGGGGTTAGTAAGGGTCAACATTATATTGTCCGCATAGGCCAATATCTTGTGCTTCCCTCCCATTTTGAGCTCATTTATCTCCTCAGTCTGGCAGATGGCCTGCAAAAGGGGTTTGAGTGTCAGTACGAACAGTAAGGGTGACAATGAGCAGCCCTACCTTGTGCTCCTGCCTAGCCTGAATGGGGAAGAGGTCCGGGCCATTTGTAGTGACCACCACGGATGCCCCATTATATAGCACCAACACCCGGTTTCTAAAATTTGGGCCTATACCGAACATTGAGAGGGCTTTGAACAAGCAACCCCACTCCACCCTGTTGAGGGCCTTTTTGGCATCCAGGAAGAGAAGAATAATAAGAGGATGGGGGGGGGAGCTGATTTTCAGAGCAGGTTGAGCAGGTGTCTAGGCATCTAGTGTTATCAGTGCTTCTGCACTTCGGATCAAATCCCAACTGGTCCCTATTAATTAAGGACTGGTCCCTATCAATTAAGTAGGGATTACCTCCTTGAGCCTCGTGGCCATAATCTTATCGAAGGCCTTGTAATCCTCTGTAATCAGCGAGATTGGTCTATACCTTCTGCAGAGTGTCGTGTCCTTCCCAGGTGTAGGTAATAGTGAGATCTGTGCTACTGTCATAGAGGTGGGTAGGATGCCTGTAGTGCACGCTTCAGTTAGAGCTACCATAAGGGGGCTGGAGAGGACATCTAGGAAAGCCTTTAGAAATTCCACCCGTAGCCTGTCACCGCCTGGGGCCTTTCCTAACGACATGGTTTGCAGGGCAGCCATGAACTCTGCTTGCTCAAGGGGCCTGTCTAGCTATGACTGCATGTCTGGTTGTAGCACAGGCAGCTGCGGGTGTTTGAGGAAGTGCACTATTTGCTGTTCAGTGGGTTGGACCTCACTAGAATATAAGGAGCTGTATAAAGCATGAATTTCTTCATTAATGCTCCTGTCATCATTGATGAGTCCCCCATCCCTCTTTTTGATGGTGACAGCTCTGGAACATGCCTGTTTCTTTTTCAGCTGGTAGACTAGGAGATGGTCTGACCTTTTACCAGACTCCCAGAATGTCTGTCTCAGGCAAAATAGGCATGCTCTGCTTTTTGGTGCAGGTGCATACTAATTTTATACCTGAGACCTATAATTTCTGCGAGAAGGGACCCTGTGTTGGTCAGGTTGTCCCAGAACGTCTGCTCCAGTTCCTTCGACTGCCGTTGCTAGTGTTGTGTGGAATTTTCAAATTCTGGTGGAATGAAATTTCACAGAATTTTTTGAAGTTCTGCTGAAATCCCGCTGAATTTCGCTGGAAATGAAATGGCAGAATTCCACGGCAAAAAAATGCAGAATGAGTTTTTTTGCAACATTTCAGCAAAATGTTATTCCATGAATCTCAATATTTTCCACGGAAATGGTTGCAGAATGATTTTTCGCAGACAAAATT
The DNA here is from genome assembly GCA_016271365.2 of Neoceratodus forsteri. Classification (NCBI taxonomy): domain Eukaryota; kingdom Metazoa; phylum Chordata; order Ceratodontiformes; family Ceratodontidae; genus Neoceratodus; species Neoceratodus forsteri. The sequence continues at coordinate 717,268,858 of CM057456.1, forward strand.
GCTGTTCCACAGAGTATTAATCCATGGATTGCAGCAGGTGGAATTCCGCAGAAGAACCAGTAAAATTCTGGTGGAAAAATTCCGCTGGTGGAATGGTCATTCCACACTAATTTCACTGGCAGAATTCTGCATTCCTCACAGCACTAGCTGTTGCTGTCCTGCCAGGTCTTGTGCTTTGGCCTTCCGTAGGTGGAAGGTACAACTAATGCACCTGCCTCCGATGTAAGCCTTGCGTGCATTCCAGTGGGTGCCCGCTGTGGTATCCTCAGGTTTATTTGGGAGCAGAAAATTCTTAATAACCTGCCTGAGACTAGCACAAAATTTGGATCTTTGAGAGTGGATGTATTAAAGTGCCACCTACCCCTTGTTTCAGCAGCAGTATGGTGAAATTAAATCAACTTTATTAAATTTTCTTATAACCAATACAGACCATATACATGAATCATGAACATAATCAGACAATATCCCTCCTCCTCATCCACCCTTCCCCCAACTCCACCCCCAAGAAGAACCCCCCCAACCCCCAGAGTGTGCCAATTACCCCTCAGAAAAGCAAACCAACAGTCATAAGTCACAAGGCCAAATGGAGAGTAGTCATAGGTGAGCTAGACTAGTTGCACCTTAGATCAGTTCAAATATAGGGTGTAAAGCTTACCCCATTTTTTGCTGAAGAAGTGAGGCTTATGACGAGTGCTTGCAATCAGACGCTCAGTTCAAAAACAGAAGGAGAGCTCATGTTGCCATTCATTATGAGATATCAATGATTGGTCGAGCCATTGTTTAAGAGCAGTGGAATGGTGAAGCCAGATGAAAGAGATCGGAGCATGGTCTGATATGACTGTGGCTTATATATGAGCATCTGCTGTGTGTGTGGTCCAAGAACCCGGAGTGAGCCACAGGTCTATCTGGGAGAAAGACTGAAGTGGTATAGAGAAAAAGGAGTAGTTCCTCCCAGTGGGGTGAACTGTCCTCCATATGTCTACCAATCCTAATTCCTGCACCATGTCTTACAGCATTTCAGATGCTTGGGCATGGCATCCCTCTGGGGCTTTACTCTTATCCATGAATTCATCTAGGACTGTATTCAAATCACCCTATATACCAGCTGCCCTTCATGTTGTTCTAATAATTTTGCATAAGCCTCTGAAAAAAGGATTCTTCAGCAGAGTTAGGGCCATACAAATTACATAAAGTTACTGGTTGGCCAGCTATGATATCCTGCACTAGTCTATAACATAGCACCTTTTGGGGTCTGCAGTGAATTTCTCTGCTTGAAAGGGTACATTCTTGTTTATAAGTATAGCAACTGCTGTGCTCTTGGTGTTATATGATGCACTAAAGACTTGGGAAACCCACCCTGTTTTGAACTTATCTGATTCAACTTTAGTGAGGTGGGTTTTCTGTAAGGAAGGCTACCCCAGCCCCTTCCCTCCTTAGATGGTCTAGTATCTTATGTTGCTTTATGGGGGTTTGGATACCCTTGACATTTCAAGAGATTTACTTTATTTGTTGATTAGCCACTGGGAAGATTTTTTGTTTAAATCGTAGCTTTTCTCTCTCCCTACACCGGAGCCCCGCTCAATCAGGAGATGCCATGAGCATTACCCCACTTACTGCCTTACCTGGATCCCTGGTAGACCCCCATGGAGCCGTGGCTGTACCCCCTAGGTGGGTACAAGGTGGGGCCCGTACACCCCGAGTAATCATATTTCATCGGGTCCCTCTGGTGGTCAGGCAGGCAGCAGTCATCAGGATCTATGCTCGGCGCTCCTTCCCCTTGGTGCTCCGGTGTCTTTTTCCCTGTTCTTGGGGAGTAGCATGCGCCCTGATGGCAAGGCATCTCCACCGATGTCCACCACTCCCAACCCCTCTCTGTGTGCGCTTGCTCTTGCTGTGCCTCCGGCATCTGCCAGATGCCAATCAAGTGCCGAGCTGAGACCCCCATCTCTCCCAGGAGAGGAGAGCTGTCCTCTAGATGCTCCATCCTCTCACTCTTAGCCGACCGCCGATGGCCCGGGCTTGCTCCCGAACCCGAGTCACCAGCATGGTGCAAGGTATGGCATGCAGCACCTCAGCCCTCAGTGCCACTGGGCTGGCATAGCCACTGGGAAGATTTAGGCATACCAAGAGCTGAGGAGTGCTTGACCACGACCATAGAGTGGCCTTAATTCCAACAGTTTGATATGGTATAACAAGTGTGGAGGTTAGGAACAAATGACAGAGGTGTTACCCTGGGGGATCATTCCCCAAGTCACGATGTGGATATATTTGCAGTTTGCTTGGCCACTGTAGGGCAGAGTCGGACCTTGTAGTGCCATATGCAGACATTAATTCATTAACATACACTGGTTGGTCCTGCTTTTTCTTTCCATACCTAGCAAATACAACTAAGTCATAAGCTTCCAGGAAACTTTGTGCCTGAGATAGGCATTAAACAGTAACACTTATATGACAAAGAACAAATAACAGTTGCCATAGCATACAATTAAAGTAATATGTACAGTGAGTTCCTTTTAGAGTCGAGAGGTGTTGTTGAGGTGAGGAGTGAAATCCTCGATTCCATCACCTCTTCGTCCATATCATGTGCAGTTCATTTCCAAAAGCTGGGTAGATGTGGTGTCCCTTACAACCATTTCACCAGCTGAGAGGTGGGCCAACAGGCCTTGAACTGCTGGAACAGGGAAAGAAATCTGGGGCTCAGATCAGGCACCCCCACTTTCCTCGCACTGGTCTCTAGATTTGTGGTCAGCCATGTCCTGGCTACCTCAATTTGCTGACTCCGTGTCTCGAGGTAAACAGGTGTGATTCAGCTCTCAGTGTAGTGGCTGTACCTCATAGGTGTAGGAGGGACAGCCAATGCCCTGATGGGCCTTACGGTGAGAAGAGTGAGTGAGGAGGAACTTGAAGTCTTGGAATAAGACAGACTGAGGTTTAGTTTGTGACCTGAAAAAAGCACTTCCCAGGTGTTGGAGGCACTTAGTGCAAGCACTTCACACCTTATTATGCACCTGGGGCATGCTCTAGTCAGGCCATAAAACACATCTCGTCATGTCTTATTCCATACATAGATATAGTGATGGTATGGTGGGTGCTTTATATCTTGGTTTACATAAGGCATTTGAACTAGTTAATTATAGCTGCCTGCTTGCAAGACTTGAGAATCTGGGTTTTTCACCTGTATCAATAAACTGGTTGTCACATTATTTATCTAAAGAGAAACCAATTAGTTATACTTGACTCCACATGCTCTTCCATGGCTGACATAGATGTGAGTGTTCCCCAGGGATCTGTCCTGGGCCCCATACTTTTTAGTATTTTTTTTTTATTCTTTGCCATCTGTCATCCAGAATAAAGACACCTGCATCGCCATGTATGCCCGTGATATTTTTTATATAGATCAGGTAATAACCCTAATGACATCACCTGTCATCTTCGAACAGACTTTGACAAAGTACAAACATGGCTGTCTGACAATGGAATGAACACTACCAAGACAAAATCTTTATTCTCTGGCACTCATCAAGAGCCTAAACAACTTGAGTCTTCTTTTTCTTTCCTTGATTTGGATGGTAGTCAAATTGAACAAGTTTAAAGTTTTCACTACCTTGGATTTATTTTGGACCGACATCTGACATTTCAAGATCACATTGATTATGTAATTAAAAATGTACAATCTTGGCTGAGGCGATTAAAAAATTGCTCATCTATTCATTCAGTGAAAATACTGGCTCAATCACTGCTGTTATCTGTGATTGATTATGGCCTTCCAATAGGATCTAGGTCAAAACAGCAGGAACAAAATATGGTGGTCAAAAGCCACACAGGGAAAACAGCGAGAGACATAACAGTGCTAAGGAAAAACAGTGGGGATACAGACAGTACTGTGACTCATAGCGGGTGAACGTCGGGGTGGGAAGACACTGGGAGGTGCATAGAATTTGGAAGGGAGGCATATTCCATCATGTGCCACATGCAAGATGTGTGGGAGGAACAAATCCATGTAGGTAAGCAATACAAATTAACATACTCCACAGGGCACGGAGCTCAGGCAGGAGAGGGGTGGAGGTGTGTTGGACAGTGTTATGCAGGGGCCTTCTCCTCCTATGCCCCTGCATCCCTTTCTTACATATAAACATACTCCACAATACACAAATTACCACATGAATGAAAATAGTATTGGGGAGGCAGGGGGTAGAGTGACAAAAAACATAGACCGTAGGACTTGATCCTCGGTTAGAGGTACCACAGCTATTCACAGTTTATTACCTTAATTGCTACGCTGTGCTACTAGCACACTGAAGTGGCACATACTCTTACAAACTTAGTGTGCTTGGCCCAATTGAAAGTAGCTACAGGTATAGCGCTATAATGTCCATGCTATAATTTACCTGTAGCTGTTTTCACCTACACTCTTTTCTATGCACAGTTTTTACTGCGCTCTTATTCTCATGCGCTCTTGATTTGCTACGTTCCAATATACTCTTCAGCCTCCATAACTACTCTACAGCGATTAAAAGTCCTTTATCACCAGTTTGTCGATTTGTTGGTTCTGCTCATTGCTCAACTCATCAATGTTCTTTGTATGGTAAGCTGGAATGGTTCTTTGAAAAAAGGGTTAACTATTTCAGTTTAACAACATTCAAAAGTTTTCATAATTCTCAAGTTTCTTTTGTTTCTTATGTCTGGTGTTTGTGAATGTATTAATCAACATCTTACTAGATCTGTACACACTAACATTTTACATCCCCCCATTTTGTAAGACATCCTTTGGGCAAATATTTTTGTTGTACCATGTTATTAAGTCATGGAATGCACTGCCTGAATCATTATTGTCTATTACTTCCTGGTATGTTTAAGAAATACCTAAAACAATACTGTTTGAATCTTTCCCAATCTTCATGTTATGACCCATGGTGTATTGTGTATTGTCTGGATTATTTTATCATTCCGTACTTCTTGGGTCTACCATGAAAACGGGTATCAGATGCCCTAGGGTATTAACCGATTAACAAATAAAAATAATATATATATATCTATATAAAATGAGTATAGAAAATGCCATAATCTGATTGGCTGAAAAGACGTATGAGCTGTGTTCTTATCAGCCCAGATATATGCCAACCGGCATGTTTCTTCCTTGGGATGACCTCACAACAGTGAAATATCACTAAGCTACCAGAGCTTCAAACTGCTTTCACAGGTGAGCAGTGCATGCCACCATTCTCCCACTGTACCTCCTCAGCCAGCATTGCAGGATACCAGCAGAGCAGTCACACAGTCAAATCAAACTACACAAGACTTCCATCATTTTGCCAGCAGAAGCAAGTAAAAAATATCAGAAGCCATATACTGTTTTCAATCTTTTTTTTTTTTTACTCACAGCCCATTTTCCACGTAAGTCCACCTGTCCGTCCGCTTATTTTTGTATCTCCAGACTGTATTTCTTCCCCATCCCCTTCATGACTGCCGCAAAAATCCCTACAAAACTGCACTGCACTAGCAAAAATCAAGGAGTTTGCTGTTCTGTACCTTGACCGTCCATTTCAGTTTGAAAACCGTGAATCAGTAAATGCCTATGTACGGATGCCATCAAAGGACATGATTGCTCCCAGTGAAGCCAGCCGTGCTGCCAACTGTAAACTACTGCTTCGCCTCACAGAGATCTTATGACTTAAGCTCCAATAAAATAAATAAATGAAACTTGCTCCCTTGCCGGTCGGCTGAAAATGAACACCAACCTCTGTTCAAAAAGGTAACTGCTATGCTGCCACATAGAGTGCTGCTCTATAGAATGTGAATGTGCAGTGGGGGGTAAACAACATCAGTTCTCATGGAGCTGTGTGTGGAGAGAGGAGGACAAAGCAGTAACACTTACACTAGCTCCTTCTCTGCAGCTTATGTGGGGGGGGGGGGGATGAGGCACAGATAACACTGACCTCTAGTGACTGACCTACATCATTGAAAATCACATCATATTGAAGGACTTCTTTTTTAATTTTTGTATTGAATAAAAACATTCTAATAATCATTTAACACTTTTTATTTCTTTTTTTATTAAAATTTATTTACAAGGGGACCCATTTTATTAGTGCAATAACACACTCTGAGGTGTGGGTTGTACGCCTTATAAAAGCACGCTCAGGTGCATAAGGCACTCGGCACAAGTGCCTCATGCCTTAGTACACCCCTAGGCGTGCTCTTATCAGGTGATAACCCACACCTTGTCATGTGTTATTGTTGTGTGTATATATATATATATATATATATACACATACATACACACATATATATTATAGTGGGTCAGTAGCGCCACTATAGTTAGGGTTGAGTAGGCAGTTTAATGTTAAACCCTAAATTTTGCACTTTAATAATTTTGCAACCATTCAATAGATTTGCAAGAAATTCATTATGTGCAGTCCTGTGGGGGGTAGAGCTCTTGATGTGCCAAGTTTTGTTTTGCTCAGATGTGCAGATTTTGTGCCACGCATAGTGAAAAAAGTGTAACAGTCACTTTTTTCGCCCATATTTGCTGATTTTTCCTTATCACACTGTGGCCACACAGTTTAGAATTGTGGCCTGAAAGTTTCAGGGTAGAAAGAGCTTGCTCTCCAAAACAAGCCAGCACTGGCATGGTAAAAAAAATTTCAATCCATTCCAAAGTTATTCAATTTTGAAATTTTGGGGTTCTGAGCATGCTCAATTCAATCTTTTGGATAGCTGCACAGCTTCGAACAAGGATTTGGACTCATGAACAGGGATTTTGACAGCTCATGAACAGGGATTCATTAAATCCTTTTTCGTATGAAAAAAAATTCCTGTTCGCGAGCTGCCATCTTGTTTTCAATTTTCTTCAAAAACAAAATGCTGTAACTTGCCTCACAGACCTTTTCTGTAACATTAAACTATTTGTTTTGTTCAGGGTGACATCCTCTACAAACCCATGGTTTTGGTTCCATTTAGTTTAGTCAAAAAATGGCCATTTTTAAATTGTAAAATCCCTGTTTGTGACTTGCTTCTGATCCTTGTTCGTGAGGTGTCAAAATCCCTGTTCACGAGCTGATCCTTGTTTGTGAGCTGACAAAATCCCTGTTCACATGGGGATGACCAGATGGCCCTATCTTGCGAACAAGGATTTCTCATGAACAGGAATTTTGACACCTCACGAACAGGGATTTTGACAGCTAATGAACAGGGATTCTAAAAAGGAATCCCTGCTTGTGAGCTGTCAGAATCCCTGTTCGTGAGCTATCAAAATCCTTGTTTGTGAGAAATCCTTGTTCATGAGCTGAAAAAATCCCTGTTCATGAGGGGATGATCAGATGGCCCTAAAAATCCCTGTTCTTGAGCTGTCAAAATCCTTGTTCGTGATGTGTTAAAATCCCTGTTCATGAGCCAATCCCTATTTGTGAGCTGTCAAAATCCTTGTTCGTGAGGGGAACGACCAGATGGCCCTACCTCATGAACAGGGACTGGCACACAAACAGGGATTTTGACACCTCATGAACAGGGATTTGGCTCATGAACAAGGATTTTGACAGCTCACGAACAGAGATTTTTAAAGGTTGCTGTTTCTTTGCCACGTCACTGCAAAGATATGGTTAGGACTTTTGGCTTGAAATTTGCAGGATAGAAAGGGGGTGTCCCAGAGATGTGACTTATGCTGATTTGGTGTAAAAATCTGCATTGGATCCATAGTTACATCATTCCAAAGTTGAAATTTCCCATAGGATAACAGTGGCGAATGCGGCGCCTTTCGGTGCCTATATCTCCAAAATGGTTTGAGATGCAGATTCTTCACTAAGCGCAGTTTAGTACACCTTTAAGTCCTTTCGGTGTACTAAGGATGTGTGCAGTTTACCAGTCCATGATTGCACCTGCAGTGGAATTTTTTCCAAGGTTACTACGGTTACTGAGATATTGTGCCATTTGCAGCACAAGGATTACTTGGAATGCATCTAGGCCTGACCTGCATGTCTACAGTTATAGGTAGGTGGAAGCACAGGGCCTGCGCACTCACTGGGAGATGACAGTTCATTACAAAACAACTGATACCATGGGAGCGCGGGCCCCCAAACCATATAAGGGTATGATTACACTTTCTCAAAAAGTAAGGAAATTCATTGCAAAGAACTTTGTTAATGCATTAGTTATGGTTGAAGTGACAAAAATAGGGAAATGAGGTGTTAGGGTTGACACCCTAACACCCCCTCCCTACAGCCTTACTCCCACAATCCACAGACCAACAGGTGACAGGGTGTGCCTTGAGGTCATCAGGCTTAACTCTCACCCCATTCTCTTATACTGTACCATGTCAGCTTTCTTACACATGGAATGGGTAGAGTCATGGCCGATGACCCAAGGCACACCCCATCACCTGTTGGTCTGTGTGAGGTGGGATTGGGTGGGGTGGTAGGGTGGGGGTGTTTGGGTGTCAACCCTAACTCCTCGTTTCTCTACTTTTGTCACTTCAACCCTAACTGATGCATTAACAAAGTTTTTATATATATATACACACATTCATACACACACAGTATAGCTACAATAGACCAACAGACAGAGCAATATGCAGTATATATACAGTACAGTATACTGCAAAAAGTTATGTTAATGCAGGCACTGTATTAAGGTTGAAGCAAAGCATAAAAAGTTGGGAAAAGAAAAATGAGGGTAAAATGTCCCTGGAACCTTGGTTAATCTGTGCTTTGGTGTTCCTCAGTGTATGAATGATCATGTGAGGCACTGTTGGCATTATCCTAATTTGGTCACTCTCTATCCAAGCATTACTGTGTCAGTATTTTACTTTGACAAGACAGGGATGAAATTGGGATTACAAATCTGTAGCCAACAGTGTCCTATTTTTTATCGTTCTGTTCAGGGTACCAGTTCTATCCTCACTGAGGGAACAAAGCTCAATAAACTCAAGATACTGTACCATAGGATAAGCAGGTTTGCACTGAGTCAGGAAACAGAGAACATCATTGTACTGCTCTCACCTCCATTAGCTGGCTATCCCTGGAAGAAAGATTCAGCTATCCTTTGCTATGCCTAACCTATAAGATTATGAAAGACTACTTCCAAAGCCTTAGGGATGTACTGGATTGAAGACCTCAGAGGAGACATTCTTCCTCTCAACTGCTCCTAGTGTTACCCAGGGCCTTGAAAACTGCTTGTCAGTGATTCTTCACATACATATGTGGGGTCCTGGAGAGCTCAGTGCTGGGGCTGGTGTTGTTCAATGTCTTCATCAATGACATTGGAGATGGCATTAAGGGCAAAATATGCCTACTCGCAGATGACACCAAGCTCTGTGGGAGAGTAGACACAGCTGAAGGGATATAGGACCTACAGGAAGATCTGGAAAAGCTAGGGAGGTGGTCAGGATCTGGCAGCTTGGCTTCAATGCCAATAAATGCAAAGTTATACATATTGGAACCAAGAATCCCAGGACAGAGTACTACCTGGGTGGAGTCCGAGTATCTGCATCAGAGGAGGAGAAGAACCTGGGAGTGATGATCACTAGTGACCTGAAGCACTCCACGCAGTGCAAGAAAGCAGCAGCAAAGGCAAACAAGATGCTGGGATGCATATCTAGGAGGATCAGTAGTAGGAGAGAGGAGGTTATACTGCCCTTGTACAGGTCACTGGTAGGGCCGCATCTAGAGTATGGCATTCAGCACTGGTGCCCACACCTCAAAAAGTACTTTAACCTGCTGGAGAAGGTCCAGAGGAGGGCTACAAAGGTGATAATGGGTCAGCAGGGTAAGGCATATGAGGAGAGGTTGAGGGCACTGAACATGTACTCCCTGGAAGACAGGAAAGAGAGAGAGAGGGGACATGACTGGGACCTTCAAGTACTTGAAAGGGATAAATAAGGTTGATAAGGAGAGTTTCTTTAAGCTGAGTGTCAACTATAACACGAGGGGGCACAGTCTTAAGCTGGATGGTGGGAGATCAAGGAGGGAGGTCAGGAAGCACTTCTTCACAGAGAGGGTGGTGGACACTTGGAATGTGCTGCCGGAAGAGGTCATCTCATTGAAGACAGTGGGCAGATTTAAGAGAGGCTGGAACAGGCATGGGGGAAAGTAAGGATCATGGGTAGGTAGGATGGGAGGAGTGAGGAGGGAGAGCAGGAACATTAGCTCGAGCTGTGGACCCTGCAGTATGAGCTCACTTGACAGACCAAATGGTCTTCTTCTGCTGGTTTCTAAGTATGTTTGTATGTTCATACAAAGTCCCCCTGCTATGGAATGAACTCACTCTATTCAGGAGAGCCCAACATTTCAGACATTCCAGTGACTGCTCAAAAGGCGTTGTCCTTCTAACAATTGCTGTACCCGTCTCTACTGAGATCTGTATCACTGTCATCATCATATAATACTGATCCTCATTATTTTCTGTATACCATGTGCTCTCAGATATACCTCTGTCTGTGTGTTCTCTGTACACACTGCTGCCTATTTGTGATGAAATGCACACTGCACTTTGCTAAAATGTAATGTTACTACCAGTATTATGTCATCTTGGAATGTTTATTTCTATTGCGCTGTATATACTCAGCAAGTATGTTCTCCTTCTGTATTGCATGTAATTAATCCCGGGTTGCTCCTGACAAAGGGACTTCTGTCTCAGTGAGCTCCACCCCGTTAACAAAATCCATAAATAAAGCAACACTGAGTTGCATGATTGTTCAATTCCTGAAGAACACCATGCCACAGAGTCACCAAGGTTCCAGGGAAATTTTACCCTAATTTTTCATTCCTATATTTTTTATGCTTACCTCAGTCCTGCTGCCTGCATTTATATAGTTTCTTGTGATACAGTTTTTTAAAAGATAAATAACAACTGACACCTTTAGCCTGTTTTGTGCAAGGCCCAAGCAGCAGATCTGTTGGGCACAGCACTGGATCCGTAGCTTTCTTTGCATAGGTAAGCAATATACCCATCTCACATGACACTGGTTCTGTGGTCTGCTTTGCACAGGGCCTTGTGGGCCCTGTGCGAAGCAACAGACCCATTGAGAAGAGGCATGGACCTGTATTTTGCTTTGCACGGGGCCTGAAGCAGCAGACCCAGTCAGCACAGGGGCATAACTGCAGCTTGCTTCACGCAGGATCCTGTAGGCCCTATATGAAGCAATCAACCTATCAACAATGGTGCCAGACCTATGGGTTTCTTTGCAAAGGGCCCTGCATGTCCTATGTGAAGCAACTGCCTGTAGGGAATAGCCACTAATATCTAGGATGCTTTGCAGAGAGCCTTGTGGCCACATGCATGAAGTAAATGACCTGTCAAGCAGGTCTGAAAGTTGCCACATGAGAGGTCATTGGGGGTGATAAATAGGATGCTAAAATGTAGGCTTTTAAAAATGTTAAAAGTCATGCACAATATAAAGGAAACCAGTGAAAAAATATGTCCCTTCACATCTGCAGTTCATGTTTGTGCCCCAGGCATGGAATAAATGCCTATAACTCCATACCCTGGAGTGGGTTATTGCACTTATAACATGGGCTTGCTGAGCAAGAAGTTTCATTGGTCGTAAAGCACCACCTGACCGTTGATTAAATGCCTGTACCGGCACAGTTAGGGTGATGCTTCCAAGAGTGTTATCCCTCAGCCTAGCCAAACTCGTTAGATACCCTGCAAGAGAACCTTGAGTGGCAGCCATTTAAAAAGTGCTGTAAGCTGTAACAGTGTCAGCCAAGAAGAGAAGCATGTCATCGGGCACTGTTCCCCTGTCAGGTGGTGGCACTGCCGTGTCAGTCTGCAGCAGCATTTGTGTTCACTCAGTTACCCAGGATTACAGAGGACTGTGGTACAGTAATGCAGTGGACACGTGTGACATTCTTAATGTGCAAGTGGTTGCGATGTTTTTCGCCAATCACTTTCTGCATACAGTGTCAACAGGATCGGCATCCCGAACAGTGGCTCCTCAGGCATTTCACAGGTCATCCACTATTGTCTGTGCTGTGTTTTCTTTTCATTACTGTGTTGTTGTTCAGCAATAGTGACAGTAGACAGAGGCGGACTGCGCGAGACAGAGCTTGAGCAGCAAGCACCACATCACTTGTTGTCACCCACTGAACTGATGTAGACCAAGGTGGCAACGGTGCTCTGCAGGACAGGAATGTGTCTCAGTTGACACCTATTTGCCATTCCCCAGTTCACTGTGTGACAGATGCTCAATGCTGCTTGTCAATCTGCAGTGATGTCTTCTTTGGCACCTGTGAGCCCCCGCCCCCCCCCAGCAGCACAGCTCTTCAAGTGTGACATGAAGTGGTGCACAGAGGAAATTTAGAGGTGACAGTCTCTATCGGCATGTAGCTGAAGAAGTCCATTAAGTGTCAGCTTAGTGACACCGACTCCCTGGTCCTGTCTGAAGCCCCCCTCCCAGCCCCAACCACCAGACATATGTATGTGCATGATATAGTGGTCCGCATATGTCTTACACTATGTATCTGAATGTCAGAGCAGAGTGGCATTATGAATGGGTGGCAAATGTGTCAATTCTGGGTCACACTGCTGTTCACAGTAGTTTCTAAGACAGGGTTGCTGCAGCTGGTCCTCCAAAGTCTGCCAGGTTGCGGTGTTCTATCGCTGGTGTGTGTCATGACAGCTTCACAGGGCTGCTTGTTAAATGGGAGACCTGACACAGAGTCACGGCCACACAGAGGGAGCAACCAATGGTGACAAAATGCAAGGCACAGCTAACTGTGGTAACCCGGTTGTAATGGAGTTTGCCCCCCCCCACCCACCAGAACATATGTCTCCATGTGTGATGTGCACCTGATGTGTACAGCGGCGACTAAAAACATGTTGCTGCTGTTCTGTGATGGGGCTAATAGAGCTATATTTCTGCCATTGTGTCTTCCCGATTTTGTCTGTGCATAGTCATACTCATCTGTGCGGACTTTTGTACTTGTAGCAGAGACACAGAGAGCAGGACCAGAACACAATGAACAGCAAACGCGATGTGCAGAGTACTTAAACAGGCACTGTTGATCAGAGGCAGTGGACAAATAGTCAACCCGCATTCACTGTGACACAGAGAGCCATGTGCTCCAGGCATGACAGCAACTGAAATACAAAGAACACGCCCACTGTAGTCTGCAGCCAGTGAATGTCTGAGGTGACGGGTGGCAGAAATCCTCTCCTCACACATGCGTGGTGAAAGCACAGACTGCAGAACACATTGCCAGCAGCAGTCATCTCTCTGCTGTGGAGTGCTTGAGAGAGAGAGATGGAATTACATTTCTCCTTGTTTGGCCAGTTGACTCTAAATGAGTGGCTCAACATACGTTTCCCTGATGGGCAGGCTGCACAGCAGACAGACACAGAAAGCAGAAGAGCAGCTGGTCCGGCTCAGACACTGACCTAGAGTTGGTGGCTGCCACAGATTCTGCATCTCAGCATGGAGGCAGACTGCAAACTCAATGTGCCGAACAAAGACCATACTTCTGCGCTAAAAGCAGCAGCTGTCATGCAGTATTCACCACTGAGTTGCAGGCACAGTGCAGCAAGCTTAATCTCCAGTCTGCAGATGAACAGTGTGGAGCTAAGCGATCCTGTGTGAAGGTGGCAATTGCCGAAAAATCCATACAGACACTTGGTTTATGTGATATGCAGCGGGCAGCCCCTAGAGCTGTGGAGCAGGAGAAAGTCTCCAGAAAGACAGGCTGGTAGGGAGTGCCAAAATCTGCAACATCAGTGTGTGCCATCAGCATGGGGTAACACATTACCAAGTACATGCACAGTGTCCTCATATGAAGAAACAGCAAAGAGGAGTCCTACTCCTGAGCAGAAGAGGGGAAACAGTAAAAGCAATCTGTTTGTGTCCCATCTGCCATGGGAGAGACAGCAGGAGGGTGCAATACCCATGACAGTGTCATCAGAGCACAGATCTGCTTTTTAAACCCAGGTACACATCAGTATGAGAAGGAGTTGTTCAGCACTCCCCAACAACATGAACTGAGCAAATCAAACAGTAATGTACTCCAGCTGTGTGACACATCATTATGGGCAGGAGCAGGCAGTACATGTGGCACATCACAGTGGACACCTACAAAAAGCAGGGCCAGTGTTGCAGAGGACTGTAGCATGTGCAATCTTTGGTCCCCATGTACCACACCGGCAAGTACATCTACAGTGCCATCATCTGTGCAATCAGGGCAGGGGAATCCTTCTCCTGTGAAGAAGGGAGATAAACACACAGATCATCTATCTGTCTGTCCACCTCCTCCCATGGGAGTCCAAGAAACAGGATGCAATACCCAGGGCGGTGGGATCGTGTGATCATGGTCATGCATCAACCCCAGCTGTGGGACAGTATCACAAAGAGTTGTACAGCACTAAACAACAAAATATACACAAGAAGGCAGTCAGCAATGTAGTACATAAATGTGGCACATCAGAAGGGCTAGCTTCAAGCCACAAGTGTGCCATGGCAGAGTGGGTGGAGCAGAGAAATGCAGCACACTTGCGAGCACACCTAGAAGATTCTCTATAGCTTCTGGAAAGCAACATGCTACTCCTGTAAGCAACCATGGGAAAGGCAGAGAATGTGTCTCTGTCTCCCAAGGTCCATGACAGGCAAAGCACAGTGGTGCAATACCCCGAAATCAGCCTGCATCTGACCGTAGCACAGCACAGTAAATACGTATGCTACAGGTACCAGCAGCATCAGCCAAGTACAGAGGTGGCATTGCAGCTAAGTCCTATAGTGAGGCACAGGGACTCAGTGTTGCAGCTCCGACCATGCCATCACTCAGCACAAGCCAACTTAGTTTGGTGTTGTCATGTACACCTGCAGATGGCAAGTGTCCAGCTGGTGAATGTGCAGTGAGCACCACAAGTAAAAAACATATGCAGTTGCAGGGACATGTGAACCTCAACCCCAAAGAGCTAGATCTGTTGGAGAAAGCCAAAGATGAGGCAAACACGCAGAAATGTATAGCATGGACAGTCAAAGTCAAAGTGTTTGAAGACTGGCTCCATACAAAGGACATAGCTATTGATTATCAAAATGTCCCCGTTGTACAGCTGGGTTCGCTACTCAGAGAATTCTATGCCTCTGTTTGAGGCTTTCAAGGAAAGGGGTATACTGTCAGCAGTCTGCTCTGTCTCAGAGCAGGACTGAATTGATTTTTGAATAACACAGATAACAATAGAATGCTGAATATCACAATGGATCCAGCATTTCAAGCAGCTAATAATGTGGTTATAGCTGTGTTAAAACAAATTTGTAAGGATGGGCAAGATACAGCAAGCCACCACCCAGTTATCACTCAGAAAGACTTGCAAACATTATGCAGTTCTGAGGCTCTGTCCCCGAACACACCTGCTGGCTTAGTGGGATATGAGTGGTATGAGTTGCAGCTCGTTCTTGCACGGCAAGGAGGAGAAAGTGTGAGACAACTGAAGCAGGACTCTATTACAGTTAAAAAAGATGAGTATGGCAAAGAATACTTGACCATGAAATTCAATCCCCACATCAAAAACCATGGAAACATTCACAAACTCAACAAGAAGAGCCAACATGGGTTCTTCTTTGCGGACTCCAGCAACCCTGTGCAGTTATTCAAGAACTATCTCAGTAGATGCCCTCCTAATGCGCCAGCTCTGTACCTGCATTGAAAAAGAGTGATACACCCAGAAGATGCACATTAGTACACTCAGCAACCTATGGATGTAAACTGCCTTGTAGACGTAATGTCTTGAATCTCTGAGGAAGCCCACCTATCACAGCGGTACACCACTTACTGTATCCACAGTACTGCTGTACAAATTTTGTCAGAGGCTGGTTTAGTATCATGTAAAATTAGGGCAATCACAGGCCACCACTCAGAAACCAGTCTTAAAAATTACTGGAATGCATCAACTAGTGACAGGGAGAAGGGGAGTAGACTTCTGTCATCCTCAGCAAGTGCAAACATACCCATAAGTCACCCAGTAGTCACAGCACAGCAGAATATTATGCCATTGTTCAACAGTGACAGCATCCATGGTAACTGCCAGCACAAGCACTACAGAGAGTGACAGAAGTATCACGTGTCTTTTTTTTATTTATTTGTACTTTATGCTCCTCTATCCCTGGCTGCCCCCTTCTGACCGACCCCCCCAGCCCCATCACCCCGGTATCACTGGGACTTACCCCTACCCGGTCACCGGGTGCAGAGTGTGCAAGAAGTCGGTCGTCATCCACAGCTGGAGGTGGTTTTTTCCATCATTTTCTCCCTTCCCAATGCTGGGACGCACACACAGGAAAGCGCACGTAGAGATGTGCACGCGTCCACAGAAGTCCCGCAGCATCCTCCCTTCTTCTGGACCCTCTGACCTGCACTACCCTCCGGCCTCCACTTGGGGGTAGTCATTTGGTGGGAGTGCCAGCCCACCCTCCCCAGAGAGAGGAGAGCTGTCCTCTGGACGCTCGATCCTCTCCCTCCCCTGCCGACCCCTGGCAGCCTGCGCTCATTCCCAAACATGGGTCGCTGGTGTAGCGTGAGGTGTAGTGTCCAATGCCTCAACCCTCAGCACCACCCGGCCGACGTATCACATGTGTCTTAAGTAGGAAGAGTACCAGCACACACAGTAACATGGATATGAGCATGCCAGCTGCATCTAGCCAAGCACCTGCAGTGGGACATTCATCAGGAGCAGTGAGCAGTACCGAGCAACAAATGAAGGTTTCTGCATTTGATCTGAAGCAGTTCACCAACCATGGAACTTAACTTCCACTATCACAGCAAGTAATTTTAAGTACTGGTGAACAGTGCCATAACATGTTCTGTGTTTATTTCCAGCACAACAAGGTTGTTACAGGTCAGATTTGTGACATGTTTCTTGTCACAGCCTATGTGCATGTCAAGTGTTGTTCTACGGTTCTTAAATGTCACACATGTGAAACATACGATTTGTGAAATAGGGTGTATAGCTGAAGTATTCATGGTATGCAAATAGCATAGTATCAGTACTGAGACCAGACAGAGGAGCAGCCTTGTGGCAGCAGGCCTGACAGCAAGGCACTACGTGTCTATCAGTGGTGCACTGTAAATGTGATGGTACTTTGTCGCTCATGGAGGCTCACAGTGGCTTTCTGTAAATGTACAGCCTCAGAGCTCTTGATACCCTTGCACACTGTGTACAAAGTTGTGCGTGTGTGTGCTGAGCTGCAGTCCACAGTGTTAATGGGCTGCTGTTCCTAACACATCACTGGAAGTGTTTGCCATAAAGATAGCACAGATCACAATAAGCAGCTGACATTGTGCAACAGTACAGTATTGAAACAGACGCTGAAGACTATATTGTCAGCAACGCAGTAATGACAAAGCAGAAGGCAGCAGTTGTAGACTGCATACAGTCATCTTCACCTTGCTAAATATACTCCTCTTCAGCATAGTGGATGTGTACTGCATTATCTGCACGTATACATGTTTGGGGGGGGACTGAAGTTGTATTTGTGGAGTCCCACGAATAACAGCATTGTCATGAAGGTGTGACACATGACAGTATCTAGCTACAATCATGTAGCAGGACAGTAGTCCTACACATCAAGGGCAGGATATCCACGGTATCAGGGT
Organism: Neoceratodus forsteri; assembly: GCA_016271365.2. NCBI lineage: Eukaryota > Metazoa > Chordata > Ceratodontiformes > Ceratodontidae > Neoceratodus > Neoceratodus forsteri. The sequence goes on from CM057456.1 coordinate 717,286,431, forward strand.
TGGGAGGCAGCACAGGTTAGAAGTGTGGTATACAGCACATCTTTGCAGTTTTACTTGTAGTCGTTATTGACCTAAAAAGGTTCTGTGTTGAGACTACAGTTCTTCTGCACATGTTGTAACACATAGCTGTTACTCCAGTTGCAGTGGTACTTCATGTTATGTACATGGAAATGTTGTTTGGCCAAATTAAAGTTGTTGTATGGTTAACAGAACACTGCAGTTAAATTGCCATCAATTTGATTGCAAGTACAGTAGTACTCTTACTGACCACAGCCATATGTAAGTTAGTCAGTCATGAGCAGATGTCCCTGGCAACCCCTCCCCCCCCCAACAGATACTGTTGGAATGACAGGGGAGCTTGCCAGGGCTCAGCCCTCCCTACCTCTCAAGTTAGCCCTGGTAGCTCATGCATGACAGCCACTGACATATAATGGGAAGAGGGAGTTCAGTGTAAACATTGTGCTGTAATAGGTGCCACTAACTCCCACTTCTCAACATGTGTAATTGCAAAAGTGGCAACAGGGAAACAGAGTGTGACAACAGCCTAGTACTCCTGTCGAGCAGTGGCCCAGTGGTGCTGCAATAGTACAGCTTCAGCTACTCAGAGCTGCATGTAGTGGATGTGTTCTCCATGTTTTGTTGTTTGGGAGAAGAGGGGACTCATCACAGCAAAAATTGCACCACACAGCAGGCAACACCTAGTCATCCTTTGGTGCTTCAGTACTGTGTTGTTCCTGGAACGGTTGGAGTGCTTCGTGAAGAGTAGCTTGCTAGTATGTGCATAAAGTGCTGGACACCACAGGCTCACCCACTGACAGCTGCAGTGAGCTGCTGTTTCCATTATGAAGGGACTGAGCTCACAACAATCCGAGTGTATGTTGCTTGTGGGGCGGGGCGGGCGAGGGACTCTGCGCCAGTGTCGCAGTCAGCATCCGACACAGACCGATTGCATGTAAGGGATGCATGAAGTTCATCATGGTACGGTGCTCCCTTCAGCACATGCCATTGATCCCGAGGACTGCACAGGACAGCTTCAGCCACTGACTGCTACCACCATCTTGTTTTGCTAGCCTGAGGAGATGCCTTGTAACATCAGCACGTCACAATTGAATGTCCAGTCCTGAGGAGCCTTGTAACATGGATAGCTATCACGCAACTCTGTAGTCCCACAGAAGAGGCAGTTATATAGCCCTGACACAGCATTATCCAATCCACACAACGTCAATACATGTATGCTATGTCAGTGCCACATCCGTGTCCAGTATGAAGCAGATATGACACAGGCAGGCACAAGGAACAGAGTTGTGTAAAACATTGTGTACAGCACTTCTGAGTTCTGATGGCAGTTCAGCAGTACAGAGTACTTTGTTGCTGCACACATTGTCATTGTGTTGTCTTTGTTTGTTGGGGGGGCGCTGAATGTCAGCGACAGCTCCCTTCTGTGCGACAGTTTTTTTTTTCTTTTTAGTTGTTTAACCAGGAGTAGCACACTAAGCTGAAAACTTTTTTACAGGCGCGACCTGGGAGCACAAGGAAGTTAAGTGACTTGCTCAGGGTCACACAGTATGTAAGTGAAAGCTGTGGGATTCAAACCCAGGTCTGGTCTGCTGGATGTCACCAGATTTGCAACTCAGAGCCTTAAACCACTGCGCTATAATGCCTTCTCCAGTTAGTAGATAGAGATCACACAAATAGTCATGCAAATGGTAGCAGAATTTTTTCAGCACCGCTTTCAGAGCTCTGTGCGGATCCTTAGCTGTGGACTATTTTGTGTGTGGAAGGACACATGGCTCTCCAAGGGGGAACAACATACCTGCAGCTACATGACACATGCATGGTTGGTCAGAGGGGCAAACCCATGTTATAAGTGCAATAGCCCACTCCAGGGTGTGGGATTATAGGCATTTAATCCACACCTGGGGCGCTATGAGGACACTCCACCTGCGACCTCATGCTTCACAACCCAACCCAGGCATGGATTGAATGCCTATAACCCCACACCCTGTCATGGGTTATTGCTTACTTAGTTTATCCTGTGTTGTTTGTTTTCAAGCATCCATATTATCCATATCTTTTTCATTTTTTTTTAATTTGAGGATCAATGTGCCCCCCCACCATGGTCACATAATTTGGGAGGTTAAACATGGCCCTGAAATAAGATTTTGGGGACATCAAATTTAACCTTTTTTTGTAAAAAAAAGTCCCTGTGCATGTGCAGCAGTGGTTTGTCAGGACTTGATTTTTTTTTTACAATTTTTTTTTAATTAGTGCGCAGTAGTGGACATAGTGCAGCACAAAATAGTCTCTCACATTAGACTGATCACACAATTTTTTTATTAGTGAGTATTGTTAGCAGACATAGCAGAAGATGGTGACTGGCTGAGGAGAAATGAAAAGTACAGGAGTGAGACATGAAGGGATGGAGAGTGACATGGGTGACTTAGGATAGGTGATGGTGGGGCACTAATCTTTAGGTTGGGGGTTGGGTTGGGGGCATTTTTCACAGTGAATGAGGGATGGGCTTTACTTGCTGGCATGATGGAGAAGGGTGTAATTGGTAGCAAAGGGCAGGTGAGGTTGGGGGATTTATTTAACCTGTGGAGTGGCAGTGTAACTGAGCCACCAAGGTTGGGCAACCTGGTGGCTGCAAAAGATAAAAAAAATGTTTTTTAAATAACATACATCTGGTTATGGGAAGGGGGGTTGTCCAGTCCTGGGATTGGGCACCTGGTGTTGGAAAAGAAATACAAATGTGAGGCTTTTTCCCTTCATGATTGACTTAGAAGTCAGTTACAAAGGAAAAGTAAGTGTTCATGTTTCACAGCAATGTACCATCAGCAGATAGAAGGAAAATGGAATATGCTTTTACATTTTTTGTTTAATGATTGACTAGGAATTCTAACACTTTTTCTTTTCTTTTTTGTTATAATTTTGCACATGTGAAGACTCTGGCATTTTTGAAACATTCATAACTTTTTAAGTTGGCTATTTTTGTTTCATCATGAAACAAATGAAAGGTCCTATGTTTGGACAATATCTAATGAACCTGAAAGTTTCATATTTTAAATTGGTATATTTTCTGCATTATGTCTTAATAAAGGGATATGTTACTTAATCTATGCATTTCATTGCACAGAAACTACTTTATCTATTGTTTTGAAAATGGGCATGCACTTAGACTCTGGGACTGAGAGGGTGCATGCATGCCAGTTTTCAAAACTTTTGGTTCAAGATGGGGTTCTGATGTAAACAATAACTCAACCCTAATATACTGTGCTACCATGCCAGTAATATATATATGTACATAAATACATATATATATAAAATATATATATATTTTAATTGCAAAAAAACTTTGTTAATGCACTAGTTAGGGTTAAAGTGAAATAAGGAAATGTGGTGTTAGGGTTTTCAACCCTAACACCCCACCCCCACCCTGCAGGCAGCAAACCAGGCATGGGGTGTGCCTCGAGGTTCTCAAGCCTAACGCTCACCCAATTCCATCAATAAAGAAGCTGAAGTGTGTACAGTGTATGAGAATGGGGTGAGCATTAGGCTTGAGAACCACAAGGCACACCCCATACCTGGTTTGCTGCCTGCAGGGTGGGGGTGGGGTGTTAGAGTTGCAAACCCTAACATCACATTTCCCTACTTTTTTTGCTTTAACCCTAACTAGTGCATTAACCAAGTTTTTTGCACTGAACTTCCTTACTTTGTGAGATAGTATATTCATATCCTTATTTTCCTGTAGGAGGGCAGGGCTCTACAGGCCCAGTGCTCCCATTGATCCCTAATTTTTCACATAGGTTGATCGTATCCTTATTTGCCTCCTTAGATGCATACATATTGTATGTGTTGCAGTTGCAGCGCAGGGCCCAGAGGGCCCTGCCCCTGCACTTCCATTTGTAAGACAACAACAACCAAAGTGTCAGCATAGCCTCCTTATTACCCCGCCTCACATACACATTAGTGAACCTTTCAAAATCCCCGGCAAAATGTGACCCTGCACCACCGAAATGTCACTCCATACCACATCTGTGAAAAGACCACTTTGGCAGGATTTAAAGAATGGCAGCTGTCAAGTTCATGAGGTGGTATAATAAAAAGGCTATGTTGAAAGTCTGGGATCAGAATATTTAAAATTACCAAAGTTATGAGCGTGCATAGTAAAATTTCAACATATGCACATAACTTTGCAATTTTTGCATATTTTGAGCCCAAATTTTCATCATACCCTTCTTATGACCCCGTCTCATGAACAAGGGCAGTGAAAATTTTCAAATCATGACTGAAAGGTGATTTTGCCAAGCGAGCGCAAACTCACCTTTCAGGTCATATTTGCATAATTCCACTGACATTGTTCATGAGGTAGGGTCTCAAAACGGCCATGTTGAAAATTTGGAGTCAAAATATGCAAAAAAGACAAAGTTATGCATCAAAGTTGAAAACCCCATTGAAATACCTTGAACCGCACTTATCTTAGTTTCTCATATAGCAGTCAATGGTTCCAACAGCAAGACATGCCCTCAGTGGGAAAGTGGATCTTCACACTAGGACCTGTTCAGGTGAGTGAGGGTGTGGAGGGTTGGGGGGTGCAGGCTGGCGCATGCTCAGTGGGAGGTTGGAGTGGGGTGGCAGACTGGCGAGGGACTTTTTTTTTTTTTACAGGTTTAACAAAAAAAGACATCGAGGGACTGTTTTCTTTATTACAGGTACACCAGCAGGAGAGGGGATCAGAGGGTGGGGGGCTGCCACTGGACACCAGGGACAAAAAAATTAAAACATTATGGGGATGGCAATGAGAGGGTGGGGGTGCCACTAGACTCCAGGGAAATAAATAATTACAGGGGCAGCGATCGGACAGTGGAGGGAGCCACTAGACACCAGGGAGCAATATATTATATATATATATATATACACACACAGTATATTTATATATAACAATCAAAAAATACAGGGAGGGCAAATGGAGGGTAGAAGGGTGCCACTAAACACCAGGAAAAACTCCTGTTATAATGGAGATGGTGATGATCGGAGGGTGGAGGATGCCACCAGGGAAAATATGCCAGCAAATGAGAGAGGATTTTCCTGTAATAAAAAGGATATTTTTTCATAATTCATAATATGAAAAAAGAATCTTTTTTCGTATCATGAGTCACGAAAAGATTTATAATCTTAAATCTTAAAGAAAACAGCATTTCAAGGGTATTTCTCCAACAGTTAAGTGCAGAATCTAGTTAAGGGGGTCCTGATAAGCAAGCTACATGTGTTGGTCGCTCTCCTGAATGTAATTTGTGTCATTTTCCAAATTTGAACTTTTAGGGAAAAATGGAAAACAAGATGGCAGCAACCAAAACAAAAAAAGGATTTCCCCCTCACGAAAAAGGATGCTGTCAATATGAAAAAAGATTATTTTTTCATTTCATACAGCTATTTTGAAGTGCTAATTTCAAAATTAAATAACTTTGTAACATGTTAATATTTTTTCACCAAACAAGCAAAAGGCACATCTGTGGGCCAGCTCCTTTCTACCCTGAAATGTTCAGACCAAAATAACAAAACGTCTGGGGGTTAACCATCTTGACAGAAAACCCAGCAAAACCAATGGGGAAAACACACATGAAAATTCACTTTTTGCACTATCCAGAACTTGGAATCTGCACATCCAACTGGAACAAAACTTAGCATATCCACAGATCTTCCACACAAGACTGTGCATGCAAACTTTCATCTAAATCTGTTGAATGGTTGCAAAGTTATTAGAGTGCAAAAATTGAGGTTTAACATTAAACTGCTTACTCAACCCTAACTACAGTGACATTACCATGCCACTATAATATACACATATATAAAACTACACACACATACATACTGTTAATTAATTGTTGCACAGATCAGCAGGTATGCTTTTCCTGTTAGACACCTCTCTACACAAAAACGCCCTACGGAGCAATGAGCACTTAAGCAGCCCTTTATAATTCAGGAACTGCACTCAAATTTTCCAACCTTGGGGTTAGTGCATATTTGACATTTGAGTGCCAGCACAAATGGACTGGAAAAAAATTGGAATTCAGGGCTAAAATGACTGACTTACATTGCTTGTCTTTTAAGAACCATGAAACATAGTAAAAACAAAGTAATTTACATCATGCAATATTGTCAACAGAGTAGAACTGCTAATGAACTTTTTTAACTATAACTCCAGATGTGGAGGAATTATTCTATGGTACAAAACGGGCCGAGAGAGTCACCTCAAACATTGCTCTGTGATTGGATGAAGCAGGTCACCTGCCATGTCTATATGTGGTTATGAACACACAGTAATACATTTTCTATGGCAAAATTGATAATATTAGGTCATTTTAGAGTGCAAATACAATAACACATACCAGGGTGCTGTGTTCATTAGGAGTTATAGGCACTCCTTCAGTGAGTTCTGGGGTGCACTCTGCCTTTGGCCTCATGCCCAGCACACACTGGTGGAATGCACATACCTCCCAATGAATGCACACCCGGTTATGTGCTATTTCCCATATATAACTGTGGGTGAAGTTATGGATGCTGCACAAAGAATGGGAACACAGTGGGTACTGGCAGTCGTTATGAGATGATAAATCCCAACACTAAAGTTTTTTGAAATTTAAAGTAAATGTTTTTTTCCTGTCCCAATAACAGAGTTATAAAGGAAAACGCTGGCTGCGTTGCTCATTTTGCCTCACCTGGCCCGCCTCCTGTGCTGCAGTACTTAAATTTCCATCTCCTCTCTCCCCAGATTGCTCAGTAGGGTCGTGAGGGCTGAGGAAGAAGATCGCCCTTCCCAAGCTCCAGCAGCCCAAATCGCGGCTCGGATCGCCCGAGGAACCCCCAAGTCAGGTACGGCACTCCGCTGAGCTGAGGGATTCTGCAGCTCTGAATTTGAACCCCGCCACTCCCACCACCACCCTTGGTCGGCTCTCTAACTTATAGGCACTACCACGTGAGGCTGCAGAACCAATCGGTCTACTTTACCATCTGCAGGTTATACTAGCTGAACACTAGAGGGATCCTGCTCTTCTAAGCCCTCCTATCTCTCACACAAGCTCCATAACATAATGACTCCCTTAGGTATTAGATTACTCACACTGCTCCTCTTCGCCCCGACACTGCTACAAAAAAACACAGCACTAAACCTCTATGACACTGCGACATATACTGCGACATGTGCTCCTATGCTAGCCTCCTGTCCACCTCCCATTCCCACAAACCTCCCTCAACCCGCTCTTTCTCCTCCTACACCCCACACACACTGGCTCGCCCAACTGCCTCCTCTCACCCTCCAACACCCATACCCTGTGCAGTCCACAATAGCTGGTGGCATCCACCTGCACCAGCCCTGCTCACCCCTAGCTCCCTGCCCATCCCCTGCAATACCCCTCGCAAACCCTCCCAACCGCCCAGACATCACCACCATCACAGCTGCAGTCCCTTGCTCCAGCTCACCATCTTACTCCTCCTGCTCTCGGGTAATGTCCACCCCAACCCTGGCCCAGGACCTGGTACACTGCCCTACACAGGGCAAGGCCTCCGCATTGCCTGCATGAATATCTGCAGTCTGCCTAAAAAGACTGCTGCACTCCAATGCTGGGCCTCCCAGCATAAGCCCAATGTCCTTGCCATAGTTGAAACCTGGCTCTCACCACTGATCCCGGACTCAACCGTCTCCCTCCCTGGCTTCTCCCTCTTCAGAGATGATCGTGTGGGTAAGCGTGGGGGGGGCTGCACTGTCTACCTAAGGAACTCCCTCCTGGGTCATGCCCTGCGTACCCCAAAGCTCGATCATGGGGCTCAAGCTATCACCCTAAAAATCTCTCCTAACCCAGGCCGTGGCCCGCTTTACTTCACAACGACATATGTACCCCCACGTGAACAAAACCAAGCTATCCACTCCCTCACTGAATACCTCTCTTCCCTGCCTCACAAGGCAGAACAACTCATAGTGGGTGACCTCAGCATCAACTGGCTCAGTACTACCTCTGCTCAAATCAAAGATACCTTCACTTCCCTTGATCTATCCCAGCTAGTGACTCAACCCACCAGATTTAACCAATCTACTGGGACTAGCACGCTGCTTGACATTGTGCTCTCCAACCGCCCACACAAAATAAAGGATATCAATATATTGCCCAACTCCCTCAGTGACCACTCACCAATCCTTTGCCACTGGTCCACCCCCACGCTCAAAACCCCGGGCCCTGCCACCCTCCGTCGTCGTTTTCGCCCAGGAGGTCTACATAAACTTAAGCGTCACCTTGCGGAACTTGATTGGTCTCCAATCTCCCTTGCGCCGGACATAGATGCTGCCCTTGCTTTCCTCACCAATGCCTTCTGCAAGGCCTGTGATGTTTTTGCCCCTATCACCCGCCTCCATACCAAGAGGCACACGGCTGCCTGGATAACCACCCCCCTGATCCAACAGCTGAAGCAACGTGATAATCTATGGCACATTGCTGTCAATACTGGCAAACTAGCTGACAGACAGGCCTATAATGCAGCACAGAACCAGTGCACATGGGCCATAAGAAAAGCCAAAGCCAGCTACTACCAATCCATCTTGACATCCACTTGGAGCAATGCCCGCACCTTCTGGAACAACATGAAGGAGTTAAACGGGATGACTTGCTCCACTCCTCCATCTCAGATGCTCATAAATGGTGCTGTTAATGCAGACCCTCCCCATATTGCCAACTGCCTCAACGAAACTTTCACTGACCTAAGCTCAGTTCTCCCGGCCCACTTCTTTGACCCCCATACGGTGTACGACAACCCAGCTATTGCTCGCCTCATTTCTCTTTAGGACTATCTCCCACAGGATGCGAAGCCTATCCTCCTTAACGCCTCTTTCTTCCCGCAGCCCTAGTGATGACCCCTCGACTCCTGGATACTCCGCCTAACACGGATGTCATGTTAGTCCCCTCACTGACCTCCTCAATCCGATCCTGTGTCTCGGACAATTCCGAGACATGGAAGCAGGCGAAATCATCCCTATACATAAGAGTGGAGACCGTGACTGTACCTATTAACTACAGACCCATCTCCATCCTCCCCTCCAAAGCGCTTGAAAAAATAGTATCCGCACAACTCGTAACTTATCTATCCAGCCACGACATACTGTGCCCTGAACAACATGGATTCCGTCCAGGTCACAGCACCACCACAGCCCTTCTGGAATTCTCCCACCATATACACTCTGCACTGGATGGCAGGGAATTGGCTGGGGCAGTTTTCATAGACCTGTCCAAGGTCTTTGACACCGTGAACCACCCACTATTGCTTGCCACCCTCTGTAAAGTAGGGCTGTCTGCTAGCCCATTAGCCTGGTTCTCCAGCTACCTTAATGGTAGGTCTCAATGCGTCAAGCTAGCTGGTTGCCTATCCTCGGCCCTGCCTGTCCTCTCGGGAGTCCCTCAAGGCTCCATTCTGGGCCCCACATTATTCAGTCTCTTCCTGAACACCCTTTCCAGCTCGTGTACAGGAAAGCTGCTATTATACGCAGATGATGCAGTCCTGCTCTCCTCGCACCCCAATCCGGTCACTCTCCAGAACAGCCTACAAACCTCCTTCAGCCAAGCTGAAAAATGGTTCCTCGACCACCGCCTGGTCCTGAATCTCAAGAAGACAAAGTCAATGATCTTCACACACCACCAAAGTAGCTCCAAAAATGCCCCCCTCTCCATAGTTCCCAACAGCCTCCATCCCCTTGAACAGGTGTCAACTTTCAAATATCTGGGGATCACCTTTGACTCGTCCTTCTCCTTTCATACCCATATCAGTGCCCTATCCTCTGCCATGAACACCCGGATTGGGCTCCTCTATCGCCACAAAGACTGCCTCCCTGACTTCGCCCTGCGGTTGGCCATTACTTCCTCCATCCTGTCACTAGTCGACTATGGCCTCCCCATATACGCAGCTGCTAGCCCCACTACCCTCACTAAAGTCCAGACCTCCATCAACAAAGCCTGTCGGGTTTCGGTCAGCGCCCCAAGCGGAACCTACACATGCAAGCTCTACGCCTACCTAATATACTCAATCTGGAAGAACGCCTGCAATATCACACTGGTATACTAGCAAAAAGACTCTTCTAGATCTGTGTCCCCTGGTGTCGCGTGCTCAGCTCCAGCCTGCTTCCCACTCTACCATCACCCATGCCGCTTGCAAGACTGCCTTCCTGGTGCCTAGAGCCAGGACCTCCCTTGCCAAAGGTCCTTTTATCACAGGGCACCAACCTGGTACAACTCCCTCCCAAGCCCACGCTAACACCCCTAAAATTGGTCAATTCAAACTGCCTCATGCAACCACCTACTTGGCACTCGAAGTGTATGTGCTCACGGTAAGGCCATCGTCTTCTCTCCAGCCTCGATAGCCTGCCCCACTCCATTTCTTCGCTGGAGCTCGCCTGCATGACCTACCAGGCTTTAACAGTGTTCTCCATTCTGTACTATGGCAATCTACCTAATCTTTATGCTATGTATAATTTACTGTGTAAAACACCTATGTCTTATGCTATGTATAATGTATGTACACAACTGTATTGTCTCAGCCTGTCTCGCCTCACTACTTGTTGTCTCCCCCTTCCTGTGACGAGGTGCCTTTGTAAATGAGTCTATGACTCAAAGGTTGTAAACCCGATTTATGAACTAAATAAATAAATAAATAAAATATTTTAATGCTGATTAGTCATAATCTACTTGGTGCTGAATAAACCTTTTGATTAGCCAAGTCCTTGTCTTGAATAATCAGTGTTACAAAAAAAAAAAAAAAAAATGTGGGCCATATTATTTGTACAGCAGAAAGAAAAAAGAATCAAGTATGTTTACACGGAATAGTGGGGATACTACAAGGGCACCTTTCAATAATTAAAGCATTTTAAAGATTTTTCCTGTGAGCTATCACAGCTTCTAGGATATTATTTTGCAAAGAGCGCAACTCAATTTTAGTAAGTGTGTGAAGATGCGCACTCATTGCATAAACAGAGGGTAGGCTGCGTGCATCAGCCCCTGTCATTAGCTAAACAGAACCATCTTCAGAGCTATTTTGATATTCTTTAACTCACAATTAGCAGGCTACACTAAAATAAGAGGAAGCAGAGCTGTTGATCCAATTAAGTAATAGAAGGGGGGACTTTTCTTCTCATTATTCTGATGAGAGGAGTCCCCTTTGCTCTTTGAGGTTCTTGATGGTGAATGGCGGTAATGAGGCCTGATGGATTCTGGGCTCCTAACAAGCCTTGCAGCAGCGAGAGTGATTACTCCGGAGATAGATTTGATGGGATGCAGTTGCTTTTGTAGTGTCTCAGCTGCTGACACTCTGCGACATAATCAGGTCACGGAGCCGGTCACAGCCATCAGCGAAAGCCATGGCTCTATCCTTCATTATTATAGTGCATTATTTTGTCTCAAGCCTTCAAAAAAGGACAAAAAAACTGCCACAGGCCTTTTCAAACATCAGTTCTCAAGCACAAGGGTTAATACAGTACTTCAGAGGCAAAAAAAAAAGCCAGCAAATTAAAACACATGAAAATGAGGGACACACTTGAAGATCCATGTCACCACCTCTGCATGTAAACAATCCTGAACCATATGGAATTTCCTTCGCAAATTGCTCTTTAATAATCGGTGATGGATGGTATAACGAATGGCTTGCATTATGGATATGAAGCTTCATTCCTTTGGCTACTCAAGTCATTAAAGATTAACCTTTAGCTATGGTAGCACGTCCCCTGTAATATTTTCATTACGATCACATTGCTGTAGACCAAGTGATCTGTCTTTATCATCATTTCCCATTATCCATTATCTGTTTGTATTTTTCAGTGCAAAATAAGCATTTTGCAGCAGCTAAATGAAACCCATGAATAAAGGTAGCTTGCTCAATATTCAGATATAGTTAAGGTCAGTCATGCATCAATCATTCCAGAACAGTTTATTAAGGGTGAGGAAAGTGCAATCAATTGGATAGTCAACTTGAGCATGACATGGGCTGAGTTCTTTTTAGCCTTCTCTTTTTATGATTGCCTTACCCATAAAAGCACAGCTCAGAGGTAATATCTGGTTTACAGCAGGGCAGTGCCTCAACAGCTAGGAAGAAGTGAAGCGCAGGAAGGCTACAGGATTTACTCCAGTTTCTGCAGTGAGCCAGCAACTGGGTGGGCTTTTTAAAATCTACGATCTAATGGCCCACAGTGTGGAGCTCTAACAGCACACTGAGCTGATATGTTCTTGATATTTACAGTAGGTTGCCAATCACAGAATAGGTCACGAAAATCCTGTAACCTCACTGGTCAGAACATATCACATGAACATTGACTATTTTCTGGCAACTGCACACCTCACCTGAACTACAGATTTTTTTTTCTATCAGTATTTTGTTGTGCTGTCCCAGGGTTTGCTTGACAGCACCCCCCAGCCCTGTCACTGACCTTGCCAACTTACCGGTTATACACCAATTGCACCAGACTTTTAATTGGCAGGTGGCTAGCTACATCAGTCATGCAAAAGCCCACGGGGGTGCCGCATTTAGTAGTCCCATTTTTCCTCCTGATTTTTCTCCCTGAGCTGGAGTGCAAGGACGTGTGCACCAGCATGTCATGCTCCAGCCCTGCCCTCTGCATGCTGTCTTGCTGCATTGCTGCCCAGCCTCTGCATGCTGTCTTGCTGCACTGCTGCCCAGCCTCTGCCTGCTGGCAGTCTCTGCAGTGGAAACTGGTGTTTCCCTCCCAAGGGAGCAAAGCTTCTGTCAAGCATGCAGTCATCCTCACCTTGCCAGCCCAATGAGTGACCCTGTCTGTCGCTGAAGCCGGGTCTCCAGCACGGGGGGGGGGAGCGCACCCTCTCCTCCAAGGGTCGGCCTGAACTACAGATTTTTTAAGTGATGAAAGTCCTTTCTGTAAGTGCGATAACACACTGCAGAGAGTATGATCATAAGGAAATATGCACTTCTTGGGTTGCTGTGGCTCTTGGCTATGCCTTGTGCCTAACAACCACCCATTGTGTGTATTATTCCCATACAACTGTACATCCTGTCATGTGTTATCCCTTATATGTAACATAAAGAATGAGTTTGGCTCAATCCCTTCTTCCTAAACATACCACAACAAATCCGTAACAAGTAGGTAGCCACCAAAATAAAATGTTTGAACAATTCTGGTTGCAGTAATTTGTGCTTGCTCTTATTGTACTATCCAGTTTTAATGTACTTTATTCTACTTTACTGTAACTATGAACTATGTCAATGCTATGTATTTGCTCCACTTTTCCCTTCCCCAGGGTCACACCTGGAAACGAGTCTTGGCTCAGTGTGCCTTTCCCAGTCACCAATTTTCAAATAAATAAATAAATGCATTTAACTTTTATGTTTGCTGGGGTTTTGTCTTCATCCCATTACCAGGCTTAAACATTTGAAACTAGCAAGTAACTATTCTGTCATCTCTTTCAAAAACATCTGATCACCCCCAACAGGCTTCACAATTACCAAGTGCGATGTCACAGTCTGTTCTCATGGGGAGCTCTATGATGTCATAAATAAGTGCATTATAAAGTGAGAACATTCTGACGAAAGCTTTGTATACAGACTGCATGCGAAAATAGGCATAATGTTCTACACAACCTGGGAAAGACACGAGGAATGTTTGAAAAACCATTTTCTAGTACATTTTAATAACCAGAAATAGTATGTTTATGAAACTATATATGCACGAGCATGCCTGTTTTTTTCATTCATTCATTCATTTATTCATTCATTCATTTCATTGGTTTTCTTTCATTCCAAAACTAAGATGCAGAATTTAGAAGTTTTTCAAAGTTCTGGCTCCTGTGCCATGCCCGCCATGAAAAAAACATAAATCTCATGGTACACTGCTGTGCTGTTTGCCATCAGAAAGAAGTAGTAGCACTGTCCCAATACATCCACAGTATGGATCCAGAATATACATTTAACAGGTACCCTCAATGGAAGAGATTTTTTAAAAATGGCAAGTGGCAGCCATTTTTAATGACTTGAGGCATTAATTACAAAATTAGCGATTAAAGCTGTTTTAAAAAATACTGGAGAAAATTAAAAATACACTGAGGATGAATCTAAAGATGCCAGAAGTACATTTTTGCTAAAAAACAATATGATGAAATATTTTTGGTTGATTAACTAATACTGTTGTTTAAGTGAAGCAAAAAGATCCTTAGACTTACCAGGGGGCTGTGTCTATGTTCTTTTTTTTTGCTTCTTTCTCAAACCCTCAGGCCCACAATGCTTTAATGCATGTACCCCATCTGACTCTGACTTGGAGCCACTCATGCCTCTGTGCTTAGTTCTCAGACATAATGTTAAAACTGCTGTGCCCAAGTTGTGCCTCAGTAATGGTACACAGGTGGCAACATGTTTTATATTTAATTCCACCCATGTGCCCAGACAGAAGCCCTCTGTACCCTGCCTGTGCCTTGGTCATCCATTATTGCAAGAGCCGCCACTGGGCAGAGACATTTTAGTTTACTTTGTTAACCGAGTAGGCTCAATGGAACTCAGTTTCTTTTTCAGGAGCAACCTGGATCTAAAACATATACATACTAAGTGATGTTATACAAAAGGTAGCCAAATTATACAAAATCAAATAGAGTTATATAGTAACATAATAACATGATAAATATTCATTTGTGGGCTTGCAGTATAACCTAGAAGTTAGAGCAGTGAGCTGTGAACAAGCTTAGTACATCCAGCAGATGTGGGTTTGATTCCCACAACCACTTGCATACTGCATGACCCTGAGCAAGTCACCTAACCACCCTGTGCTCCCTGTTACCCCTGTAAATGGGCCTTATGCCCATGGGGCCAAACCTGGTTACCAAAGAATTAAAAAAAATTAAAAATTTAGTTAAAACAGGTACAATACATTTAAAGTCTTCCATAAAGCCTTTTTTCCTGCAGGTCAGCCCAGGCAGGCTCATTGGTCCTATCCCCGCTCCCTCCACCCAGCTCCTCCCTCAACTTCAGCTGGGACCCTGAGACACCCATAGAGTGCCACCCTTGATGGGACTGGGCAGAGAAGGGCCATCTTCCACCCACCTACAGACACACATCCAGTACTTCAGTCCCAGTTGGAGCAGCAGTGCAGTGCAAGGCAGTGGGCAAGCGGGCAGAACGTCATGAAGCCTGAGCTGTCCACTGTTCCTGTTTTTTTCCCCCTGAGGTCCCACTAGCCACAGCAGCACAGGCAGCACATGCATGTGGAGGCATGCATGCCTCCCAGAACTGCAGCTCCCTCTCCCCTGACCTCAGCCTGCCACTCATGCATCAACACTACCACTAAGCCTTCACTTGGTGGCAGCCAAGAGCTGAGATGACCCTCCACCTCGACCTGGGAGAGGAGAGGTGCCAGATGACTGCTCAATCCATTCCCAGCCCTCCTCCCCGCCAACCCCTGGTGACTCGAGCTTGTTCCTGAACTGGGATCACCCACATAGTGAGAGGTGAGGCGCTTGGTGCCTTAGCCCTCTGCGTTCAGTACATTTGAAAGTCTTCATCAAATGATGCTTGAGGAACACAGAGAAGGTTTTATTAGAAGTAGAGTTTTGTAAGCTGGATGAAGTGTTTTTTTTTTTTTTTTTGCTATAATCTCCAAAGGGTGGACAGGCGGCTTATCAGCCGAGTCCCCACTCTCTCCAGCTGGCGCCCAATCCTCCTGACAACCACATTACCCCTGCAGATTACTTCCCATGGCAGGGCTAGGAGGGGGATGGTTGTACTCCCCACCATGTACCTTCATATCCAGTGCCAGTGATCGGGCAGCAGTGGGGGCCAGGGAGGAGTGGCTCAGCTCAGCTTTATGAAGCCCATCCCAGCCCCTTTTCCTGGTTTTCTGGTACCTCCTCATTGCTGGGGAGCACACGCCACTGCGTACGTGTGGAGGCATGCACGTGCTGCAAAGTCCTGCAGCACCCACCCTTCTTGCCACTCCCAGTCCTATACTACTACCAGGCCTCCACCTGGTAGCAGCCATGCAGCGTAGCTTACATCCCCACCCTTCCCTGAAAGAGAAGAGCGGTCTGTTAGATGTTCTCTGCCCCCAACCAGCCCCACAGCAACCCAAGATCACAAACGATCCTGGGTCATTAGCGTGGTGGGCAGTAGCACTACTGTTATTCCACTGGGATGGCCAAAAGTGGTGTTTTAAGAAACTGTTGAGAGGAGGAACAAGAGTTACAATTGCTTTCAACTTATTTCTAATTCTTCTAACAAGCAACCTGGACTATTCCTGATCAAGGGTCCGAGTGCAAAACCAACCATTGTATTGCTTGGGTTTAGATCAAATGGTAACCACATTACTTGGGAAAAGAATGTCCTGTACAATGATGGGTTCTTGGGTTGTCCATGAATGCATCTTTACCAACTGTTACCAGTTGGGTTCTATATAACTCTTTGAAGCAAGTTCAGTGATGATAGCTGAATCAGTTATTGCCCATGGCTCCAGTACAGGAATTAAACTCTGCTGTGAGATTAAAGTACTAGTATCCTTAGTTAGGCAACATATGAGCCTACAGAGACGTCCCAGTTTCTGGTGTTGTTTGGTACTCCAGTTGTCTTAAAAGAGACAAACATGAATCTGAATGGATACCATGGTCTTTAGAAATACTTTGCTATGCAGAGCACTACGCAAAGTGTCACTGCTTCACACAGTACTTCGTATAGTGCCATGCATAGCTTAGTGCCCACTTTGAGTAACCCTTCTTCTGGTGGAGACTCCATGACATGGCACTTCCCAGCACAGCTCCACCTTGCAGAGCTGTCTTTAATATTTAAAAGTTGAAAAAAGGAAGTTCCCATCCCCTCATGCTTTCTTAGCACCTATCCCACCCTCCTTCCCCAGCCCCAACCAGTTTCATATATGAATACCCCTTCCCCATGCATAGCAGCCTGCAGTCCCACCTCCCTCTTCCCCCACCCCCAGCCACAGCAAAATAATTAATAAAACAAGCCCTTCCTCTACCATCTTTGCAACACCCACTGATCCCCACCCTCCTCGCCACCCAAAAAATAGTGACACCCCCTCCTCACCCCATTCAGCAACACCCATCCCACACTTCACCCCATGCCACCTAACAAAAGTATACAACTGCATGTGGCAGAAAGGGATGCTACCACCACAGACCCTCCTCTCATCACCTTGGCTGGCTGCCATATGACTGAATGGAAGCAGACCCTCATATAAAAAAAGGTAACATATAATAAAAGGTTTCCTGGGGACGTCTAGATTTATTTTTTTTTAGGCAGGCCAGTTTGGCCAGGAAGAACAAAAACAACAACTCTCTAAGTGACATAATTATTGCGATTTTCTAGCTCTATTTACTGCAGAATTTGCTGAAATATATAAAAACAGGAACTACGACAACAACACAGTTTTATTCTATCACAGGTACAGAATAAAACTTTCCAGTTTGGCAGTGAGACAGGATTGGCAGTCTCCAAAAAGAGTAAGGACTAAATCACATTTAGAAAAATGGACTGATGTCTCAAATTAAATAAAAATACTAATAGAAACTTGCTTTGGTTTCTGAGATATACGAATGGTTAAGAGAATCTGCAGCAATACTTTGAACCACTGGAGTCTCACAGGTTTGTAGAAGTGCTACAAAGTCTTCTAAATAAAACATAAGAGTTCACAAGAAACATGGGTGATAAATTTACATTTAATGTGAGGTTACACAGCACTTTAATGGGTGTTGTCAAACTGGATTTTTTTTATAAAATGAATATTTTAATACAGTAGTTAGAAGGATTGTTGAATTGTAAAAGATGAATAGCAGCACTTGTATGTTTTCAGTTTTTGTATATGAAGCTTATTTTTATTCCTCCCTTGTTGGCTAGCTGCTATAAGTTGCACCCTCCATTAGTCCTCCCTGCTGACTATGCTTCATTCCCCCTTCTTCCTTTCTGTTTTACCCCTTCTGTCCCTTCTGTGCCTTCTTTCCCTCCCCCTCACTATTCCCTCTGTCTTACTCTCCCACGTATCCCCCTCTGTCCTCTCTCTTGCCTCTCCCCACCCTTCATTTCCCTTCCTTTCCTCATTCACCCGGGTCTCCTTGCCGCCCTATCGGTCTTGATGCTGCCCTGTTATCTTTCCCTCTAACGTCACCCTGCTACATCCTGTTCCCAAATACGTGTTTGTAGGTATAGGTCTCACACTCTTATGCTCCTCACAACCCTTTTGCTTCTACTATTGAGTGATGTGCAGCTAAATCCTGCCCCCCCACCTTCATATCCCCCACACTCCTTAAAGAGCTGATACAGTCCTGATCATTACAAAAACCTGGCTCTCTACCCAAATCAGTGATGTAGAAGTCAGACTCCCTGGTTATATGTTTCACAGACAGCACAGTGGGAAGCGAGCTGGTGCAGTCATGCAATGCATACATCCATCGCTGCCTTAACTATGACATTGTGCATCATTCTGTCATTCCTTCTTTCCAGGGACTCCTCCTGGGTAGGCTCTCTTCCCCTGCTCATGTCCCATTTTCTTTGGTGTCATTTACTCCTCCCCCAAAGCTAAGCCTGACTGTTGTCCTACCACCCTTTCAACCATTTACTCCTTCTCAACTTCAGGTGAGCACTTAATCCTTGGAGATCAAAATATAAATGGACTCACCTCCTTGGCAAAAATACTGTTTCCTCAATCTCACACAGCTCTTTACTGAGCCAGCCCATCTCAATCCCGAATCCACAAATCATTCCCTTATTAACCAGATCCTGTCCTCACACTCCCACTGCTTTATTTCTGCTGCCACCCTCCTGGATGCTTTGTATGATCTACTGCATCTGTAAGATATGCTGCACTAAAGCCCCACCTAAGCTTGTCTGGTCTAAGTCTCGTAAGTCTCTTGACCTCCCTCCTTCCCTGCTAGATGGCCTCTGAGCACTGACTGATCAGCACTCACATTATCCACTGATATAGATGTACCTCTAACCTCTTTTAGGGCCAAATTCATTGCAACATGGGACAAACATGCTGCTGTCAGATGGCCTCATGTCTATGGGTTCCATCTCCCCTGGCTCTCTTCAGGGGTCAGTGACCTGCTCAAAGCTTGTGATTCTGACTGGGATCTCCACATAACCTCAGGCTCTCCAGAGGACTTGCGATGCAAACAACTATGAAGCTCCAGCACTAAGGCTTCTAGGAGGCCATATCAATTTACTTCACCTACAACCTTCAGAACAAGCTTAAATCCCCTGATATATATCTGCTCTTTTGTTTTCCATGGAGCTTTTTTCCTGCAGCAGCTGGTTGTCAGGCTCTCAGCCCTGACCCCACCCCCGCAACCAATGATCACCTCTCTCAGCTGCACCAAAAGGGGAATGTTCTCCACAGATTCCCTCTTCAGTGCGGCCAGGAGGGGAGAGCTGGCCTCCTCCAATCTATAAATCCAAATTCCCCCAGCAGTCAAGCAGTGGTGTGGGCCATGTGGGAGCGGGTAGGGCTTCATGAAGCTCATCGTCCCCAAGTTTCTGCATTCTCCCACAGACCCCTGTCACAGTGACATGTTAGTATGTGCACATGGAGGTGCACATGTCCTGCAGAACCACGGCCCTGCCCTTCAAGCCACTTGCTAAGCTGCATTGCTTCTGGTCCTCCACCTGGTGGCAGTCAAAGGCCTTGATGGCTGACCATCCTTCCCCAGGAGAGGAGATCAGTCCCTCAGATGCTCAATCCTCTCTCATGCTGCTGACCCCCGGCAACCCATGCTCATTCCCGAACATGAGTCACTGACGTGGCAGGAGGTAAGGCATTCAATATCTCAGCCTTCCACCCCACTGAGGTACTCTCTTCATAATCCCTCTTTGCAATCTACCTCCCCAGCCTCAAACTAGAAAATAGACCAATCTCTGACCCAGCTGAGGTAGCCAATTGGAACATATGAACATATGAATTTCAGGAAGGAAAAAGGCTTGTTGCCCATCAAGACCATCCCTCAACTTCCCAGTGGTAGCATCTTTCTACTATTGCCTCCTGTAAATAATCATTTTTTTTAACAATTTCTTCACATCCTGTGCCATCTCCTTACTTCCTCCCTCTCCGTTCTTCCTCCTGCCTGTCTGTCTCCCCCCAAATGCCCACCCCCCACACTCTACTCCAGCATCTTTGTCCATCTCCCCAGTCTCCACTGAGACTATTCTTGCTGCCTTTCTCTCTCCTAATTCCTCTAAGGGGCACAGCACAGATGGGCTAGATACTAACCTCTTTTATCTCTCTGCACTGGCCATTGTTTCCCCTGTTGCCTCCTTTTTCAGTCCTTTTTTCCAACATGGGTGCATCCCCCAGTCCTGGAAGCAGACTTAAGTCTTCTCCCGCTTCTCATAACTTTAAGAGTGTGACTCTTCCTTCCCTGGTAATTAATGGCCCATATCTCATTTCCCACCCTGGCTAAGGTGCAGAAAAAATTGGTTTTCTTGCAGCCATCCACCCACCTTGACTCCTCTTCTGTTCTCTCCCCTTTCCAGTCTGGCTTTTGTAAACATCATTCAACCATCTTCTCCATCCTCCAGATCCTTGACTACATGCTGAAAGGTATGGACCAGGGCCAGTTCACCATGACCATTTTCACAGACCACGCAAAAGCCTTTGATACTGTGGTGCACCCCTTTCTCTTGGATAAGTTAGATGCTGCAGGCCTATCCAACTTGGCGGTCAAGTGGTTCTGTTCAGTGTCCCATAATATGGGCAATGCAAATTAAGCCACTCAGTTTGAGTGCCTGTGGAAATAGCGAGTGTGCTTTAAAAGTGAGCATCACAATAGCAATTAGATAGTGCATAGTGTTTGTGAACAGTGTGATCTCGTAGTTTGATCTATTAGGTTATGGGGGTGCGGGAGGCAAAGCCCCCCTCAAGTGTGCAGAGTTGCTGTTGTGACACTCGCTATTCGCACCTGGGCTATTTTGGACTTCGGTGTTTTGCATTCGTCGAAGTGCTCTTCACGATTTAATTTTTGTGATTATCACATAGAACCGTTCTGCTCCTACCACTTAAATTGGCCCCAGTCATTCCAGGTTGGTGATGCCCTGTCCACCCAGTGCCCATCACATCTGGTGACCCTCAGAGCTCCATCCCTGACCTAATTATTTTCTCCATTTTCTTTAAGGGGAACAGTCAGCCCTAAGAGCCCCACAGCCAAGAGCGGGGCTGATCCCAGTTTACAGTTGAGTGAAAAACATTGCTTTTTAAAGGGGAACTGTCATCAACAGGGTTTCTTAATGTCTGAAAGTCCATAAAAAGCTAATTTGAATGAGCCATTGTATTTATGTGTGAGTCTTTGCAGTCCAGAGTTATTCATATGTAAATCAGCCTGTAATTAAGGGCTGGGGGCAGCCATGTGTTTTAGGCTCCTGACAGGAAATGATGTCACCAAGGAACTTGGCCCGCCATGTACTGTAGGTTAAATAGGAAATCATCTGTTTTATTAAGTGTGTTTCAAGGTGTTATTACAACACTTTCTGCATTTATAATAATGGTTTTGTATGTGCATTGAAACTAGTAAGTTATCACTTTTACATTTCAAACTGTTAGTAATAATAACCCGTCTTTAGGATTGCTTTAACTTCTAGGCTATACTGCCAGCTGATCATTAAAAACTACACATCTCAAGGCTGACTCTGTGGTGTCAACAGGTATTGGGGCCCCATATCAGGATTTCTAAAACCTGGCTGTGTTCATGTTGGTACAGATTTCTGTGGCTCCAACAGCACCGACTTCTGTCTTATTCCTTTCTCTCTTTCTTAAAATTTCAGATGTGAACTCAGGTCTACAAGATGCAGATGTGGCTACGTATCTACTGGCCTGGCATCATGGGGCCAGCCTTGAAATGTGTAGTTTTTGATTAACAGCTGGCAGCATAGCGTAGAGGTTAAAGCAAAGATCTGTGAACAAGCTACTTTCATCCAGCAGAATGGGGTTTGATTACAACATGCTCTACTTGTATATTGTGTGACCAATGCAAGTCACTTACCCTCCCTGTGGTCCCAAAACACACCCAGCAGAAACAAGCTGTACTGTAGTTTTGTGCCTTTCCCAGACAAAGACAGTGAAAACAATCTGAGCATGTTGACTTATAAAGAAAAAAAATAAGGACACCATTAATTGTTTATTAATTGCAAAAACACATAGACAACATTATTAAAACATGCATAACCTGAAATGCATTATTAAAAGAGTATTTTACTTTTTTGACAAAGTTAAAAGTATAACAGTTTTTTAGAGAAATACTTTGGATGGAATGGGATTTTTTACCATAAAGGAAACAAATGAATCTAGTTGGTCCTGCCACTCATGCCCTTCAAGCATGTCTTATACACTGCAGCTCTGCCAGTGGACCTCAACTTTCCAGAATGCCATTCCCATTGTAATGTAAAGAAAGAAAAAAAAAGGGAGCGACAGTGTGTGTGTGTGTGTGTGTCTGCGCACATGCACGTGCTTCTGTGTGTCCACGTGTGTGTGTGAAATGTGTGTGTGTGTGTGTGTGTGTCTGTCTGTCTGTCTCTGACAGAAGTGCTGCACTAACTAAACTGTGCTGAAAGGGAAAAAAAATTATCACCATTAATTAAATAAAATAATATGTGGGTGGGTGTAAAAAACAGAATTTTGCACACACCCTAGGTGTGGGATGTTTTTATAAACCCCTTGGACATTGCCCTTAGCGTTAATGTAGCATCCCATACCGTGTGTGTGTGTGTGTGTGTGTGTGTGTGTGTGTGTGTAACATTCTGGTTACACACACCTACCCATATATTATTCTGTATTTTAATAATGCAGTTCTGATTATGCATGTTTTAACAGTGTTGTCCATCTATGTGTTTTTGCAATTAATAAACTATTAATGGTGTCCCATTGCTTTTTCTTTTCAAGTCAAATCTGGATAGAAAGAGCATAATAGTTTCAGAATCATAACACATGCTCAGATAGTTTTTACTGTCTTTGTCCAGGAAAGGCACACAACTACAACTTGTTTCTGGATGTGTTTTGGGAAAACAGGGAAGTTAAGTGACTTGTTCTGGTCACACAATATACAACAACAGAATGTTGGAATAAAAACCCATTCTGTTGGATGAAAGAAGCTTGTTCACAGCTCTTGATTTTAACCTCTAGGCTGTACTGCCAGCTGTAAATCAAAAACTACACATTTCAAGGCTGGCCCCGTGATGCTAGGCCAGTAGGTAAGTAGCAACATTTGCATCTTGTAGACCTGAGTTCACACCTGAAATGGTAAGAGAATAGGCTGTAAGAGAGGGAATGGAATAAGACAGATGTCAGTGCTGTGGCAGCCCCAGAAATCTGTACTGCCATGAACATAGACAGGGTTTAGAAATCCTGATATGGGGCACAAATACTTGTTGACACCACAGAGCCAGCCTTGAGATGTGTAGTTTTTAGTGATCAGCTGGCGGTATAGCCTAGACGTTAAAGCAATCCTAAAGATGGATTATTATTACCAACAGTTTGAAATGCAAAGGTGATAACTTACTAGTTTCAATGCACATACAAAACAATTATTATAAATGTAGAAAGTGTTGTAATAACACCTTAAAACACACCTAATAAAACAGATGATTTCCTATTTAACCTACAGTAAATGGAGGGCCTAGTTCCTCACGACATCATTTCCTGTCAGGAGCATAAAACATATGACTGCCCCCAGCCCTTAATTACAGGCTGATTTACATATGAATAACTCTGGACTGCAAAGACTCACACATAAATACAGTGGCTCACTCAAATTAGCTTTCCATGGACTTTCAGACATTAAGAAACCATGTTGATGACAGTTCCCCCCTTTAACTTACTGTTTACTGCGGTAAACAGATTGTATCAGATGGATTCTGCTGACCTACAACCTTCAGAACAACCTTAAATCCCCTGACAGATACTCTGTTCTTAACCCCTCCATCCAGTCTACTTCCCCATCCTCCAACTAGGAAAATGATCTATCTCTGATCCAGCTGAGACTGTCAATATAGACATAATGAATTTCAGGATGGAAAAAGGCTTATTGCCCATAAAGACCATCCCTCCACCTCTCAGATGCAACATCTGTCTCTATTAACACCCATAAATAAGCATCTTACTTTTTTTTAAACACCTTTAATAATTTCTTCACATCCTGTGCTCTCTCCCATCTTCCTCACCCTCACCCTTCTTCTCTACTGCCTACCTGTCTTCCCCCAAATGCTCATCCCCCACCTTCTACCCCCGCATCTTTTTCCTCCTCCCCAGTCTCCACTGAGAAATCCCTTACTGCCTTACTCTCTCTCAATTCCTCTATGGGGCACAGTCCCCCAACATTTACTATAACCAGAAATGTCAGAATCCCCTGCAGATGATATCAGAGATGGGCTGCAGCAATGGGAGATTCAATAGCCTGCAGTGCATGTTACAGTTTCTATAAGCTCTGATCTTTTGTTTGCTGGTCCCACTGTCCTTCCAGAGCTAAGAACAGTCACAGAGGACTGCATTTAGTTCTGGGAGAATAATAGGACTGGCAGACATCTGCTCTGAGCTTTTAAAAGTTTTAACATGCACTGCAGGCTATTGAAGAATCTCCTAGTGCTGAAGCCCATCTCCGATATCCGCTGCAGGGGATTCTAGGATTCCCAGTTACAGTAAATATCAGCAATGGTGTCAGCAGAATCAGCATGACATGATCTACTATACTGCAGTAATCAGTAAGGAAAACATTCATTTTTTACACACATACTTTGAATTGCAACCAGCCCCACATTTAGATGTGGGGTTCTTAGTGCTGACTGTTCTCCTTTAAATTACCTCCTCTCTGCCTGTGTCTTCTCACACATCCATATGTATGCAGATGACACAGCTCTATTTGCTTTTGGTGTTTTGGTTCCTGAGTTGAAATCATCAAACCAGTGGGACTTTGACAATCTCCATCACTGGTTCTGCTCAAACCAGCTTTCACTAAATGCCACAAAAACTATCTCCATGACTTTTGGCGCTAGACATAATTTAATAAGGCTCCAACATACCCATATCTTCTAGACTCTGGATGGTATCCTAAGGGGGAGAGATACCCCACTTCAAGTATATAGGTGTGGGGCTAGATCAGAACTTCAGCTTTCCCACCCCCATGAGCACTATGCACACGGAACTTTGCCCTAAATTTGGTGTGCTGTACTAAAACAATCCTGCCTTCCAGTCTGCCATGAGAGCACCCTCAAGTATATCTTGCCAGTGTTTGACTATGTGGAGGTAGTGTACATCGCTGCCCCAAAGTCTACACTTGTGAGGCTGGAATCCTTTTTCAGTCCTTCTGCTGCATCACCCTTAGTGCTCCCTCTCTCACTCTTCACTGCTGTTTCTATACTACTCTCTTTCACCATACTAGAGATCCAGTGTCTTTTATACTGTTCTTCCTTCTTGGCTAGATATTGGTTTGCCACTGCTCCCACTTCCCTCTCTTCTCTCCTTAACCCTTCCATCTCCTCCTCCCCGTCCAGCCACCTGCTGCTCAATCCTTTCATATCTCTCCCAGTACATCTCTAGTAGACCCACGGAGTTAGTTGAAAAACCAGTTATGACTGACTTACCACATATTATGACTGATTTTTTCAACTAGTTTGTAATTTCTGACTTCAACTAACTGAAGAAAAGCCAACCAATTTTTTCAACTTTTGCCATTGTTGAATTTTATTATGTAGTAGTTTGTCATACTTTTTTAACTTTTTATCATTTTTTTATTAACATTTCAGCTATGAAAGCTATTAAAATGTATAGAAAAGTCACTCCCCCTTGAAATCAATGGGGAGTGCGCACACACAGCCTTTGCCTTCTGACATCACAAAATGGGGCTGCATGTGCCTACATGTGGGTGTGTTACATAGAAACATAGAATTTGATGGCAGATGAGGACCGCTTGGCCCACCTAGTCTGCCAATTTCCCTACCTAATGGATAAGCTGCAGATCCTAGTTAACCAACAGCCTACATCCTCCTACCCCCACTAAATTGCCTAATGTCTGTCCCATGCATTCTTGAATTCCCCCAGTTTTTGACTCCATGACCTCCTCAGGAAGGCTGTTCCATGCATCCACAACCCTGTCCATGAAAAAATACTTCCTCATATTACCTCTGAGTCATCCCCCCTCTATCTTCAAATTGTGCCCCTTGTTCTTGCACATCTCTTTTTTTTCTGAAAGATGCTACCCTCTTGGACTTCGTTGATATCCTTGAGGTACTTGAAAGTTTCTATCATGTCCCCATCTCCCTCCTTTCCTCGAGGGTATACATATTAAGCTCTTTTTGTCTCTCTTCATATGTCTTCTGATGCAGTCCCTGCACCATTTTGGTTGCCCTCCTCTGGACAGTCTCCACCCTGTCTATGTCTTTGCAGAGATGGGGTCTCCAGAACTGCACATAGTACTCCAGATGTGGTCTCACCAACTGTCTGTATACAGGGCCAACTAATTCCTGTTTTCTACTGGTGATGCCTCTCCCTATGCATCCCAGTATCCCCCCATCCCTCCTTACTGCCTTCTCACATTGCTTGCCCACCTTTAGGTCATCTGATATAACTACCCCCCAGGTCCCTTTCTATTTTTGTTGTTGTCAGTATCTCACCCCCTATTGTGTACTCCTCAGCTGGGATTTTTGTTTCCCAGGTGCATTACTTTGCACTTCTTTGCATTGAATCTGAGCTGCCATACATTTGACCATTCCTCCAACCTTGCCAAGTCCCTTCTCATCATTTCCACCCCACCTTGTATATCAACCTTGTTGCAGATCTTTGTATCATCTGCAAAGAGACACACTTTTCCTTCCAGTCCCTCTGCAATGTCACTTATAAAGACATTAAAAAGGACCGGTCCCAGTATTGATCCCTGTGGTACCCCACTAGTAACGCCCCTTTCTTCACTGTGGGCTCTGTTTACTATTACCCTCTGAGTTCTGTTGTCCAGCCAATGTTTTACCCAGGCTACCACCCTGGGACCCACTCCCAGACTGGCTAATTTGTTTATTAATATTTTGTGTGGGACTGTGTCAAATGCCTTGCTAAAATCTAGGTAGGACATGTCCACAGCCCCTTCCTTTTCTACTACTTTGGTCACCCAGTCAAAGAAATCAATTAGATTAATTTGACATGACCTTCCCACTGTGAATCCATGCTGCGTTGGGTCCTGTTCCCCACTGGCCCTTAGGTACTCAACAATTCTTTCCTTCAGACATGATTCCATCATTTTCCCTACCACTGAGGCCAAACTGACAGGTCTGCAGTTTCCTGCCTCTGTCTTGCTCCCACGTTTGTGAAGGGGAATCTCATCCACCCTCCTCCAGTCCATAGGTACCACACCATCCTCCCATGACATGTTAAAAAGGGTAGTCATAGAAACAGACTTTGACGGCAGAAAAGGACCACTTGGCCCACCTAGTCTGCCCATTTCCCTACCTATAGGATAAGCAGCAGATCGTAGTTAACCAACAGCCTATTTCTTCCTACCCCCCCACAAGAATTGCCTTATGTCTGTCCCATGCATTCTTGAATTCTCCCACAGTTTTAGACCCCACAACCTCCTCAGAAAGGTTGTTGCATGCATCCACCACCCTCTCTGTGAAAAAAATACTTCCTCACATTGCCCCTGAGCCATCTCCCCATCTTCAGATTGTGTCCCCTTGTTTTTGCACATCTCTTTTTCTGAAAGATGCTACCCTCTTGGACTTTGTTGATTCCACTGAGGTACTTAAAAGTTTCTATCATGTCCCCTCTCTCCCTCCTTTCCTTAAGGGTATACAAATTAAGCTCCTTTAGACTCTCCTCATATGGCTTCTGTTGCAGACCCTGCACTATTTTAGTTGCCCTCCTTTGGACTATCTCCATCCTGTCTATGTCCTTGTGGAGATGGGGTCTCCAGAATTGGACGCAGTACTCCAGATAGGGTCTCACTAACTGTCTGTGCAGAGGGATAACAACTTCCTGTTTTCTGCTGGTGATGCCTCTCCCTATACATCCCAATATCCTCCCAGCCCTCCCTACTGCCTTCTCACATTGCTTGCTAACCTTAAGTTCATCTGATATCATTACCCCCAGGTCCCTTTCCATTTTTGTTGTTGTTACTACCTCTCCCCCACTGTGTAATCTTCCCCTGGATTGTTGTTTCCTAGGTGCATTATTTTGCACTTCTTTGCATTGAATCCAAGCTGCCACACTTCTGACCATTCCTCCAACCTTGCCAAGTCCCTTCTCATCCTTTCCATGCCTCCCTGTGTATCAACCCTGTTGCAGATCTTTGTATTATCTGCAAGGGCATACTTTTCCTTCAGTCCCTCTGCAATGTCATATAAAGATATTAAAAGGACTGGACCCGGTACTGAACCTCGCGGTACCCACTAGTAACCTCTCTTTCTTCAGAGTGGACTCCATTTACAATTACCTTCTGTGTCCTGTTGTCCAGCCAATGTTTTGCAGGCTACCACCCTGGGACCTCCCAGGCTGGTTAATTTGATTATTAATCTTTGTGTGGGACTGTGTCAAATGCCTTGCTCAAAGTCTAGGTAGGCCATGTCCACAGCCCTCCCTGGTCTACTATTTTGGTCACCCAGTCAAAGAAATCAATTAGATTCATCTGACATGACCTTCCACAGTGAACCCATGCTGCCTTGGGTCCTGTGCCTCACTGGCCTCTAGGTACTCAACAGTTCTTTCCTTCAGAAGTGATTCCATCACTTTCCCTACCACAGAGGTCAACCTGACAGGTCTGTAGTTTCCTGTCTCTGTCTTGCTCCCACTTTTGTGAAGGAATCACATCCGCCTTCCTCCAGTTCTCAGGTACACACCATCCTCCCATGATTTGTTAAAAGGATGGTCAGTGGTGTCACTAGTTCTCCCTTAATTCTTTTAGAATTCTGGGGTGAATCCTGTCAGTCCCATTGCTTTGTCCATCTTCAGTTTTAGGAGTTCTTTCAGAACCCTTTCTTCTGTGAAAGGACTGGGATCAACCCCCCTATCCAGAGTGCTTCTGTTAATTGGATTAGGCACCTCCCCCTCCTCCTCTTTTGTGAATACTGAGTTGAAGTATTCGTTCAATATCCCTGCTTTTTCACTGTCCCTCTCTGCCCATCCACCGTCCTTTCTACTCAGCCTCACTATCCCTCCCTTTGTCTTTCTACGCTCCCTGATGTACCTATAAAAGGTTTTTATCCCCCTTCTTAACCACGTTGGCCATCTTTTCCTCAGTTTGGGCCATCTACTATTCTGACTTCCCTCCCAGCTTCCTTCTGCCTTAACTGGTACAGTTCTCTGTCCTGCGACTTCTGTGTTTCCTTATACTTCCTAAATGCTATCTTTTTCTCCATTACCTTCCCTGCCACCTCTTTTGAGAACCATAGTGGCTTTTTCTTTCTTTTTAATTTGTTTATTTATTTCACACAAAGGCTTGTTGCCTCTGTGATGGCAGTTTTGATGTTTCCCCATTGTTGTTCCTCCCCTCCTTCTTGCCTGTTTGCTAGTGCTTTTCTGAGCCACTCTCTCATTTTGATAAAATCAGCCCTTCTGTGAAGTCCAGTATCTTCACTTTTGTATGGCTTGACTCAACAGCTGAGTTTATCGTGAACCACACTGTTTGGTGGTCACTTGTTCCCAAATGGCTACCAACTTCTAGATCTGAGATCTCTCTCCATCCCCATTTGAGAGTAACAGGTCTAAGATTGCTACCTCCTGAGTGGGTTCCAACACTAACTGTCTAAGGCATGCCCCCCTGTAGGGCATCGAGAATGAGCCTGCTCTTGGATGTGGCTGCAGCAAAGGTACTTCAGTTAACATCTGGCATATTCAGGCCACCCATCAGCAATATCTCCCCTTTCTCTGCCATCCTAAGGATGCCTTCTATCATTTCCTTGTCCATTTCCTCCCCCTGAGACGGGGGTCTGTATACAACCCCTGTGCGGATTATGGTGCCATTTCCAATCTCCAGGGTGACTCACAGTGCCTTCTCTCCTCCCCTATTTACCCTTTAGTTCCATTGCTTTGATCCCTTCCCTTACATAGAGAACTACTCCTCCTCTTCTTCTACCCTCCCTATCCCTCCTATAGATTGTGTACCCTGGTATGTCGACATATCAGTCATTGTTCTCTGTGTATCATGTTTCTGTGACTGCCATGAGATCCAGGCATCCCTCTTCCATCAAAGTCACCAGTTCATGGAGCTTGTTACCTAGACTATGGGCATTGGTACTCATTGTCCTCCATTTTTTGATGGCCTTATCCCTTTTTGCCCTATCCCTGTCCTTACTGCCTTTGTCTTTTCTCCATTTACCCCTGTCCTGCTCCCTATTTACTTCTCTAGCTTGGTGTTTACCTCACTAACTACCCTGATTTTTGGGGGGTGTTAGTGGGTTAAGGTCAGGAAACAGCTCTGTTTTTAGCATTTGGGATATAGCAGCATTATAACATCATAAATGGGCGGAAACAAAAGGAATTATTTATGCCCCTCAGCTCTGGGCAGGTGAGGTATTGCATATGGTGGAAGGAGCAGCTACTAGTCAGCAGCAGCTAAGAAGCTGGCTGCTCTTTAAAATGCAAATACAAAGTGCAGTGAAACAAATCTACACACAGTAGGGACCCACTAAAGCACAATAACCAGTCAAAACAACAACAAAATCTACTAAGCCCCTGAAAGTAACAAGTTCAAGCATGGCAGTAAAACAGTATATGGTACAGAAAAATAAGCAGCAGTAATATTAGTTACTTAGAAAAAGAACTGTGAGTCTAATAAACAGTATAGGTAGGGCCTCTTAAACACCCCACAGAAGCTAGAAGGTATCCTTTTGCAAACAGAGCTAACCATCAATATATGTTAGTTTACTAGTAGTCGTAGAATCTGTGAGACAAAAAAAAGTTTAAGGGAGGACCCCTAGAAATACCTCCTGTACGGTATACCAGAACTGAGATGTATCCATAGTTTAAATTTAAAGCTAAAAAAAACTCATGCATATCAAAAAAAACATTTTCTGAAACAGTTTCTGGTCATGTTTTGGCTTGTGGTTTTTTTTCAATTTTATTCATATTGCCATGCGATCTTTACTATTTAGTCTATCCAGTTCCTACAGTGGCAAACAACAAACGTTTTGTCCATTATACCCGACTGACCATACTTGGCACTCCAGCCTCCTATGGGTCTGGGAACTCACCAACCAACCACCTGCGCCTGGCCTGCTCCACGAACCCGTGGGGAGTCTGACTTACTCACAATGCCACCACAATCAGAGAGAACCCAGTCGGGCTGCCAACAGTAGATCAATGATGATCGATTGCCTTGGCTTTTCAAGTTCAGCTCCCCAGGCCCCAGAGCCCCCAAGCCCTCAACCAGCCAGACAAGCCAGCTCAGCACACAGCAGACACACAGACAGACTGAGTAGTTTGTGAGAGACTATCCTCCTCCTTCCTACTGCCCACTGCTCAGTCCTGGCAGGCCTTACATACACATCCCATACAGTACCTTGCTTGCCTGTTGCCAGTTTCATCAGGTGTCAGGTGATGATTTGGTCAGCATCATCAGGTGGCTCCATGGCTCAGGCTGCTGCTACTCTTCTCGGTGGTAGTGCCAGTGTTTTTTGCAGCTGTGTGCTCCCTCCTCCCAACCCACACAGTCAGTCCCCAACCCAGACCCACGTCCCCACTCTGGTACTCCACACAGTGGAACTAGTGCACCTAGCACTCTCCCTCCTCACCGACTCTGAAGCCCTGACTGAGACTGAGTGAGAGTCATCCGATGGGCCCGGCCAACGAGGCTCCGGGCTGATCCCAACCACGACCAGATCACTGACATGCTGCCTTCACATGACTGCTGCCTGGCTTTGCTGGAGGACTGACTGGGACCTGCACAGCCACACACTAGTCTATCTCCGGGCACCAGACACATCAGGACAGTGGACACAGTTAACTTATTTTTAAATTTAATGCCGAACCACCAAACTCTGTCCCTGCTGAAAAATGCTGCTCACTCCGTTTCCCACACACCAACACAGATGCCTTCTCTCCTGACAGTCTCCTCTCCTACCTAGGCATGCTCTCCCCACCACCTTGTGCAGCCAGTCACAGACACTCTCAGGCTTCTGTCTCCTTCTTCTTTCTCTCCTAATTGGTGGATGCTTCGTGTCCAGTAGCCAGGGGTGCATTTTATTGGCTGTAAAGCTCGGTGCGGCAGTTGAGGACCGTTAGATGTTGTGGCCCCCTCCCCCAGAAAGAAAAAAGAAAACACATGGCAGAGCTCCACAAAAACAAACCTGGATGGGTCACGGAATCATCAACTGCAGTGGATTTCAGCTCCACTATTTTATGACTGCAGTCCAATGCAATTGCAACTGCATTAAATTGCAACTATTTCAACTGCTGACGACTGCTCCGGGGTCTAATCTCTAGCAAGCCAGTCTGCTTTCTCTATCCATCTTCCAACACTGTGGAATAACTTCCCTCCACCACTCTTCTCTCATCCTCCTTGCAATATTCCATACTCTTACTGGCACGCTTCTCAAAGTCATGCACCTGTAGCTAGCTGTCTTCTTTTCTCTCCACATTACCTACAGTATTTAGCTTCTCACCATACTGTATAACTTAAAACTCAGTATTCTCTGTAATTTACATTTTATGTTACCATGGTTCTGTTACATATACCTTGACAAATGTCTGTGGCATGCTCTTCTAGCTCTCATCCTTGCTACCCCTATAACCTATGTACTTTGTACATACTGTACATTGTTTGTTTTTGTTTGTTTGTTTCTTCTGGATGTTGTTTCTTGTACCTTGTTTTATTGTCCATATAGATATGTTCCCATTGCTGTCACTTTATTTGTTATTGTTGTTTCACTCCTTGCTGCATTCCTTCCCCTGAGTCAGCACCTGGAAACAAGCTCCAGGTCAGTGTGCCTATCCTGGTCACCAAATTGTAAATAAATAAATTTGTGAACAGGAAATTTAAGCTGGCCTGAGAATGTGATCAGCTAAACTCACAAAATGTTGGTGCTAGCAGATGTTCTGGGGTTTTGTTCTTGTGTATATGAACAAAATGACTAAAACCTTATACAGGTAAGTAGGTCACTTTCTCCATATGGTTTGTGGAGCTGCCTGAGATTAGGGAGCAGACCCTTCTTTGTTTTTTTTTCAGATTTTAGTTAGTGTGTAGGGCTGGACCAAAATTAACAAAGTTGAATTTCTTACAAGTTTTGTCAAATTCCATGAACGTTCACAAAATGTAATGAAATTTTGTGGAATCTTCTGAAATGTTTAATTGTTATAACTCATTCAGTGTTACAGCTAAAGATCTGCAATTTGGCAGGAATATTACTTAGCAGGGTCCCTAAATGGATACCAAATTTTGTGACATTTAGATAACAGGCCAGGAAGTTATAGGGGCTCAAAATCTTGCAATTTATTATTCATGTAAAAGTTTCTGAAACTGTTTCTATATTTACAACTTAGCTACCTTTGGAGCTAGATAATTGAATATGTACATGC
Source organism: Neoceratodus forsteri (assembly GCA_016271365.2). Taxonomy (NCBI): domain Eukaryota; kingdom Metazoa; phylum Chordata; order Ceratodontiformes; family Ceratodontidae; genus Neoceratodus; species Neoceratodus forsteri. Next base: position 717,319,954 of record CM057456.1, read on the forward strand.
GTACTTTCTTGAAAGAGTCATATAAACCGCTAAACAGAGAGGTAATTGGTTGATTAAATTGTAAGTTACAGGAATTCAAAATTTCACAGTTTAACTATTTGTTAAATTGTGTGAAAATTTCCAAAATCTTTGGATGTTTATACTGTAGCTCCACTGCTATTGCAGGTATACAGTCAAGATATGGTATACATACCAAAGTAAATATGTCCTGGAATCTAATTAAGCTGGTTAAATGTGGTTTAATAGGTGAACATTTATTGTGGATACTTTAGAAATTACTAATTGGCAAAGTTTGCTCACAAATTCATGGACGCATAATAGGTAATGCCATTAGAATTCCACTTATGGAATTTAACTTTCACAAAGCACTTATCATAACGGACTCACCTTACCCGCACTAGCATCATGGCCCTGCAATATCCCTCTGACACTCCTGCAACAGTGATACCCAGCACAATGCCCCATCATTACTAAAGATATCCAGATACTTCTGTCACAATGGCTTAAGTCGTAAATAGTTATAAGACTTGTGACTTGGCATCAGTTGGGGCCACTGTCTTGAAACAGTAAAAATATACATTGTTATCTACAGGACTGTTAACGGGTCAGCAGGTGGCATTGCACAGAAGCAGTGCCGCAGATGCATGTACTTCCACAAGTCATTAAGTCAGTGAGCTCTAGTGGTTATTTGGCATACGACAAGAATTCAGGCTAGTGCACAGTGATGTTCATGACTGTTTCTCATGATTTGTCACTCAAGATAGTGACCTAACACTTGGCACCACTATACTTTTACTATGGAGCCTCCTATGAATGCTAACTTATTGACATTTTACCCAGCTTTTACCTTCTTCTTCAATGGCAACGTAAGTGGATGACTGGCAAAACATATGAACATGGCTTTGACAAAAGTATCATAACATTTCACAATTTCACAATTGCTCATGAAATTCAACTTTAATTACTGATGATGGGCCCTATGTACTAAAGGCCATAAATTCTGTGCAATAGGCATGTATCCAGCCCACGCACCTCTGCACCCATGAATAGGTGCGCACTGGCCTGTATGCACTATTGCTGGCCACCTGTCCACAGCCCTGCCCCCCCCAGCATGCAGCCATAGGCTGCACAGGGGTGGAGTTCAGGACTCAGGCAGGCATCTAATCTGATGCCTGTCTTGGGTCCCAGAGTGAATCCCTTACTCAGGCATGCAGGGGAACCAGCACAGGTGTGGAACCCTGTGAAATTAAAGGGGCAGCGTCCATTCCCTTCAAGGTTACTGGTGGAGGAATGGTCATAGGAGCAGCAATGCAGAGGACAGTAGTGACATACTGTCTGGATGAATCACCTGAACCTGCATCTCTGTTACACTGGGTGCATGTGGGACAGTACATGCCACCCCATACTGGTGGTAGCTCACTGACACCAGGCATATGCTCCCATTGTGGCCGCTGGCCAGTCATGGACCAACAGCTCAATAGGCATGGGTGTGCCAGCCCCTCCCCACTGCCCTATTCCATCTGACCCTAGGGACAGCAGTCACCCACCCAGAGTGTGACACATGTCACTGAGGCACACTGCTCACCCTCCCACTGTAGACACAGGGACAAATCAAGTGTTCCCCCCATCCCTGCTCCACTTGTATTGTAACATCTATCCTTCCCTTGTGGTCTAGTGGATCCCCTCCCTATCCCCGAACACCTGGTATGGTATGATCATTCCTTGCCTGGTGGCTAGCAGACCCCCTACCCCCACACTTCGACAGGTATCGCCCCACCCCCAACCCTTCCTATTCCCAAGCTGGTGACCAGCACAGCCCTATGCTGTCCACCATGGCTAGCTGCTGAATAAGATGTCAATGAGCATGTGTTGTACAGTACATCATTGATAATATTTCAGTTAATTAGCCAGCCATGAGTGGATAGTAGAACTGTGCTGATCGATAACGGGGATAGAAAAGGTAGAGAGCGGTGGTGGGGGAGATGCCTGTTGTGGGGTGGGTGGTCCACTAGCCACCAGGGAAGGATAGATGTTACACTACAGGGGAGTGGGGATGGAGGAGAACACTTGGGTGCCTGTGGGACTGCCCCTCTAAGGGACAATCCTGGTGGCCATGGTACTTGGTGTGCATGTGGGTTGGCTGCATAATCCAGTTACAGCACGGTCTCCCCTGCCATAACTCCTGCACCCAAGTGTGCTGCACTCCACATCTTTGTGAATCATGTGGAGTGCGGTCACACCTCCCACGCTCCATCTGGACCACCCATGGTATGTTGCTTTCTGCTCGGCTGGGGACCCGGTGCGTATCTGGCTGGTGTGCAGATTGGTGAATGTTGCCATGGATCCATGGGACCTCCGCTGTGCAGCTTTCACTTATAAGGTGGCCTACACGCCCAAGATATGGGGTGAGTAGGCTTAGTGCATAGGGCCTGTTATTTGGGAATCTTTGACTGCTTATAACTTGGCCAGCCATTGAGCAAGAGATTAAAGAATTGATACACACATAGCCTCTTTTTTTTTATATTGGTTTCTTCCAACCAGCAGCTCATCTCTCAGTCATTAGCATGTTCACATGGATATACTCTGATTGGGCTGAACCCAGACATCATTCAGTTGGCTACCAGGTTTTGATCCAACATTTTTTCCCTTCCATCTCCCCTGGTGGTGGCAGTGCTTCTGTCAGCCATGTACAGTCACAGCTTCCCCTGTGGCAGGAGCAACCATCTTGGCCCAGCTGCAGGGGTCGCTGTATTGGTGAAACCTGCCACCAACTCTCCCTGACCGAGATGAATTGCCCAGTGGCAGCTGTCTTGGCCGTGGCCTGCCTCCCAATGTGACTTTCTGGCCTTGCTTCTGAACCTGGATCATCAGCAGTGTAATACTCTGCTGCTGGGCCATGGAGGCTGCCTTAAAGCTGAATATTTAGGGACAATCAACCTAACAAAATTGGTGATATTCTTTTCTCTAGTTTTAAAGTTATAGGGGATTAAAATTCTGCAGTTTACATAATTGTGAAATGAAATTTTAACATTTCCAGAGGCTTATAACTCAGTCACCTTTAAAGACAAAGATTTGAAATCTGGTACAGTTCTGTATGGACCTTGACAACGTTATCAAACCAAATCTGGTGTAATTTGAACAAATACTTTTTAAATTAGATAAACATAAACAGAATTACACAATTTTAGTGAAATTTCATGACATTTTCATGGACATTTAGCAAAATTTCATGGAAGAAAAATCAGAATTTTGCTATTATTTCACTGGCAAAAGATGCATTTCACCCACCCCTAGTAGTGTGGGCTACACTAGCCTCCTAGTTTGCAGCAGACATAAAATAGGCCATTTATACTATACCAGTGATAATAAATTTCACCACAGAAATGATATTATTTTGTAGATGACTAACATTATTTTCTATGAAGATGTAGCAAAATCTAAATTTAAGAACATTAATAGTTACAGCTCCAGAAAAGAGCTAATTTGAAAGGTTTACTCTTGAAAATGTGTGGCACTATATAAAGTGTTAATGCACTGGCCTGACTCAGAATATGACATTTATCTTCATTTGTAAGGCAGCAGGACCTTCATAGCTGACTCTGACACTCATGAGTTATGGTCCTTCCCCCCTCACTTAGAAAGATAAGTAGCATTTTGTGAGTCAAGCCATTGTGTGCCATTATCTCTTACAATATTTATCCTTAAGATTAAGGCAGCAGGACAGTAACTCATGAGTGGCAGAGCAACCAAGTGAGTTGTATAAGTCCTGCCCCCTCATAAGTGATAAGTGGCATATTCTGAACTAGGCCATTGAGTGTCCAATTTATACAATGCATTTTAAATTGTAGGCTTTTAAATTAGTTATATTTATGACAATTTTAAGAGCAGCTGACGCTTTTGGAAAAACTTTGGAAAACATGATATTTAGACACAATTCAACTTGTATTTCATATACATGTATATATATTTTACAAAATTCTCCCCCATTACTTATTACTAAAAAAATTTCCACAAAAACAAGTTTTTATCCCTCAGAGTTTATCTGCCTCTGTAGCTTATTCCCTACTTGAAATTATAATGTTCTGTTCTGACATCATAGTCTCTTGCCATGGGAATAACTGTGATGCTACAAGCGGAGTATTATGACATCAGGTTGGGAAGATACAATAGGAGCTGATGAACCCTTAGGGAACAGCTGTCCTGATTTCATGCATATGACCTCAGTAATAAATAATGGGGATCAGAAATACAGCGATAATGAGAAATATAAACTGCTTTGAGTCTAAATATTATCATTTTCAAAGTTCTTCTTGAGGAGTCAATGGCTGTTTAACTGTTTTCGTTTGATTTCACTACTCTATTTTGTGGGCAGCAGAGACCACTGTGATGTCATCAGGTATTGTTCAACCTGCTCTACAGTTGGTTAACGGGTCCCTTATGACCTGTCTCAAGTTGAGCTAAATGGTAAAATTGAGATAAACGATTTATCTTTCTTTAGGATGCTTCAATTTCTAAAATAAATCATTTATCTGCATGGTTTAACTCCCAACTAATGTATATTGTATAAATAGATTTATACGTTACAGATGAGAGTCAAAATGTAACATGTTTTGCAAGTTAGATATGTCACAATCACTTACTTGAAGGTTAGGTACATCAGAGTGCACAACTGAACCAACTAGAGAGCAGCATTAACAATGCTAATGACATCACAATGAACTGGTGTAGCACTGAAGCCAGCAATTAAAGAGAAACAGTTAACTCTTCACGCAACAGCTAATATAAAAGTGCAACCAATTATGTTACATAAATCAAATATGCTAGGGTATGACTTAAAATACACAGTTTATTTTCACTTATGAAGGGGCAGATCTTTTGTAACGTACTTGTGGCTCTGGCACTCGTGAGTTATCGCCTTGTTCCCTTATACTTAAAAATACCTTCTAAATTACGCTCCATAGGCCCATCCTCTGCTTCAGTATCCTGGTTCTGTTCCTGCTTATCAGGCCGCTCCTAATCAGTTTCTATTAACAACAACATCTCTTCTCCCACCCTCCCCATCCTTGCCAGTGTATCTCAGGGTTCTATTCTTGGGCCAGATCTCTTTTCCCTCTTCATAAATGACATTCCCTCTATATGCACTCACTCCAGTATCCACATGTACGAGGACGACACTGTCCTTTTCCTGTCTGGCCCATCCGTACATGCCATCCAATTCCCCCCTTCAACCTGAGCTCTCCGCAGTCACAGCTTTGTTTGACTCCAATTACCTTAAACTAAACACCAAGAAAACCGTTGCTATGACCTTTGGCTCCAAACAGAAACTTGCCAAACTTCCCTCAATGCCCATTTTCTCTTCTGCAGTGAATACCCTCCTCGACAATGTCAGCACTTACAAATACCTGGGTGTCTGGCTCGATCCTTCCCTTGATTTCTCCTCCCAAGCTGTGCCCTAAACTCGATTACTCTATCTGTATAAAGCCAGCCTGTCCCTCCCTGTAAGACGTGACCTATTAATCAAATGGATCCTCCTTGCCTTTGACTATGCTGACATAGTCTTCAGTGCTGCCCCTGCCACCTCTCTTGCTAAACTAGATGTCTTTTCCTATGATTTTTGTTGATTCGCTTCCAACTCCCCCCCCCAACTAACTCACCACTGTGACCTCTACTCCGCCCTCTCTCTCCAGTCACTTGCACAGAGGCGCTCCTCTCACTGCTCTACCTTCATAGCCTAGTATTGGTTTGGGTCTCTTCCTACATACCTTACCTCCCTTCTCTCTCCAGCACCTCCCTCTCCATACAACTCTCATTCTAGCTGTCCCCGCACCTTTTCTCTCCCATTGTATCCAAACCACCGTTGGTAAACTCTCATTCTCCTACAAGTTTTCCTTCCTCTGGAATAGTCTACCCCTCCTAACACATCTTTCACCCTCCTTCCACTATCTCAAGCGCCTTCTCAGATCAGCTCTGGTCATCTCCTGCAGCTGTACCCCTTCCTAGCCTGGGACCGCAATATGCCTCAATTTCTTTCCTTTATAGGACATACCACTGTACATTGGTAGTGCTCTTCACCGTATTTACTGTATATAGTTTATTTGTATGTATTCTGGACATAGTTTCCAAGTTTTCAAATGATTGTACATAGTTCCTAGTTTAATTTTTTACTGTACTTTCTTGTCACTGCCTGTTATTGTGTTATATTTGCTATTGTACCCGTTCACTCTCCTGTCACTCCCTCCCCCTGGGTCGCACCTGGAAATGAGCTTTGGCTCATGGTGCCTTTCCCAGTTATCAACTTTTAAATAAATAAGTAAATTGCCAATCCAGATAAACAGAGCTGCTCAGCTGGAGCCATGGTGTAGACAGTGACAACATAAACATAGAAACAAAAAAAAAAACATACACACACACACACACACACACCAGCAAGGTGCTACAGTGATGTAACCATGGGGACAAGGCTATTGTACTTTGGCAAAAAGTTCAGTTTGTTCCATTGAGATAGCAACCAGTGCAGAAACAGTATGTAGTGCAGCAAAACAGCTCAACATTTTGCGCTTGCGCAATTTGTCAAGAGACCAATTTTGAGTCAAGCTTTTACATATATAACCCCCACACTGGCCCCCCCCCACCTTGTTTATCTAGCAGGGCTGCTCTTCTCACCACGTAGTGTCTCGTGGCAAAAGAGAGGGAGGGGGGTTTACATAACAAGTACACACATTTCTTTTCTATGCCTGCTACTGCAGACAGGCAACCAAGTGTGGCAACTACCTGGCACACACCTGGTGGGACCAATTACCATGGCCAGCAACCCAGGTCCCTGGGAGAAAACGTTTGCTCCTAATTGTGCTAGGTTTGCACTTCTGGTCAGGGGCACCCAAGTAAATCCAGACACAATGGAAGCAATAACGATACTGTCCAAACCAAGTTGGGATTCTAGAGTGTGGCTTTTATTCACGTAACAGAGTAGGAATAATCACAAAGCGAAGATGGACCCCCACAGGGATACACATACTGGTATTGCAGATTCTCCAGAGTACAGAAATTCATGACATTCCCATTTAGCATAGGGTGAAGACACAAAACAGCAAACACTCTGGTTTTAAAAATGGAGCTTGGCACACACGGCCAGTTACTGGTACATTTCCCATCGACTAGGCACACACGGCCAGTACTAGGACACTTTCACATGTTTCATGAAGAATGAAGGTGGTACGCACAACCACAAAAGAGCACATCCAGGCTCAAAATCTTCCAGCACCCACTATACTGAGGTGAACTGAAAACAGAGAATTCAAAAACCCACATCTGAGTAACTATTTCCATCAGGCAATGGCCAAATGCACCGACTGAAAATTGAACTGGTGTCCAAACTGAACCCGAAGAGGTAAACGGGTTACTCCAGATGGGGAGTCTCCCACCTTTTGCTTCCAAGTTTATACTCAGTCATTCATCTGGTTAATAACACCCTCACAGAAACTTAAACAGTAGATGCTATCTTGAAATGTTTTTCACACTTAACATACTACGTGACACACCTCTAAGGTGTCAGAAAGTTAAAAGTTCTGTACTTGGACGGTCTCTCACTAGACTCCAAACATAGGCAGACACTTTTAAAACAGAAACAGTCAAGGTGACAGAATCCCATTGTCAGAGAAAATTCACCAAAGGTATTGCAGGTACCCCTCCTGGGCTTACACAAAAGTAGTACTCACAGTTCTGAAGTAGTACCAAGGCAGCTTCACCAGACAGACTGGATTGAGGGGACTGCCCCTGAACCCTGAAGATCGCCCCCATCCCTCCTGGGATGGGCAAAGGAAAACCCACTTGGCAAGGTCTCCACCACTTCAGTCACTGTCTTCTGTGTTCTTCTTCTAGGGTGACAATAACATACCCAAAACAAAGAGGTAGCTCTCTGTCAGAGGTAGGTGTGGAGCTGCACAGCAAGTTGCAGCCTCCTTCTGGAACTCCTACTCAGGACTGGCTCCACTCTAATGGAACATTCTAAAGCTATCTCCCTAGAGCTGGCAAAGAGTGTGGATTATGCTGCTGCAACAGTTCTAAGTTTACATCATCCTCCAGCTCAGCTGAGACTGAAACCAGAGCATGACAGTGTGAAACCCATTTAACTGGCATTTCACTAGCTGTCTTTCCCCTGCCTGCCATTGGTTCTAACTGGGATTCTAGTAACCCTTGGGAACAGCAGGGTTACACATATCTATAGCTATATAATGTATGGTCAAACGTTATTATTACCCAAATTCAATTAATTTACAGTGTTGTTGTACTATCAATGTGATGTCACAATGTTGTTATATCATCCTGACTACATCACGTCGATGGTGCAACAACATATTACATCTTTGTGCATGCATGGTTTGCAATGCACTGGACATCGAGAATCTGCCACGGCGGTGAGTGCTGGCTCAGAAGTGAACAGCAACAAGCAGTGAACAAAAAGTAAGGGCATATTTCTTTTCAAGTGACGGCATTACACAGTGGGCAGCTGTATTATTTTTTTTTTAAACTAAAATTGTCTCTGAAAAAGTTTTTGTAGCTACGCTAATAGCCTTATATTTTGTACCTGGTGGTTATTCAGGTGCTCTCTGCCAGGGAAAAGTCAAGCAAATGGATGTGTTTACTTCAAGTAAACTTTTGCAGTTGCACTCTGTGCTAGCCCACTGGAATAAACTTTTTTCCAAACTCTTATAGTGGTGTTAACATTTTTTATTAATTACCATTTTATTTCATTTTTATACTTCACCATAAACACACTTAGTAGGTAGACAATATGGCATCATTTTCCATTATTTTTCTTTTTTTCTAATTCAATATGGAAGTTAATTTCAAATAAGTTTTTTACCATACTTTCCATATAGAGTCTGCCTTGTTTACACCTCCATTTTGTTCTTCTTGGCTCTATTACCTAATCCTTCTAATACAAGTGTTATATTAGCCTTATTTTTGTGTTATCCCAGTGGATTCCATTGCTAGCCACTGCTTGTGACTGAGAGTACGACAGGAGCCAAATCCACATGTTACACATGTTCTTTACTGTGGGGAAAGTTTTCCCTTCTCTCGAACCATGCATCTTCCTCCATGTAGCTCCTTCTCCTCCTCAGTTTGCTGTGAACTCCGCCTCCTAATGTGCTAAAATTGTCTCTGTGAGAGCGGGGGACCAGGGACAGACTGGGTCTAGTTGCCCGTGTTTGGCGGGTGATCCGAAATCACATTGAAGTGGTCAGCTTGTAATTTACTGTTGCCCTTACACTATAAAAGACAATGGATGAGCTTGGTGGAAGAGGGGTTGCTAGAAGTTCCGAGGGTTTCTTTGAACTCTTCAGGTGCCCATACTTTTATGTACATGGCCCCTACCGTCTGGCATTCTCTACCCCGTCCGCTTCAGGAGTGCAAGTCTGTGGAGAAATTTAAGCATGCCTTAAAAACCCATTTGTGGTCATCAGCGTTTTGTTGATTGATGTTTTAATGATGATGTTTTAATATTTTATGTATTATTTTATGTATTTGTGTTTTATTTGTTGTTTTAACAAATATTTTGTTAATGCGCCTTGGTTTTAGAAAGGCACAATATAAATAAATTATTATTATTATTAACAGTAAACAACATTGCTGAGTGCACTTCTCGAGGCTGTCTGACAACTGAAAACCTCTCAAGCTTTGTTCTTGTGGTTTCATTGGTTGTCATGACAACCTCTCAAAGTGAACACAGAGTTGTTGTTTACTGTTGCCCATCCATTATTCATATATATATATATATATATATATATATATATATATATATATCTGTTATACGTTTAAATAAATTGGATTGGTTCCACTAGTAATGATTTCAGTCAGGTCACTCTGAGGTGTACCAAGCTTCTTTGCATCTAGTCTCAGAAAAAAATCAAGACTTGCACTAACAAGTATGTGAGACTGTGCAAGTTCCATTAAAATTACTGGCTGATTTTATTATTGTTTTGATTTTATGTTAGACAAGGTAAATAGGCAATAAAAACAATGTCCTGACACAAAATATAAAATTGATCTTCAAGTGTGAGGGAAAACGATAATGAGTCACAAGTAGCTAAGCCACAAGTGAGTTACTAAAGTCCTGCGCCTTCACAAGTGAAGAAAAGTTGTATATTTTGAGTCAAGTCTTTGGGTGAAGATTGAACTGTTTCTCTTTGAGTGTAGCAGCTGACCTCAGAGCTATTGTGATGTAATTAGCATTCTGAAAGCTTCTCTCTGATTGGTTCTTAGATCAAGAGTAGGGCTTGTGACATATCTAACCTCTAGGAAAATACATATCTGGTGGTTGGATGGTGTGATAAATGGGGCTATGACGTAGCCTGACTGAAGAGACCATAATTATCTTCATGAAAGGCTAATGATTTTGCTGCTATAATAACTGGCCAGCAATTTGTTCTTATGGCTGAGCCAGCTGATACCCACAGGTTATTATGGTGGGCATGTGCTCTGCACTGACAAGCAGGTGCTTTCTAATTGGCTCTCCATCTCCTTGGGGGCAGGCTGAACATTTCCTGAAACCCGATGGCTCCGTATACCTCGTGAAGAGGAGCTACCAGAGCAATGGTCCTCTTATGGTCACTGTTTTTTTTTTTTTTTTAAATAAAATATCTGCTAGATCTCTCTGTAACATAAAAAAAGAAAAAACTCTATTTGTTGATTCCGCTGATCGACAGCTCGAATAGAATAGAGCCGCGGGCTGACTTGGCACAGCTGAAGCTGAAGGTTAGCATGATCACTGAACAGAAACTCTTAAGATTCAAAAAATAAACACTTTTAAGCAAAAAAAAAACACACCACCACTGTGTATGTGTGTGTGTGTGTGTGTATGTGCATGTGTGTGTGTGTGTGTGTGCATGCATGTGTGTGTGTGCATGTATGTATGTGTGTGTGTATGTGTGTGTGTGTATGTATGTATGTGTGTATGAGACACAGAAAGGAGTCAGGCTGGAAAAACTTGTTGGCCAGTTTATTGTATAAAATAAAAAAATAGGGAAGTGTGTGACACTCGAAACTAATGCACACGCTCAGTGTGTGGGATGCTTTAATAAACCAGTTGGTCTTCACCCTCGGGGTTTATGTAGCATCCCACACCTCGGGTTACACTAAATTCTCATATCACACACTTCCCCATACTTTATTCTATATATCTCATGAGTGGTGAAGCTAAGAGTGAGATATCTTAATATCATTGGCCTCGATATCTTCAGGCAGGCCATGTCATGTTCTGTTTGTAGACATATGTTTTGGGATAAACATGATTGGGGAATGTGTAAAAAAAAAAAAGTGTTTCTGACTTTGAAATGTGTGACAAACGTTGGCTTCTTTTATAGTTACAGTTGCTGTACTTGCCTGACAGTGGTTTCCAAGATATACTACTAGTTCAACTCTCTGACCCATAGCTTTACGTTATGGTCAGTATATAATGAAAAAGTTTGATGCACAGTTCATTTGTTCATGCTTTTGGATGGGGGGGGCATTTGTTCATTGCAGAAGTGAAAATAAATTTCACTTTCTGCCATTTTGTGCTGTTTATTAAAAATGTAAACAGTATCTACAAATGAAACACCACTCATTTTGTAGATATTTTGTGCAGAACAACTTTCCTACTCGCAGCACCATGCTATCATGTTTTTGTTTTAAAATTATTCACATTTGTTCTTTGAAAAAGGGAAAACATTTAATTTTCTGCCTTTTTTGATGATTGTAAAAAAATCTAAATAGTATCTATAAATAACACACCACTCCATTTGTAGATATGTTTGTGCAGAATGACTTTTGTGTTCACAGCACCATGCTGTAACTTTTTTTGTTTTAGTTATTCACATTTGTTCATCAAAAAAGGGAAAAAAAATAGAATTTTCTGCTGGTTTTTAATTTTTTGCTGACTATAAAAAAATGTAAAAGGTATATATAAATGAAACACCACTCATTGTGTAGATATTTTTGTGCTGAACAAGTTTTGTGCCCACAGTACCAATAAGATATCACATTATATCTGGCCAGTTATCTCAAAATATATGGGGCTGGAGTTTCAAAATGAAGTGGGACAAAGTCCAAATCCAGAACTGCAGCTGTGGTCCAAAAATATTTGCAGCTGCGGAGATTTGTATCTTCAGTCTGCTGCAACTGTGGGAGCTGTTACATCTAATCCCACCAGGCATAACATTTTCCCACAACTGTGGGGAAAAAAACAGCCACAAGCTGACAGAAATCATGAAGCCAGTAGTAAACCGGTGCTACCATTGAAAATACTGCAACTGTGGGAAAAACTACGGCTCTGTAGGCGACAACCTACTTGCGTCGGGTTTTTCCCAGTGCTGCGGTACATTCACGGGCTCCGAAAATCCAGTCCATGTTGTATAAATGAGCAGTAAGACATGACAGGGTGGTTGTCATGAGTTAAAGGCTTTCTGGTTTGCTTGCTCTTTTATGTTTATGCCGTTTTTGTAACATCCGCCCCCCCCCAAACACACACACACACACTTTTTTGTGGCTATTTGTTGCTGTTTTATAATTTTTTATAGTATCAGCTTCAGAGGGTGAGCAACCTGTCTTTTTTAGGTGCCATTGAAGTTAGGTTCAGACATTTTTATTAACATAGAGGTGGAGAATATTTGATTCCTAATGCCAATTTCTGCCAGCAGAAGAGAGACAGATTGCCTGATGCAGGAGACAGCATAGAATGAACAAGTGGGAGAAAGAGCGGCTGGCTTGAAAGGCTGGAGTCCAACACTGCATCCTGTCATGCTAACAGCACAGAGACAGGGCGCTGTACCCTAAGTAGTAGTGATTGCAAGGGGCACCAATGCAAACTGTAAATAAATTGTAAATAAATAAAATGTTGAACTTTTGTGAGCAAGCAAGAGACACCATGTCTGGCTTGTAAAGCTGGAGTCCGGCACTGCATGCAGTCATAGTAACAGGACAGAGACAACACACCATACCCTGAGTAGCGCTGGTTGTGAGTGGCTCAGTTACTAACTGTAAATAAATTAAATGTTGGTGAACTTTTAACGACTGCAGGCCTATAGTGCTGATTGAGTGAATGGGATGGTGAGCAGACTGGTGGGTGGCAGGCAGGCAGACCAGCACTTGGGCAGCAAAAAAAAAAAGCTGGGGGGGGCAGCCAGTGAAGGATTTCCAGCGGAAATACCTGCCGGACACCCTGGCTAGAAGGTCACTTGAAGAGGAGGCTTGGAGGCCTGTAAATAGAAATTTGTTACAAAAGACAAAAAAAAGTAAGTGATGGGGTAATAATTTTCTTGATAACAAGTGCTTGTTACATAGGGACTGGAGTGGAGAATTTCTTTTTTTTGCATTATTTCTTTATGCTCCCCTGTTCCCCCTGACCAGCCACTCCCTTAGGCATGCCTTGGACCCCCTTCACCCACCAAGACGTCCCTCTTGACCACCCTCACCATCCCCATGTGCCACGCCCTGGCAGCCCAACGAAACCCTTCACCAGGGGGCCCCCCCCTCCCAGGGCCCACGGGAGGGGAGATTTGTGAGTTCACTACACTGGGCACATGGTGGGGATATCAACTGTAGGGGTGCTCGCCCATGCTGCGTGGCGTAAGGGGACTGGGTGGCCATCATCCAGTCAGCTGAGCAGGCAATTTTTCATTTTCTTCCTTAACCCACCCACCTCCCATATTGCGGCTGCACGCAGGCGGTGGCCTGGGGAGATGCACTTGCAGCACATGATCACCCATGCTGCAAAGTGCGCTGCCACTATGGGCCACCAGGAGCCACTTGTAAAGTGGTGCAGGCTCGCTCTCTTCCCTCAGGAAGGACAGCATCTGATGGATGCTCCTAACCCTCCCCGTGGTCTCTGCTCCTGCCATCCCAGGTTCAGGTGCAAACCCGGGTCACCAGTGTACTGAGTGATCCCCTATCACTAGGTGCCGCAAAGTCAGCTTGGTGGGGAGTTTTTGAAAATGTTGTGGTATGTACATTTCAACATCATGGCAACACAAGGTGTTAAGCCAATTAACCTTACAAATTTGGCTGCCAGAAATCTTTTCTTTTTTCTTTCCCAAAAATTTCTGGGAGGCATGGATAGCTACTGTAGGTGCACTGAGTCCTGGTTGCCAGAAGGCTTACCAACCCGGTGGTTGTAACCCAGTAAGGCACTGAGTTCTGAACCTTCTCAGCCAATCAAGATGCAGCAAATTCCCTACCCATTTTATAAACATATTTATATAACATAGATGAGGGCCAAAGCTTACAGATAAAGGTTTTACTTTAGACACCGAAGCATTCTAAATGAAGATGTATAATTTATCTTAATTGCAACCATTGATCTCCTTCAGACTGTCACAGAAGAACCCTTAACCAATAGGAAAGCAGCTTGAACAATGCCTGATGACATCACAATGTCAGAGCAGTAAAATCAGAGACAATCACATCTTTCTAAAAAAATTAATTTTAAAGAACTAATTAAAAGCTTTATTATTTAAAATACATTATATAAATTGGACACACAATCATAAGGCACTACAGCATGGAGTTTCACTGCTATGCAGATGACACCCAGCTGTATGTGTCCTTTGCTCCAGATGGGGTGTCTTCTGTGCTGAGATTAGAACTGTGCTTGGAGGAAATCAGGGTTTGGATCGTCTCCAGCTGGCTAGCTTTAAACCCAACCATGACTGAATTGCTAGTGGCGGGCTCGGAGATGCAAATTTCAGCTGTTCATGGTGGCTTGATTCTTCCCTCTCTTGGGGGGGGGGGATTGCATCTTTAAGAGGCAGAGGGGGTTTGCAGTTTGGGAGTTGTTCTTATGGGTAGTTGACGTTTGTTTTACAAATGTCTTCTGTGGTCAAGAACTGCTTTTATCATCTTGAGAATGTTGTCAGACTATGACCACTGCTTGATTCTGCATATCTAGCTACTCTAATCAATGCCCTTGTTGTCTCCAGGGTTGACTACTGCTGTGTGTCTGTACAGGCTTACCTCAGGGTCAGTTGCATCGCCGCAGCTAGTTCAGAACACTGCAGAGAGACTCCTGAACTCCACATGGAGGTCATAGCATATTACTCAATTGCTGCGTGTTCCAAGCTGGTGGCCTATTGGGTGGCATATTGATTTCTGGGCATTGTTGGTGACATTTAAAGCCTTGAACAGACTAGGTCCACAATACCTCTGTGATCTCCTGACTCCCCATTTCCCACCTAGGGATTTAAGATATAACAGAAGAGGTCTGTTAGCTGTTCCTTCTTTAAGACTGAAGTCTGTGGTGACCAGGCTTTTTCAGTGGCAGCCCCTACCATATGGAAGATGCTCCCTGAAGAGATACACATCACCAGTTCTGTTACTGTATTTCATTTAAGAAACTAAAATATTACCTGCCTCTGAGAGCTTTTCATTAACCAGAGCTGCTAATGAAATTGTTGCTGGGTCTAAGTTTGCCACCTGGTCGGTTTTCAACTGGCATGGCCGGTTCTCCTGAGGACTTGCCGGTCGAACACATTAATGTACCATTTTTTAATGACAGTTCTATAGCTGGCAGCCAGGCAGGCAGCCAGGGCAAGTGTCCACTAACCATGCTGCCACAACACGCAAGCGCACTCATTTGGCGCCAGTGTCAGTATAGCGTGAGAGCGAACGAGGAGAGCAAGGCAAGGGAAACAGAGCCGAGGAGTCGGTGTGAGGTGCAGCATTTAATTTAAACTTGACTTTAAAGTTGTTAATGTTAACTGACAAAGTGGCAAGGCACCTGAGCGCAGCTAGCAGCTAGGAGAGGAGTGGGGGACACAGCACAGCATTGGAAACAAAGGTAGGTGTGTATTAATATACATGGTAGTGGTAGCAGGTGGGGTGGTGGTAGTGGGGAGGGGCAGGTGGCCATTTTTTCTGAATTCCCAAGGTGGCAACCCTAGCTAGGTCTGGGTGTAACAGCATTGTATGAGAGGAAAGGATATAGTTTGTATTGTGATTTTATGTTACTTATGGTAGGCTTATTTATTTTATTTGTTGTACAGGCACTTTGAGCCCTGGAGAGGTGCTTTGTAGAAAGCTAATAAACAAACAAACAATGGACTGGTTAAGAATATTCCACTTATCACTTGTGAGGGGGCAGGACTTACATAACCTACTCTTGGCTGTGCCACTCGTGAGTTTTGTTCTGTCCCCACACTCATGAAGATAAATTCTGAGTAAGGCCATTGTGCCTCTCTTGTTTATCATAATTTTCCATTTTAGCAGTAAATGAAACAAAATAGCCAGCTCTGTGGTGCAGAGCAAGAGGAGTCTGCTTGGTATATTGGCGATCCAGGGTCACACCCTGAGACTGGAAAGTCATACATGGCGGCCAGTAGGGCGTGCAAAGGAGTGTCTATGTGAGTTGGTGTGGGTGACATGCACTAGCTGGCTTTGCCTCCTAGAATGTCAACATTATACACACTGTAGGATTGCAGGGAGGGGAAGGGATACAGAACAGTGGAATTCCTGTGAAAGTCTGCATGCTAGATGATGGTTACCCCATCTTCCCATGTCACTTAGCCCCCTAGAATACTGACGCTATCCCCCCAACTGATTTTCCTGTTCTATTAAAGTTGCTTTTACTCTGGCCTCCAACAGATATAAACCGGAATCTCCAGAGGATGTTGGAAACCCTGGGAGTCTGGAGTCAGTGTTGTGCAGTGGAGAGTGAGTCTACCAGGCAGTGGAGGACTGCTAAGCCTTCTGAAGGAAGTGGGATACAGAGGCATGCAAGGAAGGAGCATAAAACTAACGTAAAACAAAATAAAAAAGTAAATTTAAACTGCAGCCACCCAGAACCTTTTCTGCTTCCAAGAGGGCTGGGCTGAGTGTTCGTACTAAACAACAGTGCTATGTATCCCACCAAAGTGGTGCTGGGGGTAGAAGTGCTATACTATCATGCAGGACACCTGGATCCATGGTTTGAACTTGATTCCCAGTGCTTGGCCAGAGGAGCATAGAGAACTCTGTTGAGGCAGTGTAGTCAGGCTTGAGGGAAAGTGCTGCATGCCCTGGTGTTTTGCTAGGTGATGGGAGTGATATGACATGTGGGTACCCCCAAAATACAGGTCCTGCACAAGGACAGCATGGCATGGGCAAGCTTCTTGAAGGGAGGAGGGTGCCAGGACAGAGAAACAGGAAAAGCACTAGCCATAGAATGATTACTCTGGTACTCCCGGGCTCTATGCCTCCTATATAGTGCATTGGTTTAAGGCTCTGAGCTGCAAACCTGGAGACCTGGGTTTGAATCCCACAGCCCCTACCTGCATACTGTGTGACCTTGAGCAAGTCACTTAACTTCCCTGTGCTCCCAGGACACACCTGTAAACAAGCTTTCAGCTTAGTGAGTCTCACCTGGTAAAATAAAATAAAAAAAAAAAAAAAAACATGAGTACATCATAGGGGGCAACAGCCTTGAAGGCCTGCTGGGGTGGGGGTTCCTGAGCTAGAAGATTGCCAGAGAGAGCCTGATGCAGACTGGCTAGCAGGAGAGGGAGGAGAAAAACCTAAGAGAAGAAAAATGGCACTGTGGTCTGGAATTTAGATGTGCAGGCTGTTACAAGAGTGTTGCAAAATGAAGAAATGCAGCGCACACTTCTGAATGCAATTATAAAGTGATTTAGTTTGGTGCATTACAAATATTTGTAATGGCCAGCAGAAGCACAAAATAAATAACCTTGGCACTTCAAGGCACTCTGCCTCTTCATTAGGTTACAACAGGATGTTGCCCTGCATATCTTATTTGTTTATTCACTTAACATTTGTTGTCCCCGGCCACCACAAACCCTAATAGGACCTCAGAGGCTAGTCAGACCAGCTTGCACCCCTTGATAGCACCTTATGAATAAGGCTTAATAAAACTATCCCTCCCTCCCGATCACAGTTTCATAACGGTATATGTTCCTCTGCCTGTGTGCACCAGGAAGTCTACATACCTCTTAAATGCAGCACATAAGTTTTGGGCATAGATCCCTATGTGATCTGTAGCAAGTCCCTTCACCTTCCAGTGTTTAACCTATTATTACTTTGTCTTGTAGTATAACATGCCCACCCCAAGTTTTCCTCAACTTCCAACAAGCTAACGTAACCTCTGTGTGCAGGCCAAATGGCATCTGGCAACTGTTTATAAATCGTAAAGTATTTGGTGGTATATATATATATATATATATATATATTAGAAGCAAAAAACTCCATTTAATGCATTAGTTAGGGTTGTTCCACAGCGACAAAAGTGAGAAATTAGCTGTTAGGGTTGAAAACCTAACTCCGAATCCACCCCGCACCACACACTCACAGACACACAGACACACATGTAAGTATGGGGGAGGACCAAGTCAACACAACCAATGACAGACATCCAGCAGCAGGTGACAGAAATAACAAACAATTGTCTAAATGTACTACGAGACATCCCTACCCACCTGACCAGGTACTGCATGCTCAGTGGAGATCAACAGCAAAACTGAGGCCATGTACACCAAACATACACATCCCTGATTGCAGCTGCACACAACGTACTACACTTAGTAGTTGCATGGCCTTACCGATGCCCCACGAGGCGACACCACATGTGATGGGCCACCTGAGCAATAGAGTTGAGCAAAACCAATGAATTGCACAGGTATAATATCTCTGATTATAACAAGGGTTTGAGAAATGCAGCTTTCTAATTGACTGTAAACATTGTAACAGCCTTATGTTTAGTTTTTATTAACATACATGTAGAGCCTAACCATATGATGAACATGCTTTAATGTTGTTTAAAAAAAACAGTTTTATTATGATAGCAATAAGCCACTCCCAGGTATTATGTTAATGGTCAGTTTATCACTGTCTAGCGAAATGAGGCACTCAGCTATGCCTCATTCAACATTAAACCCCACATGGTGATTAACAGACCATTTAACATAACCGTTAGTCATCTATTGCTTAATTGTCTTATGACTAGATACTCTCCTCTGCTAGGCACTGCAGGAGTTTTGCAACACAGTGTCACACCCAGTTTCACCATACTCTGTCTACTTACTGGAGAATGGCTGTGAATATGAACTCATGAAGATGAACAGTGTAACTTGATCATTACAGTCATCGACACCTTAGTGTGATTATAACTGACAGAGTCAGTGACAGAGAATAACCCTTGCCGTCCTAGTACACTTATCCCATTGTGAGTTAAATCAATACTAAAAGACATTCTGTTTATATCTACACCATACCTACTTGATTCCTGTTGTACCACAATTGACATAGTTATCACTTTGATAGCATCAGTGACAGAAGTGTGGCAAACCCAAACACTACGTATACAGCCTGAGTATGAAACAACTGTTTAAAAAATTACACTGTGTCCATAAGTAGCATAGATCACTCATTGCAACAATAGTAAATGTATCACTATTTGAATAAGTTAGTCATCACAGATGCAATGAGATTGTCTTTATCAGGTACAACATACTGAGTAAGTGCCTACAGGAAAATCTATCCTGTAGACATCTCCGATACAGGTACGTCATTGTTGGCTCAGTAGTCCTATGATATTTTAGAAGTTGCTTGGCCTGATCCATGCAATTACACTGTTTCTTACAAAGAATACCTACTGCATCTTTAGTATTGAAACACACTGAAGGTCTATGTTATGTACATCAGCAGCACAGCTTCATCAGTAAGAATGCATCTGATACTGGCAGTACGGAATTTCACAGCATTGAATGGGCAATGCTTTTCCATACGTTTACATCAGCCTCTCTATCTTCAGTAAACAGTTGCAGTAAATGTACTACTATGTAAATCACATGCTAAATGCAACACTACTTTTATCTTGAGCATGCTAGTGT
This sequence comes from Neoceratodus forsteri, assembly GCA_016271365.2. Taxonomy (NCBI): domain Eukaryota; kingdom Metazoa; phylum Chordata; order Ceratodontiformes; family Ceratodontidae; genus Neoceratodus; species Neoceratodus forsteri. The sequence continues at coordinate 717,339,804 of CM057456.1, forward strand.
CTTGTAGTTAATTTATGTACTTCTCTTAATTAATGTATACTCACTAGTGTTAAAACCTTTCTACAACTGTGATCATGCACCTTTAGCATTTATATTGACTAACAGCACAGTACCAGTTGTGGTGTGGTGTGGGGCATCGTTAGGTAAGGCCATGCAACTACTAAGTGTGGTACGTTGTGTGCAGCTGCAATCAGGGATGTGTACGTTTGGTGTACATGGCCTCAGTTTTGCTGTTGATCTCCACTGAGCATGCTGTACCTGGTCAGGTGGGTGGGGATGTCTCGTAGTACATTTAGACAATTGTTTATTTCTGTCACCTGCTGCTGGATGTCTGTCATTGGTTGTGTTGACTTGGTCCTCCCCCATACTTGCATGTGTGTCTGTGTGTGTGTGGTGCTGGGGGGGTGAATTCGGGGTTAGGGTTTTCAACCCTAACAGCGAATTTCCTCACTTTTGTCGCTGTGGAACAACCCTAACTAATGCATTAAATGGGGTTTTTTGCCTCTAATTTCCCTTCTTTTGAGAATGATAACGAGAAATAGTGAATGTAATGCAGCGGGGCCCCTCTTGCCACATGATGTCTTGTGGCATAGTAACAGGAACAACAACATGAAACAGAAGCACTAACGATTGGCACATGGTAACACAAGCGCGAATGAGAACAGAAAGGGTAACGCACATGGTGGCGTAGACGGGAACGGTCTGCCACGTGATGTGTTGTCACACAGTAACATGGTGCCTGCAAATGGAAATATCAATGGGCATGGTGACGCAAAGTGAAACAGAAAGAGAAACAGTATTGTAGACACAAATGGCAAAAAAATAACAGAAATACAAGCGCAAATGAAAATGCAAAGGATAACACACATGGTGGCACAGACGTCAACGGTAAGTGAAACGGGTACGGAACCGCAAGTGGAAAGGGCAACAGTAACAGTAATGTAAGCGCACAGGCTGGTTTTCCCCAAAACCTGCATACAGAAAGACAGTGAGTACAAATAATGTATGCATAATAATGAGTATCGGAGCAGAAAATGAGAACTTGGATTACTAAATAGGTTATATCTCAGGAACCGTACGACGTAGAAAAAAAATTTAAAAGTCGTATGATTTACAACTGTCCTGGCTAATTTTGTGGGGGCTAAGCATTTTTCCGACGAAAAGTCTGTATCTCACACCGTTTCGAGATACAGGCCCTGAAAGCGCAATGACGCCGTAATGTTATCTATGGGAAAAAGAGAAGTTCGAGGTGCCATAACTTTGCTCCTGTAATATTTTTCACCAAACCACTGAAAGGCACATCTGTGGGCTGTTGGCTGTCTTCCCTCCAAATTTCAGGAAAAAGACTAAACCATTATTTTGCAGTAGGGTGCCAAAGGATTCCTGTAATGCATTGGGCGCCGTAATGTTATCCTATGGGAAAAACCGTCAACTTTGGAGTGCCGTAACTTTGCCGCCATGTAATATTTTTTCAATACAACACTGAAAGGCACATCTGTGAGATGTCATCTGTGTTTCCTCCAAATTTCAGCCCAAAACTCCCAACCGTTCTTTTGCAGCGGAGTGCCAAAGAATTACTGTTATTTTGGGCATAGTGTCGCAAAGTAGTGTCGCAATTTGCGAAAGCTTTCGCATAAAATTTGTGACACTTTAAGTGAGTCGCGACACTAACTGTAAGTACTTTTCCAGAAATCTGAAAAACATATTTCTGGGGTTTTACCACAAATAAAGACATGGCTAGCATCCTCAGGGCCCGACTAGGTGAATACAAAAAGAATTAGGTTGCTAGAGGGTCTCAATTTTAAATGCCAAGCATTTTCTGATCACTAACTGAAAACAAGATGGTGGATTTGCGACAGTAACAAGGTCATTTGCGACAGTAAAAAGTGCATTTGCGACACTGTCAAACTTTTTGTTAACTTTTCCCATTGACTTATAATGGGAAATTGTTTTTTGAATAACTTTTGAACGGTTTAATATTTTTTCATGAAATCTTTGAAAGGCACATCGGGGACCCTGGCTGCACACTCCCTGAAGATTTCGGGCCGGTCGCGCAAACCGTACAACCTGTAGGCGTGACCGTAGAATTCCAGAAAAAGCATAAACACGCTGCGACAGATCATGCTTAATAACTCCAAGATGTATATCCAACCAGTACAAAACTTGGCAGATCCCAAGGCCTATGGTTCTTGATTGTGTATTCCAAATTTCAGGCAAATCCATCAAACAGTTGCAAAGTTATTAAGGTGCAAAGTTTTAGGGTTTAACATAGAAATGGCTCCTCAACCCTAACTATGGTAGCACGGATATATATATATATATATATATATATATATTCGATGTTAGGGTTGAAACCCCCTTTGCACCCCTCCAGCCCACCCCCCCAACTGGAATCGGGGTGCGCATTGGGGTCATCGGCCTTAAGTGTCACCCCATCACATGTGGAAAGAAGCTGAGGAATAGGAGAATGGGATGACAGTTAGGACCGATGACCTCAATACACTCTGATTCCAGTTTGGGGTGGGCTGGAGGAAACAAGGTTTCAACCAACATCAATTTCTCACTTTGTCGCTGTGGAACAACCTAACTGATGCATTAAATGGAGTTTTTTCTAATTTGTCTTCTTTTTGAGAATGATAATGAGAAATAGTGAATGTAATACAGCGGTAGGGACGCAGGGGTGATGTCTTGTCGCATTGTAACATTGTGCCATAAGCAAAATCATAATGCGCATGATGGCCTTAAGCGAAACAGAAAGAGGAACAGTACTGTGAACAGAAATGTTAAAAACAACGGAAACGCAACCACAAATGAAAATGCAAAGGGTAACGCACACGGTGGCATAAACGTGAACGGTAAGTGAAACGTGTACGGAACCACAAGCAGAAACGGTAATGGTAAGAGTAATGTAAGCGCACAGGCTGGTTTTCCCCAAAAGCTGTATAGAGAAAGACAGTGAGTAGAAAGAATGTATGCAAAATAATGACTCTCGGAACACAAAAATCGGTAGTTGTAATAGTAAATTACTTATATCTCAGTAACCGTACGACATAGAAAAAAAATTTAAAAGTCATATGTATTATCACTTTCCTGGCTAGTTATATACATAGCCTTAAAATTTTTCAACATAAACTCTGTGTCTCGCACCGTTTTCAAGATACAGGCCCTCAAAGGCGCGGCGAACGCCGTAAAGTTATCCTATGGGAAAAAAAACAGAAGTTCGGACTGCCATAACTTTTGAACAGTTTAATATTTAAATTTTGTTGCATCAGGGGCTGCTGGCTGTCCCTGAAGATTCGGCACCGCAAGCCGTGTGACCTGTATGCCAGTAAATAAAAGCGAAATGTACGCAGATCTCATGCTTGTCAACTCCTGCAGCTGTGTATCCAACTGGTACTAAACTTGGCAGGTCCCAAGGCTTATTGTTGTTGATCGTGTCTTCCAAATTTCAGGCAAATCCATCAAACAGTTGCAAAGTTATTAAGGTGCAAAGTTTTGGGGTTTAACATAGAAATGGCTCCTCAACCTAACTATGGTAGCACTACGTGCTACCATAATATATATATATATATATATATATATATATACACATATATATATATATATATATACACATATACATATACATATATACAGTATGTATATATGATATGCTATGAAGTAAATGGTGTTATTTTCACAGCCATTATATAACAACTGTGATGACATCACCACAGTGGATTTATCTCCTGATAAACCCAGTGTCTACATCACCAGCAAATATACAACAATGGTGATGTCACCAGAGTGAGACCATCTACATTGCAGCCTGCATTTAAAGGGAAACAATGGAAAAGACAAAGCTTTCCTCAGGCACTACAGAAACTCTCAGTTAGTGCTTTCAGACAGTAACAACTTTATTTAATGATTTAGAACAGCTACCCACAACTTCTACTTCCTGTTGCTGGCAGCAGCCATTTCATGAGTAGCATCGAGCTTCCTGAGCACACTGTATGCTAATATGCCTGTTTGAGTTCTGCTATTGGTTGGCAGGACATATTAGCATAAAGTGAGCTCAGGAAGCTCTCTGCTACTTATGAAATGGTGACTGCCAGCAATAAAAAGTGAAAGTTGAAGGCCATTGTTTAAATCACTAAAAAATCAATTAGAGGAATTAAAAAAACAATGTTACTGTCTGAAAGCACTAAACAGGAATTTTTGTAGTGCCTGGGTAAAGCTGTGCCTTTTCCATTGTTTCCCTTTAGTAGCTTCACAGTTTCTCTTTCTCACTGAATCCTGCAACTAACTCAATTAGCATTGTAAAAGACAATCACCTGTGTCTCATAGTTATTCTAACAATCCTAGCACATTACTGTGCTGCTCTAATCTTCAAACCAGCCTCCTTCATAAACCAGTTTATCTTTCTGAGTGCTGACTGCAACAGTTTCTCTGTCTCAGTAAAGCCTACAACTTACTGAATAAACAGTCTGTTTCTCACTCCTAGCTGCAGGTAACACCATACCTCTCAACTGTCCCTGATTTTCAGGGACGTCCCTGATTTTACCTCAGATTTTTCCTCTGTCTCTCATAAAATTTGTGTTCTTGTGATAGAACAGTGGGGATTAAAAGCACAAAACAATGTCAAACATTAAAGTAACAGACTTGTTATTCTTCAGAAAATGCATCTTAACACAAAGCCCTTTATTCTATCAGCTTTCTGAGTGAATAATACCAGATTTTAAGATGCGTCCCTGATTTGGGGTCTTTGTCCCTGATTTTTTTTAAGCCTTGTTCCTGATTCATGAGGCAAGAGGTTGAGAGGTATGGGTAACACAATTATCATTGCAAATCACATGCACCTGTTTCTCCATAGTGTCTAACAGACTCAGCCCATTCAGAAACACTTACACGCACTCAGACCACACACAAACAGTGCTGTCAGTATATCCTAGAGTTTAGAGTAACAAGCAATGAACAAACTTCCTACATCCAGCAGCCCAGATCAGTGTTTGATTCTTACAGCTTCCATTTCAATACTGTGACTCTAAACAAATCACTTAACTGCCCAGTGTGCTCCCAGAAACACTAAGGCGCTGGACTGGGGCAGGAACTGAACCTACACCAAACTGAACTCCCTGTCCCAGAGGCAAGAGTGCTACCAGCTGTACCCCTGATTCTCTAGTCACTTAAATTGTGAAGGCTGATAACTTTCACTAGTTCAGGATGAGACCTGCTGTGAATAAGGGAGTCCCCAGCAACTGCTCAGACTAAGGGAGTTCTGTAGGGGCTGCTTGGCTTAATTGTGCCACCACAGTTTGTTTATCCCTTTTGACAACATGGTGTTTCCACAGATGGCCACTGGAAAACCCAAATAGTTTTCTTTTTGCAAAGGACACTGTTAGCCCACTAGATCCTGAACAGACAGTCTTAACCAGAATAGAAATGTGAACAGAGCTGATTGCTGGATGACTATGGTGTAAGCTTTTACTGCTGCTACTGTTATCCATCTTGCCCATGATACAGCTGAAAACAGGATTTAATCTCAGCTGACTTCCCTAGGTAAACAATACTAAAGTTATCAATGAATCAATCTAACAATAAATAAATAAATACAATTAGTATTTCACCTGGAGACTAGCTATCTAGCTTGAAAAGTCTGACATTTGATTGGATTCAGTTACCAAATAGAGCAGAAATGTCACCAGTCATGTATCTCCCATAAACAACATATTGTATCATATAATCTGGATGGGTGGCAGGCCATTCCATGCTGATTGAGTGCCACCTGCGGGTGCCCAGGAGATGCAAGCCTGGCAGTGATGGCAGTGGGAGGGAGCAGCAGGTCCCTGAGGAGCACACACCTGTTGCGTGTTCTCCTATGCGTTCATGGTCCAGTGTCTTTGGGAGGGACAATAAAAGGAGGAACATCCTCTCAGCATGGCAGGATGATGCCCGCTCAGGTCAGGGCCAACACCTCCTGCCCACCTAACATGAAGACCCCCCACTGCCAGCAACTTTATGGACTCCATTTAGGGGGTTCTAACCACCACCACCACCACCCTGTGACCCTACCGTGGGAGGCTCACCCCATGAGGCAGACAAGATGGAGTCTCTAGGGTCTGGGAAAGGTGATGGTGCTGGTTGACGACCAAGGCTGAAAGATAGATGGGATAGGGAAGGGAAACATACTAAACAGAAAAAGAAACAAAGGTTTGGAAAAAGAAGGTAATAATAACTTTCCTGTGCTCCAGGTCTGTAAGTGATGTTAAATATGGCCTGCAGCTATCAGTAGCTTTCATTATTGTTAATCATAGACTAAGGTGCAGGCATGCTATATCAGTTTGCTTTTCTTGGTCTCACTGTCTGCATTTAATTATTACTTTATAGGAAAGATTAAGTTTGATCTTACTGAATGCCAATGGCCAAATGTCCCCCGTACCATTTTTATGCAATGTATCTTCAAGAAATTTCAGCGACTGGACCTTACAGGGATTGTTGGCTTGGCTTCCTAAACCAAATATGGCACCTGGTATCTGCTAAGCTTAAGCCAGCATGAGCACATTCTTGGTGTTGCTAACGTCCGGAGGGTATTGTGGCATAGTTCTGCACAAATAGCTGAGGCTCCCTTGTGGCAGTGCTAGCACGGTTCTTTAAAGTCTTGTTGATTTTTTTTCTACTTTAGTGGGGTTAGCCTTGCTTCACACTTCTGTGGTATACAACGCCTGAGTGTTCAGTTTGATTCAGCTGCACAAAAGGCTGCTGCCACAGCATTACCTGCATATTTCTGTTGAATCTGTATTTACCCAACAGAGTACTAGATAGTTTTACAAGCAGATGATCAATTTGTTTTGTCCATGTTAAGTTACTTCCAGAGAAGAACCCCAAATATTGCTATTCTTTGAAAACTTTAATACTATTATTGTATAATTACTGGTGACCCCCTTTAATGCAAAGTGTCAATCTGTGTTTCAAATGCCATAATAACCAGGTTACTTGGTTATTACGGCATTTTCTTTTAACTTTCCCGTCAGTTTCATTCTTCATGCTACCTTATTGGCTCCTATTCTGTGTGTGGGTGGGCTGAAGAGTTCCACAAACACGGCAGCTGCAATTGTCGCTTAGAGATGAGATGCTAGAGCAACAGATCACTGCCCCTTGATAAGTCTTTTCTACTAATTATTATTTTTTTTTTCAGTATCCTATCTTTACTACTTGTAAAATGTATTGGTCGATCCTGCTGTTCACTGGACATGGAAACCGCAAGTCCAACCCAGTGTGATCACCACTGGGACTGTGCCTAACCAAGTTGGCTGACTTCCTACTCTGCGACTTAAGCACGATTCAACAGTTACATTTTTTTAAAAGAAAAACAAACAGAGAGGGAGAGAGTATGTGTGAGTGTGTGCATGCGTGTGACTGTGTGTGCACGCACGTGTATATGCGTGCACGTGTGTGCGCTTGTGTGTGTGTGAGACAGAACTGCTCCAATAGCTTTGCCATTCACTCCCTGGCACCAGTAATTATAAAAAATAATGGATACACAATTGTGTTCTTATGGATTTTCTTTTTTTACACACCCTTGGTATGTGATGACCTCATAAACCTCTCAAGCTTCACTCTCGAGGCTCAGGTGTGTGAACAAATTCACAACACACAGTTGCCAATCTATTATTCTGTATTTATTGACCAGGTGTAACTATTCTTCCTTACTCTAAATGTTATAATTTTGGATTTAGCATTATTTACAATTGATTTTGATTCCCCACATAGAAAGTCCTGTTTGTTAAGTTGTTTTTGAAGGACCAATGACATTAAGAATAGCAGGATATTGTCTGAATATATCAGGATGTGCACTGGCTTACCTTTTATTGCTGGTGGGTGACAACTATCATTTGTTCAATAATATTCCATTAATATATACAGTGGCGTCCCCCAGGATGAAACCCAATTCTGCAGCATTTTGCAGCACTCTGCCGAATGTTATTGCAGACCTACTGAATAAAGCAATGTAATTTCAATGGCAATTAGTCCCTTTTATCATTCAGGAAAATGTGACACTGCCAGGATGAAGTGAATGCCAGTTTCCTGCATGGCAAAAGGGACTAATTGCCATTGAAATGACATTGCTTTATTCAGAAGGTCTGTTGCTGCATACTGCAGAGTGCTTTAAAAGTAGGGCTCATCCTGGGGACGCCACTGTACATTAAATAAAAAATGGGCCAATAAACCACCTTGTTTTAGACGTTTATTTGTTTGAAATGGCTGAGTAACATCCCCATTTAGAAAATATCATATCTGAGACCAGGGACTGAATTTTCAAAACCTTCAGGGGCTAAGTCCCATGCCATAGCTGCTGGTGTGGGAAAAATATCTCCATATCAGGACAAATCCTTATTTTCCACATGGACAGCTGGAGCATCTGCTGGGGCTCTGACTAGCCTGAGTTGGGCTGTCCTCCATCTCCCAATGACACTCTGTGTGAAACACCCAACAGTTAGCCAATTGTGATAATCAGGGGGCCCTACTGGGCCGTGTTGGGATCCAAATATGGGGGCTGCCAACACCCCCGGAATACTCTCTTGTCTTGTGGGGGCGATGCTACATCTGGTACTACCAGGCATAGAATTTTGGCACAGCTGTGCCCAAAAAAGGCTGCAAGCTATCGTAAATCACAGAGCCAGTCAGAAATAGCTCAGCAGTGGGATATGTTACATGCAGAAAAACCTTGCGGACCCATAAGATTTTTCCAGATGTGCACAAAAAAGAGGGCTTTTGAAAATCCATTCCGAGGTGTCTGCATAAAGATTAATAATCCTTAGCAATTCTTCATCTAAACCCATTGCCCTAATTTTAAAGAGAACAGGAAATAATTTCTCATTGATAGCTGTTTATAGCATTCCTATTTTCAGAAATGATATTCATGCCCCTGAATGATCCTTATTTAACTCTTTCTGAAAAAACAGTGATGCAAAAAATGGCATTTTGCATTATTTTGTTTTTATGGGCAACATTCTTTTATAATTCCCTTCACGGAACCGGTGATCTGGAGTTTCACTTACATTAGAATTTGTTTATAGAACTCTAAGTATAATTCTGATCTGGTCAACAGCTAATGCTTAGGATTCTGTACACAAACTGTGGCATAGTAAAAACTCTGAATAACTAGTTACATGAAGACGTACAGATTTCGTCTTTGTTTAAACTTCCAAGGAAGGAATGCGTTGGTCCGAAAGCTAAAGCACTTTGTTCTTTTTGTTACATCTATGTTGGTCCAACAAAAGATATCAAATCATTTGCTTCTGGATTGGTTCCATGAAGGGAACTGTGCAGAATGCTGTCCGTGAAAAAAATGAAAACAGTTTTTCACATCAGTCTTTATTCAGGTACATTTGGACTGCCCCAATAGCCTAGCGGCAGCATGTCATGCTGCCCTGCTGGCAACCTGACTTCAGAAGCAAGCCCGGGGGGGGGTAGGCTATGGCCGAGACAGCTGTCATTTGGCAGTATGTCTCTGCTGGTTAGGGGTGGTGGGTTCCGCTATCATAGCAACCCCTGTGGCTTGGCCATGGAGCCTGCTTCTGCCACAGGTGGGCTATGGCTGTGTGAGTCTGTTAGAGGTTTGCTCCCACCCTAGGTTGATGGAGGAAAAAACGGAGTGAGAAAAACCTGGAAGCCATCTAAATGACAGGCAGGTTTGGCCAGATAGGTATCACTGGGGACAAGCTGCTGGCTGGGAAAATAAAAAGCTATGTAGAAAAAAAAATCTGGCTCATTTGGAGCTATGAACTTCATTCTGTAATTGGGAATTTATTAACTGCTGCTGATTAGCACACATTTCCTGTCCTCTTCAAGTCAGTCAATTTCTGGCTAGTGAATCAAAGGCACCATTCAAGTCATTAAAAGCTACGTAAACTTTCTGCTTTCTAATGCAGTTATACTTGTGTAGCCCAGGTGGTGTGATCCAGTGGGCTACTACTTCTGCCTGTTGACTACCACACAGGTTAAGGGGCCTGGGTTCTGTTGCAAAGGTGTTTGGGGATTCTATCCCAGAACAGAATGAAAGTAGCATGGTGCTCCCACCCAGAGTAAAGTAACAGTGAGCCAGGTGTCTGATTGATACAGCCCCCTGGAATGCTGTACCTACCCACCTCCCTTTCCAGTCACCCCACACACTGCATACCACATTATTCACCAATACTGTAATACGCATATACTTATCAGCTGTAACTAATAAATTTATCACAACACAGGAACTGCAAAAGTCTAGCACAGCTTTATTTTTGGGGGGAGGTTCTAGGAGAGGGATACCATGACATAGGATTGCTGTGAGAAAAAAGAATTGGTTAAAGGGGTTAACAAGGCCCATAGGCAAAAACATGTGCAATTCCCACCCCCACTAGTACCAGTGCAAACCCCCTATGTCCGGACTGTCCTATCTGGGTACCTAGGTTTAACACAGGCCTGCTAGATGCCATGGGTAGGCCAGCACTGGGGTCCTTGAAATAACTCTTCCTAGGGTGCTAGCAATTTTAACTTTTGCTCCCTATGTGTAGGGCAAGCCTGGGTTACTCGTGGTCCTGAAGACTGGTTCTCAGCTATTGGTACAGTAGGTCTGGGCAATTCAGAATTGACCACTCCGGAGGGCAGTAAGCAAAGAGGCAGGGACTGCTGGTACAAAAGATGACTCAGTGGCTAATGGCTGGTCAACCTTAGACTTGCTTGAAGATTCTTCCAGCTTGTCAACTTCAGCTGACTAAGCAGGCCACATCATGGAGCCCTTACGCAAAAGCCTACAAGGCCACATGGAATCCAGACCCAGGAGTGATCCCACAGTCCGGCTCCCCTAGTGGATCTAGAGTGCCCTAGCATTCAGGCACACACTTATGGCCCCCTGCAGCCAAGTCTGCCTCACTTCTCAATAGGGGTTTGCAGTTTCCCTACCCGGCTCCCAGTTGCAGCTGTAAAGATTCTTAGTTTTTGCCTTTCTCCTGGACAGAAACAGACAGCCCTGGTGTGCAGCAACAAGTTCTCAGATTTCCACTTCTGTGGTGACTTTTGGCTAGTGACTTGTAGTCTCTGGATTCAACCTCTGCCTTTCAACAGTGGGTTCTCAACAAGCAACAGATTCCCAAACACTGGGCACCTTTAATCCTTTTCCTTCCAATGTTCTAAGACTCGAGCCAATGTATCCAATTTAACTTTGGCAGTCACAGTTCCAATTTCCCTTTTCACAGTCTCAGAGTTCTCTCCACACTGGTGCAGGCTCACTGCAACACTGGAATTCTGAATCACCCAAAGCTTTCACCAAACTCCTTAACCAGTCAGCTGCAACACCACAGTTCTTTCAGTCAAAGAAATTCCTTTTTCCAGCTCTCAATCAGTTGACCGATTGACCTATTAAGTCTTTGAAGAAAATCTTCTCCCTATTTCAACACACAGTCTGAGCCCTTCTTGCCTTGATCAGAGCCCAGCACAGACTGCCCAAATTGTTCAAAGCCCCTGGGGTTTCACATGAAAAATCCCAGCCTCTGATTGTCAGTCCCAAATATTAGTAAACATAGCCCTTCTTTGATTACTGATTGGTAAAAGGGCTTTGGTGCCTAGATTTAGTTCACACCTCTCCCATAAGTCATTGCTACAAGCTTTTGAGTGCCTAAGCTAATTTTTGATTATCCAAAGGGAGTCAAAGTAGCAAAGATGGCTGCCAACATAACACTCCCGTACAGTTTATATGGCAGTCTTTACTTCATAGTGTCTTTGCAGCCAAATTACATTGTTTTTCCAACAATTGTCCCATAATCCAGCAGCAGCCTTTTAATGCTGTCCAAAGGCCACAGAATCATATTTTCAAGCAGTTTAGTTTTCAGGTCACTGCTGCTGATAACTACAACCCCCACCCCACTCCCCCACGCAAGAAGGAGCTCATTAGAATTCGGGCCAGCTGATTAATATTCATAAGCTGGCCTGATTCTTGAGCACTATTGGTGCTGTTCAACTAAACACTTGGGCCACCTTTTATGCATTTCTTCTAGGTGTCTGACCCCCCGACTAGGGGTTTTCCAGTGGCCATTTATGGAAACACCATGTTGTCAAAAGGGATAAACAAACTGTGGTGGCACATTAAAGCCAAGCAGCCCATACAAGCTAGCTCCTGCCACTTCGAGGGGGTCTGGGATTCTTTTGCAAGCCCTTAAATCCCATTCATGGGCCAGCTAGGGACTACAAACTCAGAAAGGTGTTTGGCTTCGGGACAGGGAGGGTACCAGTTGCCCCCTCCAGCCACCCAACTACAGAGCAATATTAGTGTCAGCTATAAAGGTACTTGTCTGCCCTTCTGACTGGAGGAATGGCACAGCTGCAGAACCCCAATTGTCAGGGATGGAGAAAGTTGGAAACTGGGGGGGGGGGTCACAATTGTAACTGAGTTGGAGACAACACTAAAGTAATGCTTGCTAACTGGAAGAGCTTCCTTCAGATTGGTAAACTAAAAAAAAAAGGAATTCCGAAATTGTGGCCTTTACAGTTAAGCTCTTCAACTCTGCACATCGATGACTGGATGTAGCAGCTTCTGCCAAGTCTAGGCTCTTGTGAATGAGCGAGAGCCCTCATGACTTCCCACAACTCTCTCAATCCTTCACAGCTAAATAGAAGAATTATCTGATCATGACGCACAACATCTACCTGGACAGAACAAGGGGTTTTGTCTCCCTCAAAACAGTTTCAGATGAAATGTCAGATTGATGAGAAGTACTGGATTACACACATACCTGACTCAGTAAACTGCTACTCCTGCTGCAGAAGCACAGATATAGAAAAATACAGGAAGAGTCCTCCCCCAGCCAGTGAATATTGCAAAGAAACAAGTAAAAGACTTACGTATGTTGAGGAAAAATAAAGACCTACGCTTTCATTCAAGAGTGCATTTCTTATAACTGCACTTGCTCAGCATTTGTGAAATTTGTCTCCCTATATCCTGGCACTATAGTGTTTTGTTTTTTCTCCTTCTTATTTTTTTTATTTAGTTGTTTAACCAGGAGTAGCACACTAAGCTGAAAGCTTTTTTACAGGTGCGACCTGGGAGCACAGGGAAGTTAAGTGACTTGCTCAGGGTCACACAGTGTGCAAGTGGAAGCTGTGGGATTCAAACCCAGGTCTGGTGTGCTGGATGTCACCAGGTTTGCAGCTCAGAGCCTTAAACCACTGCACTATAATTCTTCAATGAAGAGAGAATTCTTCAGCATTGTACCCTCCCTCTTGAGTGGTCAAACCATCTCCTGTGCTTGACAAAGGGTCAAGATGTACAGTTTTCATATATAGAAACATAGAAACATAGAATTTGACGGCAGATAAGGACCGCTTGGCCCACCCAGTCTGCCCATTTCCCTGCCTACTGGATAAGCTGCAGATCCTAGTTAACCAGCAGCCTACTTCTTCCTACCCCCATCCCCTAGAATTGCCTTATGACTGTCCCATGCATGCTTGAATTCCACCACTGTTTTTGACTCCACAACCTCCTCCGGAAGGCCGTTCCATGCATCCATAACCCTCTCTGTGAAAAAATACTTCCTTAAATTACCTCTGAGCCGTCCTCCCTCTATCTTCAAATTGTGCCCCCTTGTTCTTGCACACCTCTTTTTTTGAAAGATGCTACCCTCTTGGACTTTGTTGATTCCCTTGAGGTACAACAGCAACATTTATAGAAGAAAATACTGCAGCTGTTCTGTGTATCTAGCTTGGCTGGCCCAGCCCCAGTCTGAAGGAGCTGCCATTGGTGCATACAATAGTACTGTTCTCCATAACAGTATCCACTTCCAACTCCTGCACACCTGAGGTGCCAGCATGGCTCAGTTGATTTCACATCCGCCTCTAGGCCAGAAGGTCATGGGTTCTCAACCCACACTGCAGATGTACTGTTTTGGTGTGCTGTCCTTTGGATAAGATGTTAAACTGAGGTCCCTTCTACCCATCCTGGTGCGGTCCTGGTGGGTACCCAGGTGGAAGTAAAAGAACCCAAGGCATTCTTCACAAAAAAGAGTAGGGGACTTTCCCCGGTATCCTGGCCAATATTCCTCTTCCCATAAAACCGGTTCATGCAATTATCCAGGCTGTGTGTGGGTGTTGATGTGCGATATGGCTGCCATGACATATTCAGTCACTTCAGTACCAGTCTGGCATTGCTTGTAAAGTGCTTTGGGATACATTGTGTATGAAAAGCACCTCCTGTCCCTACCCCTTAGTCTCTAACATTGAGCAAGGTAGCATACTGGATACTATCCAAATTCCACAGAACCCCAAGGAAAAGAAGTTATATGTGGCTATCGCATCTCTTTATGCAGATTTCAAATTAATAACAAAATAGATATAGGCAGATACATTATTTATGAAACCATTGCTACTAAAAGGAGCTGGTGGTATAGCCTAGATGTTAGAGTAATGAGCTGCGAATGAGCTTGGTACATTCACCAGACCTGGATTTGAGTCCCACAACCTTCACTTACCTATTGTGTGACTCTGAGCAAGTCACTTAACCTCCTTAGTGCTCCTGGGTCACCACTGAAAACAGGCACTTGTGCCTAGTGGGCCTTACCTGGTTACCAAGTAATAAATAAAATAAATGTACACATAGGAGTGAAAGGGGAAGGAAACAATGTTGCTTTGCAATTAAAATGGGACTTGAGAAAACTTATTACTACGCTGAAGCAAATAATATACTAATAAAAAAAAGTTTGCTCCTACTGTCTTCCTTTCCTTTGGTGAGGATTTAGAACAGAGTGGTGCATCAAAGAATCTGAGAAATCCCAAGTGACATGCCTGCCTTTCTTGTTCCTGACCTGCGCTTGCCTGCCTCAACCAGAAAATTGCTAGGTATTCATGGCTAAAAGCAGAAACGGCTCTGATATGAAAAGCGTGATGCAATTTTATGGAACCACATCAGCATAATCTAAATGATGTATGGTCTTTCTACTGAGAAATGAAAAGTCTTGAGGTTTCAGAACAGACTACATATTAAAACAAAATGCACCCCCCCCCCCACACACACACACACCCTAGTAGGACTGAAACCTAACAACACTTTGCAAATAAAAAGTGAACAGATCTATGTTATGTCCATGGTGTAACTTGAAGATTTTCTATTTTTGTTTCAAAGGTCTGCTGCACCCCCTCTGCACCTGACATATTCCGTAGGTGTGATGAATTGCACAGTAAATTGCACCTTGATGTAACAATTATTGTACTGGAATTCCATTTACTTTATTTTTTTCTTCATTTTTCACACATAGTGGTAACATTTCCTGTCCACAGCATGGGGCTAAAATGGCAGAAATAGAATGTGCACTTCTTTAGTCTGGGTCCTGTGTGGATTTGGAGCATCATTCATCTGTAAAAAAACAACAATGCTGGGGGTGCTTATGACAGTGGGTAAGCATTTGTGTAGCTAGGTGAGTGTGGGATAAGGTATTGCTGTTTTTTAAAGAAAATCAAGACACCCATTTACAGCAGATTCAAAAATTGTTGTGCCATCACTTTGATGTCAGGATATTGTTGCACCATTGTTTCGATATAACACTGACGTAAGCAACAAGACTAGAGTTGCTTGGATGCTAGGATACCAGCTGATACCACTGTTTTGATCAGATGCCAGGTGCCATCAGATATTGATGGCATCTGACCCTGGATCCAGTCTCCTCAAATCACAAGTGGATCTGTTCATGAAACAAATGATCCACTGGATCCAACAGTCAGGTCAGGGATCCATTAGTCAGATTGCAACACTCTGAGGGGAGCATCAAAAAGATCTACTGGATCCAATGACTGGGCCAGGGATATGATGGTTGGATCATAACAATTGGAGGGAGGGTTGGATCCAAGGATCTGACTCTGGATTAAGACATCTGACCCCATCTGGCCTGGGATCTGGCATTCAAGCTCAGTCAGACAGGGGTCGGATCAGACAGCCAGAGAGCATTGCTATCTGTCGGAGGGTGCTTGGATCCATCAGCCCAGTAACCAAGAACCACTAAATAAGACACAACAGCGTGTGGGTAGTAGTGTGATCACTGCATGCCTTGATGTGTAATGAGGCATGAGGTCATAGACTGAGTGCCTTATTGTCCCTCGAAGTGCAGTTATCACACTACTTCCTACACCTTGAAGTGTCTTATTGAACTTATAAAATGGGTTTTCATTTTTAAAATAGGTTTAAATATAAAAATACAAATTTTTATTAGTTACAACTCGTAAATAAAGTGTTGTTTTTAGTTAAAGTAGTCCTCCCACCTACCGGGACAAGAATTAATTTAGTGTTTTGCTTCAGATGTTTTGGCTTAATGTTGATTCCATAGTTGTAGTTTATTTACTTTTAATTTGGTAGTTTTATTCTATTTGTCCTTCCCTGTCCATTTAAGCAATAAGTAAAACAGAGGATTAAAAGGCTTTGCCTGTGATTCGATGGGCCAGAGCAACCAGCCATGCCCCCTGCTTCAGCTATACGAGGTAGTCCTTCTAGCTTCACCCAGAAGCATTTTTTCTTTGCAGCTGGAGGCTCTGATGGACTCCTCCCTCCTCTATTATTTTTTTGGATTTTATGTTTGGTTTGTGCTGTCCTTCTGCTGTTTTGTGTTTCTCCTCCATTTCTCTGTCTATATTTTGCTTTTACCTTCAACTGCTGCTTGTGCGTCTCTCATTGTCTGTGTCTGCCGTCCTGTTCTCCTGTGCTTGTGCTTCTTCAGTTTTACATTTTTGGGGGCTTCTAGTTTTACTAGCATCCTGCCACTCCCCTTTGCTTGCATTGTGCTATGCAGGCATTGTACACTCTGGCTCCCATTTACATGTATCATACTTTTAGCAATCCCTCTGTTTACCTGCAGTTGTTATTTATGCCATTCAGCCTGCATTTGTTCTCTGTGTTTTTCAGCTCCCACTTGCTGTTTTTCCTGCCTGTAGCAGTCTCCATGGGCAGAATTCACAAAACACTTTGAAGATGAAAAAATGCCCAACTCCCCAAAATTTGCACAGTTGTGGGAAAAAGGGGGTAATTGTGCTGCGTCATATACACAAAATGTCCACAGCTGTCAAAAAAATATACTGCGGACTGTGGACAAACGCAGCTGTGGAAATTCCTGCACAAAACAAATTCCAGTGAAAAATATGGTGTATCCACTTAAAGGCTATTCTCAGTCACTGTTTTCTTGCAGTTGTGAAAAAAATGTTGCACACATGCTGCACCAAGGAGAGTGAGGCGTAACTCACCCTGCACAAAAGACAGTGTACTAACAATTGGGAAATGGTCATCTTGGGGGTTTAGGCACCAAGCAATAGCAAACCTGTGGGCTGCATAGCACTATCAGTCGTTACAACAAATGTAGCACACATTGCAATTGACAGTCATTAAATCACATGACCCAGTGCAGCCCATAAAGGAGCCCAACAGGCAATACAGGCAGAAATGGTAACAGCTGGAAGTGTGTGCTACAGACGCAGGTGAAAGAAAAACCTCAGAGAGAGATCCAACCAATGGTTACAAACTGCCAAAGGGTGCAAGGTCCTGCTGGTACAGGTGATGATACTGTGGTCCCAGTTGTGGGACTGGCTGCTGGCCTCACCGCGAGTGCTGGTTCTGCTGCAACTTTTGCAAGACTGTCAGTTTTCTGCTCCAGTTAATATGACTCACCTATTGTTCTGTCTGCTGGGTCATTTATAACAGCTGCGGATCCACACTTGCGCATTTTCTGCACTTGCGAAATTTTGTAACTCGCCTTTTTTGCGATTTTTCCGCAGCTGCAGAAATATTGACCGAATATGCCATGCTTGCATTTCCGCAGTTTTGCAAGCCTTTTTTCTGCATGTGTCAATTTGTTTACTCTGTTTTTGAATCTAGCCCCCTGTGTACACCCATCTTAGCTGTCTACACCTGGCTCCTTCACTGCCTGGCTCCACTCAGCAGTTACAGTTCCCAACTTTTCAATTCCCTTGCTTGCTTTCTAGCAGTTTATTGCTGCTCTACTACCTTCTACTCCTACCTACTTAGCTGTTTAAGTCATTTGTGTGGTTCAGCCTTACTGCTTTACAACACATCAGCAACTACTAACCTCCTAACCTCCTCATGGAACTGGTTAGCAGGCATTCCTCCTTTATTTTAAACTCCTGTCACCCAGTCTCATTCACTTCTGTTAGCTGCCACATTTAGACCTATGTGGAGGTCTCAAAATATAAACCCAAGCAATCCCACTGAAAAGAAAAACAAAACAGTCATGTCCTGTTTACTGTATTGTATGTGGCTAATGTGTAAGTCACCAGTGGCCACTGACCCACCGGTTGGTCCTGTTTAAAACTGTTTCAGGTGGTGGCTGTTAACCCACCAGTAGTCATCAGACCTGTCCTGTTTACTGCATTGTCTGTGGCTAATGTATTTGTCACTGGTGGCCATTGACGCACCAGTTGTTCCTGATTAAAATCATTTTACTCGGTGACTGTTAAACCACCAGTGGTCATCAGTCCTGTCCTGTTTACTGTATTGTCTGTGGTTAATGTGTAAGTCACCGGTGGCCATTGACCCATCGGTTGTTCCTGTTTAAAATTGTTTGAGGCGGTGGCTGTTAACCCACCAGTAGTTATCAGTCCTGTCCTGTTTACTGTTTCATCTATGTCCAATTGGTTAGTTACAGCTTCTGTTTGGTTTAGCCTGTGGCTGTTAACCCACCACTTGTCATCAGTCATGTCCCATGTCCTGTATTGTTCACTGGTGGCCATTGCCCACTGGTTGGCCTAGATGTCTGTTTGGTTTAGCTGGTGGTTGTTAACCCACCAATTGTCATCAGTCATGTCCTGTGTACTGTATTGTTCCCTGGTGATCACTGACCCACTGGTTGTTCTAGATTCTGTTTGGTTTAGCCAGTGGCTGTTAATCCACCACCTGTTGTCAATCACGTCCCATATGTTGCATCATTCACCGGTGGCCATTGGACCACTGGTTGTCCTAGACTTCTGTTTGGTTTATCCAGTTGCTGTTAACCCACCAATTGGCATCAGTCATGTCCTGTGTACTGTATTGTTCACTGGTGGCCATTAATCCACTGGTTGTTCTAGATTTCTGTTTGGTTTCACCAGTGGTTGTTAACCCACCAGTTGTCAATCATGTCCTGTCTACTGTATTGTTTACTGTTGGCTGTTAACCCACCGATTGCTGATCCTCTCACCTTGGGTTTCTAAAGTGCAGTGGCAGAACTATCACTAAATATGTCTTGAGCCTGGAGGGAAGATGACCGAGGACTTGGATCCCCAGAGATTTCACCCTCATAGGGTTTTTTTCCTCTCCACCATGCTGAAGGTCATAATGCCTAATTAGTTAATTTCATAATAGATTCTTAGGTTGCCCATGTAGGTTCCACTGTTAGATGGAGTTGGGTGGTGGCTCTTCCTTTGCTGTTCTCTCTCTCATTAGGAAGTCATACCCTCCTGCTCAGTTTCTATTTCTATCAGCTAAATGACAAAAGCTCAGTTTCCATACCTACTAGCTCTCAGTCTGTGTCTGTTTCCTCTCATCATTGATGGCTGTTAACCCACTGGTTGCTGTCAAATTGAGCTCCTCAGCCTTCAAAAGCAATATTTGCTGTTCAACACTCTTTTTGGGCCTTCCTAAGGTACATTAAGCCTAAGGGAATTCTTCCTGCAGCACCTCTGAGGTGGAACCCTCCTTGATGGTTCCTTGCCTTTAGTACCCCTACATGATGGTTTTCCCCATAGAATAGAGAGGTGAACAGCCACAAAGGTCCATCAACAAGTTGCACAAGCATAACACTACACTAAATTGTGGGAGCCCATTAAATTGAAAGGCTTCGCCTGTGGTTCAATGAGCCAGAGCAAGCAGCCATGCCCCCTTGTCCGAGCTATATAGGGCAGTCCTTCTAGCTTCACCCAGAAGCACTTTTTATTTTCCCCACCATCCTCCCTATCTGCTCCTCTAGCAGCTCACCTCTCTGTCCTCGGGGTGCCTTCCTAAGGTACCTTTAGCCTACGGGAATTCTTCCCATGGCATTTCTAGTGGTGGAATCCTCTTTGAGGGTTCCATGCCTTCAGTACCCCTACAGGGTGGCATACCCCATGGAATAGAGAGCCAAAGGCCACAAAGGTTCATCAACAAGTTGCATAAGCATAACACTACATTAAGTTGTGGAAGCCCATTGAACTAATAGAGAAACAGAGAATAGTAAAAGATGATTGTGACAGCAGAAACTGCAAGCTCAGTTGATCAGACTGAAATGCTCCAACCCCCACCCACCCTGTCGTTCACTTACAACACCCTCACTGATTTCAGCAATAGAGGACTAAGTTTGTTGCATGTCCTTCTTTTAATCTTGTTTCAAATTTTAAGTTTAAAATTAAAATCAGTGTAGGAGTGAGGTGCCAAACCACAACACTGAGCTGTCCTGAGAGAAGGAGCAAGGTAAGAAATGAGCAAGACATGTTCAGATTGAAGTCTCCTCCCCTTCGTGCTCGCCAGCCTGCCACATCTTACAAATTGCTCACTCATTTAAGTAATAGAGGGCTGAATGCGTTGAGTGAACCTGTTTTTCAAAAACTTCAGAGGCTGGAACTCTGAAGCAGTGGACTGGTACAAACGCCTTGTTGGAAGTACCTGGCATGTGTTTTTTTTTTCATTTTATTTGTGATTTGCAGATGCTAGACTGTGATGGTTGCAGGGGGAACTGAAATTGTGAGCATTTCTGTTTGAAACATAATCCAGGCTCTGACAACAACTTGGGTGACAGTATACAAACTAAACTTGTTTCAAAACTGACTAATTAGCAGACAGGGGACGAGGAGCAGGGTTGGGGGGAGTACGACCGTGATCACAAACTGAACTGAAAAGAAAAGATGACAACCAAAAATGTGGACTGAAGACCTGAAGACTACTCATTTAAAATATGGACAAGAAATTAATTTAAGTTATATAGAGTCTTTTGGGAAAAGTTGTGGTGGTGGGGACTCTGTGACTTGATTGTTCCTGTTCTTTGTTGTGACTGTGTATGGATGTTTTAGTGAGGGTTAAACATGGCTGACAATTTTTTTAACATTAAATTAAAAAAGAACATCTGACTTGGGGGGGGGGCACTGCTGAGATCCATCAAGAGGACAGTACAACATATTTATTTGTTCCCATGGCTGGGGGAAGAAATCCATTGCCATTCATCTTTGGGTGTGGTGAATTGGCATCATGTGTGAAGTAATCACTTTCTGAATGTCTGCAAGGCATAATGCCAGGCTGTTTTGAGTGAGGTGAGAAGCAGTGAAAAGGAAAAGAGCAAAGTATGCCTTGGACTCCACGCACCGCCACTACCAGACCTAAGATGGTGACATCTTCTGATTAACTTTCTATGGATACTGGAGCAAATAAGAACTTCATGGCCAGCCTTTCTCTAGAATGATTTAAATCAAAGTGACTGTCAGTGTGCTGAACTGTATTGAGAACACTGATGGGGAGGATACTGGCAGCAGAGGAGCACATAGCAGCTGCCAAACAGAAAGAGTATTCCCTGGCCACTCTCAAGCAGGCCTCCAACAACTCCAACAAAAGGAGGATAGCCTGGAATATTTCAGGAAGAGAAAGAATATAGAGTTGGTCAGGTTGCTGGAAGGCACTGTGGTATATGACTGATTTCTTTAATGCTGTCCACCTTCTTGCTTTGCAGCTCTCTGAGGATTGTAACCTATGCATAGAGTGTGCGCACCTGTAGTTTAGGCTTAAATATAAGCTGGGGAGAGTACTCAGGACATATTAATAAAATGCCTTTGATTTCCTGTCAAGGAGTTTATGTTGGAGAATGTACGCAAGCTAGGGAAAGTGCAAATAAATAAGCATCTGGTAATATTATTTCAAGACTTCTCTAAACAGCTCAATAACCACTGGATGGAGTTTTCTTATCTGAAGAAACTTTTGGCCTTTCAAAAAATTCCTTATGCTTACACAGTGCCTTTGGTGCTTCAGGTTTTGGAGAATGAGGCGGACTATGGCCTGAACTCAGTATTGGAAGCTCATAGGTTCATACTGGAAAAGTGTGGCATGACAGCACAGGACCTGCAGGATCTTAAAAAGCAATGGAAATGGTCACCACAGTAACCTACAGTAGGACATGTTCTTAACTGGTGTTTGGCGAAACTGATTGTTACCGGAGTTGAGGGGGCTGTATTGTTTGGAATTGTTGTGGAATTGATCAGCCCTGCTCAAACCTTTTATTTTTCAGGTTCTTCCCTGGCATCAGGGGCTGGACATTCAGCTCTTGGGGTCAGCAGTGCTGCCTGTGGTAGCTTGTAGCATTTTCTCCATTTCCTTCCTGTTCTGTGCATGCCTATTGGATCTAATCCCCCCACCATGTGCTGTTTGATTTTACTATAGTGCTCATACCAACATGCCTGACAGCAACAGCCACAATGCTGAGTGTCAGCAGTGTACCATCGAGGATGTTGGCACTTTTCCATCAGGGGGCTGTGCCCCCCAAACCCCCAGGTCTCTAAATATCTAATTCTGAGTCAGAGTTGGACTGGGGAGGGGGGAGTGTAACACCAGGAGCCGTACCACCGATGTCTGCAGAGTTCCAGCACAGCGACTTGCCGCATCCTGGCGAAATCTGTCACTGTGCTGGACTTTGGCTTAGTGATGTTGACCTTGTGTCAGTACACCGTGCTGGATCTGATTCCCCCCCTCTCCTGTGGTTTTCAGCCTGTGGGTTGTCACGGAAGACGTGGATGCACCACAGTGTTGGGGGGTATAATTATTTCCTTCCTTCTGTTTTCTGACCTCTGGTAGTTTGGAGTGCTCTCTGGAAGGCACAATGGCCCGACATTTGCTGTATTGAGGTGTACATCTAGAGCTCATTCTCTCAGACAGGGAAGGAGGGCTGACAGCCAAAGGTGGCGATTTGTTCAGGTTGATGTATTGTGTTACATCTGGTTCATAGTTACTTCTCTGAGTGCTGGCAGCAGCACTACTACTGGTATTGAGGGAGCTGCTATTTGTGCTATGATTTACTCCTTTTTGTGATTCAGGTTTTTTTGGGGGGAGCCAAAATGTATGTAAGGTTTCCTGACTAATTATGCAAAGACCTGTCAGTGACTATGGCTCAAGGGCTGTGCTGTTAAACTAGTAAAGAGAGATTGTAACCATATTAGTCCTTGGAAAACAGGACTCATTGAATAGTTTGTTGCCTTTTTTTGGACCAACAAAAGTCTTGTACAAAAATGGTACAGTACAGACATCTTGGGAGCCACGCAAGTCCCTTCAGAATACAGATTGCACCTGATGAAGGGACTTGTATGGCTCTGAAAACTTGTGTACTATTCTGTCTTAGTAAAAAACATATGTTAGTCCAATAAGAGGTATCAGCCTATCCAACAACTGGTGTATAACCTGGAATATTAAAGGGGGTTAATCACCAAAAATACCAAACTAGGAATTAAGACCAGCAGATCCTCAACAAGTACTGTGTCATGCCAAAATTCAGAATTCTGTTATTTTGCGTAAATTTACAGGTCTTTTTGTAACCCTGATTTCACTGTCTATTTAAAAAAAAAGCTGGATTCAGTGCTACTGCTGCTGTCATATATTGTCAGCAAGGGCACTCACTGCCAACAACACTTTATGACAAATGGCTCAAACAGATTTGTCATGACTAATCAGAAAATGTATACTTTTCACCCCTCCTAAACTTTGTGATCTGTGCCTATCCAGAAATGTTGAGCCTGCATCCCTTTACTTAATGAACCTACACTCGAGGGCGCTTTCTAACCAAGTTACTTAAGTCTGCCTCCCTTGCCTCTTCTATATCTCTGCTACACAGTGCACAGCCATTCTGCTTGATTAGATCCATCAATGCTTCCATCCTCTCCATCCTCAAATGTTCCACCTGGAGAGGGAAACATTCCTTCTCCTCTTTTGCACCTAGGCTCTGGAACTCCATCCCCCTCTCAGTATGTAACTTTCCCACTCATGCATCCTTTACAGAAGAACAGTCAGTACAAAGAGCCCCACACCCAAGTGTGAGGCTGGTCCAAATTTGCACTTTGTGTGCCCACAATTTTTTGTAATTACTGTTTATGTAAGCAGTAAGACACGATGAGGTGTGCATTGAGCAGATACTACCACACACCCAGAGGCATAGTCCAGTGCCTTCAGCCCCTGGAAGTGCAGTAATAGCTGTACAATATATACCCCAGAGTGTCTTATTGCACTTATAAAATGGATCCTTTTATTTTACATGTGTGAAAAAATTTAAATTCATATGCTAAAATGATCTAGTTGAAAAATCTTTACAGTATTTTGCTGTAAAATAGTTTCTCCATCTGTATTACTTCCATGCTTTTTCTTTTTTGAGCTACTGACTTTTCACCTACTGTGGCCTCCACAGATCTCCTTCTTATACTGTGGTTGTCATGGCTTCCATGCCCTAACTCCCAGTTTGTTTTTTAAATTGAACTCGAATTATAAAAAAAATAAAACATAGTCTATGTATTGTGCATTTAATTTATGTTTTGTGGGAGAGTCATTAGCCTGTCGCAAGGAGAACATAATGCTGGTCATTCTAGATAGGTGCAAGCAGGCAGGTGGCAGAAAATACGTTGATTTCGGCAGTAGAATCAGCAGCTCAAAATGGACATGCCAGCCACAGCTCTCCAGGACAGAATCCAATTAAGTTACATTTTTTTTTTTAAAGTTCACTTTGGTTACCCTTACAGCAGCAGAGTGACTGAGCAACTGAGGGAGAAGAGGAGTGCGTGGAATCCATGGAGTTTTATTTGGAAATCTGCCAGATCATGGAAGAGGGGGGCTGTTATTTAAATAAAAAATGGAAAAAAAATGTACACTAGAATTTAGCTGCTGAGTGATGAGTAAAATGAGGGTGACACAGCACTTGGCTGAGGTTCAGCATCACAGTTCAGGGAGATTTTCAGTGCAACTGTGGTCCTGTCAGCAGTGAGTTTTCAGCACAGGTCAGATCACCTGATATTTACCGTTTTTAAAACTGCAGCACAACAGCTCACTAGCTCACAATGTGCTGAAAAGTCACTGCTTACAGGGCCATGGTCGCGTTGATATATATGATCTCCCAGATCTGTGGTGAGTACAGTCAGAGAGTTCTGTGTGTTTTTTAAACTTTTTATCCTGAATTTAGGTGGGCCGCTCAGTTTTCTTCACTAACAGAGCAAAAAAATGGCATTGTTACAAAAGAAACATTCTAATTGGCACCTTGATTTATTTTTGGTACTTCATCCTAATTTTAGAGAACTTGTTATTACCTGTGCATCAAACAGATTTGACGCACAGGTAACAACTAATCAAACTGCAGGATTTTCTCTTCCAATTTTATAATGTAGTATAGTAGATTGTATCAGTCTAACTTTACTTACTTCCTGACTGACATTTTCTGTGACTAAAAATCCCAGAATCCCCTGCAGCTGACATAAGAACAGGACTGAAGTAATGGGAGACTCAATAGCCTGCAATGCATGTTAGAGCTTTTAGAAGCTCTGATCAGATATTTTGTTGTCCTCTGGGCTAAGTACAGTCCTCTGTGACTGTACTTAGCCCCGAGAGGACAGTGGAACCAACAAACAAAAGATCAGAGATTATATAAACTCTAGCATGCACTGCAGGTTATATAATCTCCCACTGCTGCAGCCCTGCCATGATGTCAGCTACAGGGGTTCTGGGATTTGTAGTTACATAAAATGCCAGCCTGGAAGTAAGCAAAATTAATCTAATATCATCTACTTTACTACAGTAAACAGTAATAAAAAAAAATGTTTGCACACACAAAGTGCATACTGGGGCCAGCCCCACACTTGGGTGTGGAGCTCTTAGTGCCGACTCTTCCCCTTTAAGGGTGCTCTGAGAAAACATCTACACATCTCCTCTGTCTGTAACTGCATCCAACTCCCAATGTTGCCTCTGCAGATCTGTCCTGTCCTATCTGGCTACCCCTGCAAGGTTGACAATTTTGATCTCACTTTTCATTTTGTTTGTTCCTCAGCCTTTTCCAGTTATCAATTTTTATGTTACCATAAATATTTCTATTCACTGTTGCATTCACTGAACTCTTTTACCTAACTTGTATTTGCTATTTATGTTATTTGCTGTTGCTCACATGTCTGGCCTCCAATGTATTTGGTGTTGTTCTTGATAATACTTCTCCTTTTGTACTGTCCCAGGTCATACCTGTAAATAGGCATTCAGTTGTCTAGTGTACCTACCTAAGTCACAAAAACAAATAAATAAATCAGTAAAACCTGCACCTCTGCTCATTTACAAATTTGTGCATTGTGGTTCTGCCACATTTTGAACCCCACTCTCCTCCCAAATTTGGCACACCTCATTCCTCCTAAATTGTTTGCCCTTTAGGCTTCTAAAATGTGTTCCCCATAAACTTCTTGTTTCTGCCCCATAGCCCCCTGAATTTTGTATATTACATCTCTGCAAAACTTTTTACCCAACACTTTTCCCAAAGATCACACCCTAGACCCTTACCAAAATGTGTGCATACATGCCTTCTAAATTTTGCACACTATGCACCTGTTGAATTTTGCACTCTATTGATGCCCTAAACTTTCATCCATGTACCCTCTCAAAACTGGAGCCTACAATCCTGCTGAATGTTGTGCTGCTACCCCTTCCCAACTTGCCCAGACACCTCCCATAAATAGCGCCCACACACCGCCTGAAACATGTAGCCCACATCCCTCCTGAAATTTACACCTACACTTCAACCAAAATTTGGGCCTCTCATCCCTCTCTAAATTTACACCATATCCTCTCCTGACATTTCCACCCTGCACCTATCCTGAAATGTATGCCTTGCTCCTCATTCTAATATCGGGTCCTGCAATCCGCAACCCTCTAAAAATCTGCCTCCACACTTCCCCTTAAATTTGCTCCCCAACCCCTTCAAAAATGTGCACCCCATTCTGGCCCTGAAATTTGTACCATCCCAAAATGTGAGACTTGCACGATTCACGAAAGTTACATCATTTCCCCTCGTAAAACTTGACATGCTCCCCTGTCATAATGTATTCCCTGCTCCCTCCAAATTTGTACCTTGCACCCCTCCTGAAATCTGTTCCCTGTATCCTTCCCCAAATTTGGGCTTAACACCACTCCTGAAATTAGCACCTAACACCCCTCCAAAAATGTATAACCCTTTCCCTGCCAAAATTTGTAGCCTTCCCTAAATTTGTGACCTGCGCCCCTCCCACAATTTGTGTACCCATTCCTGTCCCAAAATATGTAGTCCTCTCCCTCCTGAAATGTGTGACACACTCTCCACCCAAAATTTTCAACCTCTGCCCCTCATGAAATTAATGCCCTGTACCCCTCCTACAATGTGTACCCTCGCATATATTGTGTACTGCACTCCTCCCAAAATATGTAAAAACACCATGCAGGAAATTTGCACCCCATACCCATCCCAAAACTTGCACTTCTCCCAAAATGTGTAATCTTCACCAATCCCAAATTGACACCCCATGCCCTTCACTAAATTTATGCCCCTTCTGATATCCATGACCTGGTCCCCTATCAAAATCTGCACCCAATAAACCCAAAATGTACACCTCACATTCCCCTTAAATAGGCACTCTCCTCATGGCAAGATCTGCACCCCCACACCTCTCCTGAGAGTTCTGCCTTACACCTCTCTAAAAATTTGTATCTGCTCTCCTCCCAAAATGTGCATCCTGCAGCCATTTGATATTTGCTCCACACATCCCTCTCAGAACTTACACCTTGTACCCCTTGCAAAATCTCTGTCCTGCATCTTCCCAAAATTTGTACACTGTTCCCTGCCTGATATTTGCCTTTCAAACCCATCCTAAAATTGGAGGTCCTCCTAGAACTTAGGCCCTACACGTCTTCCTAAATATTGGGAGGGATGTGGGGAACCAATTTCAGGAGGTGTGTGTGTGTGTGTGTGTGTGTGTGCATGTGTCACTTACCGTTTACAAAGGGTGTGGGTCAGAATTTCTAGGAGGGTTGCAGGGTGCAAAATTCAAGAGGGTTATAGTGTATAAAATACAGGATGATTGCCAAGGTGCAAATTTCAGAAGGGTTATGGGGAGCACATTTCTAGAATAGTATCAGACACCAATTGTAAGAGATATGTGGGGTACTGAATAGAAAATTCCAGAGTTCATGCAGTGTGCAAAATGTGGGATGGTGGTAGAAAAAAAAATCTTGGGGGAGTGGGGAGCAATTCTGGGGAGGAGTTATTGTTGGAAATCTTGGGGGGGGTGAAGGGTGCAACATTCAGGAGGGGCATATGGCACACATTTTGGGAAGAAAATTTTGGGAGGGCTGTAGGTCACAAGAGAGGGATTTGAGGTGCCAAATTTCTCAAGGGTGTGGGATTTTCAAGGTGGCAGTATCACAAGGTACAAGGAGGTACAAATTTTTGATTAGGTGAAGAGTAAACATTTTTGGATAGGCACAGGGTACAAAGCCCAGGATGAGGGAATGACACATATTTTATGATTGGTGGTTCAAAGTGTGTGTGAGGCAGGGGTCGTACAGTGTTACTGGCAGTGAGGACTACAGTAAGTTATAAAAATCATGCTTTCTGATTGGTCATTAGCCATGCATTAGAAGTGTCTAACACACGGCTAGCAACAAGGTCAGGCACCTACAGCCCCACTACAGAAAGAAAAGTATCATTAAGTCAAATGGAATTTTGATGTTTTGAAAAGCTGACATTTTTTTTCCAGCAGCCACACACTAGCCCAATACTATTTAACTCCCATTCATTTTGAAGTAAATCTTTCAGATGAGCAGCTTCTTGTATTCCTGCACCAGGATTGCCAATAAATGAAACTCCTGAATTGTCAGCAGCACCAGAAACTGTGACTGTCACTTAGGAAACTGTGGCTGTTAGTGAGTTCTCACATGCTGCACTCCAAACTAATTGGCAGCTCAAACGAACAGAGCCTGCAGATCAGCAGCTTGTGTAAGTAGATTTTCTTTTAAATCACTTATCAAGCTACTGGTACACTATCGAAGGCTGTGTCTCCACTGCAGTGCAGCAGCTTTGCTTCTGCCTGCCGGCTCACTCTAGAGGAGGGGTACAGGGAATACAGCAACCTAATAATGCAATTGCACCCGCCTGCTTTCCTGACAAATTTTACTGACCTGGTCCCACTTGCACACTCGTTCCTTTTAAAGAGTGAAGCACTTGCCAGCACTTTCGGCTCCTCAGGCTTCTGACTGTGCTAGTGCTCCCATTTCTCCAACATCCTCGTACTCTGGTGGGGGGTATGGGGGGAGATCACAGTCACTCCAAGAGCAGCCAATTTAAATGTATTTAAAAAGAAAAACAATTGACAGCATGTACTCATTAATGTGTTTAAAAAAAAATCTGAGCTCTGGGCAGGGAGCGGGGTGTCCGTGGCAACTATAGCAGGACACTTAAAGCTATGGAGGTCACAGAAGGCCAAAAGTCCCAATCTTTTAAAAGCAACTTGAAGCTAATACAGGCGGAGGAACTATTTTACTGCAAAATTCATACAATTTTACTATTATATCAATCAAACATATAAATCTGGAATTTTTTGCACTTGTAAAATACAGTGGCCCATTTTATAAGTGCAATAACAGTTAGTAAGGCATGATACGCCCCAGGCCATGCATTAGAAGTGTCTAATGCACACCCCATTGTGTCTTATTGCTTACCTGTGCATGCTCTAACTGATATCATGTGACATCACTAGCAGCCCTTCACTGAATCTAGCCTTTTTTTTGTAACAGGCATGGAAATTAGGGTTAAAGAAATGCTTGTAACGTTTAAATGAAATAACTTAGAAATCTAAATTTTGATGAGATGCCAATCAGGAATCTGCTGATCTTGACGTTAAATTTACTGCTATTATAAACATTGACAATATCCTGTCTTTAAAGGACTTAATCACCTTATTAAGAGGAAGAACGTCCTGACCTACCTGGACTCATAGAAGGCTGACATTGCATTTTTGCAAGAGATGCATTTATCAAGTGTGGAAATAGAAAAGTTAAGAGGGCCTTGGTGGTTAGATATTTGGAAGTGTTTATAATATCAAAAGAAGGAGGTGGCCATTTTAATTCAGAAGAAGGTGCAGTTTAAAATGTTGTCATGTGATGTGAATCCAGAAGGCAGATATGTCCTTGTGTGGGGTTAGGTAGAGGAGTCTGAGATAATCTTGGGCAGTGGTTCTAGCCCTACATAGGATAATGCCTCCTTCTTGTCACAGTTATTGCAAAGGGTAGTGGTAACAATTCTACTGGGCAGGGACTATAACATGGTCTGGGACAAACATTTAAATTGTAGTAAACCACGGATGCACCTGGATAAACAAGAAGTTAAGCAACTCAAAAGTATGTGTTGGGATTTGGTGCTGGCAGATATGTTGCATTTGGAGTATGAGACCAAGACCACGCATTTTATTCCACCCCGCATCACACTTATACCAGGTTGGATGTGTGGCTTGCATCGGGTTCCCTGGTGTCAGAAATGATACATGAAGAGATTGAAAATCTACATATTTCTGACTATGCTTTAGCAACTCTGGATTTGTTATGGAGTGTTAAGGGTGGGAAGGGGAAAGGAAGCTCCTGATGGAGATTCACTGCCTCCCTGTTGCACAGCCCTGACTTTGTCCATGGCTGAGGAATGAAATACAGGCTTATTCTGATCTCAACAAAAGGGGGAATCCCTCCAAAGCTGTCAGATGGGATTCCTGGCATATGCAGAAAGCTGCAGTATATCAGTTATGCCTTGGCTACACAGACGAAACAGGATTAACAGCTAAAGGATTGGGAATTCCAGCTCAAGGAGCTAGAAACCAAGTACAAAGCTATAAATACTCTGGACTCAGCTTGCTCCAAAAGATAATTTAATTGAGATATGCTATTAACTTGGATTTGCACCAGCAGGCTGAATTTGCTTTGTTTCATCTTCGCCAGGCCTACTGAGAGTTAGGAAAAGTGACCCACCAGACTTTAAGCATACCAACTAAAAAAGCAAATAAAGAATAGCTTGTGACGGTATCCCGTGAAGAGGGTGAACGAATAATGGTGAACTGTCACAACGGCGAAGGAACCACGGCACCAACACTTTTGTGTGACCATGGTTCTGCCCCCATCCCCAAGTTGTGCCCCCCTTGAGTAGGAATCTAAATTGAGAGGGTTTGGGGGGAAGCCTCCCACAAGGGGGCATGCGGGGGGCTTAAAACACTTTCTGAAAAGTGTTTGCGCTGTGTGTTTGGCACCATTGTGATGGTTCGCCATTATTCATTCACCCTTCTGACATGGAACCTCTTGTGATAGGCATAAGACAGGAGAATAGGTGTCCTAAGATAGGGGAAGGATGTTAAAGGGGATCAGTCAGTACTGACAGTCCCAAACCCAAGTGTGGGGCTTTTCCCAATTTTCACTTTGAGTGCAAAAACTTTTTTGTTGTTGTTGTTACTTACTGTTTACTGCAGTGTAGAGAATTGTATCTGGCCAATTCTGTGGACTTCTAAACTGACATTTGCTGCAACCAGAAATCCCAGAATCCCCTGCATTGACACCAGTGCAGGGCTGCAGCAGTGGGAGATTCAATAGCCTGCAGTGCATGTTAGACCTTTATGCTCGGATCACATGTTTGCCAGTCCCGTTGTTCTTCCAGCACTAAGTACAGTCCTGTGTTACTGTAATTAGCCCCAGGAGGACAGCAGGACCAGCAAACAAAAGATCAGAAGTTATGAAACTAAAAGTGTCTGACTGGGTGGGCTCGGAGTTTGTCTTTTATCTGCTCAGGAAATTTCATTTGGGAGAGATGTTTATTGGATGGGTGCAAATGCTTAATCAGGGTGTCTCAGTGGAGGTTTTAACCAATAGTTGGATTTCAACTACTGTACTTTCTCTCTGGTTAGAGGCACCAATCAGGAGAGTCCTCTCTCCTCCCCTTCTGTTATCTTAGTACTTGAACCATTCCTATATAGGATCCACGCACACACATACAAGCCTGATTTACATATAGGGGACCAACGCTGGTGCACAGCATATGTGGATGATGTACATTTAGTCTTCTGGGGCCAGTCAATCTCTTTTCTTAATCTAATGGCAGGCGAATGTGGGTCTATCTCCAGCTATAAAGTGAATGTAACTAAATTAGAGCTGCTTCTATTAAATGGGCAGGGAATCCCAGAAGAGTCATGCCTTGAAGTTTTCCGTATCTTTCAGATATCAATCAAGTATTTGGGGGAAAATGTGACACTGAATTGGCAGGATTTTGTGAAGATGAACCTAAGACCCCTTATAGATAACTTAAAGGTGGCTCTGAATAGATAGAATAAATTACATCTCACCCAGTGGGGTCTTATTGAGGTGTTTAAACTACTGTAAAACTCCTAAAGACACAATGTATATGCCAATTTACCTTTACAGATTGGGGAATGATGATTCTGGGACCTGGATAGATACACGAGGGCTTTTATATGGCATAATAAACACCCCAGGCTCAGTCTAATAAAATTACAACAACCTCCTCACATGGGTGGGCTTAACCTACCAAATTTCAGACTGCATCATGGTGCATTCTGTGTAAGAATACTCACCTACTTGTGGAGACTAGACAATAGGATCCCAACTGGCTGGATGTGGAAAGATCACTTTTGGGCACAGAGATGTAACAATGGTTGTTTTACAGTGTTCTCCTGTTGTCAGAGAGGTCTCCCCCCTTTGACATATAGTAGGAAGGGTTGGCAGACTGTTGGCACTAGGAGGAGGCCCAGTCCCACCTCCAGATTTGCTCTATGGCCAACTTCACATTGTGTGAGGAGTTTGCTCTGCTTTTCTCTGACAAGGTGTCCTCCATCCTGGTGGGGATTCCATCAGTGAGACAAGCTCTGTCTCACAGTGATTGACCTGGAAGGAGCAGAGGCAGAGTTTAAACTGGTGGAGGTGTTCGAGATCGTTGAGGTGATCTTGAAGCAAAAGCACACTTATTGTGAACTGGACCTAACCCCGACTCATTTCTTGATGAGATGTGTCAGGACCGCAGGCCCGGTGTTTGCTGGGATTGTCTGGTGTTCAGTGTCAGAGGGAATCTTTCCAGATGCTTTGAAAGAGACTCTGGTGAGACCTCTACTGAAAAAGCCATCTCTCAGCCCAGACGTCCTGGTGAATTACTGTCCAATCTCCAACCTGCCATTCTTGGGCAAGGTTGTCGAGAAATTAGTGGCACAACAGCTTAAAGAACACCTCATGTCCTTTGACATCTATGAGCCATTCCAGTCAGGTTTCAGACCTAGGCATAGAACCGAAACGGCATCAGTCAGGGTGTATAATGATCTCCTCAGTGCTAGAGATAGAGGAGACAGGTCAATTCTTGTTCTCCTCTATCTCTCATCAGCTTTTGATACTGTGGGTCACATCATGCTTCTTGATCACCTTTGAGAGTGTTGTGGATTCGCTGGTACTGTCATCAACTCGTTTGAGTTGTATCTCTCTGGCAGGGAGGTGGTGATGGGGAATTTCTCCTCCTCCCTGAAGCCCCTGTCATGTGGAGTTCCTCAGAGTTCGATCTTGTCACCGATGTTATTCGAGGTATACATGTTGCCCCTAGAAAAGCTAATTAGACAATATAGTGTGGGATTTCATTGTTATGGAGATGATACCCAGATGTATTTGTATTTTGCCCCAGGAACATGCGATGCTATGGAAGTGATTAACAACTGCCTGACCGAGATCAGTGACTGGATGTCCTCCAGCTGGTTGCGACTGAACCTGGACAAGATGGAGGTGCTGGTGAATGGGCCTGGTTGCGGGCATGATGGGAATGCCTCTGGAGTGGGAACAGGATTGTTCCTGGAATCTACACCATTGATGCCCTTCCCTAGGGTGCGGGATCTTGATGTTGTTCTGGACAGCAAATTGACATTTGAAGCTCAGGTGTCATCTGTAGTCAAAAGTGCTTTTTTACCACTTGAGGAACATCACCAAGATTAAGCCCCTAGTTCCACCCAAAGACCTGCCATCACTGGTGCACGCCTTTGTGACTTTGAGGTTGAATTACTGTAATGCTCTGTACTTCATGGTCACTGGATATACCCTTCGCCAACTGCAGCTGGTGCAGAATGCAGCAGCTAGGTTGCTGATGGGCCTGGCTAGGTCCAGTCATGGGACCCTGGTGCTGCGAGCTCTGCACTGGCTGCCTGTTAGGTGGAGGATCCCCTTCAAGGTGGGATTGCTCACCTACAAGGCCCTATATGGGCTGGGCTCTAGTTATCTGACTGATCTCCTAACACCTGTCTCCTCGGTCCGTTCCCTCTCCGCTCCTCGATACAGGGCCTCCTTGATGTTCCCAGGGTCAGGCTAAAAACATCAGGCAACTGTGCTTTCAGGGTCGCAGGCTGACCCTGTGGAACACTTTGCCAGCTGTTATCAGGGAGGCCCCATTGGTCGAACTGTTTAAAAAGGGGCTAAAGGCCCACCTTTTTTGTCTGGTCTTCCCCAACTAAGGTGACTGACCTGTACTAATTTTAAGAAGTTATCTAGTTATGCTGAAATTTATTTAAGCATTTATTGTTTAAAAATTTTTATTGTGGCTGGCTCGCCGGGGCAGCAGTTGGATTTCCGCTTGGGACGCCAGCCATCGGGTTCGGGAACGGCCCAGGTCACTGGAGGGCCTAGCCGGGGGAGAAGGATCGAGTGTCCTAGGGACAGCCTCCCTCTGGGGAGGGAGGGAATGGTCTGGCACTCTGCTGGCTCCTAGCGGAGGCTGGGAGCATCACAGGATGCATGACCTAACACTAACTGGGGGAGGAGCGGACGTCGGCGTATGCCATGATGTCACTACGCTGCCCTCAACAGAAAGCTGGGGAAAAGTCACTCGCTGGCCCTCCAGATGACGGCTCTCTGTTCCTGGGGACCTCCAGTGCCTTCCCGGTGCCTCCTGTTCCCCAGCAGCATCCCCGGGCCCTAGAAGGATGTGCTGGGGCTGTCCTCCCCCTGGTGCTTTCCCCCTCAGAGAAGAGAGACCCGCCTGGTGAAGGGATACACCGGGATATCCTGGGAGTCGGCTGCGATCTGGGGACAAGAGAGGAGGGCCGGGCAAGGACAGAAAGAGGTCAGGAGGAACCTTGCAGAGCTTGAAGGAGTGGAGGACCAGCGAGCACGGGGTGGAAAAACAGATAATGCAAAAAAAAAAAAAATTTTATTGTGTGCTGTATTTGTACTGACTCTACCTTTTAATGTAAGGCGCCCAGAGCCTCAGGGATTGGGTGCCGGATAAATAAAATTTGCTTTGCCTTGCCTGCTGCCCCAAATAAGCCAACTAAGTGAGTTAATATTTCTGTGTGTCGTTACTTGAAAAACACATCCAGCATTGAGCAACGACTCCTCACTGTTTCCCTGTTTATGCACAAATTAGCATTACTTTTATGTAAATGAGCAACATTCATGTGGGTATAGACAGGGAAATAATGTGGGATTGTTTCTTATAATTGGACGTGTTTTATGTAAGCAATAAGAACCCTCAAGTGTGTGGGATGTTTGGTGATACCAGCCCTCCCAGGGACAGTGATAGTAGACACTGTAGGCAGGGGCCATAGAGCCCCTGGAAGGGCAGGTATTCCCCAGCACCCCACATCCTGAAATGGGTGTCAGCATTTCAAACAACATGAAATCTTGCTATATTATGACATATGCAGTGAGTCCCAACCTTCGAACTGCTCCGGAGGTGAAAGAGTTAACTTTCCATGCCAGGCATGGAACGCTGAGCTCGAGCTCGGTTGAGACTCTGTCTGTTGTTCTTCAAACTCAAACCATCAGATTCTTTACTCCGCCTCACTGAACAGTCGTTCGGAGATTTCTCCTTTGCTCCGGTTCATTTTGTCGGTTAAAGTATTGTTTTTCTCGGTTTTTGACCGAATTTAAACCGAAACCAGTTGGTTCAGACTCTGTCTGTGGTATTGTGAGTACTAGATAGGTTTTACATTAATTTCTATTCTGTGTGGAACTTGTAAACAGTTTATCGGTTCGGTCTGAACTGATCAGGTTGTTTAAAATATATTAATCTGTCATTTAGAGTGTGGTTATCGGTGCTAAAAAAAAACGGATTTTATTACGTGTTTTTCCACGACCCATGACACGGTTGGTAACCGATAAGAGGGTCTTACCTGGCGGATTGCCATAAACGGGTAAGTTTGGTTAGGCTGGCACTATGTCTGAGAAACCCAAAAGAAAAATGGGCCCACCATGCTTCAACACTGCAGTGTTCGTGGGAAGCCTTTGCCAAGGCTGACCCCACACCATCTGTGTTTATTGTCTGGGGTTTGACCACCTCAATGCAGACTGCCAGATTTGTAAAATTTTCCTGCAGTTACCCTGGAAAGAGAGTTGGTAGGCTCAGGAAAGGAGGCCAAAAGTCCGCTGAACCGGATAGCCAGCCCGGTTCGGTTCCAACCGAACCGTAGAGGGATGCCTCTGACCAGGGCGAGATTCCTCGGGCAAGGGAGATCCGACTGAGGAGTCGGTTCCAGCAAAAGGACTAGAAAATCAGCTGGTGTGGAGCCAAAACTTTCTCTCCAACCGCTGAAGAAATAGCCAAAGCGATTAAAATTGTCCAGTCGCTTTCCGGTTCTGACCCAACTGCACCATCAGGTGTTGAGCTGGTTCAGGCCGTTCCACCCGGTTCAAGAGTATGATTTAGAGAATATTATGAACTGGAGGAGGGGAAGAGTATAAGGAGGAGAGTGAAGTGGATTTGAAAGTCTGGATGTGCCATTGACCCGGACATCTCCCCAGACAGACCTTCAGGAGTGTCTCCTCCTAGGCTTTCTGAGTCCCCTCTCATTTTATGTTTTATAAAACAGTGGCTGAACCCTCCAGCTCCCTATGGAGGAAGCTATGGATGATCAAGAGGAGCCTGACTATGTGAAATGATGGATATCCCAGAGTCTAGAGACTGTCTATTCCTTTGCATAAATCTTTTGGGAAACAGACAGTAAAAATTCTAAAACCCTCACACTATACCTCCTGTGGATAAGAGAATGGACAAGAGGTACACATTGTCAGGCTCTGATACGGAGTTCCTTACACAACAATGCAGCCATGTTGGGTAGTGCAGGCTGAGCCTGTGACAAGGCAAATATTCCTTGGCTTCACACCCTGACAAGGACTCCAGGAGGATTGATGCCATGGCAAAGAAACAGTACATGGCAGCATCCTTGGGACTCAGACAGGCAAATTATATGGCTTATGTTGCTAGATATCAGAAATCCAGATGGGATACTGTTATGGCTCTAGCAAAACAGGTCCCTGACCAGCTTGCCAAGGAGCTAGAGCAGGTGGCTGCTGATGGTATTGAGGCATCCAAGGTGCAATTCCATGCTGCAGTGGACTCTAATGATGTGTCATCAAGAGTCATGGCTACATCTGTGGCACTTTGCAGAATGGCTTGGCTCAGATGTACTAGCCTGTCACAGGATACCCAGACTAAGGCCATGGATTTTCCTGTTGTGGGTAATTCTCTGTTTGGGGAACAGACAGAGAATTACATGAAGAAATGGATGAGTATAGGACCACCTATAGGGCGCTGAGCCAAGGAAAGGCAGGCCACTCCTCAAAGGCAGCTTTCAGGGGCAGGGTAGGCCTTTTCATAGGCCTTTTTACCAAGCCCAGGCCTCCTCTTCTGCTTGCGCCCAGAGGGGGTTCTTTAGAGGAAGAGGCAGACGGGGTACAAGCAGGCCTGCTTCCACCCCTCAGCCTAAAGCCCCTGCCAAGCAGGCACCCTGATGGGGTTGCCAGGGCCGATTCTCAGCTACCTGTAGGGGGCAGGCTGGCTTACTTTGTCCAGGACTGAAAGTCCCTGACATCAGACAAGTGGGTCCTGGAAGTAGTAAGCCAGGGACTGGTTCTCAGCTTCAAAAAATTTCCAAAGATGAGAACCAGATCCTTTCCACCTGCAAATCCACCAGAGGCACTTGCCCTAGAGGCAGAGGTCTCTTCCCTCCTGTCTCTCAGAGCTGTGGAAAGGGTTCCACCCCTACACCAGGGCAAAGGATTGTGCTCCAGGTACTTTCTTACCCCAAAAAAGACAGGAGAATGGCAGCCCATCCTGGATCTCAGATATTTAAACAAGCACCTTTTAAAACCAAAATTCAAAATGGTGACTCTGGGAATTATTCTACCCTCTCTAAGGCCAGGGGACTGGCTAGCATCCCTGGACCTCAAGGATGCCTACTTCCATATTCTCATCAGAAGTTCCCATCGAAAGTACCTCAGGTTCGAGCTGCCCTAAGGCCATTACCAGTTCAGAGCAATGCCCTTTGGCCTCACCTCTGCTCCAAGGGTATTCACAAAATGCCTGGCAGTAGCAGTTGCTTCCCTAAGAAGGCAAAAAATTGCCATCTTCCCTTACCTGGACGACTGGCTCATAGTAGGCCAGTCTCCAGACCAAGTCAAGTTGCATCTACAGATAACTCAGCAACTGCTCACCTCTCTAGGTTTCCTTCTGAATCTTTCAAAGTCAGTTCTAGAGCCTGTCCAGCTCCTCACCTTCATAGGCGCAGAGCTGAACACAGAGAAAGCCAGAGCCTTCCTTCCTTTGGACAGGGCAAGGACCCTGGTCTCCTCATTCACCCTGCAGGTGTCTCGACCAGCAAGGTATTTTCTACAGCCCTGGGCACATGGCTGCTTCTACAGCAGTAGTGCAGGGAGCAAGATTTCAAATGAGGGACATCCAGTTCCATTTGAGAGCCTTTTGGTCTCAAAGGAAAGACCTCTAACCAAATTGATCCCAGTAACTCAAACCCTGATCCAAGCTCTACAGTGGTGGCAGGATCAGAGCAATCTGAGACAAGGGGTTCCCTTTGTCACTCAGTCTCACTCCTTAATCCTTACTACAGATGCATCCCTCTTGGGGTGGGGAGCTCACATGGGCGACCTCACTACCCAGGGATTGTGGTCCCCTCTGGAATCTCTGCTCCACATCAATCTGTTGGAACTCAGAGCAGTTTTTATAGCACTTCAAGTTTTTTCCAAATCTGTTCAGAACAAAGTTGTACAGGTCAGAACAGACAACATCACCACAATGTGGTACATCAACAAGCAAGGAGGCACTCGGTCTATGGCGTTGTGCACCGAAGCAATGAAGTTGTGGTCTCTGGCTTACTCCCTGAACACCTCCCTTATGGCAGTTCACCTCCCAGGCTAGGACAATGTCCTGGCAGATGCTCTCAGCAGGATTTCCCAGGGCCATCACAAATGGTCACTGGACCCCCTGGTCCTGGAGGTAATATTTGCAAGATGGGGCACCCCGCAGATAGATCTTTTTGCTGCCCCAGACAATCACCAACTTCCCCTTTTTTGCTGCAGGCCCCCAGTGTTGGGCTCAGGCCCTCTGGCTGCCTTAGTTCTCAATTGGGAAGGGAAGTTTCTCTATGCTTTTCCCCCCTTCCCTCTCCTGTTCAAAGCGTTAGACAAAATCAGATCTCAATCCTTCAAGATGATCCTGATTGCTCCAGATTGGGCAAGACAACCCTGGTATCCACTCCTACTGTCCTTAGCAGTCCATCTTCCCCTGTGTCTTCCCAGGAATCACAACCTGTTAACCTGTGCTCAGGGGAGGGTTTGGTACCCGAACCGCAAATCTCTCAATCCCAAGGCCTGGCTCTTGAAGAGTTAGAGTTTGCTGATCTTCACCTCTCCCAAGGTGTAATGGATATATTGAAGGCTTCTAGGAAACCTTCCACCAGGGCTACCTATAATTCCAAATGGAAGAGGATTTCCATATGGTGCTCTGGGAAGCATATTTCCCCAGAATCTGCTGATTTACCCACAGTCCTGGATTATATGGTCCATTTAAATACCTTGGGGCTGAGACCAACTACCCTAAAAGTACATTTGGCAGCTGTGTCTGCTTTTATTTCAGCAGATAAACCCTCTTCTCTTTCAGCTCATCCTGTATTCTCCAAGTTTTTTAAGGGATTGCTTCACACCAACCCTCCATTCAGGGACCCTGCCCCTGCCTGGGATCTTAATGTTTGCATTGCTCAGCTTATGCAACCTCCCTTTGAGCCCTTGTCTTCAGCAGAGCTTAAGTACTTGACTTGGAAGACTGTGTTTCTGGTAGCCATCACTTCTGCCAGACGCATCAGTGAATTACAAGCTTTGTCAGTGGAGCCTGATTTTATCTCCTTTCATAGAGATAAGGTGGTCCTCAGGACTAACAGGAAGTTCTTGCCTAAGGTGGTTTCAGATTTCCACCTTAATCAATCTATATCTCTTCCAGTGTACTTCACTGACCATTTCCTCCTCTGAAGCTGAGGAGGCTGCACAGCTTAGATGTGAAGAGAGCTCTTAGTTACTACATAGAGCGTACCAAGGGTTACAGGTTTGACTCCCTCCAACTGTTCCTCACTTGTGTTGAGGTTGGTAAAGGGAAACCTGCCACTAAAAGATCCATTGCCAGGTGGATTGTCTCTTGTATCTAATTCTGTTATGAAAAGCTGGGTA
This sequence comes from Neoceratodus forsteri, assembly GCA_016271365.2. Taxonomy (NCBI): domain Eukaryota; kingdom Metazoa; phylum Chordata; order Ceratodontiformes; family Ceratodontidae; genus Neoceratodus; species Neoceratodus forsteri. The sequence continues at coordinate 717,380,296 of CM057456.1, forward strand.
AGGTTCTTCCCTCAGGCCTGAGGGCTCACTCTACCAGAGGTACAGCTGCTTCCCTGGCTGCTGCCAGGGACATCCCTATTCTAGAGATATGTCAAGCAGCTACCTGGAAAACAGTTCACACTTTTGCCAAGCATTACTCCCTGGACATCCAGGCTAGGAGTGATGCTCGGTTTGGCACAGCTGTGCTTCAGAGCCTATTTCCTGTGATAGGTCTGTCCCTCCTCCATGGAGGTACTGCTGTGTAGTCTGCATATGTCATAATATAGCAAGACTTCATGTTGTTTGAAGAAAAATTACTCACCTTAGTAATGTTGTTTCTTCTAATGGAGTCTTGCTATATTATGACCTCCCTGCCTGCCCCTCTCAGAACCTCTGTTTTTGGGATGTGGGTGGCAGTAGTTTAGCACTTAGTAGATGCCCACTTGTTGTTTTCTACCTCTTTTGGGGTGACTTGGTGTTGTGTTTTTCATTTTTTGGGTCTCCTGACTTGAGTCTTTGTTTTGGGACCAAAAAATGTGTTCTTATGTTTAGTAGCCAGTTGGCTAGTGTAGGTTTACAGCTTCCACACAGGACCTCAGTGAGTTTAGCTCATAAAGATCTGACGGTTTGAGTTTGAAGAACAACAGACAGAGTTTCAACCGAGCTCGAGCTCAGCGTTCCATGCCTGGCATGGAAAGTTAACTCTTTCACCTCCGGAGCAGTTCGAAGGTTGGGACTCACTGCATATGTCATAATATAGAAGACTCCATTAGAAGAAACAGCATTACTAAGATGAGTAATTTTTCTTCTGGTATGAGCCTAATCTCAGTGTGGGATTAGAACTCATGACCTTCTGGCCCAGATGTGGATATGCTACCAAGGAGCCACTCAGACACCCTGCTTATCCCTTCAACTTAAATAGAACTCAGACAAATGACTGCAAACAAAACAACAGGCACTTTATTTAGGGTCAAGATACATATTTTGTTTATTTATTTTAATCCCTTGCAGGCTCAGACCTCAGATTGTGCCTGACCCTACATCACAATGCAGTACAGCAGTCCTCCTGTACTGGGATCGCCACTCTCTCTTCACTGGTACCAGTGTTACTCTTAGTTCTAGCCAGGGATCTCCCAGTGCTTTACTGGGTACCCAGACATTGAAGTAGTGCAGGCCCGTTGATGTTGTATGTGGCTGACTGGTAGTGGTGCACTTATATAAAAGTTAGAAATGCTTTGAGAAATCAAAACCCAAACCCAAATGCTTTCAGAACCTCTTAACTGTGGTATTCGTAATAACCTGGCCAAGGCCAAATCCAATAAATGCTTCCCAACCATATAACAAGCTGCAAGTTGTAGGGCAATCCTTGACTTTACTCACAGTTCCTCAACCAGAGGATCTCCTGTGTGTGTGTGTGTGTGTGTGTGTGTGTGTGTGTGTGTGTGTATGTGTGTGTTGATGGTGCATTTGATCCCTCTCTGGCTACTGTCCGGTTGCTTTTTTTTCTTTCAGTCTCACTCCTGCATGTAATGGCATCTGGTGTTGCAAGGCTGTGTCTGTCCCTCCGATGCAGGTCAGGCCTCTCCTGTCTACAGCAATCAGTGGCTGAATTCTCCAGTTCACAGGAAGTTCCTCCTGTGGCAGTCTCTTGGAATCAGCTCACATGTCACATCTCTGCATCTAGTCACACACAGGTGGCATGCCTCTTTTCCAAGCAGTAGCTCAGCTTTCTGTTTCTTTCTGGCAAATGTACAGTCCATATCTGACACTGCAGAAGTGTCTGTCTCAACAGCATTTAGCTCCAAGTCTTTTCAGCCAACGAAGGCAGAGTAAATAGGGTCTAGCTCAGCCCCAGCTGTTCACTGGGAATTAGCAATCCTAGTTGATTGGCTGAGTGGTCCGTCAATTTAGGCAGTCCTGAAGGTCTGTCATATGACATTCTATTGGTGGATGCAAAGGCGCCTGAATTAATTAGGCCACTTTGAAGTTCAGGACCCCTGAGGCAGATTCACCTGATTGGTTGGTTGGGCAGTCACCCTCTGACCCTGTTGTCATACCATTCTGGTGGCTGGTGATGAAGATTCTGCCATTTTTTAGTCCATGGGCAGTTTTTCACAAAGTTCTTATTTAAGCAAGTATTGTGTTTAGTAGAATTCCACATTGCAAACCAGTGCTGCACAGTTGCAGTCTCATACCTGGTTTAGTCAGTACAATGACTGGGTGAGTGCCAATCCCATCTGTAGTAAGGCTGTCTCATTCCAACAGTGGCAGCTGAGACCTTTGATGTGCAAGTGCAAAGAAAGACTTAGAAGTATAATAGCCACATGGAGGTTACACACATAAAATACAGTGACAATTCTGTAACTGATGTGCTTAATGGTAGGGCTAAGATATAACATACAGTACTCTGTAATCTTGAGTAAGACACATTACCTCAGCTGTGAAAGCAGGACCCCACTGGAAACAAGATGCTTCATCTAAGCAAATCTATTCTAGGTAAATAAATTGTAAAACACAAGTTGAAGTCAGAAGTGCAATGGCTGCATCATCACCAACTGCACAGAAGCAGGTTTGTTGGTTAATATGCAAGCAATATCAGCTAATGGGTAGGGTGGTGGGCACACAGACTGCCCAGGGGCATAATGAAGCCCGACGCCACAGGCAGAGGGGCCTTATAGCCCTCGGAAGGTCTGGTATTGCTCATACCGCCCACCCTGGAGGGTATTATTGTGCTTAGAAAATGGGCATCTGTGTACATTTTAATTAAGTAATGTAACAGTAGTGGAAATGACTTTCAAAATAAATAGAAACACTAGAAAAATTGTTTTTGGAAAAGTAGTCAACAGAGACCTTTTTCTACCCCCGCATCACCATGTTTCTCACAGTAGTCTCTTGGCATGGTTTTGCTGCTTAAAAACAGAGACTGCAAGGCTTTTTTTTGATTTAGAAGATGGGGCAAGTAAGTGCGAATCTGGAACATGAAACCAGGAAGTGGAGACATACGAATCCGGTGTGACACCACATGCTTTAAAGCTGGTAAATAAAAATACATATACTGTATCTGGTTTGTGGTTGCAGACCGATAGCAGGTGAGCACCACTGAGAATATACCCCAGCACCAGTTGCAGCTTCCAGAGGATCAGCAGCAAGCAATACTGTGAAGGATCAGCGCGATCAGGTGGTTGAGGAAACAGAATGTACAGAGGTAGTCTCTTTAAAGACTTCATTTAAGTAAAAAAAAAAAAGACATGTTCAGCTGGAGCGGGAGTGGTGCAGGGGTGAGTGAGTGAAAAGTTTACAGAAGTGTGACCAGGGCTATAGTTTAAAAAAAATTGTAAATCTGTCGGGAATCATCAGTGGCGGGCGGACTGTGACATTGTGGAGACCTTCAGTAATTTTTTTTTAAAACTGTGTTTTTTATGTAGCAGAGAGAGGTACCTTTTCTTTAACCTCCATTTTTAAGTGTGGTTATTACAGGGGCTACAGTTCAACAAAAAAAAAAACTTGCAGACTGGCAGTGAACGAGCATGGGGGGGACAGTTTCTCTTGCTAAGCGAGAGAACAACTAGTGGAGATTTGAAATTCAAACATGGTACTTTAAGCCAATTAGGGAGAAGGGTGGGCACTGGGATACTTCAGTGGGTGAGGGGGCACTATAGGCTGGTACTTTTTATTTACGGGCCCTCACTGTAGTTTAATGTACCCCTGCCAGCCAATCAGATTTCTAGTATTTTTAAGCCCATTTTCTAAGGGAAACATAGATAACTGATTGGCTGTTTGGTAGAAGGAACTTCAGTTTAATACCCCACACAGAAGTTTATTTATTATATTATTTTATGTAGTAGGACTATTCACATATAGTCATTCTGATCTTTATTTGTTAGCAACTGAAGAATTGCTGGTTAAACTGGAATTCACTAAAGCTCTTTTCAGAAGTTGAGCACAGAAACTCGAATTACCCTCAGCAGCACCCGCTTGCCCAGGTGAAACTCAAGTGCTCATGTAAATATAACACGCCATGCTAAGTACTGGTGCTATAGGTGGTGTCAGTGCCTAAATAATGGGGGGACGCAGGCATCAGCAATAATCTGTGTCAGGCTGAGGCAGTAAATCCTAGCATGATGGAGAGAGCCTTCCAGTTCACATCGGCAGAAAACCCTGCTCAGGCCACAAGGGAAATACATTTATACTGTCGTTTCTTCATAAATCATGGCATCTTTGTTATCCAAGCAAGACGGTTCATTTCTAAACATTTCAACCCATCTTATATAAATAGGGGATTTGCTGGGACCTGACTCAAAATATGTAGACAAACTTCCTACCCTAGAAAATACAAAGCACACTAGAAGGAGTCCTCTCCAAAGCCTCTCAGTACTGTACCCAGGGGGAATAATGAAACTCTCATGAGTGAAATGTTTTAGAATATTGGTCTAGTAATCAGTTAATCAGGCAGTCGCACACCATCCTGCAATATTTAAAGCCAATGTTTCATTGGTTAAACAGGCCACATCATCAGGGCATTCTTTTCCTGCAGTCCAGGGTCTGCCTGATTTGGTAATTTGGGGTCAGACATAACAACTTTAATATTGTGTTGATTCTTTTGAGATGTTTCCTTCTCCTATCTGTGGTTAACATGGAGGGTATAATGCCTTGAATGCCTTTTTCTTTTTTTCTGCTACTTTTTTGCAAACCTCCTCCAAAGCATTGTAAGTACCTTTCCACATATATTTATAGATAGGAGAAAGTTGCTGCCTCTGGTGAACTTATTGTCTCTCGTAGATGTATTCCTTCATCCCACTTTTAAAAAAATAAGCTGACATAAAAGATTAAAGCCCTGCTTTTTGCTGACGTGATCCCAGTCCCCATCTACGTTAACCCTTAATTACTCTCTGACTGGATTTTTGCTAAACACCTTCACCACATTATTCAGCCACAGCCCATGACAGACCTTCATGACACAGTCCTGTGACAGACATTCAGGACTAAAGTAAGGTGAAAGAAGTGGATTGCAAGGGGGAGGGCAAAAAGAAGGCAGACATATTGAACAAATTCTTTTGTTCAGTCTTTACAGAAGAAGGGGTGGGTGACGGGCCAAAGATAAGGGACAAGGGCATATAAGGTAGAAAGGTGGACACCAGTCCTTTTACAGTGGAGAAAGTCCTCAAGGTACTAGCGCAATTAAAAGTAGACAAGAAATGGGACCTGATGGGGTGCACCAGGATACTAGAAGAGCTCGAGAGGTGCTGGCTATACCTCTGACAATTCTGTTCCACTTATCATTAGAAACGGGGAGGTTCCAATGGGCTGGAGTAGGGCAGCTGTGGTCCCTTTTCACAAAAGTGGGAACAGGGAGGAGGCAGGAAATTACAGACCTGTCGGCCTGACTTCGGAAACACTACTGAAGGAAAGGATAGTGGAATACCTTGTAACCAGTTGATTACAGGATCCAAGACAACATGGTTTCACAGTGGGGAGGTATTGCCAGACAAACCTGATCAAGTTCTTCGACTGGGTGACCAGGGTAGTGGATCAGAGAGGAGCAGTAGATGTGGCCCACCTGGATTTCAGTAAGGCCTTTGACACCATTCCACATAGAAGACTGGTGAACAAGCTGGCCTCTCTGAGAGTGGGTCAAAAAGTTATAAACTGGGCAAGTAGTTGGTTAAGCAACAGGAGTCAGAGGGTGGTGGTAAATGGTGTCCACTCTGGAGAAGGCAAGGTGACCAGCTCGGTGCCTCAGGACTCAGTACTAAGCCCAGACTTCTTCAATGTCTTTATTAGCGACATTGCAGAAGGGTTAGAAGGAAAGTATGCCTGTCCACGGATGACAGAAAAATCTGCAACAGAGTAGACACACCTGGGGGAGTGTAAAAATGAGGATGATTTGAAAAAGCTGGAAGAATGGTCAGGGTTTGTCAGCTGGGTTTCAATGCAAAAAGTGCAAAACCATGCATTTGGGGCACAGAAACCTGGGGGCTATGTACCAATTGGAAAGGGAAGCACTGGCAACCACCAAACAGGAAAGGGACCTGGGGGTAATCATTTCTGATGACCTGAAAGGTAGCCAAGCAGTGTGATAAGGCAGTGGGGAAGGCTAGCAGGATGCTCAGGTGCATAGGGAGGGGTATCACCAGTAGGAAAAAGGAAGTAATATGACCCCTGTACAGAACATTAGTAAGACCCCACCTTGAGTACTGTGTCCAGTTCTGGAGGCCCCACCTCTAGAAGGACATTGATAAAGTGGAGGCAGTACAAGAGAGGGATACCAAAATGGTGCAGGGCTTGCATCAAAAGCTCTACTAGGAGAGGCTTGAGGAATTGAATATGTACTCTGGAGGAGAGGAGGAAAGTGTTGGGGGTATGACAGAAACATTCAAGTACCTAACAGGTAATAATAAGGTACAGGGAGGTAGCATTTTCCACAGAAAAAGAAGCTCAAGGACAAGGGGTCATGCTATGAAGTTGGAAGGGAAGGATCAGAGGAAATGTGAGGAATACTTCTTCATGGAGAGGGTGGTGGATGCCTGGAACAGTCTTCCAGTGGAGGTGGTGGGTGCCAAAATGATGACGGGATTCAAGCATGCATGGGACAGATACAAGGGGACCTTGGTAATAAGGCAATGGGAGGAGACAACTGAAGACTGAGTAGGGTCTGTGGTGGCATAGTAGGCAGGGAAAACTGGGCAGACTAGGTGGGCCAAGAGATCCTTCTCTGCTGACTTCTATGTTTGTATATTTTAGCAGCCACCTGCTGGTCTCCTGTGTACATGATCCAAAGTCAAAGCTTCCCCAAATAATCACCATAGTCAACACACAGCCTTGAACTGACATCATTTCCTTATGATCTTTGAAACATTGTTGGTCTCCCCTGCAAATTAACTGAGATTTTTTTTAATCTCTACTTCTTCCATCCAGGACCTGCTCCAAGTAATCCTCTCAGTCTCACTGCCCCAACTACTGCCCTCTTCTCAAAATCCCTGACTAACCACTCCAGAGCCAGGGCCAAAGTGGGAACCCCACCTCCCTTGAGACCCTATGAAACAGAGAGAAGAACAGTGGAACGCTACAATGGGCTGTGTGGAGGCCCAAAAGTACCATACTTAACTTTTCAGCTAGGATGCTATTGTCCTGATTTTTTTTTTTCCCTCACAAGGCACATTCATACAGGGTTCCAGTGCACATGTGCATGTAGTTGCAGAATGCCACATAAAGCTGGCAGGCCACCTTATCTCCCCAGCCGCTGTAGCTGGAACTGCAGCTGGAACAGTAAACTAGCATGAGCTGACAGCACTCCATGAGAGAGAGAGAGACAGAGACAGAGAGAGAGACAGACAGAGAGACAGACAGAGAGAGAGAGAGAGACAGACAGAGACAAGAGACAGAATCCTCCGAGATGTTCAGTCTTTCTCATCTCTCCTGCTGCTGAATTTTTGATGTCCCAGACTTGTTCCCGAACCCAGGTTAGCGGCATCATGAGTGGCAACCCAGCCACTCCGCCAATGTGCTGACTGTAACTCATTGAGATATAAAACGTGCCCTCTCTGACTTACAAGAAAAAATTACTGGAAGTGTGCATTAAACACAGTCCCCTTGTCTAATCCTGTGTTAAAGAATACCACCTCCCCGGATCACCCTGGAACTTAGTTCACTTTTAAAGGTCCATGGCTCTGATTATTTTAAATATGAGGTGTCTGATAATCTGGTTGATCAGTGCACACCTACGAATAACACTTGCCTTAAGAGGTTATGAGCAGCTAATGGTAGGCATTTATTGTACCTCAAATTTCCAAATAACAAATGAAGATCGGGTATCCTGTGTTAGTCCACAAAACCATAAAAAGAGGAACTTTTGTATATGATACCTTTATTAGGCTAACAAAAAGTTAAATAAAAGCTTTTGAGGCTAAGTGCCTCTTCATCAGGTATGTCATACAATGTACTGTAATGAAAGAAACCAGCACTCCAACCATCTAATTAACATGCAGCAATTTAACAGTTGTAAAAGACAAAAGGTGACTACAGGAGATATCAGTCGTATCCACAATGACACTTGCAAACAGAATAATGGAAAGTTGAACTCAAATGGTCTCACACTACAGACAAAACCAATGCTGGGCTGCAGGATATTTTTAGATATTTATTGCAAATTACTATTAAAAATGGCACAGGCTCCCCTCGCCATTTTTCCTGTGTGCTCTATGCCTTGGGAAAGCACATAGAGCATAAGTGCAAATGTTGGCGAGGGAGATTACGTGCCATTTTAAATAGTAATTAGCAATACACGTCTGAAAAATGTCCTGTAGCCAAGCTGTGGTTTTGTCTGCTGTTTGAGGCCATTTAAGCCCAACGTTCTGTTGTTTCATAAGCAATTTCTCCTCCTATGTCTGCTCCTGTTTCAAACCACCCTAGCCCTCACTTCCCTAATCCAACCCCTCTCCTCTGTTTGTCCATTGGATCCTGGGGTCCACTCCAACAGGGAGCACTTTTGCTTCCAATTCTCACTGCCTAACCTTCTCTTACTTTATTACTACTTGCTCTCACTGCACTCTATTCCTCATTGCTTGTATACTGCTCAGTCACTCTAAAAATGACCCGATTGTATTTTGTTACATGTTAACCTAAATAATGTATTGTTTTGTCTTTTTTACCGCTGTTAATTACTCAAACACTTACATGTCACTTGTAGTATTGTACAAATATGTTTCTCCTGAAGTTTGTCTCTGTACCCTCCCGGGTCGTGCCTGAAAATAGTCTTGTTGGCTAGTGCACCTACCCGGTAAACAAAAACTAAATAAAAAATAAAAAAAATTTCAAGAGCTACCTGTAGTAGAATCAAAAATAGCAGACAGGAAAATGTTATAAATTTTAGGAAGTAGTCTGTTGTAACTTTTTATTTCTGAAATGTTTTTCTTGTTTGCTCATTAGAACGTTTTTTATGTGACAGTATTATGCTAGATGTGTGGAACAGCACTCTGTTTAGCAGCTGACATTGTCTGGTTCTGTTCCCTCCACTGCATCATCAGTGATGTGACCTCACAGGTGTGAGCTGACAGCTACTGACTAGCTCTTCCTGTGTAGTTGTGATGTGGATCAGTGATGTCACAGTGCTGATGATGCAAGGGGGAAGGGGGAATAGAACTAGATATGTCAGCTGCCAGGTAGAGTGCTGTTCCACAGGCCACACCTAACATCAGGTAAAACATCTTTTAACTACCCAAAGGTAAAAGAAAATGCACCTCAGATATAAACAGTAATAGCTGACTGCTTTTAAAAACTAATATTAATTTTACTGTAGGTAGTACACAAGCTCTTTTAACAGTGCAGAAACTGCAAAGGTGCATACACTTGATTGTAATGAGCCCCGGTGCTTTGAGGCAAAACAACTATTTTTCACACATCCTGAGGAAAAAATTTTCACCTCGTAGCATCAGGAATCATCACTTTTCTCAAGTGTATGCACTTTAGCAATTCTGTACTAATAAGTTACACTTTAATAAGACTGTTGGTGTCCTATATTCATTTCTTTTGATACAGTGCACTCCATTTTCACAAGCACCCAGTCGAACATGAAGCGCACCAAGATTTTGTTTCGTTTATGTTACGAAGTGTAAGCTGAAACTCCTCTTTTAGGGGATCAGTGCTAAACACAGGAAGCAGATATTTAGCCATTGCAAGTAAAACTGCAGCGATATAAACATGCTTTCTAGTGCTGGTTAACAACAAGCAGGGTTTGAGCAGAAGGTGTTAAGAAACTATATACATATTGCTTTTTGTTATGCAGCAGTCTTGTGTTGTGGTTTGTTTAATAGCAGAGGAAATGTTATGTGATGAACTCAAAAACATTTAAGTTAAATAATGTGACATGAAGCCTTTGCCTCTACTGAGTGCAGAGTTTTTTTGTTTTTTTTCAGCTCCCTGTCCCGGTCGGGCCTCCTTCTCGCCATTCCTCCCAGCCCCTCACCCCGTCTTCCCTCAGAGCTTACATCTACCGTAGTCCCCCATGGTTTGCCCTCCATGGCAGGGTGGTGGGGGGGGGTCCTCTGAGCTGCCAAGACTGGATCCAGATTCTGGGAGGCACCTGAGTCATTGGGTGCAGGGCTGGCGGAGGCCAACAGTCATCCAGCATGACCAGGAGATGTTTCCATTTTCTCCCTTGGAAGACGTGGCATGCACTGATGTCAAGCCATACACGCTTGACATCTCTCACATCTCCTCCATCTCCTACAGCTTGGGCTGCCCTCCTGGCTTCTGCAAGGGGTCAGTTGAGCACTGAGCTCATCCCCACCCCCAGAGGAGAAGAGCATTCTGAGGATGCTTAGTCCTCCTCCCCGCTGGCCAGCCTGCTGACACCTCAGGCTTGCTTCTGAACCCAGGTCATCGCCGTAGCAAGTGGTAGCACTACTGCTGTGTGGGCAGGCTTGCCCCTGAGTGCAGAGTTAAGGGTGTTAAAGGTTTCCATAAATTTGAACCCTGAGGCACATTTTCTTTATTTAGTGTTCTTTATCCCCTGCTCTCCCCATCTTGTCCCTACTGAAGTCCCTATCCCATGCCCAGCCCTGTTACCTGCCTTCTCTGGGACTTACTTTAGCACCTGGTCCTCCCTAGTTTACCCCCCAGGGTGGGGCTACCGAGGTGGACCTCCCAATGGAGTTTAGGTTCAGTTTGGTGCAGGGCCTCATTTGGCAGTGTGGAGTCCATGACAAGGAGTGGACATCATGCTGCAACGTACAGGATTTTTTCCCACTTTTTGTTAAAGAACCCCAAGATGCCAATAGAGAGCTCCAGGGATGCATGCACATGCTGATGTGTGTTGGTGCACATCAGAGCACATCAGCATCCCCTCCTTGTTCACCAGCTCTGACTGCACCACCATCTGTGGTCATCTAGGTGGCAGTAGTGCCGTGGATACTGCGAGCCCTCCCTCCCAATGAGGAGAATGTACTATGGGATGCCCAGTTCTCCTCCTCAGGCCAGTTTGCCAGTGACTTAGGCTTGTTCCCAAACTGGGTCATCAGTGTCGCAAATGGTACTGCTACCACTGTGCTGGTGGGCCAGATACTCCCAGGCCCTTCAGTCTGTCTGTGATTTAAAGTTTCATTTGCCTTAAGGAGTGTCATTTTCTTGTCCTCTAAATGATGTCCTGAGCTGGACAAATGCTCAACCACCGAAATCCTCACCCACTAGTGCATCTATGAGTTGGTGTGTGGAAGACCAAGTCTGGACACAGCTATTTTAAGCTAGTATGTTTATTTCCTAATCAAAAATTTAAACAGTGATGTCCTGCTGAACACCTACCATGGTGAATGGCAAATGTATTCTTTTAACGGAATGATTTTTATCAGTTTATTGCTTGAAAAGACTATACTGCGCACATGGCACTGGCAAAATGTGGCACACTGAAAATTTCTATTTTAACAGGGTGTGACAATGTCGTGGCTCAATTGTAACATAAAATTATTTTTTCTGTTGGGATATGTGAATATTTGCATATTTTTGTTAGCTTCTATGAACAGATAACTACAAAACTCAGCTATGCTGGGCTTGAATAATAGCGCAGTTGCCCAGTTCTCAGTTCTCAGAGCCCTTGATGGTACAGTCATTAAATAAGCCCCAGAACAATAGCATGGCTCTTACTAGGCAGGCATTTTAATGATCTCTTGGGGTAAGATGGTCACCTTAACTTGTTTACCACATGGACGAGCAAATGCAAACCTGTTCAGAACTGTCTGGGATTTTGAATAGAGCTGATTGGACACTGCTAAAAATATAAGCTGGCAGCCAATGGTGATGTCATGTCCCAGCCCTGTGGCATAATGGGACTAAGGCACACTAACTAGGGGGCGCAAGCAAGGGATAGCCGTCTTTTTTCTTCTCTGTAAGTGGAGAGGCAGAAATCCCAAAAGTGAAAGCTGTGTTGTTCCGAGAAAGTTGATTCTCAGCTGTTGTGTAGTGGTTAGGAACAGATGCTTATTGCGTAAGTTCTTGCCTAAGAAAGTCTGTGAGGTAAGGCAGACCTAGCATTTAGTTCAGTTAATCTTTGCCTGTTTTTACATTTCTAATAATTATAAAATCTATATTTTGATTTTCCTAGTGTGTTTTATATTTCTCAGTTTATTCTCTAGACATCTTGTGAATTATGTCAATATTAAATATTGTTTATTTACTACATCTGTTACTGTGCTGTGTTTTAAAAGATTTAGGTAATTTATTTTACTGGCAAACTCCATGTTACATCTCTGTGAGCACATGCCAAGATAAAGAGATACTGCTTACAGAACAGGAGCAGGTTCTGGAATGCCTGAAAGTGAACTGTAAGTCCTAAGTCCAGATCTGAAGTGGGAGCAAGGATGTGAGAAGGAAAACCCTGGTAGTAAATTCATAGCAGGTTGATAGCAGCATTGGTGAAATGAGTTAAGCCTGTTGTCAGCCAAGAGCACCATGATTCAAGTCTATTCTTTAACAGATCTGAACATCATGATGTTCGACTATTATGTACGCTCATTTAAAAATTAATTTACAGATATCTTCCTTCCTCAGGTATAAATTTCACAGGCATGTGCTATACTTCTAGAATGAACATAAATCAATGTACTGTAAAGTTATTTATTTATTAGGTTTTCCATAGACTAGTCATTTTAAGTCTGGAGGAAGTGTGGTCTAGTGGTTAGAGCACTGGCTTGCAACTGGAAGACCACAGCTTAAGACCTAAGCAGAGCCAGATATTTACTATGTGACCTTGGGCAAGTCACTTAACCTCCCAGTGCTCCACACAGCTATAGAAATGGGCAGCAACAAGACCCCACTAGAAACAAAATGTTGCATCTCAGCTGTTACCTTGAGTGAACAAATTGCAAAATATAATGCATTTAAGTGGGTTTCACTGTAAATAAATAAATGTCATTTTATAAACATATATTTTTTTGTAATTTTAGCTAAGTAGATATCTGTGGCCTGCATCCTGCATGGGCCTGGATGGGTCTGGCAGGATTTGCATCAGCATTTGAAAATGGACACACATGACAATCCTGCCTCCGTCTGATTATCAAAGCAAGTCGAGCCCATGCTGGACAAAGTAGCATAAAACTAGACAGTTGCTTGGATACTCAGCACTTGTGTCCAGAACTAGCAACAGACATTTAATCTTGAAGGCATGGGGTCATAATGTCGCAAGACATTATGCAGCATGGCAAAATCGTGCTCTTAATACAGCGCAATATTGTTATGCAGCATAATTCTTTTTTCTGTGGGGGACTCCACACTCATACCCCCCATTACAGGGAGTTGACTCACCCCCCCGGATGCCCTCACTAAAGATTCTCAACTCCAGGGGATCCAACTCGGGGAGCACACAAATAGTGAAGAAAAATAAAATGTCTAGGACCGGGAATCAAACCCAGTCCCAGATGCAGTGCCTGGGTTCCTGCTGCTGTGGCTCAGTCCAGTGAGCCATGGCAGCTGCTTGACAGAACCCACTCCCAGCAGAGGTCCTATCCTCTGCCTGGGAAGTCAATAATGATAGTGCAATACGCGTACAGCAGTATGCAGTATTGCACCATTATGTCCTGGACAAGCGCTCTTCGGGTTAACTATAATGTCGTACTCTATTAAGCGTACGACATTATGACCCGGTAGGAATTTGGAACACATGCTGGCATGAATCAAGCTGGACTGCAACATCTGGTCTGGGGTGGTCCTTGGACAGACCCAGCAGAGACGCATCCCCATCCATCTGTTTGAAAATCTGACCCATGCACATACTCATCCTCTAATGAGGAAAATGGAATATACCAATTGAACTTGGGACTTTAGCATTGTTTACTCTGCTAGAATGAGAGACCCACATAACAACATATGAGATCCAAAAATGTTAGGAAAAAAGCAATCCCGACTGGCTAAAAAAGATTAATCATTTTAAAACTGAAGTTCTGAAGCTTTTAGTTTGCATACTCTACTCCTCCCAAAAACATATGTCTTTACTTTTTTAGTAAAACAAGATGTTTAAAATTTTTAACTCAAACTTTGCACTTACGACTGATAGGTCTATGTGTGCAAACTCCCTAGCGCATAATTACAGCATGAGAGTCATCTCACATGTTTATTGCGGCCAAACCTCTCAGCCTTGTTTTGCAGCCTTCTCACCCAAAGATCTTACAAGAGGAACTGTGATCATAAATTTATGTGAATGAGTCTTTTTCCAGCCAATATGAATGACTGATTTTTGAATACTTCAGTACTTCTCGTTTGGGTGTGCCTCAGGCTAACGGATTTAAAAATTATAGTGTTCTAATTTTGGCTGTAATACTCAGTTGTGTCCATCAGTGTTGTCTTACTACTTTTTTGTAAAATATTACATTTTACTTTTCAATTAAACCTCCATTTTTGTTTATACAGTATGTACATTTAATATGTTGCTTCTGGTTTCGGAATGCCTTGTTGTAAGACATCTTGGTGCCAGAAAAGCTCAGCATTACAAACATACGAGCATATGAACATACGAAAACTTGCCAGCAGAAACAGGTCTTATGGTCTATCAAGTCTGCTCGTACTATATGTACAGCTAGCACCCCTATATTGCAGTTGCCCCACCTCCCCACTCACCTTCTTGAACTGCTCAGTGTACTTTACCCAGCCGCTTTTCCATGCCCTGCCCCGTGCCCTTTTGAAACTCCCCACCGACCTGCATGTCACCACCTCCTCTGGCAGAGCATTCCATTTTGACACAACCTCTCCATGAAATAATGCCTCTCATCTCCTCCTGAACCTGCCTCCCTCCAATCTCAGCCTGTGGCCCTCATGTCCCTTCCTTCCCTTCCTCTGCTTAAACAGCCCTTTGCGCCAGATTTATTGATCCCTTCACGTATTTAAAAGTCTCAATCATGTCCCCTCTATCCCTTCTTTCCTCCAGGGTGAACAAACTAAAGTGACCCACCCTTTCCTTGTAGGTTCTGCCCTCCATCCTCTGTATCATTTTCATCACCCTGTGCTACATCCTCTCGAGAAGCTTGACATCACTTCTCAGGTACAGATGTCAATACTGCACTCAGTACTCCAACTGCGGCCTGACCAAGGACCTGTAAAAGGGCAGGAACACCTCCTGTGCCTGGCTGAGAATCCTCGTGATGCACCCCAGCATCCTATTGGCCCTAGCTGCCACCCTCCTGCATTGTGTAGAGTTATTCATGCTCCCCATTACCATGACCCCCAGGTCCTTCTCCTCCTCAGTGACCCCTAACCACACCCCACCCAGCCAATATTCCCTCCTCTGGTTCCTTGCCCCAAAGTGCATAACTTTGTACTTCTTTGTGTTAAATCCCAGCTGCCACCTTGCTGACCACTCCTCAAGCCTGGTGAGGTCACCCTCTAGCCTCTGCCGCCCCTGTTCCTGTCTGTTACTTGTTTACCACATTTGTTGAAACACTCTGTACTGCTCTGTTATGTTAACTTTTTCCTGATAAATTTGTTGAACTATTGCACTGACAGCTTTTCTAAACCTTTAAAAACCACATTAATAGCCAACCTTTGGGTGCCAGGCTACATATCGGTACACCAAAAATATTATCCAGGTCTGACCCAGAATGGAGAAGTACTTCTCCTACCCAAAGAGAACATGCAGAGAGAATGCAGTTGGCAATAGATAAATCCAATGAAATCAGTACATGTTTAACAGGTGCTTGTAACTCAATCATTCAGCCTCAGTTCATCTACACCCAGGCATAGTCCTGATTTCAAGCTACCATGTATTGTGTGTGCAGGGTCAGATAATGCAAAAGTAATACTTTCCCCCCTCCCAGCTGATAAAAAGCTGACCATGGGACTAACTCCAGCAGCTACAAGGATCCCTTGCCAGACACTCTCAATGCTATTATTAGGTGTCACTGCTGATCTGCTACCCAACCTGTTCAGAGTTCCGCAGTAAGACCAGAATCTCAGTTTTCCATTTTTATCTTACATAAATAAGGTCCAACAATCAGGAGTACATGTTTGTAAGTCCCCTTAGTTTATCTCTGGAGGGACACTGAAAACAGCCTGGCGTGCTATGTAGCCTTAATGAGACCTTTCACACTACAGCCTTACTGGACCCACACAAATGGTGTGTTGGGCTCCACACACCCCTGATTCCTTAGCCCAGGCCTAGTGCCAGGTCCCCTGGATACACCCTAATGCAGCCGGGGAATTCCTGCCAGTCCAACTGAGCCACTGCTTCTCATCTCTCCCTACACTGGAGTCTAACACACCACACTCCTTCTCTCTATATCTAAATACCTGAGGTGACTTCTCACCCTTTATGCCTTGGCCAGGAACACACCAACCTTTCTGCCACTCCCCAAATGGGGTCTGGGCAACAAGAATATGGACAGTAATATGAAGAGAACAAAAATAAAATGTAAACTATAAAATTAAGATACACATTGGAGTAGAATAAAGTTCCATCCTTTTACACTGGTCAATGTGAGTATATCCCAAGGCCATTCTGTATGGTAAAACATCACAGTCTCTATAAGGCAAGATTGCATTAGAAACCTATGACAAGAAATTCCTGACTATCTTGTTGACAGGGGCCTAATTGTTCTATACTGTAGATGCTGATGGCTTCAGGGTAAGAGTTCGACTTGTAGATATACTTCCTCAGTATGCTGGTGGATTCTTGGACAAGCTATCAGAGCTCTAGTCTACCATGCTGGTAGAAATTCTCAAGACTATTGGTCCTTGAAGATTTCAACCTGCATTTGGGCAGTGCCGTAGTTCTGATCTTATGGTCAGTTCATCAGGGACTTTGTGGCATCCATGGGCTTGAGGCAATTTGTGATTTAGTGACACATGAAGAGAGGCACACTCATCTTGATGTTTACATCAGGAGTCAAGATTGAGATGATCAGTTTTTTTCTTTGGAGTGATCACCATTGTGCAGGTTTTGATTTGGGGCAACCTTAAAGTTTCCTCTCTCTGTCCAGCACTAGCGTGTAGCTTACAACAGTTCATGGGGTCTGTTACATTCTATGAGAGGGTTACTGCCTTTGCCGGTTTTTTTTCCAGAGGTAATGACCTCAGTGATCTAATGGACAGCTGTACTCCATGGCTTTCCAATGCTCCAGTACTTTCCCTGATGGTGTTTGGGTTCTACAGATCAAAGTGGTGTGATGGTGCCCTAAGGAAAAACAAACAGCAGGGCATGATCTGAGCACATTTGGAGAAGCTGAGGCTGGTGGATGATAGAATCAGCCAGAGATGCCTTAGTTGCTTGTATATTGCAAGAGTCAGGGAAGAAAGGATAACAGTACTGTTTCTACTCTAACCTGATTGTTTGTGAATAATAGGCTACAATATTCCAAATGGTAGACAGTTTATTGAATCCAGAATGTCTCAGTCAGAATGGAGTATTTTCTCAACTGCATTCATGCAGTTGCACGTTCATCTGGACAGTCTTGGCATTCTGGAAATGGTGCAGTCTGGTTTGAGACCTCACCAGGTCATAGCATAAAGAGCATACTTGCCATCCCAGTACCTAACACTAGTGACCAAATAAAAATGCCGGCTATCAAGCTGCTCCTTGGTGCCCATAATAAAACACTTACAGTGATCTCAGTTTACATTCCACCAAAGCATACCGCAACTGGGTTCACATCTCTGATGAACAGCTTAAACAACCTGTGTCTGCACTTTGAAATACTAATGCTAGGTGATTTTAATATCAACTGGCTCTCCTACGCAGCTGCTGCCCACAAGGATGCGCTGTCTACCATCCACTTCTCACAGCTCATTGAGACCCCTACAAGACTAAATTACTTATCTGGGTCTGGTGCTTTGCTGAACTGGATGCTCTAATGGGCCGGAGCATATAACAGATGCCACTGTTCTCCCCGACTGCCTTAGTGGCCACTCCCCTGTCACCTGCCACTGGTCCAATAAGTATTGCAAACCGCCTGCTAGAACCATTACCAATTGGGTTCTAATCCAGAGCCACCTGGAGCAGCTGAAAGGTGATCTTTGACACCAAGATTGGTCTGATATTCACAACGCCAGCACTGTTGACACTGCACTTGACCAGTTCATTAATAGGTTCACCACAGTCTGTGACAAACATGCCCTCTTAAAACATGAAAAGTAAAGGTGCCAGCAATCCATGGATTACCCCTGCCCTTACTGAACTCTTAAAATCTAGGGATCACCTCTGACACAAGGTGTGGCTCTAGTACCCAATCCAACCTCCAAAACTACAAAACGGCAAGAAATGAGGCACCAGAGTGGCCCAGACCACAAAAGTCAATATTATAAAGACCCCCTATCTAAAACCTGGAATAACAGCAGGTCATTCTGGAAAGACATTCATTACATCACAGGGAAAGACCCCAAGTAAACACCCAACATGATAAATATAAAAGGAACCCCATCAATGGACCCAAAAGTCATCTCCAACACATTCAACAAGGCATTCTCAGATCTGAGCAGTGTCCTCCCACCAGACCTTTTCAACTCTACCACCACTAGTGACAACTCACTGAACCAGGATCCTCACCATGACCACCCTCCATCCTATTTCAAGTCTGTATCTGAATGCCGAAGTGAGGCGGCTATCTTAAGAAAGTGCTAGGAAATCCAGATACAGTGGGAGTTCCATGGATCTCAAATTTATCAATCCCGCATGTAAAGAAATAGTAACACCTCTTACTAAAATAATCAACCTTTTCTCACAACCTCTCACAATTCCCCCAGAGATGGAAATCTGCTATGGTCACCCCAGTGCATAACCGTGGGGGTTGGACACAGCATGGAAACTATCATATGATTTTGATTCTCCCACCGCTTTCAAAAGCCCTGGAGCGCATCATGGCCAACCAGCTAGAGGAGTACTTGGAAACCTACCAACTGTAATGTGACCAACAGCATGGGTTTAGGCATGGGCATAGTACCATCATGCCCTATTGGTATTTACTGGTTTTATCCATTACGCACTGGAACAAGGGCTCTTGGTTAGGGCAACATTCATAGACCTAACCAAGGCCTTTGATACTGTTAACCATACACTACTTATCGACCAGCTTACCAGCATTAGCCTCTCCTCAGATACCACCAAGTGGTTCTCCTGCTATTTAACCAATCACTCCCAACAAGTAAAAATTGGA
This sequence comes from Neoceratodus forsteri, assembly GCA_016271365.2. Lineage (NCBI taxonomy): Eukaryota > Metazoa > Chordata > Ceratodontiformes > Ceratodontidae > Neoceratodus > Neoceratodus forsteri. The sequence continues at coordinate 717,399,396 of CM057456.1, forward strand.
GATGTCATCTCCGATAGTAGAACAGTATGATCTGGAGTCCCTCAAGGATCCATCCTGGGACTGCTATTATTTAGCATCTTTCTAAATAAGCTACCAAAGTCCTGTCATGGCAACATCCTACTATATGCAAATGATGCCATGATATACTGTATACTAGTAACCCACATCCAAAACACCTTTAGGACCAGCTACAGCAAGGCTTTGCATATGCCAAAAAATGATTCACTGACAAAAAGCTAATACTGAACTACAAAAAAACGAAGACCATGCTGTTCTTCAGCATTCACAGCAAATATAAGGCCTCCCCCTTATCATCAATAACGATGTCGGATCACCCCTTGATCAAGTACAACATTTTAAATATCTGGGTATAAGCATTGACTCCACGCTGTCCTACACCCAGCACATAGATGCAACCGTGAAAGCAATAAACAGGCGAATAGGCATAATTTACAGACATAGACACAACCTGACCCCTGAAGCACTGAACCTAGCCATACATAGTCCTGTTATCCCACTCGCTGACTATGGCATTGTCATCTACAGATCTGCCTCAGACACAGCCCTCTGGCATACCAAAATAGCTCTAAATAAAGCCTGCCACCTTCTAACAGGGGCAGAACGCCGAACCCACACATGTGACCTATATACCCAGGCCAACTGGTTCCAATTCAACAATAGACTCAGATATCAAACATGCCTGCTCCCAAAAAAGTCAACCTAGGTATGATGCCTCCTGGTGTTCAATCCCTTCTGGTGCCATCGTTAAACCCTTGCACTACCAGAAGTTCCGGCAGTCAAATTTTCAGAACTCCTAGATGCTGTACCTCGCTTGGACAGCGTGCTTTCGCCTATAGAGCCCCACTCTGGATAAATGCACTGCAATCAGACATTTCCAATGCAACAAAGTTGGGTTCCTTTAAGCTCTTACTTCGGTAGCATTTAGTCACGAAAGCTACCTGTGACTGCTACCACTAGGCACTACCACATTCTACCACACCTGCTCCTTAAGGGTATCCATCCCCCCTGACCCTCACCTACTCTAATTACTACCCTCACTTGCACTTATTTTGCACTTACTTCTGGGGCCCTCCTGCCCCCACCTATCCTCTGCCCCTCTCCTCTCCCTATCCCCATCCCCCTACCACCCCACCCAACTCCTCCTCCCTCACTTCTCCTCCTCCTTCTCTTCCCTTATGGTCTTCTGCCTGTTTCACTCTGTATTTAGTAACCTAGTAACAATTAGACTCAGGCATACATTGTACAGTGCCTCTGCTGTATGTAAGATGTACCTCTGATCACTGTTAGTGTATTTTCACTTTATGTTATCTATAGTAATCTTCCGAATTTTGTCTCCCTTCTGTTTACACATAAATGTATTTAGGCCTGGTGACACTTGCAATGTAACTATTGTAAATGTTAACCTGACTATGTTATCATTCTGACGTGGAACCTATGTAAAGAGCGTCTGCTCAAAGATCTTGAATCCAAGATGTTAATAAATAATAAATAAATAAGGTGGCTAATGTTCTTTTTCTGGTAAACTGGTGATGGAGACTAATCGGGACTGATCTGTTAATCAATACACAGGTAATGTTTAGGCACTTATCTGACTTTGTATCCAAGACACAAACTCTTTTTTCTTGGTGCAGTTTTTACTTCAGGAAAATGATAAAATTACCCCAAGCAGTTGCCATACAGTTGCCGTATAGACCTCTCCACCCCATAGCTCAACATTTTGTGCAGTCTCATACTTCTTCAAGAACATTTGGTGACTGCTTGGGTGTAATTTCATCATTTTTTCTGAAATAAAAAACTATTTGCACCAAGAAAGAAGCGCTTTCTGTCTTGAATACAAAGAGGAGGCAAGTGCCTGAACTTTACATGCATATTTCTGAGCTGTTTTATGTTCCATGGTACCACAGTCTGGAAGATGCCTGTTTTGAAATACAATAGGCCTATTAACCCATTTGATCATAGGGTACTGGTAGATTGTCTGAGGCATACTGTGGTGTGTCGGGTACCAATCTTAAAAAGCAGCTGACATCATTTAATTCTCATGGACAGGCAACCCCTGATGAGGACCTGCCTGCCCAAGGACAAGATATTAGCCATAATTTTAATTTTTAAATGAACAGTTCTTAACACTTACTGTGCCACAGACTGATATATCAGTCGAGAATTCCTATAATTCTAATTCTGTTGGCAGCCTAAGGGTTAAAGAACTTATTCAGGTGTTAAGCCACCAAGCACCCACCACAGACGTTCCCCAAAAATCCAAGCTTTGATGACACAAAGTAGGGAATGGGGCTGCAGGGCTAGTAATAGGTATGCAGCACTATCGGGTGCATGTTGGACGGTATCCCGTGACTTTGATGACCGCGATTGGGTGCCTACCAAAAGGGTGACTCAATCGCGGTGCCTGTCATCGGGGCAACTGGGGAAAGTGGGCGACTGGATGATGGGTGAGCGAAATAGCGACATCCTGTCACTACATACCTATGCACGCAGCGGGGGGTGAACTTGCCGAGGGTGGGAGGGGATGGAGGGATTGTAGGGGGTGGTGCCGTGGCAAGCTGCTAAGCTGCTTCCATGTGAGTGGGTTCTGGGCTGGGATGGGAATGGTGCTGGGTTCGGGTCCGGGCGCATGATTGTTTTGTTGCGCCCAGCCCAATATTTTTTTGTTCCATGTTAGCACCCCCCAACATGCATCCCCCTGGAGTTGAGAATTCTTAAGTAAGAAGGGTGCAGGGAGCACAGCCCCCCACATAACACGTAAAAATCCAAGTCCCTGGTGCCATTTTGCTGTGCGCCTGGGGTACATCACTGAAATATTTTTAGCGAGCAAAAGACGCCTAATGGCGATTGCCTTACGGCGATCACCATTATCACATAGATATGTGTCGTTTTAGATCTCATTATTTTAACTTGCAGGCAACTATACTTGTACTAATACCTACTCTCTTAACATGTATAATTGCCTGCAAAGTAAAATAATGATATCTAAAGTCCAGCATACAGCTGAACACACTATATAACTATTATTATCCTGCAACCCCTTACTCTGCATCATCAAAATACAGATTTGGGGGTGGGGCTGTGGTGGGTGCTGGCAGCTCAGCTTGTAGAAAGTTAGATCTCAAATACTATAAGTTAAAAACTAAAGAACAGTTTATTAAAAAATTCTAATTATTACTAATCTAGGTCCTCAGGCAAGCAAGTATTTGTCAGGACTTGCTTGTCCTGAAGGTGTTAGCTGCTCTTTAAATGGTTGTGGTCAAAATGTTTTGGATCGGTCTCAATCAGTGACGTTGTTACATTTATTTCTGTCATGGTGTGAGGTCCCTAGTGGAGTCCCTGAGCTGCTCTTTTTGCCACTGTTTGTTATGTACATGCTTCCTCTAGGTAAGGGACAGTGCTGCACCTCAGCACACCAGGGCATGTGCCCCTGTAAAAGTTGTGCCCCAACTGGTGTCCTGGCAATCCGCAGTGCAGCAGTTTTTGTGTTTTCTAGCCACAGTACATTCACATCAGTTGAGCTGTTGGGCAAGTGTATGGCTGACTGTGGTGTTTTGCTTTTTTTTTCTGACACTGCCACCTGGATTGAAACTTACATGATGTCTGAAAAACAGCATTGCAATGCAATTCCACAAAGAATTTCCCCAGTGGCTGACAGCAACATCAGGGTCCAGGAGAGGGAAGGTGCACAGCATTTAAAGTTTAAGTTCAGCAAAGCATGCATGCTGTCCACGTACTACATGGTGCCATTCCCACAAGATGCACAGAGTATGTTGGAGGAGTCTAAGGACTAATAGGTGAGGTCGTTAAGAAGTGCAGCGTCAGTTTTCATTTCTTTTGGATAACAGACAGCTGTACTGCTCTTGTTTCTATGATGACAGGTGGCAGGGCTCTGTGTGAATGAGTGCCTGGATGAGGTTGCAGTGTTGATGAGAGCAAATCAGCTTTTGCAACTCAACTAAGACATAATGTAGTTGATCAGGTGTGGTGGACTCAGCAGTGGATGTATATCGGAGAGTACCTACCTACCTTTTTTGGATAGGGTAAGAATTGGTCCTTTGGTCATTAAAATCGGGTATTCTTCTTGATAGCAGTTTGTTATTCAAGTCACATGCCCAGCTGAAAAGTTGATGATTTTATAATGATGTATCATAAATTATCATTATCAATTAGGTTCAAAGATCATGCTCAATCTTCAGAAACCATCAGTGATTAAACATGAATGTTAAATAGCCAAAAAAACATGATGGTATGGAAATGGTGAATGTGATAATTGATGTTCTAATCATTATGATTTTTCATGATTGCTAATTGTCAACATCACTGCAATAAATACAAAAAACTCAGTTGACTTTTTTTCTGTATTTTTTGAATTTATCTTATTTTCCATGTAGACATCTTTACTGCAATCATCAGTTATGATGAACCTTCTATACAAACCCACTGTGTTCAATTAAACTTACTCGTATACCTCACTTCTAACTCATGTTATAAAGGCTCTTATAGGTTTATGTAGCTCTATTCAGTTTCTTTTATGGCTGTGGTAAGTTCCTACAAGTACCTCGTTTGTGCTCAAAACCTTCCTTACAGTCTGCAAACTAATACTGTCAATGCAAAATTATTTTAAACATAGAAATTACCATTATTTTGGCTCATACACTGTGCTTTTGAAATATGAAAATTAGTTAAGCAAATAGTTATACTATACCTAATATGCAGGTACAATTCCTTGAGGGATTAAAACTTGACTTCATATGATTTATATTATAATTTATTTGTGCTGCTATTTGACATTCCTATGTTCATGTTGGTAACAAAACTTCGCTAAATATTACTCATGTGACTTACAGTATGGAACCGAAGTAAATATTAATGATCCTTAGTGATCATCAAATGATCACCCACAGATCAAAAACCATCACGCTGATTTAACACCCCCAAAATAATAATCATCAGTTGCTGAGTTGAAAGTTGCATGAATAATGGTTAAATCATTATCTAGATGATGACCTTAGATCATGATCTACCGTGATAATCATATGGTAATATTTAATGATTAATAATGATCAATCATGACTGATCTTCAAAAAACATAAATGATGATTTATAAATTCAACTGGATGTGGCAGCTAAAGTCAAGAGTGGTTTATCTCAGAATTATACAATGGCAAGAAAGAATGCTAGGCTCTGATTGGTCAGACTGGGACTGGACCCATGATGTTATCCCAGTACAACATCACAGGTCTAGTCCCAGCACTCGGATGACCGCATGAACCTTTAGCAGAATCACTCCACACTGTCCGCTACACTGACCCCTGCTCGGCAGCCCACTTCAGAGATTCCTAATCGCAAGCCATCTTCCCCAGCTCTTTCACTATTAAATAAAACAAAAAAAACTCCCTCCCACCAAGTCGCAGTCTGCTCTCCTGGACTACTAAAAATTAGTTTGTCTTCCACACAAATTTGATATAAAAGTATGATTTCTCTCCGATTCACATGCTGAACATTAAACCCAGCTGCTCCATATGGCTTGACAGTGTGTCTCATTAACTTTGTCAGACATGTGCTTATTGTCCATTTCTGTGAAAAGCCGCATGAAGAGGAGGTTTCTCTCAGCACTTATAAAGTCATTTCTTTTTAAAAAAACAAATCAAAACACCAACAGCAGGACTGAATGACTTACTTGTGCTTCAGAAGTGATCGATAAGTGACTTACTAGTAATGTCTGAAGCACAAGTCCCTTGGTCCCCTCAAGTCAGTGTGCCAATCAGGTCCATTTTGGGGTCATGGCTTCATGCTCCTGAAACAATGTTGTAATCAGAAGAAGCCAGAAGGTGAAGGAAGGAAACATATTCAATTCAGTGCTTCGGAGTAACTGACCGAGGACCAGGAGGTCGAGAGCGGCTCTTCCTTGAAGCCCTCCCCCACAGCAAGGTCGCGGGCAGTCGCAAGGGACCGAGTTCGAGTCCCCACACAAGCGCTCCTCAGCAGAACCGAGGACCAGGAGGTCGAGAGCGGCTCTTCCTTGAAGCCCTCCCCCACAGCAAGGTCGCGGGCAGTCGCAAGGGACCGAGTTCGAGTCCCCACACAAGCGCTCCTCAGCAGAACCGAGGACCAGGAGGTCGAGAGCGGCTCTTCCTTGAAGCCCTCCCCCACAGCAAGGTCGTGGGCAGTCGCAAGGGACCGAGTTCGAGTCCCCACACAAGCGCTCCTCAGCAGAGTAAGTTATCCACGGCAGGCAGCTCCTGTTTTGCCTGCAAGATTTGGGACACTGCAGTCGGATTTTACAGAACTTAATCTGGTCTCCTCACTCAAAGCGGACTGATAAATTTGTCTAGAGGGCTCGCTGACTCTGAATGTGCACTGTGTTTGTGTAACTGTAGTCCACCATTTTAAATTGCTTGCTGTATTGTAACCTGCCTGAATCGGTAAGCGCCGTTTCTGGCGCCGAAACTGCTTTATTTTAAACGGTCCAGTTACTTGCAGTCCAGAGCGCTCTCTTACCTTCAGGTGCCTCATTTTAAATTCCCAATTCCCACAAAGATTAGTCCTGGCTAAAGCCACAGTATATGCAGCTGAAATTTATTGAATTCCCACAAAGAAAAAAAATAAAATAAAATAAATTTATATTAGCTTGGGTTTAAGCTGAATCCAAGTCTGCTCAGTAAGCCCAGCCCATGAGAAACGCCCCGTGGTCTGTGGTATTTAATCAGCTTACTTACCCTTTCTCTCTTGTCCACAGACCGAGGACCAGGAGGTCGAGAGCGGCTCTTCCTTGAAGCCCTCCCCCACAGCAAGGTCGCGGGCAGTCGCAAGGGACCGAGTTCGAGTCCCCACACAAGCGCTCCTCAGCAGAGTAAGTTATCCACGGCAGGCAGCTCCTGTTTTGCCTGCGAGATTGAAGCTCCGCCGCGCCAGCGCCGGCTCCCCACCGCCCCCACCACCACCCTTGGTCGACTCTCACATTTATAGGCTGCATCACGTGAGCGCAAAAACCAATCAGCTCACTTTTCCATTTGCTCGTTATATCAACTGAACAGTAGGGGGCTCAAGCTCACATACAGAGGAAAGTAAGACTAAAAACAAAAACTACAACCATGTTAAGCAACCAAACCATACTTAATCTAATAATAATTATGTTAACTTTGGTCTCATACAGATCCTCTCCTATCCATCCAAGAAACAACCTCCCAAACACAGGCCTTATGAACCCACATCCTTCCTAACATAACCTTGAACCTCAGCTATACCACGATTGACGTAGGAAGGCAGCCCAAGCTCCACTACCCTATGCAAATCAACCAGTTTTTCCAACACGCTCCTTTACATGTTCTAAAAGCTCTAGTCATCCAGGCTCTCCCCATGCCATGTATAGCTCAAAATAAAGTTCCAATTACAAGCAACAAAAACAGACTCTCAAAACGGCTCCAGCTAACCATACTCAGGCATGCACTCTTGTTACTTACTATTGGCTGGGGACATACACCTAACCCAGGGCCGTCCCAGCTAATACTGCAAAACCAAGCTATGCGGGTCTGAAGCTGGCTTCCATGAACATACGTAGCCTACCAAAAAGCTACCTCTTCTCCAAGGGTGGGTAGCACAACATTCTCCTGACATCATTGCCCTATCTGAAACATGGTTAACTACTCGTATCCCAGACTCCGCAGTTGCATTAAATGACTACACTATACTTAGAGATGATAGGGTTGAAAAGAGGGGAGGTGGGAGCGCTATCTACATCAGAGCAAAATTTAAGCCACTACTAATCCCTTTGCCTAAACCAAAACTCGGGGCCCAAGCAGTCACCATCAAGATTACAATTGGCCCCTGCGGGAAACCATTGTATATAATGTCTGTTTATATACCCAACAACCAGAGTGAAGCATTCGATTCCATCCTGGCTAACATAGCTATGCTCCCCTCAAATAGTGACCTCGTAATAATGGGTGACTTCAATATAAATTGGTTATCAAAAGGTGCTGATCCCTTTAAAGACGCAGCAACGGCCCACAATCTGACTCAGGTTGTACTAACCCCCACATGTCGGGACCCAAGAACAGGCGCAAATACACTCCTTGATCTCATCCTGACAAACTCCCCCAAACACCTATCTGACATCAAAGTTTTCCCAGATGTCCTTAGTGACCACTCTCCTCTCTTCTGTACCTGGTCCAACAGGAGCCCTCACACACGTCCTAAATTATCCTACCAAAGACACCTCAAACAGGGAGCAATATCCAAGATTATCCACAGCCTATCCTCCAGTGACTGGTCCCAGGTCCACACCGCCACATCCATCGATGGAGCCCTCACCTCCTTCATAAACATTTTCAACTCAGCCTGTGACAAACATGCCCCCCTTGCCAAAAAGTTTATAAAAGCTAGGGATACGCCGTGGATAACACAACCCCTACTTGACCAGATGTCACATAGAGATAACCTCTGGTATAAAGCCCTTGACTCCAGAGACCCTCAAGACAGGCAGCACTACAGGGAGGCCAGAAATAAGTGTACCAACGCCATTCGACAAGCTAAGACAAACCACTACAAACAAGCCCTAACGGAATCCTGGGGTGTGGGGAACAAGTTCTGGAGAAACATCAAAGAACTAAGTGGGAAATCTGTTAGCCAGCCACCCACACAAATAACTCATAATGGCACCCCCTCACAAGACCCCATCATCATAGCCAATACACTGAATAATTCCTTCTGACCTCAGCCACGACTCCCTCCAAACTTCTTTAGCCCTCCCACCGTCACCACAAAACCCGCCCACAAGTCCAGCAGTCCACCTTTCCGGTTTAAATCTATCTCATGCATTAAAACCAAACGCTATATTACACAGGCCTTAAAAGATAAACAATACAGCAGTGATAGCTTAGACCTCAAAATCCTGCGACTAACACTAGATGTTACTATCCCTCACCTGACCAAACTTTTAACCTATCTCTTCGCTTAGGCAATTCCCAACTCTCTGGAAAAGGTATCATCACTCCTTTACTGAAAAGGGAGACCCAACTGACCCCGGTAACTATAGACCTATCACGATTCTTCCCCCTCTCTCAAAAGCCCTCGAAAGAATAGTGGCTGACCAACTCACCGATTACCTGACAAACCACTCGCTACTCTGCCAAGAACAACATGGCTTCAGAACAGGTCATAGCACTACCACGGCTCTCCTCACGCTTACGTCATATTTACAGGAAGCTCTCGACGCAGGTGACCTAGCAGGGGCAATTTTCATAGATCTAACTAAAGCTTTCGATACTGTTAACCACGATTTACTTTTACAGCAACTCCCATCACTCAGCGTAGGTCCAGACGCCATACACTGGTTCAAGAATTACCTTACAGACCGGACACAAGAAGTAAAAATAAATACCACTCTATCTTCTAAACTTTCAGTTAAGTCGGGTGTACCACAAGGATCAATTCTAGGCCCGCTCCTTTTCACCCTATTCCTGAATGCAATCCCTAGTGCCTGCAACTGCAAGCTCCTGCTGTATGCAGATGATGCAGTAATCTTTTGGAAAGACTCCACCCTGAATGCTCTTCAGCATAAGCTACAAACTAATTTCCATGAAACAGAACACTGGTTAGCAAACCAACGACTAGTACTAAACCTCAGCAAAACAAAATCCATGGTCTTTGCACACAGACAAAGTCACCACTTTAGCTCGCAACTAAACATTACCAACCATCAGGTAACTTAATTGACCAAATATCACATTTCAAATACCTGGGTATCACACTAGACATATCATTAACCTATCACAGGCACATAGACCAACTGTCAGCCTCAGTAAATGCCAGACTAGGGACCCTGTTCAGACATAGACAATGCTTCCGCTTGGCCCCTTTGGCTGGCAGTGAATAGCTCGGTTCTATCTCTGGTAGATTATGGAATAACAATATATGGATCAGCTGACCCCACAGCAATAAAAAGAATCAACCTGGCTCCAAACAAAGCTAGCCGTCTGGTAGCGGATAGTGACAAGCAAACCATACCTGAGCTCTACAAAAAGCTAACTGGCTGACTTTACGCAGGCAGGCTAAATTACCACACCTGCCTCCAGGCCAAAAAAATCCAATTGGGCTTTGCTCCCATTGGACTCACCCACTAATAAAACTTAACACTCACAGGATTACTCCAAGACATACAGCTAAAACACGATACGCAATCCCCCAAAGAAGGACCTCGCAGGGCCAGAGGTCTTTTTCTTATTGAGCTCCCATCTGGCTCAATGAACTACCCCCATCCATAGCACAAGCCACAAGCATTAGTCAATTCAAAACCAGCATCAAGATTTACCTACTAGAATCAGAAACATGCTGTTGCACCTAAGCACACTTCGCCACAAAACTGCAGGTTTGCTATCCAACCTAAGACAAGGTCTTTGACTGCAAAATGTGCATAGCGTTTGGAAATTAATCTAGTTTTTCTTTGTTTATCCCTCCAGTGACAAGGTCTTTGATTGCAAAATGTAAAATGCTTCTACTAAGTTATCGATTCATTGTTCATCAACCTGAAGACGAGGTCTTCAACCACAACATGTACAATGCTTCTGCAAAGTATTCTAGTTCATAAATTGTGTAATATCATTCAAACCTGGGCAGCAAAAGCAATCCCAAACTGTAATCTACCCAAGCTTGGATTAATGTCTCCTGTCTTCCTGTTATCTCCTTGGTACCTTTTTACTACTTATTTGTTGTCATTGTCTTTTTGCCCTGACGTGGAGCCTTTGCAAAGGAGTCTCTGACTCAAAGGTTGTAATTCCGAAACTTTAAATAAATAAATAAATAAATAAATTAAAAACATTGACCCAGTCCCAGTGAGAGCAGCAGGACCACCAAAATTGCAAAGAAAAAAAAAGACTGAGAAGAGAGACAAAGAACACAGACATGGGGGAGGGAGGATACTACCAGATATGAATATTGCACCACCTACTGGCCAGAGGAGCAACATCGGAACTTATTTTTTAAATTGTATTCTTACACTTACAAAAAACCCACAAAAATACATTTTAAAACTGTATTTTTTTATTTTTTTTTTCATTTTTTATAAAACAGAGCCATTGTATAATAGCAATAATGCACTCAAGGGTGTGTTTCGTGCTGAGGTAATATCACTTCTCAGGTATTGGATGCACTTGGCTTGTGGCCATGAGCCCAACCACCTGAGGTGTGATGTTATTCCACCATGACACACACTCTGTCATGCATTATGTAAGGAATAAGTCATGACGAGGTGTGGTTTATGAGCTGATAAGAGCACACCCCAGGTGTATAATGAGGCACGAAGCGCTTGCGCTGAGTGCCTTTACCACCTGGGAAGTGCTCTTATCAGCCCATAAACTACACCTCAGAGTGTCTTATTCTGTTTTTAAAATGGGGTCCCCCCTATAAAGCCCCCCAGTGAAGAAAAACGTTATTTAAAAAAAAAATGCTAAAAAAAGGTGATAAACATACAAAACAGAAAAAAATAGTCCATGTAGTGCAGAGTATATGTAACATCCTGCCACTAGAGGGCACTAGTGTCTGACTCCTCATGTCTGTCTCCCAATGCTTCATTTTTTTTTTTTGTTTAAATGTAGTTTATGTTACTTATAGTGAGGCTTTGTTTTTGTTGTAGCCGCTTATTAAGTGAGCATGTCCTCACCGAATTTCATACAGAGATATTTCCTGGGCTCAATCATATATTTTGCTCTGTGCTGCCATTGTAGGCATGGAGATTTTTACTTTGTCTGACATTCAGCTAACTGTTTTTGGTCATGGTCGGGGAGGGGCGAAGGGCTGAGGAATGCAGCGGGGGACAGGGAAGAGCTGCATGGAGGCAGAGCAAAGGAGCACAGCAGAAAGTAGTGCTGCAGCACCGAGAGTGGGACCAAGAGTGTGCAGGAGAGTGCAGCCACCGCGGTAAACTTTTTTCTCCAAGTGCTGTATGAATGGATCCAGCAGTTCACTCGGGCATACTTAAAAATTAAAAACAATTGATTTAGGGCAATTTTTTCAAATATTGTTTATTAATTGTATGACAGAGCTGGTGGAGGCAGAGGTGTTGGCTTTCATTTGAAAGCCATTTCTCGGCAGCAGGCACGAGGACGCTCAGCAGCTTTTTTTAATTCAGATTTTCTCAGTGGCTTTTTTTTCAATGGCTCTTTTGTGAACCTATGGGAGCAGAGGTCATAGTTTTCTAGGAAAATGTTTTACTGTACTGTATTTGGGTGGTGTTGCAGAGTGGTGCTGGGGGACTGTAGGTCGGCCACAGGATGGAGTTCTGGAGGGCTCCAGCTCAGACTTGGGCACAGTGATTGTTATTGATATCTGCCCTGACTGGCTGAAGAGGTGCCAGTTGGCACAACATGCCCTGATAAGGACACAGCCACAGGCACTTCTCAGCCAATCAGGATGCAGAATTCTTCAGACCCATTTTATAATGCTTAACTATTGCCAAGTTTAGCTTGATATTTATAGCGGCTGATCTGCACACCTTGGTGCATGCCATTGTCACAGTAAGGCTTGGTTATTGTAATGAGATCTATATTGACCTATATGTAAATGTCACTCATCATCAGCAGCTAGTGCAGAATGTAGCTGCAAGGTTCCTTAAGAAGACACCACATCTCTTGTATTCTGCGAGAGCTGCACAGGCAGACAATTGAACAGGGAGTGAGTTTTAAACGCAAAGTTTCTGATATTATATCCATAAGCATATTGAGACCCATCAATGTACAGGACCTCCAGATTCCCTTTAGAAACACAAGCTAGAATCTGTCACCAGAGCAAGACCCCTTGACCCATCATGTCTGCCCAGTATTATATAATAATGTTGAATGAGAGAAGCCCTAATGGCTCTTCACACTGCCTTCCCCCCTTTCTGGTATGATCTTTGCCAAGTCCTTTTATCTGTGTCACCTATGTTTGAATACCCCCACTCCTTTCCCACAGACCTACTCCTTCAGTAGCTTATTTCACCTCTCCACCACCATCTCTGTGCAAAAGTACTTCTGGTGTCACTCTTAAATGTGCTTCCTGCCAGCTTCGTGGAGTTGCCCCTTGTTTTTGTGTTGCCACTCAGTCTGAAAAATTCCCTGCATTTTACTTTATTTACCCTGTGGAGGTATTTGTAAATTTCACTCATGTACCCTCTCTCCCTTCTTGCCTCAAGTATAAACATATTCGGATCTACCAACCTCTTTTCATATGTCCTATCCTGCTGTCCCTGGGACATCTTGGTAACCCTCCTCTGAGCTGCCTCCACTGTCTCTGTCCTTTAGATTCAGGCTCTACAACTGCACACAGTACTCCAGGTAAGAATGAACCAGTGATAAATACAGTGGAAGCAGCACCTCCCTTCTACTGCAGATCCCTCTGCCTTGCACCCTAACATCATGTTTGCACTTCCTGCTGCCCCACTGCATTGTGTTGATGCTTTCAGACTGCCTGACATTATTACTCCAAGTCCCTTTCCTCAGTAGAGCTTTCTACTACTACCTCCCCATTCTATATTCAATGTTAGGATTCTTTGTCCTTATGTATATCACCTTGCGCTTTTTGGCATTATATTTTAACTATCATACTTTTGACTACCTCACAATTTAACCTAATAACTCCTTCATAATTTGCTTCAAATAGATCCCTGCAATCTGAAAATCAGAGGCCTGAATTCCAAACTGATCTGCCCAGGATCCATCTGGGTCTATTTTTACTTCAGATTTACGTCTATGGCCATTAAGAATCATTAACCATCTTTTTGATGGGCTACAAGTACCATGTGACCTTCTAATTTGTAGTTACATTTGCATAAAAAAGATGCAAATGAAATCTGCACCATGTAGCAATGTAAATTTGACACATGGTGTGACATTGTCACAGACAAATGCATTTTTTTAACAGCAGGGCAGTTGGGGCCAGGCTCATGTGGGTGGACACAGACAAAATGCACAATTGTGAGTGTCCTAAGTGTTACTTGCAATTCACCCTGCTCCTGTTTCCCTTGTTGGACACAGACCATCTGTAGTAGCAGCACCTTCACTATGGAACAAACTACCAATGTGCATTAGAATAGCCCTGTCTCTTATTCTCTTTGAATCCAGATTAAAGGTCTTTTTTATTCAAGAAGGTATTTAGATAGTGTTTTAATCTGTAAACGATCCTGTCTCTATTTTATAGATTTAAATTGTATACAGTATTATTAACTCATCTGTTGGTATGTCTTTGAGGCTGTTAGTCCTTCATTTTAAAATAATGTTTATTTTTAAAGTACTAAGTGGTTTTACATACAAGTCTCAAAATTATTCTCATTATGTAAAGAGTGTGGTGCATCTATTTTAGGTCACTGTCAAGACTGACAGAGGAGCTGAAACACAACTGGCATGTGGTGAACCACAGAGCTGCAGTCTCAAATGCCTCACCTTTGCTGGCAGTGCTTTACATGGAGAAACCTGCAGCTCCCGTGTTTACCATATTTAATGGCAGTCCTCCCTGGACCATGTGCTGAGGAAGTATTAAGCTCAGGGTAAGCTGTCTCCTGTTGCAAAACTGTTTGCCTCTCTGCTCAGAGATGGGTCTGCCCCTGTGAATACAATGTCCTTCTTAAGTGTGTCCCTCAAGTAAGTCGAAGAAAAGGTCAGACAACACCAGATTCTTACATTATTATTTACAGCTTCACTGCTGACTGCAATATTGCGCTGCCTTTTTTTCCTTGTTGTTTTTGTAATCAGTAGTTCCTTTAAAAGCATTACTGCTGGTACACATATGGGTGTGCAGTATAATACAGGCTCCAACACAATATTATTTTATATATATATATATCCTTTTATATAATATATCTTAAGTGCTTTACAAGGCTATAATTGCAGTGCTGTCAAATGAGCGACAAAATGATGCACGTACAGTTGTGTTTTACAAACAATATACTATAAGCAGGACTTGCAGACAACACGTTTGAGCTCAGACTAAGCTGGCACTGGAGGGCAGGGGTCAAAGGCTTGGAAAAGAGGTGGGGGGATTGAAGTTAAGCTTTTGGAGCAAGTCCCACCACCCCCCACCCACACACAAAAAATTATTGCCTTTCCTGCTGCTCGTTGCTACGTATCAATCCATACAATTCCTCTGCCTATCGCTCTGCAAATGTTTGCATCAACACAGCCATGAGAAGCTGCCAGTCAGATGACTGACACTGAAGAACTGGTTTTCATTTTCCACTGAAACGAATGACATTACTCTCTGACTGTTTCCCATTTCCCCCTTAGTCCTTGACTCTGCACAAAGAGGTAAACAAGCACAGCAGCAGAATGTACCATGACCAGAGATGGTGTAGTAAGGTGATTGTCTTACCAAAAAAACATAGATGTCAATGGCAGAAAAGGCCCAAAGGCCGATTGAGTCTGCCCAGTAGTACCTGCCTGCATCCACACATGGCCTAATGCTGGACTGGAACTAGTGTACAGATTGCCCTGACTGTATGTCAGTGCCCCCTCCCTCCCGGTCCACTCCTCCCTTTTTCATGGCTGCCCTCCCTCCCTCTCTCCACTGGTTTGGACTATTCTTCTGTGCCTATCCCACCTATGTTAGAAGCCAGCAGCAAACTCAGTATTGATCACTTCTTCTGACAATACATATCTTCTCCACAACCGTCTCTGTGTAGAAGAACGTCTTTACATCCCTCTTAAAGCTTCCCCACTACCAGTTTCCATCCATGGCCTCTTGTGTCCTTGCCCCCACTTCTTGTAAACAGAGCACTGCTGTCCACTTTATTAATACCCTGTAGGTACAAAAAGGTCCCTGCCATGCCCCCCCCCCCGGCCTCCCATGTGTCCATGATGAGACTCTCCAGCTTCTCCTCATACATATTCCCCTGCTGGCCCTGAATCATCTTCATGGCCCTTCTCTGAACAACTTCCAGGAGGTCCCTGTCCTTCAGGTGTGGACTCAAAACCTGCACACTGTACTCCAGGTGAGGTCTGACCTAGGAACTGTTCAGGGGCAGAATTACCTGCATACTTCTGCGAGTAAACCTCCTCCTCATGCACCCCAACATCCTATTTGATTTCCTTGTGGCCTTCTGGTATTAGGCATGGGACTTTAGAGCACAAGAAGAGAAATCAGCACCAATGGATGGTTAAATAAAGTGAAATAAACATTTGTATTGTTTCATTTCAGTACTGACACAGCTGATACTGATGTTGATCCCCAGCCTCGAGAAGCAATATCAGTATCAACAGTGTCAATGCAAGTAATGCTACAATACTTAATGACAATTTGAAGAAGTATGCCAACACACAGATGACCCAACGGCTCAACCGTTGTTTGTGCCAAATGCTGGAGCCCCCTGTGAGCCATCATAGTGGACAGGGGTTCTAAGGATGAAACAGACATCAGCATGTGTTACAGACCAAGTAAGTGCCCCAAAATTATTTTATTGTGTGGACTGTTTAATCAGGACACCCAGGTCCCTGCCCATTAGTGTCATAATTCCATTAGGAAGGCATCAAGGCGGTAGAAGATGGGTGCATTAGTGGTAGCAGTGGTGAGGTTGAGTCAGTATGGGTGCAACTCATGGCAGCCTCAGACCATAGAGAATCCATATAGGAACCTGAAAGAGGGGTAGCAAAGGGGGAAGTAGTGGTGTTAGGAGATCTGAACCTGTCAGACATCAATTGGGAGGTTCCAGTGGCCAAGAGTGCCAGGAGTCAGGCCTTGCTGGATGCCTTCCAGGACTGTCTACTGGTGCAGCTAGTTGAGAAACCCACAGGCAGACCTCAGTCCTTGATGTGGTGCTCACCAACTCAGAAATGCTGGGAGTGGTGGGAGTAGGGGAGCCACTGGAGAACAGCGACGAAAACTCTGTTTGTTTTAAATTGGCCCTAGGGACAGCAAGCCACAATCAATAACTGAAGTCCTTGAGTTTAGAAGGGCTGACTTCGATAAGATGAGGGAACTTGTCAGGAATAAGTTAGTAGGGGTGGAGGATGTAGGTGGATGGAGGAGAGACGGGGGTAATTAAGGGGGCCATTCTTGAGGCATCTAAAGTATGCATAAGAACAGTAGCAAAGAAAAACAGGTTTAAGAGACCCCTGTGGTTCTCAGCAAAGGTCAGGGAAGCCATAAGGGCCAAAAACAAGGCCTTCTATAAATACAAGAAAAATCAGGGGGAGGTAGAATGGGAGGATTATCTACAGAGAAATAGGGAGACAAAGAGGGCCATTTGGGAGGCCAAAGCAGACACAGAGCTATGTATTGCACAGGGGGTCAGGAACAAAGAAAAACAGTTTTTTAAATCTATTAGTGAAAAAGGAAAAGGGTGGGGGGATCATAAGGCTAGTTGAGGAAGGATAGGGTGATAGAGGAGGATGGGCAAAAGGCCGCCATCCTAAATGACTACTTTTGCTCAGTTTTCACTTAGGAGGACAGTGGGTCAATGCCAGGGAGTGGCATCAAAGTGTCCACTAAGGGAATCCTGGAAATGAGATGGCCATTGTTTACTAGTGACAGGGTACTGAAAGGGCTGGCTGCTATTAAGATAGATAAGGCCCCAGGATCAGATGGGCTGCATCCGACGACACTCAGGGAATTAGCAGTGGAGCTGGCTGAACCACCGGTATATCTGTTCAACAGCTCACTTAGATCTGGGGAAGTTCCAAGGGATTGGAAGGTGGCAAACATTGTACCACTTCATAAAGGGGGGATAAGGAGCTACCAGGGAACTACAGGCCTGTAGTCAAACCTCTGTAGTAGGGAAACTGATGGAGTCACTTATCAAAGAGCACATCATAGACTACCTGGAGAGCAACAGGCTTCAGGATAGCAAACAGCACATTTTTATAGTAGGAAGATCCTGTCAGACTAACCTGATAGTTTTCTTTGACTAGGCGACAAAGGAATTAGACAAGGGCCATGCTGTGGATCTGCTCTACTTTAACTTCAGCATGGCTTTTGACTCGGTACCTCACAAATGATTGCTAAAGAAGACGGAAGACCTGGGTGTAGCTAAACCAGTTGCGGACTGGGTGGGTAACTGGCTAGAGAGGAGGCAGCAGAGGGTGGTGGTCAATGGAGTTAAATCAGAGGAGAGGGAGGTTATAAGCACAGTTCCACAGGGATCGGTCCTGGGTCCGGTCCTCTTCAACATGTTCATTAGTGATATTGGAGAAGGAATCCAGGGCAGGTTGTGTCTCTTCACAGATGACACATAACTATGTGGGAGAGTGGATAGTGACGAGGGAATAAGGGAAATGCAGAGAGACCTACAAAAAGATAGAGGGGTGGTCAGAGGTCTGGCAGTTGAAACTCAGTGCTAAAACGTACAAGGTAATGCACCTAGGGAAAAAGAACCCCATGACAGAGTACTGGATGTGAGAGAGAGACTTATCACTACAGCTGAGGAGCAGGATCTGGGAGTTATCATTAGCAACTCACTTAAGCAATCGAGTCAGTGCAACAAGGCCTAAGGTTAACTGGATGCTGGGAAGTATTGGGAGGGGTACTGGTAGCAGAAGAAAGGAGGTAATATTTCCCCTCTACAGATCCCTGGTGAGGCCTCACCTAGAGTACTGTGCCCAGTTCTGGAGTCCTCACCTCAGAAAGGATAAGGATGTGTTGGAGACAGTACAGCACAGAGTAATAAAAATGATTCAGGGCCAGGAGGGCAGATCCTATGAGAAGCTCCTCAAGGCGCTAAATATGTACTCACTGGAGACCAGAAGGGTGAGAGGAGATAATGATAGAGACCTTCAAGTTCCTTAAAGGAACTAACAAAGTGAACTATTGAGACTAGCCTGAATACCAATTGCAGTTATGTGGACACGAATGGAAATTAACAGGACGTAGGTTCAGGAGACATGTGAGGAAGTACTACTTTACGGAAAGAGTAGTGGAACCTTGGAACAGTCTGTCGGTTGAAGTGGTGAGTGCAAAAACAGTCAGGGGAAGAGCTGGGACATAATGAAGGGAATAGTAGTTTCTGGGGCAACAAGACCACAGAGGAGAATAGAGAGAGGATGGGGAAGGTTAGTACCCTGGAGGAACAGTAGAGTTCAGATATTATAGGGAACTTGGGCAGACTGGATGGACATCGATCTGGTCTTTGTCTATTGTCATTGTCTATGTTTCTATGTTCTATGTTTCTATCTATACAGTCCCTTTAATTTACTATGTAATTAAGTAAGACTAACTACCGTATAAATTTCTTAAATGGGCCCACATGAAGACAGAATCATGTCTGACATTGTTTGCTCAGGAGCAGGGGTCAGCAATAGGGTTGAGAACCCTAAGAAAGGCCCTGCCACTGATTCCCAAGACTCCAGAGACCCAAAACCTAATGTGTTTTCCTTTTGCTGCTTGTAGGGTGGGGGTGGGGTGGGGAGTTAAGGTTGAAAACCCTAATGCCACATTTTCCTACTTTTGTTGTGTTAACTTGAATCTAACTGGTGCATGAATGCAGTTTTTTCAAAAGATTTCCTTTCTTTTGAGATAGTGGAATCATATCCCCTTTCTCTTGGGTCCTTTGAGACCTGTATGAACTGATGGGGATACACAGGGCCCAAGAGAAGAAAGGGAAGACTCCATCTGGCTACAGAAATGCATGACCCTTGAAGGCCCTGCACTTCTGTGCTGTAATGGATGCCATGAAATCATGGGGATGTCTGGTGGGCTGCAGAAGCACAAGACCTTTTGTTCTCTGCAGTTCCATGTGGCCCAGATAAAAATGCACAGGGCAAAGAGTCCATCTGTCAGCCAATGCACAGGGCAGTCTGCCACCCATAGGTGCAGACATGCAGGGTTCTATGCCAAGAGAAAAGTTGTCTTCCATATATGGTACCTGGGCCCATGTGGGCAACCCTGCATCTTTCATTCTCTGGCTGGGGGAGTCACATAACAGCACCATCCCCCCACCCTCACCCCATCCAGCTGGGTCATTGAACTCACCCCTGAACTCAGCTAACCAGGACAGGATACTAAAGCATACACACAACGGTCAAGACTGGAACTATACGCAAAGGGCTGGATTTTCAGGCTTTGATTGCCACAAGACCTGGGTGTGCTGAAAGTATGGCGCACCTGGCTTGTGGCAGTCTAATGGGATTTTCTATCCTGTGTGGCAATTGCCACAAGTTAGACCAACTTTATGTGGTCCAGCTTGCGGCAATCCTGGGGGCAATTTTTACAGAGCTTGTGCCAGATATTTGGTGCAAGCTGTCATAAATCACAGAAACTGTCACAACTGTACCCAAGATTGCAAAATTGGGTGCAGTTGTGGTAAATGGGACTGGTGCAGCCTTGCTGATGCAAGAGTTTGACACAGGGTATGTTGCAAGCCTGCGCCACCCTTAAAAAATCTGGTACAAAGTTTCTTAATCATTTTTTTTTTACCCCAGATTTCCAAGATAGTTGTTTTGTGACTCCCCTTATAAACATTACATGTGGCATTTATAGTATATTGGCCAAAATATCTTTTTGCACCAGAAGTGCAAAACCACATCTCATCCAGGATTTAAAAAGTGACACCTGTCACATTTGTGAAGTGGTTGAAAAAATGGCTATGTTGAATGTTTAGAGTCAAAGTACTGAAAATTAGCCAAGTTATGAGTGAATGTTGAAGCACTGCAACATTCATCATAACTTAGTCATTTTTTCACATTTGTATACCAGATGTTCAGCATAACCTTTTAATTACCCCACCTCATGAACTGGTAGGTGAACATTTTCAAATCTCTGCCATAATGGCATTTCGCGCCACAGATGAGAAAACACATTTTGGCAAGGAGTTAAAAAATGACAGCTGTCATGTTCATGAGGTGATGTGAAAAAATGGCTCTGTTGAAAATTTAGAGTTAAAAAATGTAAAATTACCAAAGTTATGAGTGAGTATAGAAACATTTTAATGCACACACATAACTTTGTCATTTTTACATACTTTGACCCCCAAATTTTCAACATAGCCTTCTTATTATCCCACCTCACGAACAAGAGAAGTGCAAATGTTTAAATCTCACCTGAAAGGTGATTTTGCAAAGTGACCAAAACAAATCCACTTTTGGGCCAGATTTGCATAATTCCACCATTATTGGTCATGAGGTGGGGTTCCAAAAAAGGTCATGTTGAAAATATGGGATCAAAATATGCAAAAATGGCAAAGTTATGAATCAAAGTTCAAACCCCATTGAAATAAATTAAGCCACACTTGCCTGATTTTCTCATATCGCAGTCGCTGGTCCCAGCAACAAGACGTGCCTTTGATCAGAGAATGGATCTATGCCATTGGAAATGTTCAGGTGTGTGATGGTGTGTGTGTGTGTGTGTGTGTGTGTGTGGAGGTGTGAGATGTTGAGTGGGAAGTTGGGATGGGGTAGGTGGGGTGTGGTGGGGTCAGATTGGTGAGTTCTCATTTTTTTTCTTACAAGGTGAAAAAAAAATACTCGAGGGACAGTTTTCTTTACTGTAGGGGCCAGCCACATTCTGATACTAGGGATTGGGCACCCCAGTGTCGGGCCACTTTTTTGGTGGTACCAGGGAGTGGGCACCCTGGTGCAGCCATGTGCATACTGGGAAGGGGGTGGGTGACCTGGAGGGGAGAGGGTTAACAGAACCAATACTGGGGGTGGGCACCCTTATCTGCTAACATAAATATCTGGCATGGGGGTAGGTGACCTGTAGGGGAGGGGGAGAAAGAAGCAGTGCCGGGGGTGGGTATCCCGGTCCGCATAACAAAAATTTTAAATAGGTAGATAAGTATGTAGGTAGTAGGTAGATAGCTAGATAGACAGACAGACACAGACAGGCAGACAGACAGACAAAGAGAAATACAGAGTGAGAGACAGAAAAAAAACAGGAGATCGGAGATCGCTGGTTCACTGCTGGATTTTGGGGTGCCCAGAAAAAGTATTTCTGGCCGTTGTTTTAAAAAACAAACACTAGCGTCTAGCTACAGTAAATGGGTCCCATTTAGCTAGGTTCTTGGGTTTTTGGTTTTTAAAATTATGCAGTTGTTATGTATTTCTAATGTTTCTTAGTTCGGGGACAAGATGGCAGCCATCACAACATGAAAATGTTTTTTCATGCCGTGGGAAGCAAGTGGTAAGAAGCAAAAATGGTCTGCAACATGGAACTTTTCATGTTGTATCAGAACATTATCCCAAAAAAACATACTGAGCATGCTCAGAACTGAAAAAAAAATTAAATCCTTGTAACTCTAAAACTGTTTAATATTTTTTCACAGACCTTCTAAAGGCACTACCTTGGCACAGCACACTTCTACCCTGAACATTTTAGAAACAAAATTCAATTACATGTAGGTTGTACATGAGAGCAAACCTAATTCCCATGTTAAGTATAAGGGAAAAAAATGGAATACTTATGTATTCCAGAAATTCGGTCTCCCCAACCTATAATATACTGAGGTCAGGAGACTGAATTTCCTAATCCTGATAGGGACTTGTGTTATGTGGGGGCTTCACTTGCACTACCTAACTAATATTACCAACTCCGATGGGGCCAGTTTCAAGTTAATAGTAAGTTACGGGGGGGGTGCAAAAAAAATGTTGCTAAATGTTCCCCTACTGGGAACAGACCCCCATTCCCAAAAGCTTGCTGGTCGAGCTGCAGGAGCATTAATGCTCCACACCAGAGTAGCTTGACCAGTTTCGCCCAGCGAAATGCAATTTTGCTTTCGGGCAACCATGTCTGGCATCCCTCATTTCGGGATACCGAAGACGGGCCCGTGAGTGTCAGGACCCTCAGCTTCGGTATCCTGATAGGTTACCAAAAAATTAGACATCTACAGGAAAATAACATATATGCAGATCTCACAAACTGCAGAAGCTACCATCACAAAACACTGCACATAGTTAGATCTTGCCTACTAGACAATGCATGCGATATTTCAGCTAATTTCTTCAAACACTACCAAAGCTATTAAGGTGCAAAGTTAGAGGTTTAACATAGAACCTGTCACTCCACCTTAACTATAGAGAGCACTACTGCACCAGTATAATAAAGGTGCATAGAAGCTCCAGACTCACAGTGTAGCAACAATATCAGTGTAGCAAAATCTTTACTGTTGCACTCATAGTGTTGCTACATTGTAATCTGAGTTCAATACCTTAATAAAGAAGATAATTAATTGGATATCTGTACCCATTGTCTTTATACTGTAGATCTGGTGAGTGCCTTGAAATAGGAGCTTGAAAGTCTATTTCTACAAACTGAGGTTCAGTGTATGTAAGAC
This sequence comes from Neoceratodus forsteri, assembly GCA_016271365.2. Classification (NCBI taxonomy): domain Eukaryota; kingdom Metazoa; phylum Chordata; order Ceratodontiformes; family Ceratodontidae; genus Neoceratodus; species Neoceratodus forsteri. The sequence goes on from CM057456.1 coordinate 717,422,644, forward strand.
CAGTACTGGGGTATGTTAGCTTCTCAGTCCTTATCACAGCCTGGCTGCTGCACTAATGAAGAATGTTTTGGTCTTCAAGCCAAATGGATAAGTAGTTGACTACCATGCAGTGGAGAAACAACTGCAGGGAAAAACACTTGCACAAGTGGAGCTGGCATGTTTTTTTGCTGACATAAGCATGAACAGTGATGGGCACTGTGCTGGTCCAGTGCTAGACTACTGAAACATGGGAAGCTACAAATACAGCACAGTCTACCTACTAGAGTTTCAGAGGCCCTGCAGAACATTTCTGTTGCCTCAGATTAATGACTGTGTCCATGGGACATAGTAGTAGTAGTAGTAGTGGTAGATTTTATTTCTTTATAGTATATGATTAGGGCTTATTGGGTATGGAATTTGGTGGCTTTCTAAAAGCTTTTGTAGGACAGTTTAAGGCCACAGAAAGTTGTAGTATCATTGTGACATCACGGTGATACTACAGTTTTCTTCTTTGAATCGTCCATATGATTCCTTAGTGCAAATTTCTCGTGGCAGCATGTTCAGCGCGGGTGGATGAATCCACTCAGTAATGCCACATTGCGCTATCTGAAAAAAAAGTTATTTTAGGTAACTGAAGGGTTTTTAATTAAAATGCTGCACTTATTTTACTTTTATTCAGTGAGCAGTTATCGTGCAGCAGAACAGGCGGGGATAGTGGTGGGAGATGAGGTGGTGGCTGAGCACATGCTGATCAATGTGTAAAACAAAAAGTTTTAAACCATATACTATATAAAACAGTATGTGGACGACCATACCCTAACAGGCTGTGTTACCATCTTGGGGTTGAGATGACATTGGAACTACTCAAGCTTAAGCTCTAAAATTCCTTGATATCATCTCAACATCGATGGAAACACAGCCTTGTCATCTTATCAATTCTATACGCTATTCTATATGTGGTGTCTTCTCCTGAGGCTCAGGACACCATTACAAATTACAGAGGTAGCAGCATAAAACAAAACCATTATTAATATCATAAAATCAAAAATTCAATATTAATACAATTAACTTTCTATTAAAGAGCTACTGACGCCTCAAAGAAAACTTTCAAAAACTTAACACAATTCCGTCTGCGTTACAGTTATATTTTACATATTTCTCCTCCCCATTATTTATTACTAAGGAAATTTGCAAAAATATATATGATCTTTATCCCTTAGAGTTCATTTAGAGTGCATCTGCCTCTATAGCTTACTCCCTACTTCAGATCATAATCCTCTGTTGTGACATCACAATCTGTTGCCATGGGAGTAACTGTGATATCACAAGCAGTGCTCTGTGACTTCAGGTAGGGAGAAAGCAACAGGAACAGACAAACTCTTCAGGTGCAAAGATCCTGTTTTCATACAGATGACCATAGTAATAAATAATGGGGAGGAGGAATGCAGCACTAATGGGAAAAATAAGCTGCAATGAGTCTAAATATTAGGTTTTGTTAAAGTTCTTCTGAATGTGTCACCAGCTCTTTAATAAATGAATAAATAAATATATAAAGTAAATATCTACCATAAACTAAAAGTCATTACTGAAGACAGCTTAACACAGGGACCTTCACTAGCTATAGGCTTGTGCAAAAAGATCCTAAGACAGCCACAGTCTGTCTGCCTTAGGTAACCATTTTCATAAAACTGGCATGAGTTGAGATGGCTGAATTGAGGCACTGCATGCAGGACTGCAGAAACAAATGCTGCTGGGAAATTTCCACCTGGTGCAAAGTGGAAATGTATCAAATGGCAGAGAAGAGTCCAGGTACTTGTGACGAAAATCCCACACCAGGGACTTCAAGTTCCTGCCAACACTAGGTTTTACCAGGACAGGAACTGGGAAACCTGCTTTTTACCTTCTCCTTGCACAAGGTCAGGAAGATCAGCACAGTATCTGTTGGTAGGATGCCCTTCAGAAACAGACTGAAAAAAGAGTCCAGCAGAAATAACCAAATTACCTTTTTAAAATAAACAGGCAGTCACTCGTTCTATCAAAAATAGATTATTTACTAGAGGACTACAAGTAATTACAACAGAATATATATACAGTCAGACAATAGAATTGCCAGTTTACTAGAAATGAAAATAGAGTTAAACCAGACAGTTGACAGATAGGAAAATCTGAGCTATTTTCACTGTAAAATCTATTTACCTGCTGCTAGCTAAAGAAGACACTTTCCCCTAAGCTGTACTTCTCTTACCAAGCTATCTTGCAAGAGGGCCCTCTTGCCTTCAGATGTTGCATGTCCCAGAGAGAGAGAGAGAGAGAGAGAGAGAGAGAGAGAGAGAGATGAACCTCTGCTCCCTAATTTCTACCCTTTGTCTGTGAGGAGGGGTCTCTCTCCTTTGAGTGACAGTTCCCCACTGTCCACATGATGAATAACATCATCCAAGCCAACTGGCTGAGAAGAGTGTTCTCACCCCTTTGAGTGATACTTCCCCACTGTCCCCATGGTGAATGACGTCATCTGAGCCAACTGGTTACTTCACACCTAGACAGCCTTTGTCCAGGTTTATGATCCTAATTTACAGGATATCTGAGGTGTTCAAAACCGCACTCCCACATCTGTCTTTCAGGATCTGTAGCTTAGCTCCCATGAGAAAGTTATACTGAACAGGTAAGCTGGCCAATATTTCCATAATACCTGCTTGGATATGTGACTCTGGAAGCCATGTTTGAGTCCATTTACAAATAGCAGAACTTATAACAGATGCATAACTACACTAACAAAGAAATAAAACAAAATTAATAGATCATTCTTGTCACATGTCCATCACAGCACTCAAAAATGTTTTGTTTTTTAAAATCCAACCCCAGAGTTTGGGAGACCAACGGCGCCGAATGATAACAAGTGCAAAGATTCGGAAACTGACGTGGCGGTATTATTTGATTGCTAGTTTGCAGAACATCTCTGTTTTAAACTGTAATGAGACAGCACCTGAACACACTAGTATTGCTTCAATTGTTGCTGTCAGTCCTGTATGGACACGTTCCAGCCTCTGGAAACCTATTGAATTTCCATAATAATGCTATTTTCAATTACAGTCAACAGGGAGGTGCTCTTCCTTTATAGAACTAAACAGTGGCATTGGGTAAAGTTGCTGAACAGCAGAGAATCTTCTCATTTCTGTGTCCTCCCTGTTTAAAAGGGAGTTATTACACAAAGCACATAATTAAGGATGAACACTGTACTAAAGCAACTTCGGCCACTGGTAAAAAAAAAAAAAAAATTGGTTAGCATCAGCAAAACACAAATACTGAACATTCCAAATGACGTCACTGTCTGTTGCTGTGGAAATGACTCGGATGTTGCAGCCTAAGTATTACTCATCTTTAACAGGTATCTATTGATTTTTACCTATCAAGTCAATAATGTCTCTTTTAACAACATCGTGGATAGTTTTTTTCTGTAGAAACATTTTGTAACTATTACCCATATAGTAGCACTGTAATGTTAAACTGTAAATTCCCATGTTTGCAGTCTACATTAAAAGTGAGCATGACATTAACTGGATTAGAAGTGCTGGGCACACTCACTTTACAAGCATTTATAGAATGGGTCTGACCAATTCTGGCTCTTCATTGGTCACACGGGGGTATGCTAATAGGTAATAAAGCATGCCTGGAGGGGTATGTTAACCAAAAACTCTTAATGCTATGGATCGAAAGTTCATTATGCAACTCAAAGACAGTCACATGACAAATTATTCTCCTCCTCACACATACCCACACAGAAAAATGTGAACTGTGAACGCACATCTTCAAAATACAGGCAGTTGTCACAGAGTAAAATACAATGCAATTAAGTAAAAATAAATAATTATGCCCCAAGTAAAAACAAGTTCACATTTTTAAAAAGTAGGCAGTAGCCACACACAGAGTAAAATACATATATTTCAGTAAAATACTGTAAACAGCTATCCCCAACCCACCCAGCAACAAAGTAAAACTAAACTGTCCAACCTACTGCAGGCACAGCCCTACAAGTACATCTTTATCAAACCTATGCACAGCTGTCTCCCACACAACACAGAAACACAACCAAACTGATGATGTTCAGTGCATAAACTACCGGAAAAAAATATTAGCCTGATTTGGCTGATCCCAGCAAGACTGGCCTACTTTTTATGTTATGTTACTGGCTCACCAGTCTCATTGTTATAATTGTAGTTATATAAGGATCACATTCATGTCAGTTTTACAGACCTTTTGCATATGGTGCCCTGAGGAGGGCTTTGATGCAGTTGCACTGCTATACTGTAATGTTCCCTATACAGTACACAGTGGTTCAGTTCCACCCAACACCAGGCTATTAATTTCATCCCCCAGCACCAAAAGCATTTAAATCCCCCCTCCATATCATCAGTTTTTTTTAACTCTTTGATGGTCCAGGTTGGACACCAGCCCCATCAGGTAGTTGGTGGGTGGGGAGAGATGATCAGACTCTCTTTTTGTTCCCAGATGTGCTAGGTTGGGCACTGAACCTGTCAGGTAGTTGGGGGAGAGGGCCAGGTGTTTTTTATTCCTTGATGGGTCAGGTTGGGCATCAGACCTGTTAAGAAGTTTTGAGGAGGGAGACAAATTTCTTTTATTCTTTGACAGGCCAGGGTGGGCTTGGGATTCATCAGGTTGTTGAGGGGAGGGGGATGGATTTATTTTGTTCACTGGTAGTCTGGATTTGGCCCTGGACTCATCAAATAGTTGGGTGGAGGAGGATGGATGGATTTTCTTTTATTCTGAAACAGCTTGTGTTGGGCACTGGATCCATTACGTAGCTGGGAATGGGGCCAGATCTTGTTATTACCTGATAAGCCAGGTTAGACACTGTACCCTTCAGGTCATTTGTGGGAGGAGACAAGGTTTTATTCCCTGCCAGGCCAGGTTCAGCACTAGATCATTCTGCTGCGCAGCAAGCTGGGTTCAACATGCATGGCAGTGTGATACCTACATGCATTCTGGAAAGAGTTCAGAGCTGAGACTGAGCACCGAGAGAAGAGAGAAGGAGGAGTGAGAGAGGAGAGTTGAGTGGTAAAGCCAGGATCACTGGCACCTGTGGTTACAGCCTCAGAAGTGTGTGCCATCAGTCCCCCTTGGTCCATTCTCCTGCACTAGTGCACTGTGTGAGGAGGCTAAGGTGCCTTAACAAGCTGGTAGTGGTAGCAGTGCAGCAGCAGCAGCCCCAAGCCTCCCATGCAATGTTTGAGCCCCTCACTGTGACCTGAGTGGATGGGCATGGAAAGAGTAGTGTATTGTACCCTGCCTATTCCATCTTCTGTTCCCCGCTTTGATGCTGCCCCTTCTCATCTCTGTTTGGCTTAACACACAAGCTACGTTGGGCACAGGACCCATTAGGTAGTTGGACAAAAGGAGACAGATTATTTTTATTTCCTGATGAAGCAGCTTCTGACAGGTGGGGTTGGACACTGAACCTGTCAGGTTTTGGGGGGAAGGTCAGATTTTTTTTAGATTCCCTTACATTTCAGGTTGGACACTGGACTTTTCAGGTTGTTGGGTGACAGGGACAGTGTTTTAATTCCCTGAAGGTCTGGGTTGGACACAGGACCTGTCAGGCAGTTGGGTGAGGGGGACTGATTTATTTTATTCTTTTATGGGCTGCATTGTGGACAGGACCCATCAGGTTGTTGGTGGGATGGGGGGGGGGGACATATTTTTAGTACCCTGACAGACTAGGGTGCATACTGGACCCATCAGATAGTCTGGAAGAGTGGGACATATATTTTTTGTTTTTATTCCCTGATAGGCAGAATAGGATATCAGATCAGTCAAATTTGTTTTTGGGAGGCCAGATTTTTTTTATTCCTTTATGGGTCAGGTTAGACACTGGATATGTCAGGTTGTTGAGCAAGGAGAACAGACTTGTTTTATTCCTGGATGGGATGGGTTAGGTTGGGCACCGGATCGTCAGGTAGTTGGGTGAGGGAGGGGGTATATTTAGTTTTACTCCCTGATAGGCTGGGCTGGTCACTGGACCTGAAGGTACAGTAATTGGGAGAGGGGACAGTATTTATTCCCTGTCAGGCCGTTGGGCACTGAAAATGCTATTCTGCATTTCCTGCACTACTAATATGGAACTCCTGTGCCTTGTAAAATACTTTAGGATACAGTGTGCATAAGTAATTATATAAACCAAATTCTATTATATTCTACAGTCCCTGTGATACCAAAATCCAATTCCTGTTCTTTATAAGGCACAGGACCTGTCATAGTTGGGTGGAGAGGGGCAGATTTGTTTTTGCAACAGAACATGGGTGGGCTGCTCAAGGCCAGTAAAACCCAGACACTTGAAATAAAGTACATCTTCTTCAGGGGGATACCACAAAGTGCTACAACTGTAAAGACCATAAGGATACTTGTTTTTCTGTGTGCCAGTTTTGCTGTAGAATAACAAGTGAATCACATGCCACTGTTCACGTTATAAGTTTTCCCTCATCAGGGAAGAATTCTTAACAATGTTTCATGATGCCGAAATAAAATACAAAAAGTATTCTTCACCTTAGGTAATAATAATAGTCCATGTATTACTAGCTACCAAACCTCTGGTGCCACCACATACAGCCCTTATTGGTATACAAACAACTGTGTTCTACAGACACCTGTTAATTGACCTGAATAGCCTGGCTGCAGTTATATGTACTTGTTTTTGTAATATATCTGCAAAGTTACACAAACAGTGGACATATGTACCTTATTTGCATTACATGACATTCATGCACAAAATAAATATTATAGAACTGTGCTGTCCTTTAAGAGAGTCATCATTTACCTTGTTTTGCTTTAAAAAAATCTGTGAAAGCTCAATAACACAAATGTAGATAGGCTCCATTGCACTAGGAACCTATAAGGCTGAGCAATTTGAAAAAATATGCCATGCAGCTGTTTAAGTTTCATCCTAATGAGAGCGTCAAAATAGGTATTGGAAAGGGACATCTTCCTCAATCACTGAAAGTTACTTTCATTCATCAAATTAAAGATTGGGCTGTTACTCACTGAAAAATGTTGTCTTATCAGATTTGTTTACACTGCCCGGCTTTGCAGCGCATCAACCCATGCACGTGGGCTGATTTGCTGCATAGTCTGCAATGTAGACACTTCGAACTGCCTTAAGTGCCCTTCAGATCCGTTTTGATCTGACTCAGTTGTATTGGATCAATACCAGTCACTCGTCTGCTGCAGGGCTGTCTCCCTTCATCTTCCAGTGAATTTATAGCCCCCTCCTTGGAGAGATCTGCAGTGCTACAAGGGTGGGCTGTGTAAACAATAAATTGACAGAGACACAGCAAGCACAGTGGGAAGATGCCAGAGTGCTGCTGCCATGTAAACACAGCTTTAGATGCTACAGGAAATGTACTCACTCTCGATTGCATTAGTTATCTTAGAATAATGCTAAAGCAAGGAAAACTTGTGAGCAGGCTGTCACACTGAAAAACGTTGTCTTATCAGATTTGTTTACACTGCCGACTTTGCAGCACATCAGCCCATAGTTGTGGGCCGATGTGCTGCATAGTCTGCAGTGTAGACAATTTCCGGACTGCCTTAAGTGCCCTTCAGATCCGTTTTTTGATCCGACTCAGTTGTGGGGATCAATACCGGCCACTCGTCTGCTGCAGAGGCTGTCTCCCTTCATCTTCCAGTGAATTTACAGCCCCCTCATTGGAGAGACCTGCAGTGCTACGAGGGCGGGCTGTGTAAACAATAAATTGACAGAGATGTGGCAAGCACAGTGGGAAGAGTGGGGCAGATGCCAGAGTGCTGCTGCCATGTAAACTGACTTTAGATGCTAACGAGATGTACTCACTCTTGCTTGCATTAGTTATCTTAGAATAATGCTAAAGCAAGGAAAACTTGTGACCAGGTCATTTGATGTCCCTTAGTTTAAGCTATTCGTATTGGAACCGCTTTAGCTGCTGTGTACACAACCTTAGTCCTTAGTATGCCAAACACCCACTTGAACACAGTTTACTTGCCAAACCATTTAAATGTCTTCAGCCCTTATAGTTTACATGGCAAGCTTTTTCTAGTGCACAGCCTTTTAAAACAGTGTGGAAGGAAATTCCCAGCTGCAGCCCTCACAGTCCCATTGTAGGACAGCGTTCTCACAGGTTTTTGGGCTTGGCGATCCTCTATGACTTTTGGCTAGGGTAATGATACAATTTAGTTATTACAAGATGTTTGTTCTGTTTTCATTTGTGCTAAACATGTTTAGCCCCCAAAAGTTTTTGCAATATCTGAAAAAAAAATGAATTCTGACATATAGTACACTTAGCGATAGCATTCCAAAGAGGCAGTTTGCAAGAAGGGCACTGTGTAAGTAACTAGGGAAGTAATTTATTATTTGTTAGGTGCCCAATCCCGGAGGCTCAGGGTGCCACACAGTGAAAAAAAAAGGTTTTGACAGAGTAGTAAAACAAATCAAGTAAACAATTTCCACAGCAGATAAATAATTAAAAATGTGTTTGTGCAAGTTAAAAAAACATCAGCAGGGAATGCTAAGCTAAAAGGTGGGTCTTTAGATTCATGTAGGATCCATAAAAGGATACCAGGAGAGAAGAAATAGACAATTGTTTGGTTCCAAACAGCACATACTCTGTAGCCTGGCACCCAGCTATTAAAGCGTCATGGATATGCAAATACATGCATGGGGAAGTCTGTCGAGGATCCACCCTAACATCGCTGGTTAGACAGGCTTTTCTATTTGACCAGCAAAGGATGAGAAAGACGATCAGTGGGTTAGTGCTTTGTCTTGTTGGGACTCCACAATGCAGACTCTGGAAAGTTGATTTCTGGTCTGGTGAAGCCCTTGTCAGCCTACATTGCACCACAGTTTACATACCCGTACTGTTGTGCACTGGGTTTGGCCTTAGAGTGTATGCATGGGGTGTTGAGAGATGCACAGAAACCAGAGAATCTGAAAGAAAAATAGCATGGATGGATCAAATCCCTTTGGTAAAGAAGGCCTCTACAGATTGGGAGTGGGTGAGGTGGGCGGAGAATAAGTGTCTATTTCACAAAATGCAATGATCAGAAAAATAGATTATGTCCTACAAGTAAAGGCTACCCCTATAGTGCCGTATCATAACACAACTCTGTATACAGTAAATGGGTCAGTGTTGTTGTGTAGAAATCCATACACTTTCAGAAGCTCTTGTACCACAGTAGTGATGTCAGAATGCTGTTGTACCACAGTAGTGATGTCAAAATGCTGTTGTACCACAGTAGTGATATCAGAATGCTGCTGTAACACAGTAGTGATGTTGGAATGCTGTTGTACCACAGCAGTGATGTCAGAATGCTCTTGTACCACAGTAGTGATGTCAGAATGCTGTTGTACCACAGCACTGATGTCGGAATGCTGTTGTACCACAGTAGTGATGTCAGAATGCTCTTGTACCACAGTAGTGATGTCGGAATGCTCTTGTACCACAGTAGAGATGTCAGAATGCTCTTGTACCACAGTAGTGATGTCGGAATGCTGCTGTACAACAGTAGTAATATAGCTACTGTGGTACAGCAGCATGGCATCTCATGTCTTTTAAGATTCCTCATGTTTACTTACCCTGAAAACACCCCAAGTGATCTGTATGTTAAAAGATGAACTACTAGAAATGTTGCCAGTTCATGTAGCCCTTTCTTCAATCACAATAAATGTTATAAATCTTATCCTGCTATTTTGTTTATTTGACCACAGTTTAAGACAGTTAAAAAGTGGGTAAATGAATTAAAACAAACATATACTGTTAAAAATAATGTAGGGCAACCATACATGACAAGGTTGATGTTTCCATCTCAGGCTTCGCTCTAAGTATCTATGATGTCATCTCACCCTACAATGGAAATGTCACCTTGTTGTGTATGGTTGCTCATGCATTATCTATATGTGGATGATAATTCCTAAAAATATTTATAAAGTGGCAAGAAACAAAATCTAGACATTTCATTAGCTGAGAGCATCATATCACTGTCCATTAAATCTCTACAAACACAAGGTCATGTGCTGAATCTTGCTCTTCTCCCTCAAAAATGTATTTAGAGCCATTTAATAAGAGTAATAAGCCCTAAGGTGTGCATCATAGGATTTTAATGAACTTCCAGGGGCGTAGAACACTTGGCCTTGTGCCTTACTATACCATGGGTGTAAGCATTAAAATCCTATAATGTACATCGGGTCATGACTTATTACTTATTTAACTTTTAGATGTAAGACAAATGTTTAAATGTCATCAAACATAAACAGCATCTGCTGTACTGAGACCAAACATACTCTGTGGTGAGATCTGATAGAGTGGAAGTGCTGGAAATTCTCAAAGCATTTTAGGGCCCTATCCAACAACAGCTCAAACACTTCTTTCACCACATAGAATCACAGAAAGGCCCAGGGCAAATAAATATGGCAGCATAATGTGTTTCTGTGTAGGGTCCTTATAGTTTAGCAGCACAAGTATAAAGAATTCAGTAATCCTCCTCATAAAACTCCTGGTAAATATCCCTCTTCATGAAATTGTTTCTTGATCAGTATCTTCTTTTTGTAGATTATTGGAACAATCCCACTTATGCCTAATCCCACAGTGCCGTCCAGTCAAACAGCAGGAGGAGCTCAGGGCCTTCAAGTGCAGCCAATACCCCTCAGTTACTGACCAATGCCCAGGGGCAGATTATCGCCACCGCCATTGGCAACCAGATCCTACCAGTGATCAACACCCAAGGAATAACACTTTCACCCATCAAGCCAGGCCAGCAGGTAAGGCAACTATGCTTTTAGTGGCAGAAGGCCCAGAAGGCCAGCAAGGGCTTCATGTAATCTTTAATCATATTGCACTGGGCACAGACACACTTGCACATTTATAACATAAAACTGGTTACCAATTACAATACCTGTGCAGTTTCCCATTTGTAAATAAATTAGGGGTATCATGGTAGTATGTTTACAATTTTAATTCTTTTTTTTTTTTCATTTTTGCGAAATTCATACACTGTGGGCAGCAATTTGCATTGAAAGCAGAAAATTGCTACTTGTTTCTTTCCTACTGTCACTTAAAATTGATCCTGTATGGTATCGATCTCAGCAACTGCGACACAATTATTTTTTCCAATTTCATACCCTGTGATGGATAGTCTTAGCATATGTTTGAGTCTTCCAAATTTAAACTGCTTAAGATCACACAGGATGACCTTTTAAAAGGAGGCCTTTCTATTTACCGCTGTTTGTAAGTGCTGATTACCCTGCCGCACTGGGCTCATGTAGTCAGGGAGAAGAGGTTGCATGTGGTTGTAAGGCACCGATGCCTGTTGCTACCTGTGGTTTGCAAAAGTGACTTCAAGATGTACAGCATTTGCCAGTGGATTATGACACCAGGAACATTAGATGAGCAGTAATTTGCTACAAGACACTAGCATCCCAGCTAGTTTTGCTCAAAAGTGCCCATAAGCTCTTGCAAAATCAGGTCCTGAGCAAACGCTTTACATTTCAATGGAATCACATGGCACCGTTTTAGAAATTCTCATGTTTTTCAGACAGTGTTATCCTGACCTCATCAAAAGACAGCGCCCTGGGGTGTAGTGATGTCAATACATATATGACCTTCCAAATGGGGTATACAGTATGCATCCAAATGCTTCAGAGAGGTGGAGATCCCACAAACAAAAATATTGTGTACAAAATATAGGTAATACTAAATTTTAAATCTGAACAAGATATTACAAGTTATAAAATTGTGGTGGATATAATGGAGTCAAATAAATTATATCTAGACCTGCAGGTATACATACACACAATTACACATTATAAAAAGGGTCTCAGAAATGTTGCAGTCTCATTCAGTGTCTGCCTGCTGACACCCGTACATTAATCTCTGTTAAACTGTCTTACAGAGACTTATCACCATGGTGAATGAATTCTTTTGAAAAAACAACAGCATTACTTTCACTAGTACTGCTGAATTATTGTAAAGATGCCTCTGACATTCTGAACCAGAATCCTTGGACAGATGGCAGATAGATTCATTTATCAAAAATCTCCCTCTCAATGAAGATAACCTTAAAAAGGAACACTTTTAACAAGTTTGCTTAGATATTTTTAATAATAGCACTAAGGCACTCCCAGGGGTTAGGTTAACAGTCAGTTATTCATCCCCTAGAGCAGTGGTGGGTAACCCGCGGCTCATGGGCCCCATGCAGCCCCCCAGTGGTTAACCTGCATCCACCCCCCCAAAAAAATGTGGCATTGTTGCTGCCACGAGTTTTATCTCAAGAGCCAAAAGGCTGCGAGGAGCCAGATGTCATTGTCTAGCGCTGCCCCCCAGAGTGAATCTTTCAGTCTGTCTTCCAACCTGTCAAAGTTCTGGGTTTTCTGCCGAGGGTGGCGGTGAAACTGCAAGGTGGCACAGTAACGTCGGTGCAGGGTGGGTGAGGCAATTGGCCATGAGCGACACCATCTGTACTGTACTGAGCATGGGCACCGGAGAGAGGTGAGGGGGTTGGGGCTCCAGGGAAGAGGGGTGGGTCTGGATGCACAGGAGAGGTGGCAAGGAGCAGGGTTAAATACAGCACAGAGTTTGGAAAAGTACACAGGAGAGGTGGGAAAGGGTGGGGCTCACAGCAGAGGGGGAAAAGGCAATAAGTAATGATGAATGTGGGCAGTGAAGTGGCCTTGGTTTTATTATCAGGGTGTCTGTTTGTAGGTGTGGGATGTTTTGTGCTATTACTTGTGAAGTGTTATTGTGACTAATTCTTTCAGCTATTAGGGGCAGCTGCAGTGAGCTTCCCTGAGGTATTATAGTTTGTACAATTGGGATAGATATAACAGAGTCAAATAAATTCTATCTAGAACTGCAGGTAGACATACACACAAATAAACATTATAAAATAGGTCTCATAAATGTTGCAGTCTCATTCAATGCCTGCCTTCTGACACCAGTATATTAATCTCTGTTAAACTGACATGCAGAGCCTTATCACCATGGGGCATGAATTCTTTTGAAAAAGTAGCAGTATTCCTTCCACTGGTACTGCTGAATTATTATGCAAAGATGCCTCTGACATTATTTTAGTGGTGGTGGGTGTGGGGGCAGAGTGCCCTGCATGGGGAGTTGAGGCAAAAGCCCCCAAAGAAAACAATCTGTCCTGTGACTCCCTTCATGCCAACTACAAATGGGGTCGACATAAGGGAGTCACTGTAACACTGTTCAACAAATAATTTGTCAACCGACTGTCATGGATCCCCCAGCGGTTAGGTTAACAGTCAGTTATTCATCCCTAAGAGCAGTGGTGAGTAAGCCATGGGCCCATGGGCCGATGCGTCCCCAGAGGTTAACTCCATGGTTTCATCCATTCCCCTCAAAAAATGTGACATTGTCGCTGCTACAAGTTTTTCTCAAGAGTGAAATGGCTATGAGGAGCAGGGTGTCATTGTCTACCTCTGCCCCCGAGTGAGTCTCTCAGTGTATCCTCCAACCTGTCAAAGTTCTGGCCTGCCTGCAAACGGTGGTGGCAGACTGTAAGGTGGTATTGTTACATTGGTGCAGGCTGGGCGAGGCAAACTGGACATGAGTGATGCCATCTGTACTGTACTGAGTATGGGCATGTGGGAGGGTGAGGGGTGGGGCTCCAGGAAGAGGGTGGGTCTGGATGCAGGAGAGGTGGGAAGTGGCGGGTTAGATACAGCACAGGTTTGGAAGAGTACACAGAAGAGGTGGGAGAAAGGGTGGAGTTCATGGCAGAAGGGAGAGGGCATGAGGCAATAAGTAATGAAGTGTGGGCAATGAAGTGGCCTTGGTTTTATTATCAGGGTGTCTGTTTGTAGGTGTGGGATGTTTTGTGCTATTACTTGTGAAGTGTTATTGTGATTAATTCTTTCAGCTATTAGGGGTAGCCATAGCGAGCTTCCTTGTGTAGATTGACATGCATGTTACTCAGGTAAAGGGGGTCTTGCAGTGTCTTGTGGCCCTCGGGGGTGTTTGAGGGCCTCACCTGCAGCCCACTGATTTTCTTAGGTTGCCCCCACTGCCTTAGAGACAATGTAGCAATCAGCCTGCACCTCATGCAATGTTACACCTCTGGGGGTGATTACCAGACTGTTAATCTAACCCCTGGTCCTGCCTTATTGCTTAATTTATTTTCATGTATGTAAAAAATAATAAATGTTTATTTACATGTATGTCTGTTAGCAATCATTTATCCAGTCAAGAGTAGCTATTTATTTATATCAGCAACATGTTCTTGTGTTGTATAAACCAATTATTGCACTTGCTCAGATAGTGTAATCAGATACATTTTCACTTAGAAAATGGCTAAGTAAATCCTAGCATTCTGATTGACTAGGACAGCTACAGTAGTGGGTGGATATTTTTCAATAGAGCCTTTTGAAAAACAAGTACCAATTCGGGGTGCCCCATTACTAAGTGTATCATTGGGCAACCTGAATTTTGAAACAGAGCTGCCGCCATGTTTTTTGTCTTGCTAACGAGTAACTGAGTGAGGCAGCCCCCCCGGACCTGAGAGAAGTCCCCTCCCCCACACACCAAGTAGCTAACCCATCAGACGCACACACACACTACTACTTTCATCTCAAGTTTTTTTTTCTAAAAGAAAACAACAACAAAAAAAACAACTTCCTTTTCTGTGAACAATGACTCCCGATACCTTGTCCTACAACCCAGCTCCACTGCTCAGCCGTCTGTAGTTTGCGGTGTCACCACGAAGCATGACACAGTGACACTGGCTCTCTTTCTCCTTGTCACATACAAAACAAAAACAGCCAACTGCAAAAAATAATTTTTTTTATACTTGCATTTCCTTTTTTTGTTTTGTTGCTGGCTCACTAGAACTCCCTCCATCCATAATGCCCAATGTTCCAACCCGGGTCTGTTGATAGAACATTTACACATTGAGCTTCAGTAAAAAATTAAAATAAAAGCAAAAGAACCTGAAACAATGTTAAAAATAAACACACTCCGGTTCTTCTTTCTGGTCACAGAGACAGAATAAGATAGTGGTTTCTCTCACCTGTGCTCATGTCGGGGAAGGGGGAGGGTAACCATGACAATGAGGTGAACACTCACATCTGTGGCAGCTCCACTGGGACAAGAGTCCCTACTTTAAAAAAAAGCACGGTATTCAAATAAGGTGGAGAAATTATTTTATTTTTATGTTGTCTTGCACACGCACAAGCAACATTTTGTGGCAGTAGGAGATGATAGTAGGAAAAATGCAGAGGTGTGTCAGTTTGGGCGAATGCGGGGCACAGTTTAGAAGGTGAGTCCCTCATTCGCCAATTAGAGAGCATCCTAGCAGTGACACAAGCTTTATGCAGTGCCACCAACTTGAAATAAACTTGCCTCTGCAATCAGAGACAAGCTCAACATGCAGCTGCTGCAGATGACATACCTCCCTATGTGCCTTGCCTGGTGAAACATTTCAGTAAACATGGTGGCGCTCGCACCATCCACCTCTCACAATCTCTAGAAAGTCAACTTCAGGGGTGCCCAATCCCCTGTCGGCATGTTTACTACCCCAAGATTGTGTGGCACACTGGAGTCCACCCAGTGTGCATCCGTGGTGTGGAAGCCAACCATGATGGCATGTTCCTGCCCCCACCCCACCCTCATTGTGTGCCACACAGGAGCCCACCCAGTGTGGCCAACATCACTACCCAAAGTCATGGGGCACACTGGGAGCCACCCCAGTGAGCACAACATTCGTTTTCTTACACCTGTAAAGAAAGAAAACCATCTGCAATATTCCTTTTTTTTTTGAAGTACCTGAAACAGAAAAAGGTCCTCGCTATCAGCAGCACCGTTCCCCAACCCACACCACCCTTTGTGCACCCCAACTCCTCCACCCCCTCACCCCATACTTACCTCCAGAGGTTGGTGCCACGATCTTCAGGTGGAGCAGGAACACATCTGCACTCGTCAAGCCGACCGCGAACTGAAGAAATGCCAGTAAGCTGTATAATGGCATCAATTGGGGAGGTTTCAACTTAGGTGGATATCTCAGCCATTTTGTTGACTTTTGGCTCCAAATTTTCAGTATGGAGTTCTTTGGAACCACCTCATGAAATCAGTTACTGTCATTTCATTGTTTGTTCCCAAAAGATGATTTTGCAGTCACTGCACAGAATCACCTTTTGGGACCAATTAACAAAACAATAGTGCCACTGTTCACGAGGTGGGCTCCCAAAAAGCCTATGTTGCAAATTTGGTGAAATAATTCCAAAAAATGACTGTGTTATGAGCGTGTATTGCGCAGTTCCCACGCATGCTCATGACTTTGAGAATTTTTAATATTTTCACTCCAGATTTTCAACATTTCCATTTTTTCACACCTCCTTATGAATAGTGTAGCTGTCATTTTTCACATCCTGCCCAAAATGTGTTTTCGCACATCTGGCACACTATGGCGCGGTCGCTGTAGGAATTCAATGTTCAGGACAGATTAAAAAAATCATAGTGACACTGTTCATGAGCAGAGGTCCCAAAATGCCTATGATGAAAATTTGGTGAAAAAATTCCAAAAATGACTGTGTTCCAAGCCTGCATTGCATGCAGTTTCCACGCATGCTTGTAACTTTGAGAATTTTAATATTTTCACTCCAGATTTACAACATTACCATTTTTTCACACCTCCTTATGAACAGCACAGTTGTAATTTTTCACATCCTGCCCAAAATGTGTTTTCACACATCTGGCACACAATGGCGCGGTCTAACAAACTGATAGTGCCACTGTTCATGAGATGGGGTCACTAAAAGTCCATGTTGAAAATTTAGAGTGAAAATACCAACAACCACCTGGGGCATTAGGGTTTCCAACTGTAACGTCCCACCTTGTAGAGACTGACAGGCATCAGGGGTGTGACTTGGGATTTTCAGCTGTAATGCTCAGCCATTCCTCCCCCATCCCGAGCCTGTAGCCACTGACAGGCATCGAGGTGTGCCTTGGACTCTTCAGACCAATGTTCACCCCATTCTCCTATATTGCACCCATCTCAGCATATTTTCTTATGGAATGGGGTGAGCATAAGGCCTGAAGACCTCAAGGCACACTGCAACACTTATCGGTGTCTGCAGGGTAGGATGAGGTGAAGTGGCGTGAGCGTTATGGCAGACGACCCAAAGACACACCCCAATGCCTGTCAATCTCTACAGGGTGGGGGTGGGGTTGACATCAGTTCAATACTTCACTGCCATTCCTATTATTCATCTTTAACTTCTGCACTACCAATGCCAGTGCCAACAAGACAACATCCGGCACTGACAAATGCTTGTTTTATTTCTTTTTGCTGCCTTACCTCCTCGACTGAGGCGGTCCTATGGTTCCCCTTCTAGTCTGTCCTTGGCAGCTCCTGCACCAGGTGTCGTGCCCGAGCTTCAACCTCCTCACCTTCTCACCCTCTCTCAGGCCACGTGGTGCACCCCCACAGCGCAGAAGACCCCTCGGGGAGTCAGGACCATAGAGAGCACCTTGGAGCATCTGGTGTAGCGCCGTGGGGCAGACCTTCATGAGCACCAGAGGATTAGGCTGTTTTTCCCTGGATCCCCACATGACACGGGCATGCAAGGATGTCAATGATGCTGCAGTACGTGCTTCTGTGCACCGCATGTTGGACGTCTGCCAGCACCAACCCCTCCATTGTACCACGGCATTGCACTAACCCCAAGCTGCCACCAGAAGCCAGCACATTCATGGGTATTCCTCTCCACCCTCCACAGAGGAGGAGAGCAGTCCCTGGGATGCTCAATCCTCCTCCCTTCCGGCCAACCCTCCGACACCAGAGGTTGCACGTAACCCCGGGTCATTGGCGTGGTGCGGTAGCACGTGAGATGGGTGCCTGAATCACAGCACCATCTAAAATGGCAACATGATATGGGCAAAAGCCTGAAAGGCGAGGGGGCAGGGAGGGCAACCGGATGTGGTGGGGTGGGCGACCCTAGCGACAGGATGTTGCTACGTGTACAGGCACTTGGGGGGGGGCAAGCACGGCGAGCGTGGCCTGGAAGGGGGCGGAGAGGATGTAGGGGGTGGTGCTGCAGTCGGCTGCCGAGCTGCACCGTGGCATCAGGGGTTGGCCTCTGCTTACGGTGCTGGGTTTCCAGGTTCGGGTCTGGGTCCAGGCGCTACTGTGCTTTTCTTGCAGCCGGCCCAAAATCTTATTTTTTTTACTTTTGCACCCCTGACATGCACCCCCTGGGTTGAGAATCCTTAAGTAGGGGTGGGGGAGCAAAGCGCCCTGTGTGGGTGTGGGGGCGCAGCCCCCACAGAAAGTGATTTTTAGTCCCCGTTTCACTTTTTCCGCGGCAACTGCTGTTGTGGGTGGAGAAATTGTTTTCGCCGACCTGACATCGCTCTTCTGCGGGTCACTCTTTCACGGTCACCCACATCACATAAAACCCGTGGTGCTAGGTGTGGCATCCAACACCTCAACCCTCAGCGCCACAGGGCCAGCAGTGGAGGAACTATTTTATTATAAATTAAAGCAAACAGTGAAGAGTTTAAACATTTACTAATAAAAAATTTTTTTTCACACATGTAAAATACACTAGCCCATTTTCTACGTGCAATAATACCCTTCAGTGGGGGCGGTATTGGGAAATACCAGATCTTCCAGGGGCTATAAGGCCCTCCGCCTGTGGCATCAGGCCTCATTACACCCCTGGGTGATCTGCTGTTTTCCAGTACCACCCACCCTGTTGGGTATTATTGCTTACACATACTGTACCTCCAAGCCTAATTACAGTATATACATACTCATGGCTGTGCCATTCATGAGCAAAGAGGCTAGAAGATACTCTTGAAAATAAATCTCATGATACAATCAAGGCATGTGTAATAATATCCTTATTGTATAATCTGTCACAAACGCACTCAGCAGGTCAGGCCCTCTGCTCCCACAGTACCAACCTCCAAGCGCAGTAATGTGAACAGGTAACAGACAGGGTAACCCTCCTGTCTGCTTGTGGGTCTGAATCACCTTTGGTCTCAAGTTCTGGGGGGATTCAAACTGTGAACCTTATGCTAGTGTACCCAAATGTACAGGCTCAGATAATATTCTCTTCAGGGGGATGCAATGTATCTTTCGCCTGAGGGCACCTAACCAGGTATCCAAAATGAACCCTTAAAACTCTATAAAAGAACTTAGATATATTCTTACTTTTTCCCAGTCCAGTCTAGTAACACCATCAAGCTCTCCAGAACAGCTGTCAAACTTAAACCATGTATACATCACATGCAAAAAGAACTTCAAAGACACACCCAGGCAGTCTTTCAAATAATATATTTACTAAAATGGATAAAAATATATAAAATGTAAAGACAGAACGATATATTAAAGAGCATAAGAGCATCAGGGTTTTGGCTTCATTGGGGACTGGGGAGCTACCTGAAGGGATGCAGACCTATACTGGTGCGATGGTCTGCATCTGTCCAGGGGGGGACCAGGATCCTAGGTGAGAGGTTTAAATGCTTCATTGGCAAGCATTTAAACTAGCCAAGGGGGGAGGCACTGAAAAGGAGCAGGGAAATCCCAGCCTCCCCCAACAAACAACAGTAATTAGTGAGGTAAACACCAAGGTAGAGAAGTCATTAGGGAGTAGGACAGAAGTAAATGTAAAAAAAGGCAAAGGCAGTAAGGACAGGAATGGGGCTAAAAGGGGTAAGGCCATCAGAAAGTGGAGGGTGATGAGTACCAATGCCCGCAGTCTGTGTAACAAGCTCCCTGAACTAGTGGCCTTGATGGAAGAGGGTTGCCTGGATATTGTGGCAGTCACAGAAACATGGTACACAGAAAACCATGACTGGGATGTCAACATACCAGAATACACAATCTACAGGAGGGACAGGGAGGGCAAAAGAGGAGGAGGAGTAGCTCTTTATGTAAAGGAAGGGATCAAAGCAACAGAACTAAAGAGTAAACAGGGAGCAGATGAGACACTCTGGGTCACCCTGGAAACAGGAAATGGCACCACAATCCGCATGGGGGTTGTATACAGACCCCCATCTCAGGGGGAAGGAATGGACAAGGAAATGCTAGAAGTTTCCTTAGAATGGCAGAAAAGGGGGAGATATTGTTGATGGGGGACCTGAATATGCCAGATGTTAGCTGGAGCACCTTTGCTGCAGGCACATCCAAGAGCAGGGTCATTCTTGATGCCCTACAGGGAGCATGCCTCAGACAGCTAGTATTGGAACCCACTCGGGAGGGAACAATCTTAGACCTGGTACTCTCAAATGGGGACAGAGAAAGAATCTCAGATTTAGAAGTGGGTAGCCATCTGGTAACAAGCAACCACCAAACAGTGTGGTTCACGATAAACACAGCCATACAATGAAGCCATACAAAAGCAAGAGTATTGGACTTTAGGAGGGCTGACTTTGGGAAAAAGAGAGTGCCTCAGAAAGCACTAGCAAGCAGGCAAGAAGGAGGGTGGAGGAACAATGGGGAGTAATCAAAACAGCCATCACAGAGGCAACAAACCTTTGTGTAAAGCAAATCAACAAAACACAACGAAGGATAAAACGGCTGTGGTTCTCAAAAAAGGTGGCAGGGAAGGTTAGGGAGAAAACGATAGCATTCAGGAAATATAAGGAAACACAGAAGGAGAAGGACAAAGAACTTTATCAGTTAAAGCAGAAAGAGGCTGGGAAGGCAGTCAGAATAGCAAAGGCCCAAACCAAGGAAAGGATAGCCAACTCTGTTAAGAAGGGGGATAAGACCTTTTATAGGTAAATTAGGGAGCAAAGAAAGACCAAAGGAGGGATACTGAGGCTTAATAAAGGGGAGCGAATGTGGGTTGAGGGTGACAATGAAAAAGCGGGGATACTGAACGAATATTTCTGCTCAATATTCACAAAGGAAGAGGAGGGGGGAAAGTACCTAAACCAAACAAGAGGAACACTCTGAAGACGGGGGTCGATACCAGTCCATTTACAGAAGAAAGGGTTCTGAAAGAACTAATAAAATTGAAGGTGGACAAAGCAATGGGGCCTGATGGGATTCACCCAAGAATTCTTAAAGAACTAAGGGTAGAACTAATGACACTGCTGACTACTCTCTTTAACAAATCATGGGAGGATGGGGTGGTACCTGAGGACTGGAGGAGGGCAGATGTGATTCCTCTTCACAAAAGTGGGAACAGGACAGAGGCAGAAAACTACAGACCTGTTAGTTTGACTTCAGTGGTAGGTAAAATGATGGAATCACTTCTGAAGGAAAGAATTGTTGAGTACCTAGAGGCCAGTGGGGCACAGGACCCAAGGCAACATGGATTCACTATGGGAAGGTCATGTCAGACGAATCTAATAGATTTATTTGACTGGGTGACCAAAGTAGTAGACCAGGGAGGGGCTGTGGACATGACTTACCTAGATTTTAGCAAGGCATTTGATACAGTCCCACACAAAGATGAATACACAAGTTAGCCAGCCTTGGAGTGAGTCCCAATGTGGTAGCCTGGATAAAAAATTGGCTAGACAACAGGACGCAAAGGGTAGTAGTAAATGGAGTCCACAGTGAAGAAAGGAGGGTTACTAGCGGGGTACCACAGGGTTCAGTACTGGGTCCGGTCCTTTTTAATGTCTTTATAAGTGACATTGCAGAAAAACTGGAAGGAAAAGTATGTCTCTTTGCAGATGACACAAAGATCTGCAACAGGGTTGCTACACCAGATGGAGTGGAAAGAATGAGAAGGGACTTAGCAAGGTTGGAGGAATGATCAAATGTATGGCAGCTCAGATTCAATGTAAAGAAGTGCAAGGTAATGCACCTGGGAAACAAAAACCCAGGGCAAGAGTAAACAATGGGGGGTGAGATACTGACAACAGTAAAAATGGAAAGGGACCTGGGGGTAATTATATCAGATGACCTAAAGGTGGGCAAGCAATGTGAGAGGGCAGTAAGGAAGGCTGGGGGGATACTGGGATGCATAGGGAGAGGCATCAATAGTAGAAAACAGGAAGTTGTTATCCCTCTGTACAGACAGTTGGTGGGACCCCATCGGAGTACTGTGCACAGTTCTGGAGACCCCATCTCCACAAACACATAGACAAGTGGGGGCTGTCCAGAGGAGGGCAACCAAAATGTTGCAGGGTCTGCACCAGAAGACATACAAAGAAAGACTAAAGAAGCTTAATATGTATACCCTTGAGGAAAGGAGGGAGAGAGGGACATGATAGAAACTTTCAAGTACCTCAAGGGAATCAACAAAGTCCAAGAGGGTGGCATCTTTCAGAAAAAGAGATGTGCAAGAACAAGGAGGCACAATTTTAAGATAGAGGGAGGATGGCTCAGAGGTAATGTGAAGAAATATTTTTTCACAGAGAGGGTTGTGGATGCATGGAACAGCCTCCCTGAGGAGGTCGAGGAGTCAAGAACAATGGGGGAATTCAAGAATGCATGGGACAGACATAAGGAAGTACTAGTGTGGGGGTAAGAGGAAGTAAGCTGTTGGTTAATTAGGATCTGCAGCTTATCTGTTAGGTAGGAAAATGGGCAGACTAGGTGGGCCAAGCAGTCCTTATCTGCCGTCAAATTCTATGTTTCTATGTTTCTATACAGTCACTTAAAATAACAAGGGCAAAATACAAAACAAAACCTCCTACCACAATACAGTTAGACTTTTTCTATCTAATGTATTACCTCTGTACAGTGCTGGTTAGATCAGAGATCTTGTTTCTTAAGAGTACAAAAAGATATGTCAGACAGATCAGACACCTGTATTAGTTTAAACTATGTCTCTCCACACCCCTTCTGTGAGTCATCTAGCTCCTCCTTTTAGAATATAAAAAAAATTACAAACAGGATGTCCTATCAGGAGGTATATTAAATAAGGTGACATCAGCAAAAACTCATTTCCCAAATTATGAGTCTTTAATTAAACATTTTCTCTTTGATCTTGAGCAGTTCCTGTTATTACAAGGAACATCAAACGTTTTTACAACTCTGCAGTTTGTCACCTAGATGCGAGATAGCCACATCCTGGCCTGTAATAAAATGTATATTTAGCTTCCCAACTTCAAAGCATGTCATAAAAAGGCCATAAAATGCAATTTCTCAAGAAAGTTTATTACATTACAGAGCTCTCCTGGTCAATTATATATGCTGTAGTTTTCACTGAAACCTGGGGTGGGGGTGGGGGGCTCCCATGGAGCACAGACTCACATACTATATTTTTATATTACAAATATCATACAGCAATCATAACCAGCTGGCCAAGCGTCACAATCCTCCCCACCTAGACTGAATTTGGGGGCTCTGTCCCCTGCATGGGATGAGCTTCCACAAGTCAGTTCACTCTTCATATAGACACGACAGGCCATCAGCGTTCTGATTGGTCGCTCCAGCCCTATGTAAGATTGTCATGTCATACCCTTGCAAGGCAAGACTCCATCTTAATAGTCTACCATTAGTTTTTCCCATTTGCATCAGACAAACCAGGGGGTTGTGGTTCATTTGTACCTTAAAATGCTACCCATATAAGTATGGCTCTAACTTCTTTAGGGCCCACACTATGGCAAGACACTCTTTTTCCAAAGTAGAGTAAGCCTGTTCCCAGGGAAGTAACTTTTTGCTCAGGTACACTACAGGGCGATCTTTCCCTTGGTTGGATGTCTGACTCAGTACTGCCCCAATATCCATGTCTGAGGCGTCAGTCTGGACTATAAAGGGTCTGCTATAGTCAGGACTTTTCAATGCAGGAGCACTGTACAGTGCCTCCTTCAGTTTGTTAAAGGCTTTTTCACAGGCTGGTTCCCAGCTAATTTTCTTAGGCATCTTTTTCTTTACCAGGTCAAATAGGGGAGCAGCCAGGACACTGTAATTTGGCACAAACTTCCTATAGTACCCTGCTGTCCCTAGAAAACTCCTGACCTGCTTCTGCATTTCTGGTCTGGGCCATGCTTTGATCACCTCTATTTTTACTTGGTTAAGACGGAGCTGTCCCCAGCCTACAACATGCCCAAGGTATGTCACTTCAGCCATGGCCACCTGGCACTTCTCAGCTTTGACAGTGAGCCCGGCCCTCTGTATCCTGCCCAGCACTTCCCTAAGGTGGGACAGGTGTTCTTCCCTGCTGGCAGTAAAGATGGCGATGTCATCCAGGTACACCACGGCGTACTCCTCAGCACCATTTAACACCTGGTTCACCAGCCTTTGGAAAGTGGCCGTGTCATTCTTCATTCTGAAAGGCATTACTTTAAATTCAAATAAGCCTATCGGAGTGATGAAGGCCAACCTCTCCCTAGCTCTGTCAGTTAACTCTACCTGCCAACACCCCTTTGTCAGGTCAATAGTCGTAAGGTATGTCGCCCCTCCCAACTTGTCCAGAAGTTCATCTGTCCGGGTCATTGGGTGGGCGTCTGACTTTGTGACTGCATTCAGTCCATGATAGTCCACACAGAAATGAGAAGAGCCATCTGGCTTGGGCACAAGGACTACGGGTGAGGCACAGGGGTTGTGGGATCTCTGGATTACACCTAAATCCAGCATTTCCTCCACTTCCCTCCTAATGTCCTTTTGGACAGCCTCTGACACCTGATATGCTGTCCACTGTATGGGCGTCTGTGTCCCTGTCTCCACATCGTGTGTCACTCAGGGGGTTATTCCAGGCTTGGTGCTAAATAATGGGGCAAAGTCTGCTAGAAACTCCCTTACTTCCTGGATCTTGTCCGGGGCCAGCTGGGGAGACAATTTAGCTGTCTCCAAAGAGAACTCATGCTTGCTTTCTTCCAGCAGGTCCAGAAGGGGGTCTCCTTCATCCGTCCCCTCCCCAGGACTGCATACTGCAAACACCATGTCAGCCCTATTAGCATATGGCTTCATCATATGTTGACATGGTACGTTCTTTCTGTATGTCTTCTGTCAGGTAACTCTATGTTATAGTTCACTTCATTTACCTTCCTAACTACTTTGTACAGTCCTGCCCACTCAGCCTGCAGCTTGTCTTTCCAGACTGGAATAAGGACCATGACTTCCTGACCCACCGTGTACGAGCAAGCTCTGGCTGTGCAGTTGTACCACACTTTTTATTTCTGTTGGGCAGCTACCAGAATGCTCTGAGCTGTCCCCATAAGCTCCTTCAGCCTTTCCCTAAACCTAAGGATGTAATCCACTATGGGAGTTCCCTGGATGGCGTGCTTGCCTTCCCAGTCCTCCCGGATCAAGTCTAGGGGTCCACGTAGCCAGCGTCCATATAAGAGCTTGAAGGGTGAAAATCCTGTCGACTCTTGGGGCACCTCCCTATATGCAAACAACAGGTGGGAAAGGTATTTCTCCCAGTCCCTTCCATGCTGTTCAGCAGACGCTTGGAGCATTGACTTCAGAGTACCATTTAATCTTCCCACAAGCCCATTGGCTTGCGGGTGATAAGGTGTCGTGCACCTCTGCACCACCCCACACTTCTCTGACAAACATTTCATCAGGTCCGACATGAAGGAACTCCCTCGATCAGTGATAACCTCCTGCGGAAACCCAACATGGGAGAAAATCCCAAGCAAGGCATCTGCCACTTTGTCTGTCCTCAGTGAGGATAGGGTGACTGCCTCTGGATACCGGGTGGCATAATCCACCACAGTCAGGATGGACCTCAATCTTGAGGAGCTGGGGGTATTTAAAGGTCCCACACTATCCATTCCCACCCTCTGGAATGGCTCCTCCACTATGGGAAATGGAATTAGGGTGGCTTGGATTTTCTTACCTGCCTTCCCTATTTCTTGGCACCAGTGACAAGACCTGCAATACTCCTTCACCTGCTGGGTTAAGTTGGGCCAATAGAAATTCTGGGCCAATCGTTGCATAGTGCGCGTGATTCCCAGATGACCAGACAAGAGAATATCATGTGCAGTCTTGAGCAACTGCTCATGATACCCCTGGGGAATGACAAGCTGCCTGCCTATCACCCCTCCCTCTGTCTTCACATACTGAGTATACATCAGTCCATTTTCCAATAAACTTTATGTTTAACGTCACCTCCCTGTGCTCCGTCAGAGTCTGCCCAAACCCTCAGCTTCTCGAGACTAGGGTCACTTTTCTGAGCAGCTACAAACTCCTTACACATTCCCAAGGCATGGGACAGGTCCCCTTCAGTCTCTAAACTAGGGTCCCTAGCACTAGCGGCAGGGCATTCAGGATCACTGACATCCCTAACCCTCTGACAATGGGTCACCCCTCCTTCTTCAGAGTAACCTTCCGTAGCTGTGTGGTTAACTGCTACTGGGGACATTTCTACCCCCTTTTCATTAGTCTCCCTATCAGGAGACACAGGCTGGGGAAACAGCCTCCCAGTTGTTCCCACAGTGGCTTCTGTGGAGTCCAGGGAATTAAAATTTTCACTTCCCACTTGGCTACGGGTAACTGCACACACCATCCTGTTTGAGATTATTGCCAAGGATGACATCAACTGCAAATGTTTTGGCTACAGCCACCTGTTGCACAGTTCCCTCTGTTTCACCCCAGTCCAGGAGAACACTAGCGAGTTGCAATGTTTTCTCCTCCCCAGTGAAGTCTTGTACAGTTATGAATTCATTGGGTATAAGCTGACCAGGCTGTAACGGATCTCCTTTTACCAATGTCAGGGATGCCCCTGTGTCCCTTAACCCTTGTGTCTGTACACCATTCACCATGACTGGGTGCATGTGTTCCCTCATGTTTGCAGGCATGCTTCCAGGGACACATGAACAACCCACTTCTTTCCAAGCCCCATGTTGTGTATTGCTCGTCCTTTTGGGACACTGTCTGGCAATATGCCCAGTTTCCTTACAAACCCAACATTTGTTTCTTTTCTCAGAGAACTCTTTTCTTTGAAACCTGGGCTAACTGGTTTTGGTGGAGGCAGTGAGGGCTTTAGCTGCCCTGAAGGCACACTTTTCCCTTCTGCACTGCCACAACCACTCCATTCACTCTCAGAGCAGGTCTGCTCTTGGCATAGCGGTCCAAGAGTTCAGCAGCCTCTTGCACTGTTTTGGGATCCCGGTCCTCCAGTCAGGTCTTCAGCTCTGCTGAGCATGCCCAAAAAACTGTTCTAACAAAATAGTATTTTCAGTTTTATCTGCAGAGTTTGCTTCAATTCTTTCCCACCACATTTTAAAAACTGACATTGTTTCATGGCTAGCTCCTCATAGCTCGTATCAGGGCTTCTCCTGAGCTTATGGAATTTAGCTCTGTATGCTTCTGCAGTTAAATCAAACTTTTTTAAAAGTGCAGCTTTAAGTTTGCTGTAATCATTACTGTCCTCATTGTCCATTTGACCCAGTGCATCCCGAGCTTTCCCGGTAAGTAGCGAGGATAGCTGGAAGCTCCAGGACCCTCTAGGAATTTTAGCCTGAATACAAACTTTTTTCAAAGGAATTTAAAAAGGCATCCATATCCTCCCCCTCTTTAAATTCAGCTGTCAATTTGGAATTCAATTTGTATCCCAGTCCTGTAGTTCCAGTTAAACCCAAGCCACTTACCTGCTCTGGTGCTGGTGGTTGGCATCGTAGCTTCTCCAGTTCATGTTGCCTCTGGCACTCATGCTCTTCATGGTCAGCCTCCCGCTGTCCCCAGTCAGCCTCTTGCTGATCTTGCTCCCTCATCTCCTCTGCAGCTCGCTGGCGCTCACACTCTTCATGGTCAGCTTCTTGCTGTTCTTGCTCCCTCTTCTCCTCTGTGGCTCATTTCTCTCACTCAGTATGTCTCTGGAACTCCAGCTCCATTCTGCACAACTCAGTCTGTAGCCTGACTGCTTTTGGCTCCAGAATGCTGGTGACCTTCCCCTGCTGCTGTGGCCCTTTGCTTGCACTGGCCCTGCTGCCCTCCTCACCAGATCTGGGACACTGCACTGGCCACTAGCCCCATCATGCCCAAGGCTTGGTCCTTTACAGTCACAGTCTGTGACTTGATGCTCTGGGCATCTGCTGCCATCAGGGCATCCACGAAGTTCTGCTTTGTGGCTCTCACCTCGTGCATGACTCCTCTGTCCTGGCACAACTGCCTCAAGTAGTCTGCAGTGTACCACTATAGTTGGAAGCCACCTTCTTCTCTAACTATGGCTACTCTAACTTGCACTTTAGAAAAAAAATAAAAGAGGCAGGAACTTGACTGTAAGCAAAATTATGTAGTTCTGTTTCCTTTTTTAAAAAAAAAATCACTGTCTTATTTTGCAAGTGAGCTGTACAGTATTAAGCTGACACACTGAACAGTTAAAGCTTGTGTTACCAAATTTTTTCACACTGCTGTCAACCAAATCCATCACAAACATACTCAGCAGGTCAGGCCCTCTGCTCCCACACTGCCAACCTCCAAGTGCAGTAATGTGAACAGGTAACAGACAGGGTGACCCTCCTGTCTGCTTTTGGGTCCAAATCACCTTTAGTCTCAAGTTCTGGGGGGATTCAAACTGTGAACCTTATGCTAGTGTACCCAAATGTACAGGCTCCGATAATATTCTCTTTGGGAGATGCAATATATCTTTCTCCTAAGGGCACCTAACCAGGTATTCAAAATGAACCCTTAAAACTCTATAAAATACCTTAGATATATTCTTATGTTTTCCCAGGCTAGTAACACCATCAAGCTCTCCAGAACAGCTGTCAAACTTAAACCACATATACATCACATGCAAAAAGAACTTTGAAGACACACCCAGTCTTTCAAATAATATATTTACTAAAATGGATGAAAATATGTAAAATGTAAACAGAGAACACTGTATTAAAAAGCATACAGTCACTTAAAATAACAAGGGCAAAATGCAAAACAAAAACTCCTACCACAGTACAGTTAGACTTTTTCTGTCTAATGTATTACCGCTGTACAGTGCTGGTTAGATCAGAGATCTTGTTTCTTAAGAGTACAAAAAGATATGTCAAACAGATCAGACACCTGTATTAGTTTAAACTGTGTCTCTCCACACCCCTTCTGTGAGTCATCTAGCTCCTCCTTTTAGAATATAAAAAAAATTACAAACAGGATGTCCTATCAGGAGGTATATTAAATAAGGTGACGTCAGCAAAAACTCATTTCCCAAATTATGAGTCTTTAATTAAACATTTTCTCTTTGATCTTGAGCAGTTCCTGTTTTCCCAAGGAACAGCAAACATTTTTACAACTCTGCAGTTTGTCACCTAGATGTGAGATAGCCACATCCTGGTCTGTAATAAAATGTATATTTAGCTTCCCAACTTCAAAGCATGTCATAAAAAGGCCATAAAATGCAATTTCTCAAGGAAGTTAATTATATTGAAAAAATGAAAAAAGTGAAAAAAATGAAAAAAAAATGAAGCTCACAGAGGTTAATGAATGGCTCAGGAAGTGGGGTGAAGAGAATGGGTTGGGGTGTTAGGGAACTGGAATGGAGTTTGGGAGGATAAGGACTATATGCAAGGACAGGTTTCATCTTGCCCCATTAGGGAAGGAAGTCCTTAAACAGGGGATGGCTGACTACATACAAGAAAGGTGGGGTTTAAACTTGTAAGGGAAGGGATAAGGAGGGGCTGACCAGAGCCCTCCTCCAGATGAAGGGTAGCCTTCAAGCCCAGAGGGGGAAACAGACTGGAGGTGGAGGTTTCAGGAGGAGCAGGGGAGGATGGAAGTATAAGGAATCTGGGTGGGTTCGACAAAAGGATCAGGGATAAGGGGTGGGGGTTAGTGTTAGTAAATGCCAGGAGCTTGGAAACAAGTTGCCAGAGTTCCAGGCCATGCTGTTCGAGGGGGGTGGATGTGGCGGCAGTCCGCAGAGCGTGGGCCAACAAAACCATGACTGGGACCTAAATGTGCAGGGGTACACTATGCTTAGGAAGGATAGAAAGGAGGGCAGAGGGGTGGAGTGGCTATGTTCATTAGAGATGACATAGAAATTGCTATGGTAGAAGAGGCAGAGGAAATGTGAAGGCCTTATGGGTCACCTCACGATCCCCAGCAGGAGATAAGGTCAAGCTGGGAGTAGCATATAGGCCCCCGGGATGAGTGATGTTCTAGAGGATGGTTTGCTGGACAACATCATTGCCCAGTGTGGTCCAAAAGGGAAGGAGTGGTGTTGATGGGGACCTTAATATGCCAGGTACTAACTGGGAACCATGTCCTCTAAGGTGGCCAAGGAGCAGAGGCTGCTGGATGGCTTCCAGGATGTGTTCTTAACACAGCATGTGATGGAGCCCACAAGGGAGGCATGTCCTGGATGTGGTTCTGGCAGAGGGGATCTGGTAAGGGACATGGTTGTACAGGACCCCTGACTGGGGTGACCACAATACTGTTTGGTTTCAAATAAGCATTGGGGAGTGGGGTGAGATCTAGGACACTGGCAGTGGACTTCAGGGGAAGACTTTATGGGCATGTGAAATATTCTCAAGGATCACTTGAGGATTACCTCAACAACAAGTGTGGAAAGGAGATGGGAGGTCATAAAACAGGGACTTCATGGGGCAGTCAGGATCTGCGCTCAGTTGAAGCGTAAGGAGCAAGGTCACATAAACCATGCTGGTGGTCCAGTGAGGTCCAGGTAGCAGTCAGAGAAAAGAGGCGGCTTACAAAATATAAAACAACAAGGGGATAAGGATAAGGAAATGTACCAGCTTGCATCTAGAAAAGTCACCCGTATGGTGAGGGAGCAAAGTCCAGAAAAGCAACGGCTGGCACAGGGGACACATGGAGGAAAAGGGGTTCTTCCGGTACATTGGGGAGGCGGAGAAAAACTAAGGCCATCTCAGCAGATTGAGATCAGAAGGAGGGTGGGTGGAAGAGCGAGGACCAGGCAGAGGTATTTAACAGTACTTTGCCTCTGTGTTCACTAGGGAGGGATGGGATATCTACAAAGCAAGGCACAAAGGGATAGAAGCGACAGGGTGGGATCAAGGAGCAGCAGAAATGGAGCAAAAGGAGGGAAAGGTACCCAGGGGTGTCACATCTGGATAAGGATAAAAGACCAGTAAGGTGGAGGGACGGATGATGCCATCCCACCAAAAGGTGTGGTTTGCCCTCAAGGCCCTAAAGAAGACAAATCTCCTGGGCGGATGGCATTCATCCGAGTACTATGGGAATTGGCAGACATACTGGCTGCACCCTGGCGGAGCTTTTCAACAGGTCACTTGAGACAGGAGGGTACCTAGGGATTAGCGAGGCACATGTGGTACCAATCCAAAAGGGGGTCGAAGGAGTACCAGGAAACTTAGACCCATCAGTTTAACCTGTGGTGGAAAATTAATGGAGAGTATACTAAAGGAATGATTGGGGTTTACTTGGGAGGTGGGAGGTCTGGATGAGTCGGCAGCATGGGTTTGTGCCAGGTAGATCATGTCAACCAACCTTGTGGAGTTCTATGAATGGGTAACATCAGAACTGGACAGGGTAAGCCTGTGGATGTATTATTCTTGGACTTCAGCAAGGCGTTTGACTCTGTCCCCACAATGGTCTGGTGGAGAAACTGATGGGGTTAGGAGTAGGCCCTTTGATGGTCAGATGGATTGAAAACTGGATAGCTGGACGCACTCAGAGAGTAGTGGTCTGTGGGGAGCTCTTGAACCCTCACAGAGGTTGGTATGAGGGTACCACAGGGCTCGGTCCTGGGTCCAATCCTGTTTAATGCATACATATCAGACATCAGAGATGGTATAGGGTGTGAAATGAGTCTCTTCGCGGATGACTCCAAGATGGGAGCAGTAGTTGAGGGAGAGAGGAGGTTGGCCCTGCAAGGGACCTGGACACCCTGAAGCTGGGCTCACATGGAAATTAAATTTCAATATCACCAAGTGCAAGGTGTTGCATCTTGGTCGGGAAACCCTAAACACAGGTACACCCTGGGAGGGAGGTGCTGGAAGCCTCAACAGGGGAAAAAGACCTAGGGGTCATGGTGGATACATGTATGAATAACACTGAGCAGTGCAGGAGAGCAGCTAGCAAGGCAAACAGGATGTTGGGATGCATCAAGAGGGGGATCACCTCTAGAAGCAAGGAAGTGATTCTGCCACTGTACAATGGACTGGTTAGACCCACACCTTGAGTACTGTGTACAGTACTGGAGACCACACTTGAAGAGGGACATAGCTCCTGGAGAGGGTACAGAGGAGGGCAACAAAGATGATACGAGGCTAGGGAGTTTGACTTACAAGGACAGACTTGAGGAGCTCTGCCTGTTTTCATTGGAGGAGAGGAGAGACAGGGGACATGATTGAGGTCTTCAAGTACCTCAAGGGAATAAATAGGGTAAACATAGAGGATCTTTAGACTAAAGCAGGGAGGCATCACCAGAGGGCATGGTTTGAAGTTGGAAGGTGGAAGGGTGAGGGGAAAAGGAGGAGGTTATTTCACTGAGAGGTGGTGGACCCTTGGAATGCTCTGCCTGGTGAGCTGGTTCAGAGATCCACAGTGGAGAGCTTTAAGAGAGGGTGGGACAGACACAGAAAGTGGATGTATCAGATGATGGCCTGTCCCGGGGGGGTGGGGATGGATGATAGGGGTTTCTGGAGCACAAGGGATGGGAGGGTCTCGTCACCCAACTAAGGATCTAGGTTCGAGCAGACTTGATAGACCATAAGGCCTAATCTGCTGGCAAATAGTATGTTAGTATATTACAGAGGTCTCCTGGTCAATTATATATCCTGTAGTTTTCACTGAAATCTGGGGTGGTTGGGGGGGCACCCATGGAGCACAGACTCACATACTATATTTTTATATTACAAATATCATACAGCAATCATAGCCAGCTGGTCAAGCATCACATATACAACTGGAAGACTATTGGCATGGAAGCAGCACTTGGTAGGTTAAGGCAGCAGCAATGCAAGCCATGTCAGCTGGAGTTGCAGGCAGTCAGACAACCAAAATAAGCCACTTGGGGAAAATTAGTAATAGTAGAGAGAAAAACCATAAATTATAAGGAAGAGAGAAAAGATATTTTTTTACAAGATATGAAAGAGGGTGAGATTATTAGGCAAACAGAGCTAGGTAAGTGATCAGCTGGGGCAGCAGAAGAGAAGAATGTACCAGCAACAGCAGAAAGCCTGGGAGATGGAACAGAGATGAGGCCGATATTTGAGAATAAGAGAGAGAGGGAGGAAGGCATAGGGATCTTGCTGTACCCTGAGCATAATAACATGGAGACTGTGAGACCATTTATCAATACAGTGGCAGTAAGGGTTGGGATTCTGCTGTACCCTTAGCATAATAAGGCACAGAGTGTAGAGGCTGTCCATCTGCATAGCAGCAGGAAGGGCTTGGGATCTTGCTGTACCCTAAACTTGGCAAAAGATGGACTGTAGAGGTTGGCCACTTAGCCCAGTAGCAGGAAGGGGTAAAGATTTTGTTGTATCCTACACATGATAAGAGGGAGACTGTCGAGGCCATCTGTCTTTCTGTTCCCTATGATAACAGACTGTATGCTATCCATCAATGCAGTGGCAGGAAGGGGTTGGGATCTTGCTGTACCGTACGCATGATAAGAGGGGACTGTCAAGGCCATCTGTCAACACAGAGGCAAGAAGGGGTTGGTATCTTGCTGTTCCCTCACTATGATAAGAAAGAAACTGTAGAGTCCATCCATCAATGTAGCAGCAGGGCTGCCTCTCTCAGTGCCAGCAACCTGTGTTCAGGAGTGAGCCGGGCACATCAGGAGGTGGTTGAGGAAGAGAAGGAACAAGCATTCCTGAAAACTGCTTTGTGCACCAAAAACTGTAGAGTGGAAGGGGTACACCAGCAGGTTCTAGCACATGCAGCACTGCACCATCAAGACGTTGTCCCAAAGACAGGGTTGAAAAAGCGTAAACTGGAAGAGCACAATAACATGATGACCATCCTGTGGTGGAGGGGGTAGGTTGGAGTCCCAACAGCTCCTATGGCCCCACCACAGATGGGTAAATCTGTGTTTAGTGGTGGTGGGGTAAGTGACAGAAAATGTGGGAAGGGGCTTGGAGGTCCCCTGAATGAGAAGTGCCACTCCAGAGACTGGACAGAAGGAGAAAATAAAAGCAAGGGTTTTGAGTCGAAGAATTTTTGTTATTAAGGCAAGCGTTCATTTACACATTTGAAAAGGATACTTACACCTATAACTTTAAGCTTACAAATTTGGTTCGGTGTTGAATTCCCCTTCTGCTTTGAGTCATTTGGAAGAAAATGAACCTAGCTTTCTATAGTGCATTTCATACATCCTGTATCCCGAAGCACTTTGCAAGTCATGGTCAGTTGCAGCAGCCATTAGGCACACACAGAAAAGGATTGATATAGGGGAGTGCGAGTACCTTTTTTTGAGTACTTGGCTTGTATTCATACCTCCTACCTTCCATCTTCCCACACATAGACTGTTTAACAAAAAAGTTACCGGTCACCTGACAGGAGGTAGGAGTCATCCCCATCAGATGATTTTAACATGAAAATGTGCAAGCACTTTCATTCACAAACAGGTGGCCAGCCATAGAAGAGGGGGGTTATGCGGGTCACCTTATTGTTACGTGAATTTGGTGTTGGGGGGAGGATACTGCCAAGATGAGTGGGGGGACATATTGAATATTTTTAAAAGCATAAATGAGTGCTATAGAAACTTTAAAATATGACTGGCCGTGAAGGTAGGCGGGTTGTGCCAGTCACCCATCAAGGGGATTATATTTCTAAATAAAAATGTAATATAACAAACTTTGGGTGCTGGGGGAAGAAGGGTGGTATTGGCTGCTGATAGAGGGTGGGGAATGGGGGTTACATTCTACTGGGTTTTGGACTGGGGAAGGAGAATGTGGGCTGCTTTTTTTTTTTAAGTAGGGATCCTGAATACCAAATACCCAAATATCTGAATATTTGGCTGCTGAATACCAAATATTCAGAAATACATAATAGATAGGCAATAAATAATAGATGTGAGGAAGTACTACTTTACGGAAAGGGTGGTGGAATCTTGGAACAGTCTGTTGGCTGAAGTGGTGGGTGCAAAAACAGTCAGGGGATTCAAGCACGGCTGGGACATAATGAAGGGTATAGTGGTTACTGTGGGTGGCAGGACCAGGGAGGAGAATAGAGAGAGGACAGGGAGGGTTAGAACCCTGAATGAACAGTAGGTTCCAGGGATTAAAGGGAACTTGGGCAGGCTGGATAACCCTCTGGTCTTTTTCAGCTGTCATTATCTATGTTTCTGTGTAAATCATTCACCATTAGTGGATATACATACAGTAGATGAGAACATACTGCTGATATAGGGTACCTGTGCATGCTGCTGTGCTAAACCACGACACATCAAATGTGACTCTTGGCATCTGCATTTTAAAGGGAATACAATTTTCTTCTTTTTTTCTACATGTGCAATGAAGCTAAATATAATTGCACTGCTGAGAGCAGGTCTTGCAATGTTTTTTTCTCCTGTATGTAGTTCTCTCTCTTCTTTCCCTACAATCCTATGCACAAATGAGTTCATGTTCCCTAGAACTACTTGAAAGGTTCTAGACTAGAACCATAGCCCAGAACTTTGGTTATTTCTGACAATCTAGTTAAGTGCTTTAGTTCACACATAGAAACATAGAAATTGACAGCAGATGGGAGACCAGAGATCCATCTTGTCTGCTTTGAGCCCTACCCCTCTTTAAGATTCCTCTTGTGTCTGTCCCAAGCTGCTAAATTCCCTACTGTTTTGGAGTCAATGAGCTCAGTTGGTAGACCATTCCATGGGTCAACCACCCTCTCTGTGAAAAAAAACCTTTGCATGTTGCCCCTGATTCTTCCTCCCCTCAATTTCATCTCATGTCCTTTAGTCCTACTGGTGCTATTGACCATAAAGAGCTCCTGGGTGGAGACTCTGTTTATAGCCTTCAGAAACTTAAATGTCTCAATCATGTCTCCTCTATCCCTGCATTGTTCTGGAGAGTACATGTTGAGTTCCTGTAGCCTGCATGTATGCTGTATGGCAACTTATGGAGACAGTGCATCATTTTTGTTACCCTTCTCTGTACTGTCTCCAATCTGTCTGTCTTTCCTGAGATAAGGTCTCCAGAACTGGACACAGTACTCAAGGTGGGGTCTCACCAGGTACCTGTACAGTGGCAGGATCATCTCCTTTCTTCTACTTGTGATGCCCCTTCTTATGCATCCCAGCATCCAGCTGTCCTTCTTTGCTGCCTTTTCATTGTCCGCCTACCTTCAAATAGTCTAATATAGTAACCCCTAGATCCGTCTCCTGATGGGTGGTTGCTAGTTTCTCCCCTCCCAGGTAGTACTCTGTTTCTGGGTTGCTTCTGCCCAGATGCATAACTTTGCACTTTTTCACGTTGAATTTTAACTGCCACAAAGTTGGACCAATGTTCCAGCCTTAGCAGGTCACTTTTCATTTGCTCTACCCCCTGTGCATTGTCCACCCTGTTGCAGAGCTTTGTGTCATCTGCAAACAGGCACACCTTCCTGCTCAACTCCTCTGTGATATCTCTGATTAAGATATTAAAGAGTAATGGTCCGAGGATGGACCCCTGTGGTGCCCTGCTTGTCACCTCCCTATCTCCTGATGCTGCCCCATTTACTCTCATGGATTGAGTTCTCTGTTCAAGCCAGCTACTCACCCATGCTACAAAATCCTGCCCCACTCCTGTATGGTCGAGTTTGTTTTTCAGGCTTCTGTGTGGCACAGAGTCCAAGGCCTTGTTAAAGTCAAGGTAGATAACATCAACAGCTACCCCTGGTCCACAGCCCTAATAATGTGAGTCAAAGAACTCGATCAGGTTAGCCTGGCAGGACCTTCCCATTGTGAAGTTACTTTGCTTGGCATCCAGTTGTCCAGATTCTTCAGGAATGCTAGTATCCCTTTTGAGCAACAACTCTATCATCTTACCAGCCACTGAGGTGAGGCTGACAGGCGGAAGTTCCTGTCTCCTTGCTGCTACCACTCTTGTGTATGGGGACCACTATTGCTCTTTTCCAGTCCTGGGGAACTGTCCTGTCTCTCAAGGATCTGCTAAAAAGATTTGCTAGTGGTGCTGCCAGTTCATCACTAAGTTCCCTTAATACGTGTGGGTGGACTCTGTCCTGCCCCATGGCTTTATGGATCTGCTAAAAAGATTTGCTAGTGGTGCTGCCATTTCATCACTAAGTTCCCTTAATATGTGTGGGTGGACTCTGTCCTGCCCCATGGCTTTATCTACCTTTAGTTTGTTTAATTCTGTTCTTTCCCTCTCTGTTGTGAATGGGCCTGTATCCATTACCCCAGGCGACTTCTGTCCCCCTTTGGGTGGGTCCATTACCAGGTGCCTCCTTAGTAAAGACTGAGCAGAAGTACTCATTTAAGGCTTCTGCTTTTTCACTGTCTTCTTCTACCCTCCTCCCATCCCTGCTTATGAACCTGACAATGCCTCCTTTATTTTTATGTCTGTGGGCTGAGCCTACAGACATTTTGGGATTGATCGTAGCTTACAAAAATGGCCAATCATGGAACCTTCTGTTGGACTTTTGGAAGTATCCTTCTGAAAGTCCAATGGAGCTTGAAACAGTCTACCACAATCAGCCACTGCAGAATGAAAGCTGCACTATTTCAGCTGTTACTTCTGCATTCTGGGGCAAGAACTAAGCATGCATGACTCATATGCATGTGTAGTTCCACTGGTGCCACCTTGTTATGACTGGCAAAATGCCATGCACTGCAACTACACATGTATGAGTGCCGCACATGCACAGTCGCATCGCCACTGCCGCAACAGCAGGAAAGAAAACCCTCCCACTGCTGCTGTCCTCCCCACTCCCCATCCCCAGGCCAACATCGGGGGCCCCAGTCCCTGTGTCGGCATTATGTAGCCCCCCAAAGTCATGTGGCATACTGGGAGCCCACCCCAGTGTGCACACATGTATTTATTTTCCCCCTTCCTACATCAGGGTGCCCAATCCCCGTGTCGGCATTATGTAGCCCCCAAAGTCATGTGGCATACTGGGGCCCACCCCAGTGTGCACACATGTATTTATTTTCCCCTTCCTACATCAGGGTGCCCAATCCCGTGTCGGCATTATGTAGCCCCAAAGTCATGTGGCATACTGGGAGCCCACCCCAGTGTGCACACATGTATTTATTTTCCCCCTTCCTACATCAGGGTGCCCAATCCCCGTGTCGGCATTATGTACCCCCCAACTCATGTGGCATACTGGAAGTCCACCCTAGTGTGCCCAAATGTTTGTTTTTTTCTTCCCCCTGCCAACATCGTTTGCCCAATCCCCATGTCAACATCATGCACCCACCCCAAATCATGTGGCACACTGGGAGTCACTCCCGTGTGCCCAGATGTATATTTTTGTTTCCCGTCAACAAAGAAAACCTTCCCGATGTGTTTTTCCTGTAAAAAGAAAATGGTCCTCATCGTCACCCCAGTCCTCCCTCCCCATCCCACCCTCCCACTGAGCACACCTCCCACACATGCACCCTTACCCCATACTTACCTCTGGAGGTCAGCGCTGTCATTTTCTCTGGACTGGGACATGTCTGCACTCTTCAAATCCGAACCGCAATCTAAAAAATCAAGGGTAAGCATGCTATAATGGCATTTAATTGGGTTTTCAACTTATGTTGATAAATCAGCCATTTTTGGAATTTTGGCCCTGAATTTTCAACATGGGGTTCTTGGGATCCCACCCCAGTCACTGGTCATCAGTGTAACTGTCATTTTGTTACCTGGTCCTGAAAGGTGATTTTGCGATTGCTGTGTGAAATTACCTTTTGGGACCAATTAATGAAATGTCAGTACCACTGTTCATGAGGTGGGTCTCAAAAAGTCCATGTTTCAAATTTGGTGACAAAATTCCAAAAAATTACTGCATTACAAGCATGTCTTGCACAGTCTCTATGCATGCTCCTAACTTTGCTAATTTTTAATATTTTCACTCCAGATTTTCAACATTGCCATTTTTGCGTACCTCCTTTTTAACAGTAAAGCTGTCGCTTTTCACATCCTAACAAGCACAGCAAAAACTGCTTCACTGAATGGAGGTGAAGCACTTAAACAATGCAGGAAAAACAAAAAAAATACCCTGTACTGTACCTTTCAAAGAGCTTTATTAAATATGAAATTTAAAAAGTGCAGCTTTGTATCCTTACACCGCAAGTACACTGATAGTTACCCAAACCAGTTTCATGCCTAGCACATCATCAGGGGTGTAACTGACAGCCAGTCATTCTCCACTTAAAGAGACAAGTACCCAATAGCAGCAATATATACAGCAACATTCATATTACAAGTGACAATCACAATAGTGCAAATCAGTTTCTATGTTCCTAAAGTGATCAGTGCTATTAAATACGCTTTACCTCTACATACAGTACATAAACAATTAAATGACTAGAAATCAGAATAAAAAAAAAACACAATTACCACTTACTGGGATACAATTCAAATTCTATGTGCAATCTGCTTTACTCTATGGGTGGGATATTCAAAGGGTTTGTGCATGGCGCAACAGTGTTGCTCCATGCACAACCTCACTGATGCACCCCGGCACGATATTCAAAAGCGGATGTTGCGCAGGGCAATTCCCGATGCTCCGGGGCACACCAGTAATGTATGCGGCGCAAGTGTGTGGGGCTTGCCCATGCATATGCAGCACATCCTAATATTCAGCACGGGATGTGTGGTGCATATGTAGGCACAAACCCACCTTGCATCACACAGGGTGGCGCAAAGATCCACCCCTGAAAAGCAGGAGCAAGTCCTGGCCACCCTCCAGTGGTGGCTCTACACCAACTCCATGGTGCGTGCCCAGTAAAAAATGCTGTGCCCCAGTTGGTGCCCCATGGTGCAGAGACTTCCCCATAGTAACAATATACCAGTGCCCTGGCTGCCATCTGTTGTGCCTCAGCTGTGCCCTGGTAACCATTTGTGGCTAGAGCCGCTACTGCCACCCTCAGGTAAGCCACCAGCCACCAGCTGTGGTGGCTACCCGACCACCCCAGACACAGGCCAGGTGTCATGCCCCCCCGCCGCATACAGGCGTAATGTATCAATATCCCTGGTGGTCCAGTGCACCCTACCCCCATGCCCGATCACGGGCTAATGAATGTTTACCATCCCTGGTGGTCTAGTGGACCCGGCTCCTGCCCGATCGCAGGCAAATGAATGATTTAAATACCCTGGTGGTCCAGTGGACCCACTTCCCAGCCCAATCGCGGGATTAAGTAAATTAAAATATTCCCTGATGGTCCAGTGGACCCACTCCCCAGCCCAATCGCAGGCTTAAGTAAAATAGAATATTCCCTGGTGGTCCAGTGGACCTGATCCCCAGCCCTATCGCGGGCTTCAGTTATAAATAAATGCCCTGGTGGGCCCATCGGCACCCCCTCACCCGCCCACTCAGTGTGGCACGGAAATGAATTGTTTGAATTTGTGGCCTGTTTGGAAAACAGTAATGAGAATTTGAAGTTCATGGTTCAGTGTGATCTCCTGTCGGTCTCCTTCCTGGATGTACAAATAATTAAGAAACAGGATGGTACATTGCAGACATCCCTATATAGGAAGGAGACTGACAGGAACTCATTGCTGTTGGCATCGAGTTGCCACCCACACCATATGATTGCAAATATCCCAAAGGCCCAACTGTTACGAGTCTGAAGAAACTGTAGTGAGGAACATGACTATGAGAGATGTGGTTCAGATATGTGTAAGAGGTATGTTGAAAGAGGCTATGGCAAGAATACTGTTGATAGGGCTTTTAGGGAGGTCAGTCAGACTAATAGGTCCAGCCTTCTTAGAGTCAGGGAACCCAGCGAGAATTAAGAGAGGGACAGTTTGAACTTTGTGACCACCTTCACTAGGCACTCAGGACAAATGCAGAGTATCTTGGAAAGGAATTGGAATATTTTGGAATCTGCCCCTTTCTTAGGGAGGTCACCAAACAAAAACAATAATGGTGTACAGAAAAGGTAAAAACATCAGGGAAAGGTTAGCACACAGTTATACACCAGGTCCTAGGGGGACTGTGCATCCAACATCATTATCAACAGGGATGTTTACTTGTGGAAATTGTAAGTTTTGTAAACATGTGATTAAATGTAAAACATTTTCCACATGTAACAGTACAACTAGTTACACTTTTAGGAATTTTATTAGTTGTACCACTGAGTATGTAGTGTATTTTGCTACTTGCCAGTGTGGTGCCTTTTACGTAGGCAAAACTGCCAGAATGTTAAAGGAGAGGGTGGGGGAGCACATGAGGTCAATTTTCAATCAAGATGATAGAAGTGCTCTGTCCTGCCATTGTAAGATGAATAGAAATCCCACTGTGGCTCATGTATTTAAGTTCTGTGGTGTAGAAAGAGTAAACTTAGGTGTACAAAGTGGAAATCTGGATGAGAAGTTGTCTGAAAGGGAATCCTTCTGGATATTTATGCTGGAGGGCTTACAGACACCTGGACTAAATGATAAAATTGATCTGATGCCCTGTATTAATCACAGACTTAAAAAGTAATAAGTAAGAGAGCAAAAAAAAAGCAAAAACAGAAAAGAAGTAAAAAAGTAAGAACGAGGGACACACTTGTGAATGTGTGCTGAACCAGACTTAGTGGTAGAGCCATGTGTACAGTCTTAGATGACTAGATTATATATATATATCTATATTGATAAGATTTATCCAATAATAATTTCTCCCATTAATTCCCCTTTTCTCTATGTGTTTTTCTCTCTCTTCTAGGTAATAGGAGGAATTGCCTAGGGCTGCCTCACCTGTGTGAACAATATACCTATAGAGTAAAGCAGATTGCACATAGAATTTGAATTGTATCCCAGCAAGTGCTAATTGTCTCTTTTTATAAATTCTGATTTCCAGTCATTTAATGATATATGTATTGTGAGTCTGGAATAGTTTGCCAATAGAGGCTGTGGCTAGCAATACTATGGAAGAATTTAAACATAGGCTAAATAAGCACTTAAAAAACAATTAGTTCAGGGGCTGTCACTAAGATAGGCACCAATACTGGCAAACATTATGGACAATTGTTTCCTTTGCTTTGACAAATCTGTAAAACCTATGAAATAGAGGTAAGGGGTATTTAATAGCACTGATCACTTTAGGAACATAGGAACTGATTTGCGTTGTTGTGACTGTTACTTGTTGTAATATGAATGTTGCTGTATATATTGCTGCTATTGGGTACTTGTCTCTTCAAGGAAAATGACTGTTTAAGTGGAGAATGACTGGCTGTCAGTTACACCCCCGATGACGTGCTAGGCATGAAACCGGTTGGGGTAACTATCAGCGTACCTGCGGTGTAAGGATGCATGGTGGCACTTTTTAAATTTCATATTTAATAAAGCTCTTTGAAAGGTACAGTGGAGGGTGCGTTTTTTTTGTTTTTCCTCCTATTTTTCCCATCCTGCCCAAAATGTGTTTTCGCACCTGTGGCACAGAATGGCGCAGTCACTCTGCGAAATCACCTTTCAGGACAAGTGAACAAAATTACACTGGCACTGTTCATGAGGAGGGGTCCCAAAAAGGCCATGTTAAAAATTTGGTGCAACACCTCCAAAAAATGGTTAAGTTACACCTGGGCATTCAATAAATACAGGTTACTCACCTGTAGCAGGAGTTCTAGGAATGGTATATGTTGTTCATCCACACTGTCTGGCAGGTTCCTTGCCGCTTTAAATCTTGCCGGAAGGTCTTCAAGCTGGCTCCTCCCACCCACCCGGGTGGTAAAACTCTCGGCTCCACCCCATGACGCCAGATCTGGCCCGCTGGAAGCTCAGGTTGTGCGTCGAAGCCGGGGAGGTCGGGTGGGTCGAGTGGATGAACAACATATACCATTCCTAGAACTCCTGTTACAGGTGAGTAACCTGTATTTCTAGGGACATGGATATGTTGTTCATCCACACTGTCTGGCAGACTCCTAGCAGTTCTCCGGGAGGAGGGAGGCAAGGCGCACACCCCCTACTTAGGGAATAAAGACTGGAGAACCGAGGCCCCAAAACCAGCATCCCGGCATGACTCAAGGTCGATGTGGTAATGGGTAATGAAGGTGTGTGCTGACTTCCAGGTAGCAGCCCTGCAGATTTCCTGGATAGGGACGTCCCTGGAAGCAGCCACCGATGCAGCAGTATGACGGGTAGAATGAGCTCTTATCCCTCTGGGAGGCTCCATGCC
The DNA here is from genome assembly GCA_016271365.2 of Neoceratodus forsteri. Lineage (NCBI taxonomy): Eukaryota > Metazoa > Chordata > Ceratodontiformes > Ceratodontidae > Neoceratodus > Neoceratodus forsteri. The sequence goes on from CM057456.1 coordinate 717,465,718, forward strand.
CGCCAACTTATAGCAGAGATCTATGCAGGAGGTGACCTACCTGCTTATCGTCTCTTGGCTGCAGGTCTGCCAGGTGCGGCTTCAGCATAGGTGACAAACAGCTGGCGAACCTCTCCCAATTTCAACCAGTCGCTCATATAATATGACGCCCTTCTAGGAGTCCAAAGTATGGAGCCTGTATTCGGCCTCGAGGTGTGATTGGGGTAGAACACCGGCAGAGTCAACACCTGGTTAAGGTGAAACTCCGACACCACCTTGGTGAGGAATTTGGTGGGGCGCAGGACAACCTTGTCCCTGTGGAAGACCAGGTAAGGAGACTCGATGCAGAGCTCCTGGAGTTCTCCCATCCTTCTGGCTGACGGATAGCCACCAAGAAGGCGGTCTTCCACAACAGGTGAGAGAGTTCACACCTGTGCATTGGTTGAATAGGCTTGCCCATGAGCTTTACCAATACCAGCAGTAAATCCCACAGAGGTGGAGGTTCTTGCACCGGAGGGAAAGTGATCAAGGCCTTTGAAAAAGCGCCAGACCACCTTCTCCTGTGCCACCGACTGCTCCCAGCCCGCGCCCGGTAAGCAGAGATGGCTGCCAGGTGCACCTTTAGGGTCGTCGACCTAAGCCCTTGACTAGAAAGGGACCATAAATAGTCCAAAATGCTTGCCAAAGAACAGGAGGAAGGGTCCAAGCCCTTGCCCTGACACCAGATGGAAAATCTCTTCCATTTGAAGGCATAGCATTTTCTGGTCGACTCCTTAGGGACGCCTCAACAACATTGAGGACCTCGTCCGGAAGACCAAGGCCTGGAACTCTAGCGCTCAGGAACCAGGCTGTCAGGTGCAGGGATTGAAGGTCCGGATGGAACACCTTCCCCTGATTGACTGAGAGCAGGTCCGGGCGAGCTGGAAGCTGCCTCGGGAGCCTGGAGCTGAGGCTGAGGAGATCTGGTACCAGAACTGGCGGGGCCAGTCTGGGGCTATCAGAATCACTTGCGCCTTGTCCCTCCTTGCCTTGAGAAGCACCTTGTGAATCAAGGGAAATGGGGAAAAGGCGTAAAAGAGGCCCGGGGTCCACAGCCTCGAGAAGGCATCCCCCTGCAGCGAGCCCTGCTGAGGGGGGTGGGCATGAAACAACCTCAGCTTCACATTCTCCCTGAGGCAAACAGGTCCACCTGAGGTGTGCCCAGTGGAGAACAGATCTTGTACTACCTCCGGCAGGAGAGACACTCATGAGATGCAGCCCCTATCCGGCTCAGGGCATGGCCAGGGTGTTGGGCTCCTGCCACATGAATGGCTGGGAGATCGGCCTCCAGGCTGCGCACAGTGACCAAATGCAGAGAGCTTCCTGCATAGAAGCATGGAACGCTGGGCCCGCCCTGGCGGTTTAGGTAGTACATTGTCGTGGTATTGTCCGCCTGGACTAGGACCACTTGACCCCGGAGAAACGGAGCAAAGGTGGAGAGCTAGGCAGACCACTCGGAGCTCCTGCAGGTTGATGTGGCATCTGGACTCCCGTGGGGACCAGAGGCCGTGCGCTCGGTGTTCCCCCAGATGGGCACCCCAACCCATCAGAGAGGCATCGGTCGATAGAGAGACCGTCGGCTCGGGGCGGACAAATGGGATGCCCTCCTGCAGATGAGATGGAATGGTCCACCACTGGAGAGCGTTCCACATCTCCTGGGTCACCATCACTAGCTGGTCCAATGGATCGCAGCACTGTGACCACTGGCTGGCTAGACCCCACTGAAGGGGGCGCATGTGCCAGCGTGCCCAACGGACCACGCTGGTACAGGCTGCCATGAGACCCAGGAGGTGCAGGAAGTCCCAGGCAGGGCGCGATTGCCCAACCAGAAATGATTGGGCAAAGGAGGTAAGAACCTAGGCCCTGTCCGCCGGGAGCCGTGCTCTGGCTCGAAGAGAGTCGAGCTCTGCCCCGATAAACAGAATCACCTGCTTCGGCTCGAGTTCCGACTTGGCCTCGTTGATGAGAAGGCCGACTTGAGAGCAAACCTGGAGGGCCAGATCTCTGGACCGCTCCACCTCCTGTCTGGAGGGGGCTGCTATCAGCCAATCGTCCAGGTAAGGGTACACCTGGACCCCCAGCCGCAGGAAAGCTGTCACCACTGCAATGCATTTGGTGAAGACCCTGGGAGCTGAAAACAGGCCGAAGGGCATGGCTCGAATCAAGAGGGATCCTCTTGCTCGAAAGCGAAGGAATCTCCGATGTGATGGATGGATAGGGATGTGAAAGAACGCGTCCTGCAGGTCCAGAAGCAGAACCACCGCCGTGTTCCAGAGATGGTATTATCTCACGAGTGACCATCCTGAAGGTTCAAGACCTTAGGAACTTGTTCAGGTTGTGTAGATCGAGAATGGGGCACCAGCCCCCCGTCCGTTTCGGAACCAGGAAGTACCTGGACACAAACCCCGGGTCTGAGGGGGGATCCGCTACCTCCCTGATCACCTCCTTTTGGAGGGGAAGAGTGATGTCGGCCCGATGAGCCGACAGTGAGACTGCGGACCCCGAGGCCCCCCGAGATGCGACGGCTCTGAAGGGCAGGGCCTGCTTGAATTCTAGAGGCAGGCCTTTTCCCACCACCTCCAGTACCCACCTGTCCTGGTAACAATGGACGGGTGTAAAGGAATGTCAGAGCTGTCCCCACGGGAACCAGGGTGAGGTGGCGGGGAGGGCGACACCCCTCAGCCCGTCACTGGGCAGGCTTGGAGGAGGGACGGCCGAGGACCTCCTGGGCCTTTACCTCCCTGCTTCCTGTTGGAGGAAGCCGATGGCTTGGGTTTGGGATGCCAAGCCGAGCCTGCTAGCCCTGGCGTTGCTGGGCGGCGCACGGGCGCAGGAAGGACCAGTGAGAAAGGCTTAGGCTGAGGCTTCGGCCTTTGTCCTTCTGAGTGGAAGAGACTGAGTCCAAGGTAGCATTGGACTTCTCGATCCTCTGCAGGTGACCTTCCACCCCAGGGCTGAAGAGGTCAGTCCCCAAAAAGGGAACATCCGCCAACTTGTGCTGGGTATCCGAAGTAAAGGTGGATATCCTCAGCCAAGCCCGACGACGCATGGCCACTACGGCTGCCACAGACCTGGCACATGAGTCCCCAATCTCTAAAGCAGTCTGGAGCTGCTGTTTGGCCACTGCCCTGCCCTGGTCCTGCACCTGCCTGACCGTAGTCTGCAGATCCGCGGGAAGATGAGGGACGACCTCATCCAGGGAGCCCAACAGGGCATGGGAAAAATGTGACATGAGGACGGCCGAACTGGCCTGGCCAGAGGCCGAGAGAGGGCCAGCATAGACTTTCGCCTGGCGCCAATCCAATTTCTGGATTCCTTGTCGGGAGGTTTGTCCACACCCCATGCTCCAAGGCCAGAAAATGCTTGTCAGTAACCAACCCCTCAGCAGAGGGGTGTTTGAAACCGGACAGGGAACCGGTAGAGACCACATACTTCCTGGCCATCCTGGCCAAAGGCGCAGGGCAGGAAGCAGGGCGCTGCCAAAGCTCCAAGGCCGGGCCCACTATGGCCTTGGCCACTGGAAAGGCCTCCGTAGGGGAATCCCCTCGGTCCAGAATCTCCGTGAGGGGATACCTGTCCCATTTAGAAATGGGTTCGAGCTTCATCCCAGTGGACTCTGAGATGAGCCAAAGCAATCCTAGGAAGGACGAAGGGCTATCGTCCACCGACTGTCCTCCTGAGGACTCCAAGTCCATTCGCTTGGAGAAAAGGGAGGAATCATCCTCGGACTCGGAAGAGTCCTCAAAGAGCTGACTCGGGCCTGAGCCACCCTCCACCTGCCGAGGCTTATTGGGAGTGAGGATGACAGACAGCCTATGGGGCAGTCCCTGAGGCCGATCGAGATATTTGGTCGGAGCCCCAAATAACAGCTGTGGAGGCAGGTTCCACCAGAATCAGTGGGCAGTTGAATTTGTCAACAACCGCCTGGGAACAGGCCTCGGCTACAATGAGGGGTTGTTTCTGCCACTCCAGTGACAGCCACTTAATGGCTGGGAAGACGACTGGGTCGGCTTATTCCCGGTCAGAAGGAGCTGTTACACATGAGTTCCTCATACCTCGACACAACTTGCGCCAAGTCTCCCCTCATCCGAGGAGGAGGAAGAGGAAGCGGCGCCCGGCGCTTGCCATGGTGCGAGACCAAGACCGCCATGGCGGCGGGATCGCTGGACATAGAGCGCCCGAGACCGAGACCGAGAACCTCAGCTAGGGCCGAGGACGTGCGGGAGGTGTCAGGAATCGCACTTCCTCGGTTCAGAATATTCCACAAGGCTCCGGACCGGAGGCACAGACGAGCCAGACGGGACCCTCAACTCCCTAGGGGAACCGGGAGAGGGATTCTCAGCTTCTCCAGCCGACAACCCGTTCAGCGGGTCGAGAAAAATCTCAACGCGTCGGCGGGAGTCTCGGTCAACTGGCCTGGCCGGGGACACCGTGAAGCCAGTGGCGAGCCGAAGTGGAGGCAGTCGACTGTCGACTACTGGGGAGGATCTTTCCCACCCCAAGAGCGTCGACAGTGAGACTTACTTTTGCTCTTTTGGACCGAGAAAACGGTCCAGAAGAATTTGGACCCTCACCTTCTGGCCGAGAGGTCAGACAACTCCTTAAAAGAAGCGAACCGAGGCACCGAGAGAAGCGGGACAAAAGCCGCGCAGCGAGGTAGAAGTGGCCCGCGCCGCCTCCTCTTGAGGCGATCATCTCTCGAGCTGATCCGCCCGAGCCGCCGCCCGCAGACACCGCCAACGGGCCTCTTTAGACTTAACCGGAGGAAATCTTTTCTCGGGACGCCCCAGCTGTAAACGGGCAGCACGGTCTTCGAGGATGTAGGCCGAAAAAGAAGAGCACAGGTCGCAAGCCTGCGGGTCGTGCTCAAGGCCTAAGCAGTAGAGTGGAGTATGGATCTGTCCGAGACATCTTCTGCCCGCAAGGGCATCTCCGGAAACCGGGAGTCGATTTGTCCATCGCAGCCACGAGAGAGAGAGAAGACCAAAGTCTTTTAGCAAAAAACTTTAATTTCAAGACCTCAAGAATTAGGAACCAGTCTTATACGCAGAGCGTTAAGGAGGGAACCTGAGCTTCCCAGCTGTAAGGAAGATCTGGCGTCATGGGGCGGAGCCGAGAGTTTTACCACCCGGGTGGGTGGGAGGAGCCAGCTTGAAGACCTTCCGGCAAGATTTAAAGCGGCAAGGAACCTGCCAGACAGTGTGGATGAACAACATATCCATGTCCCTAGAATTTCTACGCACACGTATAACTTTGGTCATTTGGCAGCTCGTCACAGCTGCATCTGCTCTGGCTAGAACTTGTTCCTTTTGTCGCTTGTGTACCTAAAGAAGGTCTTATTGCCTCCTTTAACCCCCCATGCTATGTCTTTCACAGTCGGCGCCTTTGATTTTCTGATCGCCGTTCCTGCCTCCTTCAAGTTGCACTTGTATGCCTCCCTATCTATTTCACTATTTGAGCCCTTGTATCTTTGTAATGCTAGTCTCTTTTTCCTCACTGCAACTGCCACCTCCTTTGTGAACCATAGCGGATTTCTTTTTTTCTTCATCTTACTGACTAGCCTGGAGTATTTTGCAGTAACCTTCGCTAGTGCTTCTCTTATGTTTATCCAACATTTCTCTACCCTTCCTTTTGCCTTCCTCTTGAGGATATCCCTAAAGCATATTTTTCATCTGATCAAAATCTGTTCTTCTAAGTCTATGACCCGTGTCTTAGTGTGACTTGTTTCCTTGGCCTTTTTGACCTTGAACTAAACAGATTTGTGCTCACTTGACCCCAGATGGCACCCCACCTCCACCTCCTGGACCTTGCCGCTGCTTGTGAGCACCAGGTCCAGGACTGTGTTTTCTCTAGTGGGGGCCGCGACAAGCTGATTAAGTCCTGCCCCTCCCAGGGTGTTTAGGAATTTTCTGCTCCTAGATGTGGATGCTGTGCAGGAGTTCCAGTCCACATCTGGAAGGTTGAAATCCCCCATCAGCATGACTTCTCCTTTTTTGGCCATCTTTAGTATGTTTTCAAGTATTGCTTTGTCTCCTTCTGCCCCTTGTGAGGGAGGTCTGTATATCACTCCTAGTCTAAGGGCTGAGCATGAGCCTGGTTCAAGAGTGACCCAGAGTACCTCAGGTTCATCTTGGGACCTCTGGACCTCCATAGCTTTTATGTCCTCCCTTATATATAATGCAACCCCCCACCCCTACCTCCTATCCTGTCTTTCCTGAATAATGTGTAACCTGGGATTGCAACATCCCATTCATGGCTCTCATCTAGCCATGTTTCTATGACTGCAACTCAGTCCAATCCTACACCTGCTATTTTGGGTGAGAGTTCTAGGATTTTGCTAGTCAGACTCTGGGCATTGGTTATTAGTGCCTTCCAGAGTCCGGCATCCTTGATCCTTTGTTTCCTTGTACTTTGTTTAACTTGTATGACCTTCATGCTCTCCTGTTGTTTATGTCTATGTGATTGTGGATAGGTGCACACAGTGAGAAAGTGGTGGTAGTAGTATTCAGACCAGGGTTCCATGGTCACAGTTCCACACTCTAATCGCTAGGCTAGAACTCCTTCCAATGAATCAGTGAACCTGTTGCTCAGCTTTAAAGTATGTCTACTATATCATGGTGCTTCTGTTTCCAAGGAGTATAGGGAGTAATGATGCCGGCTGCTGTGCAGTCCGTGCTCACAGGGAGCTACTGACTTAGAATGGTGCCATGCACACCTGTAAGTGAGACAGTGTCCTTAACATAACTGCTTCTGTTTCTGTAGCATTGTTACAAGAAGTAATTAAACTGAGGACATGTGCCCTTCTGATCACAGGTGCAGTGTGCCACCATCCTGATTCAATGGTTACAGTACCTAACAGAGCAGAACACTCAGCAGTGTCACTGCTCCTGATGCAGGCAATGCAAGAACAGCCTACACAAAACAAACACTGCTTGAAGTGAATTGAGATCTTTAAATTACAAGCTATTGCAATTCAGCCCAGTGAACAAACATCCTACTGCTCCCAGTGCACCCTGGGGAAAGAAATGAGAGAGGCATGGACACAGAAGCAACCAGCTAAGGGACTGGAATAAAATTCATTAAAGCAGTAAGTAGTACTTATTAATCAGAAAAAAAACTCATTACATAGCTTTTTATCTAAAATATATTTCTGACATCATGAGCTTCACTCTAAATATATTATTTCTCTCAAATATTTTTAAAGCAAGTTTTATAACTAATTCTACAAGTAGAATCATCATTACAGATGACTGCCGCTCACAATTTTGAAAATCTCTTCCATTGAGGATACATTTTGAATGTACATACTAGAGAGTTACACTGTGACTGTATTATGATGGTGGTACTACATATTTCTGATAGTAAATAGCCTAGCACTACACACAGATATTTCATTTTTTTCATGGTGGGCATGGCACAGGAACAGGAACTATTAACAGTGTCTAAATCCTCTATCTCAGTTCAGGAATGAAAGAAGATGAATTAAAAAATTGGCATATTAATGTTTTCTGCCAGAATCACATTATTGCTGAAAAAAGACCTACTTGATGACTAACAAGCAATGCTGTTTTAAGTGCAGTGCTAGGAAGGGGCAGAGGGGAATCAAACTAGGAGTGGAAGAACAATAAAAAGGTTCTGAGGTTTGCAACAGTTCTCATAAACCATGAATAGTTCTGACAGTTATCCGAGCCTAATCTGAACTTTCAGAACCTTTATATTTTTTAGTACGAAAACCTAGTTTAACCACAACTTTCCACCTATAAGCTATTGCCGGTGAAGGAAAAGGAATCTAAAACCAACTTGGAGTGGTACTACAGTTTGGTAAATATAATCAGTGTCATCTACAGTAGCTAGTTAGTACATCTTATGTAATACTACTGGGAGTATGACCAACTAACATGCATTTGGCTCATTAGGTCCTTTCTCCACCAACAGTTTTCTTTCCAGATAACAACCTGCTGGAGGAGCACATTAAGTTCTGAAATCAATGCTTTTAAAAGAATCACAACCTTTTCAGAATACTGCAGCATTCTCAGCTCAGATTGGCTTAATCTTCAGCTGGCTCACCAATGCAATGATATTGTTACGGCCTGCAGTGCTGACAGCCAGGATTCAAGAGCAGACCTTGAACGTCGGCGGGTTGGCTGGGGGGAAGGAGGCGGAGTGTCCAGGGGACTGCTCGTCTTCTCTGGGGAGGGAGGGGACCTGGCACACAGTGCCTACCAACTCCTAGCATTGGCTGGGGGGAGTACAGCAGTCCAGGACCATGCTGCCTGGCCTTGTTGGATGGAGCCAGCGGACCTCTGCATGTCGGTGGTGGGAAAGTGCCCAACCATGTGCCAGGGTCGTTGCATGACTGACTTCATTCCGGCAGGTCAAGGGAGGACACACAAGGGAAAAAACACCTCGATATGAGCCTCAAGATGCCCAGATACTGGTGAGTACTGGTACCAAGCTGATACATGGGGTCTGCCCCCCCCCCGCCATCGACCAAGGGCAAAAATAGAAGCATAACAAAAAAAAAATATTGGTTTAACCTTGTTATTTTTCTGTCTGTGTAATTCTTTGTTTTCTGCCCCCTTGGTTTTCAAAACCAGCTTTGTATAATAGCTGCCCAACTGTGCTCCAACCAGTGACATCGTCAGTTACAGTTAGTCAGTTACTCCTGGTGATGATGCTGATACTGCTACTGCTACTGGCATGGCCTACTTCGGTTCCACCATGCCACAGCAACACAGAAGTCTGTCGACCATCAGCACAGCAATGGCATAACACTGCCAACTGGTGTTGTGCCATCACTGGGGGAACAAGTGTTTTTTGTGGGGGGGCTTTGCCCCCACACACCCCATCTGAGGCTCTGACCCCCCACTCCTACATAAATTAACCAATTCCAAGTTGGAGTTGGTTCGGGGAAGGGGCATACACCTGCGAGGCAACAGTGTCAGGAACCCAACAGACCATCACAGCAAACTGCCTAAAATACCGTTCTGATGGTTGCTGTATTCCTGTCGCCATTGCGATGGGATATGGCTTACTTCACAGATGAAATAGAGTAGATCCTTAGAGTGCTCAACTTTACTAGCAGAGGCAACTTATACAACTACCAATATTGATATTGGAAACCAGTGACTAATGACAACTGATGATGTTACTGGTTGTAGCAACTATAATGGTACTATGGGGGTGCTACATAAAGAACTTGTTTTAAAGACCAGGGAAACAGAAAACAAAAAAGGGAGAGATGTACAGAAAGAGAATAGGGATAAGCAAATCGGGAAAACAGCAGTGCTTCCCTCCCTCTTTAAAGTTTCTTTTTTCGTTCACCAGAACACATTGTCTGCTGTCTCCTGGCCTGATTACCAAGGACATCTTGATCAGGTGTGAAAGGGCAGGAGAACTCAGGGTGTTCAGTTAGTCTGCATAGTATTTGCAAATGTTTAGAGGCTGGTACCTCCCATGAACTGTGTGCCTCACCTCCATGGCATCCAGCCTCCTGCCAGTCCTAGGCTAGGACACCCAAGTCTGCACATGAACTTATGGCTCACAAGTGGCAGAACAGGGTAATGCCAATGCACCAGGGTCTGAAAGTGAATTCCCTTTCTGGTGGCATCCAGGATCTAGGATGGGGTTTCCATTGTGCTATTTTCTGCCTTGGTTAAAGCAGTGTAAGATGCAGGCCTTGGTTACCTGAGGCGGTACTTCAGAAATTAGACCTCTTCATAAGGAATGGGTCAGGTTTTCCCCAGTCTGTTCATCTAGTGTACCATTTACCTGCTGACACTTGGTATCTATCATAGCGGCTTCCACAGCGATACCTTTGCTCCACCATAAAGGGCTGATAAATATACATCTTCATAGAAAACATCAGTACCATCAGTTAGAAAGTGTTAATGTGCCCAGTGGCTGCTATTCCGCACCCCCCCCCCACACACACACACACACACCGAGTAGTAGCACATCACCTCCCTAACAGAGATCTTTCTGGAGTCCTAAATTGGGTACCATAAGACAGAAGCCCAAAGATGAGAGCCCTTAGACTGGAGCTCAGAGATAGGAGCCCATAGTCTAGAGCCCAGAGATAGGAATCCTTAGACTGGAGCCCAGAGATGGGAACCCATAGACTAGCGCCTAGAGATGAGAACCCTTAGACTGGAGCCCAGAGATGGGAACCCTTAGACTGGAGCCCAGGAATGGGAACCCTCAGACCACAGTCCAGAGATGGGAACCCCTAGACTGGAGTCCAGTGATGGGAACCCTTAGACTGGAACTCTGAGATGGGAATCTTTAGACTGGAACCCAGAGATGGGTATCCTTAGACTAGAACCCAGAGATGTGAATTCTTTGACTGAAGCCCAGAGATGGGAACCCTTACACTGGAGCCAACTCAGAGATGGGAATCCTTAGACTGGAGACCAGAGATGGGAACTCTTAGACAAGCCCAGAGACAGGAACCTTTAGACTGGGGCCCAGAGATGGAATCCTTAGACAGGAGCCTAGAGATGGGAACCCTTAGACCAGAGCCCAGAAATGGGAACCCTTTGATCAGTGCCCAGAGATGGGAACCCTTAGACTGGAACCCAGAGATAGAACTCTGAGACTGGAACTCAGAGCTGGGAATCCTAATACAGGAGCCTGGAACTCAGATATGAGAACCCTTACACTGAAGCCCAGAGGTGAGAGCCCTTAGACTGGAGCTCAGAGATGGGAACCCTTACACTGGAGCCCAGAGATAGGAACCCTTAGACTGAGCCAGTAGATGGAACTTTTAGACTGGCACCCAGAGATGGCAGCCTTTAGACTGGATCTCAAAGATGGGAACCCTTAGAATGGAGCCTAGAGATGGAACCCTTAGACTGGAACCCGAGATGGCAATTATGAATTCCACAGGCTGAATTTTCTAAGTATTTTCTTCCCATTCTTTGTGTTTGAAACTGATCATATGCCACCAGACCACTATGTAGCAACATTAATGCAGCATATTTTGCGTTAACTTTTCATCATTATACAACATGGCCGTGGCATCTGATCATACTCTTTCATTTGGCAAACTTTGCTTATGAATTGTAATTTATGTCAGTTGTTTCCTTTGCCATCTATTGAAAATTCATAGCTTAAGTAATTTTCAGCTGAGATCTGCAAGATTCTTTGTGTAAGTTCTGAGTTACAACTAATATCAATAGATGGAGAGAGGATCCAGCAAAGGATGATTCAAAATAAAATGAAGGTGGAGAGTTAATAACCATTTAACTAAAAACCTTACTATTTGGTTATTTGGGTCGTTTCACAGATTTTACTGTTCCACTGGAGCCCTGCTACAACATATTCCATTTATGCAATTAAAATCCTTGTTTGAATGGCTGGTTTGATGATATTAAGTAATGATTATTTGGTTCAACAGGTAGAGGACCCATTCATTGCACAGTTCAAAACAGCTGATCCATGTATTGTTGATTCTTTGTTTCTACGTGTAGCTTCAGCAACCACAACAGACCAATGTGGGCCAAGCAGCTTCCCAGGCTAACCTATTGCATTTGGCTCACACTCAGGCCTCCATGTCCCAAAGTCCAGTCGACAGGCTTCCTCTTCTTCCTCTTCATCCTCTTCCTCCTCAGCTCTCAGTGTTGGCCAGTTAGTCAGCAGTAAGTATTCTCTCTTCCTGGTGTCATGCCTATCTTTTGATTGAAGTTCTATTTTCCTTCAGCAATAACAGAGCCATTTGATTTAAAAGGAAGAAAACAACTTCAAATATGAAAGTGTTTTCACCAAAAGTCTTGTAGTCTTGCATCAGTGCTTCTTTTTGTTGGGGTGGTTGGGGGGCTCTATGACTGTTCTTCAAGGCAAACCAATGTTAGTTACCTTAAATTTCTAATAATCCCATTCTGCTTGACAACTACAGAAATCTCATTTCCATGTTGGCTACAGTGAAGCCTTGTAATCCTGACTGATATCCTTTTGCTCTGTTGAATTGCAGCACACTTACTTGGCATCCAACACTTTGCCCACGTCTTAGAATTCATTTTTTTTTTTTTTTAACTAGATGCCCTTACCCCATTTCCCCCACATAAGTTATTTGGGTCTGTTTGGACTTATTTCCCCCAGCCAAGAGGGTGGGTGAGAAACGACACTGTAAAGCATACAAAGCACACTGAAGCTGCTGAGCATTTATAATAATGTTACTTTATTATACCAAAACCCAAGCCACCAAAGCAAATTAAAGTACAACATACATGCAAGTTATTACAACAAAGTAACTCGCATATTAGCAGTACTGATAAGGCAGGAGAGGCAAAAAAGGGACTGGACTGACCAACCCTCAATCTTGCCTCTAAATGAGGCATTGACTGGGGACTAGTGGTGGTATGCAGGTATGTCCTTAAATATTGACTTAATTAATCAGGACTATGCAACCTGCTTCATGAGAAACACGTGCAGATTTCCAAATTAAATCACTCTGAGTGATCAGTGAACTAAGCGAGAATGTGACTAAAAACAAAAGATAATGAAAACTGAAGGTTCGCTGTCAGTTAAAAACTCCTCACTACCACTAGTGCTTTTAGAAGTCCAAGGGTGGATTTTCAAAAGGTGGTGCAAGGCTTACATAGAGCCCTGCGCCATGGGACGTAGGTTTTGCCGGTGCACCGAACCCCTTTGCCACAACTGTGCTCAATTTTCCAGTCCCGGGCGCAGTTGTGACAGTTTCCATGTTTTACGGCAGCTTGCGCCACATATCTGGCACAAGCTCTGTAACTTAGGCCCCCAGGAGTGGTGCATGCTAGACCACAAAACTGTGGTCTAAGGAACTGTGAGGGGTGCAAGGGTTGGAAATTCCCAGTTGTTTCTCAGAAACTGCCACAAGTCCTGTGCACCACATGTTCACTGCACCGGGGACTTGCAGCATTTTTGACATTATGAAAATCTGGCCCCAAATCTTATGTTGCTTAACCTTGATAGATAATGGTCACCAAAGCAAAACAGAGTTAAAAAGAAATGAATCACTGTCACTGTCACTGTATTAAAGTGCTGTACTGCAAAAGCAATCATTTTTAGTATAAATCTACATATAATACATCAAATAAGGCACAAATTAAGGAGTGCTAATGGCAATTTCAGACATAATTTCCCACATCATGTAGCTGAGAAACAAGAGATAACTGAAAATGAACATGAGAAACTGTATGTAGCTCCTTGTAAGTTGAAATATCAGGATCACATATTGATTTCTTTCAGAGTGGTCATTCTGTTCTTATTTTCAATTGTCGACTGTCATGCATGCAGTTCATGCTGGCAGAACACTCATGATGTATGCACTGGCAGTAATATAGAAAAGAAGAGGCTCAGTAAGCAGCTGACTTCAGTGCCTCAGCCAATGCCATTCCTTGGTTGGCTTGCAGAGGTAGCCCCAACCCCCTCCCCAGTAGCTTAGTGTCTCACATCTGTGATGTGCCCAGCACCTTTGCTGGTCCCACACAGAATACCTGGGTCTACTTGCAAACCTGTGTCTCCCTGGGGAAGCAAGAAGAGCTGACATTTAGACTCCATTTCAAAGTAGCGTAGAGCACCTTCTTTATCCACTGCACTAGAACTGGTGTTTGCAAACTGACAATGGGTTGCACTGTATCAGCAGCACCTTTCGCTTGAAACTGAGGTCTCAGAAAAGAGACTTCGAACAATAGACACGTCTCTCAGAGATGCCTCGCCCTTATGAGGATTATGCTGCATTGTTAGGCAGCTGAGCAAGCCTTGCATTGTCACTGCCCCATGCCATCTGCAACTTTGCTGAATGCTTCAATCTGACCTGGGAGTTACACACAACAGAAAGAGCTTCAGTTCTCCACCAATCTTGTCAATCACCATGATAAGCCATACACTGAAAAAAATATCTAAATCTGCCTAAGTTCCTCTCTTTCTGTGTATTCTCATTGTGTATCTTATGTAGAGCAGAAAGCTTCCAGCAATAATAAATGGGACAACTCATGGAAAACATGGGTTCATATTACAATTTCCCAGCTTGTAATTGTGAGAACCCGGGGCCAGAAGCAAGGCACTCTGTATAGGCTTTCTTTCCACCACTGTGTTCTCAGCCACTAATAATCCTTTATTGACTGCCTGCAGTCCAGTGGGAGTTAAATGGAAACCTGGGAGATGTCTGTTGGTGATCTGAAGATGAAGCAAAAGCCAATAATGCTAGTCATAAAATTTAGCAATAAAAAAAAACACCATGGAACAAGAGCAAGATGTCAATTGCTCAGACAGCACTGGCCATCTCGTTAAGTTTTATCAGTTTTATTATTGTTTGTTGCGGTTTCAAAAACCCAGAGACTTAATTAGCCCTTACCTCATGGTTTAAAACATCGAGCTTGATGTTTTAAAGTTTAGGTTTTTGTTTCTTAATTACAACTCTTGACTAACCTACCTTCCAGTGAAAGTCTTTTAGCCTCAGTTCTCAGAACCAATGACCTCATATAGCTTGTGAATACTTGTTGTTTTAAAAATCTGACTTTGCTCCCAAAGCCCTATGCTGCTGAGCAGGTCTGCTCCCCATTCTTTCCATAAATGCATAAGGGCCTCACTCTCACAAAGTTCTGTTTTCTTGCTTTCCAATCGTAAAACTGTTCTCTGAATAGGTCCCTTTATAGTACATAGTAATAAACATAAATGTAATTAAATGTCTAGTACTGCCTGAATAGCCAACAGTTTCATTCATTTTTAAAAATAACCCACTGTTGTGTTTAATTTCTGAAGAATATTTCTTTAATTTTTTTTGTTTTGTTAATTAGAAGATTTTCTACCTGGCAGTCCAGAGTGTGATGGTGTTAGAACAGTACTCCTTCGGCCTGGAAGGAAGCTGGCCTATCTAGTTATAGTACTCTTTTCCTCATCAACATTCGACCTCACTCATTGTGAACTCATAATTGACCAACCTGGCAGAAAGTTAATGGCTCCTCTTTGTCATTCATGATATCATAAGCAGTGATGTGCTAAGTTGGAAAACTTTGCTTCGCAGATTAATTTGCGAATTCACCTGATTTCATGAAGTTAATCCACTGTGCAAAGTCTAAATTCACAGTAAGACGGCGACATCACAAAATGCAAAGTTGGGAGCTTCACCGGCGAAGTTTGGTACAGAGGAGAAAGTTTGCAAAGTACTATAGGATTGGAGGTCACATGTTGCTGAAATAAGTTATATGCCAAGAAGAAGCTGTCTTCAGTGCAGTCTTCTGAAGACAGAATAGGAAAGAAGTCTGTGTGTGCTTGCCTGAGAAAAAACCTTGTAAAATACATCCCAAAACTGAGCTTTTTTGAATCCAAATTGCTCACAAATTGTTCTAAAGGGTCTTGTGCTAATAGATTTGTGTTTTTGTTTATTTATTTTTTTGCTGATTGTTTTACTTTAAAGTAGTAGTTTCTGTTTTGTCAGTCTGAGAAGCAGTGGTATGGGGAGGGTAGGTGTACTGTAAAGCAAGGCAGCCCAGAAAGAGACGTAGATTTTTCTGTCTAAGGAGGAGATTTGTGTTATATTTTGGTTTTCTCACTGTTTGTTGTTCATCATTTTTGATCTTCAGTGAGTAATTACTCATTTTTATTTCTGTGGTTTAGTTTGGTGTGTTTAAGTAAAGTATTTTGTCAGTGTCAGTCTGTAGCAGTTTTAGTTATTTTCTAGTTATATGTTTCTGACAGTTAAGGTGTTCTGTCACTTTGTGTTATACTTAATATTAAATCACCCCGTTACCCTTATCATTTTAATCCCTGTTCTGTTTTTTTTTTTTTTTAAAGAAAATATGAAAACTTTTTGGTTGTTTTTAGTAACAGTTTTCAGATCACACTGCTGATCCTTGATTCTCTAGGAGTAGAGTGTTGTCTGCTGTTTCTGATAGTTAATAATTGATTTACCCTGTTACACAAATTGTGTGTGTTATGTTAGTTTATTAATCCCTATGTTGTGTTAAAAAATCCTTTAGTTTTGGTTTCGCTGCGTACTATTAGCATAGTATTTTTTTCAGATCACACTGGTCTACAATAGTAACACATAATACCCCTGGAAAAATTAATGGGGTGTGCACAACCCCAGCTTGACCCTTGTGCCAAATCCGCAATTTAAGTCCAATAATTATCAGAAGTGCACCAGATATGCACCTCCTCTTGGACTACAACCATACCAACCTGCAGACAAATTGGACACAATTTGACTGAGTTATGCCTAGAATACCCAAAAGGAGTAGTTGGTGGAAGTCATTTTGACCCAACTTCGCCTTTTTGTACCCCAAGGAAAAGTTACAGGTGAAGTTGCAAGGGAAAGTTACCAATGGCACATTTTCTATTAAATAGAAAAACTTTGCAAAATGATCCACTGAAGAAAATTTGGCGACTTCGCCTTAACTTCATCCACAAATTTAAACTTTGCAACAGCTCTAGTCATAAGCTGTGAGGTCATAATGCTGATGAGATATGGAAAGGAAAAGAGCTAGGAATGCCAGCTTCCAGGAAGAGTATCATTCTATACATTATACTATGTATTGTCTGTTAGAAAATCTAACTGGTAAAAGGAAAAAAAAAAAAAAAAAAGTTTCAAATGAAAGCCTTGCAGCTTCTAACAATGAAAATTATTTTCAGATGCTTACCTACATTTTAAAGCATACTCATGAGGTCTTCTGTCTTTTATATATTTTTTATTTGGACTTGCATTTTTTAACCTTCTATTTGTGCTTCTTGTTCGCTTGGCCTTTGGACATTTTCAAGTTCCTGCTGTTCCCCAGCCGCATCCGCCACCATCTCTCAGGCGAATAACCTCCTCCCTGTTGAAACCCTGTGGTTTACCTCCTAGCTTAGGGCCTTCAGGGTAGGACTGGACTTCTCCTGATGTTTCTTAAAGAGTTGTCTGGGGAAGTAGCCTGAGTCAGTGGGTGTGAGACTTGCAGGCCCTGTAGTACAGTCATCATTCTGTGACGTCAAGGTCTTTCTGTGGTTTTCTCCCCAGTCCTTGGAGGATGTCTCACACATGGGTGTCAAGACATGCACTCACACTGCATGCATGCATCAAGAATGATGGTGACCTTACCTGCCCAAAATGGTCCTGAATACACCTCCCCTCATGGGCACTGAGGAGGCAGTACAAAGTAGGACTCATCGCCCACCCTTTCTGGATTAAGGAGTATTCCCTGCAGTGCTCAACCTTTCTCCACCCGGCTGACTCCCAATGATCCCGGCTGAGTACTAAACCCAGGTTGTATCATTGTATCATGAGTGGTAGATGTACCACTGTGCATAAATCTGGTGGACCAGTCACAACAACAACAAAAAAATCATCTCAGTTTGCATCAGCAGAACCCAGTTACAAAACTTTCCACACAAAATGTACTTCATGCTCATTTGTGCTTTGACATTAGCGGAATGCTCCCTCTGTATCTCCTTTACATTGCTGTAAAGGAGGCAGAGATTATGTGCAATCGCCAACATTCTCAAAAGAGTGCTTTAAAGCATGTGTACTGTTGCAGCAGACTATTTGCAGTGACTTGTTTACATGCTGAATAGCATGCTTGCCACTGGAGGGCTGCAGTGATGATGCAATGTTGTCCATGTCTCCCATATGTTGACTAGGAAGAAAAGTTAATCTAGCTGTCTTTTATAAAAGAAACTGTTTCCTATTTTTGAACAAGAATGTGTCTTTTCAAGACTATTTCAAGGCTTGTTCTTATTCAAAAGCAGGAAAAGAGTGGTTTTCAATGAAAAGAGCTTGATTACTGTTTCCAGTACCAACATATAGGGTGATGGGGATGATGGCATGTCCTCAGTTGTGCCCTCTAGTGGTGGACAATGCTTTGTGCACATAGCAAGCCCCTGTAAGTGGCATACCTGTATGCTAATAGTAGAGGCACTTAGTTTAAAGAAGATTTTGTAGAAAAGCAGAGTTATCTGCACATCGTTTTAGTTAGTAATTACACATCACATACTGTAACTCAGACTCCTCTTTACAGCAAGGTAAAGGGAGTCATGGTGAGGAGCCTGCCTGTAAGGATAGCTACATGAAAACAAGATATGTGCCACTTGAAGGTCAGTAATTACTGGTTAGAGGCATTTACTGCCTGATTTCAGTGCCACAATTTTTCCATTATACAAAAGTGTGCATGACAGAGAAGTAGAGTGTAGTCAGCTGATCACAGTTGTGAGAAAGAACCTGTTGATGCTGGAAGAGCAGTGCGATTCAGCTGAACTTTTCAGTTTATAATCATTAACTAAGGAATTACAGCAGGTGCAACAATAGCAGTCACAATCAGATAATGTATTTAGTTACACACATTGGAGGGATTTTTTTAGCCATTGGGTGACTTGGGAGCTTGTTTTTTTGCTGGGAAATGAAAACAGAAATTGTTTTCAAAATGGGGAGAGTAGTGGTACTCAAAGCAGAATGTTAACTTTACAAATACAGTAGTTATAACAAAATAAAATGTAGTTGGCTAATGTTACCTTTATAAACCATTCATGTTATGTGCTATCACATAACTCAATTAGTAATAAAAACTTGTAACACACAGTCTATACAGTAGTCTGTCTATAATTACTGACTAAGCGTAATTACACACGGATAACCGTGATGTACCGTAATCTATAGTTTTAAATGGAAAGTTATAAGGAGAGCATGAGAACAGGTATGAACTTTCAATCAAAGTACAGTAATGCAGTATGCACTGTATGAAACTGCCGACCAACAAACCACTGCCAGACATCAAAACTGGAACTGCTAACAGCACTAACGCAAAAATGCCTGCTGCATTATTGGGTTCTGGACTCCAAGGCAGGCAGTGTAGCTTGGAGCGAACTTTGAGGCACATCATTAAGGCAAGAAAAGGTCTTTCTCAGCCACATGACAGGCAGCAGGGCTGGGAAACAAGAAGAACTTGGTGCTCAGTTCTAGGACAGAACTGCAAAGGAAGCGAGCATGTGCAAGCGGTTAGTAAAGTAAGCAATTTTGAAACACAGTGTATATGGGTAGGGGTTATACAATGTGTTTGTACTGTCACTCTTGGTGTATGATGCCTGAAAACTCCTCAATCTAAGCTATTGCAGTTTATGAGGCATCAGACACCCAGAGTGTATGTAAAAATCCATTACACAAGCCATACTTATACATTATTTTGTACCTGAGGCTTATTCAAGAAATGAAATCATAACCCCTGCTTGTGACATCACAGTCTGTTGTGAAAGCAATTACTGTGCTGTCTCTAGCAGGGAATTGTCACTTGCATTTCTGAATGAGCCCAAGCTGCAAAGGGACTGTAAGGGGGACAGTTCCTGTCTTCATGTAAATACCCTTAATAATGAATAGAATCACTTGAAATCCATGGGTTTTTTTTAAATGTAGTGCAACTGAGTTCTGCTGCTTCAACCATGATTTTTTTTTGTTGGTCAATCTTAAGGCGCTGTCCAGACTATGGAATGTTTTTTAAGGACCATTGTCAAAACCAGTTTAGCTAAACGGATGTGTCTGACTCCAGACCCCTAAACAGGGGTGAACTGAACTGTAGAACAGCATCCAGACTGATGCTGTAGTTCAGTTTTAACCCTGTTTCATTATGAGAACTCCCATAATGCCTCATGGAAGCTCAGAGAACCATTCTCAAGAAGAAAACAAGAAAGAGGTCTACACTGGGAGAAGCAGTGCTTGGATAAAAATTCAAGCGGAGAAATACAAAATCCAGCACTCACCAAAACCAATACAAGCTGCTCACAGGAATATCAAATAGGTGCAAAAACGTATTCATAGTGCAGTAAAACATTCCAGATGCATTTCGAGAACAAACAGGTTCCTTTCTCGATGGATACAGATAGACAAATGAAACACCCTTATATGCATATTATCTGTGATGTCATACTGACATCATCACAAATAGACACAGAAGTGTTAAAGTGACAGTGAGTTAAAATGATCTATATCATAAATAAGACAAAGAATGCATAACATTTAACATATACATTTCATGAAAAATTAAAATATGAGGTTCTTCTATTTCATATTTTTAAGGAGAATACCTATGATGTGACTCTGAAATGACAAAAGAGACATGACATTAAAACTGACACCTTAAAAATATTTATGTCTGTAGACTCATTTTACATATGTGCAGATTCATTCCAATGACTGTTTCATCTCTTTTTCTTTAAGTATGGGGTCAAATCAAATCTATTATTGAAACCTGGGTATTTACATGCCCCCAAGGTAAACATCCAAACTCCTTCCCTTTCCAAAATGTGGTTATTGTGGTCACCGCCCCTTGGATGTTTGAATACTTTTTCAATACCACTAAAAGAAAAGTATGATCACCATGTTGTTCATTCTGAGCTATGTGGTATGCTGTAGCATATTTCAGGTGTCTATTTTGATGGCTCTGCAATGTTCCCCTACTCGAGCCTAAAATTTATTTTGGTTTTCCCTATATAGAAGTCCCACATGTACACTCAGCTCTATATATTCTCAAGAAGGTTACAAATCTCTCTCCAGACTAGAATCGACTTCACTAGATCAGTTGAGTTTAGTACTGTTCTCTAGCCTACCTCCTCAGGTAGGCTAGAGAAAAAGTTCTAAATACAGTCTGGTTGCTAACCCAGTTAAACAATTTTAAGCAAAGTTTAAGCAGCCTTGCAATGAAAATGTCTTCAAAAATCTTGTTTCATTTACAATTAAGAAAAATATTAGCATACCTGTCAAATATACTTTCCTTGGCACCTTCTGTGCTGCACAGAATGAAGCTTTTTTTTAAAATTAACTCTTTCCAGGTCTACAGTGATATTTCTATGGAAAATGTGGCAGCCATCTTTTTTTCTTGAGAAAAATGAAATTAAAACATTTATAAAATACTCAAATTTTTGCTGAATTAGAACATTGTATCATCAAATAAAACTGGGAGATGCCTGGAATCATTTATAGTGAAAAGTGGTAGGGTCAAATGTTTTGCCCAATTTCGCTGCACTGCTGCTTTAACATTTCCAACCCAGGTTAAAAACTATAATCTGGATAGGGCTTGAGTTGCACTTCATTTATCTTTGATGTGCTATTAGCTGACCTTAAGCCCACATCAGGTCATGTGCTTAGTGGGTTTCTTTATTTCAGGGACCAGCTGTCCGATTTTTCCATTTTGTCCACATATCCCCAACGCAGGCTCTCATGCAGCATGTCACAGAACCCAAACTCTGCTGCAAGGGGGCACTGGCAGCAATCTCTTCTGAGACCCCACCAAGTCCCACTCATAGCTTGGCCATGGGGGGAGAGGTGGCACAGTGATGCAATCTAGTACTCAGCACATTGCCTACCCAATGCACCCAACCACCACAGGCCCAGTGAGTGAGAGCCATCACTCCTAAACCCATGTCTATTAAGCCACTGGATCAGCATCATTGAGTGTATGTTGTTTAAAAGGCATACAAGCCACAATTTGGAGCATGCTAAGTACTTACAGACAACTATGTGCTTTCAAGATAAGCTACTAGTGCTAGCAGAAATGCAATTCGCTTCCACCAGAATTGTAAGGAATTCTGAATTCCATGGATGCCTACCTGAGGTAGAATAGGAGTTTTCTGTAGTGAAAAATCATGGAAAAGATGGAATTTACCTAGTAATGTGAAATTCCGGTGACATTTTTTTTTTATTCTTTGGTAACCAGGTAAGGCCCACTTGGCACAAGTGCCTGTCTTCAGGGGCAACCTGGGAGCACTGGGAAGGTTAAATGACTTTTTCAGAGTCACACAGTATGCAAGCAGAGGTTGTGGGCATCAAAACCAATTCTGCTGGATCTACCAAGCTCATTCACAGCTCATTACTCTAACCTCCGGGCTACAGTATACTGCCCGCCCATGTCAAAATATCAACATTCTGCAGTTTACACAGTTCTTCTTTAGAACTTGTTTCCGTGATTTGAAAACAAAAACACAGTTCACATTTAAAATGCATGATTTAATTTTAAAAATTACAGTATACTGTGAGAATTCCATAGCATTTACCCAAATTCTGCTTAGCTTCTCAGAAGCAGAATTGTGATTTGATCAGAAATCTACCAGCAACATTTCCCATTCTGTACATGATTGCAAACTACTCAGCATTATGGGCAGTTTTATATATCATTCAACAACAACTGCAGACAACCTGCTTGACATGATACAAATTGACCTTTGCTACATCTAAATATGATATTTGTTCTGATAATGTTTCTAAATATTTGAGGTTTCACCCCTCCCTACCAATCCAATGGTTCCCTCCTGTCTTGCTTCCTTTCCTCCTCTATTTCCTTTTACCTTCCTCCTGCAGCCACCGAGAAGCCAGCCTGTGAGTGTAATTTTTTAATCAGCTTATGTAACATCGATTTAAAAGAGCAAACAAAACCCCCAAAGTGAGGCTTGATAAACACAAGTTGCAGTTGCAATGTTATCAAACCAACATCCAGACAAACATTCTTCTTTTTGTTCACAGATCCCCAAACAGCACCCAGTGAAGTCGATGGAGTAAATCTGGAAGAAATTCGAGAGTTTGCCAAAGCATTTAAAATTCGTCGCCTGTCTCTTGGCCTGACACAGACCCAAGTTGGTCAAGCTTTAAGTGCCACAGAGGGCCCAGCCTATAGCCAGTCTGCCATATGCAGGTAAAATGTCACTCGTACTACTTTACTCACTGTACTTTGTTTGATGATACTGCCTGGTGATACAATGAGTAAGACCACCTAAACTCTTCTTTCCAGAGCCCCAATGTCAACAAGAAAACTCTGAAAAATACATTTTTATACACATTTAAGATGATAATTCACATGATCTTTGGCTGGCTTACTGAATCTTAAAAACAGGATCAGTTTCCATTATATTTCATGGTTGTGTCTGCATGTCTACACTGACATCCTAATCTGCTCTTTATGACATCATAATAGTTTCCACAGGAACAGATTGTGGTGTGTAGTGAGGCACACGATGAAACATACAATGTCTTATAGTACAAGGGTTGTGTGTAGAAGTACTACAGTGCATGCCCTGGAGTGTGTTATTGCACTTATAATATGGGTTTTTATTTAAATTATGTAAACATTAAAAATAGAGGTTGTTCCTCCAGTAGTTCTTGTGCTTGCGGGATCTTGCTTTCTATTTTACATTGGGTAGAGTGTCCAATGATGGCCTCTGTACTTGTAGTTTTTATGAGTTGTTTCATTGTTATTTTTAGGTGCTGCTAAGTATTTTATTTTCTTCTTTCTTCCTCCCCATGTCTCCACCTCATATTGTCACTGTTTTTATCTGATACCTGCAGTCAGGAGCAAGTGCTGTTTGGGGTTTTCTGTTTGGGGGGTTATAGGCTCAGTGGTGAAGAATGTTTTATCATCTGGAAGGAACCAGTTTAATATTGCTGCTGCTATGAGTGGAAAAGGCGTGTACTGCCAAGAACCAAGAGACAGACAGCCAGGAACAACACCATGGTGTGCACAAAACTAGGCCACATGACTGGGAGTGGGCTGCAATAGAGGAGGTTTCAAATGGTGTCTGTGAGCATATGATCTAATATTTTAGAATAGATTACTGTACCAGGAAAAAGTAAAAATTACTACTGGGAAGGGGATAAAAGGAATTAGTTGGAATTTACAGTTCATCGGGGGGGGCAAAAATCAGAGGGGAAAAAATGGCTGCCACATACTTTTTTTTTTTTTTAACAATTCTTTGGTGGCATAGAGATTTGTGATGAGGTTAGGTACCAGGTTGATTATGAGCTGGGCTAAATCAACCCACAGTCATATAATGTGATTTAGCCAATCAAGTTTCAGAGTTTTTTCTACCCAATTTATCAGTGAATTGTGAACTTAAATGTTTCTAAAAGTTATATATTTCCAGAGTTTCTCCTATAACAACAGATGCTTATCAAATAAGTAACAAATATACTAAACTGTTAAACCAGGGTGGGGAAAATGTTTGTTCCCAGCAGATGTCCAAGACTTAGAGTCATTTCCCAGTTTCTTGTGGAAAAAAGACACCTGGCATTGGCATGACTCAACTTTTGTAACATTCCCCAAATTTTAATTTCAGGACATATCACGCTTTATTACTAAACATATTTGCATGCAGATCATCTCTCTGCCTCTAACCCAGCTGTTTTCCTGCCCTGAAGTCATAATTCTCTACTTTTGGCATCAGACTCATGTCTGTAGGCATTTGTAATACCACAAGATATGGATTATGACTTTAGGTAGGCATAAGCAGCAGAAACAACTAATGAAGTCTAAGGGAAGAGACCTGTTTTAATGAAAATTACTTCAAAGGAAGGACATGAAATGCAAATCGGGGTGGGGAGGAATGTTGCATACCTGACTTCTGCTAATGCCAACTGTGGTTTGTTTGCTGGGATCTGGAAAATCTATTCAATTGTGGTTTTAATATGACATGAAATGTCTTCGGGACATTTTTAAGGAGGACACCTGTTCCCCACCCCCCAGCACCCCAACCCAAAGCAAAAGCTCCTGTTGGGCTTTTAAGCCCCACAAACTAATTGTTTTATCCCCTGCCTGCTGTAGTAATTGATCTGTTCTAAGGGCCATAATGTAAATACTCCTGGAGCTGCATGGCACCAGTTCACATTTTCATAGTGGTGCCACACTGCTCACTGTATAATGTGGTAACATGAGTAACATGGTGCCACACTGCTCACTGTATAACGTGATAACATGAGTGACATGGTGCCACACTGCTCGCTGTATAACGTGATAACATGAGTGACATGGTGCCACAATGCTCGCTGTATAACGTGATAACATGAGTGACATGGTGCCACACTGCTCACTGTATAACGCGATAACATGAGTGACATGGTGCCACACTGCTCACTGTATAACGTGGTAACATGAGTGACATGGTGCCACACTGCTCACTGTATAACGTGGTAACATGAGTGACATGGTGCCACACTGCTCACTGTATAACGTGGTAACATGAGTGACATGGTGCCACACTGAGAATGGTAAAATCTTTGCCACTCAGCTCTGGGAGTGTTTACATGGTTGTTAGGGCTGAAACCCTGTAGTTAGCATTGAGATACAATGGTGATCCTTCTGAACTTTCACCAAGAAATATTGTTATACTGTGTCCTGCAAGGCTACAAATATGTCTATGTGTACAAGTGTTTGTATATATGTATCTATTGTATCTGTCTGTCTGTCTGCCTGCCCACCTGTCTATCTGTCTCTTTCTGCATATATACAGCATATATATTTAAAAACTACATTACTGCATCTACTGGGGTTGAAATGCAAAGTGTACAAATTATGGAAATAAAAAAGGAGGGTTCCTCGAGGTTCGAGTGGTTAAGCAATGCAGTGTTAAACTAACATTTGCACTGCCTTGTCACACAAAGCAAATGACAGAGTAATGCTTGTTTTGAGAATGATGATATTAGGGAAATGCCAGCCCTGCATCACATAATCATTTAAACCCTGTGGAACACCTCACCACCAATTTGCCAAGGTTCCAGTGACCTTGAACCTAACTTTCATTTGCATTTAAGCCCTAATAGATGCCTTATCATTTATTTATTTATTTAATTTTGGTAACTGGGTAGGCCCACTGAGACCTGATGGTCCCTTTTCAGGGGTGACCTGGGGTTAATTACAGAGCGATATACACATTATACAATTATGAACAGTAATGGACACATACTACAAGGAGTATTGCAATATTAGTTAACATCTTTCACAGCAGCTCATTATGATAGAGAGACAACAGATTATGCTATATCAGGTACATAGTATGGCAAGACAACAGATTACAATATATTAGGTACATAGTGAGGTAAAATATACTGTTATCAGTTATAGCAGGAGCAGTGATCATGTTTTGTTTGCTATTATTTTCCTTACTGTTTTGAAAGATAACAAAAGCAGCTTCAAAGTGGTGCTCAGTGTGCCACATATGAAGTCTTATAAAATAGGTGAGAGGAAATTTTGTATCCTGAATTGGTCAACAGCTGTGAAACGTCAGAATACTACCACTGCATAAAAGTGCTAGAAATCAGAACACAGCATCCTGATGTATACAGCTTAATGGGTGGCTGGCTCCCTCTCCCTGGGCTAAGACACAGATCTGGCACACTGATGAGTACAAATGAGGACGAAACATGTGTACGTGTCTGCTGTTCTTAGCTTTTGCTGATTTCACTGCGAGTCCGTTCGGCACTATGCAATTCTGCTTAAAGTTGAGCCAGTCCCAATTCTCTCATGGAGATTTGCATATGTTTCCCATGATGCTTTGCATTATTGGGCTATGTGCAATCATGTTTTCTTTAACATTTGGCTGTATGGCCAATATCCTGTGGGATAACCCATGCCTCAGGGTAATTGCTCTAGGGTTCTTTTGTAATACTAACATATCAATGCCTTGACTTTTGTAAAAAAAAAAAATAACCCTAGCTGCTATTACAAACACAGTACCCAAGTTTACTCTGAATAAAAAAGTCAGCTGGACCCTGAAATGAAACCTCCTAGATATATATATCTATATATCTATATAAAGCTAAATTTTCTTTTGCTGTATAATCCCCTTTTTACATACATACACTAATTTTAAAAATGAAGCACTGCTCATAGCTTTACTTTTTTGAGCTTCTTTCGGGCATTAACAATCCTCCTTCCTTTCCTTACTTACCTACCAGAGAAATATTTTCTGCTCAACACTGCCCAGATAAAAATGAGTCCCTGGCTTTACTAAGGCCTTCTGTTGTATGTGTTTGTGTGGTTAGAGGTGAACATTCTGCCAGGTGACTTCTACAGAAGCTTGAATTCCTGTATTCCATGTTAAACAAACATTCCACCTACTGAATGTGTGGAAAGATAAATGATAGACTGGTGCGAATGAACTACTTTTAACTAGTCGCGTTTAACAAAAGAAAATACCTGTTTTAAAATGTGAAAATTGAAATATTTTTGTGTTTTTAAGATTTCTCTATTTCCCCATTTTATAATCACAATAAGACACATCATGGTGTGAGTAGTTATGACATAATCACACTTTAACGTGCTGAAAGCCCTCTGCGTAACCGCATCATGCCTCTCAATGCAACTGGGCATTCATTAACTACATAATTATTAACACAGTCAAACACAGAAGTGTGCACTAGGTTTGTGGTGCTCACAGAAAGGCAAAGTCACCGAAAACACAGATTTCTGGCATTCACCACCTCATACGAACATACGAAATTTGCAAGCAGATAAAGGCCTAGAGGTCTATCAAGTCTACTCGAATGTGCAGCTAGCACCCCTTATTCTGCAGCTGCCCCTGCCTCCCACCCTTCCCCTTCATTAACCCTGCCCCTTGTCCTGTCCCATCCTCGTTTGAAGCAGTCCACTGTTCTACTGCATACCACTTCAGCAAGTAACGCATTCCACCCAGCCACCACCTTCTCTGTAAAAAAGTGTCTCCTCATCTCCCTCCTGAACCTTCCTTGCTCAAGTCTCATATCATGGCCCCTGGTGGCCCTCCCCTCCCTTACTCTGAACAGCCCCTCTGTACCTGTCTTGTTTATTCCTTTCATGTATTTAAAGGTTTCAATCATGTCACCCCGTCTCTCCTCTCCTCCAGTGAGTACATGTTCAACTCCTTCAACCTCCTCTCGTATGATAAGTCCCCCAGCCCCTTGATCATCTTTGTCGCTTCTGCGCTGCACCCCCTCCAGTAACTTAATGTCCTCTTCAGATACGGACGCCAGTACTGCATGCAGTACTTCAGTGTGGTCTAACTAATGACCCATACAGTGGCAGAATCACCTCCTCCTCCTCGAGGATATACCCTGCAATACAACCCAGCATTTTGTTGGCCTTTGCAGCTGCCTTCTACATTGTGCCGAGTTGTTCATTGACTCTGTAATGAGCACACCCAGATCCTTCTCCTCCTCTGTCTGGGCTAGCTGCACTCCCCCTAGCTGGTAACTCCTCCTTGGGTTCTTCATCCCAAAATGCAGCACCTTGCACTTTTTGGCATTAAAGTCCAGTTGCCAGGTGTCTGACCAGGTTTCAAGCTTTGTCAGATCATCCTACAACCCCTGCCATCCCCCTAGGTCATCCACCACCATGCCTACCTTGGTATCATCAGCAAACAGACTGATCTTGCTCTTGATGTCCCATGATATGTCTGCAATGAATATCCCAAACAACACTGGTCCCAACACCGAGCCCTGTGGAACACCGCTCGTCACTGCCCTTGGGTGTGAGAGCTCCCCAACCACCACCACCCTCTGTTGCCTTCCCTGCAGCCAGTTTCCTACCCATCTCACCAGCTTTGCACCTGCCCTGTGCCTACTAACTTCCTTCCCAGCCTTCCATGTGGCACTGAGTCGAATGCCTTACTGAAGTCCAGATACAGGACATCCACTGCATGGCCCCTGTCCAGTTGCCTAGTTACCCAGTCATAGAACTCGACCAGGTTGGTTTGGCAGGATCTGCCACATATGAAGCCATGCTGTCTGCTGTCCTGTAGTCCTTTGGCCTCTAGGAGGGCCACCAGCCTCTCCTTCAGGATAGTCTCCATTAGCTTACCCACGATGGATGTGAGGCTCACTGGTCAGTAGTTTCCCAGTTCATCCTTGGGGCCACTCTTGTGGAGGGCACACATGGCCATCCTCCAGTCTAGGTACACACCCCAAATGTAGTAAGGCATTAAATAGGTCTGCCAAAGGTCCTGCAAGGACCACTGCCAGCTCCTTCAGTACCCTGGGGTGGATGCCATCTGGGCCTGGCGCCTTGTCCACCCTCAGTGCCTTCAAACCCTCTCGAACTCTGCTCTCCATGATTTCCCCATCTGTCACCTCCCCCTGCTTCTGCCATTTCTCCCACCTTGGGTGTCACCCCCCTCTTCTCTTTAGTAAATACTGAGCAGAAGTACTCATTTAGTGCTTCCGCCTTATCGCACCCTGCTCTCCACCCAACCCCCCTTCCTAATCCTTACTATGTGGTCCTTACAGCTCCTTTTCTCCCTGATGTACTTAAAGAAGTCCTCTCCCTTCTTAATGCCTGTGCCAGCCTGAGTTCCGTAGATGCTTTGGCTCCCCTTACTGCCCTTGTCACCTCCTTCGATTCTGTCAAGTACTCCTCCCTGTCCTCCCTCCCTGTTTTCTTGTACTTCCTAAAGGCAGCTCTTTTCCTCCTTACCTTTTCCATGACCTCCTTGCTCAACCAGATCAGTTTCTTAGCCTAGCCTTCTTGCTCTGGGCTTTGCAGCAGGTTTTGGTTGCCTCCACTATCCCCAGCTTTATGAGCTCCCACCTCTGGTTAGTGTCCATACTAGATTGAATTCTGGCCAGGTACCCTTTACCACTTCCCCATCCTTCAAAGTCGTCCCTCCTGAAGTCCAGCACTATTGTGTCAGATTCCTCCTTCCTTGCCCATATCCAATGTGAGCCATACTGAGCAGTGGTCACTCCCTGACAGCGGTTCCTCCACTGTAAGTTCTCTCACAAAGTCCCCATTTGCCAGCACAAGGTCAAGGGTATTTCCTAACCTGGTTGGTTCACTGACCATTTGCAGCAGGAAGCTGTCCTGGAAGGCATCCAGCAGTACCTGCTCCCTTCTGTTCCTGGTTGTTGGGGTGCTCCAGTCCACTTCTGGCATGTTGAAGTCCCCCACAATCACCACACTACCCTTCTCGCAGGTCCTCCTGATCTGTCCTCTAGTTCCCTGTCTAACTCCTCCGTCTGAGATGGTGGCCTGTACACCACTCCCATTCTAAGAATCCTATTCTTGGAATCCTGGATTGCATCCAAAGTGACTCCATACTACCCTCCTCCCTTCCTCCCTTACACTTCAGTCCTTTCTTCACATAGTGCCACCCCTCCTTTCCCAATCACTCTGTCCCTACTAAATAATTTGTACCCTGGTACAGACAGGTCCCAGTCATTGTATTGGGTGGCCCATGTTTCGATGACTGCAATGTCCACCTCTCCCTCTGCCATGAGAACCTGTAACTCTGCAGTTTTCCTCCCAAGGCTCCTAGAATTAAGGATAACCACCTTCCACCCTCCCCCCCCATACTGCCCTCCTTTCGTAGCATCACCAACAGTACTTGCCATTTGTCCTTTGTCACTGTTATGGGGGGTTAGCTCATATGGTTTCCCAACTTGTGGTCTCTGCATATCTCTTCCCCATCTGCCACCCCCCACTCCTAGTTTAAATTCCAACTTCCTCTATGTACTCCTCCATCCTCTGTTTCAACACTTTCTTTCCCTCCTCACTCAAGTGTAGTCTGTCCTGGCATAGAGACTACTGTCATCCCAGGTCCCTCCCACCCCCCAACAGCCCATACCCTTTAGCACAACACCAGGTTCTTAGCCATCCGTTAAATTCCTCTATTCTCAGCTTTCTTGTTGTGTTTGCCTTTTGGAAGGAAGTATCTCTGAAATAGTTACTGATCTTCCTGCCCCTCACATAATTGTGCTAGTTCCTCAAACCTCCTCTGGACTGTATCTACTGTCTTGTCAGCCAGGTCGTTTGTCCCAAGATGTATAATTAAATGAGGCTTGCCCCTACCCCTTTAGCATATTTCAGAACAGACTGTCCCACCTTTTCCCTGTCATTCCTGGCATGGCCTCCACCCAAATGACTATGCCTCTCTCCCTTGCTACCCCACCTAACTCCTCTTAGTATTGAGTCCCCCAGCACTAAGATTCCACCCTTCTTACTCCCTGCTTGCTTCCATTCATCTCCCTCTCTCATTTCCAGCTCCTCTTCTTCCTCCTGCACATTATTTCCCCCTTTTACCCCTGTTGCAATTCTACCAGCAGAACTTACCCCTGCTCCAGTTTGGTCCAGGCATTTATCAATTACTCCTCTAATTTCATAATTTCCCTCCTCCACCTTCTTCCTCTCTAGCAGTGCACAACTATTTTCTGAAGGCCCTTCACAAATGCCCACTCCCTCTCTCTTCATAGTAACCTGTTCTGTCCTTTCCACTCCATGACTTTTGCCACTTCTTCACCTCCCCTCACAAGTCCCTATCTCTCCTTCCATTTGTCTTTTGTCCTGACCTGGTTTCCCCGGCAATTGTTCTTCCTGGCCTGGGCCCTTTGTCTCTGCTTCCCTACTTCTGACCCTCTCCTCACCACTGTTGGCTTAAATCGCCCCCCCCTCATCTCCCCTTCTTCCTCCCTCCCTCCCTCCAGTATTGGGCTAAACCCACCCCCAATCTGTCTTGCCTGTATTAGTTCCTCTTGCAGACCCTCAATCTCCTTTCTAAGTTTTTCTATGTGGTTGCACACTAAACATCCTCCCACACTCCAGGCAATTTTTAGAAACATTGGTGCACCACAGTTGTTGCAGCCTACCACCCTACCCATTGCTGTCGTTGCCCACCAGCGACCCCCCACCCTTCCAGATGCAGGATACCAAACACTCCCCCAAGTCTCCCCTCTCCCTCCTCTATCAGTGCAAAACATTTTCTTTATTTCCCTTACCTCCTTTGTTGCACATGTTTAGATATATTGAGCAACTGATTTTTATATTCCTATCCTTCCTATCCACACTCAAAAACAGACTTTAAGTAGCCATTGCACAACCTTCTTCAAACTCCTACTCCTCCTTTCCCCAATGCAATATCAATGCGAAGAAGTAATAATGAAAGCTCCTAGATTTGCATTTACTTCCCTTCCACTGAGAGAGCAGTCACCTCTTCACTTGCTGCTGTTCCTTTCCTGGATGTCTGCTTTTGCTATGACAGGTGCATATCCTTTGCCTGTTTGAGGAAATGATGTCAGAACCCCTGGTATAAAGGAAATAATGGACCAAGGGTGGGACCAGCCCAAGTCTTCCAGAAACAATCAGGTAGCTGAGGCCTCTGGTCAGACCATTAGCACCCTTCCCCCACTCTGCACTCAAACTTTGCAGCTAGTGAAGCCAGCAACAATGAATCACAATTTTACTCAAAGCCCCCAAAATAAGTTTGCTACCCAAAGAAACAGGACTCCAATTCAAACAGCTTCACCAACAACACATCAAAATAGGCTTGGAATTAGAAGATATATGTCTCCACTTCAAAGAAACAGACCCAGTTAAATCACACCAATTATGTTTTAAAACAGAAGAATTAGGTCTCTACAAATGCAGCCTGCCACACACTGAATCAAACAAATAAACCCACTTATAGCTACCAAAACAGGTTTCAAAATTCCAACAGCCCCAAACAATACCCTGCTAGCCCCTTAGTAGTAAGAAAGAAAAGAAATAACCTTCTACCAAGTAGAATCCACAAGAAACAATGTAAAACAACAAGAAGCTACTGTACTGTAGATCTGATCTTGTCCCCCTTCTAGTTCCTTCTGAGAAGCCAAAGCACTGAGTTCCAAACTCTGTGATTTCCCTTGTGCTGCTTTCAAAATCAGAGTTCCAAACTCTTTGACTTCCCATGTGCTGCTTTCAAAATCAAACAGTTCCAAACTCTGTGATTTCCCTTGTGCTGCTTTCAAAATCAGACAGTTCCAAACTCTGTGACTTCCCTTGTGCTGCTTTCAAAATCAGACAGTTCCAAACTCTGTGACTTCCCTTGTGCTGCTTTCAAAATCAAACAGTTCCAAACTCTGTGACTTCCCTTGCGCTGCTTTCAAAATCAAACAGTTCCCTCTTATATTTCAAAAGGACGTCACACAGCAGTTTAGAAATTTTAAAAAGTCATTTATTGACACAGAACTCCACAATATATCCCGCCTGATGCATTTCAGACAATTAATGTCCTTTATCCTTTTCTAACCTGTTGTGTGGCATCCTATTGAAACATGAGGTGGTAAGTGCCAGAAATCTATGTTTTCAATAACTACCAACACCCTGCTGTGTCTTATTGCTTACATTGCAAGTGGCCCTGTGGGCCACTGATGAAGCAGTTACAGAATGATGCACACTGCACCACACCTGTAGCTTACTTCATGAGTGGCCCTGTGGGCCACTCAAAAAGCAGCTACATAGTGATATGCACTGCACCAGACCTGTAGATAGCTTTGTACTATGCCCAGCAGACTGAATGTACAGTAGCAGTCCTGTCAAGTGGGGCTGGACATGTAGCTTGCACTGTGCATGACCTGTGGGCCATATACAAATGAGCACATTCATTAGCTCAGAGCTGTAACTTGCTTCCTACAGGGGCCTGTAGGCCCTATGTGAAGCAGCACCACCATTGCCCAGGCATGAAACTTGTCAGCTGGGTGTTTATGTGAAGGAGTACTAAGTACTCTGTTCCTCAAATGTAGTGAAGAGATACAAACAATAAAATGTTTTTATATACAGAATAAATGATGGCAAAGTGTGGTATATGAGGAAATAATACCATTGAAACATAGAAACATAGAAACATAGAATTTGATGGCAGATAAGGACCGCTTGGCCCACCTAGTCTGCCCATTTTCCTACCTAACAGATAAGCTGCAGATCCTAGTTAACCAACAGCTTACTTCCTCCTACTCCCACTAGGACTCCCTTATGTCTGTCCCATGCATTCTTGAATTCCTCCACTGTTCTTGACTCCATGACCTCCTCAGGAGGCTGTTCCATCATCCACAGCCCTCTCCATGAAAAATACTTCCTCACATTACCTATGAGCCGTCCCCTCTCTATCTTCAAATTGTGCTCCCTTGTTCTTGCGCATCTCTTTTTCTGAAAGATGCTACCCTCTTGGACTATGTTGAGTCCCTTGAGGTACTTGAAAGTTTCTATCATGTCTCCTCTCTCCCTTCTTTCCTCAAGGGTATTCATATTATGCTCCTTTAGTCTTTCTTCGTATGTCTTCTGATGCAGACCCTGCACCATTTTGGTTGCCCTCCGCTGGACAGCCTCCACTCTGTCTATGTCTTTGCAGAGATGGGGTCTCCAGAACTGCACACAGTACTCCAGATGGGGTCTCACTAACTGTCGGTACAGAGGGATAACAACTTCCTGTTTTCTACTATTGATGCCTCTTCCTATGCATCCCAGTATCTCCCCAGCCTTCCATACTGCCTTCTCACATTGCTTGCCCACCTTTAGGTCATCTGATATAATTACCCCCAGGCCCCTTTCCATTTTAACTGTTGTCAGTATCTCACCCCCCATTGTGTCGCCTTCCCTGGGTTTTTGTTTCCCATGTGCATTACCTTGCACTTCTTTTGCATTGAATCGGGAGCTGCCATTTGACCATTCCTCCAACCTTGCCAAGTCCCTTCTCATCCTTTCCACTCCATCTTGTGTATCAACCCTGTTGCAGATCTTTGTGTCGTCTGCAAAGAGACATACTTTTCCTTCCAGTTCCTCTGCAATGTCACTTATAAAGACATTAAAAAGGACCGGTCCCAGTACTGAACCCTGCGGTACCCCACTAGTAAACCTTCTTTCTTCACTGTGTACTCCATTTACTACATTGAGGGTTTGAACAAGCCATAAAGCCACAAGCCCAAATGACAAGTGGCCTTCATGAGCATGTTCAACCCTGAGATGGTATTATTTCATTATGCACCACAATTTGCCATCATTTGTTTTATATAATACATAAGGCTGGACAATTTTGCTGTGTCCTATGTAGGCAGCTAGTTAGGGACATAATACCCTACTTGACTACCATCATACTGTATATGGAGAAATAAATTATGGCTTTTTCAATTGGGAAAAGGGTACAGCCATGTATTATATCTATCCATCTATCTAGATATATTGCTAATTATAAAAAGTATCTATAAATGAAACACCACTCATTTTGTAAATATTTTTGTGCTGAACAAATTTCATGCTGAGAATACCATGCTATCATTTTTTGTTTTAAAGTTATTCATGTTTGTTTGTTGAAAAAGTGAAAAAAATGGAATCTTGTGGGGTTTTTTGGCTAATTGTGGAAAAAATGTAGCTATAAATGAAACACCACTCATTTTGTAGATAGTTTTGTACTGAACAACTTTTGTGCTCAAGGTACCATGCTATCATTTTTTGCTTTGAAGTTATTCGCATTTTATTATGGTTAGTACTGCTACTGAGGCCAAGCATTCAAATGAGTTCTGAATTAACCAATCAAGACCTACTATAGGAATATTTGGACCTAGAGTGGTAATATTTTTTGATATTTTCACTGTAGGTCCCTGAAGCAAAAATATCAGTGATAAGTGCCTTGAAATATACTCACAGGTATGGCATAAATATAGATAGAGATAAAGAAAATATAGATATAAATATATAGATATGGATATAGACATAGATATAGATATATATCTAGATATAGATTATAGGGGCACAGTCGTGCCCTTCTAGTTCGGGTGGAGTAGCCTGCTTAATGTTAAATCTAAAATTTTGCACTTTAATAACTTTGCAACTGATCAATGGATTTGCACAAAATTTGATATGCACTGTCCTGTGGTGTAGATCTCTCGATGTGGCACATTTCGTTCCAGTCGTAAGTGTGGATTCTGAGATCCGGATAGTAAAAATAAAGTAAAAAGTCACAATTTTTTTGCAGTTTTTTTCTCATCACCTTGCACTCAGATGGTGTGAAATTGTTTTTTGATTTTTAATGGTAGAAATAACTTGGGTAATAGAACTGCCACTGTTAGTTTGGTGCAAAAATATTAAACTGATGCAAAGTTATTAAGTTTCTAAGTTCCCATTATATCCTATGTAAAGTACATTTTTCAGGATAGATGTATAAATTTCAACAAAGGATTTGATCTCACCAAAAAGGATTTAGTCTCACAAGAGCATCTTCTTTTTTGTGAGAACAAAATCCTTTTTCATGAGAAAATCCCTTTTTAGCAAGCTGCCATCTTGTTTTTTTCTCCCACCAACTAAAAAGTATGGAAAATACATACTGTATAACTGTCGTCACTTTAAAAAATAAACACCAGAACCAAGCTAAACAGGTCCCACTTTGCTAGATTCTGCTGTTTGGTTTTCAAAATTAGGGCCAGAAATTATTTTTCTGGGTACCCTAAATCCCAGGTGCCAAGCTTAGTGAGTGGAGCTTTTTGATGTAGTTCTGCAGCTGCAGTGGGAATTATGAGCTCCTTGTTTTCCCTGATGTCTAATCACACCACTCACTCCCCGACCCTGATAACTGCTTCCATATAATTTCCCTGGTGTCTAGTGGTACCCCCACCCTCCAATCACTATCCCCTGGTCACTTTTCAATTTAATTATATAATCTGACACTGGGATGCCCACCCCCACTGTCGGGTGCCCTCATCAGGGGGCCCAATCCCCATGTTGGCATTTAAATCCCACCCCAGCAGTGTGGAACACTGGGGAGCCCACCCCCAGTGTCCCAAAACATTGCCAATAACCTGTAAAAAAAGAAAACAGTCCCCCAATGTGTTTCTTTTCTAAAACCTGAAAAAAAGAAAATGGTCCCTCATCGACCCCACCGCCCGTCCCCCATCCCGACCTTCCCACTGAGCACCCACCACCCCACACACCCCCTTACCCTAAACTTACCACTGGAGGTCGAGGGCTGTTATATTCTGTGGATTGGGACACGTCTTCAGTCTCCAAAGCCGAACTGCAAACTAAGTGCCATATAATGTATTTCAATTGTGTTTTGAACTTATGTTCATAACTTTGCCATTTTGTGAAATTTTTTCACCAAATTTTCAACATAGCCTTTTTGGGACCCCACCTCATGAACACTGTCACTGTCATCTCATGAATTGGGCCTGGAAGGTGATTTTGCAGTTGCTGTATGAAATCATCTTTCAGGACCGAGTAACGAAATGACAGTGCCACTGTTTATGAGGTGGGGTTTCAAAAAGGCCATACTGAAAATCTGGTGAAAAAATTCCTAAAGATTGCTGAATTATGCGTGTCCACTGAAATGTTTCCATGCATGTACATAACTTTGATAATTTTCAATATTTTGAGTCCAAATGTTCAACATAGCTACTTTTTCACACCACCTCATTAACAGTAGAGCTGTCATTTTTCACATCCTGTCTGAAACATGTTTTCACACCTGTGGTGTGTAATGGTGTTTTGACATGGATTTGAACATTTTCACCTGTGGGGTTTATGAGGTCAGGTCATAAGAAGAATATGTTGAAAATTTGGAGTCAAAATATGAAAAAATGCCAAAATTATGACCATTTGTTGCAATTTCACTACGCCTGCTCATAACTTTTGAAATTTTAAATATTTTGACCTCAGATTTTCAACATAGCCTTCTTATTACCCCACCTCATGTATGTCACAGCTGTCATTTTTCAAATCCTGTCCAAAATGTGTTTTCACACCAGTGGCGTGGTATGGCATTGTAGTTGCGAGGTTTCTGTAACGGGTACATGAAGTGGGCTATTAAGAAGGCTATGCTGGCAATTTGGTCACCATCATACTATAAATGGAAGTGCAGGGCCCAGAGTGCCATGTGTTTCCACAGCTATATGTGTGTACATATATATATACACACACACGTATCTACGGAGGGACGGGAGCGCAGAGTCCATAAGGATACTATTACACTATCTAAAAATGGAAGGAAATACTGTAAGTTGCAAAAAACTTTGTTAATGCTCCAGTTAGAGTCAAAGTGACAAAAGCTGGGAAATGAGGCGTTACGGTCTCCCTAACACCCCAACCTCTCAAACCAGGCAGAAGAGCAGATGTGGGGCGTGCCTTGGGTTTCTCAAGCCTAGCGCTCACACCATTCTCATAAAATCTACACATCTGACCCTATTTACAGTTGGAATGGGGTAAGCATTAGACTTGAGAAGCCCAAGACATCCCACACTTGCTCTCCTGCCTGGTTTGGGAGGGTGGAGTGTAAGGGAAACCCTAACACCTCATTTCTAAACTTTTGTCACTTTGACCCTAACTGGAGCATTAACAAACTTTTTTGCAACTTATATAGATATATAGATAAAACATGGATGGGAACTTTCCCCAATTGAAAAAGCCATCATATTTCCCTGTATACCTGTGACTATTCTATCAGTCACAACTACATACCTGCACTAATCAATTAATTACTGCTATATACTGTACCTGCACTAATTAAAGCTATATACCTACACTAATCAACCAATTAGAAGTATATACCTGTACCAATAAAAGTATACACCTGCACTCCATTAAACCCTATGAGACTTCACTAACACAATTAACACAACATTAGAAATAACCTGGAAAAAAGACACACAAAACCTTCCCAAACCCAGAAATCCCCCAAAGTCCAAGCTATACTCACTGCTCATCATTCCTTCCTTGTTGCAAGAGATTTACAATAACCATCCTAATATATTTATTTATTTTAATTTGTTAACCAAGTAAGAGCACTGGGTAAAGCCCTTTTTCAGGCCCGACCCGACACAAATACAAATAATATGACAGATAATATGTTACGTAAGCAAACAACATGAGCAAAAGAGGCATTATGAACATTGCATTATTTAAAAATTTACACTCATCCTTGGACAGTAAATATTCTTTTAACCTTGATTTAAACAAACTCAAGGACATTTCCACTTGTAACATTTCAGAAAGCGTATTCCAAAATACTGGAGCCATCAATGAGAAACCGCATCACATCTCCACCGCTGGTACTAGCCCCAACTTATTCAGCGATCACCTCATGACCTTTTGTACTCATAAACTTCAGCTACCCCATTCCTCCCCACTTACCGCTGGATCCATTCCATACACAACCTAAATACCTCTCATCTCCTCCATGATCTTGCATCCTCAGACTGGTCCCTATTCTACACATCTACAGATGTCAACACGGCACTCCCCCTCTTCTGCCAGATATTAGATAATGTCTGGAATAATCACACACCCCTGCATCAACGAAGGATGAGACACTTTCACCACCAGTGGATTACACCTGACATCGTCAAACTCTGCAACAAACGTGGCTGTGCTTGAACACACCACAAAGCATCCCTATCCCCAAACATTCTCTCATCCTATCGAGCCCTTGCAATGCATGAACTAAAGCTATCGGGGCAGCTTAATTGCATTATTTCAAGGACACTCTACATGAAAATCTCACCTCCCCCCATAGATTTTAGCACACTCTCTCCTCCCTTCTCAACCCCCCATCTAGGTCCTCCTCCCCCCCTCTCTCCTCATTAATAACACCCTAGTCCCTGACCCTCTCACTGTTGCCACCACCCTAAACAATTTCTTTATGACCTGCACGCTATCCTCCACTACTGTCCACCCCTCCTCCCCCACACCCTCTCTCCATAACCCAACCCCCCACACCCTTCTACAGCACCTCCATCTCCCCCAACCTCAGGGACTTTCATTTTTCCCCTGTCACAGCCCAGGAGGCATTCCATGCCTTCAATTTCTTAAACCCATGCAAATCCAGTCCCAATGGGCTCAACCCACTCCTTCTGCAGATCTCTACCCCTAGCTATTGACCACCCCATCACATCTTCTTAATCTCTCTTTCTCCCTTGGCTCTATCCCCCAGGCCTGGAAATCTGCAAAAGTAATCCCCTTTCATAAAGGCAGTGATTGGGCTCAAACAGGAAATTACCACCCCATCTCCCTCCTCCCTGTCTTGGCCAAGCTTCAAGAATCCCTTGTCCTAACCAGACTCACCAGTTTTTTCACCTCCTCAGAACTCCTGTCCCCATATCAGTCAGGTTTTAGAAAAAAATATTCCACTGTCTCCTCTTTACTCTGGGTGACAGATGCCATCCTCACTGGCATGGACCAAAGACCTTACTTCAGTCATATTTATAGACCCTGCTAACGCCTTCGACTCTGTCTCCCATCCACTGCTTCTCGCTAAATTAAAACTTGCTGGACTCCTCCCCCCAACAGTCCAATGGTTCAGTTCCTACCTTTCTAGATGACCCCATTGCATCCAGGCTGGCGATACTCTCTCGCCCCAATTCTAGCAGGTGTACCCCAAGGCTTTATCCTGGGTCGCATCCTCTTTTCCATCTTCCTAAACTACCTCCCCCTTGTGTGATCTCCCTCCCACATTCACCTCTATGCTGATGATACCATCCTCTACATTTATGGTCCCTCAGCCTCTGAGATATCCTCCCTACTACAAGCTGATTTGAATTGCAACCTGAACTGGTTCCAGGACAACCAGCTAAAAGTAAAGACAACTAAAACAGCCTCAATGAATTTCAGCACACCCCAAAAACTAGCCAAGCTCCACACATCCCCCTCTTTCTCCACTCTTGATGGCATTACTTTAGACATAGTTTCCACATACAAGTACCTAGGAGTCTGGCTCGACAGCCACCTTGACTTCTCTGCTCACATAAACCACATTAATTCCAAGCTCCACCTCAAACTGGGCACATTGTACAGAAATAAAGATGCCCTCTCCCTCCCCGGTTGACAGATCGTTCTCACCAGGACAATTCTTCCTCTTTTCAGTGATGCAGATGTTGTATTTAGGTCTGCCTCTGCATCCACTCTTTCCAGATTGGATGTTCTTTTCAATGCCTTTTGTTACTTCACCTTAAAGGCCCTGTTATCCATGGTCCAGCACACAAATGACCTTGGATTATAGAGGTCCCATGGTATTGTGTTATCTCTGCAATCTATGCAAGTTTTACACTAGTTAGAACAGTTGCTCAGGGGACCACATAAAGGAACATAGCTTCAGTAGCCATATAGTTGTGAAGACAGAAAGCTTGTGATTCCTCATAGGTGAGGCAGTCACAAAAAGTAGGATCTGTTAAGGCAGTTAAGTTGTAGAGATCAGTATGTCTAGAAGTGGCTTGTCAAATAGAGAGTGTACCGTTTGGTGGAATCCTTGTGTTGGGCCATCCATAAAAAGTACCTTTAGATAAACATGCTACAGGAAGTGTGTAACCATTAAAATCAGTTTCCCATTGTATCTGCAAGGTGGATTTGTCTGGAGATACAACCATGGCATTAAGATATGCATCTAAGCCTTCCTTAACAGTAATAAATTTGTTGGGGACATCAATATGAACTTCTTGGGGGCAGGAGATGGATGCATCTCTAGCTGAATGTTCAAGTTTGTCAAGCAAATGTGCAATACATTGTCTATGTTTGGTCATAAGGGGTTTCTTTTGAGAGTAAGTCAAAGAAAGTAGTCCCACCAGGATGAGGATGTGCAAGATAGCCATCTTGCCAGTATATCTGAAAAAAACAGAAATGGATTAAGTGAGGGGTACTATTCTGCCCTAAGAAGCTTGGGGTAATTAGTCACCTTTATACAACTTGAGCTGATTAGCATAGAACCACTAGTCAGTGGTCTTTTTCTGATGTTGAACTCTTACCTGATAAACAGCAGGGCTGAGTTTGTTGACAAAAGGATATGTGTCTTCCCATTTGCTGGTAAATAAGTGAACTGGTGGTCTGTATTGGAGAAGCATGACTTGATCTCTAACTTGCCAGTCAACTTCTTTGGCATGCTTATCAAAATGAGCTTTTGATTATTGTTGAGCCTTGCCTATATGATTTGCAGTGAATAAGTGTGTTTTCATGATGTCATCACAATGTTTTTCAACATATTTATCCACAGATACCTTATCTGAGGTAGGGGTGCGGAGGTCAATCAACAGATGCTCAGGTAATCTCATGGCACTACCTGTCATAACCTCATAAGGTGTACACTGAGTAGTTGCGGCAGGAGTGCCCCTGATTGCCATCAGCAGTAATGGCAAGAGGGAATCCCAGCCCTTGGGATTGTCATTGATGAATTTGCACAACATTCTTCAATTTGCTCTTTCTACCTGGCCTGGGGATTGAGGATGGCATGGGATATGAAATTTCTGATCTACTCCAAGCATTTGGAGTGTCTCTTTCATCAGCTCAACTGTAAAACTGGTTTCCTGGTCTGAGTAAGGGGTAGGCCCCACCTGGAGAACAACTGATCCATCAGGATCTTGGCAGTTGTCTTTGCTGTGTTGTTTTTAGTGGGGAATGGCTCAACCTACTTGGAAAACAAATCTGTGACAACAAGGGCATACTTGTTGTTCTTGCTGGAGTTAGTCAAGGGGCCAATGAAATTGATTTGTATCGCATTTCATAGTCCAGACTGCCTTTGTGGTGATAATTTGGCATTTCTTTTCACTGAAATTGGATTGTTCTGGGCACACACTATGCAGTTGCCCATATAGTGCTCCACATCCTTGGTCATACCAGGCCACCAGATGATGGTTTTAAGCCTCTGGATGGTGTTATCTGCCCCCTGGTGTCCATCAGTGGGGGTGTCATGAACCATATGAATGAATTTGGTTCATGTGGATTGTGGTACAACCCACAGTTTGTGATCTGTATCTTCCTTCCTATTCCAGATCCGTTTCTGATCATGAGATAGGTGTATGTTGCCAGAATGTCTTTTCTATGGACTACTGGTAGGTAGTACTTGTTCAAGTCCTTTGTCTAGGTATTTGAACACCTCTTTTAGTTCTAGATCAGATTTCTGTGCAGCCGAAAGGTCCAGTGGTGGTTCTGGTTGTGGTTTCTGCCTGGTATTGGCAGCTAAGAAAATGGCTGCCACAGTTACTGGGTGAGTCATTGACCATGCCCCCCCCCCCGAGTGCCAGCTTTGGCAAGCAAATCAGCTCAATCATTGAATTCATGGTAAGGGTCAGTCTTTACCTTGTGAATGTACAGCTTGTGAATAAACTGTTAGGTTAGTGTGTGTATGTATACAAACAAATCTCTGTATTTGACAGGTATGCCATCAAAAGATGTGAAGCTATTTCTCTCCCAGAATGGTCAAAATTCAGTGAGGGAGGAACAGACCCAGTTACAGTCTGCAAAGATGTTTGCATCTTTAGCACCATGGGGCATGACCTCTAGAATACATGCCACAACTGCCAATGTGGCATACTGTGAGGAAATAAAGCCCAGTTGCCAGGTGCATTTTCTAGCAATTTGCCTAAAATCACCATCTTGAGCTAATATGAGCACACCAAATCCTGCTACTTGTTCCCCCTCCATATAGGAGGCGGAGCTGTCTGTGAAGACGTGATACATGATGGTATCCTCTAAAACATCTGGTGTAGTCGGTAAGAATGGTCCCGGCTCAGGTATGGTAGTAGGATGGAGTGCACAGTCATGAGGCTTACCTGTGTAGAGTATGCCATGAACTAAGATGGATGGCATTTTTGCAAGTACTACTTTGATGTCCCTGTCCTGCAAAAGCAAAGATCAGTAGGTGAGTCTGGTGTTAGAAACTGAACCATCTTTTACTTTGTCAGAAAGTAAGAAGTTGGTTGGAGTGTGACAGGTATGCAAGATAAT
Organism: Neoceratodus forsteri; assembly: GCA_016271365.2. Classification (NCBI taxonomy): domain Eukaryota; kingdom Metazoa; phylum Chordata; order Ceratodontiformes; family Ceratodontidae; genus Neoceratodus; species Neoceratodus forsteri. The sequence goes on from CM057456.1 coordinate 717,508,911, forward strand.
GGGTGCATACCCAATAATGTACATGAAATGTTTGATAGCCCAGTAGGTTGCCAAAAGTGTTCTTTCACAGAGACTATACTTCCTCTCTACTGGGGACAGCATCTGAGAAGCATATGCAATGGGTCTGTAGTACCCATTGTATTTTTGTGCCAGCGCTGCAGACATGGCCACATCAGATGTGACAGTTTCCAAGTGGAATGTAAGATTTGGGTTAGGATTAATCAGTGCTGGGGCTGAGGCTAAGGCTTGTTTGAGCTATGTCACAGCATCAGTGTGAGTGGGGCCCCATGTCCATGGGTCATCCTTTTTCACAAGTTCATACAAAGGAGCAGTCTTCAAGACAAAGTCAGGGATAAAATCCCTGGAATAGTTTACCATTTTCAAGAAGTGTCTGAGTGTTGCCACGCTAGTAGGAAGTGACAGGTTTTTGCAAGCCCTGAATCTTTTTGACAGCTGGACTCCTGCCTTGGTTCATAATATGTAGGCCAAGGAAGATGACCTCTTTTTCACATAGTTGTACCTTGGAGGGGTTGCACTTGAGGCCTGCTCTCTTGAGAAGAGACAAAAGTTTGTCCAGAAGGGCTAAATGGTCCTCTTTCATGGTGGTTGCTAGAAACAAGTCATCCACATAGTGTAGGAGACACTGAGGTATGGAGAATCCCTGCAGAGCACCCATCATGTGGAGATGGAAGAGGGAAGGGCTGTTGTGAAAGCCCTGGGGAAGACAGGTCCAGGTGTACTGATGTCCATCAAAGGTGAAGGCAAATTTGTATTGGCTTCCCTGTGCTAATGGGAGTGACCAAAACCCATTAGAAATGTCAAGAGCTGTGAACCACTTTTTGTCAGGTGTCAACAACTTGAGTAAATCAGGCGCTGATGCTACAGTTGGTGCACAGCTAGGAGTGACCTGATTGAGTTTTCTGTAATCAATTGTAAATCTCCAGGCCCCATTTGGCTTTTTCACAGGCCAAATAGGTGAATTGACAGTGGAAAAACAAGTCCTAATTGCTCCTTGTTAAAGCCGTGATTAGATGGTTTCCCCAAGTGATGACAAGGTTTCAACAGGAAATGGATACTGTTTTTGCCTCACAGGGTCAGGCCCTGTGATTTCAATGGTAGTGTGCATCCTACCACAGTCGTGTCTGTTGGTGGCAAACACATAAAAGGGGTTTTTGCAGCAGAGGTGCAAGCTCAGAAAACAGGTTATGGCTTTTGAACAAAGCCATGATGTCATACTCCTTGTTGTTTTTGGAGATAGCTGCTACCACGTGTGAGTCTGGGATGGTGACAGCATGACATTGTCCTTTGATCTGAATGAGTAGCATGTTGGCTAGATCCACTACACAGCCATGTAATGCTAAGAAATCAATTCCCAGAATGCTGGAGTGATGACGTAGAATCATGAGGTCAAAAGCAAAATTAATCCTGAGGTGGCCTACCACCACAGGTAGAAGAATAGATCAGTAGGTATGTAGCTGGGTACCATCTACACCCTGTGCACTGGTCTTCCAGCCAGTAGATCAGTAGGAGGAGACTGTATTCTTATCATGGAGGACTCATGGCTGCTCCAGGGTCCTGAAGCTTGGTAAGTTGGCAGCTCTGACTGGGTCTATACACAAGGCAGTCCGCTTGTGTCAACAATCAGGTTACTCACAATCCAGACCAGGGCCTGTTGTCAATCCAACTCTTCAGAATTGGCATTATCTGCCTGTTCTGGAATCAAGGCCTGAGGATCTTCTAAGGCCTTCTGTATGTCTTGCAATGGGTACAAGTGTACTTGTGATGTCACAGGCGCAGTGACGGCCTGCACGGGTGGTTCTGCCTTGGATGTCATGTCGGCCAGGCCAGTAACTGACGCAACCTCCCCACAGTTGCACGATGACTCGAAAGCTGGGGCTAGGGCAGCCATAGTCCTTGTAGCTGTAGCTCCCCTTTCGGCATGAATTTCCTCCAACAGCTTGCGGAGCGTTTCATTCTCTTTTCTAATCTGGTGATAGCTCAGACCATTTCAGTATCGGTTCTGGCTATTCTGTTGGGTGTCTGGATTTTTCCAACTGCCTCTGTTGTCTCTATTGTTCCGGTTGTTTCTGTAGTTCCAGTCCCCCCCCCCCGTGTGACTGTTTGTCATCAGAAGGGACGTCATTTTTCTGGTTGTTTCCCTCCACTGTGTAGTGGGTTGGGGCATCTGGGGTAGGCTGTATTGCAGCTACCTTGTTGGATTTGCTGGAAGAAATAGTATGGAGGTAGACCTGATAGGCCCGTTCCATCTTAGCGAGAATAACGTCAAACTTGTCAGTGTGCGGGTAAATATTAAGCTTAACCTTTTCTTGCAAAGCTGGAGTCATGTTCTGGATATACAGATCCTTGTATTCAATTTGGCTCATATTGTAGCCCTTGTTTGTGAGGGACTTCCCAGTTCTGTATGCCGGCCACAGCCGTTGATGGTAGGTGGCTGGTCTTTCCTTTACACCTTGCTTGACCTTGTAGACCAAGCACAATCCCATGATTCCCATGGAATTTGCACATATGAGTGCAGCGACAATATCATCAAAGGTAGCAGTACCAGCGTTCTGTGTGGTCTCTGGCAACTTAGCCCAGAGTGTCAGTTTGATTGTCTGTCGCAATACTTGAATCTGGTACTCGGGTTGGAGAGAGAGACAGCTTCTCGCAAAGGGAGCGTACTTTCTCCAAGTGACAACTGAGACTGTCAGTTGGGCCCATCTGTCTGACGCTCAGTACAATATTCTGGACAGAGTGAGCCACTTATAAGGGGTTGGAAGTATGCGTAGTTGCACCCAATTCAGTATGGAACAGGGATCCGCGAAGGAAAGCCTCTGCTGCCGCATCAGCGATTGCTTTGTACACGTGATCCTCAGTAACAGAATCTTTTAGCATTTTGTCAATTTGGTCCTGAATGGTCTTCTTTTGGTCCTCCGGGATGGTGATCCTACTGACTGCTTCTTTAATCATGTCACGAATCTCTGACTCATCTCCCCTTTTGAGAGGAGCAAGCGGAGATGCATCACGGAATCCAGGCCCTCCACCTGTGTCATGGGGGCCACCATCTTGGTGGTGTACGTGGTGTCCGCCATGTTTGCGCAGATGTGGTGACACAATGTGCATGCCAACCTCAGCACCATCTTGTGGATGGTCAGCTGAAATTGCTACACCATGGGGGTTGGACTTGCATATGACGTGGCATGCCTCGTCATCCAAGTCAGAGTCGTCATCGCTGGATGACGTAATCTCAAAGGGCATATACTGAAACCCAATCATGGCCAGCAAGAACCTCCCATTGATGGCACAACTTCACCATCTTTTGTCTACATTTCTTGTGATGGACTTTTGCATTGCCCTGCTCAATACCTCTCTCAACCTCTCTCTGTAACACTCTACGTGGCGCCCAATTCGATGTTTTCCCTAAGCTCTTTATCTAACTCACAACTCACATGCTTATAATCCTCTTTTAACTCAGCATTCTCATCTCTCAACACTTCATTCATATCACTCAAAATATCATTCAAATGTGCTGTTGCTTATCACATTTCAGCCTTTCACAATCATCTCATAATAAACATATCTCTCACTCAGTGTTTTGAGCAGTACAGTGCATCAGTCTGGAAAGAGCATCATGTAGTGATTGTGTCTCCTCCACTAGTTTCTGTTCCTTTTTCTGTAACTCTGATGCCTGCAAACCCATCTCTTTTTTTAGAGATGCATTTTGCAGTTGAAGGCAACAAGGGGGAGGAATGTTATCCATGGTCCAGCACCCCTAAGGGTGCCCCCACCTTGTGGGCAGCAACTTATGTAGGTATAGGTACTAATCTTAGGGCAAAGACACATCATATAAGCATAAGTGTTAGGATCTGTGTTCTATTATGCTTCATTATGTTTTGCTGATATATCTAGCCATGAGAAATGCTTTTTACTGTATTTTTATATATAAGGCAATAGTGCCATCTTTAGTAATTGTACATTACTACAAATGACCTTGGATTATAGAGGTCCATTGTATTGTGTTATCTCTGCAAGCTATGCAAGTTTTACACTAGTTAGGACAATTGCTCAGACCACCTGTTTCTGTCCAATTATATACACTGAATGTATCTTCTTTTGCTTTTGCCATGGTAACTATCAGGGTATAAGACCCTTTGTAGCACATAGCTTCTCTGAGAATAGACTAGAGACTGCATTTAACAAGGTAAGGAAAACTGGTGTTCTCCCAGTGATCACACTGTAATGGTAGTAAGCCTGTATTACTGATCTGTAATAAATTTCATTTATTACATGAGTACCACATATTTCTTGTCTCTTCCTTCTGTGCAGTTCCAACAAGAACTTGAGAGAGTGATTTATCAGTTCAGTTACAGCCCCTTCTGGAACTCACCACTGCACTCCTTACTCTTCCCTATCACTCTCCTCCTTTTTCTCCCGATGTGACGATCCCACCTCCATCATCTCTACCAAGTACTGGTTCTGCACACTCACCCCCTACCTAGTCTCCCTCCTATCCTATGCCTCTCACACTTTCTATCACCTCTGAATGTGGGACCCTCGTTCCTTTACCCTTCCTCAACCTAACTCCAACTCAGGCAAAGCAGCTTTCTTCTTCCACTTCCCTAATTTGTGGAACTTCCTACCCTCCTCAGTCCTTATGCTTCCATCACTAAACCTATTCAAATGGACCCTATTGCACTCACCAATCCCACCCTGCTCATGCCTCAGTCCATCTAACCCATTGCTGGAATTCAATGACCCCTAGCACTCTGCCCATAAAAATTTACTTTCATGACTCCTGCTCCCTATGTGAGCCTCTATAGCTTGTAGCAACTGCTCATCCTGCACTGCACTTTTTGAGCCTTCTACTAGATGGTTACCTGCTTCTTTAACATTGCTGCTTGATTTACTTGTAAACCTGTACTTTGCACTTGCCTCGACCAGGGAAATCCTTGTATCTTGTTCCTTGGCACTGCCATTTCACTGTACGTTTACCTGCACCTTATTACTCATATCTGCCTTGTACACAGGCTTGTCTTGAAACCCATTTTTCAGCCTTGTATTCTCATGTATTGTATTTTTGCCTGTCTTACTGTATACTGCTTATCACCATGTATTTAATGTGACTGTACCTCTGATTTCCCCCCTTCCCTAGATCGCACCTGGAAACGAGCCTTGGTCAGTGTTCCTCTCCCAGTTACCAACTTTTAAATAAATAAAATAAATAAATATTCAACAAAAAATGGGTAAGGGTGGAACACTCAGAATCATACCCATCCTGGAGGCTAATTAGGGCAATAAAGCAACTCGCCCTTCAAGCTCATGGCCTTATAGCCCTAATTAGCCCCCTTGATGGGTATACATCCTTGTATACCACCCTTATCCATTATATTAATTGCAAAAAATTCATTAATGCATTAGTTAGGGTTAAAGTGACAAAAGTAGGGAAATATGGTATTAGGTGGCAGCATATTTGCTACATTGTCTGAGGCTCCAGTTTGAGGAAAACCATAAAAGTTTTATTCTCTAGTCTAGGTCACCAGACATTGGATATGTAGTGCTGATCACAGTGACATCACCAGCAACTCACAATACTGAATTCTCCCCATTAACTGGAGAAGAAAATCTGCTGGACAATCCTATACCATACGTTTTCTTTTTGCCAAGTGGAAAACTGGGTGGGCATCAGAATGACATGATTACATTCCATGACTGGCAATAATGCAGAGGTGATGTGTTCATCCTCAGGTGGAGGGAAGGAAGGGTTTGGCAAGTGATACCCCCTGGTGGAAGATTCATGAGAGTACACTATGAATGCAATCCCATGAAGGAATGATAGTTGAGAAAGAAGGGTGGTTTCCAGAGCTGACAACTGTGAGAGGAGAGGGTTGCAGGAGATGAGGGTGGTGGGTATATGGTGGGATAATCCACTCTGAAGAAACAATTGAAGAAATAAAAGCCTTTTAAAGAACACAGTAGTATGAGCTGCTTGTTGAGCATTCCTGGTTCATAAATGTTTCCTTCTTGATGTAGTTTGGAATGATTATATTAAGGTGATGGCCAAAAAAAAAAACCCTCCGGCAGCTGATTTGTATTTTTATTCAATCTCTAAAAAAATTTCTACACTGATGCAAACCTGCACCCCCAACCAACTTACCACTGTGGACCCATCACCCCCCTAGATCTCCCCACACACTCTCACTCACCTGAAGTAGTCCCACTCTCCAATGAAAGACACATCTTGCTGCTGGCACCGGAAACTGCTGTATGAGAAATAAGGTAACTGCAGTTCAATGTATTTCAAATGGGATTTTGACCACAGTTACCTTATTTCTCATGCAGCATTTGCCAGTTCCAGCAGCAAGACGTGTCTTCAATTAGAGAGAGGATCTTCACAGTGGGACTAGTTCAGGTGAGTGAGGGTGTGTGGGGTCTAGAGAGATGCAGGGTGGTGGGTGCACAGAGGGAGGTTGGGTGGGGGTGTGGGTGCACATCAGCAGTGGACTTTAATTTTTCAGACAAAAAATAAAAGACATCAAGGGACTGTTTTCTTATTTTCAGCATGCCAAGGACCAGGGAGGGTGGGTATTACCACTAGACACCAGGGCAACAGCCATTGGAGGGTGGGGGCACCACTGGACACCAAGGATAAACTTAAGATTTTCAGGATTGGGCATGGGAGGGTGGTGGGATAACATATAACATATTTATGGGAGCCAGGCAAACTCAGAGAGTGAGGGGTACTGCTGGATACCAGGGAAAAAAATAATTGGAAAATAAAAAAATATATTTTTTTTTGCGTCAGGCAGTCCTTTGCCCTATGACATGAAAAAAAGATTCTTTGACACGAACAAGGAATCAGGAAAAATAAGTTCGAAACTTTTCCTGCCAAAGGTTCCTTTTTTATTTGGACAAAAAGGGTTGAAAGAAAGGATCCCTTAGCACAAAAAAAGGACGGGGGACTAAGTCCGAAATCCTTTTTCAGGCCAAGGATCCTTTTCTTGACCCTTTTTCATTCAAACAAAAGGATCCCTTGACATGAAAAGATTCGACTTAGTTTTTTTTCCGATTTCTTTTCATGCATGCCTTAGGATCCTTTTTCATGACCCCTTTCATTCAAACAAAAAGGATCCTTGGCACAAAAAGAAATTGGGGAAAAAAACTAAGTCTGAAATCCTTTTTTGAGACACGTGATCCTTTTTCGTTTGAACCAAAAAGGAATCACAGAAAAGGATATTAGCGAGTCATGTAAAAGGATTTTAAATAATTAAACACATAACGAGGTAATTGTTTCCACCAAACAAGTGTAGAATCTACTCAATGGAGTCCCCATGAGCAAGATACATGTTTTCTTGTCTCTGCAAGTCGTCATTTTGGGGGGCTTTGACATATTTTATTTTAAAAAATAAGAAAACATGATGGCGGAAATCTAAAAAGGAATTTTTTGTCAAGAAAAAGGATTTCCCCAGTTGAAAAATAATACTTTTTTTCAACAAATTCTTTTCTCATTCCAGGAAGCTATCCAGGAAAGTGAAATTGCCATTGAAAATAATGGGAATGTTAACATTTAATAACATTTCTACACTGATACAAACCCGCACCCCCATCCAACCTCCCACTGTGCACCCATCACCCCCCTAGATCTCCCCAAACACTCTCACTCACCTGAAGTAGTCCCACTCTCCGATCAAAGACACATCATGCTGCTGGAACTGGCAACTGCTGTAGGAGAAATAAGGTAACTGCAGTTCAATGTATTTCAATTGGATTTTTGACCACAGTTACCTTATTTCTCATGCAGCATTTGCCAGTTCCAGCAGCAAGACGTCTTCAATCAGAGAGAGGATCTTCACAGTGGGACTAGTTCAGGTGAGTGAGGGTGTGTGAGGGTCTAGGAGATGCAGGGTGGTGGGCACAGAGGGAGGTTGGGTGGGGGTGTGGGTGCACATCAGCAGTGGACTTTTATTTTTCAGATAAAAAAATAAAAGACATCAAGGGACTGCTTTCTTATTTTCAGCATGCCAAGGACCAGGGAGGGTGGGTATTACCACTAGACACCAGGGCAACAGCCATTGGAGGGTTGGGGCACCACTGGACACCAAGGATAAACTTAAGATTTTCAGGGTCAGGCATGGGAGGGTGGTGAGATAACACATAACATATTTATGGGGGCTGGGGCAAACTCAGAGAATGAGGGGTACCGCTGGATACCAGGGAAAAAAATAATTTGAAAATAAAAAAATGAAAAAATATTTTTGTGTGTCAGGCAGTCCTTTGCCCTATGATACGAAAAAAGGATTCTTTGACACGAACAACGAACAAGGAATCAGGAAAAATAAGTTCGAAATCCTTTTTCCTGCCAAAGTTTCCTTTTTCATATGGACAAAAAAGGGTTAAGAAAAAGGATCCCTTAGCACAAAAAAGGACTGGGGACTAAGTCCAAAATCATATTTCAGGCCAAGGATCCTTTTTCTTGACCCTTTTTCATTCAAACAAAAAAGGATCTCTTGGCATGAAAAAGAATTTCAGACTTAGTTTTTTTCTGATTCCTTTTTTCATGCCCAGGGATCCTTTTTCATGACCCTTTTTCATTCAAACAAAAAAGGATCCCTTGGCACAAAAAAGAAATTGGGGGAAAAAACTAAGTCTGAAATCCTTTTTTGGGACGCGTGATCCTTTTTCATTTGAACCAAAAAGAAATCACAGAAAAGGATATTAGCGAGTCATGAAAAAGGATTTTAAATAATTAAACACATGACAAGGTAATTTTTTCTACCAAGCAAGTGCAGAATCTACTCAATGGAGTCCCCATGAGTAATATACATGTTTTCTTATCTCTGCAAGTCGTCACTTTGGGGAGCTTTGACATATTTTATTTTAAAAAATAAGAAAACATGATGGCGGAAATCTAAAAAGGAATTTTTTGTTAAGAAAAAGGATTTCCCCGGTTGAAAAATAGTACTTTTTTTTCACCAAATTCTTTTCTCATTCCAGGAAGCTATCCAGGAAAGTGAAATTGCCATTGAAAATAATGGGAACATTAACATTTAATAACTTTGGAATGGGTTAATATTTTTTCACCAAACATGTGAAAGGCACTTCTGTGACCCAAACCCTTTGCACCCCGAAAATTTCAGACCAAAATTCTAAACCATCTAGGTGTAACACAATGAGAAAAAAACAGTGAAAAATAGCGATTGTTAAAGTTTTTGCACTGTTCAGATCTCAGAATCTGCATGTGCAACCAGAATGAAACTTTTCATGTCAAGAGATCTATTCCACAAGACCATGTATGCAGAATTGTGTGCAAATCCTTCAAACAGTTGCAAAGTTATTAAAGTGCAACATTTGAGGTTTAACTTAGAAAGCCCTGCTCAATCCTACCTATAGGGGGGCTACTGAGCCTCTGTAATGTACGATGGGATAATCCATAGATTGATCATAAAAAAGCTTGTTAATCACTCTGGAATGCTGCCAACAATACTGCCTAGTGATGAGTGGTGAAGCAAAGTGAAGTCACAAGTGCTAGCCAGCATTGTTGCAACATTCCAGAATGCATAAAAACCTTATTTATGGATGCTGTGTGGAATGTCCAGTGCTTCCACACACCCATAGGTGTAGAGACATAGCGCCTGAGGGCCCTATGCTGCCAGTATTGCAAGATGGTATCCATAGGTGGGAGCACAGGCTCTCTAGGCCCTGTGCGCCCATCTACCTATAATGATAGAAACATAGCACAGGAGGGCCCTTTGCTTTTAATTTTGCATAATCATATCCATAGGTGGGAGCATGGGCCATCTGGGCCCTGCACTCCCACCCACCCATGAGTGTAGAGGCATAGCGTAGGAGGGCTCAGTGCTCCCAGTTTAGCATAAATAGTATGCATAGGTGGGAGCATGTGCCCTCTGGGCCCAGTACTCCCACCTACCCACAAGTACAGACACATAGCACAGGCCAAGAGGCATTCCAAGTAACCCTTGTAATGCTTATTTAGCAATATCTCAGTAACTATAGCAAATGTGAAAAAATTATTGCACAGTTATATTCATGACCTGGCCACCTCCACGTTTGCTAGTAGCGCTTAGCGAAAAATCTGTATCTCAAACTGTTTTTGAGATAAGGGCGCCAAAAGGCGCCGTGGACACCACAGTGTTATCCTGTGGGAAAATTTGCAACTTTGGATTGCTGTAACTCTAACCAGTGTAATTTTCTTCCATGAGGTAACGTGATATTTTGCTGTCATGTACAGCACACACAGAATTAAGTTTGTCTCTGATACTTTCAGGGATAATGAGGTGTATGCCAAAGGTGTGCCTTTGGATGGTTTGGTGAAAAAATATATTACCATTTTTGAATTATAATGATTTTTGTGATAGATGCAAGACAGGTAGTGTGAACTGCATTTAGAAATACTGTTCTGATGGTAATTAGAATAACCATTCACACTGTATTTTGAAATACAGTTCAAATGGTAATTAGAAAAACCATTCGCACTGTATTTTGAAATACAGTTTGAATGGTACTTAGAAAAAACATTCGCACTGTATTTTGAAATACAGTTAGAATGATAATTAGAAAAAACATTTGAGCTTTATTTTGCTACAGTTCGAACGGTAATTAGAAAAAATATTTGAACTGTATTTTGAAAATACAGTTTGAACAGTATATTTAATTACCTTTCAGTTTAAAATGTTCTACTCGCTGGCCCACTGGTGCTGAGGTGCTGGATGCCACACCTTGCACCATGCCAACAACCTGGGTTTGGGAGTGAACTCAGGCTATCGGGAGTCAGCAGGGTCAGGAAAGGATTGAGCATATGGAGGACTGCTCTCTTTTCCTGGGGTGGGTGCTTACACTTGCCATGGTGCTGGCGGCTCCTTGGTGGTGACTAGGGGTGGTGCACCTTGCAGCATGCCCATCTGGGATTGGAGCAGCCAAAAACACCTTATGCACCCATTGTGTGCAGGGTGTCATTGCATGTCCATGCCCCAGGAACACACAACAACAGAAAAAAATGGTCCCATAGATAGGAGACAGCAACTTCCAGTGCCTGCTGCCACACACCCAATGTCCATCGGGTGTCGGCAGGGGCAGGAAAGGATTGAGCATCCGAGGACTGCTCTCCTTTCTTGGGGTGGGTGGGTGGGTATGCTTGCCCGCGGCGCTGGCAGCTCCTAGTGGTGACTGGGGGTGGCACTTTGCAACATACCCATCTGGGTTGGAGAGGCCGCAGACGCCAAATGAGCGGGTGCATGCCCATTGCATGAATGGCATCATTGCACGTCCATGCTCCAGGAACACACACCAACAGGAAAACCCTGGTCCTACAGATAGGCAACGGCAACCTCCAGTGCCCACCACTGCACACCCAACGCTGGACTCGTCTTGCCGGCTCTCTTGATCCCCCACCTTGCCTTGGGTCCTGTGCACTAAGTGGGGGTTGTTGGATCAGGGTAGGGTGGAGGAGTGTCTGTCACCGATTTCCTGGTGAGGTGAGGACCAGGCTGGTGGTAGAGAGGTTGAGGGGAGTGAGGTCTGACCAAGAGAGTTCTATGGAGACAGTGATAAAGAAAGTCCACAAACAATAAATAAATAAAATATTCTGGGGTGCAGGACAGGCAGTGCAAACTGTATTTTTACAGTGCAAATATTTTTTCTAATTACTGTTCACACTGTATTTGCAAAATACAGTTTGAATGGTTTTTCTAACTATTGTTTGCACTGTATTTTCAAAATACAGTGCGAATGTTTTTTCTAATTACTATTCAAACTATTTCAAAATACAGTGCAAATGTTTTTTCTAATTACCATTCAAACTATATTTCAAAACACAGTGCAAATGGTTTTTCTAATTACTGTTCTAACTGTATTTACAAAATACAGTTCGCACTGCCTGTCCTGCCTCTGTCACAAAACTTTCTTTGCCACCTCACTGCCAGTACATGGTTTGGACTTCTGGGCTGAGGTTTGCAGGATGGCAAGCCCTTTCACCACAGATGTGCCTTTTGCTGGTTCGCTGAAAACATTTACACCAGTTCCAGAGTTATAGCACTCTAAAGTTGTAAATTTTCCCATAGGATAACACTGTGGCGCCCGTGGTGCTTTCCAGCACCCTTATCTTGAAAATGATTCGAGATACGGATTTTTTTCGCTCCAGACAGCTTAGTCCACCTAAGTTTGTGTGGAGGTTTTGAAGTTATGATTACAGCTGCAGTGGAATTGTTTTCATAGTTGCTACAGTTACTGAGATATTGGCAAATTAGTGTTACAAGGGTTCCTTTTCAACACTATAGGTCTGCTGTATGGCTCCGCAGTTATGTGTAAGTGGGAAGGCAGGGCCCAGAAGGCCTGCGCTTCCACATATGCATACCACTATGCAAAACTGGGCAGCATTAAGGGAGCACAGGGCCTGGAGTGCCCGCGCTCCCACAACAAACACATGCCACTAACCACTTATATTAGACTTTCTCAAAAAGAAGGGAAATTCATTGCAAAAAACTCTGTTAATGCATCAGTTAGGGCTGATGTCACAGTGACAAAACTTTGGAAATTTGATGTTAGGGTTACTACCCCTACCACCTCATCCTACATGCACCAACAGGCATTGGGGCATGCCATAGGGTCATCAGGCCTAACTCTCACCCCATTCTCCTATACTGTAGCCTGTCAGCTTGTTTACACATGGAATGGGGTAATAGTTGGGCCTGACAACCCCATGGCATGCCCCAATCCCTGTTGCTGTGTGTAGGATATATATGTGTGTGTGTATATATATATATATTAGGGTTCAGTAGGCACGTTAATGTTAAATCTCAAATTTTGCACTTTAATAACTTTGCAACCGTTTAATTGATTTGCCTGATGTTTTGCATGTGCGGTCTGGTACCACAGATCTCTGGATCTAGAAAGTTTTGTTCTGGTTGGATTTACAGTTGCGGAGCTGCAGAGTGTCAAAATGTGTGAAAAATCTTCACTTTTTGGGAAATTCTTTGCTCGTCTCTACAGCCTGAATGGTTTGTCCGTCTGGTCTGAAATATTCAGGGGATATGGGACTGGGTCACAGAAGTGCCCTTTGAAGGTTTGGTGAAAAATTATTAATCTGTTCAAAAGTTATTAAACTTTTTCTTTTCCCATTATAGCCTATGGGAAAAATATATGTGCACTACGAAAACATTTCAAAGTCACGAGACTTTTAGAAAGTACCATTGGTTTACATGTGGGACTTTGTAAAGTCTGAACTTTCACGTAAAGTCCTGCATGTAAAGCAATGGTACTTTATGAAAGTCTGCGTTCTTTTTTACGAAAGTCCACTGTTTAACAGCTCTAAAGAAATGCTTTTGCCACTTCATAGCAAAAACTTTAGAAATTAGCTGAAACTTGCAGGTGGCAAGCCCTTGCCCTGCAGATGTGCCTTTGCTAGTTTGATGACAAAATTTATACAGGTTCCATAGTTATAGCACTCCAATGTTTTGGAATGTCCCATAGGATAACATTGTGGTGCCTGCACCATCTTATGGCACCTATATTTCAAAAATGGTTCGCTATACGGATTTCTCGCTCAGTGCTAAGCATGCGTGGAGGTGGCCAAGTCATAAATACAACTGCAAAGGAATTTTTTCCAAAGTTGCTATGGTTACTGAGATATTGCCACATTTGCAGTACAAGAGTTACTTGAAATATCTCTAGGCATGCACTATGTGTCCATACTTATGGGTAGGTGGGAGCGCACACCCAGAGGGCTCTCACTCCCACCTATGCATACCATTTTGCTAGACTGGGTCCAAAGGGCTCTCCTGTGCTATGACTCTACAGTTATGGGTGGATGGGAGCGCAAGACCCAGAGGGCAAACACATACAGTATGCATATGAGTAACATTACACTTTCTCAAAATGAAGGGAAATTCATTGCAAAAAACCTCAATTTTATTGCAGCAGTTAGGATTGATTCCACACTGACAAAAGTCTGGAAATTCGATGTTAGAGTTATCTTCTACACCACATACACCAATAGGCATCAGGGTGTGCGTTGAGGTGTCGGGCCTGACTCTCACCCTTCATTGACCCCAACACACACCCTGACAATTTTGATGTGAAGGGTGGGGTGGGTGGTAAGGTTGGTAACCTAACATCAAATTTCCAGACTTTTGTTGGTGTGAATCAACCCTAACTGCTGCATTAAAACTGAGTGTTTTCAATGAATATATATATATATACTGTATATATATGTTTTTTTTTTCTCAAAAAACTTAGTTAACACTCTAGTTAGGATTAAAGCCACAAAAGTAGGGAAATGAGGCATTAGGGTTTCCAACCCTAACACCCCACCCTCACCCTGCACACACCAACACGCATTGGGGTGTGCCTTTGGGTCGTTAGCTCTAATACACCCCGTTCCATAAATAAATAAGCTGAGATGGGTACAGTTTAGGAGAATGGGGTGAGCATTTATTTTATTTATTTGTGAGAATCAGTTTACAACCTTTGAACCAGAGGCTCGTTTCCGAAGGTACCTCATCACATTGAGACATACATAGTATTTAGATTACATAGTACAGGTTTTCTTCAAGTAGGCATTTGTTAGAGGCGCCACGTTACACTGTGGTCAAACAACATACATTTGAGTTACAGGGTACATGTAATAGAAATAGGTCTTACACAATTGGTAATTGGCATTAGAGTTGATGACCCCAAGGCACACCCCACACTTGTTGGTGTGTGCAGGGTGGGGGTGGGGTGTTAGGGTTGGAAACCCTAATGCCACATTTCCCTATTTTTGTGGCTTTAACCCTAACTAGACTATTAAATAAGTTTTTTGCAGTTTATTTCCTTACTTTTTGAGATTGTATAATTATATCCTTATTTGCCTGTGGGAGCATATGGTCCTCCAGGCCTTGCACTTCCATCCCTCCATAGATGCATATATGTATGTAGCTGTGGAAGCTCAGGGCCCTCCAGATCCTTTGCTTCCATTTATAGGATAACAGTGACCAAATTGTCAGCATAGCAATCTTATTACCCCACCTCATGTACCCAGCACACAAAATGTTCAGATCTCCACCAAAACATAATTCTGCACAACTATTATGCCATTTTACACCACAGGTGCGAAAACACATATTTGCCAGAATTTGAAAAAATGACAGCTTTGACATACATGAGGTGGAGTAATAAGAAGGCTATGTTGAAAATTTTGGGTCAAAATATGAATATGAACACTGTCACTGTGATTTTCTTAATCTGTCCCGAACCTTGATTTCACACAGCAACCGCGACATTGTGTGCCAGATGTGCAAAAACACATTTTGGGCAGGATGTGAAAAATGACAGCTGTACTGTTCATAAGAAGATGTGGAAAAATGGCAATGTTGAAAATCTGGAGTGAAAATATTAAAAATTCTCAAAGTTACAAGTGTCCCGGAAGGTGATTCCACGCAGTAACCGCAAAATCACCTTTCAGGACTGAATAATGACATGACAGTGACTGAGTTCATGAGGTGGGGTCCCAAGAACCCCATGTTGAAAATTTGGAGCTGAAAGTCACAAAAATGGCCGAGATATCCACCTAAGTTGACCCCCCCATTTATGCTATTATACAGCTTACCAGCATTTCTTCAGCTCGCAGTCGGCTTTGAAGAGTGCAGACATGTTCCCGCTCCACCAAAGATCATCACACGGGGCTCCAGAGGTAAGTAGGAGTGAGGGGGGTGTGGGGAGATGGGGTGCACAGAGGGTGGGTGCAGGTTGGGGGCACCGCAGATAACGAGGGATCGCTTTCTGTTTACAGGTTAAAAAGAAAACTTTGAGGGAAGGCTTTCTTTTTTACAGGTACATTTGGCACATTGGGGTGGGCTCCCAGTGTGCCACCTGGGTGTTTTGGGACTACTGGAGCTGACAGGGATTGAGCACCCCATCAGCAAAGAAAATGGGTCTGTGTTTGTGGGGGGCATGATGCCAAGGGGGATTGGGCACCCCCCTCAGCATACAAATTAAACTACAGAGTCATCATGCCAACAGGGATTGGGCTCCCCATTGGCAAATGAACTAAGGAGGGGGCATGCTGACAGGGGGATTGGGCACCCCCAAAGTCAGCTTTCAGGTGGGACTGTGAGAGGCGGACAGCGACAGCCGCTGTCATGTTTATTGAAATGTTACACCAGGCAAGGCATGCCCTGCAATGACATATTGCTCCCTCATTGCAGCGGCAAAATTGTTTCAAGTTGGTGACACGCATTTGAGCTGCTGTCATAGACAGTGTGCTCATTAATTGGTGCCACACAGACAAGCCCTAAAAAGCAGTGATGGCACTTGCCACATCTCCACAACCTGCTACTCCAGCAAGCTGTCACACCATGTTTCTTGCGCATGTGTGCAAGCAAACATAAAAAAGAATTAAGGAAGCTTAAACAATTAATAAAAAAGGAGAATGATTTAGAACGTTGACTATTTTTTTCGAAGGATAACAACATGGCATTCTTCACATACATAAATAATAATAAAATAGCATCCAGTGCTATAGGTCCCTTAACACATAATACAACAATAATTGACCCTGAGGAGGTGGCACAGTCATTTAATGAATATTTCATTTCTGTGTTTAACATGGGAAAAGGACAGGGTGCATTAATATCTGATACTAGTCTTCCCCCAATGGACTTTTCACCAAATCAGGGTTTAAATCTGTTAAAAAATATAAAGGGAAACCCTTCTTCAGGACCTGATGAAATACGCCCCTTGTTCTTACAAACATGGCTGATAATCTAGCACTCCCGCTCTCCATATTGTTCAATGACTCACTAAAAACTGGAATTGTTCCATTGGACTGGCATCGGGTGGTGGTGATCCCAATCCATATGAAGGGAAATAGAAACTTAGTGGGAAACTACCAACCAATTCATTTAACACCTATATATTGCAAAATCATGGAACGACTACTTAAATTATTGATTTATGAAGAAATAACTGCATTGGAATTACAGGATATTTCACAGCATGGGTACAGGAATGACTTTTCATGTAACACAAACCTAATATAATTTTATGAACATGTCAGTAAAAGTATAGATGGAGGAACACAGTATGATGTTGTCATGTTGGATTTGGGAAAGGCTTTTGACATAGTACTGCATTATTTCTTGGTTAACAAGCTCTACAGTATGAGAATTAACTCCTACAGTACATTGTCAGATGGATAAAAAATTGGCTTTCCAACAGAACACAAAAAGTTAGAGTTAATGGCAAGTTATCCAGGGAAGATGACATGTGTAGTGGAGTGCCTTAGGGCTCTGTGTTGGGGCCAGTATTGTTTGGACTTTTTATTAGAGATATGGGATCAGATGCTAATAGTCACCTGGCTAAATCTGTGGATGAGACAAAAGTAGGGGGGGGAGAAGTGGATGGCTTACAAAAGCATACACTCCTGTCTAATGGGCTAATCACTATGCAAAATTGGGCAAACAAAAACAGAATGTCCTGTGATCCTGAAAGGTGTATAGTGTTGCATTTTGGAAGGAACAATCCTGGATACAAATATTTCATGAATGGGATTCCATTAAAATCAGTTAATAAGGAAAGAGATCTGTAAGTTACTGTAAATAATACCCTTTCCCACTCTGCTCATTGTGCTCTGGTAGCCAGGAAGTCTAACTATTTGATTCATGCAATCAGGCATTCCTATGTGGTGAGAGATCCTCAGTGCATTATGTAGATATACAAAACATTTGTGATTCCTCGCCTCAATTATGGTTCCCAATTTTGGTGTCCATATTTAAAAAGAGATGTAAATATACTAGGAAGACCCCAGAGAAGAATAACAAAAATGTTAAGGGGTTATTGTACTATGGACTATGGTAATAGATTAGAAAATCTAGACCTGTTTAGCCTACAAGAAAGGAGACAAAGAGATCTTCTGTTTCTCTAAAATATACTGAAGAATTTAACACAAGAACCATTCATTTGAGGTCTCATAATAGGCAACCCATGGTTCAAAGTGCAAATACAAACAAAAGGTTGAATTTTTTCGCTGTAAGATCAGCCTGTATGTGGAACTCATTACCAGGATTCCTAGTAAACCTTCAGACAATGGATCGTTTTAAGCAGGAACTCAACAAATTTATTATTTATTCAAGGACCAGACAATAACTCACCTGATGGTGGCTGGTGGGAGACAATCATGATGGGCCTTGGCCTTCTTTTGTCTCAATATACCAAGATGCCAACATGAATGAGATCTGATCAGGTGCAAAAGACAGATATAGCTGGGTATCTACATAACCATGAGATCACCGTATGCTCTCTCTCAACCGAAGCATGTAAACTGCAGACAACATAGGAGATCGCACAGACCCCTGAGGCATACCACAGTGCAAGGCTACTAGTCTGGATCTGCAAAAGCCAACTGAGACTGGCTGCTCCCTTTATGATAGGAATGATTGGAATCATTGCAAAAAGGTGCTGAAAATCCCCTGTGCACTTCCAGTCTATCGACTAACTCCCAGTGATCAACATGTAGATGACAGATCAAGGTGAATCCAGATGGATGCCTCCCCTTGTCCCATAGTAGGTAAATATCATTGCAGACCCTGACCGGCACAGTCTCTGTGCTATGATACTGATGTAAATTATATCAGAATGGCTCAATGATGTCATATTCTCTAGGTGCTTCCCAAGCTGCTGTATTACCACCTTCTATGCATCCTTTTCCAGAAATGTCAGGGAGTTGTCATCAACCTACAACACACACTGAAGTCCCCAAAACCAGTTGTAAATAGAGAAAGGGACCAATAGTGTACACTGTAGCCAAGTGGCCAACAAAACTGGTTACCTATTTAACCACATGCATAGGTCTTTTTTTTCTAGATCTGATTCAGTACTCCTACCCATATATAAAGCTTATATTAGACCACACACAGATAACAGCTCACAACATTGGAATCCGTATTTTAAAAAAGGACGTAAATGTCATAGAACACAACAGAGGTTCACCAGGCTTATTCCAAGATGTAGGAACAAGCCTTGTAAGGATAGGCTGGTAGACTTAGGCCTATGGTCCCTGGCTTTGAGAAGGGGTGATATGTTGCTTTTTTATAGAATTTTAGATGATGCAATGCTAAAAAGTGAATTGGGTCTAGTTTATAAGGATTCTAACTATGAGTTAAGAAGGCATGAAAAAAAGTATCGGATACAGTACCAAAAACGGACCTGAGGAAATATTCATATATTCCGAGGGCTATCAGACTTTGGAATCAGTTTCATGAGGACATTGTCCAAGCATCTAGCCTGTCTATTTTTAAGACAAAACTGGGCAATTACATTAATGAAGGTAATATAGATTACCACCACTGAGCAGTGGGGATAGCATTTATGGGCCACGGCCTTCTACTGTCCTATTACCAAAGTATAAACCAAAGCATAAGTCTTGGAGACTCCAAAACAAAGGTGGACAGCCCTCAGAAAAAAATCATACTTGAAGTTTGCCTCATCCCATTAAGGATGGTAACAGGGTGCAATCCTGCCTCTTAAGCCAGCCACCCACTTGAAGGAACCTGCCCCTTGACAAGAGGCACCATCAAGCCAAGCTCAGATCTAAAAAGAAGGCCGCTTCAGCCATTGGTGATACTATACCATGGAGAAACTGGAGAGGACAACCTCTGCCAACACGTATCCAGCAAACACATGTAGCTGACTGGCTGACTGCCTGTGATGCATACTGGGCTGGCACATGAATCAAAGAGAACTTCCCTGATGATGAAAGTTTTATTCGCCACCAGCATAGCATTGCAATACAATATCCAGACTGAAGAGTCTGGTTATCTTATAAACCCTTTCTTTTACGTGCAACAAATTGCCAAGGGACTGGATAAAGGCATTTTTGGGCACCTACACCTAACTGTTTGGGATTATCTGCATGATGAAAATTTGTCCTGTGCAAGATTCTGAAGGCATGGCATCTCTATTGGACTCTAATCTCCACTGGTGGAAGGTGATCCTTAAAGGTTCACAGCTGTCTCAGATATCCCACAGAGTAAGTAATCCTTCCCTTCCACATACTACAATCTGCAATATAAAACATAAACAGCATATATGAACAATAATAGATAGAATGGAGGCAGTCCAGAGGAGGGCAACTAAAATGGTGCAGGGTCTGCAGAAGAAATCATACAAGGAGAGACTGAAGGATCTCAATATGTAGACACTGTGAGATAGATGGAAGAGGGGGGATATGATAGAGCCATATAAATACCTGTTGGGGTAAATAAGATAAAGGAGGGGAGCATTTTACAGAGGAAAGATGTACGAGAACAAGGAGACGTGTTGAAGCTGGAAGGGGAAATTCAAGAGAAATGTGAGGAAGTACTTTTTCACTGAAAGAGTGGTGGATGCCTGGAACAGTCTTTCAGAGGAAGTGGTGTGGTAGAAAACAGTAGTGGGCTTCAAGCATGCATGAGGTAGGTGCAAGGGACACTTAGTGGAAAGCAAGGTGGGGGAGGTGGGAGTCAGAGACCAAGTAGTGTCTGTGGAGAAATGAGCAAACTGAGTGGGCCAAGTGGTCCTTATCTGCCATCAAATTCTGTATTTCTATGTATATGTACAGTATATATATATATATATATATATATATATAGAAAGAATAAAGGATTGCTAAGTACGGCACTGTATACCTGTGGTGGCTTGGGTGCACCAGTATGTGATGATATACATCCTGCATATCCATGGATGCTAACTAATCCTGATGCTTCAGAAAGGGTAGCAGAGAGCCCAGAGAAATCATTTTAAATTTTTCTTGATCTTTGGATTTGTTCAGATTTCTGAGGTCAAAAATTGGGGCATACCACCTGATTTCTTTGGGACCAGGAAATAGTGATGGTGGAACCCAGTGTTTCATTCTGACTGGCACTATTTCCACTGCCCTGTTGATCAGAAGGCCCATAATCTCCTGCACCAGAGGCTTTGACATACGAGATGATAAAAGGGGCTGTCTTCTGAGTCTAGTCTGGAAGGATTTCTGTAAAATCCAGTGAATATCCCTCTTGGATGATCCTGAGTACCCACTTGTCCATCGTGATAGACTCCCATTTATACAAAACTGGGTCAGACCCCCCCCCACACACACACACACACTGGGAAGAAGAGGTCTGCCTCAAGCAGCAGAGGCAGGACTGGGGCCGGAGCTTCAGATAGTGACACTAGGTGCTTTTGGCACCTGTGTCTTTGACTGTGCCTTCTTCTGAGCCTGGGGGAGGCTGAGTTTTGTTTTGGGCTCCCATGCCTTTGCCAAAGAAGGACTGCTTGTTTTGAAAACAGCTGCATACCTTGCTCTTCTGAGGGTTAATGGGTACAGGTCTGGAAGTCACAGAATCACAGAATCGCAGAAATTTGATGGCAGAAAAGGACCACACTGGCCCATCTAGTCTGCCCTTATGTCCCCCAACCCCATCTCCTTTTTACTGGCTCAGGACTTTCCCCACTCCTCCTCCCAACCCCATATGTCTGTCCCATGCTCTCTTGAATCCCCCCACCATTTTGGATCTCACCACCTCCTCTGGTAGCCTGTTCAAGGCCTCCACCTCCCTCTCATTGAAGGACCCGCCACCATAAATTGGCTCTGAATTTCCCTCCTTTCAATTTGAGGCTATGCCCCCTTGTTTAACTCCATCCTTCTTTTTGAACAATCTCCCCTCCTTCACCTTATTTATCCTCTTCAAGTTACAATCATGTCCCCTCCTCTCCCTTCTAGTTTCTGGTGGGTATAGATTCAGCTCCCTCCACCTCTGCTCATATATCTTTCCCTGCATCCCATGCACCATCTTGGTTGCTCTGTTCTGAACCCTCTCCATCCCCTCAATGTCCCTACGTAGGTGCGGTCTCCAGAACTGTACCCCATACTCCTGGTGCAGCCTCATCATTGTTTTGTACAGCGACATTAGCACCTCCCTCCTTCTGCTAGTTATGCCCCTTCCAATGCAGGCCAACATACCATTTGCCTTTCCCACCACCTTGCTGCACTGGTTCCCCACCTTAAGATGTCTCGATATAATAATCCCCAGATCCCTCTCCTGCTCCATTTCCTTGATTTCCTCCCCCCCCCCAAGGGTATAAGCTGCTCAAATGTTTTTCCACCCCAGGTGCATCACCGCACACTTTTTTGCATTGAATTTTAGTTGCCAGGTTTCCAACCACTTCTCCAGCTTCTCAGGGTCTTACCTCATGGCCTCCACTCCTCTTTGGGTGTCCACCCTATTGCAGACCTTTGTATCGTCTGTGAATAGGCACATCCTACCCTCTAGTCCTTCTGCTAGATCACTAATATAGATGTTAAAAAGTAGGGATCACAGTACTGACCTCTGAGGCTCCCCACTCGTTACCCTATTTACCTCCATTGTTTGGCTCCTTCCCATCAGCCAGTTTTCCACCCACGTAGTAACCTTCTGGCCCACCACTAAGCTCTCCAGCTTATTTACTAGTTTTCTGTCTGGGTCGGTGTCGAAGGCCTTATTGAAGATCAGCTGGGCCACATCCACCACCCTCCTTGGTCCACTACCTGTGTCACCCAATCGAAAAACTCTATCAGGTTAGTCTGACATTTCCTCCCATTAGTGAAGCCATGCTGCCTTCGTCCTGCATACCATTGGCCACCAGGTATTCCACCACCCTTTCCTTTAGTAACATTTCCATTACCTTCCCCACCACCGAGGTGAGACTGACAAGGCGGTAGTTTTCGACTGCCTCCTTGTTTCCCCCTTATGTAGTGCAACCACCTCCGCCCTCTTCCAGTCCCCAGGCACCCACCCTGTATCCATGGACAAGTTAAACAGTCTTGTCAAAGGTGCTGCCAGCTCCTTCCTCAGCTCACGGAGTACCCTTGGGTGCAAGCCGTTCGGCCCCATTGCTTTATCCACCTTTAGCCTGCCCAGTTCTTCCCTTACTCTATCTATTGTGAACATTGTAGACTCCATTTCCCTGCATATCCTTCCCTTCTCCTCCTGCTCTGGTCCTCTACCCTTGCCCTCTTTTGTGAAGATCGAACAGAAGTAGTTATTTAATACCTCTGTTTTTTCGAAGTCCCCCTCCAGTTTTATTCCTCCGTCCCCCCTCAATTTCACTATTCCCTGCCATGACTTCCTTCTTTCTCCCACATACCTAAAAAAGGTTTTATCTCCCCTCTTGGCCTGCTTTGCTATTTTCTCCTCAGTGTCTTCTTTAGCCCCCCTTATCTTCTGCTCTGCCTCCCTCTTCTAATCCTCTCTATATGCCTCCCTATCCTCAACCCTTTGTGTCGTCCTATACCTCCTGAATGCCCTTTTCCTCTCCCTGACCACCCCTACTACCTCCCTTGTAAACCATAGAGGTCTCCTCCTTCTTCTGTTTTTCCTAACCTTCTTGACACAGATTTCAGTGGCTTTCAGCACCCCTCCCTTAATAGCTGCCCATAAGTCCTCCACATCCTTCATATTCCCCATCCCTGCCATTTCTTCCCCAAATATCCTCTTCATTCTGTTAAAGTCTGCTTTCTTAAAGTTCATTACTCTAGTTCTTGTCCTTTTTACTTCCCTCCCCATTTTTAATCTAAACCTTACAGCCCTGTGGTCACTTGTGCCTAATCCTTCCCCCACATCCACCTCCTCCACACTGTCCCCATTTGTGAGGACTAAGTCCAACAGGTTATCTCTCCAGTGGGCTCTCTTACCCGTTGTTGCAGGAATACCCCTTGTACTGCCTCTAAGATCCCCCTGCTCCTAGCTGATATCACTGTTGGGATCTCCCAGTCGATGTCAGGGAGGTTTCAATCTCCCGCTAACAGAATCTCCCCTTTTTGTGCCATTTTTGTCACTGACTGTATACGCTGTTTATCCCCCTGTTCCCCCTGTGTAGGAGGTCTGTAAACTACCCCCAACCTCAATGATTTCCCATTTCTTTTGTCTAAAGTGACCCACATTATCTCAGTTTCCCCTTCCTCTTCCAGCCCCTCCGTGGCCACAGTTTCTTCGCTGATGTATAATGCTACCCATCCTCCCCTCTTCCCCGCCCTGTTTTTCCTAAACAGTTGGTATCCAGTTATGGCTGTCTCCAAGACATGATGCTGAGTCCACCAGGTCTCACTCACTGCTACTATATCAAGACCCTCTTCTACCATGGTGGCCTCCAATTCCCTTAGTTTATTCCCCAAGCTCCTGGAGTTTGCTGTCAAACCCCTACACCATGTAGCCCCCTCTTCCCTTTTCTCCCCTTCCAACTCCTCCCTGTTGTTGCATGTTGCCTGCTTTTCCTCTTTGTCCTGGGGGGAGGTTGATAGCATCGCTCTTTGTCCTGGGGGAGGCTGATAGCATCCCAACTCTTCTACCTCTATGAGTGGTCTTTTCTTTACCCCCCCCCCCGGATTAGTTTAAATTTAACTTCCTTACTATAAAGTCCTCCAGTTTGCTCTTTAGTACAGCTGTCCCTTCTAAGCTCAGGTGCAACCTATCAAGGGCATATAGTCCCTCTTCCTCCCATGTTGAACCCTAGTCGCGTATTAATCCAAACCCCATCTGCCTATGCCATCTTTGTGTTCACTGATTGAATTTCACTATCTTTTCCTTCCTAGGCGTGCTTGCTCTTGGTACAGGCAACACCTCTAAGAAGGAAATGGAAGGGAAAACCATGTCACTACAGAATTTAGCAAGCTCCTTGAACCTTGCTTGTACCTCTATCAAACTGTTTCCCTCCAGGTCATTGGTGCCAAGGTGAAACACCAAGTGCATCCTCCCATCTTGATGCTTGCCCCAAGATGGTATATTGTGGCTCACCTCTAGTGCTGTCATTCCTGGCATACACTGAACCCATACTGCACTGTTTCTTGCTCCCTTCCTCCCCCATCAGATTCCCTTTATAATAGAGTCCCCATGGTGCCACCCTTGTACTCCCTTTATCCTGAATGTTCTTTTGGTATTCAAGCTTACACCCTAGTTCATGGCTTCCCTTGGCCACCCTATTTCCATTTTCCACCTTGTCCTTGCCCCGTTTGGATTTTTGCGCTCTCCCAATTCGACTTCCTCTCCTCCTCCCCCCCTTGGACTTTCCCTCAGTCCCTCTTCTCCTATCCACCCTCTTCCCTAGCTCTACCCCTTCCTTGTGCTCTGTGGGTACACTTCCACTGCTTTCATTTCTTTTGGAGCATGCACTACCCTCTTTCATCTCCCCACTGACACTTTCCTTACTTGATCCTGATATATTCTCTTTTCCCAATTTCTCTGTGCTCTGTGTCCCCCTTGAGGGAATTTTCTTCCTCACCACTTGCTCTTTTTGGATAATTCCCTCTTTGTTTGCCCCCCCAGCACTCCTCCCATTTCATTCCTTTCCCTTTCTTCATTCCCTATGCACTCCTTTCCATGGATGGCCCCCGAAGGTACTACCTCCAGCTCTTGCGCTTTCTCTGCCTTTGTCCCTACCTCAATGGGCTCCTCACTGCCTCTTACCCTAAACCATCCTCCACTAGTACCTCTCCCTGGTTTGGTCCCAAATGGTCTATCCCCTTTTCTCCCAATTTCCCTGCTCCCAAATGATCTATCCCCATCTCTCCCAATTTCCCTGCCCCTGCTCCCTCCTCTGTTGGCTTCTCACAACCGTTCTTCTCCATATCATCCTCCACTAGTATACTGAGGGGTGCAAATCTGTTTTCCTGCTCTGCTCCCATGCTTCTCTTTCCTTTGCCTGTTGTGCCCCTAGTTGATTTCCACCCCCAAGTTGCAGGTGTCTGCCTTCTTTTTTCTGAACCTACAATCTGCTACATCTCCTGACCCCTTATTTCCTCATTACTTCCTGTCTCTAGGTCCCTTGCCTTCCCCTTGGGTTGCCACTATCTTCTGTCTGCGTTCTGATGCAGCCACTAGACCGCCTTCCATCCTCATTTCTCTGAACCATTGAGTTCTCAACCTGTGTGCCTAATCCCCTGGTGGACCTCCCTATTTTCTCCCTCCCCCTCCACAGCTGGTACTGTCCCTGTTCCTCCACCCCTCCTCCCCACTATCCCCCCCATTTATTGCCCACCTTAACCACCTCACTTCCTCCCTTAGCTGTGTAAGCTGTCTGCACACCATGCATCCTCCCATCCTCCAAGCCCAATTCAAAACCATGGCTGTCCCGCACCCACTACACCGTACCACTCTACCAAAGAATCCCCCTCTTTGGCTGCCCCTCCAGCTGCACTGCCTTTTCATTGTTAATGTCTGCCCTACCAGTAGATTTGGTATAATGCAAGATACATAACCTATACAGTTTAGTAATAAAGTAGCCATGCAGTTCCCCCACAGTATGAAATTTAGTCCCAGTAGACCCCCACCCTTCACCCCACAATAGCAACTGTACATGACTTCAGTAATTTCAACAAGCACTTTTACCTAATTTTACCCCCCATGCCACCTCCCCACCATAGGAGCTGTACATAGATCACAATCTTTGGCAGATTGTAGTGATAAGCAATTTCAGCTCCCCACTCATGCGCCCAGACTTTCCCATTTACCCCCACAATCAGCAGTAATGCCCAATTCACTCCAGCAATTTACCCAGCTAGTCAAATCTCCATCTCCTGCTGACAACTCTGAATTTCCATCAGTCCAGCTCCTTTTTAAAAATTTAGAGCTTCTCCTGTTAAAGTTCAAGTAAATCAAGCAATTACAGCTCCTTTTAACAATTTCCTTTGGTAATCCGCTGCCGTCTACCCAGTTCCCAATATTAGGACACAGACCAGTTCAGAGTAGAGTTCAATCCTTTAGATCAGTTCTGAGTAGAAGATCAAGCAGTCCTAGTTCAGAGTTCAATTTTTCACAGTACACAGTACAGTACCCTGCTCACCCAGGTTCCCTCTTCGTCTCCTGGCCACTCCCTGTTTCCTTCAGTTAGCTTGCTCCTCCTCCCACTGGCATTTAATAGAGGCCAGAGTCGGGTGGGTGGGAAGAAAAAGGTCCCCTGCTCGTACAGCTCCCACGGCCTGGTTCCGGCTTTTTAAAGCCTGGCCACGTTGGTGCATCCTGTCCTGATTGGCTAGCAGTCTACTGAATGTGGGAGGAATAGGGGGAACTAAACTGATCGGAGTATTGGACACCCTGAAGAGTTCCAGCCAGAGTCGCTTACTATGGTCAATGGCTGCTGGCCTGAAATTTAATGTTGAGTGCATATTTCTGAGCAGAGCCCAAAAAGAGAGATCCTCCTGAGGCACAGACACAGACACAGGAATTGGGTCTGAGGTGTCTTGGCAATAGAAAGTTGTCCTTGCCACCTTCAAAAATAATGGGGTCTGGGTCAAACTTATCCCCCTCTATATCCTCCTCAGTAGGGGAGTAAGAGAGAGAGAGTGATGTCACAGGACAATCAATCCAGCATGTGGTTACAGCAACACCAGAGTCACCAGCACTGAAGGATCAGGGGTTGATGCCAGATCTGGCACCAGAGCCAGATCTGGCAACTGGGAGGACTTGGCATTGGGGGGCACTGGAACTGGCACCAAATCTGGCAGTAGGCCAGGCCCTGAAGATCCCAATCCCAGCACAGGACCCAGCACTGGAACTGGTGTGGAAGATCCAGCCGGCACTGAAGTGACCAGTAATGGTACTGTGGTCAGCCCTATCCCTGCACAGGACAGGGGGGCAGCCAGTGAGACAGATATCAGCAGTCCCACCCCCTGCAAGAACTCTGCACGCTACCTGGTCCAACAGCACTGTGTGTGGCACCAGTTCCACTGACCACGAAGGGCTGGGGACCAGCTCCACTAGTGGTGCCACCTGGGCCAGATGCTGCACCCACTGCTCCATAAGAGATGCCCGGTGATGGAACTGCCCACTAACAGGCAGAGAGGGACTGTAGGCCCAAGATACCAGTCTCCCAGAGCCAGATGCCCTTAGTGACATCAAAGGTGATGGTAAAGACCTCCATCTCTGAGAAACTGAGCATTCCACTGCAGACCACGCAGAGGGTGACTTCATCTGTTGCTGTTTCTTCCTCTTACAATGGGAAGAGGAAGAAGTCAAGGCAGGCCAAGTGATGCCTGGACCCTGACACAGAGCATGTGGAGGATCAGGACTGCTTCTTTTTGTGACAGTGGGAGGCCTGTCCTTCCAACTGGGCATTGGACCTCCCATACTCAGAACCCTTGTCCAAAAGGAAAAGTGGACTGGAAATGGCCCCACTGCCAAAGTAGCCTGCCTCTTTAGACTCCCTACTGTTTTCCATGGCCTTCAACTATTGGCACTCAGTAGAGTTGACAGGAAACTAAGTTAGTTTTGTGATAATACACTAAACTGACACAAAAATAACAAACTCTAGCTTTAACCACTAAAACTGAGAAGAACTGAACACTGTTGTTGCATAGACATGAAGTTCTGACTCCCGGCAGACGAGTGATGAAACTCTGATATTCTCTTGATGGCAGGGAAAAAGGAACTGAGGTGGTTGGGGGCTGGTGCTGATGTAAACTGATGGATGCGTGTGCTGTGTTACAGTGCCATGCATGCATGCATGCTGCTTACCTGAACACTAGCCCTCTGAAAAGTGTGGCTCCCACTGAGTCTTAGCACCTCTAGCTCAGACCCACTAGTGGGAATCAATGGTGGCGATTGATTCCTGGGAGATCTAGGAAGGGGAGTGGCAAAGGGGGAGGTAGAGGTGGTGGGTGATCTGAACTTACCAGATATTGATTGGAACATTCCAGCTGCCAGGAGCACCAGAAGTCAGGCCCTGCTGGACACATTCCAGGACTCTCTGCTGGTGCAACTAGTTAAGGAATCCACCAGGCAGGCTGCCATTCTTGATGTGGTGCTCACCAACTCAGAGATGATAGGAGGTGTGCGAGTAGGGGACCCACTAGGATCCAGTGACCATAACTCTATTTGGCTCGAGCTGGCCTTGGAATCAGAAAGCCCCAGTTGAGGGCTGAAGTACTAGATTTCAGAAGGGTGGGCTTAAACAGGAAAAGGGATTTGGTCCAGGACAAGTTAGTGAGGGTAAATAGCATAGGAGGTGCTGAGGAGAGAAGGGGGGCCAATTAAGGTGTTCATTCTCAAGGCATCTAAGTGATGCCTGAGATCAGTAACCAAAAGAAACTGGTACAAGAGACCACTTCTTAGAAAGGGTCAGAGAAGCAGTAAGAGCCAAAAAAAATGCCTTCACCAGGGAAAAGGAAAGATGGGGGGAGAAAAAATTGGAAGAATACCAACTGAGAACCAAAGAAGCAAAGAGGATGGTTGGAGAGGCAAAATCAAGTGCTGAGCTGTGTATTATGGAAAGGGAAAGGTCAGAGAAAAGCAGTTCTTCAGGTATATTAGAGAAAAAAGAAAGAAAGGAGTGGGAGTTGTTAGGCTATCTGAGGGAGGTAGGGCAATAGAGAAGGATGTGCAAAAGGCAGCATTCCTTAATAATTACTTTTGCTCTGTTTTCACAAGGGAAAACAGCAATCCTGAGAGTGACATCAAAATGGTCATAAAGGGGTCCCAGAGATGAGGCAGCCATTATTCACCAGCAAAAGGGCTAGCAGCCATAAAGATAGATAAGGCCCCCAGGCCTGATGGGATGCATCAGAGGATACTCAAGGAACTTGCAGCTGAACTGGCTGAACCCCTGGTAGAGCTATTCAATAGCTTATTTCAGGCAAGGGTAGTTCCAAAAGACTGGAGGGTAGTAGATGTAGTTCCACTTCATAATGAGTGGGACAAGGAGCAAGCAGGGAAATATAGACCTGTTAGTCTTACCTCTGTTGTGGGTAAACTAAAGGAGTCACTTGTCAAAGAGGGCCTCATGATTTTCATAGGATCACTCCACTTGAAAAAGCTGGCAGATTGGGCCAGCGAAACATTGGGGGCAACAAGTTTTGGTGGCCAGAGGAATAAATGAATTTTAGAAGACATATCTCAAGTCCGATTTTTTGGTTAACTTATTGATAGAGTGACTCTGCTGTTTGGATTTACTCAGTTTTTGAAGCTCTAGCTTGGTGGACCTCCTAAATAATATGGAATGACTTTTGTATCTGGGTGCAACTGGACATACAATCAAGCCAATGTATCAAGGCCTACAGTAAGGCCTACAGGAAGCTGGAATGTATCAAAAGGGGTATTGACAGTACAAGAAAAGAGGTATTACTACCTCTTTATAGATCATTGGCAAGGCTGCACCTGGAGCACTGTGCCCTATATTGGAGTGCTCCCCTCAGGAAGTACAAGGGCAAGCTTAGATACAGTGCAATGAAGGGTGATCAGGATGATTCAGGGCCAGCAGGACAGATCTTTTGAGGACTGGTTCAAGGCACCGAACAAGTACTTTTTGGAGACCAGACAAAAGAGGGGTTATATGATTGGAACCTTTAAACTCCTGAAAAGAATAAACAAGGTGAACTGCGAGGAACTATTTAGCATGAGCAAGGGAGGCAGTATAGCGCAGTGGTTTAAGGCTCTGAGCTGCAAATCTGGTGACATCCAGCAGACCAGACCTGGGTTTGAATCCCACAGCTTCCACTTGCATACTGTGTGACCCTGAGCAAGTCACTTAACTTCCCTGTGTTCCCAGGTCGCTCCTGTAAAAAAGCTTTCAGCTTAGTGTGCTACTGCTAGTTAAACAACTAACAAAAAAAAAATGAGTAACAGTTCAAGGACACAGGGTCATGAATGGAAACTGAAAGGGGGAGGTTTAAGAGAGGTATGAGAAATTTGAATTTTACAGAAAGGGTGGTAGAACTGTAAAACAGTTTGCTAGCCAAGGTGGTGGGTGCCAAAACTATATATGGTTACAAGCACGGCTGGGATGGATTGAAGGATATAGTGGTTACTCAGGGCAGTAGTAGTACAGAGGGGAATGAGGGTGGTGGATAGCAAGAGCTGGTACCCTGTATGGACAATATGTCCTGCCACTTGATAGGGAGCTATGGGCAGACTGGATGGACAACTGGTCTTTTTTTGTCGTCATTGTCTATATTTCTGTGTTTGTTCCCTCCTGGTTCCCCAGCTATTTTAAACTGGCAGTGGTTGCTCAATGCCACCACCTCTATCTCCCTCCTGCTGACTCAGATTTTTTTTTTTTAAATTTAAAACCATCAGCAATTCAATGCCACTACCAGTATCATCCTTCACCCTAACCCATGCTTTAAGTAATGGATGACAGGTGCCCAATGCTGTTGCTGTTGTTTACATTGATTTTCCTACACTGTGGTGCCCAACCCCTGTTCCAGCTAACATTACCTACACACACACACACACACACACACCCCTGAACATGCACACTCACAATACTGAGTGGCCCCCCCACCCTTCAGCATTCTGTCACCCCCACACACCTAGTCTGAGGACACCGGGGTACCCATCCAGATGCCTGCAAACAGCTGGCCTGACACTGGGGTGCCCAACCACCCTCCTGCTGACTCAGATTTTTTTTAATTTAAAACCAGTGATGGTGGCTGAATGCTGCCACATGTATCATCCTTCATCCCGACTCATGCATTACGTAATGGATGGTGGGTGCCCAATGCTGCCACCATTGTTTACATTGATTTTCCAACACTGGGGTACCCAAGCCACGATGCTGGCTAACATTACCCCGCAACACAGACACACAAACATGCACACACACACACACACACACACACACACAATACTGAGCAGCACCAGGGCCCTCCCTATCACCCTCCAGAGTTCTGTCAGCCTCACATACCTAACCCTGAAGACACTGGGGTGACCACCCTGGGTGCCCCCGAACAGCTGGCCCACCACTGGGGTGCCCAATCTTCAGTGTTGTTATAGTCTTCATTTTAACCTGTCATAACGAAAACTGTCCATTATTGGTATCTTTTCCTTTTTAAATTTTTACGTAGCTTAACTAAGAAAACCATCCACCAATGTCTTTACACCATTTCTACCTCAACCCCCCAACCCAACCTGACCACCCACTCAGCACCCAGCACCCACAACCCGCACACACCCTTCATTCACCTAAAGAAGGTCCCTCATCGTAATCCACTCTTGGTAAAAATGATACCCTCTGCCTGGAAGTGAGACTGTGAAATGAGGAAACAAAGCAAGTGAGATCAATATATTTTCAATGAGTTTTGAACTTTTTCTCATAACTCGATCTCTTTTAATATTTTTTAACCACATTTTCAGCATGGCCTTCTTGGGACCCCATCTCATGAACAGAGTAGGTGAAATTTTTCAAATTCAGCCCAAAAGTTGCTTTTGCAGTCACTCTGTGAAATCACCTTTTTGAGCAGGATTTTAAAACTGCCTACCAGGTTCATTCGGTGGGGTCATAAGACAACTATGTTGAAAATTCAGGTCAAAATAGTAAGTCATTGAAAAATGTATTGAAAATATTGACATTTTTTAATATTCACTCATAACTTTGGTCATTTTCAATATTTTGACCCTAAATTTTTAACATAGCCATTTTTTCACACTACCTCATGAACATGATAGGTTTCATTTTTCAGACTGTGGTCAAAATGTATTTTTGCAGTTGTGGTGCAAAATGACATTTCAGCCAGTAGTTTATTAATGACACCTGCCATGTTCAGAAGTGGTGGTCATGAAAACATTATGTGGAAAATTTGGGGTCAAAATGTCAAAAAAAAAAGTTATGAAGAAATTTGTGCAGGTCTGGCAGTTGGCCTAGTGGGTAGCATGTTGTGTTCCTGTGCTTGTTAGCTGAGTTCAGGGGCAAGCTCAGTGAGTCAGCTGGATGGACTGAGGCTGAGGAGAATGGCATTGCCATGTGGCACCACTCCCAGCCTTTGGGGGGGGACTGTGCACTGTTGGTCACAGGGGCAACATGTATCCATACAGTGAAGAGAAATCTTCTGTTGTATACTGCCCATAGGCCCCTTTGCTTGTGCGTCCATAGCTGCGCAGAAGCAGAGGTTTGGACTCTTGGCCTCATGTGCTGCATCTGTAGCCACATGCCCCTCCATCCTCCCATCCTGTTCCTGGTCTACATTTATAGGCATCACAGTGATTGACAGATAGAACTTCCTGTTAGGAACAGGAACCTACAATCAGCAGGTTCTAACTTCATCCCTTGTTACAAGTGGAAAGTCAGAAAAACAAAGGGGGAAACAGCAAACTCGGACCCAGGGGAAGGAATGTTATCCACAGGTATGGATATCGTTGGTTTCCAAGGTGTGGAGCATTCTTCCACAGAGGTCACCTCTGGGCAATAGGGCATTGTCCCATTTGTTGAACCTTGAATGAGCTGAAAGAACAACTGAGGGAAGCATGGGCAGAAATCTCCCAACTGCAACACAAGCTACAAAGAGACAGGACATCCTACCCTCCATCTCAAAGACTTCAGATCCAGCCTGGAGGACCACTCCCACAAAGGGGTTCCAGTCCAGGAGGTTGGTAGGTGGTGCAAGAGAAAGGTGAAAAATTTGCAGCATGGCTCAGTTGAACACATTTCAAGCCAAACCCATTATAATAATAAATCGCTTTACACCTCTAACTAAGGAAAAGGTCAACAGCCACATGGATGTAAGCAGCGGTGACAGGAGAACACTGAATAATAAAACAAGGGCAAGAAGAATAATTATAGTGGAGACTCCATGATAAGGGGAGTGGTAACCACCTAAGGGACTGCATGCAAACAGAAGTGAGGTCAAATGCCTTCCTGGGGCCTCAGCAAACAGGGACACCAATCACATCAGAAAATTGGTGGAAAGAGAAGGAAAGGACATCACAACCATGGTATATCTGGGGACAAATGATCTGGCAAGCCAGTCAGTGGAGGAGGCCAAGCAGAAGATAATTAAGTTAGTTGATTGTTTTGTCCCTCATTCGTCCTCCCTAGCATTCTCCGAGGTCCTTCTCATGTGGAGCAAAGGCAGTAGCACACAAAGGATAAGGAACAAGGAGATCGAGAAAGTTGAGACATGACTAAGCAGCTGGTGTCAGGCTAAAGGATACCACTTCATTGGAGCATGGGGAGACTTCTGGGAAATGATGTTCAGGTACGATGGCCTGCACCTGACGAGAGAAGGAGTATGGGCTCTAGGGCAAAAGTTTGATGTCACCATCGGGCATTTAAACTGGGGGGGGGGGTTGTCTGAGGCAGAGGACCCTAACGAGGAGGGGAACCTGGCCATCACTCCCCCAAAAGCAGGTATGTCACATGGTAGGCAAAAGATGATGGGCGGTAACACTAAGAGTGGTCATAGAGCCCAATCTGACAGTGGTAACAAAAAGGAACTGAAGAGAACATGCAAGGGCAAAGATGAGACTACCAAAAGGAAGGGAAGCAAAACTTGGAGGGGCATGTGTACTAATGCCCATAGTCTGGTAAAAAAAATTCCAGACCTGATGGCCTTAATGATGGTGGCAGAGCTAGAGCTTGTGGCTGTCAGTGAGACATGGTACTCAGAAAACCATGCCAGGGACATAGAAATACCAGGCTATACACTATTCTGAAGAGACAGGAGTGGAAAAAAGGGGGGCGGAGTGGCTATGTTTGTTAGGGAATTAAGGTGACAGAGATACAGGGGGTCAGGTAGGACAGAGGCTCTGTGGATAGCACTGGAGTCAGGAAAGGGGGTAGCAATCTGGGCAGAAGTGGTCTACAGACCTCCAGGACAGGGGAAGGAGATAGACAAGGAGCTTGTGGAAACCATATACAAAATAATGGATAGGGGAAAGGTACTAGTTATGGGTGACTTCAATATGCCAAACATTGATTGGAGCACACATACTGCAGCCTCAGCAAGGAGCAGAGCTGTCCTGGAAGCTCTGTGAGGTGCGGTAATCAAGCAGCTGGTGATGGAGCCCACCAAGGAGAGAGCCATTCTGGACCTGGTGCTCACCAATGGGGAAAGAGTTACAGATGTAGGGTAGGCAACCATCTAGGGTTAAGTGATCACTGTACAGTGTGGTTTTCTGTAGAAACAGAGGAGGAGTCCAGCCACACAAGGGTAAAAATCATGGATTTCAAGAGGGTCGATTTTGCAAAGATGGGGGAATGTCTAGTGAAAACATTACATGGTAAGGAGGAAGGGGTGAGGATAGCAAACAATGTGCAAATATCAAGAGTGCAATAGATGAAGCTACTAATATGTGCATCAGGCAAATAAGCAAGACTAAGAGAAGGAAGACACCGCTATGGTACTCTAAGGAAGTAGCCAGGAGGGTTAAAGAGAAAAGGAAGGCATTTAGAAAATACAGAGAAAGACAGGGAGAGGAAAATAGGGAAGCATACAAGGAAAAACTAAGGGAGACCAGAAAAGCAGTTAGAAAGGCCAAAGCACAGGCAGAAGAAAGGATAGCCCAGTCAATTAAGAAAGGAGACAAGACCTTTTTTAGATACATCAGTGAAAAAGTAAAGACTAGGGGAGGGATAGTGAGGCTTAAAAGAGAATGAGAGGGGTCTGCTGAGAAAGACCAAGAAAAATCAGAAACCCTGAATAAATATTTCTTCTCAATATTTACGGGGGGGGGGGGAATCAGCTGGAGAAAAAGGAATACAGGGACAGGGGATAGACACCAGCCCATTCACAAAGGACAGAGTCCTAAAAGAGCTTGAAAAACTGAAAATAGACAAGGCGATGGGGCCAGACAGTATTCATCCCAGAATACTAAAGAGTTCAGAAATGAACTGGCAGCACCCCTGGCAGAATTATTCAATAAATCATTAGAGACAGGGGAGGTCCCAGCACATTTATGAAGGGCAAATGTTGTCCCTATCCACAAAGGTGAGAGTATGGAGGAGGCGGGTGATTACAGGCCGGTCAGCCTCACCTCAGTGGTAGGGAAATTGATGGAAGCATTGGTAAAGGAAAGGATCGTGGAGTACCTGGATTCTAACAGGCAGCAGGATCCAAAGCAACATGGTTTTATGGCAGGTATTTCTTGCCAAACAAGCATGACAGACTTCTTCGATTAGGTAACCAGAGTAGTTCATGGGGGGTTGGGGTGTGTGGCCTACCTGGATTTTAGTAAGGCCTTTGACACCGTTCCACATAAAGAGAAGGAGGTGACAAGCGGGGTGTCCTAGGGATCCATGCTGGTGCCAGTCCTCTTATTTATTTATTTATTTATTTATAGTTCCTCCGTGGCTGTGGGGGGTGTTACATATGGTTCCCCTCCAAGTTCAGCCAGACCTCTTAGCCCTTACTCTTCCCCACACCCCAAGCTCTTACCCCTTCCTTGGTCCTACACAGTGATCCACCGCGTCGGGTACGCAACCACCACCGTGGGATCCGGGGGTCTTGATCAGGGGGAGCATCCAAGGCTGAAGCCGAGCAGCACTGCGAGGCCGGCCATCAAGCAGCGCGCTGAGGAATTTTCCCCTTCTTTTCTTGCCCCTATGCACGCAGCTATGCAATGATGTCAACTCGGACTACCGTGAGCGTCAGCTGCGCGCCCCTCGCCAGTCCCTGCAGCAGCAATGCCCCGGCTTCCACCGGAGGTCACCTAGCCGGGATGTCCCTGGATCCCACCCAAGGAGAGGAGAGCTGTCCTCCGGATGCTCAATCCTACTACCTCCCTGCCGACCCCCAGCTCCCGGGCTCATTCCCGAACCCGGGTCGCTGGCGTGACGCGAGGTGTGGCATCCAGCGCCTCAACCCTCAGCACCACTGGGCCGGCTAGGTGCCAGTCCTCTTTAATGTTTTCATAGGCAACATTGCAAAGGGGCTGGAGGGGGAAGTGTCTAATTGCAGATGACACAA
Organism: Neoceratodus forsteri; assembly: GCA_016271365.2. NCBI lineage: Eukaryota > Metazoa > Chordata > Ceratodontiformes > Ceratodontidae > Neoceratodus > Neoceratodus forsteri. The sequence continues at coordinate 717,545,566 of CM057456.1, forward strand.
AGATCTGCAATACAATTGATACTTCGGAGGGGGTGGAAAGGATGAGAAGAGACCTATATAAGCTAGAGGAATGGTCAAGGGGTGGCAGCTGAAATGTAATGCTAAAAAATGCAAAACTATGCACTTGGGGTGTGGGAACCCAGGAGAACTATATTCATTGAGGGGGGATTGCTGGCACTCACCAAGCAGGAAAGGGATTTGGGAGTGATTGCAACAGATGACCTAAAGGTGGCCAGACAGTGTTAGAAAGTGGTAAAGAAGGCCAGCAGAATGTTGGGGTGCATAGGGAGGGGCATCTCCAGCAGAAAAGGGGAAGTGATGATGCCACTTTACAGATCACAAGTGAGGCCTCATCTGGAATACTGCGTATGGTTCTGGAGGTCGCATCTCAGAAAGGACATAGACAAACTGGAAGCAGTCCACAGGAGAGCTACAAAGATGGTGCAGGGGCTGCACCAGAAGACATATGAGAAGAAGCTAGTAGACCTTGACATGTATTCACTGGTGATGAGAAAGGAGAGTGGGGATGTGACAGAGGTTTTTAAATACTTCAAAGGTTTTAATAGGGCCCGTGGGGCCTCTTTCAGAAAAGAGAACGCTCAAAAGTACTTCTTCACTGAAAGGGGGGGAATGCATGAAACAGCTTTCCCAAGGAAGTGGTAAGGGTGCAAACAGTGAAGGCATTCAAGTATGCGTGGGATGGGCATAAGGGAACCATAGCAACAACATGGACAGTGTAAACAAGGAATGCTTTGGGGGTAGGGTATACGGTCAGACGAGATGGATCTGGTGGTCCTCATCTGCTGTCAAATTCTATGTGTCTGTGTATCTATGGAAGCACAGGGCCCAGAGGGTTCTGTGCTTTTGCAGCCCCCCCAAGACAGTCCCACAGATTCTTTGCATCTATAGCCACATAGAAGTGCACTTCCACAGCCAGATGCACTCTCCCCTTGGTGCAGGGCACTTGAGACAGCAGCATATCCAACAGTTTTACCACACAAACACAGGCCATTTCAGAACTCAAATATAGCATGGCCCTAATAAAATATGCTTGATATTGTACTCATAAACTGTGACCCCTGTAACATCACTCATGGCTTCACCATTTATGATACTATGAGGACGCAGAGTAATATTAGACATATTTTTAGTAGGTCAATGCCATAGCCTATATTTATGCAACGTATGTGTACACAAATTGCATCAAGCAAATGGGTTATTTCTTCTCTTGGGTACTCAAAAGAAAAATAAAATGTTAGTTTCCACTTGGATATATCACAACCCTTTTCTTTGGCTCTTGGGGTACATCATGTTGATCGACAGCCCTAGTCAACCTATTAATCCTTGGCATAGTTTCCTCTCTAACGACAATAAAAACACTTCCACCACCATTTTCTTAACAGCATCTGTGATAAATACTGCTTTGTTTTCCTTCTACACTTTAAAAAAAATCATACTTGCTTTCCTGACTGTACTGTTTTTCATTTTTCCTTATAAATCACTTATCTTTTAGATGTTCTACAAAGCTACTGCCAACCACAGTCCATTGCTGACAGCTGTGCTCCACCTCTTGCCTGTCTTACAACCCACTTGAACACAATCCATGTAAAACTGCTGCATCTCTCCCTCAACTCCTGTCTGCATACCTGCTTTCTGTGTTTTGAACAACTTAATCTTTACAGATGTACCATTTTCTAAAACGTTTTCCACCACTGATCTTTCAAAACTCCATTGCTTCTCTCAGATTGTCAACCCCTTTGGCATTCTCCAATGAAAGAAAAAAGCCAGATTTTAGGAGTTATAAACTTTTATAAATTGCATTTGGTATCTGCAAAGCCAAAAATCAATATTGTACACCACATACAAAAAGTAAGCATTTGGCAATGCCAAATGTTTTTTTTGCATGGTGTGTCAGGGTTTTGTTGTGTTGTAGAGATAAGATGAAGAATTTTGAAGGTGTTCATAGCTGGCAGTGTTGGGGTTTGGGTGCTATGTAGGGAAGAAATATATTTGTACAATGCTGTGGTATTTACTATTAGAATGTTGTGATTTCATCCTATAACAGTCAGTGTATGAATGTAGCATGTACGTTGAAGAGGTAAGGGCAAGGGAAGAGATTTTTCTGAATTGCGAGTGGTGGTCATGTTTAGTGACATGAGTAATTAATTGCAAAAGTAGGCATATCTGATATACTATGAGAAAAGAAGCGTTAGTGAGAATGGAGAAGGAAAATGTTGATGGTTGTGAAGTGTGGCATAACATTCCCTCATTGGTAGGCTTCAGTAGGGCACGTTCAAGTAACAATGTGACAGAATGAGAAAATCATGTTACCAAATTCAGAAATGAGTTGCTATCATAAGAATGGCTGCCAATGTTTGGGAAGGAAACCCTTCAAGTAGGGTCTTAAGAGAAAAACTGCTGAAATGGAAAATCAAAGAAATGAATACCAGGCAGTTTCCAGGATCATGACAGTCTTGTTACAGGGAGAGACACAGATTTAAAAAATGTAGTAGTGTGGATAATTGTTACTACTACTGTTTGTTTGGTGATCTTCAGAAGTGGTTCTTCTGTCTTTATCTGGGTAGCTGGGAAATGTTTGATGGTTTTGTGGTAGTCTTACCTTTATTGTTGAGTTTCTTGTGGTGTAGTGTAGTGTAGTCTCGTTGTTGAAATGGTTGACAGTCAGATGTGTAACAGTGTTTGTGTCTCCAAGTTGGAAAGTTGTCATTGCAGTATCACGCCACAGTGTGACATCAATGGAATCAGTGTTGTCTTCTAGAGTTATGCTCTTAATATTGGCAGGCTGTGCTGTGACAGATTGGAACACCTATGGGGGAGTTGGGTGTATTTACCCCCTGAACTTAACCAAAAAAAAAGATGCAAATGAAAAGAAAAATGGCACTGAAGACAAACAAATATTTACTTCGTACAAAGGGACCAGCTGTAGCATTGTGCATTGCCGGGTGGGAGAGGGGGTTACAAGTTATGCTGATAAGATTGTATCCTTCAGTAGTCCAATTTAATTTACACTGGAGCAGCAGCTGTGCTGCCACGGGGGCAGGAGGACAGTTACCGGCATTGAGGTATGAACAAGAGGACATTTAGCGGCAGGGATTGCATCTTGCAGTAATCCATATTTACTTTAAATGGGGGGAGCAGCAGTACTGCTATGGGGGGGGGGCCAAGCACATTTATCAACATGGGATGGGGTTGACAGGAGAAGATTTAGTGTCTGAGTTGTTGTGGCGGGGAAGTGCTCAGATCAGTACTGGGAATAAATTGTTTATTACTGTATCACAAAACTGTGTGTGTGTAGACTTACTACACTCATTGCTTGCCCGGTGAATAAGCAGATGGCAGTTTTTCACAGTGCAAGCAATGCCTAACTGCTGCTGGTGTGCTTCCGGGCACCTGTATCAAATAAAGCACTGTACAGTAAGTGGCATGGGGGGGTGATGGACAGAACAAATGTAGTGCCAGGGCTTTGCAGAGGGAAAGATTCAGCTTACTATCAAAAATCAATTGTTTATCACTTTGTGAGTAAATGGTACACTATGTGGGTAGATTTATTACATTCACTCTTTGCCCTGTAAAGTCAGCAGATGACAACTTTTCACAGTGGTGGCCACTGCCTCACTGCTTCTGGTGTAGGTCCAGGAACCTCTATCAAATAAGGTCATTGTTTAGTGCAGTGGTTGTACAAGGGGAAGGGGACAATATGCCCCAAAATTAACAAAAGGTTGCAAAGTAAAAGGAAAACAGGAGTCAACAAAAACGCTATTAACTTAGCACAGAGGGACCATCTCCAGCACTGCATGCAGGGATTGTGTGATTACACCTTATGCTGCTATGATTCCATCCTGCAGTAACCCATATTTACTTTGCACTAGGTCAGTAGCTGTAATGTCATGGGACGTGGTGGCCCAGGAGCATGTGTGCTGGTATGGGGTGGGGGCTTGCGGACAGGAGCAGATTTACCAGTTGGGTTCATTCAGTGGGGAAGGGCTGGGATGACTAGCAGGAATACATTGTTTATTGCTATATCAGTAAACAGTATGTGAGTAGACTTACTATACTCACTGTGTGCCCTGTGAAATAAATACATGACTCTTTCTCAGCAGACACAGCTGCCTTACTACTGGTGGTGTGGGTATGACCTCCTCTATCAAATAAGGTCGTTGTTTGGTCTACCAGCTGTTTGGAGGGGTGCAAATAAGCCACAACTTTAGCAAATAATTGGGAATGAGAATTAAAGCAAAACTGAACCAAAACCAATATATATAATTAGCACAGACAGAGCAGCTGTAGTGGTACATGCGGGGGGGGGGATTGGTTGTGGTGCAGGTTTACCAGCTGGGTTCTAAACGTTTTTTGGGGAGGTGGGCTGTAGAGCACATTTACCAACTGTGTTGTCTGGCTTCCAAAGGGCTCAGATCAGTGCTGGAAATCAATTGTCAATTCATGTAATAGTGCATACTATGTGAGTTATCACCAGCTCTTTGGGCAGGGAAGGACTGATATCAATATCAGGAATAAATTGTTTAGTACTGGGGACAGCAGCAGATTTAACATCTGCCTTCTGTGGACAAAGAACAGCTCTGATCAGTATGGTGAATACATTCTTTTAATACTTTATCAGGACCATTGGTTGCACATTCACTGGGTTGGGTCCTAGCTCCACATGGGGGGGGGGTAGGAGGGGAAGAACTGCTAGAGGAGCACGTTTACAGGGAGATGGGGGGGCAGTGTAAATAAGTTCCAAACTTAACAAAAACATGGATGGTGTAAATAAGTCCTGAACCTGACAAGTTATAAATCAAGAGAAAGCAGGAGTGAACACAATGCAATATTTACTTAGCACACAGTGAACAGCTGTATCACCATCACAGGGGGTTGGGGGAGGTGGTTGCAGCTTATACTCATATGATTAAACCCTTCAGTAATCCATATTTACTTTGCATGGGGACAGCAGCTGTACTGGCATGGGGGGCACCCAGCAAATTTACCGAGAAGGGCGTGTGTGTGTGTGTGTGTGTGTGTGTCAGCGCGCACGTCAACAGCAGCACATTTAATGGCTGGCTTCTGTGACTGAGGAAGGGCTCGGATAACAATCAGGAATACATTGTTTACTACTGTATCAGTTAAAAGTATGTCGCTAGACTAATTATACTCACTCTCTGCCCTAGCTACACTCGCTTATAATGATGCCACTCAGTTGCTTGCTCGGTGGTGTCATGCAAATGAAATGATCCAGCTGTTCTGTGATAGGATTGGCTGGCTTCTTTCAGCTACATGAAATTTCCACCGCACAAGCAGAGAACACTGTCATGATCAGCCTCGCTAATCATTACCTGTAACTGTCAAGCCCCCTCCAGCCTGAGCTGCACTGGATCCGAAAGTGACATATCTCTGAAAGGCTTTACTGTAACAATATGTTTGCTGCATGTATGTGCACAAGCAAACATAAAAAGCAGACAGGAGTATGGAAAGAGTTGAAGGAGAATCAGAGTTCAAGCCCAAAATGCACTAGTAATGTTACAAAAAAGCAAACGTTGGCATCAGATAACTTTTGCTATATGCTAACTGTGCCCAAAAGGAAAATAGAAATAAACAATCCTGACTGGCTAATACCAGTGTCATGATTCTAGCTATACTGGCAGGTGTCTGAGGGTGTAAGAGGGAATAATGGCACTGGGATTCATAGACGAAGACCAAGGCTGAAAACCACAGTCACTATCTACTGTGCCCAGTGCCATTATTCCCAAAGACAGACCCTCTGATGCCTCCCATTATCACTATTAAAGTACACTTAAGAAAAACTGGGGGAGAAAATCTGAATATTTTTAAACAAGCATCTGACAGACGAATACAACCCACAGCTAAAGCCATTTCTCTTTTACAGTTCGGTTCTTTTTTTTTTTTTATATAAAGTTTATTAAAAGTTCAACAACTACAATAGACAGGGTCATGATATCCAAGACATTTAGACATATAACAAAGCAGATTGCATGACCCCGTCCCCCTGCCCCCCTGCCACCTCCCCAAAAAGCACCCCCCCACACAGTCCCAAGGCATGACAATCCATACTACATAGTAACCTGAAAAAAGAATACTAAATGGTGTATAACGTATGTAATGGGGCCCAGATCCTTTCATATTTGGATTTGTTATTGTTTATACTTGAAATGGTCTTCTCCACTCGAAGATTAAATAATAACTCGTTAAGCCATTCAGAATAAGAGACAACCTCAGTACTCTTCCAGTATTTAAGCGTCATCTTTTTAACTGACATAGAGATTAAGGCAATATGGAACTTACGCTTGTTAACTGAAATCTGTGAGTAATCCCCGAGAAGACAGACCTCTGGAGTGAACAAATCCGACAGCCCAAGCAGTGGGTCAGCCTTGTCCTTAATAGCCTTCCAAAGGGGAGCTATCTTGGGGCATTCCCAGAAAATATGAAATAAGGAGCCTTCCACTTGAGCGCACCTCGTACATATATTAGAAGATGTTACTCCCCATTTGGCCAGTTTTTGTGGATAATGATATAGGTTGTGGAGGATATAAAACTGCATTAACCGTAGCCTATCTTGTGTTACAAAACGATGACAGTTATTCCATATAGCCATCCAGTCTTTGTCCCAGTGTGGGAAAGAATCAGACCAAAACTCTGGAGGTCCAAACTGCTCAGGAAAACGCCAGTCATACAAAATATTATAAAGTTTGGAGGTAGTCTGGGGGGGAATTAGCTAGTGGGTCCAATTTAGACTGGAAAGAGAATTTGTAAGATAAAGGGGGACCATCTTCAAACTTCTTAATGAGAAGGTGTCTAAGCTGAAGTACCTTAAAGTAATCACTTTCCTGAAGCCTAAATTTCACAACAATGTCTTCAGCTGATAGCCAAGTACCATCCTCCTTAAGAAGTGAAGACAAACTCCCCTCCCTCAATCTAGGTAACCACCTAGGGGATAACATTTTATTATCTATTTTAAAAGCTGGAGAGTTCCAGATCGATTGCGCCGCATCCAAACAATTTTTATATTTTAAGAATCCACACAACTGCGAGTGAATCCTCATAGAAGTTGCTATTGTGGTATCTTTTAATTTCTTTGGTAGAGAGGCAATATTGAGGAATATTAATGCGGAAGGGGATATATTAGCAGATCGGATCATTGCCAGTTCTAATTTGAGCCATGCGGGAAGATAGGCAGAGAGATTAGGGTCCATCCACCTGAGGTATTTAGCCACGTTACAGGCCCAGTAATGCAAACATAGGTATGGAAGCCGTAAACTGCCTTTAGGCTTAGGCACCATGAGCTTATAAAAGGCTAATCTTGGTATCTTTTTGGACCAAATGAATTCATCTATCAGACTCTGGGCTTTTTTAAGCCAACCACCCATTAAAAAAATGTTGAGTAGTTGGAGAGGGTATAATAAACGCGGCAGAACATTCATCTTAACCAGGTTAACTCTTCCCCACAAAGAAATAGGTAGGACTGACCATCTGGCTAAATCAAGGGCCACCGTGGATATTAATGCCTCCATGTTATACTTAATGTTAAGCTGCGTGCCTCTAGTTAACACAATGCCCAGATACCGCAAGGAGTCCCTGGACCAGGATAGGCTTAGGGCTGTGATATCATTCTTAAAAACTTTATGGTTTAAAGGAAATACGATCGACTTCCCCACATTTAGCTTATAATTCGATAGTTTGCTGAATTGCTCGGTAATGCCCAACATGGCAGGAATAGATGTTTCTGGGTAAGAAAGCTGCAAGAGCAAATCATCTGCATAAGCAGCGACTTTAAGTTTGGTGCCGAGAATGGTAAGCCCCTGAACCTTTGGACATAGGATTAGCTTACGGATTAATGGTTCCAGGTAGAGGTTGAAAAGTAGGGGAGAGAGAGGACAGCCCTGCCTAGTACCAGAATTTAAGGTAAAGGCCCGAGAGATTACACCATTCCCAGAAATTCTGGCAGTCGGATTCTGATAGACAGCCTTTACCCACGATTGAAATTGTTGGGGAAAACCAAAGGAATTTATCATTTGGAGTAAAAAACTCCAATTAACTCTGTCAAAGGCCTTCTCGGCATCCAGGGAGACCAGTGCCACAGGAAAGGGAGCATCCCTGGACACCGAGAAGACATGTGAGAGAGTACGAAGGTGGTCTGCGGATGATCTTCCTTTCATGAAACCCACCTGATGCGAACCAATTAAGTTGGGAAGAACCAAACTAAGCCTATCAGCCAGTATTTTAGTTAAAATTTTTATATCTTGGTTCAGTAATGAAATGGGTCTGTGACTCTCAACACATTCAGTCTTTATCCGACTTCGGGAGGAGCACGATAAGGGCCTCAAATAGAGTGGAATCTACTTGCGCACCTGTTAAGATATGATGGAAAAGGGAAAGAAGATGAGGGGTAATTTGTTCCTTAAAACATTTATAGAAGTTTGCTGAAAAACCATCCATTCCAGGTGTTTTGTCCGAGGGCAAACCCTGTATCACCTCCAAAATTTCCAATGTAGTAACAGGGGCTTCAAGTGTCCTACACTGAGACTCAGAAAGATGAGGTAACTGAGCTTCCGCTAGATAGGAGGACGGAGTAGGGGCAGAAGGCGGATTGGACATTTCTCCGTATAAATGTCTGTAATAACTGACGAACTCTGAGACAATCTCCTGGGGGGAAGATCTCAGAGCTCCATCTATTCTAGAGTGAATAGGAGGGATAAATCGGGCAGACTCCAATTGCTTAATTTTCTGGGCCAACAGTTTACCCACTTTTTCCTTGTGGTCTATGTAAGAGGCCCTTGTGCATAAGATAGCGAATTCTGCTTTTTCATTAAACATGCTTGTATAGGAATCCTTCAACTTTGCAAGATCTTGTTTAGTCTCGTCGGATGGGTTTGATTGTAAATTAACCTCTAATGCTCTGATCTGGGCCAACACCGCCTTCTGCTTCACCTCCCACCCCCTTTTCCTTGCTGAGGCCATCCCAATTAGGATGCCCCGAAGATATGCTTTAAAGGCACACCATAATATATCTGGCCTAGTATCCTGTGTAGCGTTCAAGTCAAAAAATTGTATAATATGTTCCCTAATACGGTCTCTGCTCTTAGAGTCCTTGAGCAATTGGTCATTCAATTTCCACCTAGTTTGGTGCTTGGGCAAAGAGGTGAGAGCCAGCCTGCAAAGCACCACTGAGTGATCAGAGGGTGGACCTGGCTGAATGGCAGAGAATGTTACACCAGGTAACAAAGCCTGAGACAGTAACAGGTAATCAATACGGGATGAGGACCTATGAACAGGGGATACAAAAGTGTATTCCCTATTCTCGGGATGTAAAACCCTCCATATATTGCATAGCCCCAACCTATCCATTAATTCACGTACCGCATGCTGTGCCAGGGAAAGGGGTCCCGAAAGTGAGCCAGTATGATCTTTACCTGGGTCCGTCACTAGATTCCAATCCCCCCCTAAAATTATTGTGGAAGGTAACAAAGGAAAGAATATTGTTGAGAAGTCTCGAAAAGAAGATAGGGTCATCCTTGTTAGGGCCATAAATGCTACCTAATACAAGATCTATGGAGTACATAGTGCCCTTAACTAGAATAAATCTGCCATATGGGTCTTTAATTTCCTGGGTGACCTTGAACGGAATACCTCTGTTAACAAGGATTAAAACCCCACAACTATTAGAAGTTCCTTCTGCATCTGTCTCATCTGAATGGCTTCCGAGTCAAGCAAATGAGATTCCTGGATAAAAACGATGTTAGTGCGTAAAATGTCCAAATGCTTCAATATCTTATATTGTTTTGTTTTTTCACTAAGAACATCCCTCAAACTACCCAACGAACAAACAACCCCAATATCCGATACCCTAAGTCCCACCGACCCTCCCTCCCCCTTTTCCTGCACATAGTTAAGCAGCACTCCACCAAAATCGCCTTCCCCTCCTGCCCCCCCATTGCCTCTCTATAAAACCTATATGTGAAAGAACAGAGGAACGAGGCAGGTTCCATACAAATATATAACTCACAAATGCCTAAACTAACTATGAAAACCCTTCTAAAACCACTAGATTGGTCCCGAATGAACACGAATAATCCTACGCTTAATTCTATAAATTCCAACAATGGAGAGCCATCCTATTACTGAGTACCCTGTTACACTTTACCTCCCATCATTATACCTCCCATCGAATCTACATTATGGTAACAGATTAATACACAGCCCCCATACTCGTACAGCAGAAAATCCCCTCCCTGTGATAAATGACAAGAAATAATAAGAAGAATAAGTCCCTAATAGTTCAGGCAGCACTTAAAATCAAGGAGCTCCTACCAGCAAAACGACATTGCCAACATCCTGTGGGAACACACTATTCATGACCGCCCGAAGGGAAGATATGCCGGGGAGAACAGGCTCCACCCCAAAACAACAGCTGTTCTAACAGCATCTGTGTATGCCCCCGCTGCTACCAAATCTGCACCGCTAAAGCCTCTTATATTCGAGGGAGCCCAGTGACTTAATAATAAGTGTTACGAAGACTAGGGCAACACTCCCCTCTTGTGGCTGTCAAATGCAATGGCATCCATTCCATCCCCCCCCCCGTGTAAACCTGTTGGCCCCATATGAGATGGGGGGAACTGGGAAACACAAGGAAGGCACCTACCCCGCTAATTACCACTGAAGCTCTCTCCGACAAACAACACCAGCCACATGCCGACCTCCTGGTCTATCCCCGTGCGTGCCACCATCCGAAAAGGAGCCCCCTCACATAAACCAGCTGAGAGAGAGAAGAGGGAGGGACAGACTAGCAATGCTATCCAAAAACAAGGCCCAACACAGCCCTACCCTGGGGCTTCATTTCTACCCAACGGGCATCAATAATGGGGGACTCAATGCAGAAGTGCCCTACAGACCCATAAAGACTTGCTCATCCCCCAAGTTGGAGCCCCTAAGCGATACAGGAGACCTCCCTCTTGTACCCCTAGCCAAAGTTGCCCCATTCATACCCCATGCCTGCCCCACAACGAGTTTGAGATATACTTTAATAACGAGAGCTATGAAAATACAACTACTTTCAACATCTAACCCTAAATAGAGGGGCAGTCACAAGAGGTCTAGACTGGACTAGAGAGCAACGTCCAGCTCGGAACATCTCGGGCCCAACCACCCCAAAAAAAAGGGTCCATGCATTCCGTTGCACCACATGCTTCCAGAATGGTCCCCACCACTAAAACCTTTAGCATTCTTAAGTGTCCTTAAAGAGATCAGGCATAGCTTTCTTTAGTCCTTCGGTTGCAGAATCCAAGTCTTCATAGGAATGCCACTGTCCTGATAACCGCACCTGCAGCTTGGCAGGGTACAACATCCTGAATTTAAGACCAGCTGCGATTAGCTTCTTAACTACTGGGTGGAAGGCAGCTCTGCGCTGTCTGACTGAGAGCGGTTAAGTCCTGGGTGACTCTAATTCTCAATCCTTCCCACTGCAGCTCTTGAATAGTCCTCAATTTGGCAAAAAAATGCTGCTTCTCCAGAAAATTAAGGAAACGGAAAATTAAAGGTCGAGGAGCCCCGTCGAGGCTTAGATCGCAATGCTCTGTGGGCCGCTCTATGATGTAGTGGGGCGTAGGGAAAGGACCCAATAATCTTTTCAATGAATTTCTGGATGAATAAAACTGCATCCTGTCCTTCTTCAGCTCGAGGAGCCCAATGATCACCGCGTTATTCCTGCGGCTGCGACCTTCGAGATCCTCTAATTTCTGTTCCATCCTGCTGATTTTTTGCTTTATTAGGACCACTTCAGGATCCTGCTTATCCACTCTCCTCTCCTATTAGGTAAGTCGAGCCCCTGTGTCGGATGTTCTCAGCGCTATATCCTCGATAGCCTGGGAAAGTGTTTTAAATTCACTAGTGAGGCTTCTCAGCTCTTCCTTAAATGGGCAAAATTCGGCCAGGAATCCAGCGATCCGGATTAGGGTGCAACGTTGCCTGCGCAGTCCCAGTGGTACTAGCTCGCGTCTTTTTAGGGGCCTTCTCTGGGGTGGCCGGGGGTGTGTGTTTGGGCTGAAGCTTTTTCATGTTGGCCTCCATTCTTCCCAAAGCACTCCAACACAGCTCTGGAGCACTTCCCACACTGCTTAGTAACTTTGATTAGGCTCTCGATGTAAATTAACTCGAGAAAATATATAAAGATAACGGTGGCTGGCAGGAGAGGTTGAGAAAGGCGTCTTCTCAGGCTTGCTGCATCACGTGATCCCTACAGTTTGGTTTCTGACAGAATGCTCACAAGGTGAAGGTTATATAAGAAACTTCTCTGCAAGTTTGAAATGCCTCACTTTACAAATTTGCATATTTAAAATGTGTTTGTTACTCTATTTGCATATTCTAAGTCCCCTTATTCACATTAGCATATTCAAAGTGTCTTTCCTGGTTCTCAAGCTCACTTACAGGGCATTATTGCCACACAGAGCACCGTACATAAGAGATTTGATTGGCTATAATGTTTAAACCTTGATGTAATGATAATTAATACTATAGCACTGCACTTGATTCCTTTAATATAATAATCAGCAAAACAGATAACAGCCATTCAGTGGGAGGCGGTATATGACTATTGTAAACATACTGCAGCAGTCATCTTTCATTATGACTGTAAACTATGTTTAGTCTTACGATTCCCTTTATATTCATATATAATACAACTTAATTTTTACAAGTACTGGGAGTGTGTAACTTCAGTGAAACTAGTGTACTGGTAAAATCAATCTCTCCGCTGCAGTACAAATACATACAGTTAATGAACTGCTGAAGCCAAAACAGTCTGCGTAAGGTTTTGAAAAGAACAGTCTTCAGGTCAGATGTGCCATCAATCAGAACAGCCCACCATTTGTTACCTCATATTAACATCAAGTAACAGGGAAACCCACTACATAAATCATTGCTTCCCAGTGAGAGAGGAGCTTTCACCCTCATCTGTCAAGACCAGAGATTTGAAGGTGAATTCCCAAAGTGTAGTGTTCTTGTTCATCCCACCATCAGTCATTTTGCCTGTGTATTATTATACCATGGGAGACCAGTATAGCTACATTATACAACGGGGTCCCCCAAATCTAAGTTTCTAATTGCTTAACTGGATTCTTTAGGCATAGGTAGCTAACTGCATAACCCACCCATAAAGAACTAGTTAACCTAAACTCAAAAGCAAAAGTAAAAACAAAGTCACTACTCACAATAACACGTTCCAAAAGTAAACAAAACACTGCCATCTTGCTTCTCGTAAATGCACCGCCAGAAGAAAAGCACAGTTTTCTCCTACACATCAACACCATTAATTTTAGCTGCTCATCTTGCCATATGTTTCTGTTTTGCCTCCCCAACCACAGACCAGCATACTCCCAGATTTCCCACATTAATCGACTGCAGTATTTTTACACTGCTCACGCTCACTCCTCCATCAAAGATTTATGATCCACCCGCTTGCTCAAGCTGTTCACAAAAAAAAGAAAGTTACAATCTCTGAATGGCACGTGACAACTTAACATTTTAGATATTATTTTATTTCTGCCTTTATTTCACCCATTATGGTGTTTCTACCTAGCAGTATGCAACTAGGAGAGCTGCTCACACCATGCTGTTAGCCTAAATGGCTTGCACCGCACACTGTATCCCAGAGTTTGTTACAACACTGTCTCTTCCAAAGTCTCACAGTTCACTCCCTCACCAAAACCCTAACAAAATAGCAAAGAACTAAGAAAAAACAAAATAAAAAAAATTAAAAATAAAACGAAGAGATCTATGTCAGTAGGCGGGAGGGGGTGAGACGGGGGAGACACAGCTCACTGTCACATTCTACCTAGCAACAGGGGACTATTTCATACACAGAGGAAGGATATCACACAAGCAAATCTGTAAGTAAGTTTTTAATATACATATTTTTAAAACCCTTACTCGCTACCAATTTTATAATTGCAATAATTCACTCCATTATGGGGATTATGATGGGATTTACCCACTTCTGATGAGATTAGCTCACTCAGCCTGAAGCCTCATGACCAAATCTCACCAGGTGTGGGTAAATCCCAGCATAACCCACACCCTGTCATGGATTATTGTTTAAGTAATTTAAGGGATTAACACACATGTGATTGAAGCTCTGATCAGCTCTGATAGCTTAATTTTTAAAAATGTTTCTCCTACTTTTAATACTTGGAGCGAACTTAACTAGCAATATTGGCAAATTCGAAGAGCTCCTTCCATACAACCAGCGGATATGTATCATCTCCGTGATTGTCATCTTTGCTGTGCCTTTGGTGGGCAGTGTGGTCATACTACACAATATCTGCTGCAGAAACAACAGGAGAAGAAAAATAGATTTCTCCATCCCTAACCTGGCTTTGGCAGACCTCTGTGTGTCTGTGCTGTCTCAGGTCATCTGAGAAGTCCTAGAGGATTACGGGTTAGCTGAAGACTTAGTCTGCAGGCTCTTTGAAATATTCCAAGTCTATGGACTGATTGCTTCATCTAACATTATTGCAGTCATTGCACTAGAAAAATGCCATGTCATAGTCAACCCACTAGACTCCCCTCTATCTACCAGAGATCTTGCTATCGTTGCCTGGATCGCAGCTGTGATACTCTACATCCCTCAGGCTTTTATCTTTAAAGCCATTATCACAGAGATGGACAAGGGTAGATGCCTGACCATTTTTTGGAGAACTGCCAAGTGGCACTTTCAGATCATGGTCTTTTTTTGCACCATTTTGCATTCTCTGTGTTGCTTACAGCAGCATACTCTAGACAATCTGGAGGAAGGGACAGAATGTCGAGATCTGTAAGCCTGCCAAGAGCACAGATCAAAAACATTTAATAATACTGATGAGGATCGTAGCCACCAACAGCTCCATCCTAGAGTGAAGGTTAAGACTTGGAAGATGACTTTGGTCATCATCCTGTTCATCATCTGTGGCCTGCCTTTCTTCATCAGTGAGATAAAAGTTGCCTTTGGCTCCATCACCAAAACCAAAGATGCAGCCATTGTGGTACTGGGCATCTTTGTGGTCTACAACAGCATCATCAACCCTTATGTCTACCTCTTTTTCAGGTAGTGCATACCTGAGGAGGCTAGAGAGGAACCTGTTCTTCTGGGGCCTGTGGGACTCACAGGACTGTACCTTCCACAGGGAGTTGTTTGTGCACCAGCAACTCAGAGGTGGACAACACCCTGTATTATGAAATGGGTAGAAAGAATGCTGAATTCTGATTGGCTGAAAGCTCCTTTCAGCTGGGCCGTTATCCCAGCACAACGGCCCAGTGGAAAGTATTATTTTTAAAAATGCACAAAAATTACTAAAAATTATCCATTTCATAATCACAATAAGGCACTCCAGGATGTGTGTTATGGTGGGATAACATTCCTTCTCAGGTGGAAGCCCTCGGCTACGCCTCGTGCTTCAACCCACCTCAAGGTGGGCCGTTATCCCACCATAACACACCCCCTGTCATGCCTTATTGCTTAATTAGCTCACCTGTCTGAAAGTGGCAGTCGCTGCTGCTCCTGCAGCAGATTGCGGCTCACCCAAGAAAGTCAGTTCATGTCAGAGCCCAGCCTAAAGTTGCCAACCAAGGGTACATGTCTCTGATTCTTCTATGCCTGGTCTGCTAAAATAAGGATAGCAAAACAAACTGACTTCACACTCGAGCTCGTTTTTGATCATGGAATAATGCTTTCCAGGGAGTGTTGATTATGGGTTGCAGATGAGCACCCCACCTTATATGTGATTTCTTTCAAGTACAGCTCTTTCAGGCCCATGAAACAAGTTCCCACATGATAATTTTAAAACACTGGGGGCATTACAGCTCCCCACCCCACTCCACTATTCTGCAGAAGTGTCATTACAAAGATTGTCTGATACAGCCTAACACAACCCATTGCGTTTCTTGTAACTTGTGTTTTTTAATCCTCCAGGTTACTGAACTATTTTATTGTTAAATGAGACTACCCAGTGATGTCAAAAGTACACAAAGAATAGCATATTAGATCTAAAACAATCTCTCCACACAACACTGAATGGTGCACTGCTGAAATAATATACAGCAGGAAGTTTCCGTATTCAAACATTTCCTAACAACTTTTGGATTAGTTGCAATCTGCCCATGTAATTGTTGACAATTTTGTAAACTGCTCATAATGTTGCTGCTCAGCTACTTGCTGGGTGGCATCATGCAGATGAAAGAATTGAAATGCTTATTGATAGGAGTGGCTCGCTCCTTTCAACTACATGATGTTTCCACTCAGCAAGCAGAGAACAGTGTCATGATCAGCTTCACTGATAATTAGGTAATCACTGTTGAGCCCCCTGCAGCCTGAGCTGCATTGGGCCCAACAATGACACTCCTCTGAAACCTGGTTCTTGTAACAATATGTTTGCTGTGCATGCCCAAGCAAACATAAAAAGCCACATATCTTCAGCCTACATGATCTTGAAACAGGCAGTACAATAACAAGAACTACGGCAGTCATCCAGGATGCAGAGCTCTGTGATATGCATGTCACTTTTTCCCTGCATGGCTCAAACTGGAATAATTGCCATTTAATTTCCTTCTGTTCATGTACAAGTCTGCAGCATGTCACTGGCAGAAACTGTACACCACTGCCATAACAAATATAATGCTCTCACAGGAAACAATACACAGGTATGAGACTTAATAAACCTAATGTTTTTACAGCCTACTTTTCTTTATTAGACCACTTTTTAAAAAACTATGCCAAGTTAAGTTTAGTTTTTTTCCTTTTTCTTTTTTCTTTTTTTTTTCAAAATTAAATTTTCACCTTGTCATGGAGGGTATGAAAGGGCAGGTTACAAGTTAAACAAACACAGAAAATATTGCTCCACCCAATAATCTGTGAGTTAACATACATTAAATAATTTGAATGATCAATCTATAAGTTGTATCAATTGGACAGACTGTACAATTGTCACAACTCCAGATATGCAAGTTACTGTATTTCTATTTGTGAGGTGGCCTGGATTTTCAGATATCATTTGTTGCAAGGCCACTTGTGAATTATAGTCCCACCCCATACTCATTGTACAGTCATGTCAAGTATATCCTTTATTATAGAGGTACAGTAGTGCCCCTATAGTTAGGATTGAGTATGTTAAACCCCTAACTTTGTACGTTAATAGCTTTGGCAGCATTTGACGAAATCAGCTGAAATTTTGCATGTGTTGTCTAGGAGGCAAGCTCTAAATATGTGAAAGTTTTGTGAAGGCAGCTTGTGTAGTTTCTGAGATCCACTGTTTGTTATTTCTCTGCAGATGTCTAATTTTTTTTCTATACTTAACATGGGTTTTTTTTTTTTGCTGTCACCTATAGCCTATACTGAATGGAATTTCTGCGCCAAACGTTCAGGGTACGGCATGATGTCCTAAGGCAGTGCCTTTAAAAGGTTTTGTGAAAAAAAATTAAATGGTTCCAGAGCTATAAGGCTTTAAAATGTTTGTGTTTTTCTGTTTGAGCGTGCTCAGTAGGATTCTTGGGATAACATGCTGATACGAGACCAAACATTCTGTGTCACAGGACCATTTTTGCTTTCTCGCTACTTGCTTCTCACAGCACAAAAATATTTTTGGGTTGTGAGAGCCACCATCTTGTTTCTTTTCTCCTGGAACAAATAAGCATGGAAACAACATAAAAATACCATCATTTTAGAAAACAAATACCAGAACTTAGCTAAATGGGACCCATTTAGCTAGATTCTGATGTTTGTTTCTTAAATTGATGGTCTTAAATACCTTTTCTGGGCACCTCAAAATCCTGGGTAGCCAGCTCAGCAAGAAGACCCATTGACCTGCATTATCTGTATGAGAACATCCAGACTTTCTTGAGTTCTGCAGCCACAGCTGCAACTTGTGCTGTTGACTGCTCTGAGAGTACTGACCTGCCATTTCCCCTGGTGTCGAGTGGCACCCCCCTCCCATCTCAGTCCTCTTATGTATGTAATGTTTCCCAGATGTCTAGTGGCACCCCCCCACCCTCTGATCACATTCCCCTTATTTAATATAATGTTTCCCTAGTGTCTAGTGGCACCCCACCCTCTGATCACAGTCCCCTTACTATTATACTGTTTCCCTCGTGTCTCGTGGCACCCCCACCCTGCAATTTCCATCCACTTACTGTATGTATGTAATGTTTCCCTGGTATCTAGTGGCATCCCCACCCTCCAATCTCCATCCCTTTAGTATTATACTGATTCTCGTGTGTCTAGTGGCACCCCTCACCCTCTGATCACCATCCTCTTATGTGTAATCTTGCTTGCCTCGTGTCTAGTGGTGCCCTCCACCCTTGATCGCTGTCCTATATTGTATGTTGTTTCCATTGTGTCTAGTAGCACTCCACCCTCTGATCACCATCCTGGAAATCTCAACTGTAATAAAGAAAATCATTCCTCAATGTTTTTTTAAACCAGTAAAAAAGAAAACAGTCCCTTGCAGATCTGATCCCCTCACCCCAACCTCCCACTGAGCACCCACCACTTGGCACTTTCACACCCCATACACCCTCACTCACCTGAACACATCCCATGGCAAAGACCTACTCTCCAATCAATGGCACGTCTTGCTGCTGGAACTGCAGACTGCAATACAAGAAACTAAGGTAAGTGTGGTTCAATGTGTTTCAATGGAGTTTTAAACTTTGATGCATGAAGGAGAAATTGTTTAACCAGGAAAGGCACACTAAGCTGAAGCTTGTTTCCAGGTGCAACCTGGGAGCACAAGGAAGTAAGTGACTTGTTCAGTGTCACACAGTATGCAAGTGGGGGCCGTGGGATTCAAACCCAGGTCTCAAGGCTTGCAGCTCAGATCCCTAAACCACAGCACTATACTGCCTCTGACTTTGTCAGTTTTGCATATTTTGACTCCAGATTTTCAACATGGCCTTTTTGTAATCCCACCTCATCTCCAATGGTGATGGAATTATCAAAATCAGGCCCGAAAGGTGATTTCACGGTCACTTGATGAAATCACCTTTGGGGAGGATTTGACATTTTTCACTATTCTTGTTCATGAGGAGGGGTCATATGAAGGCTATGCTGAAAATTTGGGATCAGAATACGTAAAAATGGCAAAGTTATGCATGTACCATGAAATGTTTCCATGCTCGCTCGTAGCTTTGGTAATTTTAAATATTTTGACCCCAAATTTTTAACTTAACCATTTTTTCACACCACCTGATAAATGTGATAGCTGTAATTTTTCAAATCCTGGCCAAAATGTGTTTTCACACCTGTGGTACAGAATGATGCTTTGGTGGCGTGGAAAGACATTTCAGCGAGGACTTAAAATTTTTCACCTACCAGGTTCATGAGGTGGGGTAATAAGAAGGCTATGCTGAACATTTTGTGTACAAATATGGTAAAATGCCTGGGTTATGAGTGAAAGTTGCAGTATTTCAACGTTCACTCATAACTTCACTACTTTTTAAATAATTTGATTCCAAACTTTCAACATAGCAATTTTTCCACCCCACACCACAAATTTGGCATGTATCATTTTTAAAATCCTGGATAAGTAGTGTTTTTGGACTTTAAATAGTACATGTCATGTTTATGAGGTGAATCATAAAATGAGTATCATGTAAATTTTGGGTCAAAATAAAATAATATATATATATAAAATTGTCAACAAACTTTGTATATAGTGCCAGTCTTGACCCCAGTGGTTATGTTTTGTGATCCCCTGCCAGTGAACTGAGTTCACTGGTGAGATCAATGACCCAACTGGATACAGTGAGAGTGGGGGGGGGATGGCGCTGTTATGTGACACCCCTCCAGCCATGGAATGAAAGGTGCAGTGTTGTCCACATGGGCCTAGTTACCATATAGTGAAGTCCTCTTGGCATAGGGCCCTGCACCTCTTCTGCTCTTGGGTGGCAGAGGGCCCTGTGCATTGGCTGACAGATGTACTCTTTGCCCTGTGCATCTGTAGCTGTGGCCACATAGAAGTGCAGGGGCCACAGGGCCCTGTGCTTCCACAGCCCACCAGACATCATCATGAATTCTTCACATTCATCATTGCATACAACTACATTACCTGCAAGGGCCCTGCACTTCTGTAGGTGAACAGATTTTTCCCTTGGTGCAGGGCATCTGCATCTGTTCCCGCAGGTCCTGAAGGTGGCCTGCATGAATGGGAATACAATCCCACTGTCTCAAAAGGAAAAGGAAATTCTTTGCAAAAAAAAAAACACATTAATGCACCAGTTAGGGTAACTTAATGCCACAAAAGTAGGGAAATGTGGCATTAGGGATTTCAACCCTTACTCCCCTCCCTCGCCCCCAAGCAGCAATAGGAAAAAACATTAGGGTTTTGGGTCTCTGGAGTCTTGACAAATCAGTGGTGGGGTCTTCCTTGGGATTGTCAACCCTAATGCTTACCCTGTTCCATGATCAAACAACATTACACATGATCTTCTCTTTTCATACAGGGCCCGAAGGACCCTACATGAAGAAAGCCACAACAAAATGTGTTGGCAGCATGTGGTGAGACACAATTTTCTACCTCTGAAGAATGTATCACTATGAGGCACTGGCTTGGAGCCGTTCCTTGAGCTTTGGACTACAAGCTATAGGCTGGTGGGAAGGGAGGACCATTAGGGTTGACAATAAATGAAAGGTCAAATTAAAAAGTTATAACCATGTTTTAAATGCAGAGTACATGCACGCAGAAACAAAAAAAAGAAAGCTGGCAAGATATACAAAAACATGTACGCTTTTTTTACTCATGATTGACTAACCAGATAGTCAATCACAAAAGGAAAAACAGTTTACCCATGCCACAGCGACAGACTTAATGGAGACATCCCCAACAGCGACAGCTGCTGTGCCGACTGCCAGCATTGCAGTGTTGGGGATGCCTCCACCCCCACATCCCCCAAGTCTCTAGGATTCTAACTCCGAGTCAGAGTTGGACCAGGGGGGAAAATACCCAGCGAGGCAGTCCTGATCGTCATACAGACCACCACAGCGACAGGCGGATTTTGCCTGATTCCTGTCGCTGTGGTGGTCTTCGCTATCTGGGAGTCGCTGCGGCATTGGTATACTAGGAAGAACATACAAAAAATGACTTCTATTTTTGCACAGGAACTGGAACACCTGCCCCTTACATTTTCTGACACTAGATGCCCAATCCCGGTCTGAGAACCTCTTCTGCTTTAACACCAGGTTCCTAACCCTGGTGGCTCACTAATACTCTCCCCTACTTTTGATTTTAACATTAGGTGCCTAATTCCAGTGAAGGATCCTGTCCCTCCTCCTGCAACACTGGGACCACAACCCCAGTGGCAGAAATGTAATTTAAATCCTGTCCCCTACCCACAGCGCAATACATTTCCCCCAACCAGCCCACTTCTTGAAATGAACATCTTAGTTTTTCCCATCCTTTGTCACCCATGACACCCTCCTGCCACCACCAAAGTAGATATGTGGTATGGTCTCATGGTAGATGACTTGAACAGCCCTCCATTCCTCTTGGTTTGCTGTTGCCTTCTACTCTGATGTACAGACCTAGAAAAAATGAAAAATAAATCTAAGTCCAAACTACAGACTATGCATGTTCAGGGACTCCATTTTCTTAACCAAAAAAGGGTTTAGGTTGTTGCCCCCCAAAATAAATTCTGGGGCCAAATTGAAATGTGCTGATTGGGTGATTATGAGGGAGGGTGGTAGCTGCCCTGTTCCTGAAATTGTGTAAAACAAAAAATGCCCACTAAGCCCCCAAAAGAACTGTGCATGCAATGGGAGTTGCTTTTGTTTTCCATACTTTTACATTTTTTTTTAATTTTATCCCAAATTTTAGAGATGGGCTAAATACCACCCCTCTTCACAGCCACCCAAGTAGTAACATTCAGACCTCTACTTCATGAATAATGTCCAATGTGCAGAAAGCTATGAATAATCCCCTGCATACCGCAGGGCCTCCCCTGTGCAAAGCATGCAACAGATCAAGCACCATTCCCTATGGATCTGCAGTTTTGTATAATGCCCAAAGGCCCTGTGCAAAGCATCCTACAGGACTGGCATCTTGCTTGGTGGGTCTGCTGCTTCATATAGGGTTAGAAGAGATCTGTATAACGCAGCTGCAGGTGTAGTCCGTGCCAGCCTTCTGTATTACAGAGAGCTCATAGGGCCCTAAATAAAACAAGATATAGGGAAAACAAGTTACAGGTGTGATGCCCAGCCTGACAGGCCTGCTGCTTCATGTAGGGCCAAAGCTACAGGTCTGAGGCCCTGCACAGTATGTCTACTGCTTTGCAGAGGGACCACATGGACCTGTGCAAAAAAAAAGTTGTGTCAGTTGTTATATATCTTTATCAGAAAGTAAGGGCATTTAGTGCAAAGAAACCCTATGTTAGTGCAAAAGTTAGGAACATAAAGCAAAGAAAAAATTATGGATATATGGTGTTAGGGTATTCAACTCTAACTTCCACTTCCCTCCCTCAGTCCCTGCCATCATAACCAAGGCTAAGGTACAGGTCCAGGGCCATGTCATATAGATCTTCAGCTTTTCATAGGGCCAACAAGGCCCTGTACAATGCAAACTATAAGTCCGAGACCCTGTACCATAAGTTTTCTGCTTGGTAGGCCTTGTGCCAAGCAAGCTACAGTTCTGGGACCATACAGCATGGGTAGGATGCTTCATGTAGGGCCCAATGGGCACTGTATGAAGCAGTTTATTAATCTGGGACCCTGCACCATAGGTCTTCTGCTTTCAAAGGGGCTGCAGGGCCCTTCATAAATGGTCATTAGTCCAAAACCCTGCACTATGGATCTGCTGATTGGCACAGGGCACACACAAGCTAGTGGTCTGGTTATGCATCATAGTGATGCTGCTTTCTGTAGGACTCACTGGACCCTGAATGAAGCAAGCTACATGTCTGGGTCCATGCTCCATGACTCTACCACTTGGTCTATGGTTGTACAACAAATAACACACCTATGGGCAACAGGAGCAGACCTATAAGTTAACAGTGACTCATGAGGGTAGGGGAAGAGCAAATGAGATGGGAATTAGGATTGAAAACCCCAACACCCTAGTTTCATGTACAAACAGAGGAGAGAAGAAAGTAACTGCCTCAGCTGGGACATGAACCCAGGTCACTGGAATACAATTCCGGTTGCACTACTAGCTGCGCCCCCAAGGCAACTGGAAACTGGGTTTTCCCGGAGCACATTACTCTTTCTCCAATGCACAACTTGGTGCTGTGCAAATATTTACATTTTCAATCACAAGTGTGCAGTGTGCATATTTATGGAACACATACAAACAGAGGAGAGAAAGAAGTAAGTGCCTCAGCTGGGACTTGTACCCAGGCCACCAGGAATACTATTCTGGTTGCGCTACCAGCTGCACCTCCAAGGCAACTGGAAACTGGGCTGTCCTGGAGTGCATCACTCTTTCTACAATGCACAATCTGATGCTCCACAGATAGTTACATTTTCAATCACAAGAGTATGGTGTGCATATTTATGGAACACATACAAACACAGGAGAGAAAGAAGTAAGTGCCTCAGCTGGGACTTGAACTCTGGCCGCCCGGAATACTGTTCCAATTGTGCTATCAGCTGCGCCACTAAGGCAACTGGAAACTGGGCCATTGCAGAGCACATAACTCTTTCTCCAGCGCACAACCTGGTGCTGCACAGATAATTACGTTTTCAATCACAAGAGCGCAGTGTGCATATTTATGGAACACATACAGACAGAGAAGAGAAAGAAGTAAGTGCTTCATCTGGGACTTGAATGCAGGCCACCTGGAATACTGGGGCAAACTGGGTTTTGCCTGGAGTTAGTATTCACAAACCCCAGTTTGCCCCTGCAAACTGGATATGCATCCTGGCAAAGATGTGAGGGAGCCACAATGCAAATGAGGGGGAAGGGACCTGCATATCCCCGCAGTCTAATTCACAAAGATATTGCTACATGCAAGGGCCTTTTGTGAATGCCCTTGCATGGAGAAATTACCACCAACCAAAACCTGGTGGTAATCTGCGCAACCCTAGTGGTTGGCGGAGGTACTGCAGCAACCTCCTCCCCATTTGCCATCTCACAGGAACAACAGTGTTTCCATAGTGTAGTGATCCCCCCCCACCCTGGTCTTTGATCACTGTCCCCAAATACAGTAATTATTCCCTGGTAGTGTTGGGTCCCTTCCCCTTCCCTGATTGCCGACCGCAAAATAAGAAACCCCTTTCTGTAGTGTAGTGGTCCCTCCACCCTCCCTGATCACCGAAAGCATAATAAAAAAAAACCTTCCATAGTGTAGTGGTTTCTCCCCCCTCCCTGGTCACCGATCACATAATAAAAACACTTTCCATAATGTAGTGGTCCCTCCCCTCCTGGTCACTGATCGCATATAAAAAACTTTCCATAGTGCAGTGGTCCTTCCCCCCTTGGTCACTGATCGCTAATCCTATGACAGATGTTCCCTTTCCACAGTGTAGTGGTACCTCCTCTGCCCCCATCGCTGACCCTGTGACAAATATTCCATTTTCTTTGTATAGTGGTGCCCTCCCCTGTCCCAACTGCTGCACCTCTCTGAAATGATTTCATAAGGTAGTATTCCCCCCCCGTCACTGATCGTCATGCCTGAACCTGACTATCCATATTCCCTAGTAGTCTAGGGTCCCTCTCCCCACTACTCCACCCTGTCCAGTGTGACTCACCACCCCACTTCCCCCATCCCAATCTGGATTGGCGACCAGCACAGCTCACCTCTCACCACCATGGCTGGCCGCTGACTGAGCCCTGAGGGAGTGCGTATAGTCAACGGTACAGCTCAGTGACTGTGACTGATAATCACAGTCACTGAACCATACTGTTGACTGTACATGATCCATGAGGGCTCAATCAGCAGCCAGTCATGGTGGTGAGAGGTGGGCTGTGTTGGTTGCTGACCCCAGATTGGGATGGGGAGTGGGGTGGAGTGTCACACTGGACAGGGTGGGGTGTGGACCCTGAACTGCCATGGAATGGGGGCATTTGTGTTGGGCATGGCAGTCATTGACCGGGGAGAGATACTACCCTGAAACCATTTCAGAGAGGTGAGAGACACCGCTACACTTAATGAAGGGATATTTGTCATAAAAGTTAGCGATCGATGACTGAGAGGGAACACTATTACGGAAAAGGGTCTTTCTATGCGATCGGTGTCCAGGGAGGACCACTATACTACACAGAGTTGTTTTATTATCGCGGTCAATAGTGGAGGAGGGATTTATTATATGGTCAGCAATCACAGGGAGAGGGACCGTTACACTCTGGAAAGGTTTTTATTATGAGGTCAGCGATTGGGGAGGGGGAGGGACCCTGGACCCCAGGGTACAGTACTTACATTGGGGACAGCTAATGGAGGACAGGGGATGCTACACCATGTGACTGTGGCTGCATGGGTCATGGGCTGGTGGGAGGGCCTGCACTAGACCAGACAGGAGCCATGCAAATGGACCCATAATGGGCATGCTTTTTTTCTATTATTATTATTTTTATAGTGCTTTTTCCTCATTTTTTGCCCATTCCCATACCTCAGCTGCATGTGGAGACATGCACAAGCAGTGGATCAAGGTACCCTCCTGTGACTTGCTGCCCCTTCCCACCTACGCTGGCCACCAGGCCTCTGCCTGGTGGCAGTGGAACTACAGGGGGTGACGACCACCCCAAATGAGGAGAGCTGCCATCAGCTGCTCAGTCCTGCTCTCACCCCCCCCTCGTGCCAGCACCCTGTTGACCAGAGTCCGATCTTGAACCCTGGTCACCAGCATGATGGGAGGTAAAGTGTCTAGGGCCTCAGCCTCTGCACCACCGGACTGGCCATAATGGGCATACTAATGGCCTATTGTACCTTGCATGCCCAATGAAACATAGAAACATAGACTTTGATGGCAGATAAGGACCACTTGGCCCACCCAGTCTGCCCATTTCCCTACCTACTGGATAAGCTGCAGATTCTAGTTAACCAACAGCCTACTTCCTGCCACCCCCCACTACAATTGCCTTGTGTCTGTCCCATGCATGTTTGAATTCCCCCACTGTTTTAGATCCAACAACCTCCCCAGGAAGGCGGTTCCATGCATCCACCACTCTCTCCATGAAAAAAAATTTCCTCATATTACCCCTGAGCCGTCCCCCCTCTATCTTTAAATTGTGCCCCCTTGTTCTTACACATCTCTTTTTCTGAAAGATGCTACCCTCCTGGACTTTGTTGATTCCCTTCAGGTACTTAAATGTTTCTATCATGTCCCCCTGTCCCTCCTTTCATCAAGGATATACATATTAAGCTCTGTCTCTCTTCTTATGGTTTCTGATGCAGACCCTGCACCATTTTAGTTGCCCTCCTCTGGACTGCTTCCATCCTGTCTATGTCCTTGCATAGATGAGGTCTCCAAAACTGCACACAGTACTCCAGAGGGGGTCTCACCAACTGTCTGTACAGAGGGATAATCACTTACATAGATACATAGATACATAGACAGTGTCGGCAGATAACGGCCTATGGCCCACCCAGTCTGCCCATTTGAGCTTGTAAGTTCCTTTTATGTTTTCCTAGAAGTCTGTTGCCCCTTACCCCTGGCCTCCAGAATTCCTTTATGTCTATCCCATGCATTCTTAAATCCCGTGATTGTTTCAGCCCCCACCACTTCCTCTGGCAGGGTGTTCCACTTGTCCACCACCCATTCTGTGAAGACATTCTTCCTCATGTTTCCTCTGAATTGTCTTCCCTCCAACTTCATCCCATGCCCTCTAGTCCTGGAACATCTTTTTCGTTTAAAAATAGTGTATTCTAGGGACATATATATGTTGTTCATCCACACTGTCTGGCAGGTATCCTTGCCGCTTTAAATCTTGCCGGAAGGTCTTCAAGCTGGCTCCTCCCACCCACCCGGGTGGTAAAACTCTCGGCTCCACCCCATGATGCCAGATCTTCCTTACCGCTTGGAAGCTCAGGTTCCCTCCTTAACGCTCTGCGTATAAGACTGGTTCCTAATTCTTCGGTTTTCCGAATTTAAAAGTTTTTTGCATTATAGACTTCGGTCTTCTATCCCTCGCAGCTGCGATGGACAAATTGACTCCCGGTTTTCGGCGGTGCCCTTGTGGGTAGAAGATGTCTCTGACGGATCCGCACTCCACGTGTGTCTACTGTTTAGGCCTTGAGCACGACCCGCAGGCTTGCGACCTGTGCTCTTCCTTCTCAGCCTACGTCCTCGAAGACCGTGCTGCCCGTTTACAAGTGGGGCGCCCCGAGAAACGTTTTCCTCCGGTAAAGTCAAAAGAGGCCCGGTGGCCCGGTGGCGGTGGTGGGCTAGGCGGATCAGCTAGAGCAGATGATCGCCCTTGAAGAGGAGGCAGCACGGGCCGCATCTTCCTCGACTGCAGCATTTATCCCGCTCTCCCTGGGTTCCTCTTACACAGCTTCCTTTAAGGAGCTTTGTCTGTCCCTCTCCACTAGAGGAGAGGGACCAACGTCTGCTGGACCTTCTTCTCGGTCCAAGAAGAAAGACAAGGGTAACTCCCTCCATCGACGCTCTTGGGAGCGGGAAAGGTCCCTCTCCCCGAGTTGTCGGCCATCTACTTCGGTCGATCGTTCGGCTTCGGCCACTGGTCTCACAGTGTCTCCGTCAGGTCAGTTGACCGAGACTCCTGTCGATGCAGTCGAGATCATTCTCGACCCGTTGGACGGGTTGTCGACCGGCGAAGCCAAAAATTCCCTCTCCCCGGTTCCCTCGGTGGGAGTTGAGGATCCCGCGGGCTTGCCAGTGCCTCCAGTTCCGGAGCCCTCGGGCGAACCCTCCAAGCCGAGGGAGGAGCCGGTTCCACCCGTCCCCTCCCCGCACCATCCTCGGAAAGGCCGAGGTTCTCGGTCTCAGACTTCTTCGCGGTCCAGCCGATCCCACCGTCATAGGCAGTCTCGGTCTCGGCACCGCGGTAAGCGGCACCACCACTCGTCCTCGTCCTCCTCCTCGGATGAGGGGAGGCTTCGACGTAAGTTATGTCGACGATACGAGGACCTCATGTGGCAACAGCTCCTTCTGACTGGGAACAAGCCGACACCGTCGCCTTCCCCGGCCATTAAGTGGCTGTCACCGGAGTGGCCGAAACAACCCCTCGTTTTACCCGAGGAGCCTGTTCCCAGGCAGGTTGTTCGGCCAAAACCAGCTGCCCCACCGATTCCGGTGGAACCTCCACCTCCACAGCCGCTGTTTGGGGCTCCGACCAAGAACTCTCGGTCGGCTCAGGGTCTGCCCCATAGGCTGTCGGTCACCCTCACTCCCGATTGCCCTCAGCAGGTGGAGGGTGGCTCAGGCCCGAGGCAGCTCTTTGCGGACTCTTCTGAGTCTGATGACGATTCCTCCCTTTTCTCCAAGCGAGTGGACTTGGAGTCCTCTGGAGGTCAGTCGCTGGATGACAGCCCTTCGTCCTTCCTGGGTTTGCTCAGGCTCATCTTGGAGTCCACCAGGATGCAGCTCGAGCCCGTATCCAAGCGGGCCAAGTATCCCCTCACGGAGATATTGGACCGAAGGGATTCCCCTACGGAGGCCTTTCCTGTGGCTGAGGCCATTATGGGCCCGGCCTTGGAGCTCTGGCAGCGCCCTGCTTCCTGCCCTGCGCCTTCGGCCAGGATGGCCAGGAAGTATGCAGTCCCTACTGGTTCCCTGTCCGGTTTCTCGGAACATCCCTCAGCCGAGAGGTTAGTTACCGACAGCGTTTTCCGGCTTGCCGGAAACGCTAGGGACGTGGACAAAGCTCCCGACAAGGAGTCCAAGAAATTGGACTATGCCAGGCAAAAAGTCTACGCTGCGTCCTCCCTTGGCCTTCGTCAGGCAAGCTCGGCCGTGCTTATGGCACATTTCTCCCATGCCCTGTTGGGCTCCCTGGAAGAGGTAGTCCCTCATCTCCCAGCTGACCTGCAGACCACGGTTAGGCAGGTGCAGGACCAGGGCAGGGCAGTGGCCAAGCAGCAACTTCAGACTGCTCTGGACATTGGAGACTCATGCACCAGGTCAGTCACGGCCGCAGTGGCTATGCGCCATCGGGCATGGCTAAGGATATCCACCTTCACAGTGGATACCCAGCACAAATTGGCGGATGTCCCCTTCCTGGGGACCGACCTCTTCAGCCCTGGAGTGGAAGGCCACCTCCAGAGGATCGAAAAGTCCAATGCCACCTTGGACTCGGTCTCATCCACTCAGAGGGACAAGGGCCACAGGCCGCAACCCAAGCCCTTTCGTCCGTCTGCGCCCCCGGCACGTCCGGCCCAGTAACACCAGGACCAGCAGGCTCGCTCTTGGTGTCCCAAACCCAAGCCCGTGGCTTCCTCCTCCAGGAAGCAGGGAGGTAAAGGCCCAGGTGGTCCCTCGGCCGGTCCCTCCTCCAAGCCTGCACAGTGGCCGGGTTGAGGTGTAGCCGCCAACCTCGTCACCTCACCAGAGTTCCCCCCATGGAGGGCGGCTCGAGTTCTTCCTTTCTGCCTGGTCTGCTATTACCACAGACTGGTGGGTGTTGGAAGTGGTAGGAAAGGGCCTGCCTGTGGAGTTGAGCAGGCCCCACCCTTCAAACACGTCGCACCTCGGGGCCTCGAGGTTCGAGCCTCGCTGTCAGCTGCCGAGCCGACATGGCTCTCCTCCTCGAGAAGGAGGTGATAAGAGAGGTGGCGGACCCTCCCTCAAACCCGGGGTTCGTGTCCAGGTACTTCCTGATTCCAAAACGGACGGGGGGCTGGCGCCCCATTCTCGACCTACAGGACCTAAACAAGTTCCTAAGGCCTCAAACCTTCAGGATGGTCACTCTGGCTCAGATAATACCATCCTTGGAACACGGCGTGTGGTTCTGCTCTCTGGACCTACAGGACATGTTCTTTCACGTCCCTATCCGTCCATCCCATCAAAGGCTCCTTCGCTTTTGAGCGGAGGGATCCCTTTTCGAGTTCCAAGCCATGCCCTTCGGCTTATCTCCAGCTCCCAGGGTCTTCACCAAATGCATGGCAGTGGTGACAGCATTCCTGCGGCGCCGAGGGGTCCGGGTTTACCCTTACCTGGATGATTGGCTGATTGCAGCCCCCTTCAGACAGGAGGTGGAGCGGTCCAGAGATCCTGCCCTCAGGTTTGCTCTCAGGTCGGCCTCCTCATCACGAGGCCAAGTCGGAACTCGAGCCAAAGCAGGTGATTCTTTTCATCGGGGCAGAGATCAACTCTCTTCGAGCCAGGGCACGGCTCCCGGCGGACAGGGTCAAGGTTCTTTCCTCCTTTGCCCAATCATTTCTGGTTGGGCAATTGTGCCCTGCCTGGGACTTCCTGCGCCTCCTGGGTCTCATGGTGGCCTGTACCAGCGTGGTCCGTTGGGCCCGTTGGAACATGCGCCCCCTTCAGTGGGGGCTGGCCAGCCAGTGGTCCAAATGCTGCGATCCATTGGACC
This sequence comes from Neoceratodus forsteri, assembly GCA_016271365.2. NCBI lineage: Eukaryota > Metazoa > Chordata > Ceratodontiformes > Ceratodontidae > Neoceratodus > Neoceratodus forsteri. The sequence goes on from CM057456.1 coordinate 717,576,039, forward strand.
GGCTAGTGACGGTGACCCAGAGGATGTGGAACACTCTCCAGTGGTGGACCATTCCAGTTCATCTGCAGGAGGGCATCCCGTTTGTCCGCCCCGAGCCGACGGTCTCTCTATCAACCGATGCCTCTCTGATCGGTTGGGGTGCCCATTTGGGGGAACACCGAGCGCACAGCCTCTGGTCCCGAGGTCGATGCCACATCAACCTGCTGGAGCTCCAGGCGGTCTGCCTAGCTCACCGCCTTTGCTCCGTTTCTTGAGTCAAGTGGTTTCAGGTCCAGACGGACAACACCACAACCATGTACTATGTAAACCGCCAGGGCGGAGCGCTCCATGCTTCTATGCAAGGCTCTTCATCTGGTCACTCGTGCGCAGCCTGGAGGCGGATCTCCTAGCCATTCATGTGGCAGGAGCCTCCAAAACCTTAGCCGATGCCCTAAGCCGGATAGAGGCTGCGTCCCACGAGTGGTCTCTCCTGCTGGAGGTAGTACAAGATCTATTCTCCCATTGGGGCACACCTCAGGTGGACCTGTTTGCCTCTAGGGAGAATGCGAAGCTGAGGCTGTTCCATGCCCGCCCCCCTCAGCAGGGATCGCTGCAGGGGATGCCTCTCGAGGCCATGGACCCGGGCCTCTTCTACACCTTTCCCCGTTCCCTTGATGCACAGGTGCTGCTCAAAGCAAGGAGGGACAAAGGCGCAGGTGATTCTGATGGCCCCAGACTGGCCCGCCAGTACTGGTACCCAGATCTCCTCAGCCTCAGCTCCAGGCTTCGAGGCAGCTTCCAGCTCTTCCCGGACCTGCTCTCAGTCAATCAGAGGAAGATATTCCATCGGACCTTCAATCTCTGCACCTGACGGCCTGGTTCCTGAGTGGCTAGAGTTCCAGGCCTTGGGTTTTCCGACGAGGTCCTCAGCGCAGTTGGCGTCCCGTAAGGAGTCGACCAGAAAATGCTCGCCTTCAAATGGAAAGATTTTCCATTTGGTGTCAGAAGCAGGGCCTAGACCCTTCCTCCTGTTCCTTGGCGAGCATCTTGGACTACCTATGGTCCCTTTCTCAGCAAGGGCTTAGGTCGACGACCCTTAAGGTGCACCTGGCAGCCATCTCTGCTTACCGGGTGCGGGCTGGGAAGCAGTCGGTGGCGCAGGAAGAGGTGGTCTGGTGCTTTTTCAAAGGCCTTGATCACATTTCCCCTCCGGTGCGAGAACCTCCACCTCCGTGGGATCTACTGCTGGTACTGGCAAAGCTCATGGGCAAGCCATTCGAACCAATGCACAGGTGTGAACTCTCTTACCTGTCGTGGAAGACCACCTTCTTGGTGGCTATCACTTCAGCCAGAAGGATGGGAGAGCTCCAGGCGCTCTGCATCGAGTCTCCTTACCTGGTCTTCCACAGGGACAAGGTTGTCCTGTGCCCCCACCCGAAATTCCTTCCGAAGGTGGTGTCGGAGTTCACCTTAACCAGGTGTGACTCTGCGGTGTTATACCCCAATCACACCTCGGAGGCCGAATATAGGCTTCATACTCTGGACCCTAGAGGCGCGCTTACTATAAGGCGCTCGGCTGAGTCGAGAGGTTCACCAGCTGTTTGTCACCCACGCTGAAGCCGCACCTGGCAGACCTGCAGCCAAGCAGGCGATAGGCTGGTGGGTCACCTCTGCATAGATCTCTGCTATAAGTTGGCGGGCATGGAGCCTCCCAGAGGATAAGAGCTCATTCTACCCGCCATACTGCTGCATCAGTGACTGCTTCCAGGGATGTCCCTATCCAGGAAATCTGCAGGGCTGCTACCTGAGTCAGCACACCTTCATCACCCATTACCACATCGGCCTTGAGTCACGCCGGGATGCTGGTTTTGGGGCCTCGGTTCTCAGTCTCTATTTCCTAAGTAGGGGTGTGCAGCTCTCCCTCCTCCCAGAGAACTGCTAGGAGTCTGCCAGACAGTGTGGATGAACAACATATCCATGTCCCTAGAAGTACATGTTACTCACCTGTAACAGGAGTTCTAGGAATGGTATATGTTGTTCATCCTGACTCTCCGACCTCCTCAGCTTGACGCACAACCTGAGCTTCCAGCGGGCCAGATCTGGCGTCATGGGGCGGAGCTGAGAGTTTACCACCGGGTGGGTGGGAGGAGCCAGCTTGAAGACCTTCCGGCAAGATTTAAAGCGGCAAGGATACCTGCCAGACAGTGTGGATGAACAACATATACCATTCCTAGAACTCCTGTTACAGGTGAGTAACCTGTATTTCCTGTACCCTGTTCCTCCCTGTCAGATACTTGTATGTCTCTATCATATCCCCGCTCTCCCTCCTCTCCTCCAGGGAGTACATGTTCAGTTCCTTCAACCTGTCTTCATAGGACTTGTGATGCAATCCATGCACCATCTTTGTTGCCCTCCTCTGAACCTTCTCTACCCTGTCTATGTCCTTACGTAGGTATGGTCTCCAGAACTGTTCACCGTACTCCAGGTGGGGCCTCACTATTGTCTTGTATAGTGGAATTATGACCTCCCTTTTCCTGCTGGTGATGCCTCTGCCTATACATCCCAGTATCCTATTTGCTTTACCTGCTGCCTTGTCACACTGTTTCCCTACCTTGAGGTCATCAGAGATGATAACCCCAAGATCCCTTTCCTGCTTGGTGCATTCTATATCCTCACCCCCCCAACTGATATATTGTGCCAGGGTTTTTGTGCCCCATATGCATTATCTTGCACTTCTTTGCATTGAATTTCAACTGCCAAACCCTGACCATTCTTCAAGTTTCTGCAGGTCCCTTCTCATTCTGTCTACACCCTCTGGTGTGTCTACTCTGTTACAGAGCTTTGTGTCATCAGCGAACAGTGAAATTCTGCCTTCTAGGTCCTCGCAATATCACTGATGAAGATGTTGAATAGGACCGGTCCAGCACTGATCCCTGTGGTACCCCACTGGTCACTCTTCCCTCTGTGGAGTGACAGCCATTTACCACCACCCTCTGTGTCCTGCCACCCAGCCAGTTACCTACCACCACACACTGTCCTGCCCACACCCATATTCCCCAGTTTGTGTAATAGTCTTCTATGTGGACAGTGTCAAAGGCCTTGCTGAAGTCCAGATAGGCCATGTCCACTGCCCTCCTGATCCACCTCCCTAGTCACCCAGTCAAAAATTCATGAGGTTGGTCTGACATGACTCCCCTGGTGAAACCCATGCTGCCTTGGGTCCTGTGGTCCATTGACAACCAGATTTTCCACCAATCTCTCCTTCAATAGTGCTTCCATGATTATTCCCACTACCGAGGTGAGGCTGACTGGTCTGTAGTTCCCTGCTTCCTCTTTGTTCCCACTTTTGTATAAGGGGACTACATCTGCTGTCCTCCAGTCTTTGGGTACCTCCCTGTTTCCAGTGATCGGCTAAACAAGATAGCCAGAGGTTCAGCCACCACCTCTCTTAGTTCTTTAAGGACCCTGGGGTACCCCATCTGGCCCCATTGCTTTATCAACTCTTATTACTTCCAGTTCCTTCAGGACCCTTTCTCATGTAAAGGGACTTGTGTCCATTTCTGCCCATTCTCACCTTGTACTCCCTTCAGACCCATTACCCTCCTCTTTCTCAGTAAGAGCTGAGCAGAAATACCTGTTCAATATGTCAGCTTTACTGTTGTCATCCTCCACGCAGCCCCATCCTCCCCTTCAGTCTCACTATCCCTCCCTTTGTCTTTCTTTTTCCTTATGTACCTGTAAAAGGTTTGTCCCTCTTCTACCCACTGATTTTTGCAATGTGTTCTTCTGTCTGAGCTTTGGCTTCCCTTACTGACCTCCCTGCCTTCCTTTGCTTCTCCTGGTACTTCTCCCTATCCCATTCTACCAGTGTCTTTTTGTATTGCCTGAATTCAATCTTTTTGGCTTTCACTTTCTTTGCTACCTCTTTGGAAAACCATAATGGTCTCCTCTTCCTTTTCCTCTTGCTAACCTACTTAATGCATAATTCTGTTGTTCTTGTAATCTCCATTTTAAATACTGCCTACTGTTCCTCTACCCCTGATTCCTGTCCCATTCCCCTTAATGCCTCTTTCAAGTATCTCCCCATTTTCCCAAAGTCTGCCCCCCTAAAATCCAGGATACATGTTTTTGTGTGGTTTGGTTCTGCTCTTTGCGTACACTTCCCTTTTTCTATTTGTGATGCCCCTTCCTATGCATCCCAGTATCCCCCGGCTCTCCTTACTGACTTCTCACATTGCTTACCAACCTTTAGATCATCTGATAAGACTACCACAGGTCCCTTTCCATTTCTGTTGTTGTTAGTACCTCCCTGCTATTGTACTCTTCTCCTGGGTTTTGTTTCCCAGGTGCATTACTTTGCACTTCTTTGTGTAACCCCCGGACCCCTGCCTTTTTGCAAAATGACAGGTGGCATGCTGTTGAAGCTGACAGCAGTACCTGGTGGGGACTGGGTTCAGGGAGGACTAGGTTACTCGGCACAGGGGGCCTAGGTTTGGCTACTCTGCACAGGGGCACCCAAGTAAATCCGAACACAGAAAGCAATAACTGTAATGTCCAAAAGCAGGAATGGGATTCTACAGTGTGGCTTTTATTCACATCAAACTGAACAAACAAAGCATAGATGGACTCAACGAGACTACATTCCTATGTACAGATTAGAGATAACAGAACACTTCTTCCATTTCCAGCCCTCAGGCTCTGAACCCACCAGGCACATAGCTTGGACTTGCTCGCAGCTTTGGGTACACAGCCCGACTTGTACACTACTTGGGTTTTCCCCATGGCCAGCTCCCCTGCCGGCCACTTGATCTGCGGTCCATTATGGGAATGAACCAGTCTTCCAATTGGTGGCTCCCCAAACCACCTTAGAGCCTTCAACTCCTAAAGGGAATTTTTCTTCCATCCCACATCTGGGTACTTCCCTCATCACTGGCCAAGTGCATGAGGCAAAGTAGAAATCCACAGAGCAAATCGTAGAGGTAGACCTGGTTACTAAAGATGGGGTGTCTCCCACCTCCAGCTCCCACAATCCATACCCAGCCATTTCTCTGAACACTGAACAACTCTTTTGAAAGCTTGGCAACGTAGATTACTGGGTAGACGTATGTCACATCTCCTGTACATGTCTTGACTTCACCTATGTGCTGGACTTGAACATACTTTTACTTTTGGCTAAGCCTATTACTCTAGGTCTCCCACTACTTCAGTAGTCCAATCCCCACTTTAACACAAGTACAGAGTGAAACATGGGCCCTTTAGAAAGAGCAGAACTCACCCTCCGGTTGCAGGTGCCCCATAGGCGAATCACGAAATCTTCTTGTTTCCCGGACTCTTGGACAAAATAAGGCAGCTTCTTCACTAGCAGTAGGCAGGGGGTTGCCCCTGGAAATGCAGGCAAACCTTCCTGCCCCATCCCCTGAGGGATGGGGCACAGAGACCCATATCAGCGGTCTCCACCACTAAATAAACAGCTTACTGTGCCTCTCTTTAGGTGGAAACACACACCTTTCCCTAACTGTAGCCCTATTTCAGGGCTGAGGCTCCAAGAGCCTATGCACAGAGCTCCTGTGCTCCTCTCACAACAAGCTCCAAACTCCAACTGACTGCAAACTACTATTCAAACCTCCCAACCTTGCCAAGTCCCTCCAAACTCCAATTGACTGCAAACTACTGTTCAAACCTCCCAACATTCTACTCCAACTCCCTGCTGCAGATTCCACTGTGGCTCATGCAGCTGCAATAGTTCTATGGTGATGTCATCCCTCAGTCTCAGCTGAGACTGAGAACAGAGTGCGACAGTGTGAAATCCATTTAACTGGAGTTTCACAAGCTGCCTACTACTAGGTCTTACTGGGATTCTAGTAACTCCGGGCCATTCCTCCAACCTTGCCAAGTCCCTTCTCATCCTTTCTACCCCGCTGTGTATCAGCTCTGTTACAGATCTTTGCGTCATCTGCAAAGAGGCATACCTCTCCCTCCAGACCCTCTGCAATGTCACCTACAGTATAAAGATGTTAAAGAGGACTGGACCCAGCACTGATGAGTACCAATGGGCTCATTTGAATGGCCACTTTCGTGAATAGTGCCTTAGTGCATGTGCACTATTGCTGCTGGCCCCTTCTCTTAGTTGGCTGTGGGAGCAGCATGAGTGTGCTTCCTGGTGGTTTTCCAGGGTTTGCACTGATCCCCGCTTGTCCCTATTCACAGTTGGATAGCACACTACAGGGTGCAGTGCAAACTTTTGTGTGGCACATTGCTTTTTTTTTGGGAATCCTGGGTTTGGTTGTTTAGTGCACTTGTCAAGTTAATAAAAGCTAAATACAATATGGACACCAGCCAGAAGGGCCAGATGCTTTATTATCTAATTAGCCCCTGAGATGGATATATTTACAAATATGGTAAGGTAGAAAACCTCAGCTATAGATAAAGCTCCATGTAAGGGCATGAAAGATTGGGCTGTATTTGTATCCTCCTTATGCTATCCTGGTACATTAAATTGTGTTTAATAAAATATTCATATGTTTTATTAAAGAGATGTGGTCACAGACCAGTTTTTTGGGTTCGAGTAGCCAGAGTGCTGTGCTTTTCTGCCTTACCAAAACAGTTAACTACCTAGCCCAAGCACCAGCCTAGCTACATGAGTGGCTTTTGTCCTCTATATTTACAACTTTTCAGACCTATCCATACATTTTTAAATCAATAATGATGTTTATTTTTATCTTTAGAACATGATTGTGATTGTTTCCAGGTTTGCCTTTGTTGTTGTTTTGTCACCCCATATTTTTGTTGTGTAGTGGCATTTTTTGGTGTGGGTAGTAATATGTCACTAGCGTTTTTCTGTAGTGTTGGGGTCCCCCTACATAGCAGGAGTGTTTCTGCAGTGGTCCATTCTTTAGTTTTTTGGTGGCATCTCAGTGTGCAACTGGAGTTTGCCATCTGGAGTAGTGTATGCAACTGAGAGCAGTGCATTGAGTGGCATGTTCATTTTGGGAGCTGCTAGATTTGGTTCTTAGGAGTGGCATGTGCTGTCAGGAGTTGATGGACTCCATGGTCTAGAGTGGCATGTGAGTAGCATTGCATCAATGGACATTGCAGCAGCAGCGTGTAGGTCCAGGCATCAAGGGACACTTTGGCAGCAACATAGCCTAGTGTCTGAGAAGACAGCTGAAGCATCATGGGACATGTCAGCAGGACCATGGAGGGCGTGGCATCTAAGAAGAGAGCTGGAGTACTGAAGGACAGGGACATGGCTGCTTGGTATGAAACATGGTGAATGTTTAGGTTACTGTGAGGCTGCAGCTAGTGTGTTTTTTAGATTGTAGGGTTTCTTCCATGAGTGCACATTTTTATAGTGTATTGTGTTTATTTGCACATAAATGTGTATAACTAGTTTGACATGTTTTTTATTGATGTATTAGTAGGTCAGTGGATTTGTTAATTAGGGTTGAAGTGGTTGGTAAGTGTTTAATTGGTTATTTATTTACATGTTTCATATTTTCCTGTGTTTACTCTTGTATTTTTCTACAGTATATGGCTTTAACTACAGAGGTATTCTACTTTAATTAGGAGATATACAGCTTTTATTGGTAAAGTATACTGGGAAATATAGGATAATAGCTTCCATTGGAGAAAAATTCCCATACTCATCTTTTGGCATTTGTTTCTCAAGATATATAAGAACTACATCAAAGAATAAGTTTAACCTGTGTCACATCATGTACTAGTTTTTTTGTTTTTTTTTTACAGGCACAATCTTGTTTTATAACAGGGAGGTATCTGAGCCTTTAGATAACTTTTGTGCAGACTCTGATGGATCTAAGGTTGTGGCTGGTTAAGTAGTTAGGAGTAAGCACCAGGCACGTATGTTAGACTAATCCCATGTTTATGCATGAGGTAGCAGGCGCACTTAGGTAAGAGCTTTTTCCACTTGGGCATGCCTTGCAGTCTTGCTTCATCAATGAGAAGCCAAGAAACCAACTCTTAGCTCATTTTAGTGGATTTTGTTCTTGGTGATCCATGAAATGCTCTTTCTTTTCATCTACTCTTTATATTTTTAATGTATTCCCTATAGAACTGAAGCGTACTCTTCCTGGAGTTTAAGACTAAGGTTATAAATAACGCCGGTATGGGGTATTGAGTTTGCAGCTCACATTTGCTCAATGATTTCCCATAAAACGCATTGATTGTTGTTAAATACAAAAAGCTCAGTTGGATCCCTTCACTTCCATGGCCTCCCCCACTGTTTTGTTTTAAAAGATACTTCCCTGTAGAAAATAACCTTTACTCAGTGTTGATGAAGATACTACCGCTTGTGAATTTGTTTTTTTCCCCCCTTGAGAATCATTCAGCACTGAACTGTAGAATGCAGTAGGACAAATGAAAACATCTGCAATACAAAAGTGCTAAAAGCCTGTTAATTTCCTACATAACTGGTTCAAACTACACCAACAAATGGATTAAAAGAGCTACAGGTAATAAGTGAATACAGTATATTGTACTGAAATACAGCTTGGCACACATTTCGTGCATTTTCCACTCTAAAGTGATCTCCCCATCCATCTTATTACTGAAGGCATTTGCCCCCTTCCCCTCAAGCAGGGATTTTGTCTCTTGGACCTCTCTGCCCCAGTGGGTTGCCTGTGCATGAAATCATAATCCTCTGCTTGTAGCATCATTACTATTTCCACAGTAACAGACTGTGAAGCCATAGAGAGATAATTTGGACACAATTTATACAGAAGGTGAAGTTCAAAGGGCCTCATGTAACTTCTATATAAAAATGAAGTGACATACAAGGGAAAAGTACAGAAATACAATATTTATGATGAATGTTGTCTACATATAATCATTTTAAAAGTTTGCATAGTAGAGTGAATAGCTCTGTGAAATATACTCATTTTCTAAAAATAAACTGCTAATTTCAGGTTACTGTAGTTGATTTGTTTGATTGGGGCAATTCTGATGGGTAAATATGATGGCACAGTAGTGTGACAGTACAGGCTAAGGTGCTCATAAAGCAGTCAAATTCTTGGGCAGATATTTCCCAGTATTTCTAAAGACAGCCTGTCTAGTGGTCCTTTTGTGGTACTGCAGGCAGGTAAGGAATTTTTCTAGAGATTTCATAGAAATATCAGGAAATATCTGACCATGTCTTTGGCTACATCTGTAGTAGGATGGGGCCCTACATTTACCTGATCCCCATGTTAATCACTGTTGGGACTACCACAGATGCAATTGCCCCTCAAATGGGAATCTTGAAATATTTGCTTCAGGTTGACGTCCTGTATGAACACAGGTGCAATTTGCAAAAAGCATAATCACAGTTTACTGAGATTTGGGGTTATTAGAAATATATCCTGCAGCTTTCGCTCAATCCTGAACACTTTCAGTAGGCACTAATCCTCAAATAAGTATTGAAAAAGAAGTGGGAACACACATCACTGGTCTGTGGAGACGACTCGTAAGTGTATACTCAGAGTTCAATGGAATGCAAAAAAAACAACAACAAAACAAAAAAAATAACCTTTACTTTGTATTTCAAAAACCCATGATACAATTTAGCCATCATTATGGATCATCAATCTAAAGGTGACCCTTTATGTTCTTTCACTAAGAGTAGGGGGTAGGAGTATAGCAACTTCATTTGGGTCAGTGTTTAAACTTTTGTCTCTGCAGCACACTAATAGATTGCTCAAACTGTTGTGCATTCATTGTGGCAAAATGCAAAGGGGCGGGCAGTGATTCTTATTTTCAGCCTAAGCCTTTCTGGGTTCTGGCCAAAACTAATGGTATTGCTAATATTGTTGTAGCAGCTACTTTTATAGTTATAGTCATATTCTTAGGGCACAAGAAGACTGAATCAGTGGTGGGCTGTCCTGAGAACTCTTGATACCCTTGCAATGTAAGTGAGACTACTCTTGCAACTGTGGGAGAGATCACCATGACAATGAATGTTGAGTATGTTTGGATGTGTACAGATTCTGGAAGTATATATACTCCTGCAGTTTCCTTAGTGTTAATATTGTCATGGTGATCTCTCCTACAGTTGCAAGAGTAGTCTCACTTACATTGTATTGCATTCCATCCTGGTTGGCACTGCTGTACCTCTGACTGCAGAGGCCCAAGCCCTAGGGGGCCTTCTGTCTACAGAACAGCATGCCCCCATGGGACCTGCACTTCTGCAGGCACACATACTCATGCACACAGTATGACATACATACACAGGTGTGGCTGCAAAAGCATAGTCCCCTTGCAGCCACAGATACAAATCCACAAAGGTAGCATATCAGTGCTACTACATTTGTGTCATCTGGGAACAGTTGTATGTTGTGTGTCTTAGCTGATGATGGGTGTCTATGGTTGCTTGTGAGGTGCTGTCCTTTTGATGCTTTAGAGTTTGTGTAGTTAGGGTTGGAAACCCTGATGCCGCCTTTCCCTACTTTTGCTGTGTTAAGTTGAACTCTAACTGGTGCATTAACGCAGTTTTTTTGCAGAGAATTTCCTCTCATTTTGAGACAGTGGGATTGTATAGTCACTCATGCAGGTCCCTTTGGGATTGGCGTGAACAGATGCAGACAAACAAGGCCCGCTGGACCCTGCACCAAGGGAAGACTCCCTGTGCCTGTGGAAGCACAGGGTCCTGCCGGCCCTGCACTTTTGTGCAGTAACGGATGTCAAGAATTCATGCGGCTGTCTGGTGGGCTGCAGAAGCACAGGGTTATCTGGGCCCTGCGCTTCCCTATAATTACAGAAACAGCCATACAGCTATACAGAGCAAAGTGTTAATCTCTCGGCCAATGCACAAGGCCCTCTGCCACTTTTTTTTATCTACATTTTATGCCCCCAGTATTTAGCAGAGCTGGCAGACAGGCTACGGCCTCCCCTCTTGGGGGGCTCACATCTGTTCTCACCGCCAGGACCTTCATGAAGCCTGCCAGCTGTGATTTTTTCCCTTCCCCTTGCTGCATTCATGCACATACATATGGAGGCACACACATGTCACAATCCGTAGTGCCCCCCTATTCTTGCCACTTCTCACATACACTACCCCAGGCCTCCACCTGGGGGCAGCCGTGCAGCAGAACTGACCAGATCTCTCCCCAGGAGAGGAGGGCTGCCTTTCAACAGCTCAATCCAGCTCCCACCCTCTCCCCCGACCAACGCCCAAGGACCCAGGCTCATTCTTGAACCTGGGTCACTGGCATAGCGTGAGGTGTGGTGTCCAGCACCTCAATTCTCCATGACACTGGGCCAGCTGGCCCTCTGCCACGTATGTGTTAAATAACATTACTCTATCACAAGTCAAATCAGAAAGGGATCTAGGTATCTTAACCCTTGCTGTACCTCAGACTGATATATCAGTTCATAATTACTATACATGCTAATTCTGTCAGCAGCCTAAGGGTTAATTGATGACACCCTTGGAATGCACACTCAGATCAGAAAAGTCACTCAGACAGCAACTAAATTTATTAATATAATTAGGCCGTCATTTGTCAACAGAAGTTAAGACTGCCTAATGTGACTATACAGGACTTGTATAAGACCATATGTAGACAACGAATCTGCATTCTGGGCACCATACCAGGTTCAGGATATCAAGTTATTGGAGGGAGTCAAGAGAAGGGCCACAAAGCTGGTCCCAAGACTAAAAAATAAATCTTACTGTGTTCAGTTGAATGAACTGAATATGATGTCTTTAGAGTTAAGAAGGACTGGGGGGACATTCTTCAACTATTTACATAATCCATAATCTGAATATGGCACAAACAAGTAACATATTATTTAGTGACAGGCCGCTTACCCTTAGGTCAAACAATAAGCAGTTAGAAATACACAGAGCCCGTACCAAGAAAAGAGATAACTTTTTTACAATATGGGCATCCAAACTGTGGAATATGTTACCCCCAGTATCTCGTGGACATAAGGGAATTCTCAGCCTTTAAGAAGGAACTGGATCGATATCTTGGATTTTAACAAACTACATGGTGTGGGTGACAGTCCCGGTGGGGAAATGCCTACTACTGTCAACATTCTGCCAAGTACCAAGATGCAGGGCCCTATGGTAAGAGAATAGTTGTCTTCACTGTATGGGTACCTGGGTCTGTGCGGCCAACCCTGCACCTTTCCTTCCCTGGCTAGGGGAACCTTGCCCCATCCAGCTGGTTGACTGAGCTTGCTTCCAAACTCAGCTCACTGACACTGCTGGGGTAAAGTCTGACACTACACACAACATTTCTTAATAATTTTTTTTTTTTAAGTTTTGTCTCCAAATTTTCATGATAGTTGTTTTATGACTCCCCTTATAAACATGACATGTGGCATTTATTGAATAGTGGCTGAAACGTCACTTCACAACACAAGTGCAAAAACACATCTCATACAGGATTTGAAAACTGACACCTATCCAGTTTATGTGGTGATAAAATGGCTATGTTGAAAATTCGGAGAAAAATATTGACAACTGGCTATGTTATGAGTAAACGCTGAAATATTTCAAAGTTCACTCTTGGTCATTTTATCATATTTGTACACCAGATTTTCGACATAGTCCTCTTATTACCCCGCCTCATGCACCCAGTAGGTGAAAATGTTCAGATCCCTGCCAAAACATAATTTCACGCCACAGGTGCAAAAACACATTTATTGTAGGTCAGTATTTGAAAAATGACAGCTATCACTTTAATGTAATGTGGTGAAAAAATGGTTACATTGAAAATCTAAGGTCAAAATATTACAATTTACAAAATTTATAAGCGAATGTAGAAAAATTTCAATGTATGTTCATAACTTTTTTTTATGTTTTTAACCAGATTTTCAACATAGCCCTCTTATGACCCCACCTCACAAACAAGGGTAGTGAAAATGTTCGAATGCCACCCAAAAGATGGTTTTGTGCAGCGACCACAAAATCACCTTGGATTTAAATAAAGTCACTACCCTTGTTCATGATGTGGAGTCCCAAAAAGGCCATGTGGAAAATTTGGTGTAAAAGTACTCAAAAATAACAAAGTTATGAATAAAAGTTCAAATCCATTAAAATCCATTAAAGTGGACTTACCTTATTTTCTCATATTGTAGTCACTGGTTCCAGCAGCGAGACGTGTCTTCGATCAGAGATTAAATCTATCTCATGGGACATGTTCAGGTGAGTGAGGGTGTGTGGGATGGTGAGTGAAAAGTAAGGGGTTGGGATGGGGTTGGTGGGGATGTCTGGGGGGGTCAGATCACTGATGGGCAGTTCTCTTTTTTTTTTCTTCAGGTTAAACTGAACAAAAGAGGGATGGTTTTCTTTATTTTATGGGGACCCTAGCCAACACGGGGGATTGGGCACTCCCATGTTGGGATGTTGTTTGGTGGCAGCAGGGCTGGGTACCCCAGTGCCACCATGTATATTAAGGGAAGGGTGGGAGGTTGACCTGGAGTGGAGGGGGGGTCAAGAGAAGCAGTGCCAGGGGTGGGCACTTCAGTCTGCTTAGTGTATATATTTTTAAATATACAGTACAAATAAACAAACACTGGGAAGGCGTGGGCGATCTGGATGGGAGGGGGAGAAAGAAGCAGTAACAGGGCTGGGCACCCTGGTCCACTTAACAAATATTAAATAGATAGATTAGGAAGATAGATAGTTAGATTAGATAAATGGATAGATAGATAGACAGACAGACAGACAGACAGATAGATAGATAGATAGATGTTTCCCAGGGTTCTGATCACATCAGGGACCTCTCATGCTCTACTCTCAAGGTCTATGCGGTCATCAGAATTCCTTGATGGAAACACAACCTTGTTGTGCATAGTTGTCCATTCCAGATGTATGACCTTCAGTGCACACATTTTTAGCAAGTAAACATAATGGACAATTAATTAGTGTACTGTCTGGCATTAATATTAACTTTCATAAGTAGTGAGCTTTTATTTCTTATATATGATGTATTTAAAATGTGCACTATTATTTCTTATATCTGAAGTATTTAATTTCACTTTTACTAATTACAAGATTTTCTGCCTGACGGCACTTGGTGCAATATTTGGAACAGAAAACTTCCTGGAGGTTGACATAACTAGTTCTGTTCCTCCTTATACATCATCAGCACTATGACCACACTGCCTGTGACATCCCAACTGACCAGAAAAAAAGTCAACCATGTTCTCCGAGATCAGGCAGTTGTAAAGTCACAGTACATGAGGTCACAGTGATGATGAGGTATGAAGAAGACTAGAACTAGATATGCCAGACTCAAGGCGAAGTACTGCTGTTTACATCACATCTGATATAATAAGGTGGGAAACCTTCTAATGAACACATGGAAAGAGAATACTAATTCTAACTACTTAAAAATAATAACATTTTCTCTCTTTTTTGGTATTAGGAGCTCTTTAAATGACTATTTAAAGCATGGTTTTGGGGTACCGGGTGAGTGAGTTCTGAGCAGTTAGGGGCATTTTTCACAAATTTAATAATAAATGGCAAATCTATGTTTGGGGCTGACAGTGCAGTGGTATAGCACCTCTGATTTTAAACTGACATGAGGTTCTAACGAGAAAAAGTTGTACCATAGTAATGACATCACTACTAAGGTACCACAACTTTTTGACTTTGAACTGCACTACAGCAGGATTTGGATTGCATGGAAATCCATACACGATAAGGGTTAACCATATACTATATACTGATATATCTACAAGGTCCTCAAACAGACAGTTTTAACCCCTTTGATGCCAGTTAATGTATATTCCTTCACCCAGTAGTGCCATTTGCCCAGAGGGGCTCCCCATGCAGACCTTGAAGATACAATACACCTACACACAACCCCAGTTTAACTTACTCTTTCTTAACTCATTTAGAAAGGTTTGGAGGTTATACTAGTTTACAGTTGTAGGTGTAAATTGTTCAGGTTGTAAATAGTTTTGACTCCTCTGGTCCACAGTTCCATAAAGTGCTTGGGTAAATCCACAGCAGTTTCTTCTATGGCCTGCATAATTTACCTTTGCATTCCTTTGTGCACAAGGAACTTTCTGAATACAGTACATTCTGTACTGAATATGGAAAAGTGTAAACATGGTAAAATGGTTCATACCATTCTCAGTGAAGCAAAACTATGTTTCAAATGTAAACATACCTAGTCTGAAAACAGCGCCTGAAGCACAACTCACTTTGAATGCTAAAAAAGGCAGTTGCTAAATTATCACAAAAAGAGTTACATAGATGCTTATTTGTTTAAACAGAAAGCTGCAGTTAGGAAAGACAAACACATTATGAAAAAGTATTTTGAGCCAATTTTCAAGTGAACTGTAGTACATATTATAACACTGAAAGTGCATAAACTGATGTGTACTGAAGGTAATGAACTGTGATGTAAGCCCACATGCATTCAACAGAAATGATATTGAGCTGAAATGATGCATTTTCTACTACATTACTATATTTTCTAGGATAATGACACATCTATCTACAAGTTGAAAGCCATGGGCCAGGATTTCCAAAACCATTTCTGTCTGCAGTGCATCTGTCACTAGTTTCAAAACTGAAATGCATCAAGTCTATTAGACTACCTATTCTGTGGTCTAACTGCATCTGAAATTTGCATCCAAAGAAAGATGCAATTGCAGCAAAAAAAATTACATAAATCACAACTGAGTCACGTTTTACCACAAATTCTGTTCTGTTTTGGTCAACAAATACACCTTTTAAACATAACAGTGGGGTTGCTTGGACACAATTGGGTGGATGCAGGCACCGCATGCATCTTCATCTGACCATTATGAAAACCTGGCGCATGGTGTTTTTTTCCCCTTGCAGTTTTAAATAGCAATGCAAATTCTCCTCACCTGAAAAAACTAGAAGGGGAGTGTTTCTGATTCCTTTGACAAAGCACTGTCAGCTGTTGGTTTATTTCACAACCAAAGGCTGCTTTACAGAAACAAGGTGCATACTAATCACTTAACTCCCGTATTCAGCCTGTTATAAAATATATGATGATAATTGAGTAAAGTGCTGGAATGAAAAACATGACTTGTAGAATATGCAGAATTATATATCTATTTGCTTGAATATGCTTTCTTTCCCGGTTGTCTTAAAAATTAACCCGGCCAAAAGTCTTCATAATGTCCTTTAGTCCTTTTAAGAGATTCCCTCTGCCAGTCAATTAGTCAGGCAGGAAGTCCCACCCTGGCAGAGCATCAGAGTAAGACTCTTCTTTCTCAATTTTCCTCAGACACACCATCCTGAGAAGCCACTTTTTCCTACCACAGGAAGCTCAAGAGAACACTATAGCTAGCAGTCTGACAGCCAAACTGAATCCTGGCCTTTTGTATCCTGCCAGGTTTGAAAAGCTGGATATCACCCCTTAAAGTGCCCAGAAGATAAAGCCGGTGCTTGAGCGGTGGATGGCTGAGGCTGAAGCCCGCCATCGAGCAGGTATGCAGAACCTGACAGAATTTATCGGCAGCGAGCCCTCCAAAAAGCGCAAGAGGCGCACATCGTTCACACCACAGGCCTTGGAGATCTTGAACGCCCACTTTGAGAAGAACACACATCCTTCTGGGCAGGAAATGACAGAAATTGCAGAAAAACTTAACTATGACCGGGAAGTGGTTCGTGTTTGGTTCTGTAACAAACGACAAGCCCTGAAGAACACAATCAAACGTTTAAAACAGCACGACTCTGGAACAGCCGTTGCAATGGATCCTTTAACGGACTCCTTGGAGGAAAACTCTTAGGAAAGCACTTGCTCTCTGAACTCTAGGAAATGTTCTTCAATGATCACACTTGTAAGTAAAGACTATGTGGAGACTACAGGATGGACAGAACAGTTTACAAATGTCCATGGATTTTCTTATAACAATACACAGCACTTAGTGGGTGTGTGTGTGTGTGCGGTAGAATTAGTGAACATTTAAAAAAAAGCCAGTTTTTTAATGGACTGAAACCAAACCAAATAAATGCTTACTTTTTTCTGTATAGAAAATGTAAACATGTTTTAAAAACCTTTTGTCTGTTACCAAGAGGATCCGTGCAGGCCTGTCACATGGAGGAAGTGCCTCCAGCTTTCCAGGTACCAAGTGCTGATTCAATATGATAACTATTATACTGTATTAACCAAAGTCAGAAACACTGCATTTCAAACAAGATTGTCAGTGGATTCCTTTTTTAGTGTAAACTGTGTTATAACTTTTTACATTTGTACTTTACAGAAACGGAGCAAATTACCTTCTTTGTTTCCCCTCACAGCAGTGCTCATTTTTCACCTGGGGGTGAGTGGGTAAGGGGTGGGGGAAGATGGGGCGGTAGCATAAATGTTAAAGCCATTAAATGGTCTTCACTATTTTTACTTTGTGGGTTTGTAATCTTCATAAAGTCTTCATGTGTCCAAATGATTGGAGCATTTATTTTTTTATTCCTGTTATTTTTTTAAATATAATTGGATTTTTTTGGGGGGGGTAGCATCAACCATTTAATTTGTTAACACTTTAGTGATTATAGAATTTCACCAGTAAGCTCAAAGTATATATTGGTATAAAAAAAGTTGTCATCTCTAAATGCAGCCACAACCCATTAGCAAAGTAATGCCTTTTTTTCTGGAAAATTAAAAAGGGAAAGGCGCTGAGTGGTCATCACAGTATGTGTGAAACTCTAACCATGTACAGTAGCTTGTTTCCAGTGAACTGTGTGATTTCCAATCAGTTGGCCATGAATATGAAGAGTTTACGGACACACGCACACATTTTGTGATATAAGTCAACTGCACATTTGACAGAAAGAAGCTTCACTGTTATATCTGTGTGTGAAGTGTATTTTACCCCTCCAGTGTTTGCTAGCCAAAGAATTTTTTTTTATCAAATTCTGGTTTAGAGAAATCCTGGTAACCTTAGGTCAGTGATATAATTTGGATAATAGTCACATCGACACATTGCTTTTCTGCACTGTCCTTCTTTATCGATCTGTATGCAATATATTTATTGACTTTTGATTGCCAGTCACGGACTGTTAGTAGTACATTTTCCTTTACTTAAATATGTCAATGAAAAGGAAATGCAGGCACAGGCTTAAATAAAAAAAAGTGGAAGTCAGAGTTATAAAGAATTGATGGTAGGCAGTGTAGATTGCTGGTAAGAGCATACAGCTGTGAATTTGGAAACCCAGTAGATCCGGGTTCGAGTCCCACAACTGCCACTAGCATACTGTATGATCCTGAGCAAGTCACTTAAGCTCCTTGTGCTTAATTTCTCTACTGCACCGGGAAACAAACTTTGTTTCAGTGAGTATTTCACAGCCAAACATTACAACTAAATAATCTTTTTGTAAGCCTTCTTACTTAGGATCATAGAGCAGAACTCTCCTTCTAAATGCTACAGACTCTGCGGAAGTGATGGACATTCATCCTTCCTTTATCTACCTTTCTTTAAAAGAAGAGGACATGTTCCCAAAGAGCATAGGTCTCCAAAGTCTGTACTGCTGTGTGGCAGGGCAGGACCATAACGTAAGAGTGGCACAGCCACATTGAGTTATGAAAAGCCTGCCCCTCACAGGTAATGATAAACTGTGTATTTTGAGCCAGACAATTGCGTATTTGATTTATACTGTACATCAGTATACCAGTCACAGCTTCTAAATCTACTGTTTGACTAATTCACTTTTACTCCTTGATATCAACAGTTGTCTTCAGTATCCTACAGTGCTATTCTGATGTAATCAGCATTATGAAAGCTGCTTTCTGATTGGTCCAGTATTCCATTGTAATAATAGTAACCTTTAAGATATCAATTATGACAACACAGACTAAATTATATACAGTATATACATACCTACACATTCATACATACGTACATACACACTGAGGGCAGAATTTTCTCACACTTGCAACTGTTTTTTGGACATGGGTACTGAAATCCATATGCCAACTAAACAGTGACACCTGTACCATGAACGACAGTACAGTGACACAGCGACGGGGTCACTGTACTATCACCGTGGGACCCCAGCATGGCTTTCTTGGGGTCTTGCACTCCCTCCTTGAATTAACTCAGACTCAGAGTTGATTATATGAATTACAGGGGGGGGGGTTTGGGGGATGAAGCCCCCTGAAAGAAACAAAGTTTTTCGGATGGACTTATGTAGACCACAATTGCAGTCAGCATTAATCCATCACTGTAACTTCAGTCGACAACTTTTTTGTCAAACCGGCATCGTGGATCCAATGAAATCTGCCTGGGAAGTTAGACCGAAATAAGTGGGTCTAATGCTCTGGATGGAATTCCACACTTGCATCCCACAGATGAAGCAAAAATTTCTGTAAACTATGGAAAATGTTACAAATGCATCCAGAGGTTTGTGAATAGGATCTAGACATGCGGACACATCTGTGTGGCTGCAGCATGCATCTGAAACAGGGATACAAGTGCTGCATCCACATTTTAAAAAGCCACATCTGTATATTTATGCAATAGGCATGGACACAAAAGCCATTACATCAATCCTGATATCTGACCTACTCTTGAATATACAGTATGTCATTTGTATACACAGTAAAATCATCAGGATTTATGTGCATTGTAGACGCATCATTCCCCTGTTCCCTCCCACCCACTGGCACTACTTCTCCCCCTTTTAGTCACCCACTGAACCTCAGAGGCACTCGCAGCATACAAGAATGTTTCCACTCCGTTCCAGTATTTTTAGCAGCCATAATATCCAGCTCACTCGTCTCTAAACATTTATCAGTACCAGGTTCACATCAAAAGAAAGCAAATTCTTTTCTACGCCTTGATTTTTTTTCCAACTCTGACCACACACTACGTTTTCTCCTTCTCCCCGCTTCAGCTCTCACTTGCTCATTCACAAAAAAATCTTACCTCTTATCAACATCCTGTCTCCCTTATTAAGCCATCTTTCATACACAAATTTAAAAGCATTCCCATGTTTTATTTGTAAAAGTGCTCTTAGTCACCTGCCTACAATCCTGTTCACTTGCTCTGTGATACTACACTACAGTAACAGGGGCCGCTCCCCTCTGGCTCGTCAGAATCTTTCTGCATGAAACCAGTGCCCTCTTGTTCCCTTGCAGATATAGAACCAAAGTAAAACAAAAATAAAAAAAGAACAGTAAATTGAGCTGAAACTGGTGGTCTCAGTCAACACTCCATGCCATGCCCAGTTCTGCTTGCTGCTGCAGCAAACAGGGTCCGGCATTTTTTAATTTTGAAAAATGTTAGATGATCACAAAACTCCACTAATCAGCACCAATGTTAAGGTGTACGTACGGTGTTATAATGCTGTGTCCATTGCAATGGCATTCCTCAAAAACAGAGGATCTTTATTTCACCCCAAAAAACACATTTCTTAATTTTAGAAAACAAATGAAAACATATATATATAAAAAAAAAGCCCAAACACAAGGCCTATGCCTACTGCATAAATGAAATATGCAGCTGGGACCTTGTGGAATAAATAATTTATTTTCACTGAGGATAATTGACCTTGGGCACATCACTCATGGCTTACGCCACTTGTGAGGTTGCCCAAAGTCAAACAGTTCCAGTGATAATAAATAATTTATCTCGCAGGTCCTTATCATATAGATATATCTGTAGACACACACACACACACAAACACATATACACACACACACACACACACCCCACACCACACACACACACACACACACGCACACATATGACACCCCCTTACATTTAGTCTCACCTTGAATGAACAAAGAGGCAGCTCTTGAGCTAATACCAGGAGGAGACGAGAAAAGGGTATTACAGTTTGCAGTAAGCTAGTTTTCCAAAGCGTTGCTTATGTGTTAGTATCTATTTGATATTTTTGAGGTGGCAATTCTTTGACTATTCACCATCAGTTCATTTTCTTTTCCTTTTTTATTAGTGGGCTCATTTTACAGGACCACATATCCATATTCCCTAGTTCCCCCCATCTTCTTAAGATTACCATGGCTGCACCTTTTCCTGCAGCTGGGAAGGTGACCAGCTACCTCATCACCCTGATTTATCTAGATAACTCTTTGTTCAAATGACTACAAAATGAATCCCATCCTACATGCAACTCAGTCAAAAGTGTCTCACTGAATCAACTTGTTTAACAATTTCTCGACAGTACACGATGTCAAATTGCTGCATCTATTCCCTTCAGAATGCATCATGCAGCTTTTTGCTGTACATGGGGGTAGGGGTGGTCTTATGACAGACTGGGTGCTCAGGGCACTAGTTGGGTTTTATTACCCCATTGTTAGTGTTTCCTGGGATCAAGTGATCAGTTTTTGGCTACTTGATAATTTAGAAAGAATTGTCAGTCCTAAAAAACAACAAACAGCTCTTGTCCTTTAAAATCCTATTACAGGAAGTACTCCTCAAGGCCCTGAATCCAGATGAGCTCCTTGCTTAACATAACACCTCTAGTTCTCAGCACTGTGTGCCCAGCATCTTAAGGAACAAAGTCAGTGACTGTAAAGCAGTCGAACACTTTAACAATGTGTGGGATTTTTTTTATTTACTATTCTTTTTCCTCCTGCACCCAACCTGCCCCTCTCCTTCAGCCCCGACACCACGTCATCTCTGGGACTTACCTGCCAGTCTACAGTGCACCACAGTTTCCCCCCCCCATGGTGGAGCCCCCTGGGACCCCCGATTTATCCCAGGAAGAGTTTAGTTCAGTTGTGGCCAGAGATCCCAGTAGGCAGGTGTAGGGCCTGTGAGGATGAAAGGAGTTATCTAGCAGACTGGCATTTTTTCCTTTTCGTTTTCTCCCCAGGAAGGCATGGCATGCAGTAATGTAAGTGGCACCTACGCCAGAGATCTGAAATGCCTGTCAACTATATTTAGCCCCAGCAGTTGGACCTCTGGCTCATGCAAGGGCTCAGTACCATGCCAGCAACTTCCCCACCCTTCCCACCAGAGGAGGAGAGCAGTCCTTTGGATGCTCGATCCTCCTCCCCCCCTGCCGGCCCTCTGACTGCTGAGATCACTTCCAATCCAGGTCATCAGCATCGCAAGCGGTAGCACTACTACTTCACTGGCTGGCCAGCCACAATATGTGGGATTTTAATACAAGAGTGTCTTACTGGGCATCTCTCTCTCTAAGGGTTTCATGTGATAACGGTGATCGGCAAACCGCAACTGCCGTTAGAGCAAGTGTACATCACTGAAAAGAAAAACAATGATGTACACTCCAAGCGAGGAACACAACAACATGGGTGAAAAGCATAAATTATATTTATGTGGGGAGCTGCACCCTGCCCCCCTCCCAGGGGTCTTTGTCCCGCACCCCCCATAAGATTATCAACTTTAGAGGGTGCATGCGAGAGAGAAAGACCCTTGTAAAAAATCCCACTCATGAAAAACACAAAAAAAGTACACCCCTCCCCAGCCCCGTAACCTACCTCACTGTAGCCAGCCACCCTCACCACCACACCACACAATCAGCTCGGCAACACGACGCTGCATTACCTCCCACATCTTTTCTTCCTTATCCCTCCCGTTCTGGGCGACATCCTATATCATTGCTCTTCTTCCCTCGCTACCCTTCCAGGATAGCTCACATAATGGGCGCTGAAATTGAGTCACTCATTTCTGAGTCCAGTTTTACTGCTCGCTCCCAGTGTGAGAATATTTTAAATGTAGTTACTGAGTCACCACGTATACAAATATTATCTAAGGTCAGGAGCTTTGTGCTGTTCAGAGTATAGGTTTCAAGGACACTGTTTATTCTCAGACCCCAAAATAGCCTCTTACCTGAATGAGGGCAGCATTGATCCTCAGTCTCCCTTAAAGGTTAATTGGCTGTTAAGTGCTTTGTGCAGCTTGTTTCTTTTTTTGGGGGGGTAGTTTAGTACATTTACTGATTCTTCTTTGCAATAAGACAGATATTTGATTGGGGTCAAAATATGTTTCAGAGCCCAGTGTTTCATTTCTTTCTTTCTTTACCACTGTAACCACCATACAGTACCTCTCTCATCAAAACTAACCAAAACATCAGTGCACTGAAGTGAGCAGGAGGCTGCACTAATACTTTTTTAGTTACTATCAAGAACTACAGCAGGTAAATAAACCAGCAAATTTAAAACAGGCTGAACTCCCCAACATTTTTTAGAGCATGTTCAGTTTGTTAGGGGGGTTCTTACCTCACCACCCAGTCAAAGAGCATGTTAAAAATTAAAATTATCATTCAGAACGCTAAATGTTTAGGAAGTTAAAGTCATGGTCTGTGGGGAACCAAAATGAATCTCCAGACCTATTGTTAATGGAAAAAAGAGAAATTATGAGCAAAAATGCAGTGCACACATGGTGACTCTGTACACCAGCACAGTGAGTTTGATTCTCTGTCACCCATGATGCATTCCTCTTATTTTATGACTGTGCACAGACTATAGTCAAACTTGGATGAGCCGTAGTCATTGTAGACACAGTTTACAGTCATGCTGAGAAGAATGTGGAAAGTCTCACTAAAGCAGTCATAATTGTTTCCACGTGTGCCCTAGGGGGTGGGTTATATAGATCTGTTTTATTGATG
Organism: Neoceratodus forsteri; assembly: GCA_016271365.2. Lineage (NCBI taxonomy): Eukaryota > Metazoa > Chordata > Ceratodontiformes > Ceratodontidae > Neoceratodus > Neoceratodus forsteri. The sequence goes on from CM057456.1 coordinate 717,599,542, forward strand.
GGGGAATGTTGGCCATAGCACAGGGGAAACTCAACTACTTTTCTTCAATAAGTGCCATGGGTTCTTTAAATTCCACCTAGACAGTGACCAGTGATGAGCAGACGGGACCTTAGTGTAACGTCTCATCTGAAGGATGGCACCTCAACAGTCCAGCACCCCCTCGTACTGATCTGCAATGTCAGTTATGGGTAGTACCCAAAGTACCTGCTGTGGGGCATGAGTCCATAACCTTCTGAGGGAGGGGGAAGGAGTTAGTGTGCATCAGCAGACAAAGTAAAAGGAAATACCCTATAACACTGGGAACTCAAAGTGCGCTCTCAGTTGTAAACTGCTGCTGTGCCCGGGAGAGTTGTCCGTGGACGAGTTTGATCTGTTTTGACCAAGTTCAGTTAAACATTGCTTGTGATAGCACAAAGCAAACCAAACTCAGCAAAGTATTTCATTTTTAAAACCGAGCACCCTAACATGTTTAAATCTCGGAATCAAAGCCGGCACGTGACACTGGGCACACGCATCAGCCTGCAATGCCTGGTGTCATGGCTCAGCTTTCAGACCAAGATTTAAATAAGTTAGAGCATTTGGGTTTAAAAATGAAATATTTTACAGAGTTCAGCTTGTTTATTGCTATCACCAGCAGTGTTTAGCTGCACTCAGTCAAAACAGATCAAACTCATCCATGGACAAGCCTACTCGGCATTTCAGCAGCAGTTTACAACTGTGAGCGCACTTTAAGTGCATTTTGGAATCCAACATCCACAAATACCAGTGGACTGACTCAGAGTTTTTACGAAAATGGATTAAAGTCGCCAATGAATCTTAGCCAGTCACTTCTCCAATGTATTTTGAGTCAAATTATACACTGCTGCAGGGGGTGCAGGTACGTTCTGAATAATGCCAAAAAAAAAAAGTGATTACAAGGTGGACAATGTCCCTTTAATAATACTGTAACTGGTTTCAATGAGGTGATGATGGCACTTCTACCTGTGTTGTTATGGCTGGGCAAGGTTGTGAACTCTCCTGCCAATGACACAGCTTACAGATTACAAGAACATAGACATCTGAGCAGATCCAAGTCTTCCCCAAGGCTCCCTCCATCACTGTTCACCATGACATGACATGATCATTGCATTCTAAATACAAAACAGGATTAACAGGGTGATGCATATAAAGCTGTTTAAGTTGATGACTGCAAGTAGAGACAGAGAACTAAGGGAGGGCAGGGAAAGTAAAAACATTAAAGATAATTGCTTCACACATAGGGGACTTGATATTCAAAAGGGTTAGACTGACGCAAGGGTTTGCATCAAAAGAGTGTGATGCAAGGAGTGACTCCTGTCACTACTTGCGCCAACTGTGATTTTCAAATGCAACCTGCATCAATCCAGATGCAGCTGCGCCAAAGCCCCCTAGCATCATGGTTGCGGCACAAACTCCAGTGCGCCAGGTTGCAAGGGGGCTTACACCACAACGGGGTTGCAACATCTCCATAATCAGAATTTTAAAGCCTCCCTGTGTCTGCATGAGCTGGTGGTAGTTAGACCAGCCATAAGCGGGTCTAACACCCCCTGCGCCAGCCTGCCCATACTGTCTTTGCCATGACTCCCCCCAAACAGCTGCCTGATGGACCAATATTACTGTATACTGTGGTGTGAATATGAATAGACCATTGCTGAGCCCCAGCAAACTTCATAAAGACAATAGTGAATGTTGGAGAATGTTGAAGAACACACACATGGAACACCATTCATTTCATGTATCTTTTTATATACATGCATTGACAGGGGCTATGCACTGCACAGGAGTCCACTGACATGCAGATCACCCTGCAATGAGATTTGCAGGGTGTGCTATGACTGCAAGTGGGTGTACAGCTCTTTGGCAGCTGCTGCATGCCTGTCTGTGTCTTGCAGCATTCCATGTGCTGTGCCATGTCACTGGCTGGCTAACTGCAACAACCCCAGGGTGTGTACGAGGACCGTGAGATTTTCTGTAATCAGGGTGCAGAGTCCCTGGCACACCCCAGGAATGCCGCACCACTAGATTTCTGCAAGTTGCACCACACTACAGGCTCTTTGAAAATTGAGCCAAGGGTGTTTAACCTGTATAATAGCCTACCAATTAAGGCTGTGGAGATTAGCATTGTTCAGACTTTCAAAGTAGGACTAGACAGATTCTTCAGGCAGAATGATATTCAGATTACACAGAATAAGTAGATATAGCATAAAAAAGTATACGTTTAGATCTGCGTTCAAACTTAAATTGGACATAGTCACTGTCATGTGACTGGATGGGTAGACAAGGTGGACCTTAAGTTTTTACTGCAACCAAAACTACTATGTTTCTGTGTTAGCAAAATAGCTAAACTCTGTTCGGCTATGTAGAACAGACCATCTTCTGGAAGAATATTCTCAGAGCAAGACAATACAATCCAAAGCAATAGCGATCAGAAGTCATGTCAAGCACTATAGTATAACAGCACTGACGTGATCCCATAGTGATATAACTTGGTTTACTGAATGTCTTTGATTTGAATGGCATAAAAAAAGGTTAGGGCTGTATCCAGCAGATGATATAATGTGAAAAAAGCTCGGGACATAACAATGTAATGGAGGGGGAGTCCAAGGATGTTTTTAAAAAACATTACTGAAAAAAACCCCAGAAAACTAATGCATTCAAAAACCATCTCTCAGGCTGAGAATTCATACTGTGCACAATAGAAAGACGACTTATTTTAGGGCTGTGAACATGGAAGTTAGGAAATATCCAAATTCATTGTATCGTTTGTCAAAATAAAATTGTTCCATTTCTAAGAGTTACTACACCCATTTTATATGATAAATTCTTTTAGATGTGTTTCCTAATGTGAAGGTAAAAATTTAATTTTCTGAACTCCTTTAATGTATATCATGTTTATTTTACAAGATTTTTTTTTTTAAATAAACTGTTATATATTAGGATTTTTAGGGCATAAAAGTGCCTGAGCATAAATGAAGATGAATAGTGAAATTTTTGTTTCCTTCTTGGCAGTACATTGTTTTCTTGACAGCTTGGTCTTGTAAAATATGTTTTCCAACTAGATGCATTGTACCTGTCACATGCTTCAAATGTCAACAACAGTATATCTCAGTTTATTTAATTACAGTACATTTGATCTCCCCCCAAAAAAGCTCTACCAGTTGGTGAAGTGCACATCCCATACAGTTTCGTATTCTGCATGTAGTGAAATAAATGTTTACTTCACCCCTCCCTATCTCAAACTTTGTAAAGGGATGTTACATTTGAAAAATATTATTTATGCTAACATTATATAAAAACAGAATGAGGCATTGATGGGAGCTGTGAAACGACAAGTAGAGGCTTAAACACAGCACTCTAGCTATAACCAAAAAGATATATATTTAATATGCCTTTGCTCATTTTCTCAATGCTGGACCAAAGCTCAATGTATGTAGGTATATGCACATTGTATAGACGGCTAAATGTTGCTGACAATCTCGCAATATTAAACTGTTACTTAAAAAACAAAAAAAAACTGTTCATCAATGATTTACCTCAGAGCTCTACTTGTACCCAGTTACCAACACTAAACAATGAGAGAAAAGTAAGACTTCTGTGAAAATGTCTGACTGCAAATCTGTTGGGACTATAACTTTATAATAGTCTTTTTTTGTTGTTGTTGTCATGTGAGTTTGCTTATTCATAGCTGAAGACTACATGTGGCACGGTTCATTTGCAGTATTTGTTTGCAAAAGGCGATATTTATTATTTCTTTTGCTATGATCTGTGAAATGGTCACCAGGGTTACTTACTTGTGAAGCACTGTAAAGAAGTATGTTGCTTTTCCACAGCATATAAGACATCCAGAGGCAGTATGTAGAATTGTCTGGTTGTGCTGAGAAAGACACTGATACAATTTATGACCTGAAGCTGAACCGGACAGTTTTTGAAGTTCCTTACTGCTCAGACATTGAAACCAAAGCTGATTTATCTGCACAGGTTGCTTTACATTTTATAGACTGAAAAAAAAAAAACAGTACTTAATCTAGAGCAATATATGTATGGTCAGTAAAGCTGCACTTTGTGTATTTTTAAACAGCTTCAGATCTATCACTTTTAATTTGTACCATGGAAATAAACAATTGTTTGACATGAAAACATGAAAAAATGTCATTTCTTGTTCTCTGTATTCCTGAATGCCTCTCATTGCTCTCAGTGGTTTATTAGAAGATTTTAATTTCTCAGTGGGGAAAACTATATCAAGATCAGCCAATAATGTATACACATCTATGCGGTATTTATAGCAAAAAAAACCAAAAAGACACTACCTCAGAAAACACAAACCACACGTAGGCTTGAAGTAAACTATTAGGGATGCAAACACAATGCCCACAAAGTTGGAAATGTCCTATTAATGTTCTTATGTCTAACTCCCACCCACCCTACCACGTCCCCTACCCTCATGACCAAACCCAAGGACAGTCAACAGCACAAAGCCATAGTTCAATGGTATGGTACCTCATACACGGTCAACATATTAAAATTGATATATGACAACCCTAATCTCCACCTCCTTCCTCCTCTACCCTTGTGGCCAACATGAGACAAATCAGTTAGCCAGATGGCCAATGGCTAGAAAAACAGTTGGCTTTGATAACACATTTTGATACCTATTACCCAACTGAGCACTTGCCCATGTAGTGATTTCTGAGTCCTTGAAAATGATGGCTACTAAACATATTGAGTTCACTAACACATTCTGAAACCTACTAGCCTAACTGACCTCTAGCTCACAAACGGATTTCAGCTACAAGACCCTGCATAAAATAATATACATGCCCCAAACATATAACTTGCTCTGACTATTTCAAATTCTAATGTATGTCTTGAAGAAAGCAACTCACAACTATGCAATGTGTATAGTAATTTCACATTTGTAACAATAATGCTGCTTTGTGGAGGGTGTACAATATAGTATGCTAAGTAAGGCACAGGTTATAATGAATATAAACTGTCACAGGAATGCACTCAAAAAGTATTCCAATTGCAGATCTACAATGTATAAGAACCGCCAGACCTGTGTCGTGCCAACTCTGGACATGCACTTTGCCCATCAATCATGAAGGCAGTGGAGGGGAAAGAGGGTGGGGCTTAGGGTTGCTATATACCAATTTGAATATGTTGACCCCGTATGAGGTATCATACCATTGATCTATGGCATTGTACCGGTAGACTGTCCTTGGGTTATGAGAGTTGGGGACATTGTGGGGGTGGTAGTTAGACATAATAACCCTAGTAGGACATTTCCAAACTTTGTGGGCATTGTGTTTGCAACCGTAAAAGTTTCTTTCCAACCTTTGTGTTGTTTGTGTTTTGTGTGGTAACAAAGAGCATTAACATAGTTTTTTTGCTGCACACTTCTTTACTTTTTCAGAAAGTTGTGTAGTAACTTTATTTACTCATGCCATGTGTAGTGACTGAATGATATGCACTGTCAGAAGCCTTCATTTGTCTTCCTATCCCTCCTTCCACTGTAGAATTCTTTATGAACACTTTTAAACGTGCTTGTAAAGTGGGGAAACCATCTACTACAAATCTGAAAAATATTTGCATTTTGAGTACATTTTGTAAAATTCCACTTTTCAAAATGCATGCAAAATAGGTAAACCATCCTACTGCAAATGTGAAAAATATATGCATATTTTCAGTACATTTTGTAAAATTATGAACACATATCAAAAGGTATGCAAAACTAGAAAACCTTCCTACTGCAAATCTTAACATTTTTCATATTCTGAATACATTTTATTAAAAAAATCATAAAGTATTATTTTTGAAAATTTTTATTTTTAATTATAACTAATCACTAGTCTATTTAAACAACAAACTACATTGTGTACCTTATAGTACTCCTCCCTTACAAACACTTAACTCTTACCCTCTACTTTTAAGTTTAAAAAAGTAATGTTAGCTGAAAGTTTTGCTTCATATAGAACTTTAACATGGAAACAAGTGCCAGTGTAGTTTTAGCTGTTTTTCTTGGTAATTTTTTGTAACATGCATGTGTGACCAATTAATAGCAATTAACTTAAAAACTCATTTTTTCAAACAAAACCCCAAAAGGGCCAATTCCCATATGATAGCTACAAGGCCTATCAGTTTCATAGCTCAACCCTAAGCTATTGTTTAGTTATCTGAGCTCAAAAACTTAGTTAGCAAATTGAGAAACAATATGTAATTTCAGCCCTTAATATCTCCAAAAATATAAAACTGATCCTCCTGAAAGTTGACAGTTAAAAATCCCTAAGACTGAGATGTTGAATACCAAATTTCACAGTCCTATAGTCTAAAACAGCCAAGATACGAACCTCCAAAAATGGCTATTATTAATGAAACATCAACACAACCATAATATACAGGCTCTACCATGCCTGTATCATATATATATGTTTCTAGATGGCACAGAAGACATTCATCATCAGGGTCCAGCACTTCTGCAGCCATGGATACACATGCACACTTCAAGACAGATACACCCACATTTGGCTGCAGATAAAAATCCACTATACTCATATCACAACTACTTCTGTCAGCAGAAGTATAGACTCCTGTGGGGCCTGTCTTCTGCAGTGACAGATACCATGCATTGTGCAAGGCATGCACACACTTTGGACTACAGATACAAATCCATGATACTCAATTTACAACACTACTTCTGTCTGAAGAATTGCAGGCCCCTATGGGGCCAGTACTTATGCACCCACAAACACACATGCCCAGTGCAAGACATACACACCCACTTCTGGCTGCAAAAGCACAGGCCAGAGGGGCCTGCACTTCTGTAGCCACAGATACAGATCCACAACACACAAATTACAACACCTCTGTCTGAGGATGTACAGGTTCCACTTCTGCAGCCACAGATGTGCATGCACACAGCAAAATATATGTACCCAGTTCTGCAGCTGCAGCTACAAATCCACAACACCCAAATTACAACACTACTTCTGTCAGCAGAAGCACAGACCACCACAGGAGTCAGATCTTCTGCAGCTACAGCTATATCTATACATGCACAGTATAAGACATACTCACCCACATTTGTCTGTAGAAGTGCAGGCCCGGGGGGGAACATGCTTCTACAGCCACAGATACACATTCAAACTACAAAACATACCCACCTACTTCTGCAGTCACAATTATGTTTATAAACAGCACTTATGCAGTATGTTTTTTTAAAGTGAAGCATGCTGTATGCTCATTTTCAAAGGTACCACATCAGTGCTACTGCATATGTGTCATCTGGAAAACAATTGTATGTTGTTTGTCTTACCTAATGATGGCTATCTCTGGTTACTTGTGTTGTTTTGTTCTTTTGCTGCTTAGAGGAGTGGAGTGCTACAGTTGGAAACCCCAATGCCACATTTCCCTACTTCTGTGACATTAAATTGAACCCTAACTGGTGCATTAACACAGTTTATTTTTACAATGAATTTCCTTTCTTTTTAGGAAAGTTAATCAACTGAAATTACAACAGTGCTGCTGGCTGCAGACACACATGCACACTGCAAGACATATACTGCCATGTTGGGCTGCAGAAGCAGATAGAAATCAGTGTTACCCAAATTAGAATACTAGTTCTGGGTGAAGAAGCACAGCCCCACCTTCCATGATGTGGGTGTGTGATTTGCATTGGGCCCTATGCAAATACTATGCAACACCCTTACATATATTAGTTAGGTTGAGCTTTTTATAAAAAAGCATAATTTTTATAGGTTTCTAAAAAAATTATTTTGGCCAAATGAAAAAAACAAACAAACAGATGGTGGTACTCCTGACCAGTGCTGTAACACATGCCTACTTAAGGTTGAGCAGACTGTTTAATGTTAACCACCAATTCTTACACCATAATAACTTTGGTACCATTGAACAATATTGTATAACATTTTGTTTGCATGATCAGGGTGCCAAGTTCTTAGGACTTAGCAAGTTTTGTGAAAATTACTTATTCAGATTCCAAGATCCAGGGAGTGTAAAAACATTTTAAAAAATGCACTTTTGAGCTTTTTTTTTTGCTTGAATGTACAGCAAAAATGGTGGACTTTTTCTGGGTAGAAGCAGCTTGGCCCCAGGGTGTGCCTCTCAAAGGTTTCCAGAAATAAATATTACTTGGTTCTCGAGTTATAAGGTTTTAAAATCTGGCTTCTAAGCATGCTCTATAGAGTTTTCAGGACAGCTGTCTGGTGCAATCAAATAATTTATGGTCATGAGCCAATTTTTCTTTTGTGTGAAATTTTTTTTTATGTTCACCAAAAACATTTTTAGGTTGCAGACTCTGAGTCTTAATTTCTTTGGTGCTGTTTGACAAAAATGCATGACGGTTTGCATGCACTATCAGAGTCACAGATTCTTATGATTTGCAAGTTTTGTGTTGGCCACTCATCAGGATTCCAAGATCCAGGGAGTGTAAAAATAAGAAAAAAAACATTTTATGGCTGTATTTTTGCTTGCTTCTAGAGCAAAAATGGTTTGGGATTTTGTTTCAGAATTTTCAGGGTACAAGCATCTTGGCCAAAGGAGGTGCCTTTCAAAGATTTTGTGAAAAAATATTTATCAATTTTTGAATTATAAAGTTTTGAAAACGCAGATTTTGAGCCTGGATTGAGTTGGCAACTTAATGTTAAACCCTGATTTTTTTCACCTTAATAACCTTGCCCTGTTCAATGAAACTGCATCAAATTTTGCATGTAGGCTCAGGGTGCCACTTTCATATAATCTGGCACATTTTGTGATGGTTCCCCATCCAAATTCCAAGATCCAGGAAGTGTAAAAACATTAAAAAAATGTACTTTTTTGGCTGTTGTTTTGCTCATAACAAGAGGGAAAATTGTTATGGATTTTGTTCCAACACATTTTCAAGGTAAACACAGCTCAGCACAGTGAGTCAAAAAATTTTGAAAGTATGGAAATTTTTGATTCTGAACACATTCATCAGGGTTTTCAGATTAACTGTTTCCTAGTACAATGGCACTGTCGTGCTTGTATAGTTAGTGTACAGTAGGCTATTTAATGATAAACCCAAATTTTTGCATCTTAATAACTTTGGCACCATTAGATGAAGCTGCATGAAACTTTGCATGTGCAATTAGGGTGGCACTTTCTTATAACTTGGCAAATTCTGTGATGGCAGCTTGTCTAAATTTTGAGATCCATAAAGCGAAAAAGTCTGCAAAACATTCACTTTTTGGCCATTTGTTATGCACACCTGGGGGGGGGGCCAAATGGTTGGAAGTTTGTTCCAAATTCTTCTGGGTAGATGCAGTTCAGCCCAAGGGTTTGCCAGTCAAAGGTTTCATGACAAATTATTAATGAAGTCTTAAGTTAAAAGGTATTAAAATTTGGCTTCTGAACATTCTGAGTATTCTGAAAGATAGCTGCCTTGTGCAACCAAAGAATATATGATTGTGTGCTAAATTTTGGTTTGCAAGAAAAAGCTTTTTATGTTAGCAAAATAAATGTAGGTTATGAGTGGTGCCATCTTGTTTTTCATCTGGGGAAAAAAAATAGAAATCTATAAAAATTATGCTTTTCAAAAAACAAACACCTGAACCTAGCTTAACAGGATCCGTTTAACTAGATTCTTGAGTTTGTTTAATGAAACACTACCCAGAAATATGCTTTCTAGACACACCAAAAATATTTTGTCACCAGCTAGGTGAGGTTGCTGATTCTTGTGTTGCAAGCCAAGAATTATTAGGTTGTAAGAAAGTGCAAGCAAACAGTTCTTGGCTTGTGACATAAAAAGGTGTGCTTAGTGCTGGTTATCAATTTTATGTCATGAATGAGAAATTTTTAAGTCTCCAGAAGCTGCTACCAATGATACAGGCATGTGTCATAAAAATGCAGACTTAGGACTCCAAACCAACTATTGCTCATAACTCAGATGTTTAATATTTTTTCACTAGATTTTCAACAATCTTATTTTTAAGGCCATTAGACACAGTGGAAGAGAAGTTTCACTTCCACCTCAAAATGTACTGTTATATTGCAATACCATAAACATGTAAGAGGTTGGACTGCAAGCCTATCACTTCTGTGGATGTTGCAGAGGCATAAAATGTATATTTTTAGAATTTGGAACATAAATATTGAAAAATGTAACATGCATTGCGATATGATTGTGCTAGTATGCATCTAATGCTGGAGTACAGGATCTGAGGAAGGGGCATAGGACCCTATGCAAATTCTGAAGATAAACATAACACCGAGGTAAGAGATTTACATGGGGGACCAAAATTTGCTATGCAAACTGTGTATGTACAGAACAGTCCATACGTTCATTAAGGTTGTTATATTACTGTATGTAAGGCTGTTGGATAAGGGCCCTACACAAATCACACAACAATGTCATGTATGAGTAGGCCTGTGTTTCTATACTGAGAAGTGGGTTGTACTTTGGGTATAGTGGATTTCTATCTGCAGCCAGAAGTAACTGTGTATGTCATGCATTGTTCATGTGTATCTGTGGCAGTAGAAGAGCTGCCCCACAGGGGTTAGTATTTCTGCATCCAGAAGTATGGCTGTAATTTCTGTTTATTAGCGTTCTTAAAAAGAAAGGAAATTTCATTGCAGAAAATGTGCTAATGCACCAGCCAGGGTTCAATTTAATGCCACAAAAGTTGGAAAATGTGGTGTTAGGGTTTCAAACCCTAACTCCTTCCTCACCCCCCCACCCAAGCTGAAAAAGGACAAGCTCTCACAAGCAACTACTGACAACCATCATCATGTAAGACAAACAATATACTACTGTTTCCAGAAGACACACGTGCAGTAGCACTGATGTGATACCTTTGAAAATATGCAAGCAGCACACTGCAGTTTAAAAAAACATACTCCATCAGTGTTGTTTGTAACATAACAATGTGACTGCAAAAGTAGATGTGTATGTTTTGCAGTGTGCATGTGTATCTGTGACTGTAGAAGCACTGGCCCCACTGGAACATGTGCTCCTGCAGACAGTAGTAGTGTGCCAATTTGGAAATAATGGATTTGTTTCTGCAGACAGAAGTGAGTGCATGTGTCTTACACTGTGCCTGTGTATCTGTGGCTTCTGCAGACAGAAGTAGTGTAATTTGGTTATTGTAAATTTGTATCTGGAACTGGCAGTGGATGTGTATGTCTTGCACTGTTCATGTGTCTCTGTGGCTGCAGAAGCACTGGCCCTGCAGGAGTCTGCGCTTCTGCAGACAGAAGTAATGTTGTGAGTTGAGTATTGTGGATCTGTATCTGCAGCCAGAAGTGGGTGTGCATGGCATGTAGTGTTCACATTTATCTGTGGCTGCAGAAGCATAGGATCCTGATGATGGGTGTATTTTGTGTAATCTGGAAACAGTTGTAAGTTGCGTGTCTTAACTGATGATGGCTATCTATGGTTGATTGTGTGACCTTGTTCTTTTGCTGCTTGTGGGCTGGGGAGTTAGGCTTGAAAACCCTAACACCACATTTTCCTACTTTTTTGATAAGCTGAACCCTAACTGGTGCATTAATGCAGTTTTTGCAATGAATATGTATATAGAGTACACAATACAAGCATGTCAGAGTGAAATAATAATAATGAAGGAATAACAGTGAAATATAATAAAACACAATAAAAATACATTGCAACAACAAATATTAAAAATAAAAAAGTAAAATGCATAAAAGTTATGCAGTCACAGTGTGATTTCTCGAAAACAAACCCTTTTTCTCCTTCACTACTCTTACTACCTTCCCTGTGAACCAAAGAGGTTTCCTGTGTTTTTTACGCTTCCCCTTCAGCTTCACACATGTACTAAAGACATTTTGGAGGTAATTTTATATAATGCTTCACTTCTCTTTCACTTCCCCATCTACCTCAAACATGACCAGATGCTCTTCTCATTTTACCCTCATTTCACTGAAGTCTGCCTTTCTGAAGTCTAGAACATGCGTTTTGATGGTCAAGTCCTCCTTTCCCATTTCCAACCTGAACTACTATATCGATGGTTGCTATTACTCAGTGGTTCAGCAATGCTGATGTCCCAAATGTAATTGCTGTTTGACAGCACTAGGACCAGGGTCACCTGTCCTCTTGTCAGTTCTCTGATCCCATTGGCTAAGAAGCCATTCTGAAATGCATCTGGGAAAGACTGGTTCTAGGGACATGGATATGTTGTTCATCCACACTTATTGGCAGGTTTCTTGCTGCTTTAAATCTTGCCGGAAGGTCTTCAAGCTGATTCCTCCCACCCACCCGGGTGGTAAAACTCTCGGCTCCGCCCCATTACGCCAGATCTTCCTTACCGCTTGGAAGCTCAGGTTCCCTCCTTAACGCTCTGCGATTAAAGACTGGTTCCTAATTCTTGAAGTCGAAATCAAAATCCCCATCAGGCCAGTTGGCCCGGGACTCCCATCGTGATCGGTGATTTTCTCGACCCGTCAGATGGGTTAATAAACTGGAACTGAATCCCTCTCCCGGTTCCCCAGTGGAGTTGAGGATCCCATCGGCTCATCTGTGCCTCCGGTTCCCGAGCCTGGTGGGATCGTCTGAGCCGAGGGGAGTGCCGATTTCCAACAGTTCTCCTCACCTTCCTCGGCCAAGTCGAGACTCTCGGTCTCGGTCTCGGACATCCTCGCGTCCAACTGATCCCGCTGCCGCGGGGTCACCGGTCTCGGCACCACGACAAATTAGGCGCCGCCGCTCTCTTCCTCGGATGAGGGGAGGCTTGAGCGCCAAGTTGCGTCAGATCGAGGAACATGTATGCGGCAACAGTCCTTTGACTGGGAATAAGCACCCAGTCGCCTTTCCCCGCCATTAAGTGGCTGTCACTGAGCAGCAAAACAACCCCTCGTTGTAGTCGGAGCCTGTTCTCAGGCGGTTGTTCGCCAATTCAGCTGCCCACCGATTCTGGTGGAACCTCCGCCCCACAGCCATTAGTTGGGGCTCCGACCAAAAATTCACCGGTCGGCTTTGGGTTTGCCCCATAGGCTGTCTGTCACCCTCACCGATAAACCTCAGCAGGTGGAGGGTGGCTCAGGCCCGAGGCAGCTCTTTGAGGACTCTTCTGGAGTCGATGATGGTTCCTCCCTCTTCTCCAAGCGCATGGACTTGGGTCCTCGGGAGGGCAGTCAATGGACGATAGCCTACGTCCTCCTAGGGTTGCTTGACTCATCTCGGAGTCCACGGGATGAGCTCGAACCCATTTCTAAACAGGCCAGGTATCCCCTCACGGAGATTCTGAACCGAGGGGATTCTCCTACGGAGGCCTTTCCGGTGGCCGAAGCCATAGTGGGTCTGGCCTTGGAACTTTGGCAGCGTCCTGCTTCCTGCCCTGCGCCTTTGACCAGGTTGGCCAGGAAGTATGCGGTCCCTACCGGTTCCCTGTCTGGTTTTTTGGAACACCCCTCGGCAGAGGGGTTGGTTACCGACAGCGTTTTCCGGTGTGCTGGGAATGCTAGGGATGTGGACAAACCTCCTGACAAGGAATCCAAGAAATTGGATTATGCCGGGCGAAAAGTCTATGCTGCGTCCTCTCTCAGCCTTCGTCAGGCCAGTTCGGCCGTCCTCATGGCACATTTTTCTCACACCCTGTTGGGCTCCCTGGATGAGGTTGTCCCTCATCTTCCCACAGATCTGCAGACTACAGTCAGGCAGGTGTGGGACCAGGGCAGGGCAGTGGCCAAACAGCAGCTCCAGACTGCGTTAGACATCGGGGACTCATGTGCCAGGTCTGTGGTGGCCGCAGTGGCCATGCGTCGTCAGGCTTGACTGAGGATATCCACCTTTACCTCGTATACCCAGCACAAGTTGGCGGATGTTCCCTTTTTGGGGACTGACCTCTTCAGCCCTGGGGTGGAGGGTCACCTGCAGAGGATCGAGAAGTCTAATGCTACCTTGGACTCGGTCTTTTCCGCTCAGAAGGACAAAGGCCACAAGCCACAGCCTAAGCCCTTTCGTCCTTCTGCGCCCGCGGTGCGCCCGGCCCAGCAACGTCAGGGCCAGCAGGCTCGACCTTGGTATCCCAAACCCAAACCGTCAGCTTCCTCCAACAGAAGCAGGAGGTAAAGCCCAGGAGGTCCCTCGGCGGTCCCTCCTCCAAGCCTGCCCAGTGGCCGGGCTGAGGGTGTCGCCCCCATCCCTGTCACCTCACCCTGGTTCCCCATGGGAGGCGGCTCAACACTTCCTTTCTGCCTGGTCCGCTGTTACCACGGACAGGTGGGTACTGGAGGTGGTGGGAAAAGGCCTACCTCTGGAATTCGAGCAGGCCCCGCCCTTCAGAGCCGTCGCACCTTGGGGGGCCTCAGGGTCCGCAGCCTCACTGGTGGCTCGCCGAGCCGACATCGCTCTCCTCCTCCAAAAGGAGGTGATCACGGAGGTGGAGGACCCCCCTTCAGACCTGGAGTTCGTGTCCAGGTATTTCCTGGTTCCAAAACGGACGGGGGGCTGGCGCCTCATTCTCGACCTACACGACCTGAACAAGTTCCTAAGGTCTCGAACCTTCAGAATGGTCACTCTGGTACAGATAATACCATCTCTGGAACACGGTGTGTGGTTCTGCTCTCTGGACCTACAAGACGCGTTCTTTCACGTCCCTATCTGTCCATCACATCGGAGATTCCTCTGCTTTCGAGCGGAGGGATCCCTCTTCGAGTTCCGAGCCATGCCCTTCGGCTTATCTCCAGCTCCCAGGGTCTTCACCAAATGCATGGCAGTGGTGACAGCATTCCCTCTTTTGGCGCCCGAGGGGTCAGGTGTACCCTTACCTGGGCGATTGGCTGACAGCAGCCTCCTCAGGCAGGAGGTGGAGCGGTCAGAGATCTGGCCCTCAGGTTTGCTCTCAAGTTGGCCTTCTCATCAGCGAGGCCAAGTCGGAACTCGAGCGAAGCAGGTGATCCTGTTCATCGGGGCAGAGCTCAACTCTCTTGAGCCAAACACGGCTCCCGGCAGACAGGGCGAGGTTCTTACCTCCTTTCCCAATCATTTCTGGTTGGGCAATCCGCCCTGCCGGGACTTCCTCGCCTTCTGGGTCTCATGGCGGCCTGTACCAGCGTGGTCCGTTGGGCCCGTTGGCACATCGCCCCTCAATGAGGACTGGCCAGCCAGTGGTCACAATGCTGCAATCCTTTGGACCAGCTAGTGATATGACCAGGAGATGTGGGCAGCTCTCCAGTGGTGGACCGTTCCATTCCATCTGCAGGAGGGCATCCCGTTTGTCTGCGCCCGAGCGCGGTCTCTCTATCGACCGATGCCTCTCTGATGGGTTGGGGTGCCCATCTGGGGAACACCGAGTGCGGCCTCTGGTCCCCGTGGGAGTCCGATGCCACATCAACCTGCTGGAGCTCGAGCGGTCCGCCTAGCTCTCACTGCCTTTGCTCCGTTTCTCCGGGGTCAAGTGGTCGAGTCAGGCGGACAATACCACGACCATGTACTACCTGAACGCCAGGCGGGGCGCGCTCCATGCTTCTATGCAAGGAAGCTCTCCGCATTTGGTCACTTGTGCACAGCCTGGAGGCAGATCTCCTAGCCATTCATGTGGCAGGAGCCTCCAACACCCTGGCCAATGCCCTAGCCGGATAGGGCTGCATCTCACAGTGGTCTCTCCTCCAGAGGTAGTACAAGATCTGTTCTCCCACTGGGACACACCTCAGGTGGACCTGTTTGCCTCAGGAGAGCAGAAGCTGAGGGCTGTTTCATGCCCGCCCCCTCAGCAGGAGCTCACTGCAGGGGATGCCTTCTAAGGCTGTGGACCCGGGCCTCTTCTCGCCTTTCCCCATTTCCCTTGATTCACAAGGTGCTTCTCAAAGCAAGGAGGGACAAGGCGCAGGTGATCCTGATAGCCCCAGACTGGCCCCACCAGTTCTGGTACCCAGATCTCCTCAGCCTCAGCTCCAGGCTCCCGAGGCAGCTTCCAGCTCGCCCAGACCTGCTCTCAGTCAATCAGGGGAAGGTGTTCCATCTGAACCTTCAGTCCCTGCACCTGACGGCCTGGTTCCTGAGCGGCTAGAGTTCCAGGCCTTGGGTCTTTCCGACGAGGTCCTCAATGTTGTTGGGGCGTCCCGTAAAGTCGACCAGAAAATCTACGCCTTCAAATGGAAGAGATTCTCCATTTGGTGTCAGAGCAAGGGCTTGGACCCTTCCTCCTGTTCTGTGGCAAGCATTTTGGACTATTTATGGTCCTTTCTAGTCAAGGGCTTAGGTCGGCGACCTAAAGGTGCACTGGCAGCCATCTCTGCTTACCGGGCGCGGGCTGGGAGCAGTCGGTGGCGCAGGAAAAGGTGGTCGGGCGCTTTTTCAAAGGCCTTGATCACATTTCCCCTCCAGTGCGAGAACCTCCACCTCCGTGGGATTTACTGCTGGTACTGGCAAAGCTCATGGGCAAGCCATTCGAACCAATGCACATGTGTGATCTCTCTCACCTGTCGTGGAAGACCGCCTTCTTGGTGGCTATCACGTCAGCCAGAAGGATGGGAGAGCACCAGGTGCTTTGCGTCGAGTCTCCTTACCTGGTCTTCCACAGGGACAAGGTTGTCCTGCGCCCCCAACCGAAATTCCTTCCGAAGGTGGTGTCGGAGTTTCACCTTAACCAGGTGCTGACTCTGCCGGTGTTCTACCCCAATCACACCTCGGAGGCCGAATATAGGCTCCATACTCTGGACCCTAGAGGGGCGCTCGCTTATTATAAGGAGCGCATGGCTGAAATCGGGAGAGGTTCGCCAGCTGTTTGTCACCTACGCTGAAGCCGCACCTGGCAGACCTGCAGCCAAGCGGACGATAGGCAGGTGGGTCACCTCCTGCATAGATCGCTGCTATAAGTTGGTGGGCATGGAGCCTCCCAGAGGGATAAGAGCTCATTCTACCCATCATACTGCTGCATCAGTGGCTGCTTCCAGGGATGTCCCTATCCAGGAAATCTGCAGGGCTGCTACCTGGAAGTCAGCACACACCTTTATTACCCATTACCACATCGACCTTGAGTCACGCCGGGATGCTGGTTTTGGGGCCTCGGTTCTCCAGTCTTTATTTCCTAAGTAGGGGGTGTGCACCTTGCCTCCCTCCTCCCAGAGAACTGCTAGGAGTCTGCCAATAAGTGTGGATGAACAACATATCCATGTCCCTAGAAATACAGGTTACTCACCTGTAACAGGAGTTCTAGGAATGGTATATGTATTGTTCATCCCACCACATTCTCCGACCTCCCGGCTCGCGCTTACAACCTGAGCTTCCAGCGGGCCAGATCTGGCATCATGGGGTGGAGCCAGAGTTTTACCACCCGGGTGGGTGGGAGGAGCCAGCTTGAAGACCTTCCGGCAAGATTTAAAGTGGCAAGGAACCTGCCAGACAGTGTGGATGAACAACATATACCATGCCTAGAACTCCTGTTACAGGTGAGTAACCTGTATTTTCTGCTGCTGCTGGTCTTTGGGATGCTCCAGTCTATGTCGGGTAGATTTGTCACCCTTGATCACCACCTCTCCCTGCCTTCTCAAGTTCTATTTCCCATTCCTTGTCTTTTTGTTTTGGTTTGTTGGTCAACAGACACCTGTAATTTAACCTTCCTTCTTATTCCAGCTTGGACCTGACCCCAAATTCTCTGTGCCATTGCTTCCCACTTCCTACTCTGTGGCTATTACCCCTCCCCCCCAGGTACAGGACCACCTCTCCTCTTCCCCCTTCTGTATCTTTTCTGTTGAGGAAGAACCCTGGGATGGTGAGGTCCCAGTCTTAGGTTGGGTACGAGCAGGTCTCAGTGAATGCTACCAAATCCAGGTGACCCTCTGCCTCTAGGGCCCTGGGGTCTTCCATCTTGTTTCCCTGGCTCCTAGTGTTGATTAAAACCTTCCAGCATGCCTGTTAGCCCCTGGCCAGTTATCCTTACCTCTTTAAATTCCCTTTGTATTTGACCACTGGCTGGATGTGCTCTTTGGCAGGTTGATGTGATCTTTCCTAACCCCTTGCCCTTATTTCCCCCTCACCCTGCCACCTCACCTCCTTCCATATGCACCCTACTACCTTGCAATTATCCTCTTCCTCAGTGACCCCACTTCCCTTCTGTGATTACCCCCCACCCCAATGTATCATCCTGTAGAAATATAGAAACAGAATTTGTCAGTCAAAAAGATGTTTTGGCCCATCCAGTCTGCCCAGATGTTCCCTGCCTAATCTGTCTCCACAGACTCTAACTGGTCTCTGATGACTCTTCCTCCTCCTTGCCTCTATATCTATCCCACACATGTTTGAAGCCCCATACTATTTTTGCCTTTGCCACTTGTGCTGGCAGTCTGTTTCAGGCATCTATCATGCTTTCATTGAAGAAATATTTCCTCACATGTCTCTTAAACATTTCCCTTTCAATTTTATTGCATGCCCCCTGGTCCTGGTGCTTCTTCTCATTTGAAAGAAACTTACCTCCTGCATCCTGCTCACCCATGTGAGGAACTTGTAGGTCTCTATCATATCACCTCTTATTCTCCTCTCTTCCAGGGTGTATATGCTGAGAACCCTCAGTCTTTGCTCATAGGGCTTCTTTAGCAACCCAAGCACCATTTTAGTTTCCCTCCTATGGGCTGCATCCACCCTGTCTATGCTCATTCTGAGGTGCAGCCTCCAAAACTGGATGCATTACTCTAGGTGGGGTCCCACCAGTGAGTGACACAGTGACAACGCCATCCTCCCTCACCTTGCTGGATATACCCCTCCCTATGCACCCCAGCATCCCACTTGCCCTACTCACTTTGTTGTTACACTGCTCTGCTACAATGAGGTCATCAAACATGATAACCTGAGGTCCTTTCCTATTTAGTGACTGTAAGTACCTCCTCCATCCCATTCTCAGTACCTGGGTTCCCATACCCTAGATGCGTGACCTTGCACTTTTTGGCATTGAACCCCAACTGCCATTCTTTAGACCACTGCTTGAGTTTCCCAAACTCACTGCTCATTTTTTCCACCCCTTCTTGAGTGTCCACCCTATTGCAGATTTTGGTTTTATCTACAAAAAGGCATACCTTCCTTTCCAGTTGCTCAGAAATGTCACTTATAAAGACACTGAAGAGGACCAGTCCCAGGATTTAGCCCTGTGGCACCCTGCTGGCCAGTTCTCCATCATTCAAGTGAGTGATGTTTACCACCACCCTCTGTCTCCTATCTGTTAACCAGTTTCTAACCAAATTCTTCACTTTGGATCCCACCCCAGGCTGCCCAGTTTCTTTATCCACCTCCTGTTTAGCACACTGACAAAGGCATTGCTGAAGTCTAAATACAGTTTGGTCCCATCAACTGCCTTCCCCCAGATCTAGTTCCTTGGTCACCTAGTCAAAGAAATCCATCAGATTAGTTTGACATGCCCCCCCCCCATGAATCCATGCTGCATCTTGTATCTAGTCTTGAAGCTCTAGGGTTCCTACCCCTGGTTTCCAAATGCCATAATGATACCTGGTTCCTAAAGCAAGATGCCTGAATAAAAATATATTAATGCAGGGAAGGTTTGTGAGTGATTCTTGTTGGTGATGCTCCTTTGTTTGATAGAACAGTCTATTTAAGAAGGCACCTGGATTTGTTGTCCATCCCACCCCAGGTAACCCATTCTTTCCTTTAGCAGGATTTCCATTAATTTCCCCCAACACTGATATAAGGCTGACAGGTCTGTAGTTGCTAGCCTCCTCCCTGCTTCTGCTGTTATGTAGAAGGACCATGACAGTTCTCCTCTGGTCCTCTGGAACCACTTCTGATTCCAATGAGCCATTGAACAAGGCTGTCAATGGGGCAGCTAACAACTCCTTGAGTTCCTTTATAACCCTTGAAGGTATCTGGGGGCGTTGCCTGAAGCTGATAATGGTGGACGCGGCTTAGCGAAGCTCCTGCAGGCACTCAGCAATTTTGGTCCACACGAGGTGTGCTAGAAGTAAAACTCATACAACTTTTTGGAAAAGGATTGTCCAGTATTGGTGGCATCAGGTCAGAATAAGAATAAGCAGTCCAAGTTGCATTTTGAAGTGTCACAACCTCAAAGATCACAACGCCGTGGCCTAGAGGTCTTGGACAGCTCAGGAGATACAGGCATGGTGCAGAAATGAGCTGCAGAACTGGAGAGTGCCCTGGCATCAGTACCAGCTACACTGGCATTAATACAGCATGACATGCAAGCCAGATTCGATAATATTACTACTCAAATATCACATATGCAGTCTACTGTAACAGGGCTGTCGGAGGTCGCTGCTACTCAAACTAATCAGATTACAGAGTTGGAAAATCGAGTAGGCTTGTTTGAGGATTCCTTAACGGAGGCTACCAGAAATAATAATACTTTAAAGAAGCAAGTTTTGGACTTACTGGACAAGGTGGACAACCAGGAAAATAGATCCCGACGATACAATCTCAGGATTGTTGGTCTCCCTGAAGGGACCGAAGGGAACGATCCGGAGCATTTGTTACATGCGTGGCTAGTCAAGCACCTGGACCTTCCTTCAGAACTACACAATTGTGAAATCAAATGTGCGCATAGAGTAGGTCCTCGGTCTGCAAATGCTCGCCCCAGGCATTGCCTAATAAAATATCTTCGGTTTGTTGAAAAGGAGGCTATACTAAGAAAGGCAAGGGAGAAAGGGCCAATTACTCTGGAAAACAATAAAGTATTCATATTTCAAGATTACAGTAAAGATCTACAACAAAGGAGACAGAAATTCAGTGAGATAGAAGGACAGCTGTATAAGCTGGGCTGGACCTTTGCCTTCCAGTATCCTGCTAAATTGAAAATTGACCGCCCTAGTGGAACATCTCAATTATTTACTTGCCCAAAAGAAGCCATGAAATGGGTGGATGATGTGGTTAAAAATGGAGCGAGAGAGATTGAGATGCAGTGCCAAGTACTGGAAGATTGTTGAGAGTGGTGGGCCTGGCTTGACCCTGTGCATCTTACATATTGCCATTTTCTGAAGCTGCAGACCCATGCTATGCTGTTGCGGTGTGAAATGCTTTATATTCTGGGGCAAACAGTGCTTGATAAAAATGTCCTACCGATTGTCTCTCTCTCCCAGCACTGGTGACTTAATTGGAACAGTACCAGCTAGAGAACGGTTTCGATCGAGGGAATTGAGCATCCGCACACTTGTTTGTTTGCCATGATTAAACAGGTGTGAGTTACATTTTAAATTAATGTTTCCTTTACTTTCAGTGACACCCGACCTGATCTGGGGATCAGGGTACCAACGGGGCTGCAGAGAAGATGGCAAATTCATGCTCGCTTTGAATGCATGTACATGATAAGTTTCTTTATATACGTGACAATCATACTGGCTGTGTGGTGTGCTTGGGGGGGTTATTGATATGCAGTATAAATTTTTCTGCTGTATGCTTTATTCCCAAAGATTGGGCAAGTTGTTCTTTTATCTTTGTTAATGGTTAGCACACCTAAATAAGTTAAATGGTGCTAATGAGTGCTGTGCGAATAGGAAGACCACAATTTAATGTTCGCCAATAGTTTGCAAGGGAAACATTACAGGACCTTTAATGGTTCTGTGGAGGGTGGGGGGTTATTAATATTAAAGTTAAAATTAAGGTTGAAAATCCTATGGTTTTGGGGAATTGTGGTAATTGGATTGGGGGGATCAGTCCAGAGAGGGCAACGGGAAGCATGGTGCCAGGTCCCCCCTTGGAGGTTGGCCGGTTTTGCTGTATGGGCTAACCTTACATATGGATGTCACCAGACCTTCTCGGATAGGGTTGATACTCATGGGTTTATGGGGTTATTAATAAAATAAGACTGGATTATGTATGCGATGATGTAGTGTTGAAAAATAATCTTGTTATACTTGTTGAATATGCCAAATGGTGGCTGTGGAAATTTAAGCGACAAGTTGCTAAAATTGTTAATGGCTAATGTGATAAAAGTGGCCACATGGAACATTAATGGGTTAAAAACAATAAGGAAGCATAGGAAGCTGCTGGCAGAAGTGAAAAAAGCTAAGTGGCAGGTAATTCTTTTACAAGAGACCCATATGTCCAGAAAGGAGGCTTCTAGAATGGAGGGGTTTATGGGGGGCATTGGGTTTCTGCTTATTTCTCAGCTAAAGCTAGAGGGGCTGCTATCTGGCTGCCACAGGATTCACAGGCTAGGGTATTAGAGTCTAAGGTTGACTCAGCTGGGTGCTTTGCCCTAGCAAAAATACAGTTCCTGGGGCTGGGATACTTAACCTGGGCTCCATTTATGCACCCAATATTGATGAACCCCAGTTCTTTCAAAAATTGTCCCTGGAACTGGTGGCTTGGTTGGGCCCCTGGGTAGTGGGTGGGGATTTTAATTGTGTAAGGGATACCGTATTGGATAGATCTAGTGCTAAACCTGTTCCGATGACAAAGAATGCGAAGGCCTTGGGTGTATTGGAACAAGAAGTTGGACTGGTTGACGCTTGGTGACACCTTTACCCCTCAGGCAGAGACTATAGTTTTTATTCCCACATGCACAGATCATACGCTGGAATAGATCGTATCTTGGTGGGCCTCACTCTCCTTCCGAACTTGTCGGGGGCAACATACACTCCCATACTGGTGTCGGACCATGCTTCTTTGACTATTGGTCTCTTACTGGGAGATTTTGCAATCAGTGCCAGACCTTGGAGGCTGGATCCCTTATTATTAAAGGACCAGGCCTACATAGAGCATATGACAAATACTATTAGGGAGTATCTCGATTTTAATAAGAGGGGGGATACTTCTCATTCCACCAGATGGGAGGCACTAAAGGCATATATCCGGGGCCAAACCATGTCATTTGCAATGCACAAAAACCAGACAGCCATGCGGGAAATCGAGGCCCTGAGGCTCCAGATTGAAACCTGTGAGCGAACACACAAAGCCTCTTCTAATCAGTTGGTGTACAACACCTTACAACAGCTGAAATGGCAATATAATGTGGTCAGTGGGGCTCGACTGGAGAGGGCTATCTTTCTATCTCAAGTGGGGCAGTACTTTGATGGTGACCGTTCTGGGAAGCTGTTGGCCTGGTAGCTGTGGAGGAAAGATTGGGAAAGGGCAGTATATAGCATTTATGATTCTACAGGAAACTTCATTGACGATCCGGAAGGGGTGGGCCAGGCCTTTGGAGATTACTATAAGCTTCTTTACACCTCTGAGGTGTCACCCCCGATAGAGAACATACATCCCTTTCTTGGACATGCGGGTCTCTGCACCATGTCAAAACAGCAGGCCAGTGATCTGGACCAGCCACTGACTGAAGGGGAAATTAGCAGGGCTATTAAAGCTCTGAGGGGTGGTAGGGCCCCTGGTCCTGATGGGATACCAATTGATTTTTTTAAATGTTTTCATGATCTGGTTCTGGAACCATTGGGAGATATGATACTTGAAAGTCTGTCCTCTGGGAGACTGCCCCCCTCCACCCGGTCTGCTATGATCACTGTCTTGCCGAAGCCAGGTAAAGACCTGACCAAATGTGCTTCATATAGGCCCATTTCTCTTTTAACAGCTGACTATAAAGTATTAGCCAAGGTTCTGGCAACCAGGCTTGATCCTATCTTGCCAGAAATAATTCACCAGGATCAAGCCAGCTTTATGAAGGGCAGGCAGGCAGGGGAAATATAACATTCGGAGGACCCTGAACATTATACACAATTGGGAAAAGTCTAAACATAAACATGGTGCTGCTGTACTGGCTTTAGATGCTGAGAAGGCCTTTGACTAAGTGGAGTGGGGCTACCTCTTTGTGGTGTTAGAAAGATTTGGGTTTGGGCCTCACCTGCTCTCTTGGATTAAAACATTGTATACAGATCCCTTTGCTCAGGTAATGGTAAATGGGTGGCTATCTCCAAGAATTAATCTGGGTCGAGGAACAAGACAAGGGTGCCCTCTTTCCCCACTGTTATATGTTCTTTCCTTGGAACAGCTTGTGGAGGTAATCCGAAATACTAAACAGATTAGGGGTTTTCAAACGCAAGACCGTGAACATAAGTTGTCTATGTATGCGGATGACCTCCTGTTATATCTTCAGTGCCCATCTGTGTATCTCCCCGAGGTATATTCCATCCTACAGATGTATGGCTCCTTATTGGGCCATAAAATAAATTGGACCAAAAGCGAGGTGCTGCCAGTGGGTAATTTGAGCAGACAAGCTTTGATTCAGGAACCAAAGGGGCTACAATTAGTAGCTAATCTCAAATATCTGGGATCTATATCTCAGGTAAATTTCATGTACCGTATAGGTTGAATTTTAAACCTTTATTTTGGAAAATATCTGATGAATGTGAAAGGTGGGCGGCCCTACCCCTGTCACTATTGGGGAGAGTGGGGGTGGTCAATATGATGATACTTCCGAAGGTTTTATATTTATTCCAATCCTTGCCAATTAAAATACCAAAGAATTACTTTCGGCGAATAGATTCAGTGATACATAAATTACTATGGCGGGGTAAGTCGGCCAGGGTCTCTAGGTCCAGTCTCCAAATGCTTCAAAAATGGGGTGGTTTGGGGCCCCCGAACTTCTACCACTATTACCTTGCTGCCCACGTTGCAGCTATTCCTACCGGTCTGGGAGAGGAAGACTTGGGCTGGTTAGCAATGGAGGAGTCAAGTAGTGACTGTGAAATTAAAGGGGGCTTGTTGGTGAGAACACTGTGGATGGGGAAGGAACCAGTCCACCCCAACCCTTTTATGTCCACCACACTTAGTTCCTGGTTTGTGGCACATCACATTTTGGGTAGAACCCCTGCCCCCACTGGTCAGACCCTGATATTGGAGGCTGTAAAATTGAAAAGTTCACCCACGGTGGCCGTAGTTCAAAGGTTGAAACAATGGGAACGTAGAGGCCTCAGATGGGTCGGACAACTTTATGTGGGAGACTGCTTGGTTAGTTTTAATCAGTTACATGACCAGTGGAGTGTGCCAAGGGGAAACGTTTTTGTATTTCTTTATTTGAGGAATCTGCTAGGCAACACTTTGGACAGGAGGGGTGGATGGGCTATGCTATCCCCATTTGAAGAGGGTCTGTATTCCCCCCAACTGGGTGGGAAACTGTTGTCCACCTTCTATTGAAATTTAAGATGGAGGGAGTGATCCCCAGCACAACTTCAAGAAAAATGAGGGTCAGATTTAGGAGTTACAATAGATGACAAGGAATGGTATAATTCTTGTGAGCACCTTATTGTATGCTCCAGAAATAATAAATTAAGACAGGTGCAATTTAATTTCCTCCATCAGGCTTATTACACCCCAGTGAAGTTGAATCACCTAGACCCCTCTAAGTCGGAAATTTGTCCCACGTGTAATACTGCTAAAGGGGATTTCATGCACCTAGCCCTGTTATGCCCAAAGATTGCCCCATTCTGGCACGATATACATCAAGTAATGTCCCGAGTGCTGGAATTTGCCCCTTCCAATAGCCCCACTGAGTTTTTAACGGGCGCGGACCCAGATCACCCTAGAGGTAAGGGGATGGGTGCATTGTGGTCCTTAGCCCTAGTGAATGCCAAAAAAACTATCCCACAAGTGTGGATGGCCCCCTCTTCACCTCTGCTTCAGCATTGGGCTAATAATCTGAAATTATGTATGTCCATTGAAAGGTCTCGTTTTTCAGCCTCTGGAGAATTTAATCTGTTTATGGAAATGTGGGGACCACTGATACAAGCCATTGAGAATAACATATTCCCTCTCTGAAGTAAATTTAGTGCCAAACTAGAGCCAGTATTCCCATTATTATTTCATAAAACTACAATAATTATGTGGTGACATGGTAACCCTGCAGTTGCTTGGCAATTACTTGTTTTCTTGTACTCTGTATGCTTCACATGTGGCTAACACACCAATGTCCTACTGTATGCCTACAATAACTTATTAATGTATCAGTCTTTTAATTCCACACCACCTGAACTGTAAACTGTGTATATTTATTTATTCTGCTGTATTGCACTTACCCATGTCATAATAAATATTTTGTTAGAAAAAAAAAAAAATTGAAGGTATCCTATCTGGTCCCATAGCTTTGTCCACCTTCAGAGCTACAAGTGCCTTCCAGGATTCTTTCTTCTGAAAATGGACTTGAGTTCATCACCCCTCCCACCATTCCTGCTATGCTCCGATAGTCTGTCCTCCTGCTTCCACTGTGGAGATTGAGCAGAAGGACCTGTTCAGGATGTCTGCTTTTTCTTGGTCATCTTCTGTGCAGTCTCTCCCCTCTGCCCCTCTAATCCTCACTTCAAACAACATGAAGTCTTGCTATATTATGACAATTGCAGTGAGTCCCCATCTTCGAACTGCTCCGGAGGTGAAATAGTTAACTTTCCATGCAGGCATGGAACTCAGAGCGCAAGCTCGGTTGAAAACTCTGAATGTTGTTCTTTAAACGCAAACTGTCAGATTCTTTACTCCACCTCACTGAACAGTCGCTCCGGAGATTTCTCCTTCTGCTCGGTTCATTTTGTCGGTTTAAAAGTATTATTTTGTCGGTTTTTCTATCAAAATTAAACCGAAATTAAACCGCAACCGGTCGGTTCAAGCTCTGTCTGTGGTAATGTAAGTAATAGATAGGTTTTGTTTTTCTGTGTGGAACTTGTAATCATTATCATAGACTTTGACTTTGATGGCAGATAAGGACCGCTAGGCCCATCTAGTCTGCCCATTTCCCTACCTACAGGATTGGCCTCAGATCCTAGTTAACCAACAGCCTTTATCTTCCTGCCCCCCACAAGAATTGCCTTATGTCTGTCCCATGCATTCTTGAATTCTCCCACAGTTTTAGACCCCACAACTTCCTCAGGAAGGCTGTTCCATGCATCCACTACCTCTCTGTGAAATAATACTTCCCATTGCCCTGAACCGCCCTCCTTCTATCTTTAAATTGTGTCCCCTTGTTCTTGCAAGTCTCTTTCTGAAAGATGCTACCTCTTGGACTTGTTGATTCCTTGAGGTACTTGAAAGTTTCTATCATGTCCCCCCTCTCCCTTCTTTCCTCAAGGGTATAAATATTAAGCTCCTTTAGTCTCTCTTCATACGGCTTCTCTTGCAGACCCTGCACCATTTTAGTTGCCCTCCTCTGGACTGCCTCTATCCTGTCTATGTCCTTGCAGAGATGGGGTCTCCAGAACTGGACACAGTATTCCAGATGGGGTCTCACCAACTGTCTGTACAGAGGGATAACAACTTCCTGTTTTCTGCTGCTGATGCCTCCCCTATACATCCCAGTATACCCCCGGCCCTCCCTACTGCCTTCTCACATTGCTTGCTAACCTTAAGGTCATCTGATATGATTACCCCCAGGTCCCTTTCCTGTTTTGTTGTTGTTACTACCTCCCCACCCATTGTGTATTCTTCCCCTGGGTTCTTGTTTCCCAGGTGCATTATCAGTTCGGTTTGAACCGATCAGGTTGTTTTAAAGCTACTAGTCCTTTTTTAGAGTGTGGTTCCCGGTTCTTATCGGTTCTAAAAAAAACGGATTTCATTACGGTTTTTTCCATGACCCGTGACACGGTTGGGAACCGATAGGGGTGTCTTGCTTGGCGGATTGCCATAAACAGGCAAGTTTGGTTAGGCTGGCATTATGTCTGAGAAACCCAAAAGAAAAACCGGGCCCACTGGGTTTCAACACTGTAGTGTTTGTGGGGAAGCCTTTGCCAAGGCTGACCCACACACCACATGTGTCTATTGTCTGGGGTTTGACCACCTCAATGCAGACTGCCAGATTTGTAAGAATTTCCCTGCTGCCACCATAGAGAAGAGAGTTGGTAGGCTCTGGGAAAAGGAGGCCAAAAAGTCTGCTGACCCGGATGGCCAGCCCGGTTCGGCTCCAACCGAACTGGAGGGAGTGCCCTCTGACCAGGGCGAGACTTCCTCGAGCAAACAAAGAGCCAGCTCTGAGGAGCCGGTTCCAGCAAAAAGGACTAGAAAGTCAGCTAGTGTAGAGCCAAAAGTTGTCTCGCCAACCACTGAGGAGATAGCTAAAGCAATCCAAATTGTCCAGTCTCTTTCCCCGGTTCCGACCGAACCGACACCATCAGGGAGGCACTCGGTTTGACCGGTTCCACCGGTTCAAGATTATGATTTTGAGGAATTTTATGAACCGGAGGAAGGGGAAGAGGAATACGAGGAGAGTGAATATGGGTTTGAAGATCTGGATGTGCCCATTGAACCGGACATCTCTCCAGATAGACCTTTAGGGGTTTCTCCTCCCAGGCTTTCTGAGTCCCCTTCTCATTTCATGTTTTATAAAAAAGTTGCTGAAACTCTCCAACTCCCTGTTGAGGAAGCTGTTGATTACCAAGAGGAGCCTGATTATGTAGAAATGATGGATATTCTAGAGTCTAGGAGACTGTCTAATCCTTTGCATAAATCCTTTCAGAAACAGACAGTAAAAATTTTAAAAACTCCTCACACTATACCTCCTGTAGATAAAAGGATGGACAATAGGTATACTTTATCAGGCTCCGATACTGATTTCCTCACTCAGCAATGCAGCCATGTGGGGGGTAGTGCAGGCTGCAGCCTGTGACAAGGCTAATATTTCCCTAGCTTCACACCCTCCTGAAAAGGATTCCAGGAAGATTGATGCTATGGCAAAGAAACAGTACATGGCAGCATCTTTGGGACTCAGACAGGCAAATTATATGGCTTATGCTGCTAGGTACCAGAAATCCAGATGGGATACTGTGCTAGCTCTAGCAAAACAAGTCCCTGACCAGCTTGCCAGGGAGCTGGAACAGGTGGCTATGGATGGTATTGAGGCATCCAAGGTGCAATTTCATGCTGTTCATGTTTCATCAAGAGTCATGGCTACATCTGTGGCACTTTTCAGAATGGCTTGGCTCAGATATACTACCCTGTCGCAGGATACCCAGTCTAAGGCCATGGATTTTCCTGTTGTGGGCAATTCTCTGTTTGGGGAGCAAACAGAGCATTAACATGAAGAAAATGGATGAATATAGGACCACCTATAGGAGTGCACAGGCCAAGGAAAGGCAGGCCACTCCTCAAAACCAGCTTCCTAAGGGCAGGGGCAGGCCTTTTCATAGGCCTTTTTACCAAACCCAGGCTTCCTCTTCCGCCTATGCCCAGAGGGGGTTCTTTAGAGGGAGAGGCAGACGGGGTACAAGCAGGTCTGCTTCCACCCCTCAGCCCAAAGCCTCTGCCAAGCAGGCACCCTGATGGGGTGGCCAGGGCCGATTCTTCTCTACCTGTAGGGGGCAGGCTGGCTTACTTTGTCCAGGACTGGAAGTCTTTAACGTCAGACAAGTGGGTCCTGGAAGTAGTAAGCCAGGGACTGGTTCTCAGCTTCAAAAAATTTCCAAAGCTGAGAACCAGATCCTTTCCACCTGCAACTCCATCAGAGGCACTCGCCCTGGAGGCAGAGGTCTCTACCCTCCTAGCTCTCAGAGCCGTGGAAAGGGTTCCTCCCCTACACCAGGGCAAAGGTTTGTACTCCAGGTACTTCCTTACCCCAAAAAAGACAGGAGAATGGCGGCCCATCCTGGATCCTTAAACAAGCACCTTTTAAAACCAAAAGTTCAAAATGGTGACTTTGGGAATTATCCTACCCTCTCTAAGGCCAGGGGACTGGCTAGCTTCCCTGGACCTCAAGGATGCTTACTTCCATATTCTCATCAGAAGCTCCCATCGAAAGTACCTCAGGTTCGAGCTGCCCTCAGGCCACTACCCGTTCAGAGCAATGCTATTCGGCCTCACCTCTGCTCCAAGGGTATTCACTAAATGCCTGGCTATAGCAGTTGCCTACCTAAGAAGGCAAAAAATTGCCATCTTTCCTTACCTGGACGATTGGCTCATAGTAGGCCAGTCTCCGGACCAGGTCAAGTTACATCTTCAGATAACGCAGCAACTGCTTACCCCCTTAGGTTTTCTTCTGAATATCCCAAAGTCAGTTCTAGAACCCGTCCAGCTTCTTACCTTCATAGGCGCAGAACTGGACACACAGGAAGCCAGGGCCTTCCTTCCTCTGGACAGGGCAAAGACCCTAGTCTCCCTGGCCTCCTCTTTCACCCTGCAGGTCTCTCAACCAGCAAGGCATTTTCTGCAGCTCCTAGGACACATGGCTGCTTCTACAGCAGTTGTGCAGGGAGCAAGATTTCAGATGAGGGACATCAGTTCCATTTGATAGCATTTTGGTCTCAAAGAAAGGATCCTCTTACCAAATTGATCCCAGTAACTCAAACCCTGATCCAAGCCCTACAGTGGTGGCAGGATCAGAGCAACCTGAGACAAGGGGTTCCTTTTGTCACTCAGTCTCACTCCTTAATCCTTACTACAGATGTATCCCTCTTGGGGTGGGGAGCTCACATGGGCGACCTCACCACCCAGAGTCTGTGGTCTCCCCAAGAATCTCTGCTCCACATCAACCTGTTGGAGCTCAGAGCAGTTTTTCTAGCACTTCAAGTTTTTTCCAAATCTGTTCAGAACAAGATTGTACAGGTCAGAACAGACAACACCACTACAATGTGGTACATCAACAAACAAGGGGCACTTCGGTCCTACGACCTTGTGCACGAGCAATGAAGTTGTGGTCTCTGGCCTACTCCCTGAACACATCCCTCTTGGCAGTTCACCTCCCAGGCAAGGACAATGTCCTGGCAGATGCTCTCAGCAGGATCTCTCAGGGCCACCACGAGTGGTCTCTGGATCCCCTGGTCCTGGGAGTGGTATTTACCAGATGGGGCACCCCGCAGATAGATCTTTTTGCAGCCCCAGACAATCATCAACTTCCTCTTTTTTGCTGCAGGCCCCCAGTGTTGGGCTCAGTCCCTCTGGATGCCTTAGGCCTCAGTTGGGAAGGGAAGTTCCTCTATGCCTTCCCTCCTTTTCCTCTCCTGTTCAAAGTGCTAGTCAAAATCAGGTCCCAATCCTGCAAAGTCGTTTTGATTGCTCCAGATTGGGCCAGACAACCCTGGTATCCACTCCTTCTGTCCTTAGCAGTCCATCCTCCCCTGTGCCTTCCCAGGAATCACAATCTGTTAACCTGTGCCCAGGGGAGGGTTTGGTATCCGAATCTCAAATCTCTCAATCGCAAGGCCTGGTTCTTGAAGAGTTAGAGTTTGCTGATCTTCACCTTTCCAAAAGTGTTATGGATATATTGCAGGCCTCTAGGAAGCCTTCCACCAGGGCTACTTACAATTCCAAATGGAAAAGGTTTTCCATATGGTGCTCGGAAAAGCATATTTCCCCAGATTCTGCTGATTTAACCACAGTCCTGGATTATATGGTCCATCTGAACACTTTGGGGCTGAGACCAGCTACCCTGAAGGTGCATTTGGCAGCTGTGTCTGCTTTTATTTCAGCAGGTAAATCCTCCTCTCTTTCAGCTCATCCTGTATTTTCCAAGTTTTTTAAAGGGTTGCTTCACCAACCCTCCATTCAGAGATCCTGCCCCCGCCTGAGATCTTAATGTTTGCATTGCTCAGCTTATGCAACCCCCCTTCGAGCCCTTGTCCTCAGCTGAGCTTAAGTACTTGACTTGGAAGACTGTGTTTCTGGTAGCCATTACCTCTGCCAGATGCATAAGTGAATTACAAGCGTTGTCAGTGGAGCCAGATTTTATCTCCTTTCACAGAGATAAGGTGGTCCTCCCGACTAACAGGAAGTTCCTACCTAAGGTGGTTTCAGATTTCCACCTTAATCAATCTGTTTCTCTTCCAGTGTACTTTGCTGACCATTCCTCCTCTGGTGAGAGGAGGCTGCACAGCCTAGATGTGAAGAGAGCCCTTAGTTACTACATAGAGCGTACCAAGGGTCACAGGTTTGACTCCCTTCAACTGTTCCTCACTTATGGCGAGGTTGGTAAAGGGAAGCCAGCCACTAAAAGATCCATTGCCAGGTGGATTGTCTCTTGTATCCAATTCTGCTATGAGAAGTTGGGTAAAGATCCCCCCTCAGGCCTGAGGGCTCACTCTACCAGAGGTACAGCTGCTTCTCTGGCTGCTGCCAGAGACATTCCTATTCTAGAGATATGTCAAGCAGCTACCTGGAAAACAGTTCACACTTTTACCAAGCACTACTCCCTGGACATTCAGGCTAGGAGTGATGCTCGGTTTGGCACAGCTGTGCTTCAGAGCCTATTCCCTAAGTAGGTTCTGTCCCTCCTCCATGGGGTACTGCTGTGTAGTCTGCAATTGTCATAATATAGCAAGACTTCATGTTGTTTGAAGAAAAAATTACTCACCTTAGTAATGTTGTTTCTTCTAATGGAGTCTTGCTATATTATGACCTCCCTCCCTGCCTGCCCCTCTCAGAACCTCTGTTTTGGGATGTGGGTGGGCAGTACAGTGTTGGCACTTTTTTGATGCCCACCTTGTTGTTTTTTCACCCTACTTTTTGGGTGAATTGGTGTGTGTTTTTCATTTTTTGGGTCTCCTGACTTGAGTCTTTGATTGAGGCCAAAAAATGGGTGTTTATGTTGGTAGCCAGTTGGCTAGTGTAGGTTTACAGCTTCCACACAGAGCCTTAGTGAGTTTTAGCTCGTAAAGATCTGACAGTTTGCGTTTAAAGAACAACAGACAGAGTTTTCAACCGAGCTCTCGCTCTGAGTTCCATGCCTGCATGGAAAGTTAACTATTTAACCTCCGGAGCAGTTCGAAGATGGGGACTCACTGCAATTGTCATAATATAGCAAGACTCCATTAGAAGAAACAACATTACTAAGGTGAGTAATTTTTTCTTTCCTCCCTTTGCTTTCCTCCTCTCACTTACGTATCTGAAGAAAGTTTTATCCTCTTTAGTGACCCCTTTGGCAATTATTTCCTTCATCTGCACCTTTTCTCCCCTCACCACCTTACCTGCTTACCTCTGCTTTGCTAGGTATACCTTCCTGTCCTGCTCCTTCTTCTGTGTTTCCTTATACCTCCTGAATGCCACCATTTTTTCCACCACCTTTGCCACTTCTTTTGAGAATCAAAAAAGATTTCCTTTCCCTTCTGCTTTTACTCACTTCCTTCACACAGAGGTTAGTTGCTTTAGTTATACCCTCCGTTATATTTGCCCTGCACTGTAGCTCTACCCTCCCTGGCAGTACCCCCTTCAAGGCAGTTTCTAAGCCAGACCCACATTTCTTTGAAATTTGCACTCCTAAAGTCCAGGACCCTTGTCCTTGTATGGTTAGTCTGTTCCTGTCTTAATGTTAAATCACACTGTATGGTTATCACTAGGGCCAATGGTTTCTGGATATAGAATTATCCCTACTGTAGTGGTTTAAAATTGCCAATTTCTGACAATTTATTTATTTAAAAGTTGATAACCGGGAAAGGCACACTGAGCTGAATTTTGTTTCCAGGTGCGACTCGAGAAAATGGGGTACAGGAGAATAAATAACAATCACATCACATAAGCAGTTGAAGACAGCAGAGATATCACTAAAACAGATAGCAGTAGTGAGGACTAATGCAATGCTAATATACAAAGTTTGATCTGTATACAACGAGGATCTAAGCATGGTTCAATCAATACATCTATACAGTTATGTACAAAGCTGCAGGACTGGGCAGAAACTGCTTCAGATTTATGCTCGGGGGGGAGGGAGGGAAGAGGAAGGTGCAGGGTGGGGGAGGCATGAGTTTTATTTGTTGCTTGAGGGGTGAGAATGAGGGGGAGTCTCGAAGGCTAGGGGGTAGTCTCCAATTCTAGATACTGTTCAGAATATACTGTAGAACTTGACATTTTCGCTTTAAAAATATTTTAGATTTACAGTGAAAAAGTTCATTTATTTTATTCATTTCCTGCCTTTGCTAGTCCAAAACAGAATTCCTGCTTGCTGAAATGCTGTGTCCTGATGTTTCTGTTCTGAATTAAATGTTCTTCTTGCTGCCCTCCACAGTTCTCTCTGAAAAGAAAACCTGACTAGATAGGTTGACTTTGTCAACCTGCCGATTTTCTAATCCTAATTCCAGGACTGGCTGAGTTAAAACTAACATTGTTTTAGTAATGCCCAGTAATGTAAAAGTGTATACCCTCACCTTACCTCCTGGCTACTGCTGCACTGAGCCAAACTCAGTAATCCATCTCCCACCACCCCTACCACTACCACTACCACACATGAAAAGGAAAATCTGACTGGAATTTTTTTACCTGTTAGGACAGTAGTCGACCATGTGGCCCCTTACTGCTGAATGTTGGGCTCCTGATTTCCAGACCTCAGCCTCCCTGACTGTCATACTCATACTATCCCTCACCCACCCTCACCAGCACAAATACACAAAAAATTACTGCCAAACGGTCGCCAATACATAAATGTTTCCCTCTGTATTTCTTTTATTTCTGTTTTATCACACTGGAATTGGGGGAACGTCTGCTGTCATACAGTACTTGTGTACTCAGCAAATTTGTGTGTGAGATACAGCTATTAAACCTGTCTGGTTCAGTGCAGGGCACTCTAGGAGCACATAAAACAACACATCGAAGGTCCCCAATTATCTACAGCCCCCAACATATGTAAAATATTTATGCTTTCTTAATGGTCACTATGTGAATTTTTCTCCATGGCAACTCTGCAGTGAAGCATGATGCAGTATTTTTAGCAGACAGGTGAGCAAAAATGGCAATTTTGAATCCAGACTGTAATTTCGGCAAAAACAGCAGCAGTTTCAGTGATCACTGGAATTCACTGGCCCTAGTTATCACTGGTACCCAGAGGACTGCTCACTGTGACATCTGCAATGCTGTTCCTGTTTGTAAGTACCAGGTCCAGCACTGCCCCATCCTTAGTAGGTTCTTTGACTAGCTGCCTTAGAAAAAACCCTTGTAGGGAGTCAAGGATGGCCCTGCTCCATGCAGAAACTGCAGCTGGAAGGCTCCACTCCACATCCGGCACACTGAAGTCACCAACTACCAGCATCTTCCCCTTACTCACCATTCTGATGATGGCTTCCCACGTGCTTTATCTGACTCATCTTCCTGTTTTGGAAGCATGTACACTACCCCAACACAGATAGCAGCCCTGGAGCCTGTCTCCAGAGTGACACACAGCACCTCTAGCCCTCCCTTTTCCTCTTGATGCCCCTGTTTCTCCATGGCTTTGATTTCCTTCCTCACATATAAAACAACTCCTCCTCCTCCCTGCCCCATCTCTCTTGAACATAGAGTAGCCTGGTATGGTAATGCACCAGTCATGGTGCTCTATGCTCCACTACTCTGCAATGGCCATTAAATCCAGATCAGCCTCAGCCATGATGGCTTCCCAGTCAGGAATTTTGTTTCCAGGACTCCTGCATGCACATGGCACTAAACACCTTCCTTCCCTCTTGCCCATTTTCCTGCTTCCCCCGCCCATTCCTGTCTGTATATTTCACTGAAGCTCCCCCTAACTTTCCTCCAACCCTTTTAATTTCCTCATTCCCTGTCACCTCCTATCCTCTACCCTCTCTTACCTGAGCTTTACCCCCTTTATGTCTGTCTTGTCCCTATCCCTTCCTTTCTGTGCCCTTGTCCTAGGGGAGTTTTCTCCCCAGGGCTCTCCCTCCCTGATGCTCCATCATCCGAGGGGGCAATTTTTGCCTCCCTTTGTTTTACTGCTTCTCCCATAGCTAATAAAATGCTCTTTCAAGTAGCATTTAAACCTTCCACCAAGGACTGTAGTCCCCTTCCCAGAAGGATGCAGGCCATTTCGCTTATAGAGATCCACATTCTCCCAGGCTGGCCCCCAGTCCCCAATGTAGCTACAGCCCTCCATCATGCACCATGCCTTCAGTCATTAAATAACCTGGTGTGGAGTATCCTTGCATCTCCCCGACAATCCACAGGCAACACCTCGGAAAAAAATATTATGCGTGATACCTGCTTAAAAGTGATCCTGCACTTCCTCTACCTTGTCCTCTGCCAAGTCATTTATCCCCAGGTGGGCAATGACATCTAGCTCCCTCCCATCTCCTGCTGCCCTAGCGATCCTCTAGATACACTCTCCATCCCTCCAAGTGAAAGCACCTCTCAGACACTTCACGTCCCTCTCCCTTCCTCCACTTGCTCCCAAGTCTATCACCCTAACAATAGAGCTCCCCCCACCAGCAGCTGCTTCCTCTTCAGCTGGGAGCCTCTTTCTCCCTCTTTGGGTCTCCTCTTCTAAGGACCCTCACTTCTTCCCTTCCCATTGAAATAAGTGCCTCCTCTCAGCTTCCCCATCCTGCCAGTACAGTGAAGGAATTCTGCAGTGGTGTAGGCTGAGGAGCATGAACCCTTCTTGCTACCTCATCCTTCCAGAGCCCACCAAGGTCCATCTGCTCTGCCTCTGTCTAAGTATCCTATGAGGAAACAGCAGCAGACTTGGTGGCCCCTGGATGGGCCAGAAGGTCCTCTGTATCCTTGTCAGTTTGGCCCAGAATCCAGCAACTTCTGCCCACAACCCAGAGAAGTGAGTACAAGTGGGGCAGCACCTCTGTCTTCAGATGTTGTCCCGATAGATTGCAGCCCCACGCCCATTCATTGTCCAGCACCACTCCCATAAGCACCACTCCCATTATCTTTCCTTTCTTTGTTTAGTGTCCATTAAAACTTCTCTGTACCTTGTTGCCTCCTTCCCACTCCCATTATACAGCACTCCTACATCTATCTTTTGCTTCCCTGAGCTAATTTGTTACCCTACCCTAGACAGGATACCTCTTGTTTTCCCCTTTTTGAGCTTTCCTACCTGTACTTACCTTATTCAGTGAGAAATCTGAGGGTCTTGTGCCCAGCTGGAGCCCCCCTTCCCCGGTTTAACTTCCATATTATGTATGCACCTAGTTTTTTCCTTATGGCCCTGCCCCCCGGTCCAGATGGTCTGTTGCAAACAGGATCTTCTGTTCCCATATGGCTTTCAATCCTCTGTGGCCAAACACCTGCTCTCTGCACCACCCTTTAAGCCACTTATTAAAGTTCTGAATCTTCAGTATCCTGTCCTTTCTGGCCCGAGGTACTGGCAGCACTTCTAAGAATGCCACTGTATCTGCCCTTTCTCCCGTAGCACCTGAAATCTGCCCTGAACCACCTCTGCACTGCATACTGCATCCTGCTAAGTCATTTGTTCCTAAGTGGACTTGCACATGTAACTCCTCCCTTTGTATAGGGATTGGAGCATTGGTATGATCCTTTCACTAGTCATACCCATGAGGTACACTTCATTCCTTCTATGCAACTGCTTCACTGATACTGGCCACCATTCCCCCACAATAGAGTCCCCCAGCACTAAGACTCATCTTCCTACCCCTTACCCTCACCATCTTTTCCTCCTGACTGTTTCTACTTGCCGACTGAACCCCCTTTCTACCACTTGCCCCATTGCTTTGCTCATTGTAGCCTTTTCCCCTCTGATCCTCTTTCACTTGTTGCCCCCTCAGTGGAGTTTGGTTTCCCTCCTCTTCCCTTCCCCTACCACTTGCTGTGATTATGCTAGTTCCCCTCTCCCTCCACACCCCAGTTGGCACCCTCTGTCCAGCCTGGACCCCTTCACTCCTGTCCCTTCTGCTGTCTGATCTCCTTTCCCTTATCTCCCCTTTAGTGCCACACCCTGAGCAGGTAGGTTTCCTTTTCTTACTCCATTTACCTCCTGTTCTGCCTGGCTTTCTCCTCCTACCCAACCCCTTACCTCCCCCTGAGTAGTCTGGTTATCCATCCTGTTCTTACCTCAAGCAGTGTCCCCTTGTACTTTCCAGGTCACCATTCCCTCATTCTGCTCAGCAGGCTGCCTCTATGTAGCCAACGGCCTGCCCCTTGCAAAGATGCCACGCCTTAGGAACCTGTCCCCTAACTTCTCTTACCTGCTTTGCTGCAGCTCACTGGGACCCCTGGGAATTGACCCTTTGTGGGGACCCTGACATCTGATAGCATTTCCTAATTTCTACCACCAGGGGATGTGTTAGCTCCATCCACTCCCTCCCTCCCTCTCTCCCCTATCTTCCCTACACTGTACTCCATCCTGCCCCAGTGAGCTTTTGGGGCCACTGGGGGAGTGGTGTCCAGGTTACTGGCTTTCTTTGCGCACCTCTCAGCCTGCTTGCCTGAACCTTAAGACAGTGTACCTCTGCTACAAGAAACCCCCGTCTCCTACAGACTAGGCAACCTTCTGTCTCCCAGAGCCCTCTCAGGATAATGGCAGATACAACACACCCTGCAGCTTACAATCCCCCCATCCTCCCCACTGCCCATGCATTGATACCACTGAGTCCTATTAATTACTCCCCTTTCCTGACCTATTATTTTGGCATACTCTAGATGGGGTATTGTAGCCTCTTTCAGTTGCAATCCTTTCCCAACTTGTTATTTTGACCTGCCCTAGATGGGGTGTGTGGCCACTATGTATTTTCCCTTCCATGCCCTTCCTGGTGTTCTTGTTACCTCTTTTCTGTCCTGTTTATCTAACCAAGTACCCCCCCTCCCTCTATCTGTTACTCCTACCTTGGCTTCCCCTATAGCAGTCCTTGGCCTCACATGCAGAGTTCCCTGTGGAACTGTGGACTACCTGCAGATACTCCTGTAGATGCCACTCTCTTGCTCTGTGACCATTACACTCTGGGGTCACTAATCTCTATTTAAAATGCTATTGCACTATTGGTGCTTGGCAGCCATGTGGGTGGTTCCACAGGAATGACACTACAAGTGTCTGCTGACTCCTATCCCTGAACCTGCCTCAAAGCTTTCCCTCCACCCAACTTCCCTTTCTCCTCTGACCACACTCAAGTCAGCTCAACATTGTGGTTACCTTGTGGGCAGAAACAAAAGAAGCACAAAAACAAAAATCAAAATCAAACCACACAATTCAGCAGTTACTTAACCAGGTGCCTCCTTCCCCCGACCAAGTAAGCAGTTTCAAGTTACCAACACCCAAATGCAATTAAATAAAAAAGGGTTTGGGAGCCCACTCACCACTACCATTGGCTGACTCATCCTCCAGAATGTATTTTTATTCTAGAGCTGCTAACACTTGATTAGTGCTAGACAGCCACATGGGTGTTCTCTCCAGGAATGGTGCCAGAAGCATCCACCTACTCCCAACAAACCTTCCTCAAAGTTCAACCTCCCTTGTCCTCTGACCAGCAACCAATTAGGTGTTATTACTATAGGAGGACGTCATCATTCATATATACATACATACATACTTCCTCGACTGGACTGAAGACAAGCACAAGCTACTCCACTGCAGGACCCTGATGATCTGAGTAACCTGACTCAGATGTTAGTAAATATTTGTGTTCTGAGGGGAGGAGTGAGGGTAAGTGGGTGTGTTGAGTGGGAGGTTCTTTATTGAACTAGGGGTTGGGAACTTATGGCTTGTGCCAGGGTGGGGGAGGCTCCTGATTTTGTGTGGGTGGGGGGCAGTAAGTTTTATTATAAGGAGAACTAGTATTTAATTATAGTAAATGCTCTCAGTGGGCTTCGGGGGAGGAGAGAGTTTGGTTACAGGGTGATTTATGCAGGGGATTGCATATAACATTGGGGTCAGGGGGTCGCACTGAATGAGTGGACATTTTTTTCAGTTACATGCCTCGAATTCTGAATCAAATTTGATTTCCATATCCATATGAAATTTGGAATCCTAATATTTAGGATACAAGATTTTCAGCAGCATTTTCTGAAAATCCTAAATCCTAGAATTTTAGGCTAAAATCTGAGATATCCATTTTTAAAAACAAATATCCAATCAACCCTAATCTGGAGAACTTTGGAGCAACCAGAAAGAAGGGTGAAAAAATGGGAAATAACTGTTTAATTTGGCATGGGTCCCTGTGCCCGGGGCCAGCGTGGAAAACAGTGAGATGACAGGACCTCCAAAGCTGTGGTCGCCACCATTGGTGCTTGCTCCTATTTACCCATTCAAAAAAAGTCAAATTTGCAATTTAAAAAATGTACAGTACCACTAAGGAGGAAGAGCGGCAAGGATCTGGCTGGGTATTTTAAACAGACCTAAAGGCACATGCTTTCTGCTGTAAGATCGATTGGAGGTGGGTAAAACCTTTAGTCTCCCTAGGGCTTGGTGGGTCCCACAGTGAGATATTTACTTGATGGGCTAGTTCTAGCCCCTGTGTACTGGGTCTGTGGAGATGTCTGGTGCATTTTCATGGCAGTCACCAATGGACAAAATGCTCCCGTGGCCCCATGCCAGGTGCCCAAGCGCTGTCCAATCTGAAGATAAAAAGGACATGTTGTCCTCTTGTCATTGTAAACCACAATGTGAAGAAAGCCCTGCAACTGTGAAACATATTTGACTAGGAAAGCCCCATGTATTTGGCCGTGAGAGCCCAGAAATAAACTTTAAGTGTGCCCTGTACCCTCTGGGTTGCTTACAATCCCTAAACTGATGTTGGACTTTGAAATCACCTGGGAGAGGAATGCCCCATATTATGGTCAATGAATTCCCCCCTTTTGGACCTAGAAACTATAAACTGGGCTTTGTGAACAAAGAAACAATGTGCTATAACAATGATTTAGAAGAACTGATATGCTTGTGAGACTTTGATTAAATGATGGATCCAGGAGTTAAACTTTACAATGCTGTGGGCCTTCAGTTTATTGTATGGAACTGTTTTGCTGTAAACCCCCTTGTCTTGCAGCCCTGCATTGAATTCAAGAGCACCCGGCAGCATGGGAAGTCACCATGAGTCCCAGAAGGTCAAGTAAGTGGTTTAACGGTATGTATGCTCCCCTTCCCCAGAATACCATCAGCATACACATAGACATGGGAAGGGGACTACACTCTCCTCTGCCCTCCTGAAGTTGCTGATATCTTCAACAAGCATCTTACTAGTTGTTCCAAGTCTCTTCTTACCAACCCCTAGCCTCTCCCCTACCACCTTTCCTCATGCCTCCTTCCTCCTTTTACCATACCCCTTCCAAATACCTTCTTATGTTTTCTCCCCATCTCTCCTACAGACATCCTCAAAGCCCTTCAAGCCCTAGACTCTACTGAAATAAGCAGAGACTCCACTGAAATAAGCACAGACTGTAGCTTAATCTTGTACTTCTTTTTTTGCTGCCCCTGTCATTCCTGGAACTTAATCTACCCTCCTGAACCTCTCTTTTCTAGACTCTACAGTTCCCCAGGCATGCCAAATAGCTGGTTATCCCACTGCACAAGAGTGATGACCTCTCTGTCCCAAGGAACTGCTGACTCATTTACCTCCTCTCTGTACTTGCTAA
Organism: Neoceratodus forsteri; assembly: GCA_016271365.2. Lineage (NCBI taxonomy): Eukaryota > Metazoa > Chordata > Ceratodontiformes > Ceratodontidae > Neoceratodus > Neoceratodus forsteri. The sequence continues at coordinate 717,640,652 of CM057456.1, forward strand.
GATTCAAGAGAACTTTATCCACTTCCAGCTAACAATCTTTATATCCTTCTTCCTCAGCCACTCCAAATCTTGTTTCCAGTCCAATCATTCCACCATTACCTCACGGTTTAGATCACCAACTCTGTCCCCACCAGGATGGATCAAGGACACTTCACATCTGCCATGTTCATCAACCTCTCCATAGCATTCAACATGGTGTCCCATTCTCCTGCTGAACAAGCTGACTAGTGCTGATCTGTTTGAGTGATATGCCACCAGGTTCAGCTCCTACCAATCAAATCAAGTTCAGTCTCATCACATAGGAGGGCTCACAGTCCCCCTCACTGTGGGGTTCCCCCACAGCCTAGTCCTTAGCCAAATGCAATTTTCTATTTTCCTAAATGACCTGCTCACCATCTGTATCACCTCCTATGTCCACATGTAAAGTACGCGGACAATACAATTCCTTTTGCTAGCTGCCCTGACAACTGCACTCTTGAATCCAGATTTCAGTCGACTCTAGTCACCTTTAAGTGGTTGTTCCACTGAAACCAGCTAACCCTGAATGTAAAGAAAACAGTGGTCATGACATATGGTTCCAAACCCAAACAAGCCAATGCCACCTCCCATCCCATTTTCAAAAAGTGCTTCCTGGCTCAACAGGAACTTAAGGTAGCTGATCCCGAACAAAAAAAAAGGTCTCTGGCAACTGGAAAGAGACAGCTTGCCTCCGGTCCAGAGAGGAGTATGGAGCAGCACTGAGGGACTGCAAGGCTAGATTTAAGAAAGCCAAGGAGGGCCACAAAATCAGGAGAGCAGTAGGAGCTGTAAACAATGCCAATGTCTTTCACCAGACCATAAACAGAAGGAGGAAGGAGGAAGGTGAAGGAGGGTCCTGAACCTCTGAAAACATAACTTAGTTACTAACACTCTGTACCAGTTCTGTTTACTCTGTAAAACAAATACAGTAGAAATCCTCATTCTTCGATCCCTATAAAATGTCATCCAAAGTATACCCACTATGATTTTGAAAAATGTCCTACCTTTCTCATTCCAAGGTTATATGTTTTTCTGTTACCCTCTTAGTTAATCATCTCTATTTTCTGTTTCTTTTTCCAGAGTATAACATACATCAGTCCCTTTCCAACTGATATTTTTTTTCTCTTCTCTCATTTAGAGAGACTGATTACACCAGCACTTACCAACTTTTACAACACCAGGAAGAAAGAAATTAAAAAAGAAAAAAAAAATCTTGACAAAGGGCAAAAATTAGATTTTGAATCCCACCAGAGCTGAGTCAGTGTTTGGTATTATATTTAAAATCCTTTAGAAGAATGTTAGGACAGTGAGAGTAGCGACTGTGAAATAATTCACTTTTAATGGTAATTAGTTTTTATAAAAGTAGCAGTGGTTGAATATCTTGAATCCCACCAGAACCAGTTTAAATTTTTTAGAATAATAGAGACAATACTGTGTCACATTTTATGTTCAGTTTTGACATAGATGAGGACAAGAATATCTGGAACTGAATTATTATACTGTGTATGGTAGAACGCTTTTGAGCAGGGAAATCCATGCTCACAGCATCATTGTTGTGCTTGCCTCAGTGTGTCATGATCTTGTTGTGCTGCACTGAGTACATCACCGATGCAGCACAAGACTGAATGCATTCATGCGTGCGCGATTTAGCAGCCGTGTCGGCGAGTAAGTGAGTAGCGCTGCAGCGAGCCACAACATTGAAGCCAAGTAAGGCTTGATTTCAAAAATGTGAACATTTATTTCTGTGTCCATTCACTGTTTTGTAATGAATAGACTCCCCATACACTATAAAAGATTGTCTAAGAGGAGTCATTCACAAACAAGGATCTTCTCTGATCTCGAGGTCTCCTTGGCAACGGACAACCTCTTGAGCTTCGCTCTTGAGGTCTAACTTTGCCAAGGAGACCTCTCGATCAAGAATATCCTTGTTGTGAATGACTCCCCATAGACAATCCTCTATATTGAAATCCGTCAGAGTCATAGTGTTTGGTGATTTTCACATAGGTTAATATGTAGCACCTGAGCCTTAGACTTTAAAGAACCTCTGATGTAGAGGTTAAGAGTTGATAGTTTAGGTTTTTAAAAGGAAGAAATCCTATAAGATGTGGAACCAGACTCAGTTAATGTAGAAGGATTAAAAGTAGATATTCTGAAAAGTTTATTCCTTGTTCTGACAGCCGGTTTTGGTTGCATGTTATAGCAGGTCGGGCAGGTAGAGGAAGTAACCTGGGTTGCCCGGGATACATGATATGTGAGTATCATAATGTCAGTATGCTACGGTGTCTGATGTCTTCCCCAGCCTGCTCGATTCAGCACAAGGATTTGAACACTATAAGAGGTTGCAGACAGCGTTCTCAAATATTGGCCACCGTAAGGGTATGGAGTTATAAAACTTGGTGAGTGTGGGTCTAAGCAGTCTGCCTAAATGAGAGAAGAGAAAAAAGGAAATTAAGAGTTGGAAAGGGAGTGATATATGTTATACTCTGGTCACAGAAAGAGAAAATAAAGAGAGATGATTAACTGAGAGGGTAACAGAAAAACATAACCTTGGAATGAGAAAGATATAATTTTTTTTTTAAACATCAAGCTGGGTATACTTTGGATGACATTTTATAGGGATAGAGGAATGAGGATTTCTGTTATACTTGTTTTACAAAGTAAATGGAACTGGTACAGAGTGCTAGTTATCAAAAAATGTGAAAAAAATGAAGTAACTAGACTAGATTTCAGTAGAAGGTATTAATCACCAAAGATTATATTAGTAAATAGGGAAAATGGCAATTAAAATGCTGTTGTGTTTATTTTTAGCAGTCAACAATAGAAATGAACCATGATGAAAGAGGGCAAAATTCAGGAGAGAAGTAATAAAGAGACAAGGTGAATGTATATATATATATATGTATACACACACACACACAGATATATATATATTTTCCATACATCAGGCATATTAAATGTTTTAATGTATAAATAAATGAACTGAGAGCATCAAATTTTATACTTAAAAGAAGATGCCAATTATACAAGGTTAATTAAATATTCAGAAGAAATTATAATTGAAAAAGTGTTTGAGAAAATAATAATTTTGTATTAACTATATGTTATATGTCAGAAATATAACTCCTAATGAAGCAGTGGGGTTTACACTATGAAACATTGAGTTCCACATAGTGACCTTGTGGCTCTTTATGAAAATAAAAAGAAATAATTTATACCATGGTGAGCAGCATTTCTTTTATCAAGACTACCAGTAACATTGAGGAAGACTGCCTTTGTCTTGAGGAGACTTCTCCCAGTGATTTTCTATTTATTCCACAGAGTGGTGGGCCTCCTGCATCTACCTGTGGGTGGGATATATGCCAGGATCATAGTGGGGCTTACCGAATAATTGACAAGATGCTTGTAGCAATCTTTCATGAGTCTGGACAGGTCGATAGTATCCAGTGTGGTTCCCATTTTCAAGACAGGGGCCATGGCAACTACTAGCCAGTTGGCTGACATCAGTGCTGGACAAGGTTCTGGGAGCCATTATCAGACAGAATAATGGAGAACTTGGTTGAAGCCAAGGTTCTTTCCCCTTCTGAGCACTGCTATTTAAAGGGTCAGTCATGCCAAACCAACCTGATCACCTTCTTCGAAGGGGTGACCAAGGAGTTGGATAGGGCAAGACCATAGACAATTTAACTAGGCTTCAGAAAGGCCTTTGACACTGTGACACATGACAAGTTTCTGGGCAGCGTACACCAGTGTGTTATACACAAGGCATACAGACAGTGGATAGCAATCTGGCTTGGGGGCAGGAAGCAGAAGGTTGCGGTGCACTGTCACTTCACCAGATAGACAGGTATACTTCATGGAATCCGCCATGGATCAGTGCTGGAGCCAGTGCTTTTCAACATTTTCCAAAATGATCTGAAAGCTGGGGTCACCAGCAGGCCTCTTAGGGTTGCTAATGACTCTAATCTGGTCAGCATAGTAGACTCTCATGAGGATGAGGACACATTTCAGGAAGTCCTGAACAAGCTGGGGGATTGGTTGTACTCCAGAAGTCTCAGATTCAATGTAGCCAATTGCAAAATGCTACATCTGGTGAGAAGAAACAGAGGTAGGACCTACACAGTATGTAAGGCTTCTTTTGCTCGAGGAGGGAAAGGACTTAAGAGTCATGCAGTGTCACTGGCTCAGTAGGTAGCACACCCACCTCTGGGGCTGGAAGGTCAGATGGTTGTGGGTTCTAGCCGCACACCATGTACTTGGAATAATACCCAAAACTGACACTGTAGTGAAGTATGATGGGGCTACTGCATATCTGAAGTGCCATCCTTTGGATGAGATGTTAAACTGAGGTGCCCGTTTCTGATCACTGTCCAGGTAGAAGTAAAAGATCCCATGGCACTTATTGAAGAAGAGTAGGGGAATGTTTTTTTATTTTAACAAGCAACAACAACAAAAAAAATCCATACAACCAACTATTAAATACAAAGTAAAGCAAAAGAATATACATAACAAAAAAAACGTTCTAAGCCTCCACAGAAACTATAAAATCTCTGTCATATTGTTAGGAAAAATATAGTGAAAAAGGAAACAAAAAAGAGCATGTAGCCTCCGCTCTCTTGTAACAGCAAGAGCTATGCACAAGGAGTACTTAGTTCAAGCACTCTATGTTCTACTGAAATGTTTCGAAGATAGCATTGGCCAATGTTTACTTTCCTTTGCCTTAATGTCCCTTAGATCATTCTGTATACAGGCAATTAAGCAGGGCGATGGAATTGTTTTCTTTTGCAAGACACACTGGCATTGTGCCTGCCATATCCATCACTTTAGGCATGTACAAATCAAATTAAAAGTGCTGCAATTCCATTTGTTCTATGGGGAAGTCCTGTTCCTTAAAACCAGCACCTTGCATGATATATTTGGCTAAACTCAGATGCCTCCCCCACTGAGTGACCAAAGTGGACCAAAGGTCAGTAATACATGGACACTGTAAGTAAAGTTGTTCAATACTTTATTAAATGAACTTCTTAGTCTGGGACACACACTGTCTGACACCTGTTTGTGCTTATCATTGCCCTTGGCATTCATATGACCATGGGCCAATAACCATGCCACATCCCAAATTTCTTTGGGATTCTGCCATCTGTAAGTTGAGCCATGATTACCTTCTCCTCAACTCCATATGTATTGGATAAAAGCAGGGAAGACATAACATGGGTGCAAAGGACCCAAGCTTAAATTTTCTTTCTGTTTATGCAGAAATCATCAATTTAGTAATCTGCCACTGTTTTAGATACATATATACATAGATACTGTTGGCAGATAAAGGCTGCCATGCCCATCCAGTCTGCCCGTTTATGTTACCTGATGAAGTGGCCAGTGACCCCATCTGGTCACTGGCTTTAGCTTTTTCTTCCCATCCCTAATATTCCTTTATTCCTGTCCCATGCATGTTTGAAGCCGACCACTTTATGGGTGGCTACCACTTCCTGGGGCAGGCTATTTCATGCATCTACCATCTTCTCTGTAAAAAAGAACTTCCTGACATTATCCCTTATGTGGCCACCCATCAGTCTCGTATCATGCCGTCTTGTTCTGGCATTACTTTTAAACTGGAATATGTTATCCCCTTACACCTTGTTCATGCCCTTGAGGTATTTGAATGTTTCCATCATGTCATCTCTCTCCCTCCTTTGCTCCAGTGTGTACAAATTGAGGCCTCTGACTCTTTCCTTGTAATGTTTGTAATGTAGATCCTTCACCATTTTGGTTGCCATTCTCTGCACCATCTCTATTTTGTCAATGTCCCTATGAAGGTGTCGCCTCCAGAACTGGGCACAGTACTCACAGTGAGGCCTCAGCAGGGTCCTGTACGTGGAACTATCACCTCCCTTCTTCGGCTTGTGAGTCCCCTTCCAATAGACCCCAACACCCCAGTGGCCTTGCCCACTGACTTGGCCATCTGCCTTGTGGCCTTTAGGTCATCTGTGATTATGACCCCCCAAGTCCCTCTCTTCCTTAGTAACTGCCAACAGCTCTCCCCCCAACCTGTAGCTTGCTCCAGGATTCCTGCTCCCCACAGTCATGATTTTGTATTTCTTTGCATTAAACCTTAGTTGCCACACAACTGACCATCTCTCCAGCAGTTCCAGGTCCTTTCTCATCCTTTCCACCCCCTTTGAGGTATCCACCCTGTTGCAGATCTTGGTGTCATCTGCAAACAGACAAACCTTTCCCTCCAGTCCATCTGTAATGTCACTGATGAAGACATTGAAGAGGACTGGCTTCAGAACTGACCCTTGAGGTACCCCACTGTTCACCTCCCTTTCCTCTGATTGGGTTTCGCTTACCACTACCCTGTTTTCAGTCCTTTAACCAATTTTCAATCCAGTTTACCACCATCCTCAGGCTTCCTAGCTTGTTGGCCAGTCTCCTATGTGGGACGATATCAAAGGCTTTGCTGAAATCTAGGTAGGCAATGTCTACAGCCCTACTGCCCTTTGTCATCCAGTCAAAGAAATCTATTAGATTAATTTGACAGGACCATTCTGTGGTGAACCCATGTTGCCTGGGATCCAACGTCCCCATGACTTCTAGGTGCTCCACTATTCTTTCTTTGAGGACTGTCTCCATTATCTTTCCTACTACAGAGTTTAGACTAACTGGTCTGTAGTTCCCTGCATCTTCTTTACTACCACTCTTGAGAAGAGGGACATTTGCCCTTCTCCAGTCATCTGGGACCAAGCCAATGTCTAGGGACTCATTGAACAGGGCTGCCAGAGGGGCTGCCAGCTCATTCATTTCTTAGTTCCCTGAAAACCCTGGGATGTATGTCATCCAGATCCATGGCTTTGTCCACCTTCAGCTTTGCAAGCTCTTCTAGGATCCTCTCCTCTGTGAACGGACTGGTGTTTACCTCCTTTTCCTCTTTTCCTTTAAATTCTAGCTGTGGGCCTTGCCCATGCACTTTCACAGTGAACACTGAACAGAAATATTCATTCAAGATCGCTGCTTTCTCCCTGTCTCCCTCCACTATCTGTTCCCTGGCTCCTCGAAGCTTAGCTACTCCCCCCTTTGCCTTCCTTCTCTCACTAGTGCACCTGAAGAATGTTTTGTCTCTCTTTGTAACTGACTGAGCTAATTTAAGAATGCATTCCTGGACATAAGACATTACTGGATGGCCCTTGCCTCTAACCAACCGTAGGGAATTATTTTCCCACAAAAGTAACAAGGCTCGGCATTTGGATACAAATATCACCAGACCACATGACACAGGCCCCAAAGCAATAAGCCTTAGATTAAAACTGAAAACAAAATGCAAAAGTAGACTAAAGGATTAAGTAGGTTGAGCCCCCCCACCCTTGTCTCATGTCCCGATACATATGACATCATTTAATGGGGTTTAACCAGTTTCCCCAGAGTAGATGAAAAAAACACTATATACTTATAAATAAGATATAAGAACACAGGAATTAAAAATGTTTTAATCATAAAGACTCTGTTAATTCTGGACATTGGCCAGGTGCAGCATTTGGAGATTTGTGCTTCTGCCAGTTTCAGTTTATATGTCCAATTATATATGCCTATATCTCATATATCAAACTACAACCCCAGAGTACATACTGGCTCCAGAGAACATTTAACGCCATCAACCTCTGGTAGTGGCCCAAGACCCATGATTCCAATTAGTTTCCCCAAACTTTTTTCTTTATTAGGCCTGGAGCCCAAGGCCTGTCCAAAATCAGCAAAATGCTGAAGTGCATTATGTCCATCTGCAGGGCCTTGTACTCACAGGCAGATATCATCTAGATAAGCAGACATCTTACAGTCCGATGGCTTGACATAATATTTAGGCTCTGGATGGTCCTGTCCTGCTCTATGCTTCACAGGACTGGATCCACGCAGAAAGCATGCAATATAGGGCTAAGTGGACAGCCCTGCCTAACACCAGGTAACAGATGACACTGAATGCCCTGCTGCCCATTTACCAAAGGAGTAACAGTTACTCCTGCATACAGAATTTTTATCTATTTTACAGATTTGGTGGTATACTGTAGTATTCTAAGACCAATAGCATAAACCCATGCTAAACCTTATTGAAGGGTTTCTCCTGCTCCAAGGGTAAGAGAAGGCCTTCAGCATTCCATGCAAAACCACCATCAAAAACCTCACAAAGCAGTAACATATTATGCCGGATTTTTGTGTTAGGAATAGCACATGTCTGTGTTCAAATGAATATGCTGGATGCTGCTGCTGATAGTCTTTTACTTAAAATGTTGGTTAAAGGTTCATATCAGTGTTTAGAAGGGTAAGGGACCTCAAGTTTCCCAAGTGTCATGGCCAACATTCCCCCATCAGTAAAACAAGTCCATGTAACCCAACCCCAGGACACACCTGGAAGCAAGCTAATACAGCTTAGTGTATGTTTCCTGGTCAAAAATCAAAAATGAATACATAAAATAAATCATAATAAATAAAGGGGATGAAGCATGACAAGTAGTGTATGGTTGCTGTCAAGAAGGTCAACCGAACACTGGAGTACATCAAAGAAAGGTGACCAGCAGGGAACTAAAGTTATCCTGCCTCTTTAGAATACCTTGGTCAAGCACTATCTGAAGTACTGCGTACAGTTCTGGGTTTCCAAATATGAAAAAGAAATTGAGACAGTTGAGGGGGTGCAATGCAGGGCAAGCAAAATTATTGGAAGTATGGAAGACAAAAGAAGGAGAGACTGGAGGCCATTAGCATAGTCCTTTTGGAGGAAAGGAGGCTGACGGGGACCTGATCTCAATTTTCCATGAACTCAAGCCAAAGTACTATATGGCCTTGAACAATCTGGGCCTTCCTTATCTTGCTGACAACCCACTTAGGAGCCAGGGAACAATAACAACGTTGTTCCTCGGAGCAGTACTTTCTGGAGATTCCCTCATATACACTTAGATTAACTGGAGACCACAAATTTGCAGTAGCTGATCCACAATTGTGGAGATTACTCCCTAGTGGCATCCATATTGCCACAACTATCTTCTCCTTCAAGTCTTTCATTAACACCTGATTGTTAAAACAGGCTTTCCCTCCTTGAGGCCCTTGCACATGTTTATTTTTTTAAATCCCAGTTGCTTTTTATTATTACTGTTTTAGTTGGTTGATGTGCTCTTATTTTTGTGTTGATTTTGTTTTACAAGTGTGCTCTCTTGTTTTTTGTGTATTATAATGTTTAACTTTATTGTTACTCTGTACAAGGTTGCTTGGATTCTCAAAAATCCATTCCAGTGTACAGAAGTTGGAATCAAAAGGCTATGCCTGCAGTTCAATGGGTGGGAGCTACCAGCCACACCTCCTTCAATGAACTAGTTAAGCCAGGTTCCTCCAGCTTCCTCATTCGGAAGCATTGTTTCTTTGCTGCAGCCGGAGACTCTGCTGAGACTCTGACTCCTCCCACATGCACTTTCTCTCTTCATGTCTATCTGCTGTTTTCCTCTGTACTTTTGGGCTTTCCATTTGGTTTGTACCTTCAGTGGCTCTCTAGGTTAGTATTTTGGTTTTCTGCCTTTCCTATCTGTAGTTTGTGCTTCCTGCTTTTCTCTCAGTTAGCTACTCCTGATGCACTCGTGTCCTCATGTAACTCCTATGGTTCTATTTTTGGTTCTTGGTGTGCTTACTAGTTTTCACTGTATGTCCTACCAAAGTCATTCTGCTTTTCTGGCATGTATTCTCTCACTTTTTTCTATTTGCTGTTCATACCAATCCACATATAAACTGCCCTTAGTTTCACTGCATTCCTCCTCAGTTGAGTTTACCTGTTTTCCTAGCAAGGCAGTCGCTCTCACTCCTGCTGTGTCACTTCAGTTTGTTTTACTCAATTAGTCTGCTTCATTTATAACCTTAGTCTTAGTGTGTATACAGCTTTCAGTTTTTCCTGCTTGAAGCTGGGCTTTACCTATTATTTTGACCTTACCTTTGATGCACGTTCATCAGTCATTGTACTCTCCAACAATATCAGTCAGTCCACTCAACATTCATCATTCAGACAGAATCTTGCCCTCAGCGCTTGCCCTTTGGGTAGGCATGCTCCTCTTGAAGTCCATATCTTGAGCGTGAGTCCCTTGTCTTGGGTGGGGGTCCTTCTCTGTAGGCCGCTTGTCTCCTGCAGTGCCTCCTGGCAGTCCCACTGGTGATAAGGTCCAACAATCTGGGGGAAGCTTTAGCTGTGCAGACCTTCAGTCAGCAGCACCTCATAGTGTAGCATTTAAGATTTCAGCTGCCAGAGGATGGAGCCCTAAGCCAACAGGGGTTTCTTTAGCTGTGCAGGCCACATCGGCAGCACCTCTGAAAGCTACTCTCTCTCTCTGTCTACTTACAGTCCAACTAGTCTCATTCTGTACCCCCTTCCTTAAGTTTCCAGTCAAGGTTAGGCCTCCTAATGGTATCAAGGCTGCGTAATAGCCTTCCATCAGTCGCTACTCTTCTCTTTCTATATTTTGAGGGGTGGACCTTTTTCATTGAGAACTTCCTATTGCTGCAGAGATTAACTCCTGGCACCCCACAGCGTTATCCCATTAGAGTTCTAGAGAGAGGTATCCCTCTAAAAACTTGCCTTGAATTCAAACTCCAAATCAGCAAAGCTGAGAGCTGTCACAACAAGTACTCGTGCCAGGAGAGATGGTGACCGAGGCAATGGACTTCCAGAGATTTCCTCCACAGAGATTTTCTTTCTCTCCTGAGTGTCAAAGGCCATAATGTTGTGTATGTATTTAATTATAGCATTTACCCTAGTAGTAGTATTTCCACTGTGAGCTGGGGTTGAATGATAGCTCGCATTGCCTACAATCCTGCCATTCTCTCTCTCTCTCTCCTTCTGGAAATCATGCCTCTGTTTGCTATGAGTCACCACCAGCTTCAGTTGTCAGTCACTACTCTTGAAAAGTAAAGGTGATCATCCACTGTCCCATTACCTGTTCTTGCAGAACCAAGACAACAGAATTTCTGATACTAGAAATTCAAATACCAAGTTGAAGATACCTAGAGCTAGGACTAAGCTTGGTGAAATGGGAGTTTGTAGTAATGCTACTTGATTTTGGAATAGGCTAAGCACTGCCACTAGGATGGTGTTGATGCTTAACATGTTCCAAAAAAAAACCTACAAGATGAATTTACTTTCATTTGTGAATGTTAGATGATTTGTGAATGTTAAATGTTTGCAAACTTAAACTGCTGTAGATTTGCTAAGAGTAGATACTGACTTATATTTTTATATTCCTAGTTTTGTACGTATGCATGAAATAATTTATTTGTATAATAATTATAATTATATAATCGTAGGCGACCTTAACCTAAACTGGCTTTCTAAGGCAGCTGCACCACTAACATCATTCTGTGACATGCATGGGCTTACACAGCTAATAAATGAACCTACTAGAGTAAATAAAAAGAACCCTAAAAACAATACACTTTTGGACGTACTATTAGTGAGTAAACCTCACCTCTTCTCACATATTGGAGTACTGTTCAATGACTTCAGTGACCATTGTACTATTGCAGCAATTAGAACAGCATGTAAGCCTTCATCCCCTACAAAATTCATGCTGAGGAGATCGAAAAAGAAATTCAACATCAATGCATACCTGGATGATATCAAACACTCCACAAGATGGCAAGAATTCTATTTAGTGAACACTACGGAGATTGCACATGGTATTCTAAATGATATCATCACAAGTGCTCTAAACACCCATGCACCAGTTTCTAAACTACGTATCAAAAATAAAACCTGTCGTTGGTTCAATTCAGATCTTAAATCCACCCTGCTCAACAGGGACAAGCTTTGAAGAAGGCTCGAAAACTAAGTTAGCCACTGACTGGGAGCAGTTCAGAAAAGCTAGGAATCTCTGCACCAAGAAAGTAGAGACACAAAGCTGCATATTACATGGCTGAACTAGACTCATCATACCACAACCCTGCCAAATTTTGGAACACCATAAAAGATATAACTGGCAATGTCACAAGCAACCTACTCCCAGAAAAATTACATAGTGGAAATAGAACCATCATTGACAGAATAGAAGTCCTGGAAGCCCTTAATAATCACTTTACTACTGCTGGGCTAGCATTTGACTCCTCTCCAGCCAACCTACTGAGATTGCAACTAGGGATTAAGAACTCTGACGCAAGAGTGACTGACTCCACTTTCTCCTTCACACCAACCACGCTGAAGCAAGTTGAAGAACTAATATTACAGTTGGATACAAAAAAAAGTGCAGGTGCTGACTCCCTTGACCCCTACTTCATAAAAATTGCCATACATGTTTTAGCAGTACCGGTGACACATCTGTTCAACCTCTCACTACAGTCAGGAGGTATCCCATCAATCTGGAAAACCACGCAAGTTATTCCACTACTGAAAACTGGGGATCCCACAGACCTCAATAACTACAGACCAATCTCCATTCTTCCGGTATTGTCCAAATTACTTGAAAAAATTGTGAGCACCCAGTTAAGGGAATACCTAGAAGCTAACAATCTTCTAAACCCAGCGTAATCTGGTTTCAGAACAAAACACAGTACCATCACAGCTCTTGCAAAAGTCACCAATGACTGGCAACTTGAATTGGACAAAAAAATTGTGTTTGTGCTGTTTTCTTAGATCTAAGTAAGGCCTTTGATACGGTTGACCACGACCTACTCCTCTCATCACTGAGGTCAGTTGGGCTTGACACCAAATCCATTACATGGTTTTATAATTATCTTTCAGGAAGACCGCAGCAGGTAAAGGCCGAAGGAGATATATCCCCACTCAGACCACTTCAAAGAGGAGTACCACAAGGATCTATCCTTGGCCCTATCCTATTTGCAATATATATCAACAACATCGACTTAAATCTTTCCAAAGCCACTGTACACCTGTTTGCTGATGATACAGTACTGTATGTCAGTCACTCTTCACCTATTACAGCCTGCAAAGAACTACAAGCAGAATTCGACCTGCTGCAACATCAACTGCTGGGAAAGAAACTACTATTGAATGCATAAAAAACCAAGGCAATGTTTTTCTCCCCTCAGGTGCAGACAGGATACACTATCCCTTTCGACCTTCCTAAATTATCCACTGCCCTTGGTGAAAACCTAGATTATGTCACAAAATTCAAATATCTGGGGGTATGGCTAGATAATAGGTTAGACTACCTAGAGCATTTGGAAGAACTGCTAAAAAAACTCAGACAAAGACTTGGACTTTACTACAGAATAAGGCACTTCCTTACAAGTGATTCAAAAAAGAAGATGGTCCAGGCCACTTTCCTCTCAGTACTTGACTATGTGACTTTATACAGTCGCTGCTCTACTGTATGTCTGAACAAAATAGATACATTATATCACAGAGCCTTGAGGTTCATCACAGACCTACCTTACAGCACTCACCACTGTCTGCTTTACTCTGCAGTGGATGGACTTCGCTCAAGCTAGAAGAGATAGAAATGCAATACTATGGACCTACAGAGCAATATCGCAGCAGCTTCCAAAATATATCTCTGACTGTTTTCTACAAGCCACATCAAATAGTTATGCATTAAGAAGTCTGAACCTCATTACCCTCAAGGTGCCTAAATTCCACTCCCGACATGGTAGATATGCATTTAGCTATGTGTTATCCAATGGAACACAATGCAGAAGTCATTGAAAGTGAAGAAGCTTATATCTATTACAGCCTTCAAATATCTATATAATAGGATTTTCAAAGAAAAATGTAACTGCTTCCATCAACACTAGATTAACCTTCCATTTATAGATAGACAGGACAAGCTTACCAGCACCCATTGTGAAGTTACCCTATAGTTCACTAACCAGTGCCTTATTCATTTCCCATACCCTTAATACTTAATCTCCTCAACACTCCCAGCTCCTACCTCTCCAGCCTAACCTCTCCTCTTCCTTCTAGACCTACTCTAGATCCTCTTATTGCACCAACTCTTATGATTCCTCCCCCCCCTGTTCCCTACCCTGACCATTACTGCAGGTATACATCCTGCCAACTCCGACAGCCACAAACCCTCCCTTGGAGTCATATCTTTCAGCTATCAATACATCCATTCATATTAGTTTAATAATTTTTCTAAGGAATTCTCTGATACTTTCAACCCTTCATCAAAATGTGACAGTATTAAAGTGTATCCCATTACCTATTTTAGCGAGCTGGCTACCTCATGAATCATGTATATATGTATTATATCCTTGTTTTTCTAACATATCAATTTATGTGTTCTGTACTTGATATACTATTTCATTTCTGTTTTCTCAAATTTGTGTATATTCCGATTGTTATATTATTGGGATTTGTTGTATAACTCTCACTTCTGTCTTCTCAAAATTGTAAATATTCTGAATGCTATATTTCATGTAAATTGAACCTTGACCTTACCAGGTCCATCTTGCAAATGAGCCTTGCTCAACGATGTTCGCCTGGATAAATAAAGATTTGATTGATTGATTGATTGATTGATTGATTGTATGTATGAAACAGGATTCCCCTGAAAACAGGCTTCAAACCGAGTGTAATTCCTATATAAAAAATAAAAGTTTTACTTACCTGCTCTAATCAGCCTCTGTTTTCACCACCTGTTTTGCAGTTTTTTTTGGGTTCCTTCCAAAGGTACCTTTAGCCTAAAGAAATTATGTTACCACAGCACATCAAGGGGTGGAACCCCCCTGAAGAGGATTCATTTGCCTTCATGGTACCATGGCAGTGAGCTAGTTCCCTATGGGACACAGAATGTGAACGGTGAAAGTATCCACATATAACAGTTAAACAACTCACTCATTCAACACCTTCAGACTATCAATAATGTTGCACAAGCATAACTCCTCACTTTGGTTACATACACCCACTGAATTAAAAGGCCATCCCTATAGTTCAATGGGTGGGAGATACCAGCCACACCCCTTTCCATGAGCTGTTTAAGCCAGCTTCCTCCAGCCTCATCCAGAAGCATTGTTTCTTTGCCTGCCATCCATCCCTCCTCCTCCTCCTCCAGTGGCACACCTCTCTCCTTGGGGCTTCTTCCTAAGGTACCTTTAGCATAAAGTAATTGTGTTCCTATGGCGTCTCTAGGAGTGGAACCCTTCTCAAGACGGTTCCTTTGTTTTCACAGTACCTTGACAGACTAGCAGCCCTTTATGGGACAGAGAGTCAGAATGGCTGAAGTAGCCACATACTGTATAACAGTCAAACATCTCGTTCAAGTACCTCCACACTGTCAACAATGTTGTACAAATGTCATTTCTCACTTAGGCTGCCTATGCCAATTAATCCAGAAAATTTTGATTCTGACTGATTCCATTTCAGCTCCATTTCACTTAGCACACTGCCAACTACCCCAACCCAAACATTTACAGAAACCCTAGTAGTACAGTATGTCATCTGGTGGTGGCTTATCCCAGGGCTTTCTTAAAGCTGGCCACCACCAGGTCCCTCCAGGAGAACCAAACTTCTGAAGTGGGGTTTATAGGGGAGTAGAGGCCTTACCAATAATACACCACCTTTACCTAGCAAGAAGGATGGAGCACAGGGCAAGAAAGAAAGGTGTTGGACCAGGGACAGTGGTAGTGGTGGTGGCGGGGGGTGTTGGCTGGTGGGCTGGCAGACGGCACTTGACTTGAGTCATCCCAAATGGACTAGACAAAGCAAACTGGAGTTAAATTGGAGCATGTCCAAGAACCTAAGGGCTATGTTTTTAGCCATTATCATTCTTCATTCATCTCTTGGGGACTGAAAAGGGAACCGGAGTATGGGGTGGAGGTGTAGTGCTTGGCTAGCCATGAGTTCAGGATGGCAGGAGTACTGAGTTGAGACTTTTCAGGACTACAGGACTAGTTGCCCATTATACACACCAACCATGCATGCACATCAGGAATGGATGGAGTGGGAGCTGTGACCACAACTAAAGAAATTATGAACCTTCCCGTAGCATTCCAACACAGCAGCACAGAATGTAAGGGAAGCGATGGAGGGAGAATAAAGGAACCAGAGAGCTTAACCACGAGTCAGTGTTTCGGCAGCTGTAGCTCCACCAAAGAGTCGGCAAACCCCACATAAACAAATCTCCAAATGGCAGATAGTGGTGCGCAAATGAAGGAAAGGAACACAAGTTTGAAAAATAAAGCAATTTTTACTATTCCACAAGTGTTCCAAACATGACAGCAAATGCAAGCAGGTCTAGATACAAGTTATAGCAACAACCCCTAGCACCTCGACTACAAGTGTCTTCAAGGGTGAGGATGAAGGGCTTTAGTTGTTTTTGCACAGCACTCAGATGTGGATTTGGAATCAGACTGCGACTCCAATTCGGTATGTAACCAGACTTTAAAATATGATTTTTTGTCATTCTAGACCCAAAATCCAAATGCCAAAAATAAATCTATCTATCTATCTATCTATCTATCTCTGTCTATCTAGAAACATAGAATCTGATGGCAGATAAAGGACAGCCTGGCCCACCTAGTCTGCCCATTTTCCAACCTACATAAGCTCCAGATCCTAGATGATCTGCAGCTTACCTTTTCTTTCCTACCACTATGGTTGCCTTTTTTTCTATCCCATGCATTTTTAAATTCACCTATTGTTTTTGCCCCTATGACCTCTGCAGAGAGGCTGTTCCATTTGTAGGCTAGGTTGCCATCTGGTCCTGAGTACCGACTACGGGGCCCTCATCACAGCTAGTGGGGGATGACCTGGATCCTTGTGAGATAGGACCATGATCATTCACCCTTCAGTGGTGTGATGCCTCCACATGAGGACTTGGGCAGAATAACCAGTGACCTTTCCCCATTCCACAGGAACAATACTTACACCACCCCGGACCCTTCAAGACACTCTCCTAATACACAATATCCAAAAGCAGCCATGGAGACAGCAATACCATAAGCACAGGAAGTATTTATTTTTGTAGGGCGTAAGACAGGCAACTTTGGCTGCAAGAAAATAAGGTTAGGTCAGGCACTTATACAGCACCTTCCAGCACTAGTAACTGTATCAGTAATGCCATCAATAACACCCAATGCAACTTCCCCCAAGCTCCCACCCATTTGGTACCATACCTGTCCCAATGTCTTTTGGGGTACCCCACTACGGTGGCAGGCCTGCGATGCAGCGGGTTGGCTAGCATTGGGGCCCTAGATGAAGAAATAACACAAGGCAAAGCAACTTGGGATAACAGCAACATTTGCAATCCCCCTGGTGCCAAAATTGTACTTAGCTGACATGGTGCAGGTGCAGAGGATGTCCTTGGCTTCTTATCACTCTGGTGAAATCCTCTGGAATGCTTTGCAGGCAGCAGCTAGGGCAAGAGCTTCTCCGCTAAAGATGAACTGCAGCTCCATTGTTCTAGCAGGAACTGTTCGATGCAGACCTCGATCCCCGGCTGGGATCTCAGGCAGAACACCCTGGGGTGGAATTTCCTTGAACAGCAATTAGGCAAAAGCCTTTTGTAAATTCAAAAGTGAGGTCCTATGAGCTAAACACGAGCTCCAGACTCTCAAATGTCTTATCAGGAATCTCCACCACCCTCTGGTAGACTTAAGCAGCTATTGTAGCAAATAGGTCAGAAAACACAGCCCGAATTAGCAGCAATCCACTTGGGCTTTTTTGCAAACAGTTCCAGTTTCTCTTTTAATTCTTCAGCCCCAGCACTGTAGCTTAGTGCCTGCAGGAGTCTAGACAAGCCATTACAGCTTGGAGCTCTAGCCCTTGGTGCAGTCTCTCCGGGTCTCTCTTCTCCTTGGGGACTAGATTTTTGGTGGGCTTCTGGGGCTATTTATAGCCTTCTCCCAGGTTCCCTGCTGATTGGCTCTGCTCTTCCCTGACAAAAACCAGTCTTGTGTTTTTTTTTTCTCCTTTTCCTTCCTGCTGCAGCAGCGATGTCGCCTTTGTTTTTGCTCCCTCAGACCCCGCCACCAGTATTAAAAGGGCCAGGGGGAAAGTCTTTTTAACTGGACCAGTCCTTTTAAAGCCACACAGGGAGTGGGGGCTTACACTTACATCCACCACCCTTTTTGTGAAAAAATACTTCCTCATGTTTCCCCTGAGTCTCCCCCCCAGCCTCATACTGTGCCCTTTATTCTTGCACTCCTCTTTTTCTGAAATATGCTTCCCTTCTGAACCCTGTTTATCCCCTTGAGGTACCTGAATGTCTCTATCATATCCCCCCCTTCCTTTTCTCAAGGGTATACATATTGAGGTTTTTCAGTCTTTCCTCATATGTTTTCTGGTGCATTCCTTTCACCATCTTTGTTTCCCTTTTCTGTACCACCTCCATTCTGTCTCTATCCTTCCGGAGATGTGGTCTCCAGAATTGAACACAGTATTCCAGATGTGGTCTAACCAATTGTCTGTACAATGCCCCTCCCTATGCATCCCAGCATCCCTCCAGCCTTCCCAACTGCCTTCTCACATTGCTTGGCTACATTCAGGGTGTCCGTTATGATTACCCCCAGGTCTCTTTCCAGTTTTGTTGTTGTTAGTATCTCCTCCCTCATCTTGTATTCCTCTCCAGGATTCCTGTGCCCCCACTGCATGACCTTGCACTTTTTTGTATTGAATGTAAGCTGCCACACTCTTGACCACTGCTCCAACCTGTCTAGGTCTCTTCTCATTCTTTCCACCCCATCTGGAGTGTCCACCCTATTGCAGATCTTGGTGTCATCTGCAAAGAGGCTTCCCTTCCAGCCTCTCTGCGATGTCACTAATGAAGACATTATAGAGGACTGGCTCCAGTACTGAGCCTTATGTCAACCCGCTGGTCACCCTCCTGTCCTGGGATTGAACTCTACTAACAACCACCCTCTGTGTCCTGCTGCTTAGCCAATTTCTGACCCAATTCACTACATTGGAACCAACTCCCAGATTGCCCAAGTTGTTTAACAGCATCCTGTGTGGGATGGTGTCAAATGCCTTGCTAAAATGTTGGTAGACCATGTCCATGGCCCACCCCATCCCGATCAACTACCCTGTTTACATAGTCAAAGACATCTATCAGATTTGTTTAACAAGATCTACTAGTTGTGAATCCGTGTTGCCTTGGGCCGTGTGTCCCACTGGCTTCAAAATATGCTACAATCCTTTCTTTTAGCATGGATACCATTATTTTCCCCATCACTGAGGTCAAACTGACCGGCCTGTAATTCCCAGCTTCCGCCTTGCTCCCACTTTGGTGTAGTGGTACCACATTTGCCCTCCTCCAGTCCTTTGGCACCACTCCGTCCTCCATTGATTTGTTGAATAGGGCTGTCAGTGGTGCCCCCTAGTACCTCTCTGAGTTCTTTCAATATTCTGGGATGCACCCATCTGGACCCATTGCCTTGTCCATTTTTAGTTTCAAGAGTTCCTTTAGGACTCTCGCTTCCATGAATGAACTGGTGTTCACCTCTCCTCCATGTGTGTTTCTACCATCTAATTTTGGTCCCTCCCCCTCCCCCTCCCCTTCCCCTTCTTTTGTAAATACTGAGCAGAAGTATTTGTTCAGAATTTCTGTTTTTTCTAGATACCGCTCTGCACATTCCACCCCGTTTATTTAGCCTCACAATCCCTCCATTGGTGTTTTTCCTCTCCCTGATATACCGGAAGAAGGTCTTGTCTCCTTCTTTTACTGATTGTTTAGTTACTATATTTATTTATTTATTGACTGAATTTTGTTAATCGGGGTAGGCCCTCTGAGACCA
The DNA here is from genome assembly GCA_016271365.2 of Neoceratodus forsteri. Classification (NCBI taxonomy): domain Eukaryota; kingdom Metazoa; phylum Chordata; order Ceratodontiformes; family Ceratodontidae; genus Neoceratodus; species Neoceratodus forsteri. The sequence goes on from CM057456.1 coordinate 717,660,371, forward strand.
GGGGTGACCTGGGATTAGTTACAGAAAAGAAAGCACAAATATCTTATTCATACTAGTCCAGAAATCTGGGTGACAGTTACATGAAAAACATTTGGGTCTGTACATGTACCCATTTACTTATAGAGACACTGCAAGCCATGGTATAATATCTAGGACAAGTTATTAGTTACAGTCGTACAACAAAGGGTCATCAGTGAACAATAGCAACATTACTTGACAGTCGTTAATAGTGCAAGTACTTGATTTCAAAGTGCTAGCAGTTTATGCAGGTCAGGGGGAGCTCTATACAGTTTCAGGTATTTATGGAAAGGTTTCTCATTTTAAGGCGCACAGGTGCAGTTGTTTCCAGCGAGGAGGTGAGTTTTCAGTGAGTACTTGAATGCTAGGAGTGAGGGGCTATTCTGCAGGTCAGGAGGGAGGTTATTTCAGTACTATGTTATTGTGTATGCAGCTTTGCCCTGTTGCTGTGTGCATCCTTGATACCGTAACGGCCAGCTGGGAGGTTGTGCGGAGAGCTCTTGAGTGCTGCTTGTGAGTCACTAGGTTCATGAGGTGCTATTCTTTCTTCAGTTTGTGCCTTTGCACTCCTGACTGCTTTTCCCACTTCCTTCTGTTTTGCCTTCTACAGATCCCTGTCTTCCTCCATGTTTCTATGTAAATTGCCTGTTTCTTTTCTTTAACCTCTCCTTCCACTTCTTTAGAAAACCATAGTTTTTTCCCTTTGTTTTGCTTTGTTGACTTGCTTTACATAGAGGCTTGTTGCCTCTGATATGGCTTCTTTAAGTGTCTCCCACTGTTTCTTCACCCCCCCACCTTTGCCATGATTTTCTTGAGGTGTCCCCCATCTTTGTAAAGTCATCCCTTTTGAAATCCAGGACCCTTACTTTTGTGTGGCTTGACTCTGCTTCTATCTTCACCTTAAACCATACAGTTTGGTGATCACTGGACCCTAGATGGCTGCCCACTAACAGATCTGTTGTTCTGTCACTATTAAAGAGAACCAGGTCTAATATTTCTCCCTCCCATGTGAGCTCCTCCACTAGTTGTCTGAGGCATGCCCCCTGCAGAGCATTCAGAATGTCCCTGCTCCTGGTAGTGGCTGCTACATAGGTGTTCCAGTTAACATCTGGCATATTTAGGTACCCCACCAGCAGCACTTCCCCTTTTTCTGCCATTTTGTGAATGGTATCCACTAATACCCTATCTATTTCCTCCCCCTGTGCTGGAGGTCTGCAGACTATCTATCTATCTATCTATCTATCTATCTATCTATCTATCTATCTATCTATCCATCCATCTGTCTGCCTTTTAATCTATCTGTCTGTCTCTGTCTGTCTGTCTGTCTGTCTGTCTATCTTTATCTATCTATCTATCTATCTATCTATCTATCTATCTATCTATCTATCTAGCTATCCATCTATCTGCCTTTTGATCTATCTATCTGTCTCTGCCTGTCTGTCTATCTTTATCTATCTATCTATCTATCTATCTATCTATCTATCTATCTATCTATCTGTCTGTCTCAATCAATCAAACTTTATTTAACCAGGCAAAATCACCCTTGAGCAAGCTCATTTACAAGATGGTCCTGGACAATTAGGACACATACAGCTACTAAGCACTAACAGAGATGCAGAATACATACATTGCACAAAAAAATCACCAGATACAATACAACGAGAGGTTTTGGGGCTGGGGAATACATACAATGCACAACTATCTGCAAATAAAAATAAGACTGGGTATGCAAGGTTTCAACAATGGAAGGCTTTAAGAAACAGCTGTCACATCGTTACATGAACTAAGGGAAAGCAGGAAGGGAGAGTGAGGGTACCACATGAAAAAGGCCCCATGGGTGGAGGAGAAAACAAAAAGGGGTATGTAAAAGTATGATTACGAGTATGGACAGAACAGGCAGAGGGGAGAAGTGGACAGTTAAACCGAAGGTAGAGATGAACAAGGTGAAGAGCTAATCTATCTTATTTATTTAGTTTTTGTTGACTGGGAAAGGAAGACTAGATAATCTGTCTATTTTCAGCCTCATCCCAGGGGAAGGGGATACAGATGGATAACAACTGACACTGAACCAGATTAAGCTGTTGGTGGTATTTTTAGTGAAAAGGGGAAATTTGGCCTGGACACCTGGGAAATTGCCCCTACTCTTTTCAAGAAGTGCCATGGGATCTTTAACATCCACCTGAACTACCACCAGAACAGGCAGATGGGACCTCGGTTTAACATCTCATCCAAAAGGCTATCTATCTATCTATCTATCTATCTATCTATCTATCTATCTGTCTATCTGTCTGTCTGTCTGTCTGTCTGTCTGTCTGTCTGTCTATCTATCTTTATCTTTCTACCTCTGTCTATCTATCTGTCTATCTATCTATCTATCTATCTATCTATCTATCTATCTATGTCTATCTATCGCTGATATCAACAAGACTGAACAGAGATGTTTAATCTGGTGTCCTTCAGTAGGATGCAGGGACACACATTGAACCTCAGAGGTGGTTAATTTTGCAGTAATTTTAAAAAGTGCTTCTTCTCCCAGAGGGTAGTGAATATATGCAATAACAACCAGTAGAGACAGTGGACATGAAGACAGTACAGTCCTTCAAGGTAAGCCTGGAAACATTTCTGCTTACTAAGGGAATCATTGAATGCCCTGGGTAGTGGAGTTGGTACAGAACCCTTTGATATTAGCACATTTTTGCACAGCATCCTCTACTTATTCATACTTAAGCAATAAGGCACAATGGGGGGGCATTATGGTGGGATAACAGCCCGCCTTAGGTGGGTTGAAGCATGAGGCAAAGCTGAGTGCTTCCACCACCTGAGAAGGGCCATTAGCCCACAATAATGCCCCCTCAGAGTACCTTATTGCAATTATGAAATGGGTCCAACATTGTAAAAAAAAAAAAACATATTTTTAAAGAAAGTGCTTGTATTCTAATTTGTATAACTACAAACAGAAAAAATCTAAATGAACTGAAAAAAGGAAAAAATATAAGCTACTTTCAGCTACAGTTAATAAAACTATTAACATACCTGTCAGATCTAATTTTCAATGTGCCTCCGATGCCACCCACTGTAAGTTTTTTTCCTCAATCCTAACCCTTACCAGGTTTACAATGGTATTTCTAAGCCAAATGTCATGGCCGTCTTTTGTTCTTGAGAAAAAATTAGACTAAAACAGTATAAAATATTCTTATTCATATTTAGGTGGAACTAGAAAATTTTACCAACTAATAAACCTGCAAAGTGTCTGGAGTATTTTATAGTGAAGAAAAGGTAGGGTCAAATGTTTTGCCCAATTTTGTTGTACTGCTGCTTTAGTAAGTCAGTACATAATAATTTTACTTACAGTTTGCCTGAAAAACAGCCACAGACCGAGGCAGCATCTGTGGAACAGACAAGTGAAAAATGATTTGGGTGCTTCATGGAACAATCACTTAGTCAGGGGGTGTCACTCCATTTTATTGCTGCAGGGACAGACCTCTGCAGCCGTCTTGCTATCGGAGAGGAGAAAAGCAGCTCACAACACTCCAACCGAACAACAATTTTGGAGTTGCAATACTGTCACCCCACCAGTTGAACGAAGCACTACACTGTCTCTGTTCAGCAGACCAGTTCCAGCACTATTTTTTCAGCTTGCTGTCTATTGTCATGCCTGCTTTTAGTGACCTGACAGCTAAGTTCCCCGAGTAGTCACAGAGGCAAGTTACTCCTTTGAAGCATTTAAACTGTCTGCAGCAGTGCAATTAGAAACTTTTCCTACACTAAAAAAAAAAAACTCCTTTCCCCAGCCCAAAGCAAAAGCTAGCACAACAGTGATTCCTTCTCCTGATTGAACAGCCTACACTGGAAGAGGTAAGCACTTCAGTTAGTTGTACCAGGCATTTGTAAAAGGAAACCATTGGAAATCTTTTTGACCTGTTTTAACCTGTTTTAACATGGGATTTAGCATGTTCACTTGGTGGATTGTTAATTTTATTTTATATTGAAATGTGATTTGCTATTCCTCAGAGGGTAAAGAATTTATTGACATAACTTTCAACAGAGGATCAGCAAGCTAACACCAGAGGAGTTTCAAATCATATTTGTATCTCTCTCTCTCTCTCTCTCTCTCCTCCTGTCTGGAGAATTGGTTTATGTTAACCCTTTCAGGATCTATCTGATTCTTAGTGGCATTGGAACTCTCAGGACTTTATAGTTGTAGGAGTGGTAAATGCTAGGTAACTGATGTTTTAGGGAGTTCAAGGGGTTGCAAGAGGCATCATAAGGGATTGCAAAGAAATCACAGTGGTGCCATCTGCAACACCTGGCTACCCTGGAATGCATACCTCCCACTCTGCCAGGATCAAAATGAGGGACACTGCCCATTAAAATAAGGGACAAATGCTCAAAATTCAGGGACACCATTTTCACCTGACGTATAGTGCAGCATCACAATTTTTACATCTATTCAAATGCACACGACAACCTATCCTAAGGGGAACATTGTGTCACTGCCATTAATATATACAGTACTCTCTTGTAAAAGGCAGGCATAGGTAAACCAAAAGTTAATTGGCTGAACAGAATTGCATAAAAGCAGATTGGTATAGAAATAGCCCACTCACCAAATGTTTTGTAATTTTTTTTATATTTTTATAATATTTTTTATATTTTTACTAGTATTATTATATAAAATGCAAGTAGTACAGTACACATATGCAGATGTTTCAGAATATATCCTTCCTCAGTGCTTGTACTGTAAATCTAGAGACATCAAATATACATATAATTAATATCTAAATAACATAAACATCAGTTCAAAATTGGACTCAGACATATATATGATGTTCCAGTTTCATAACTATAACTCTCAATCCATTACTGTATTTTGTAACCTAAATTATAAAACAACTTAAATCCATACTTCCACTCCAAAAACAGTATTCTCTCATAAACATATATTAGACCATGCCTAATTTGCATCTAACCATAGTAATTCAGCCTAAATATTATATTGTGAACATTATGCTCTTCTAAAATGAAATACTTTTCTAGAGAACTTACCTTGTAAACTTTCTCTTGTATGTCTATCCTATTAGTTCCACAATTTATCATGTCTGAAAAATAGATCATATTCTTTTTACCACTGCTATTTCATTACTACTTTAGAAGTATTGAAAATAATCAAAATTCATTTGTAAATATCAACTGAACTTATAGCTGCTTTACCTTATATGCAGACTTCCACAAAATTCTTTTCAATGCAATACACCATTTAAAGGCTGAAAAAATAAATTATATTTCCTTTCAGACTTCGGCTTAATTAGCATTAAGCAAGTGTTCAAAATCATCAAAATTCAAACATAACAAAATACTGACTGCTTTACCTTGTAAGTAGGTTTGCATGATATTCTTTGCAATGTAATACGCTGTTAAAGAAAAAATGGACATCTGAGAAACACTTTGCAATTTAAAAAAAAAACATTTCTTAGTTTATGGAGTCATATGAATGGGGGAAGAGCCTTAAACTTTTTTTAGAAGTGTTTTGCACTCACTAGACCTCCATATCACTTTAAATTTCATGAAGGTGTTCCCAGCATTGTGCACACTTGTTTTAAACTGTCTTCAAGGCAGGAATCGGGCAAGGGGCCAAGCATGTCATCCTGGAGCATCCAAGCCTCCAGGTGCATGTGCAAATGCTTGAGCACCCAACCTGAGATATCAGCACCTAAGATAGGTGTCCTACCTGTAATTGAGTAAGAAGGTATAAAAAATAAACTAGAAAAAACTTATTAAATTCTACCAGTACCACTAATAATTCATAGTGGGGCTTTCTAATAAACAATTTTCGTTTACATTTTCTCAAAGTTACCTCCATCTGTTTTACCACTCTGCCGGAGGTTAACAGGGGGCACGGAGGTCATGCACCAAAAATGTGGAGTATCTTAGATAAGGGGAAAATTAAAATTTAATCTGTATTAGATCTAATCCACTTCCAACATGAATGCAGGATCAATTTAGGAGAGAATAATAAAAAAGGTTTTTATAAAAATGGTATGAGGTGGGGCGGTTGTGTAAATGGACTTTTAACCAAAACCTTTATCTTTAAAACACAATACTAAAAGAATTAAGACAGGAAACATTTTATTACAGGGTCTTATATAGGTAATTTCTAGAATCCTTGTCTATCCATGAATCCTATAGGATAGGCTACCAATCAATTCCCTCATTTAAACCATATATTTTGCCATTAGCTTTGAATCTAATTATATAATAAGCCTCTCTAGTAAGAATTTTTACTCTGTAGTCTCCCCCTCGTGGATCAGGAACCACTTTCTCTAAACCAAAAAAATGTAATTGTGTAAATCTGATGGTTATAATGAATAAAATGTCTGGTTACAGGGGATGTAACATCCTGTCTCCTGATATCACTTTTATGTTCCGCGATCCTATTTTTAAGTAATCTTTATGTCTTGTCAATATAAATCTTATCACATGGGCATTTAAGCAAGTAAATGACTACCATTGTGGAACAATTAATAAATTGTTGTATTTCAATATCCTCATCCCTGGCTGTATTTCTAACTTTTTAATTCGATATGTATTGTGATAGTTTACACAATGTCCACAAGGAAAATTCCCTTTAATTTGCTCGGTAGTAAAATAGTTTGCAGGTCTTATGTCAGGTACCTTATGGTTAGTCCTGACTAATCTGTTTCCCAGTGTCCTGTTCCTTTTTGCTACCATCAAAGGGGGGTTTTGAAAAGTTTTTTCTCCAGTTGAGGTTGCCTTCAAGATACTCCAGTGTCTATTTATAACCCTTTTTATATCATAAAATACATCACTGTATGTGGTAGCCATAACAATGCTATCACTTTGTGTTGTTTGTACATTTGTTCTTGTAGCTAATAGATCTTGTCTTCCCTTACCATTAACCCTTTCAATTGCCTTTGTAAGAATTTCCTGCTGATAACTCCTTTGTTTGAACCTAGTTACCATTTCTGTGCTAATTTTTCCAAATTCTTCTGGATTCGTACAATTATTTTAGCTCAAACTAATTGTCCATATGGTATGGACTGTTTCAATTTTTGTGGATGGAAGTTTTTTGCATGTAAAATACTATTTTTGTCAGTTTCTTTCCTAAAAAGATTTGCTGCCAGCTTGTCTTGTTCTTTATATATTGTCAAATCTAAATATGGGATCTCTGTATCACTATATTTCATAATGAAAACCAAATGATCAGTGCATGAATTAAAATACATGTTAAACTCGTGTAGCTCTGTTTCTGTACCTGTCCAAATGACCAAAATATCATCACTAAAGCACTTCCAAATGTGTACTTTATCCTTATATACATTTTTTTGATGAAAAACTTGTTCTAGTTCAAAATTGTTCGTATAAATATTTGCATACGATTGGGCCCTACTGGAACCCATCGCTGTGCATTTAATTTGTAGAAAAAATTGTTTCTCAAATCTAAAAAAGTTTTGCATAAGCACTGTTTCAGCTAGTTTCATAATGGTTCTATTAGATAGTTTCTGTTCAGTCCTTACTGAATCCAGAGTATTTTTCAAAGTTTCACACCCCTCTTTATGGGGTATAGATGTATATAAATCTTAAAGGTCCCAATATACAGCTCTTTACACATAAATCTGTATCATTCAGTGTGTCTACTAGTTTTACTATATCCACTGAATCCTTGATGTAAGTTCCCATTTGTTCAACCAGTTGGTCTAATATGAAAATCTGTAAAAATAGATAGTGGTTCCAATACTGAATGTATCCCTGAAACTAGCATTCTACCTGGGGGATCCCTTAGATTCTTATGGATCTTTGGTAAAATATAGAAAATAGTAGTAGAAGGAGAACTCCTATATAATGCATTTCTCTCCCATTCAGTTAATTCCTTGTCATCATATAATGTATCTAATAAGTTCTTAATTAGACTTTGAATAGTGTCATTAGGATCCCTATCCAGCTCTAAATAGGTTTCTCTATTTTGAACTATTTTAAGACAAATGTTCCTATAGTGGTCATAGTCCATTATCACAATTGCCCCTCCCTTGTCTGCACTTTTTATGATAATATTCTTATCATTTTCTAACTTTCTGAGTGCCCCAAATTCCTGTGCAGAGAGGTTATATTTTGTCCTTCTGTCTATATTCTTTTCCTTTTTTAAAAGATCCTCTATATCTTTATTGACCATGGTAATATAAATCTCTATCTGATGTGGTATTACCGGTGGTGTAAACCGAGACTTAAGTTGTAGTTTCTTACCCAGTACCATCTTTTTCTCTTGTTCTTGTTTAGAGTTATATTTATTTCTTTGTACTGAGGTTTTGACTGTGCTGGACCACAGCCATATTCTGAACAGAATTGCAGCCATGTTACAAGTGATTTCCAAAAATGAATAAAGCAGTAAAAAACCAAAAAAACAAGGTCGCAAATTGTAAGGAGCATCCTTGGCTATGTGTCATTACTGTGTAGACAATATGTGGATTATTAAAAATAAACAAAAATAAAATCCCATATTGTAGCTAACTCAACATTGGTATGCAGCTGGGTACCATCATAATACAGTAATTTCATACAGTATGTACCTATCATGGGGTCACCACTCTGATTATTATATTGCATCACAAGTGTTCCCCTTGATATGTTCTCCCTTGCTCAATACATATATTAATATCCATTTGATTATCGTGTCTATGTAGCACAATACAACATGAATTATGTGTGCCGCACAGTTTACAGTATCAACATTGTGCATATTAATAATTTTACAGTGTATCTATTTGAATCACGGAACCTGTCATATATAGAAACATAGAAACTGACAGCAGATAATGACCACTGGGCCCATCTCGTCTGCTCATTTTTCATTATGATCACTTTTGCTGCAGACCCAACTTGATCAACAGCACTGTCTCTTCCACCCCTTCCTTCCTTCTAAGATTCCTTTGTGCCTATCCGAGGCATTTTTGAAACCTGCCACTGGTTTCACCCCCACTGCCTCCCATGGAAGGTCGCTCCAGGAATCTACCACCCTTTCTGTGAAGAAGTACTTCCTCACATCTCTCCTGAATCTACCTCCTTCCAGCTCCATATCATGACCCCTTATTCTACAGCATCTTTTTCTCTGAAACATATCTCCCTCCTGCACCTTATTAACCCCCTTGAGGTATTTAAAGGGCTCAATCATATCCCAACTCTCCTTCCTTTCCTCCAGGGTGTACAAATTGAACTCTTTCAGTTTCCTCTAATAGGGCTTCTGATGTAGACCTTGCACCATTTTGACATCCCTCAGCTCTCTTCTTGTCACTTTCTCCTTTTCCAATTGTTCCTCTTTCCTCACCTTTCTCCTTTGACTGCTTCTTCCCCAGTCCTTCTTTGCTAACCCCCTGCTTCCTTGAATAACTTGCATCCTGGTGGGACTCTCTCCCCTCAAGATCTCCCTACTCTCTATCTCACCCTGTGGTGGCCCCCTTTCTGCCTTTCCTATTTCTTCCGTCACCCCCCTTGGCTACTTTAAATGTCCATTAAAGTAACATTTAATCCATCCACTGAGGACTATGATTCTGTCCTTGATGGAAGCAGGACATCACCTTGGTATACACTGTTATCCTTCCAAGTTGGCCCACAGTCCCCACTGTAGCCATACCTCTCCTCTCTGCACCATTCCTCTACTATTACTTGAAGGCCTTGGTGGAGTGTTCCCTCTTCTTCCCCATATAGTACAGGACGCACTTGCCACTCTCATTTTAAACACATAGGAAACACAGGATCAACCAGATAAATAACCTAATTTTACCAAAAATAAAATTTACACATAGAGCTAACTACAACAATTCATCTTTATGTTTAAGTCCATGAAACACCCATATCAAGTTAATGCATTAGCAGCTGTAATGGTTCTAACCAGAGTTTGTTATATTTGCTTGCACTTGCATAAATGAACATTGCTACACTAGTGGATTTCAGAGGTGTGTCACAGGTGGATCCAATGCAGGGCAGTCTGCAGTGGGCCCGCCAGTCTCAGGCCAATGATCAGGCTGATCATGACACTGTTTTCTGATTGCAGGGTGGAAATTTGGTACAGTATAAAGGAAAGAGCCACTCATATCATAGGGTGTCTCTATGTTTTCATCTGCATGACACCACCCTGCAAGAAGCTGAGCATTCTCATGATCAGTTCCAAGCTCCCCCATGAAGAGGAGACATGCAAAAAAAATTCCTTCCCACTGCCAGGTACAGTATCTCATCCACCTCCCAATCCATCCCCATTCCCCATCTGTGGAAAAACAATTCCCTCCCACTGCCAAGTACGCTGCCCACTCCTGATCCTCACTCATGTTCTGTCCATTGAAAAACAACTCCCTCCCACAGCCAAGTATCCTGAAAACCTTCTGATCTTTCTCCATGCCCTGTCTGTAGAAAGACAACTCTCTTCCACTGCCAAGCATCCCACCTTCCTCCTGATCCTTCCTGGTACCCCATCCATTGAAAAACAGCTCCCTCTCATTGCCAGGTATTCCACCCACCTCTCAATCCTTCCCCATGCCCCATCTGTAAACCTGTAAAAGAAGAAAATGGTGCAGCAATGACCTCTGTCTCCACAATCCCACCCTCCCACACCAATCCCCCTCTCAGCACTCACTGCTTCACCCCCCCACTCCAACCCTCCTCTCAGTACTCACCACCTCACACACCCACCCCATACTTACCTATTTGGTTCAGCACTGCTCCTTCTTGAACATCCTGCTTCTTCTGAGTTTCACTGAGAAGTGACTGAAAACAAGGTAAGTTTGATTAATGGCTTTTTAATACATTTTGAACTTTTACTCAAAAATTGTCATTTCATAATATTGCTACCCCAAATTTTCAACATGGCCTTTTTTAAACACACCACTTGAACCAGATAGGGGAAATTTTTCAAAGCGACCCCATAAAAGAATTTATGAACAAGCGTTGACATTTTTATTTTTCAACATTTATTCATAACTTTGCAATATTTTTACTTTTTACCAACATTTTCAACATACTCATGCTTTCTACCCCCATCAAATGAACAGGCATACGGCCAATTCATCACCATCTTCTTTGCCACGGACAATATGTTGTGGTCCATTTGGCAAAATTGTTTTTGTTGCTGTAACACCCAGTCACAGTCATAATGTTGCCAATGCTGCTGGTGACATTTCAGCCTCTGCCTCTGTAATACCATTGCATTTACAGCATCTACAATCAGAGAGTAGCACTCTGCAATGAAACATTTTTTTGAACTTCAACAAATGGTGGAATACACAGTGGCTCCTGTTCAAACAGTGCTTCTTTAACAGCATAAGCTTCTTTTAATTATTTGTTGCTTAGACAGACATACTGTACCACAACATAAATCATAGCAGCTTGTAGAGAAATGTTTTGTAGCCAGTGGTTTGTAAATCACAGCAACTTGCAGAGAAACATTTTGTAGCCTCGGTTTGCAGCACAGAAATCAGGGGTCAGAGAGAGTCACTTTGTCTGCTCCAGTGACTCCTTCCTCTGCCAATCACCATTCCCCAGCAGCAGACCTGACCAGCTCTTCTGCGGTGGTTAGCCCTGCCTCCTTCAACCCACCCAACCAACCATTGTGAAGCCAGTTTGAACATTCCAGGGTGACACTATCTCAGTGTGAGCCATTAAAATAACTTTGCTGACTGTTTTTGCTATTGATTTCTACTTAACGAATCAGAGTGTGCCCAAAAGAGGCGAGCAACAGTTTAAGCTTTCCACGGCTGCGTTGTTCCTGAGTGAGCCCCTAAAAAACCTTTGCTGACTGTTTTTGCTACTGATTTCCACTTATTAAGTTGCCCTGCTTTTGCTCTTTCCCATGAGTTTTCATCACGACTTTCTGTCTGGCAACCAGCATTCAAAGTGGCAAGTTGTACCATTACCTTTTGTCCACTCGGTATTTTGACCACGACTAAATGACCGCGATGTTTAGTCCAGGGACTTTTAGTCCGTTCATGAACGAACATGGCATGTGTCATTATCAAATCCCTCTCCAAAACCTAATTTTGCTGCTGTTCCACTAAACAATGGTCTGCGTCACATTTCATAAATGACACCTGTCATTCATATGCTGGGGCACAAAAACCCCATAAAACTAGTATTTTGAAAATTCACGGTCACAATCTAAGAAAACAACATTATGGGCCCAATTCTAGTACACATACGCCTGGCGTAACAGCAGTTGCAACAAGTAGAAGGGCGCAAGTAGCAACTTACGCCAGCAGTTGCGACTGGTGCGATTTCACAAAGTGGCTAGCGACATGTTACAGGCCGCTTGCACCGAACAGCAGTTATGCCGGCAGTTGAACCATAAACCCCCTGTGACATGGTGCTAGGGGGTTTATGGCAGCAGTTGTGCCCCATTCCAGAAGGGCAGCAACAAAGACCCCAATGTCAGGATTCTACAAGAACCCCCGGAGGAAACATACATCCTCTGAGGGTTCTGTAGAACCCAGTCCATGTGCCCCCCATGCCCTGACCACCCCTGTTGTTGCCCCAGTGGGCACTGCACAGAACCAGCTCTAGACTTGGGGGCATGATCTTGCCCCATCCCCCTACTGTACACACCCCCATACAGTAAGTGCCCCGCAGGACTGCCCACCCCCTGCCCTGACTCCCTGAGTAATAGCTGTTCACAGGGTTGCCCACACCCCAGCCTCCGATCTCCACAGCACCCCTGACAGGGTGAGCGCGAAATATCCCCACTCCGCAGCCTGACTTCTCGAAACATCAAGTTGCAATGTAGCAGCTGGATAAGTTCTGCAGTCTAGTGTCTCCCCACCTCCACCAGCTCATGCCAGTCCATCCAGCCTCCCTCATCTAACTAGCGACTGAGCCGCCCACCTCACATAGGCAGCCGCCGACCGAGTTCAGTATCAGTGCTGCATTGGAAAGACTCCACCAGAAATTAATTCTGAGCCGCCGCCTTTTCAGTACACTGTCATACTGAACTCCAGTTGGCAGCTGGCCATGGTGGTGAGAGGTGGGCTGTGCCAGTCGCTGGCTGGGATGGGTGGGGGTGCTAGGTGGCTGGCATGGCTGAGGGGGTGGGGCCACTAGACTACCAGGGCTTATCAGGATGTTTGCTGCATTTGGCGGCCAGTGACTCGGGGTCGGGGCACAGGTGGGGGATGACAGCCAGCCCTGTGGGTGTTTAACAATGGAGGAGTTGGGGCTGGGTGTGGGCAGCCCTGTGGGGCTCTATGTGGCACTTTGGGGGCTGAGAGAATGGGAAGCCCTGGAGCTCTAGATAGCACGTGGGGGCTGGGAGAATGGGACACTATGGGCTCTATATGGCACTTCAGGGGCTGGGGGTTTGGGAAGCCCTGTGGGGCTCATATGGCACTTCAGAGGGCTGGGGAATGGGATGCCCTGCAGGGCAGTTAATGTAGGTTTCGATGAGGGGTGGGCAGCCTGCAGGGCGCCTCTTGTGGCTAGCTGGGCGGGGCACTTGTGAACTGCATTGTGGCATCGACATGCTCACCAGGTGTGCCCGCGGTTCGGCGTGCCTGGCCGCATGTCACAAGTCACAGGACTTGGTGTGGAGACCTGCCCCTTCTAGAATAGGGCGCAGGGTCAATGTCAGTGCGGTGGTGGTGTAAGTGTTCGACGGCAACTTGCGCCACCCTTCTAGAATCAGGCCCTATGTGCGAACCTCTTCATTTCCCAGTCATAGCAATTTCATTATTATAACTCTTGTTATTAATTTGTTAATTATCACCTCTGCACTGTTCATGCCAAACACCTACATAGAAAATACAAGCAGGCAAGCATTCAGCATTGAAAAATGCTTTTTTCTTTACATCTTTTATGTGTGGCTGAACCAGACCTTTGACTTCTCCACCCACATCAATGCCATATTTTCCAGACTCCTCCCCAAGTTTGGTGCCCTCCGTGTAACAATTTATGCCTCCCTGCTGCTGCCAAATGTGAGATCATTCAGATAATAATTCTCCGTGTTTAGCTATTGAGATATTGTCTATGGTACAGCTCCCAAGTCCTCACTAGCTAGGCTAGACTCCCTTTTACATGGTTTTTGCCACTTTGCCCTTAACTATCTCCGCCCGATTCACCGTTATGACCTATACTCTATGTTGGGGTTGCTTTCCCATGGAACAGTGAAACTTGTATTCTACCCCATTGATGTTCAAATTCTGGTTTAACACTCTCTTCCAAACTATCTTTCCTCCTTCATCATGTCTACCCCTGTCTCTGAATATTCCCTCCATCATGCAAACCCTCACTCTTTCCTCACTTCAAGATACCACCTGTCAGTAGGACAGGCTGTGTTCCCCTGGAGGGTCACTGCCTGTTGGAACTCCATCCTTACCTCCAGTCCTCTACTTCACATTGGGTCCTAGAGACACAAGCCCAGGAACTGTTCAGCCCTTACCTATGGCTGCCCTCCCCCCAGCATGTAGCTGACTTTGGACCTGGACTTGGTATGCCTTAATCTGTCACTCAAACCCTCCATAGCACTTTATGTTCACTTATGGTTTTTCTATTTTGATCCCTACCTACCCAGTTCCTACAAAGTCTACCCTGGCCTCTTCCAGGGTGTTAGATAATTAAGCAATAAGGCATGACAAGGTGTGTGTTATCGTGTAATAATGTCACTTCTGGGGTGGGTTGAAGCACGAGGCGAAGCTGAGTGCTTCCACCACCCCAGGAGTGATGTTATTACACAAGATAACACACACCTTGGAGTGTTTTATTGCAATTATACAATGGCTCGATGTTATAGAAAACAAAAATAAAAATAAAAATATTTTTTAGTAGATTTTCAGTGAGGCAGTATATCTTTGTTTCTGAAAAAGAAAGCCATATCATCCATATGCTCATCCATAAAATCAGCACAGTGATGTTATTGTGTAATATCATCACTGTCTCAGGCATACACTGACCAATCAGAGTCCAGGAAATTTTCTTGCCATTGTATAATTGTGCATATTGTTTTCTTCTTTGTACCCCAATAGGTTTATTACAATCCATAGAGCTGTTTTACTGCATCTCACTCTGTCTTTTTCTTCTTCTGCTTTTCTTTTTTTTTTTTTGTAACTGGGGATTCAGACATTATACCATTACATCATGCTGGGTTATTGTGAATTTCATGTCCCATTTCCCTTGAGACAGGAATCCAAAACCTCTCATTTAGTATCCTGATATGACAACTTCATAATCCCCAACCCTCTCCCACCCTCCTATCTTAACTATTCTTAACTGTATTAAAACCTAAGTAACAGGCCTAATAAAGTGTTGTAATACAACACTATTATACTGCTAGATCCACTTCAAATCAATTAATCTCTGCACTGGGTCCCATATTTTATTATAAATGCTTATATACTGCCTTGACTCATATAATGAAGATGTTCCAGGGACATACAGTCCAAAAATAGCTTTGCCATAGAAAATATGTGGGAGGTTCCTTATTTCTCCAGCACCTTGCTATATTTCTTCTCACATTAATCAAAGCTATATGCATTAACATTTTAAGATTATTATTGTATTATAAATATTATATATAATATATATTATTGTATTATAGTATTCTGTCCATAGTTTCCCTGTTGTCCCCTCCCTCGGGTCACACCTGAAAATGAGCCTTGGCTCAGCGTGCCTTTCTCAGTAACCAAATGTTTAAATAAAAAAAAAAAGGAAAAAGAAAGATGCTCAGATGGAAGATCCTATTCCCTAGGTGGGATATTCAGAAATGCACCTGGCAGGGGCGCAAGCAGGGTGCAGTGCAACTGGGATGCGCCAGGGTGTGGACTGGGCAATATTCAATGGAGCTGCACCATGGCTCAGCACCATTGAATATTGCAACCTGGCCTCCCACATGGCGCAGTGGCACTGCACCAGCGCAAGTGGAAAGAGTGGAGCAGGGGGATGCGCCAGTACAAGTGCAGTTGTGCTAGGTGCAGGAGCTGCGATATTCAGCAGTGGATATGCAAATGGGGCCATAATGCATGCAAGGTGCAACTGGGGCCATGAGCATGTCAATATGGCCCCATTTGCATGCAGGTGCACCAATCTCTTGCGACTTGTGCCTGGTGCCCTACCAGGCTGCAGCCGTTGGAGACGGACGCCCCCTGCACATCATGGCAAAGTGCCCCAATGCCCGATCGCAGGCATAAGTATATTTAATAAATGTCCAATATCCCTGCTGGTCCAGTGGACTGCTTCCAGCCCGATTGCAGGCATTAGTATAGTTATAAACAGTCTAATATATCCCTGGTGGTCCAGTGGACCGCTTCCAGCCCGATCGTGGGCATAAGTATATTTATAAAATGTCCAATATCCCTGGTGGTTCAGTGGACCGCTTCCAGCTTGATCACGGGCATTAGTATATTTAAAAACATCTTACATTATCCCTGGTGGTCCAGTGCTACCCACCTCCCCACCCCACCTGCCCACTGAGCCCGCCACCCGCTCTCCCCAGTCAGCGGCGGGCGGCAGCTCCCCACCTGCAAGCCGCCCAGCCGCCCACCAACTGACTGCATACTGCATGCGGCTGTACGCCCATTAGTCCACAGCATGGGCCAATGGGCATGCAAACCGATGCTGTACCTAGACAGTCCAGATATGTGAATGGCTCCATTCACATATGGGGACTATGTGAGCTAGTACAGTCTGCATGCCTATTGGCCCGCTGTGAACCAATGGGCATACAGCTGCACAGGCACAGTCAGTCAGCGGGTGACAAGGTGGTTTGTGAGGAGCTGCCACCCGCCACTTACCAGGGGGGAGTGGGGTGGCAGGGCTCAGTGGGCGGGTTGGGGGTACCGCTGGACCACCAGGGATACTGTAAGATGTTTTTAAATATACTAATGCCCGCGATGGGGCTGGAAGCAGTCCACTGGACCACCAGAGATATTGGATGTTTTAGACATATACTTATGCCCGCGACTGGGCTGGAAGCAGTCCACTGGACCACCAGAATATTGGACATTTTAGACATATACTTATGCCCGCGATCGGGCTGGAAATGGTCCACTGGACCACCATGGATATTGGACGTGATTTTAACTATACTCATGCCAGCAATCGGTGTGGGGGGCGATGCTGACACCTGGTTCTCGAGCTCGCGGCCACCCACAGTTGGCAGCTGCCGTGGTTGTGCCCTGCAATACGGCAGCTCACCTGGGGGTAGCCAGCCCTTGCTGCTATCTCCTTTTGGCTCAATTTTGAGCACCAGTGTGCGGCGCAAGTAGGGGTTGCACCAGCATATGCACCGCACATCCCAGGCTGAATATCGGGATGTGCGGAATATGCATGGGCACGCCCCCCGCACTTGCGCTGCACACATTACTGGTATACCCCGGTGCATCGGGATCTGCGCTGCCTAACATCCCCTTTTGAATATTGTGCCGGGGTGCATCAGTGGGTTGTGCATGGTGCAACACTGTTGCGCCATGCACAACTCCTTTGAATATCCTATGATATTCTTCTGAAGATGTGTTGAGTATGTCAAGTCCTTTCTGCTGTGTTGCCATAGACCTCAGAGCCCTTTGGGGCTGTACTTCTTTTTGGTTCTCACCACCTTTGGGGAGCCCATTAGATTTGATTCTTCCATTTCAAAAGAGAGCTGTGAGGGGGTTCTACTTTCCCCTTCCATTGTCCTGAGAGTTTTTTTTTTCTGGGTAGAAGGACCTCCCTTATCTACACCCCTTTCTGATTTTTTCAGAGCTTTCTGTTTTAGCTCTGATTTGGGGAAAAAAACTATAATTTTCCATAAATTCTTTAGGCAAGTAGCCATTTAATCCAGCACGTCTCCACCAATTCCTTGTTTGTGTGTTAAAACATGCTACTGTCAGGGACCAGTTACTGTCCTGGAGAACTCAGGAAAGCTCCATCGCTTGAAATGCCCAGGTACAGTATTTATCAAATGTTAATATTAGAAGTACAGTCTGACTTTTGTTTTAGTGTTTCCATTTTCCTTATTTCTTCACTTTATGAGGAGTGTGGGGTGAGCTCAGAACTACTCCCTACTCACCACACAATCTTGCCTGCCCCCCAGTTTTAAAAACTTCTTATGTCAAATTAGAAGGTTTAGGTATCATTAACAGTCAGAAAAAAACAGGTCCATTATATCCATTCCCCGTTTTGTTTCATCTCCTTTTTGTACACATTTTGTATTGTACCTTGTAAACTGCATCTTATGCTGTATCCACTCCAGTACTGTACATATGCACATTGTGCACTGTTTTCTGTCCTACAGTATGTACTGTACCACCACCCCCCACACCCCACCTCATCACACCTGGACATGTGCTGCTTGCAGATCAGTGTGTTATCTCCTGGTCAACAATTTAAAATAAATAAAACAATACTTTTTTTTACTTCGTATGCCCAGAATGTTATTTTCAAACCCAAAAGCCTAAGTACTAAAGCATCAGCAGAGGTTATCCAAAAAGGGCATTGGCAACAAAGTTATTTATTTTAAACCACTACCAAACCTTTTTAAGTGGGAATACCAAAAGCAACTACAAGAAGGTAAGTGTCATTATAAGGCAGTATAGCCTAGTTGTTAGAGCACAGAGTGGTGAAATTGGAGACCCATCAGACCTGGGCTTGAAGCTCACAACCTTCATTGTCATACTTTGTGACCCTGAGAAAGTCACTTAACCTCCCTGTGCTGAATTCTCTCCTCGGTCACACCTGGAAATGAGTTTCGGCTCAGTGTGCCTTCCCCGGCCAAAAAATTTAACTAAAATAAATTACCCTGACAATTCTTATGATGTTTTTTTTCACTTCTGGTTGTAGACTATTCTCAAAAAAAGGAAAATGTTTAAAACATTTTACACTCTTGAAATCTGTACCTCTGACACCTGTTGCTATATGAAGCTGCAATTTTCATAGTTCGTAGACTCTAGCATCATCTATAAAACCTGGGAATTTTAGCCACAGTTATAAGTAAGCAAATATCAGGATTCTATATAGATGTTACTAGCGAGTCCTAACTATGGAATGGCAACTGCACTCTAAAAATGTGTATGTGACATGCAGTAGTGACATTTCAGTGCACCTGCTTAGATTTCCTGTGTAAGACTTCAATGTAGTTTGATATTTATGTGTCTCATAATGTCACTGCCTATGTTGGCTTTTTCCCAAATGTAATATTTGACATTAGAAATCATTGTAGATAGGCCAGCCCAGTGGAATTGAGAACTGAAGCACTGGACACCTTACCTACTGACATGCCCTTGACCCAAGTCCAGGAGCCAGCCCATACCACTGGGGATTGGCCAGGGTGGGATGGGATTGAGTGTCCAAAGGACTGCTCTCCTCTCCTGGAGAGGGGGGCATTTAATGGTGCCACCTCTAGACTACTAAACATAGAGGTGTGGTGGCAGGGTAGTCGGTGTGGCTCAGGAGGGGTGATCTGGCATGCTGTCAGATGGGGCAAACCAGGAAGAGGAAATTCCTGGAGGTTGGAGTATGTAGCATGACCCATCACCACACTCATGCTGTTGCTCAAGACCATCCCCATCTGGATTGTGCTCCAGAGGGGAGAACATATCTTCCCCTCCTGGCCCACAGTGGGGGTAAATCTTCAGGGAATCTTGGGGTGAGTCCTGTGGGAGGTAGTCCCCGATTGGGCATGGGTGGGAGTTGATGGCCACCAGCACCAGGACCAGAAAAAAACTTGATTAAAAAAAAAAGAAAGAAAACATATTGACAGATGCCTAAAACCAACAGTTATGTTCTCAATTTTATCATGAAATCAGTTGCTTTGATTTTTTTAAGCCTCAATGTAATCAGTCCAATCCCTAATGGTTAGTACATGCAGTCCATGTAGAGAGATAGAAAACGTTTTTTTTTTTTTTGACTTCCACAAAACTGAGATTTGACATTCTCAACTACTGTAGGTGACATCTGTTGTCATTTTGGCAATTTACAGTAGTGCCACTGCTGTCACTCGAACCTTGTCTTGTTATGCCCAATTGGGGATGGATTTGCAACCACTTCACAGGTGGTTTGTTTTTGTGCATATCTCCAAACCACATGCATACTCTAAAAACTCAATCCCTGTAGTTGGCATTATGGGTATGCAAATCTTTGTACACTGCAGGCTGACAAGGCTTTACCACAATGGGTGTCACCTTTTAAACAGTCCTGTACAGCTGACCCAGTATGGGCTGACAATGACATACAGTGTTACAGACATGTGTTTGATCCAGTTAGAACTGGCATTGTAAACAGCTGGGAAAGGGTGTGAAACTCCATGAAAATGGCCTACAGGGCCATGAACAATGGTATGGTAGACCTCACAGGGCAGCCTTAGTCTTCTGCACCCCCCCCCCCCAGTTACTGCTTGTCAAAAGCAGTGGAAACAGAAGGCAAAGCACTATGGCTTGAAAAAAGCCTGGTGATTCAAAGGGGGGACCACTAACTGATGCTGGATGTCAGAGATTGGGAGGGAGGCACCACAAGACCGCCATGTTTGGAGAAGTGAATATGGTGTGGGGTCCACAGGACTACCAAGAAAGGGCATGGGGGGAAACAACTAGAATCCATTTATCTAGGGGTGGGTTAGGGAGAAGGGACACATTTGGGCAGTATGCCTGACTGCCCAGAGCCACACCAGGTCTCAGCATGGCATTTTTGTCAATCACCTGCTGCAATGCTATGCTACCTCCTGGTCACAGATATACACCAGCCTGTTAAAGCATCAGTGCAATGAAATAGGGCAGAAAATTTGACATTTTTTCACTAGAAAAGATTTCAGACATATTCCAGTTTTATTTGTGGTAAAAGTTTCTATTTCCACCAAAATTTTGAATATTTAATAAATGTTTTAATTTAGTTTTTTTCTCAAGAAAAATAGATGGCCACCACATATGGGCTTACAAATAGCACTGTACATGTGGAAAGGATTAGGGTCAAGAAAATTATGGTGTGCAGCATAGGAAGTACCTAGAAAAGTAGATTTGACAGGTTTGCTAATATTTATAACTGAAACTTGTTTTTGAAAATCATTTTCCATTTCACTGCTGCTTTAAGAGGACCAGTTTTGGGGCTTTAATTAAGCCTCCATAATAAACTTTACCTACTCTGGACTGAAACAGACCACTTTGTGGAGTTTTTAGTTACCAAAATACTTCAGGGGAAGGGATCATAAATTCTCCTTTGCTGTCCAATCCCTTCCCCTTCCTGGTGCAAATTGTAGCTAGCTCTAACCCTGTGCTGCCCCCACACCCCCACATTTTATGATGTAGGAGTTTGTAGAGTGTGGTTTCATGCTGCATTGATTAGAATGGGAGTGAAGTTTACAATAAATATAGTATAATACATTATGAACTCTGTTCCCATTCTAATCAATGCCCCTGTGCTCCACAGACTCCTACATCATAAAATGTGGGAGCACGGGGACTGCATGGGGGTAGAGCTGGCTACAATCTGCACCAGAAACAGAAGAGTTCGGACAGCCAAGGAGAATTTACAATACCTTCCCCTAAAGTATTTTGGAAACTAAAAACTCTGCAGAGTGGACTGTTTCAGTCCACAGTAGGTAAGGTTTAATATGGGAGCTAATGGGGTTGCTAAGTAATGTACACAAGGGTTGCTCTTTAACAAGGCATTACATACTGGATATTCAGTTTGCATTGTGCCTCTGTCACAGTAGTGATTTCTCACCATCTGATCTCTGGCCCTTCTTACAGTCCTACTGGCCAGAGGGAAACATAGATAGCCACACCCATGGCTTGTGGACAAACTATCTTTAAACAATTCTGTCCTGAATTGGTGACGGCTGCCATTTTGTTGTGCCTCTGAGCACTGTCACTAACATTCCCTTGGGATTCTCCTGTCTGTCCAACCTCTCTGTTGATTACAGGGGTACTTCCAAGCAAGAAGGTCAAGAAAAAGGTAAGGAGGAAAAGAGCTGCCTTTACGAGGTACAAGAAAACGGGGAGGAGGTGGACAGGAAGGAGTACCTGAAGGAATCGAAGGACGTGACACGGGCAGTAAGAGGAGCCAAGGCATCTACGGAGCTCAGGCTGGCACAAGACATTAAGAAGGGGAAGAAGGACTTCTTTAGGTACACCAGGGAGAAAATGAACTGTAAGGACCACATAATAAGGATTAGGAAGGAGGGGAGTTGGTGGGAAGGAGGGGGCCATAAGGCAGAAGTGCTAATTGATTACTTCTGCTCGGTATTTACTAAGGAGAAGAGGGGGGTGATAATCAAGGATGGAGGAATGGCAGAAACTGGGGGGAAGGGGTGACAGGGAAATCATGGAGGGCAGAGTTCTGGAGAGTTTGAGGGCATTGAGGCTAGACAAGGTGCCAGGCCCAGATGGCATCCACCCCAGGGTACTGAAGGAGCTGGCAGAGGTCTGTGAGGGACCTTAGGCAGACCTATTTAATGCCTCACTATACTCAGGGTGTGTACCTCAGGATTGGAGGATGTCTCATGTGGTGCCCCTCCACAAGAGTGGCCCCAAGGATGAACAGGGTAACTGCAGACCGGTGAGCCTCACATCCATCGTGGGTAAGCTGATGGAGACTATCCTGAAGGAGAGGCTGGTGGCCCTCCTGGAGGCCAAAGAACTACAGGATAGCAGATAGCATGGCTTCACATGTGGCAGATCCTGCCAAACCAACCTGGTTGAGTTCTATGACTGGGTATCTAGGCAATTGGACAGGGGCCATGCAGTGGATGTCCTGTACCTGGATCTCAGTGAGTCATTCAACTCAGTGCCACATGGAAGGCTGGGTTGTAAGTTAGAAGGCACAGGGGAAGGTGCGAAGCTGGTGAGATCATTAGGGAACTGGCTTCAGGGAAGGCAACAGAGGGTGGTGGTGGGTGGGGTGCTGTCATCTCCAAGGGTAGTGATGAGCGGTGTTCCACAGGGTTCGGTGTTGGGACCAGTGTTGTTTGGGATATTCATTGCAGACATATCATTGGACGTCAAGAGCAAGATCTGTCTGTTTGCTGATGACACCAAGATGGGAGCAGTGGTGGACGACCTAGGGGGATGGCAGGGGTTGAGGGATGATCTGGAAAAGTTGAAAACCTGGTCAGACACCTGGTAACTGGGGTTTAATGCCACAAAGTGCAAGGTGCTGCATTTTGGGGTGAAGAACCCAAGCAGAAGTTACCAGCTGGGTGGAGTGCAGCTAGCCAAGACAGAGGAGGAGAAGGATCTAGGGGTGCTCATTGCAGGGTCAATGAATAACTCAGCACAATGTAGGAAGGCAACTGCAAAGCCAGCAAGGATACCAATTTGTGCTGATTGTGTTAGTGATTTTGTGATGTGGATGGTCACCTACATACTGGGAACTGGACTGAGACCACCACAACTCATTTCACTCAGGCTACTGAATAGCCCTAAGGTGACAGTGACTTACAGCCACTACCAACCTGTGCTGGATTTGAACCAGTGACCTAGAGGTGAAAGGCTTCTTAACCAGCTTCCAATCCACTGAGCCATCCAGTTCCTCACCATTTTAAGTATGCTATATACCTTTCATGGGGGCATTGCAAAAGACAGAAATGCAGAAGACTAAATATCAGGAGCCTGAGGCTGAGTTCCCAAAACTCAAAATCCCGACACTCAGTAATTGCCCACAATGGAGTTTGTTATTTAAAGTAAGAGGGTGGGGAGCCTCCCAAAACATAACAGAAACCTCTGCTGTGGCTAATACTGAGTGTCGGGATTCTGAGTTTCTGGAACTCAGTCTCGAGCTCCTGACACTTGATCTTCTGCATTTCTGTCTTTCGTAACAAATCCCCTTTCCCTGGGATGCATCAGGAAACTAGTTATTACCAGCTCAGTATGCTTTTCCTGGTAAAATGTTTTAAAACAATTAATTGATCAAGGCACCAAGAGTATTGTAGGTAAGCTTCATGATGGATTTAACTTCTCTTCCAGAGTGATAGTCACCTAAGTTCTTTTCCAATGACATGACCCTTGTTTATTACATAGAAACATAGATATTGACAGCAGATAAGGACTACTTAGCCCACCTAGTCTTCCCAACTATTGTTAGGTTCCATACCCTCTGCAAGAACTGTTTCAGAAGGTCTTTGTCTTTCAACATGCTGGGTTTGGTGCTACAGCTGGGTTTCCATCATCATCCTTATTGACAGCATTATCAATGACTTCAGGCCCAAAGCCAGGTGGAACACAGGGTTCTGCCTGAGGATTTAAGATCACATAAGTGGGTGTGATAGCATTACTCCTCCTTGGTGTTAAGTGATGAAATTCCTAAGTCTCATGACTCTGAACATACCTAGGTACTTCAGGGTAATAGAACTGATACTTGTCATCTAAAATATTGTTGACCATATCAAAACTTCTTACTGGGCTAGCAATTAGGTTTCCAGGCTGAGAATCATGGGTTCTCCATCTGTATTTATTGGGATATTATACAGTGCTGCACACAATTGGAGAAACTAGACCCACTCACCAAATTTCAAATTGAAAAAATACATTTATTTCATTAATTCGGGTATATAGATCTTTGATCAACGTTTCGTAGTGTACTCACTACTTCATCATTGTGTGCAGTACAGTTCTGCTAGAGGGTTATTGGAGCATGATCCCTCCCAACATCTTTATTTGTTTTTTAAGTACTGGGTGGGCCACACTGCCTCCTAGTGGTTTGCCTGAAGATATTATACTGTGGCCATTGAGCTGAGGCTCAGTAGCTCCTTCCTGGTGACTGGTCATTTAGACAGTAAAGGGGGTGATGGGTTCTCTGTTTTTCTGTTTCTGGCAACAGCTATCTGATTGAAAGGAGATGGTTGTGGTGCAAAGTTCTTACTACAGTATTTCCTTTTTCTAGGTACAATCCATATCCTGACAGGTTTAGTAGCTTTTCTACAATTACATATGACTTTGGTTAATTGGTATGTGATTTTTGTGTTTTCCAGGGACTCCAAGATTTTGTGTTAATACTCCAGCTTCTAGCGTTGATTCCAGCAAAATTTCTTGTTTGACTACAAGGTTGCAAGCATGTTCAGCAGTGCTCATTTTTTTTTTTTATACTTTCTATTTTTCCTTCCCCTTCCTCCAGCTCTGATATCCATGGGAGCACCTAGGGGGTCATCCCTCTGCAACCGCCTTACGCGATCTGCCCCTGTCACCCATGGAGGCTTGGTTTACCCCCTGGGTGGGGATAAGGTAGGGCCCAAACACCCCAAACATTCTGGTCTCGTCGGTTGAGGGGTGCCAGGAAGGCAGCTGCACATTGAGGGAAAGCTTCGGTGCTCCGTCTCCCTCGGAGCTGGAAGGCACTTCCCCCTTTCTGTAGGGGAGTGGCCAGTGCCCCAATTGCAAGGCATTTTTTCCACCAACGTCTGCCACTCCCAGCCCTTCTTTCACACTCCGACACTTGCTATGCCTCCAGCTTCCACCAGAGGACAGCCAAGCACCGAGCAGGAGCCCCCCTTCTTCCCAGGAGAGGAGAGCTGTCCTTTGGATGCTCAATCCTCTCCCTCCCCTGCCAACCTCTGACTTCCCAGGCTTATTCCCGAACCCGGGTCACTGGTGTGATGCAAGGTGTGGCATCCAGCACCTCAACCCTCAGTGCCGGCCGGCCCAGCAGTGCTCAGTTGACTCTTTCAGACTGTGGACCACCGTGTGGATAATATGGCATGGTGCAGGATTTCTCAATGTCCATCATCCCAGATAGTTCATTAATGAGGCAACTTTCAATGTCTCTGTTCAAAATGTAGCTTTTTGGGCAGGTCATAGTGGACAAAATAGTTATCTCAAAGAACTTTGACCACTGTTGTTGCTTTCCAATCCTTGGTAGGATAAGCCTGGGCATAGTTAGATCTGTCACTATGAGAATGTTACTAATACCTTTGCAGTCAGACTTTAGACAAGCAGTCCATCCACATGAAGTCCAATGGCCAATGGTTGGTACTTTAAAAACAGGGTCTGCTTTCTTTTTTAAAGTCTTGAGGCATCAACCACACTGTCTGCAGTGTCTGTCATCTTCAATTAACATATGGGACCAGAAGAAATGTGCTTAGGCCAGATCCAGTATCTGTCAACTTCAAGGAATATCATGTCCTGATGCAAAGCTCTCATTGTGTTTTTTTAGACTGTAGTGGGGAAAATCAGTTCTTTCCTATGGAATGATGTTTCTCCCCGGGTCATCTGGTGCAGTACTCAATTTTTCATGATCGACTTACTCCATTCTCTCAGGAGGATGAAATTTGAAAATGGAAGCATTTAATTGCTTTTTCAATGTGAGGGTGATGTCTCTCAAACTGAGGTAAGGCCACTGCACATGTCACATGTCTTTAGGACTGATATGGAGCAGGCAAGGTATTAGTTAGAGTAACACATCAGGTGTACACCTCTGATACACCATCCAGATAAACTCCAAACAAGTTCACAGCCCTCTTCTTGTTTGATTTGGCAGGCCAGTCCTCAGGCTCTGCTGGTAGACAAATGTCCCTCACTCCACCCTTGGAGGCATATGCTCAGAGTTGCTCAGTTGGCAGTTGGTGATGGAGGCAGCTGGACAGGGCATCAGCATCTATATTGTTCTGGTCTGCCATTACTGAAGGTGAAAACTGCAGGTGAACAGTGCTGTAGTACACTTCTGTCCAGTGGCATTCAATTTCACAGTGGTCAGTATGTATGCAGGTGGGGTTTTGTCTTTCAAAACTATGAACTGGGCCCCAAAGATATAGTCATGGAATTGGTCTGATGCACCACTGAACTGGCAGCCAGTGGAGAGCATGGAGAACTGGCATGATGTCCTTGAACCAGGAGGTTCTAGCAACCAGGTGTGTTGCCACATTCTGAAGTAGCTGCAAGTAAGACATCAACATTGCGGATAACCTGAGGTAATGAGCATTACAGTAATCCAAGCTAGATGTGGCTAAAGCATGTATCAGTGTTTCCAGATAAGTTGGTTCAAGATAGGGACAGCACAGCACACTGTAATATGTGTTATTTATAGCTCCATTTAATTGCATATTGCAATAATCAGGATCACCGGGTGTAAAGATGTACATATGGCTAATGTAACATCAGCCCACAAATGTTATGTTCATGATTGTAATGCTCTCTTTATGTTTGAAGGCTGCTTCTTGAATAAAGTTGACTTTCAAAAAAAGCAGTAATTACTTTTTACAGTTCTCAGCTTAGTCTATGCATGTTTCATGGTTAAAATGGGTTCATTGCCCTTATTATTTCCATTCAGATGTTCACTGACATGCTGTGAGTTGGTTTAAGGGATCTGTTAACCTGCTTAGGAGGCATAAAGCAGTTCATTTCTTATTTTCAGTTAGACCCTGCTCATGGAGGCACATAGCTATTTCAGGAAAATTGCTATCCAATATAAGGCTTAACCCCTGTGCAGTTACATAACAAGAATATTAATTTTACCTGCTTGTAACAATGCTATACCCTAATGCTAACAATGTATCTGCTTGCAGGATATTCTATTGCGTTAAGAAGTAAAATGAATAAAATATAATTGAAAAAAGGTTATTTTCCATACTTCATGATTGTTCTGATCATTCCATCTGCACTATTCTGGAACTCAGACTCCTTCAAGTATGCAGTGTGCACAGTGGTATGCATGGGTAGAGTTTGGTGATACAAGGCTCCAGCCCTCAAAAGACACATCTGAGCTGACTTAAAAATATGTTAGTTTTGGTCCCAGTCAGGACAGGTGTCTTGTCCATGGTTGGGATGTTGTCACAAATTAATGTCAATGTCTAAATTTTCTGTGGTACTTCCACATGGAGCACCTTTGCTGCAGCTACATCCAAGAGCAGGGCCATTCTTGATGCCCTACAGAGGGCATGCCTCAGACAGCTATTGTTAGAACCCACTCAGGAGGGACAATCTTAGACCTGGTACTCTCAAATGGGGATGGAGAGAGGATCTCAGATCTAGAAGTGGGTAGCCATCTCTGAACAAGTGTGGTTCATAATAAACTCAGCTGCAGAGTCAAGCCATACAAAAGTCAGGGTACTGGACTTCAGGAGGACTGACTTTCTCAAACTTGGAGAGTGCCTCAGAAAGGCACTAGCAAACAGGCAAGAAGGAGGGGTGGAGCAACAATGAGGAAACATCAAAACTGCCATCACAGAGGCAACACACCTTTTTGTGAAGCAAATAAACAAATCAAAATGAAAGAAAAAGCCACTATGGTTCTCAAAAGAGGTGGTGGGGAAGATTAGGGAGAAAAAGATAGCATTTAGGAAGTATAAGGAAACACAGAAGGAGCAGGACACAGAATTGTACCAATTAAGGTAGAAGGAAGCAGAGAAGGCAGTCAGAATAGCAAAGGCCCAAAATGAGGAAAAGATAGCCAACTTGGTAAAGAAGGGGGATAAAACCTTTTATAGGTACATTAGGGAGCATAGAAAGACAAAGGGAGGGATAGTGAGGCTGAATAAAGGGGACGGTGGATGGACAGAGAGGGACAGTGAAAAGGCAGGGATACTGAACGAATACTTCTGCTCAGTTTTCACAAAAGAGGAGGAGGGTGAGGTACCTAATCCAATTAATAGAAGCACTCTGGATGGGGGGTTAATCCCAGTCCTTTTATAGAAGAAAGGGTTCTGAAAGAACTCCTAAAACTGAAGGTGGACAAAGCAATGGGGCCTGACGGGATTCGCCCCAGAATTCTAAAAGAATTAAGGGGAGAACAAGTGACACCACTGCCCACCCTTTTTAACAAATCATAGGAGGATGGTGTGGTACCTGAGGACTGGAGGAGAATGGATGTGATTCCCCTTCACAAAAGTCTGAGCAAGACAGGCAGGAAACTACAGACCTGTCAGTTTGACCTCTGTAGTAGGGGAAATGATGGAATCACTTCTGAAGGAAAGAACTGTTGAATACCTAGTGGCCACTGGGGCACAAGACCTAAGGCAGCATGGATTCACAGCGGGAAGGTCATGTCAGATGAATCTAATAGATTTCTTTGACTGGGTGACCAAAGTATTAGACAGGGGAAGGGCTGTGGACATGGCCTACCTAGACTTTAGCAAGGCATTTGACACAATCCCACACAAAATATTAATAAACAAATTAGCCAGCCTGGGAGTGGATCCCAGGGAGGTAGCCTGGGTAAAACATTGACTGGACAACAGGATACAGATGGTAATAGTAAATGGAGTCCACTCTGAAGAAAGGGGGGTTACTAGTGTGGTACCGCAGGGTTCAGTACTGGGTCCGGTCCTTTTTAATGTCTTTATAAGTGACATTGCAGAGGGACTGAAAGGAAAAGTATGCCTCTTTGCAGATGACACAAAGATCTACAACAGGGTTGATACACAAGTGGGGGGAAGGATGAGAAGAGTCTTGGCAAGGTTGGAGGAATAGTCAGAAGTCTGTTAGCTTGGATTCAGTGCAAAGAAGTGCAAAGTAAGGCACCTGGGAAGCAAAACCCAGATGAAGAGTACACAATTCGGGGGGGGGGGAGGTAGTAACAACAACAACAATGGAAAGGGACCTGAGGGTAATCATATCAGATGACCTTAAGGTTAACAAGCAATGTGAGAAGGCAGCAGTGAAGGCTGGGGGGATACTGGGATGTATAGGGAGATGCATCACCAGCAGAAAACAGGAAGTTGTCACCCCTCTCTACAGACAGTTCGTGAGACCCCATCAGGAGTACTGTGTCCAGTTCTGGAGACCCCATCTCCACAAGGACATAGATAGGATGGAGGCAGTCCAGAGGAGGGCAACTAAAATGGCACAGGGTCTGCAACAGAAGCCATACGAGGAGAGACTAAAGGAGCTTAATATGTATACCCTTGGGGAAAGGAGGGACGGGGGGGCATGATAGAAAATTTTAAGTACCTCAGTGGAATCAAGAAAGTCCAAAAGGGTAGTATCTTTCAGAAAAAGAGATGTACAAGAACAAGGAGACACAATTTGAAGATAGAAGGGGGATAGCTCAGGGGCAATGTGAGGAAGCATTTTTTCACAGAGATGGTGGTGGACGCATGGAACCACATTTCTGAGGAGGTTGTGGGGTCTAAAACTGTGGGAGAATTTAAGAATGCATGGGACAGACATAAGGCAATTCTTGTAGGGTAGGAAGAAATAGACTGTTGATTAACTAGGATCTGCAGCTTATCCAATAGGTAGGGAATGGGCAGATTAGGTGGGCCAAGCAGTCCTTATCTGCCGTCAAAGTCTATGTTTCTCTTTTGGGAAATTTAATCTGCATATGATTGTATCTGTCATAGTGATAACGGGCAATGATTAAACCCTCACTGCAAACCCTTCTAAAGGCATCAGAGGCATGTATCTCGGGTACTTTCTGTAGAATGAATGATAGTTTATGGTCATCTATAAACCACTATCCAGTAATACTGTACAAAGATATCATTCAATCGAAATGGACATGTCCACATGGGGACTCACTAATCATGGGGCACTGTTGTTCCAGATGTAAAAGTGGGTTCTGTCCATTTAGTTGAGCTTTCTACTACTGGAGTCCCAGGCACCTCCCTCACTATGTTCCCCTGTTACATCTGCTGTTTCTACCATTTCTGATCAACAAGAGGCTGGGTTGATGTATTTTTGAGTTATGTGTCCATCCTCATAACACTGGTATCAATTTTTGATGTCCCTAGGTAGAGCCAATCACTGGGACCCAACTAGAATGGGTGGAAGAAACGTCTTGGGCTCAGTCTCCAATGTTGCATTAAAGTGGTTCTAGGGTATGGTCACTGCACCATCTGCAATGCTTTCACTGCACAAGCTCAGTCAGGTCTTTGAGTTGTGCACTTACATCAAGGAGGTGTTCAGGGTTCCTCCCATAGTAACTTGGGGCTAAAGTGTTTGAGCATTTCCCTTTGGCACCCATAATAAGTCTATTGCTGCCTCCTGTGACTTTCCTTACATACTTTCTCCACGGGCTGGTGGAAAGATGCGGACTAGCTTTGTACTCATATGCTGGTATAGGGAAGCAACATCCATCTTCAATACTGAGCTCCTTTCAGTACTTGATCCAGTCTTAGTTTTCCACCCTCCTCTGGTGTGTCAACACCAGCTTCTATAACATGCCTTACCACTGTCTTTGATCATGTTCAATAGTGGAATAACTTCTCTCCCTCTCTCTGGGTAGTAGCTCTTAAAGAGAAGAGAAGGTCAACTCCACTTTCTACCGCTCCAAACATACTCTTTATCATCATCAAATAATCACTCACCATATATTTGGTCTAGCTGGTGCATAGGGATTTGAGAACATCCAGGACCATGATGCTGAGGCTTTTTACCACTTTTTTGAGTTTTTGTGATCTGAGCTTTTCCACTCCCGCATCATCAGAGTGGCCTGGCGCATCTAACTCTCACAGTCATCCTCTCCAGCAAAAGTGATGATGCTGGTGTGAGAGAATGTGCACAGCATTTATACTGGTGAGTATCCCCCAGTGGGAGGCACAGGTGATGCAGAAGCATCACTTTAATCAGTTCCCTCATATTCTGGGACATCTTTCCGTCTGCTGACAGGAAGGACCAAAATTGCTGTTTAAACTTAGATGGATCATTGAGACTCTTGAGGGTCAGGAGGTCTTGATTATAACATCAGTGGGAGAAACTTATTGGTAACATTTAACATCATTGTAAACCAACGTATGTCCCCATCAGCAGTCATTTGGTTGGGTATGTTGGAGGGATCCACTCCCTCCCAGTGCTCTGCAAGAACACAAACTTTAGCAGGCAGAATTATATATTCTCCTAACAGTTACTTATCATAAACACACTTTTCATGCATTCCATGTTGGTCCCTTCGGGGATCCCATGCAGTAATGGGATCAAGCTTCTTACCCTTGCACCAGCTGAGCAACTTTCACCTTGAAATCAATAAAAGTGCGGGGGGGGGAGGGCAGAATACAGTCCATCCACTGAATGGCTTCCCAAATGCCCCAGATATTCCAATGGTGCCTCCAGTTTGTAACCATCCTCACCTGCAATGTACATGACTAGCCAGGACATTTGTATAAAATGGCAAAGTCTTTAAACCTTTGAATAAATGGTGCCTGAGTTTGCGGTAATATTGAGAGTTTAAAATGGCATGGTACATCCACTTATGGACATACTTCTAACACAAGCTTCAAAGGTGTTTCCCACAGGAAATTAATTCTCCCACACACAGTGATGGGAACCAAAGTAATAATATGTTCATTACAAACAATATGCTCATGACTACAAATATTGCATTACCAGGCAGGAGTTATGCGCCTGAGGCGCGTATTCTGCCCATGTAGATCCACACCTGTGGACAGGTGTGCACTGGCCATATTTATCAATGCCCGCCATCTATCTGCGGCCCACCCCCACCCCCATGCACAGGTCCACGCAGGGTGGCTGTGGGCAGAGTCAGGACCCAGTTGGGCATCCAATTGGATGCTCAGCATGGATCCACAGTGGATCCCTTGCACGATACAGTGAGGTTCCGGGTACGTGAATGCCTATCACAGGCACCCGGACCCCTGCAGCATAGTCCTGTAACCCTGTGGTCCCCCCTCACACCAGCATCTAATGCAAGGCACCCTCCCAGTGCACAGAAGTACCCCTAGCAGTTGAACCTTGCCCCATCCCACAGGCTGCCCCCACACAGATGTGCCCCGACCCCACTGTTGCATACCCCCCGAAACCCCCGTGTCCCATCCCCAAAGGAGTACCCCCCCACAAGAGCACCATCGTGACTGCCCAGCCAGGAACACCACATTTGGTACACCCCCGACCCTGTTCCCATCACCCCTGCACCCCAATGGTGGTCAGTGTCCCCCCCGCACACAGGTGCTCCATCCAAGAATGGCCATGACCCACCCCAGTCCCCCTGCCCCCACATTGGTGGTCAGTGTTCCCCCCAACCACTGTGGCACCGACAACCCCTCCACCCTGCCCCCGTACCTTCCCGTTGGTGCCACAGCCAGGAATGGCCAGTGGTGCAGTCCTCATCACACCACCTCAGCTGCCAGTTGTATGAGTGATGCTGGGAGCGCACCGCGCTTATTTATAGGGGCACTCTCCAAGGATCACTTGGATGGCCGGTGGCCATAGAGGTGTGAGGAGGGCTGCGCCACTGGCTGTTCCTGGTCGTGGCACCAATGGGAAGGTAAGGGGGCAGGGTGGAGGGGTTGTCAGTGCTGCGGTGGGTGAGGGTAACACAGACTACCAATGTGGGGGTAGGGGAACCGGGGGTGGGTCATGGCCATTCATGGATGGGGCACCTGTGTGCAGGGGGAATTGTGTGCAGCACAGGGCAGGGGCAGCTCCATGTGTTGGGGGTGTGGCATGCACTGCAGGGTGACCGGGCTGACACTTGCCGGGGGGGGTTACGAGTGGCACTAATGCTGAGGAATGGGACTACAGCCATTGGAGGGTGGGGGTATATCTCCTGCCATGGGGGATGGCATTGAGTGGCTGGTGGTGTCGGGGTGTCCCTAACACCCACTGGGGCATTTGCGGGTTACCACTGTGTGTGGGGACTGGGCATGTAGGGACTTACAGCAGGGTTTCCCTTGGTGTAAATGGCACCCTCCTATACCCCTCAGTGCATGTCACTACACCCCACAGTGCATGCTGCTTAGTGCCGGCATGCCCCCCACCCACCCTGGCATGTTTCTGTCCGCACAGCTGGGGGATCATGTGCATGGGTGCTGCGTGACCCATTTTGTGCATCCTGCACTGGGGGCACAATAGGTGTGGTGTGGGTACACGCCGCAAATGTGCGGTGTGTGGCCACACCGCACATTCATGCATAGGCCCAATATGCTCCCACCCCCACTTAACATTCTAAGCATGCACTGTAATAAATGCAGTAATGCACAACACAATAATAGCAATGGAGACAGTGATTACATATAAACAAGGAAGATAATTTATTACATTTTAAAGCAAACCAATAATTGGAACTGTTCCCCACAAACAGTAGTAACTGGTGGCTGGAATTGTAGACTTATTTGATGTTCAGATAATACAGTACCAGTAAATGCTTAATGTTGGGAAACCCAGATAATATTTTTAAAATTAACAGTTATTGTTACTGGTCTTATGTGGTATAGCAGCCTGCTGGGTGCAGTTCTAAGTTTGTGCAAGACAAACTCAGGTATTCTGCATGTGTGTGTGTCTGTCTGCTTGTCTATCTATGCATCTGTCTGTCACAGTTGCAGGGAAGGGCACTAATTAGGTAAGCAATACGACACGATGGGGTGTGCATTATCGTGAGATAACTGCACTCCTAGGGGTGTACGGTCACCCCAGGAGTGCAGTTATCTCACTGTAATGCACAACCCCAGAGTGTCTTATTGTGCTTAGAAAATTACCCTTTATTTTTAGAAGCAGTTTTATTATTTGGAAACACATTTTTAAATAAGAATAAATGTAAATGAGTATGTGTTTTTAACATTAGTCCTTCTGCCAACTTGGAGGTAGCCTTTACTAATTTGTATTAGGTCTTTTGATCTAATTTAACTGCCTTAGTTGTAGTTTTGTAATTTCCCTGCAGGATGTGAGCCCCCTCCCCCTCCAGTTCCCAACATAATGGAACCTATGCATGATGCCAAAGTGCTGTGTACAACAGGCATGTTGGCATTGCTGTGACTGAATGCTATGGAGCGGGGTCCCATGGACCCCATGTGGCACTCACAGAGGGTGCACGTGGCAGTTACAACCCTGATCCCCCAGCCACATAGACAGCAATGCGCCGGGGGTGGATGGGGAGAGTGTCAAGGGCATGCCAGCACTTCACACCATTCACAAAGGTACAGAGTGCTGGGCAAGGGGGGTGCATCTTACACTGGGTAACACCCAGCCATAAGGGATATGTTCCCTCCCAGGATGACACCAACAGCCGTGACGCTGACGTGGGAAAACTGCAGAACCCCCCGACATGCCACCCCATCTCCTGGTACATCAAGGAGGGCTGGGGGTGGCCTATTGGGCACCCACCTGCCCCGAACTGGCAGTGCACATTGCACCCTCTGTGAACATCCATGCCCCATGGGCACAAGGGATCCATTACAGGACCGGGATTGGGCATCCCATTGGATGCGCATCTGATCCGTGAATATATCCTCCATGTGTTTGCACACCCAGGGGGTGGGGCTGCAGACAGGTGCCCCACGGGGCCACGGGTGCATGCGGTAGTGAATACCACGCTCGTTGCACTTGTCCAGGAACGCGGAGCTATGTGGGTGGGATACGCACCACTGGCATGTAATTCCCACCCGATCATGCATAGGGCCCATTGTTTGCAAGCTCTGTGACTCCTAAAACTGTACTTGGTTGTCTTTTACATTTTTTTCCTTCATTCAGCCAACCTCTGTAGAGCGGTGTCTGCCTTGAGTGACCATGATATGCAGGACAGGAGAAGAACTGTATGTGAGGTAAGGATCAGTTATGCAGCTCAGCGCATTTATTTATTTTGAAAGATTCACAAGGAAAGACATACCGAGCTTAACAGAGCTCATTTCTAGACATTTGCTGATCATAATCTTGTCAAGTAGCTGCCAGCGGCTTTCTTGCTCCTCCGTTCCTCGTTTTTTTTTATGAATCACCATTGGCTGCTGTGAGAGAGAGAGAGAGAGAGAGAGATGTGCAATGTTGAGGGAGGGCAGGTATGCCTAGGAAGAACAAGTAAAAAACATGATTACCTAGGCTGGAGTGTAGAGGATTATTTTCATCTTTTTTATTTTCATATAATCTAACAGTAAAAAAGTGTTGAATGGTCTGTTCAGTTACTCAGATCGGGAAATAAGAATGTCTACAATGTACAGGTGAGATGCTGCACAGCACAACTGGTGAGAAACACTAAAAGGAGGAAAGTAAATTCTGCGGGAGAAAGTGTGAGGTGCTTGTGTTTAATCAGTTTTCGGCACGTTTCAGTTAGCAAGGGAGAGCTGTTTAATTTCTTCGATCCCACTCACATTACTAAAAATGTTAGCGGGCTAAAAATGGCAACATCAACTAAGTTAAACATTCTAATCCACAGGATGAGACATTTCCATCATCCTTGGATATCAGCTGACATTATCAAGCTTTCCCACACTCGTGACCAAGCTTGGGCTCATCACAAAGCATCATCTTTGTGACAGGGGAGATCCTTCCACTCTTGGGGACCGACCTTTCTTAAATCTGTTGCAACAGTTCTTCTGCTTCTTAGCCTAATCTATCCTTTACAATTTACAATTGGCCACCTGTGCCCCCCCCCCCTCCTCCTTCTTGACTATGCTATAGTGTCCTCTTTAATTTTCCTTTTCCCCTCTCAGGTCCTCACACAGAGAGGTTATTGTGGTGAGCTCCGAGCTTATGTAAAACAACAGACTGTGTTTATCGTTGTTGGATTTAGTATGTAATAGCACTATGTCGTAAAATACCTTGATGTATATACCTTATGTTTATGAAACCTGTAAATGTTGAAAATACCATGGCAGTAGGTGATTTTGATAAAGGTAAAAAGCACTAGGTGACTATATTATAGAAATTAAGTTGGTTATGTTGTTAAATGCATGTAAATTGATACAATGCATTCCTGCTGTAAACTGAGCCAATCTGAAATGTCATGGTGCTTTGCATATATCCCATGATGCTTTGCATTATGGAAGTATGTGTGATGCTGTGTTTCTTTGAAACTTGTCTTATTGCTATTGCCCTTTGGGCCAACCCTTGTTTCAGTGCTTCTTCACTGAGGTTCTTTGTCTATAGCTTGTTTTGTGTTTGTTTCTTTTTGAGCCCCCAACCACCCAAGCAAACAAGGCAACCATAGGGATGAAGGTTTTTTACAGAAAAGTTTAGATCAGTAGATCAGTGAGTCAGTAGGTGCTGACAAGTACAGGTGAAAGACATACATAGTCTGCTGCTGCAAACTGATGTATTGAAGAAGGAATACGCCATTGCTGAAGGTTATCCTCTGTATTTTGAATAAACATCACACAGAGATTGTGTGTTGAAACTGAAGTTCAGTGTCTGGTCCATCTGTTATCCCACAAACCCTCCACAGACTTGGTGTTAAAAGTGGGATAACTTGCTGGAAACATCTGGACTAGCCTAAGAGGGATGTTTTCTGGTGGATATTACCCAGTTATCCCAGGTGGACTGATGCACCAGGAGTTGCCAGAGGAGAACCCAAAGGAGAATGTCCTTGGAGTTCTGACCAGAACCATGGCTGACAGACAGAGAGAAGCTGCTGCGTAGACTGAACCTTGGAGGAAGGCCAAGCCTGAAAATGACTCCCCAGTTGTGGAAAATGTGATGAGGATAATACGGTGCATGAGTGGGCAATGGCTGGAGGCAGACAGACTATGCAGAAAGGCAGAACACCAGTGCCAGGTGCTCGAGAGGTCCCTGCCAGAGTTTGGATAAAGAATCGGAGGAGGATTTTTTCATGGGCTCAGCTGGAGGAGGACTCCTTGACAGAGCAAGATATTCCTTTGTTGCCTGTGTTCCCAGGATGTTACCTGTTGTAGGTCAGAGATGCAAGTATGGAACTTGAATATGAGACCCCAGGTAAGACTGTGCCTAGTGATATTGTGCTGGGGCTGAAGACTCCAAGCAAGCAAGAAGAAGCCTATGAGGCTGAAGGGACTTTTTCTTGCATTGATACAGCTAAATCTATTAACAGCATTGATTGGGGTATACTGCAGGTTGAAGATGCTATTGTTGCCAAACTGTTACAGTGTGTTAAGGCCAAAGAGGGAGGGTATGAAGATTAATGGTGGTATGGGGGCAAAACAATGATGGTGGTACAAGATAAAGAAAGGTGTTCTGTACCACATGAGGCCCAAACCCTGTACAAAATGTGTGGATGCCCAGGTATTAGTGCCTGAAGCCTATAGACAACAGGTGATGGAGGCTGCTCTCTCCAGTCCCTGTGGGCATCTGAGCCAGAGCAATTTCTTGGCTCACTTAACTCCTTCTTATTACTGGCCTGGTATGTACAGACAGGTGGTGGCCTATATTAGGACCTGTTCAGTGTGCAACCAGATAGAGGTACCTGCTGGGGACAGCAGAGAAACTAGTAACCGGGGTGTGGAAAGAGTGTCCCAAAGGGTGGAGATCATTACAGAAAAAAAAATGGAACCCTTGGAAAAATAACAGCTGAAATAAGCACACTTATTTAAAAGGGATTGGACCCTGTGTTGGGGTAACACCAAGAGTGTCCACCCTCAGGTGTCTCTATCAGTAGCAAGTAAAATGAATGACTCAAGAGACATAGTGGGTTTATGTAGAGGGGTTGAACCTAGAACTGGGCCCCTGCTTAAAACCGACATGTCTGGAGGGGTTGGAGCAGGTAATTACTCCCCTCAGAAAAATTCTTTCTGTAGTACTAGACTTTACAGTCCAAATTTTTGGTTATGAATCATGACAGACAACATGTAAATGCTGATTTCATGTCTAGATATGGTGCAAGAATTGATGTCAATGGAATATGACAGACTTTCCCTAAAAAGAGATGGAAATGTACCGTTTGTCTCTGCTGAGAAATGTGTTAACACCTCAGGGTGAAGCATGATGATATCCACTGTGTTTATGATGGAATGTTTATTGTTAATAGGGACCCTGAGACAGAGCCTTCTGAAGATGGACGTATAGACGCTCCATCCCTTCCTGGGACAGGAAGGTGGTAAGCAGTCCGAGATAACTGCTTCCCTCTTAAGGTGGGGAATATGTGACAGGGAGATCCTGCCTCTCTTGAGGATCAACCTTTCTTAAATCTGTTGCAACAGTTCTGTTTCTTAGCCTAATCTATCCTTTACAATTTCTAGTTCATAAGGTTGGCCACCCAGGGCCCCCCTTCCCCTTTTCTTGACTATGCTATAGTGTCCTCTTTAATTTTCCTTTTGCCTCTCGTGTCCTCATACAGGGAGGTTATTGTGCTGACCGCCAAGCTTATGTAAAACAACAGGTTGTGTTTATCATTGTTGGATTTAGTATGTAATAGCACTATGTCGTAAAATACCTTGATGTATATACCTTGGCCGAGATATTCAGAACACTTTCGCATGGCACAACTGAGTTGCGCCGGTGCAAGTCCAAAGATGCGCCACCCAGCGATATTCAAAGGGAGCCATGGCACAGTGCAAATCCCATTGCTCCAATGTGCAACCATAATGTGTGCAGCGCAAGTGCAGGGGGCGTTCCCATGAATAAGTGGTGCACTGGCATATTCGAACGTAGAGCAAGGCACAAGTCTGCAGCAAACCCCAAGTTGTGCCAGGCAGACTTGAGCCAATAAATATAGGCACAAACACACAGTAAGCAGATGTGCAACAGTGGGCACAGAGAGAGAGGGAGTGAGGGACTGTGGTGTGTGAGAGAGAGACAGAGACAGAGACAGAGAGACAGAAAGGGAGAGAGAGAGAGAGACACACACAGACCAACGGACCGACTGACATAGAGTGAGAAGCACCCAGGGAGACACCCAGTGACTGAGTGATGGACAGTGGCCCATTCATAATGGACATGGTAATAAGGGGTGTGAGGAGGCAGGAGGAACAGCAGTGTGGCTGACGAAGGGCCTGGCGGTGGCGGTATGCCCGACACAGTTGGCACCATGCCAGGATCACGTATGAGAACTTCAGTGACACAGAGATAGTGGGCCGGTACCACCTGAACAGCACACTTCTCAGGCAGCTCTGTGAACTGTGCAGTGATGAGATGCAGGCACACACCAGACATAGTCATGCCATGTCAGTGGAGACTAAGGTGACTGCCATGATGTGTCTGCTCGCCATGGGCACCTTTCAAAGTCCAACAGGTGATACCATGGGCATCACCCAGTTGGCCACATCCCACCTTCTCACCTAGTTCCTCAATGCTCTGTTGCCACATGCTTCAGAGTACACACATTTCCTCAGCACACAGGCAGAGCGTACAGCAAACATACAGGAGTTCCACCAGGTGGCACGCATGCCAGGCATGATTGGGGCAATAGACTGCATCCACATTGGCATCTGCACACCACCTGACCCAGAGGGCCCAGTGTACATAAATTGGAAGGGATACCCATCAGTCAACTGCCAGGTGGTGTGCGATGCCATGGGGCGCATCATCAATGTCTGTGCCACACACCCCGGGAGTGCACATGATGCCTTCATATGGCACAGTTCTGTGCTGTGACATAGGTTTGAGTGGGGAGACATCCCCATGGGACACCTTGTCGGTGAGTAGGACATGTACCAGGGGCACCAAGAGCCACAGTCCAGGGGGTAGGGGAGGGAGGTTGGGGCAGGTGCCATGGCATGTGTGGTGGCTCAGAGGGAGCAGGTGGCAGCACAGCATAGGGATAACCATGTCATCTTCCACACAGGCGACAGTGCATACCCCCTAAAGCCATGGCTGCTCACCTCCTACCGGTGACCATAGTCCCCCACGGAGGAGAGATACAATGAGGCACACACCAGCATGCACAATATTATTGAGCGTGTCTTTGGCATGCTAAAGATACAATTCCATTGCCTAGACAGGTCAGGCGGTGCCTTACAATATAGCCCACCGAAAGCCTGTGGCATATTCCTGGCCTGCTGCATCCTGCAGAACATGACCACTGACCATGGCGTAGCAGTTGAGGCTGAAGAGGCGACAGTAGCAGGGACAATGGTGGTGAAGGGCTGGAGGACGGTGGGCAGCCGCCCCTTGGCAGAAAGGACCCTTGAATGGTGCAGGAGGAATGACGGCACCATGAAACCATCACAAGGGAACATTACGGACAACGCAGGTGAGTGTACCGACTCACAGGCAAAGCCCACACAGCACACAACACAGTGGCAGGAATGTGCACAGTGGTATGCATGTAGGGACAGGGGAGCACAACACACATGGCAGATCCAATGGCACACGGGCTCACACACACAGATACACGCAGCAATGGCAGGTGCACATACGCACACATACATGGTAAGAGGCATGACATGGATCAGAAGCATGACACCGGTGCACTGGCATGTCTGGTGCTGAGCCGCCCTCATCACATGTATGCCACATGTCCCAGCAGCATTGTCCACACACACAGAGGGCATGCAGCACAACACACATGTGCACCACCACATGCATGCCGCACCACCACCACCCACATACGTGTGTGGCATCAGCAGCGGATGGCAGGTCAGGGCAGCAGACATGTCACGCCAACCGCGCAATCCCACGACCACCACAGCCACATGGGCATCTGCTTTGAGGCTGACCGGCAGATGCCTGCTGCACACTGGCCACATGAGGCATGTCAAATGCTCCCCCAGGAGTTGAAGTGTGGGACTGTAATCGAGTCCGCGCAGGAGTAGTGAGGCAGCCAAAAAGGCCTGCCCTGGGGGTGTCTGGGATGCTAACATCAGAATCCCGCATCCACTGTGCAGGTGTCGCCAAACACTGGGACCATGGGGTGGACAGTGCACTGCGGGGGTCATCTGTGCATGGCCAAGCCCAGTGGCTGCCACCGACGCCAGCCCAGCTGCAATGGTACTGGCCATGTGATCCATTGATGCCACAATGGCAACGGTCATGTGGTCCATTGCTGCAGTCATGGCCTCCTGCATCTGGGTGAGCTTATCCATAAGCTTCGCATTGTCCCTGTCCTGCTGCTCGGCCATCTGATGCACCTCTACTCACAGTTCGCTCACCTCAGTGGCAAGTAATGCCTGGTGTTCCACAGATGCCCACAGTAACAGGGTGTGCTCCATCAGTCTCTTGGTATCCTGGGCCTCCTGGCCCTCCCGACAAGCTGGGAGGGTGCCTTGGCACACTACTGCACAGCCTCCCACTCAGGTGGATGCTGCACAGTGGGCCATAGAGGGAGCACAGTGCCATCTGTTGCACCAGCAGTGGGCACCATGGCACGCTGCCCATCATCACCTGCATCCTGCTGCCACTGCCCGACTGTCTACTAGGCAGTGCCCCACACCTCCACCTCAATGACAGCACCACCACCACCCACTCCGGACACAACTGTGGTGCCACACACAGCTGTACCAGTGGGGATGGGGGGGCAGCTGTGGAGCTGTGGGATGGCGATGGGATCTGCCAGTGCCTGCGTAGTGGGAAGGGTCGAGTTGAGTACCACTGCCCCTTTGCTGTCCAATACCAGAGTAAGGTCATCATCAGTGTCGGACAGCACCCCAAGCTGGGTCTCTGCATAGAGCACCTCCAGGCTGTCGTCATGCAGGAATCCAGCCAGGGGGTTGTCCGACCCCATGTCAAGCATGGCTACACACCGAATAATGCTGAATGCCTGTTGATGTAGACCACCGCTGCCTGGTCCTCTGCACAGAGGCATGCTGGTGCTGCAAAACAAGAACAGAGGGTCAGTGGGGCAGCAAACCCTATGCCCCCATGCTCCACATGCCACCATTGCCACACGCCACCCTGCAGCAATGTGTGTCCGTGCCCACACCAGGCACATCTGGCAGCTGGTCATACTCACTATGCAGTGAGAGGCTGCCTCCCATCTGGAACCCACCACCAGGCACATCCTCCACTGCCATGGGGCTGATGGTGGATGCCACAAGTTCCTCCATGGCCATCAGTGGTGGCACGGTTGCTGGCCCACCACCAGTTGCCCTTCGGGATTCCCGTATGGCCACAACCCTATTCTTGATCTGCCTCCTGTCTGTGCCGACCTTCTTCTTGCATTCCTGTGGGGTGCAATGGTGGCAGCCATGGGCGTTGACATATCGGGCCACCTCCTCCCAGCCCACCACCCACTCCTGCAGCATGCTCGTGGCACCGCTGAGATGGCCTTCCAGTCCATATAGGCCTTAAAGAGGGCATTGTTCTCAGCATCTGTAAAGTTGGGCCTGTACTTGCGTGCTCACCCCTGACACTCCTCTCCATTTCCTGACATTCTGCCACCTGTGGACATGAACAGCAGAGTGGGTCAGTGCCAGCATGTTGCAATGCAGTACTCTGTTGCAGTGTTTGCATAGGCCGCTATTCATCCATGTTGCCAGTCACTTACCTGAATGGTTGCAATACCAGTCTGTGGCCTGTGCTGTTCTGCTGCACTTTTAAGGCGCAAGGCATGCAAATCAGCCTGTGCACAATGTTACTAATATTAATGATATGCTAATGCTCCCCACTGTGCTATGCATTGGCTCATGAGGTGATTTGCATGAGGCATCTCAATATTGTGTAATTGCGTCATGCGCAATGGGGTTGCGCCAGAGCATCTCCATGGTGCAACACCTGCACATGCACAGTGCATGTGTCTGCAGTGCACATGTGCAGTGTGCGTGCCCACAGCACTGACCACTTTGCTATTGCGTGTCATGCACAGTATCTGCTATGCCATGGCATGGCGCATGCAGCTCTAGTATGCCACTGTGCATGTGATCACTGCCTCTATTGCGCACCTGCGCACTGCACGCGAGGGTGATGACCTCTGACCCACATGTCGTGTTGTGACCCTGTGACCCCGCTAGGCCCCAGCATGCTGCATAGGCCCATAACTGCGCTATGGCCCTGCACTGCTCAGTATCCGCACATCCACGTGCTGTGCAATTGCAGTCTTGTGTATCCTATTGTGTGACCTATCGTGCATCCTGCACATGTGGCAGACACGTGCGCTGTTCCATGGCCATTTTCCTCCTGAACTCAGCTGCTGACCATAGTGCAGGGACAGAGCAGGAGGGGAGGCAACTGGACGGAGGTTGAGCTCATCAACCCGGTGGCTGTGGTTCAGCCCTTTGAGGGGCAGCTATATGGCCAGGTGCCATTCCAGCAGGCCGGGGGGTGGTTTGGCACCATGTTGCAGAGGCCCTGGAGTGGAGGACTGGTGTAGGGCACATGGCGGAGCAGTGCAGGCACTGGCATGGGGACCTGTGGCAGAGGGCACCAGACCACCTGTGACATATGCAGGCCCGCGTCCTGTGAGGTTCCATGCCACAGCCAGGTAGGTGTGCGCATGTTGCTGTTATGCCTAGGCGTAGTACAGTTGTGTTGGCATGGCATGGCCCGCAGTGGGGTACTTCATCAGCTTGGGGTACCGTGCATTGGGCTTGGCTGCTACACAGGTAGCCATGCTGGCGTGTGGGCCTCAGGCCTGACAGGGACACACCCAGCGCACAGCGGACTGTGTGGTGGTGGGGGGCTCCACATGCATAACTGTGTACTGATGGCAACCACTCTTCATT
This sequence comes from Neoceratodus forsteri, assembly GCA_016271365.2. Lineage (NCBI taxonomy): Eukaryota > Metazoa > Chordata > Ceratodontiformes > Ceratodontidae > Neoceratodus > Neoceratodus forsteri. The sequence goes on from CM057456.1 coordinate 717,704,493, forward strand.
CCCTCCACAGGGCTGGAGGACCATAGATGGGCCAGGGCGGCATACAAGGTGGCCAGGACAGTGCAGCCTAGTGGGCAGAAGGTGGTACCAGCTGCACAGCATGGAGCAGGTAAGTATTATCACATTCCTTCTCAGTGTCACAGTGGGATAGTGGTGGGAATAGGGCACAGCCATGGCCACCTCTGCCATGCGCCTTGACAGCTGTGTATGTCACACAGTCCATTGTACGTGTCACTGCATGCCATCCCTTGTCCACCGTGTACAGGCTGCTGGTGGGGTGGACGTGTACATGGCTTCCACCGTTTGTGCTGCGGCGCTGCAGTTGCTGTGTGCCATGTGACCCTCTCATTGTGGTACTGTGGCCGCTGCACTATAGCATCCACCTCTGTGCCCCACCGTGGTGTGCGTGTGGATGGTTGGCATTGCCCTCCGTGTGAGGGTCCTTACCAGTCTCTCCAGTGGTGTGTGCCCCCCACTTTCCAATGTGCACTGTGGGTGGGTAGGGGTCCTTGGGGCATTGCACTGATTGCCTGTCTTGTCCTATCCCCTAGAAGTCAGCTCTGTGGCACTGAGCAGAGGCCAAGGGTGCGGGTGAGGACCCAGAGGCAGATCCTGGCTGTGCCCAGGAGGATACTCTACATGGTGCAGTCCATCCAGCATGTCACCACAGCCATGAGAAGGGATCAGAGGCGCCACGGGCCGGCCAGGTGTGGACAGCATTGACATGTCCCTGTGTTTAGCCCCCTTTCCCTTGCTAACCCTGTTCCCCTGCAGTCCCCAGGCATCTTGTACAGCCCCTATTTCCAGACCCATCCTATGTTTTACCTCCCCTGTCCCTGCCCCATTACAGTGTTTCTCTGCTGTTTCCATGTTATAAAGTGTTTATTTTCCTACATGCCTGTGTCCATGTCTGCTTTGCAGGTGGCGTGTGGAGGCATGCTGCAGTGGTCAGGTGTTGGTCCATGGTGTTGGCGCGGGGGGGTGAGTGTGGGTTGACTGTGGTTCCCTGCTGTGTCCAGTGATGTTTCCCGTTGTGGTGGGGGCTGCCTCCTGGGTGTGTTGTGTTTTCAGGGTCACAATGGGGCTGTGATCAGGGCTAGCAGGCGGCTGGGGGAGTGGGGATCACGCATGGGCAAGGTAGTCATGCTGGCCTTGTTGGCCCGCTGGGGTGTGGCCATCCACATCCACTGTTGGGCTCCCAGTCCCATGTGTTCTGACCACCTTCCTGGGTTCTGGCACATTCACTGCCTGGCATTGGTGCTGCCTGTAGAGGTGTGTTGCATGTGGCATGGGTGTGTTTGGCTCCAGGGCCATGGGGGGGCACAGTGTGGCATTGGCTATGGCCAGTTGTCTGATGGCCTGCAGGGAGGGGCAGCATTGGCAGCCTCGCCTTGGCCATTGTCCCCACCTGTCCCCTGATGCCCTGATGGCTGGCCAGCCATTGTGTTCTGGTGTGCTGTTGTGGTGCATGCCCCTGTCGCACGCCCGTGGACTGGCTCTGGTTGGTGTGGTGCACAATGCCTCCATTGGTGGCTGTGCTCCATTCCGTGATGCCCATTGTTCCCTCCTGCTCTGTGCCGGTGTATGCACGGGTGTGCCCTGCTGGCTGGTGGGGTCCTGTACAATTGGCACTGTTCTTCCTTTGCTGTGTCCCTGGGCCTCTTGCATTTGCACTTCCCCTCTATGTTTGTGTGCAGGTATGCTCCACGCTTCCATGGTTGCATCAGTGCATCTCTACTTGCACCATGGCACATCATTGCCATATTCAGCCAGGTTGCGCTACCACATTGCAGTGGCACAACTTCTGAATATGGCAGTCACTCTGCCATAACGCATCTGTCTTGCACTGCGCCAGACTTGTGCTGGCCTTTGGCGCATTTCTGAATATCTTGGCCTTTATATTTATGAAACCTGTAAATGTTGAAAATACCATGGCAGTAGGTGTTTTTGATAAAGGTAAAAAGTACTAGGTGACTATATTATAGAAATTAAGTTGGTTGTGTTCTTAAATGCATGTAAATTGCTACCATACATTCCTGCTGTAAACTGAGACAATATGAAATGTCATGGTGCTTTGCACATATCCCATGATGCTTTGCATTATGGAATTATGTGTGATGTTGTGTTTCTTTGAAACTTGGCTTATTGCCAGTGCCCTGTGGAGTAACCCTTGTTTCAGTGCTTCTGCACTGAGGTTCTTTGTCTGTAACTTGTTTTGTTTTTTTTCTTTTTGAGCCCCCACCACCCAAGCAAACAAGGCAACCATGGCGATAAAGGGTTTTTACTGAAAAGTTTAGATCAGTGAATCAATAGGTGCTGACAAGTGCAGAGGAAGGACATACATAGTCTGTTGCTACAAACTGATATATTTAAGAAGGAATATGCCATTTCTGAAGGTTATCTCCTGTATTTTGAATAAACATCACACTGAGATTGTGTATTGAAACTGAAGTTCAGTGTCTGGTCCATCTGTTATCCCACAACCCCTCTACAATCTTGTCCCAAAGACCTAGCTGCTTATCGTGCTCTGGGAAATGCATGTACTAAAGCTATTAGGTCTGCTGAATCCCTCTACTTTAAGCATACTTTATAAGAAAACATAAATACTCCTTACAAATTTTGGCAAACACTCATCTCTCTGTAAATCCCCTGCAAATCCTTCTTCCCCCACCCTTTTGATTGACAACAAACTAGTTACTGACCCTCACACTGTTGCCTCCACCCTAAACAAATTCTTCACTACTTGTGCCCTCCCTCCTTCCTCCACAGTTCTTCCCTCCCCTCCCCTCCACTCACCTTTCAAACTCTAAATACCCTTGTAACCCTCTGCCCATCTCCACCCTCTACTCCTTCTCCTCTTTCCAGTTCTTTCCTATTTCTGTCCAAGAGGTGCTTCAAGCCCTCAAGTCACTGAAGTCTCGCAAATCTAGCCCTGATGGGCTTGACCCTCTTCTGCTTCAAATCTCAGCCCCTGCCATTACCCACCCCCTTGCTCATCTACTCAACCTCTCCCTTACCCTAGGTACTGTTCCCCAGGCCTGGAAAGCAGCTAAAGTTATTCCTCTTCACAAAAGTGGTGATCGCTCCTCACCTGGTAACTACCATCCAATCTCACTCCTTCCTAGTCTTGCAAAGCTCCAGGAGTCCCTCATCCTTTCCAAACTCCCCTTTTTCTTCTCTTTCTCAAATTTTCTCTCACCTTTCCAGACTGTTTTTTGTAAAAACCACTCCACTGTATCTTTGCTTCTCCGGGTCACTGATGCCATTTTTACAGGCATGGATCTAGGCCAGCTCACTGCAGTCATATTTATAGACCTGGCCAAAGCTTTCAACTCCATCTCCATCTAGTTTCTTCTCGCTAAACTTCAATTCACTGGTTTTCCCCCCATCTGTCAAATGGCTCTATTCTTACCTTACAGGTCACTCCCAATACGTCCAAGCTGGAGACGTAATCTCCCCACCTCTCCCTATCCTAGCTGGCATACGACAAGGCTCCATTCTTGGGCCTATGCTGTTCTCTGTCTTTCTGAACGATCTCCCTACTGTATGCTCCTTATCCCAAATCCATCTTTGTGCCAATGATACTGTACTCTTTTTATCTGGTCTCTCCACTCCTTTGGTGACTGTCCAGTTACAATCAGATTTTACTCACATCCTAAATTGGTTCCACGCCAACCAGCAGGGACATCTGCCAGAACTAGACACATGGTGGATTCCCCACGGGGGGTCTCAAACAACTGGTACAACAACCCACAAGAGACAGGGCTATCCTAAATCTAATACTGACTAACAGGGAAAGGATCACAGATCTCCAGGTAGAAGGACACCTGGGGGCTAATGACCATCACATGGTATGGTTCAATTTGGCAATTACAACTAAATCATCTCATACCAAGGCAAAAATATGGGTCTTCAGAGGAGCTGACTTTGATAAGATGGCCAACAGAATTAAGCTAGCCCTGGCAAAAAGAAATACAGGTGAAGGCATACAGGCAAAGTGGGCAGGCATTAAGGATGCAATACTTGAAGCAACATCCCATTGTGTTAGAGAGAAAAGGAAGTACAAAAGAAGAAGTAAACCACTTAGGTTCTCAAAAACAGTAGCAGGAAAGGTCAGAGCCAAAAGGCTGGCCTTAAGGAAATATAAGGGAACACGGTGGGATGAAGATAGGGAGGCATACCAAACTTCCCTAAGGGAAGCAGGGAAGGCAGTAAGGCAGGCAAAGGCCCAAACTGAGGAAACACTAGCACAAACAGTAAAAGAAGGTGACAAGACTTTCTATAGATACATTAGTGAAAGGAGAAAGTCCAGAGGGGGTATTGCTATGCTCAAAGGAGATAAGGGGGCATGTGAGGAGGAGGACCATGTAAAAGCATCTATCCTAAATAGATACTTCTGCTCAGTATTTACTGAAGAGAAGGTAGGACAGGGCCCACAGCTCATCACCATGGACACGGGGAAGGAGGTGATCACTAGTCCCTTCACAAAAGAAAGGGTCCTACAAGAGTTTGATAAGCTCAGGGTGGACAAGGCAATGAGACCTGATGGCATACATCCCAGGATACTAAAGGAGCTAAGGGTGGAACTAGCAGAGCCATTATCAGAACTGTTTAGTGAGTCTCTGAGCACAGGAGAGGTCCCAGAAGACTGGAGAAGGGCTTGTGTGATCCCGCTCCACAAGAGTGGTAGCAGGGAGGAGGCAGGGAACTACAGACCAGTCAGTCTTACCTCAGTAGTGGACAAGATTATGGAGCCACTCCTTAAGGAAAGGATAGTGCAACACCTGGAATCCATAGGAGCACATGATCCAAGACAGCATGGGTTTACAAAAGGAAGGTCCTGTCAAACTAATCTCATAGATTTCTTTGACTGGGTAACCAGAGTGGTGGACCAAGGGGGAGCAGTTGATGTTGCCTACATTGACTTCAGCAAAGCTTTCGATACTGTTCCACATAGAAGATTGAGTAATAAGCTGGGTAGGCTCAGGGTGGGTCAGAAGTTGGTCAACTGGGTGGCAAACTGGTTGACGGGCAGAACACAGAGAGTGATGGTAAATGGTATACAGTCAGAAGAGAAGCAAGTCACAAGTGGGGTACCTCAGGGATCAGTCCTGGGGCCAGTCTTCTTCAATATCTTCATCAGTGACATTGCAGATGGACTGGATGGTAATGTTTATCTGTTTGTAGATGACACCAAGATCTGCGACAGAGTAGATGATCCAGATGGGGTGGGCAGAATGAGAAGAGATCTGGATAAACTAGGAAAATGGTCAGAAGAGTGGCAACTGGGGTTTAATGCAAAAAAGTGCAAGATCATGCACATAGGGAAGAGAAACCCTGAAGCCACCTATAGGCTGGGAGGGTAGTTGCTTGCAATCACAAGGGAAGAAAGAGACTTGGGCATCATCATCACCACCGATGACCTGAAATCATCCAAGCAGACCACTAAAGCAGTAGGTAAGGCTAAGGGGATGTTAGGGTGTATTAGTAGGGGTATCACAAGTCGTAAGAGGGAGGTAATAATCCCTCTTTACAAGACACTGGTTAGGCCTCATCTGGAGTACTGTGTGCAGTACTGAAGGCCACACCTTCACAAGGACATTAACTCAATTGAGGCAGTCCAGAGAAGGGCAACCAAAATGGTGCAGGGACTGCATCAGAAAACATATGAGGACAGATTAACGGAGCTCAATATGTATACCCTAGAGCAAAGGAGGGAGAAAGGTGATATGATCAAAACATTCAAACACCTTAAGGGCATTAACAAGGTGAAAGAGTCTAACATGTTTCAATATAAGAAAAATAGCAGGACAAGAGGACACAGCATGAGATTAAAGAGAGGCCGATTAAGGGGTAATGTGATGCAGTTCTTTTTTACAGAAAGGGTGGTGGATGCATGGAACGGCCTACCTCAGGAAGTGGTGGATATAAATATAGTGCAGGGCTTCAAACAAGCATATGATAGTCATAAGGGAGCAATACAGATGAGTATAAATAGATAGGCCATTGACAGAGCAAAGGCCGATGGCACATTTATAAGGTAGAAACAGAAATGGGCAGACTGGATGGGCCTTGCGGTCCTTATCTGCCGTCAACCTTTGTTTCTATGTAGCTCAAGGTTAATACCACCAAAACAGTTTCTATGTATTTTGGTTCCCAACAAAAACTAGCCAAGCTTCCTCCACTCCCCCGCCCCGGCTTCTTCCTAACCCTTGATGGTACCTCGCTGGAAACTGTTCCTCTTACAAGTACACGCATTCAAAACTCCAACCCAAACTTGGTGCACTCTATAGAAACAAAGATGCCCTCTCACTCCCTGTTTGCTAGATATTCCTTACAAGAACTATCCTACCTCTATTTGATTATGCAGATGTTGTTTGTGGATTTGCTTCTGCATTCACTCTCTCTAGATTGGATGTTCTTTTCAATGCTTTCTGTCGCTTCACCTTGAAAGTTCCTTTCAGGACTCACCATTGTGCCCTCTACTCCTCACTGTCTCTGTATTCCTTATCCTCCCACCATAGCAACCACACCACTATCATTTCTGCTAAATTCTGGTTCAGCCTGCTTCCCCCCACCTTGCCTCTCTCATATCCCCCTCCTCACTTACAGCCTACTCCCTCCGATCACGTGATCCTCGCTTTTTCGCTCTTCCCTGCCCACACTCTAACTCTGGTATGACTGCTTTCTCTTACTTTTTCCCACACCTGTGGAATTCCCTTCCCACCTCTCTCCGCTCCCTACCCTCACTAAACCTCATCAAATATTTTTGCTCAATTGCACCCCATTCCCCCCTGCTCCTGCCATCCTCCTGACCAACTCCCTGGTCCTGTAAATTCATAGCTTACTGTTTTGTCTGTTCAGTTCTTTAATTCCCCTAATCTGCCTTTATTCTTAATCTTCTTTACTTTATTTCCTCACCTGTGTTTAACAAGTGTACCCCCAATATTTATCCTCCTGTTTAGTCTTTAATTATGTTATTGTTTTATTGATTATTTTAAGTTTTACGTATTGCTGGCTACTGCCATTTTTGCTCTACTTATATACTTTGTTAAATTTTAGTTCAGTTTATTTGCAAGTTTGTACTTGTGCCACTTGTCATTTAAGATTGGCTTTTACTCCTCAGGCACCTTGTAACATGCCTGCCTCGCTGTAATTGTGTCTGTATATTTCAGGCCTACTGTACCCTGCCTGCAATTGCCACTGTTGACCTGCCTGCTTCTCATTTTATGTATGTATTGCACTCCTCTTACCCCTTCCCCGGGTCGCACCTGGAACCGAGTCCCGGCTCAGTATGCTTCTCCCAGTTATCAACTTTAAATAAATAATAACTAAATAAATAAATAAATTAGGATGTCAAACACATGGATCACTGGGCATGGGATTTCTGTGCTGCAGCTGCTTAACAGGGATTAGTTATTTATAGTGCAACATTGCCCTATATTGCACTATTAATAACCAATCAGATGTCTCCTTTGGTCCCTGTCATTTTATAAGTATTCATAACCTGGAACTTTTATGCTGCAGCATCTGTCACTCTTGAGCATCCTCCTTGTTGAACAGGACCGCTGAGCAACTGAAAACGGCAGGATCTGCACAGGGTATGACTGACTACCCTTACAGACCTGGAGCTCCAGCAAGGCAGCTCCTGCTTTAAGAATACCAAAGACCTTTGCAGGCACTTTAGCACAGGCTCTGAAACTGCATTAATCCTAGGTGGGGATTTTAGGCTGGATTCCGCTTAATAACAGAACTATGAAAAGTATGTCTGTGTATTCCTCTATCTCTGGCAAATCTGAAAACATCCGGCTGAGCTTCTTAAACAGTCTTGAGATGTACCACTTCTATGGCTTCAGTGTCTATTGACCATTTCAATCATAAAGAGCAAAAGGAGCGCTCTCATTTGTCCACTTTTGGGGCTCTGTCCCATAATGCCATTCACTATCCTCTGCACCTCTTTCTATATGGTGCTTCCTTAATTGGCTGGTTTACACTTAATTTCTGACCATCCCCCTCATCCTATGAGCCAAAGGGAAACAAACATTTTTTTTTATTTGATGTTTTGCATACCAGGATAGCCTCATTTAGGTGCAACACCTATTTTTCAAGAGGATCTGGGGAGGAAGGTCAGTACAGCAACAGAATAATTTCATAGTGACATTAAGTTACATTGCACAAAATTAAAAGAACCTGAATAAATACCGGCACATATATACAATAAATAGGAAAATACAATGGCCCAGATATTCAAACTGCACCCAAAAAGTGCGTAACAGCAGGAGCAAGCACAGTCCTCGCCCATCTCTGCCAAGAGTACGATATTCAAAAGTGCATGAGCCAAGGTGCACCTCACGGCACATGACTGAATATCACACCACCTGCACCATAGCGCTACCAGGGATGTGCAGTTGCGCATTTCTGATGCACCATAGCGCAACAAAGAATGCTCAGTAGAGCAGTCCAGATGCGCCATAGCGCAAGCAGAGATACCCCGTGGAGCAGGGCAGCAATGCAACAGCACAACCAGGGATGCAGGGGCCCACCACCCATGCCACAAATGGGCAGAGGAGCACACAGCAGAACAGACATCGTCTCCCACACTTCATGCACTGCACAACCGGGGAAGAGTTGGAATAACCACCGGCCCATGGATACCAGCAACCAACCCACAGCTGGGCCATGGTGCCCCAGCACACCCCCTGGCAAGCTGTGTCTGGCACACAAGGAGGGCCGACCACCCCGTGCCACACCATCCCACCAATGCAGAGCACACCCTGCACCACGATCACCATACACCCTTCCCAGGAGTAGCACCCAAAAGTGCAGGACACCCCATGTATGCCACCACGCCCACTGTGACAATGCAACCCTCTCCACCATGTAGCCAGGCAAGGCAGCCCCACCATGTGCACCCTGCAGCGGGCAGCAGCAGACAGTAATGCAACAACAGCATACACAGTGCCACCCTGCACGTCCCCTCAAGGTACAGCTGAGAGACTGACCATGCATCGGCACATGAGGTACCCCACATGTGACAGGGCACACCCCAGACCCCACCACCAGTGGTACAGCACCCTGCACACACCCCCAAGGACACATCCGATCCCAGCACTGGCCACAACAGACAGCACAGACCCACACAGTGTTGCATGGAAGCATGCACCACACAGGATGCAACACAGTGCACAGACAAACAGCCACCCATACCCAAGGGCACACCAACACAGGGACACAGTAGTGGGTCAACCAAGCCCCCGGCGTGTGGCCACGGCAGCTGTGTGCACATGGTCAGAACCCCTCCATGGCACAGGTGTGCCAGCAACCCTGTGCAGGCACCACGATGCTGTACGCCACCAGCATGCAGCTGGAGCACAAGTGACAGACAGTGGAGCACATCCCCTGCAACAGACACAAGGGACAGCATTGTGATGGGACAACAACAGCGGAGGCAACAGTGCCACCCGAGGCAGACGTGCACCTCACCAGTGACAGGAGGCAACCCAGCATCGTGCTGGGTACAGTGGCAGTCCAGCATGGGCAGCCACCACCAACATGCCAGTGGACTGTGCAGGCCACAGACATGCAAGGGTGGCAGCTGCACAGGCCATGGATGGTCTGACAGGTGCACCATGGACACAGCGCATGTACCTTGTACCACTGCACACAGTCATTCAGTGCACAGGGAACAACACACAAACCACAGACAGTGACTGAGACCTATGCCCACACCAAACTTGCCTCCCCTACAGACACACACACACACACCCATGATAGCACCACCCCCGACACCATGCACACCACTGCAGCTGAGCACCATTAGCCCACTGCAAATCAGAGACCACCACAGTTGGCATAAGTAAACAAATGTATTAGAATTAGAATCAAAACTATGTACATATTTACATTATAAATGGGGTGAGGGCCACAAACTGGGTGAAGGTGGGTAAGGGGCAGGGGTGAACAAATGGGAGAGGGAAGGAGGGGTGTGAGGGTGGGTCCAGGGGGGAGCTGTAGTGGTCCATGTGGATGGTCTTCAGTGGGAGCCCTGCTCCCTGCTCCTATGGCACCTCCAGTGATGTCGTCTCCTCATGCCATGCCGATCCACCCGCTCCAGAATGGCCAGAGAGGCCCTGGTCACCTACAGCAGCTCCTGCAGCACCCTCTCTATGTGTACCATCCTCCATCCACCTAGGACAAGGGAGCAGAGTCAATAGGCATGAATGCACAACCCCCTGCAGCCCATCCATTATTCATGGCATACAGCCATAGGACACGCCCCTGTGATGGTGTGCAACCACCCGCAGTGATCATGTCCATGAGACCTGCCTACCCAGGCGCACACAGCCACATGGACTGCTGCACACACCTACCGCCCAAGTCCCACACAGCACCACCGTGGCTGTACAGTGACATGGCTTTGCGGTGCGAAGGCAGTGGCACAGCCATGTATCCGGTGCAGGCATGGACCACCAGTGATGCACTCCCAGACATGCAGTGCCACTGGACAGTGCTGACTGTACTATGTGGCGTGCATGGCAGTGGTGTCAATGGATGGTGGCCATGCCCCGCCGCCCAACTTGCTACACAGCATGGACAGAAAATCCTGGATGTAAGGCACTCATCATCATCAGGCTGGTCCTGGCGCTGAGCCAGTAAGGGTCCTCCTGCAATGGGACGTGCCTCCCACCGCTGCCGCTCCTCCCTTGCACGGTGTCATTCCCCAGGGCCTAGGGTGTAAACATGGAGAGAGGAATATTAGTACAATCCAGTAGCAAAGGCCCCCCACCCCAGGTTGTGTGTGATCCCACACAGCCAAATCATTCAGCCCCCCCACCCCATACCACCACCACCATCACCACTGCCCACACTGGACAGACCACCCCCCCGTATGGTGGACACATGCCCACCACGATACCCATACGGACGTAACCAGTGTATGGATGGGGCATCTACCTGGCCGTGGAACCGCTCCTCTTCTGGCGTATGCCCGCAGGCAGGCAAGCCTGTCCGGGTCCCTCCGCTGGAGGTCCCCGTACTGGTGCCTGCTCTGCTCCATGGTTCTCCGGATCCCTGTTGCCTCCTCCAGGGACACCGCCACCTCCTGCCACATGGCACTCCTGGCCCTGTCCAGGGATGCCTCACCAAAGAGAGCACCAGCATGGGGCTCAACTAGGGGGACATGGTTAGCCAGTTCCACCTGGCTCCAGATAGGTGCTAGTCTCCGTGCCATCTTTCTGCCTATTCAGATTCAAAATGGCGCTTCCTAGCACACATCCGCCACATGCAGATCCTGTGTGGTACTGCGCTGCCATTCCCCATCGCGCTGTCACCGAACAGTGTGATAGGAGTGTACCCATGTGGATGCATGGCACCTAGAGGGCAAAGGTCGGGCACAGGGTCAAGGGTCTCTTGAGCATGGACAGCCACAGCGCGATTGGAACCCAATGCATGTAGCGCAATTGGGTGCCTGTGTGCCACTTCCTGTAGTGGCCTACAGCACTGTGGCCCCAGTGCGCTTATGGCACCCCAGTGCCACAGCACCATATATGTGAACAGCGCAGTAGCACCACTGGCACAATGGTGGCCGTGTCCTGCATTGCCTGCCATGCACAGCACATCAGCAGCACAGCAGGTGCCTGTGTCATCACCCTGGGCATGCGCAGTTAGGTGTGTACTGCGCATGTCACAGAACTGCACTCTTGGCTGAGCACTTTCAACACAATTGTGCAAAGCGCAACAGCGCGATATTTAGCCAGCATATGCAAATCAGCTAATCAGCCATTCAATGGCGCAGACACTGCATTTGCATCCACTTAAAAATGTGCCTTGCCTCATTTGCATGTATTGCACTATAAAACTGCCACATTGGGCTGCACTGGCCATAGTCGGTTACTGCAGTCTATTGTAGTGAGTTGCATGCTGTTTGGGAGTGTGGACTGTGGTGTTTGGAACATGCATGGGACTGCACAGTCACAGGTAACACCTGTCATTCTTACAGGATGAATAATGACCAATCATGAGGTGGAGGAAGAGGAACAGAGACGTGGGCGGAAGAGGAGGCCTAACTTCACCAAGGCAGAAACAGATGCCCTGTTTGAGGCCTACCTTGACCAGGAGCCGCTGCTCAGCAGACACCAGGGAACACCACAGGCCCATGCTGCTGCATGGGAAGTAGTGGCACATGCTGTCAACCTGCATGGCAGCCACCAGCGGTCCATGCAGGAGTGCAAAAAAGAAGATGGGCACAGACAGGTGGAGGATTAAGGAGAAGGTGGCTGCCATCACAGCAGCACGGTCTGTGACCGGTGGGGGACAGCCGGAGGTGCAACGCCAGACCCCACAAGAAGAGCAAGTTGCTGGCAGCATGCAGCGTTGCACCATCGAGGATGTTCCGGGTGGTGGATTCCAGACGGGTGGTAGCCCATCACTGCATGGTAGGTCCTGGTCTGACAATGGGGGGGAGAGGGTAGGTCACATGCATTAATGCTACTGTTTTTCTCCCTTACAGCTCCTGAATGTCTACATGGGTCAGCGGTGGTGGGCTTCTCCACTGAGGGCGGTAGCATGGAGATAGAGGAGGGCCCATCCACTTCCACAGGCATACGAGGGTCAGGGTGACAGTGGGCCAGCCTGGACATCCAGACTGATGTTGGTGGAGCAGGTGCGGAGAAGGCCCTGCCCGTGTCCCAGTGTGCCAGCATCCATGGATGCCAGCATGTTGAGACTCAGGCTGGTGCCAGATCCATCACTGATGATGATGGAGCTAATGTCATGGGCAGTGATATGTGTGGGCCACAGGATGGCCACACAGCAGGTGACATCACGGGCATGGCCATGGGTGGTGCCGCCGTGGAGGCCTGTGTGACATCACAGTCCCAGCCTGTGCCTGTCTGCACAAAGTGGGGCAGCACTGGTGTGTGTCCAGGACAGTGGGGCTGTAGTGGCCACTGCAGCGGCACCGTTGAGCCTTGGAGAGTGGCAGCCGGAGGGGCAGTGTCAGCAGTCGGCCAATGGCCATGGGGGTACAGTGTCAGGGGCGGCATCAGTGCACTGCCTGTGGACATGCCCAGGCCTGGCCCTGGTGTGCAGCACCCACCCTCAAGGTGTGCTGACCATCAGGGCCACAAACACCATGAGAGACAGCATGCCGATCAGGCAGATGACCTCTTAGATGAGCACACCCACATGCTCCAAGCATCAGTCAACCAGCAGGTGCGGCTTGTGACGACAGTGGATGCACTCAGTGTGGCTCTGCACCAGGCAGAGGAGCAGCGCAGCAGAAACACCGCTCTGCTCCTGGCAGGGATGGACTGGCTGCAAGAGGATGTGACCGCTGCCACTGACAGGCAGACACAGGCAATCATAGCTGTCATGGCCACAATGGGCACACAGTAATTTGCCCATGCATCGCAGACACCGCACAGTGCAATGTCCAACCCCAGTTCCCGGTGTCGTGCGACACCCTCCTTGTCAACACTGGGTTCAGCTGTGGGCATCCCATGCACACCTGGCGCAGGCATGTTCGGTGTGCTGCAGACCCCTGCATGAGCACAGTCATGTTCACGCAGTGGAACCCCCGTGGGACCGTCGGTGCCACCCCATGAGGCCATTGATCAGCCTATCACTGCTGGTGGGTCTCAGCGGGGCCACCCATGCAACTGTGGTGGCCGTGGCATTGTGGTGCATGACTGACCTGTCTCCCAGCACGGCTACTGTCTGATGCTGCCCTGTGTGCATTGTGTTGTTCAGCGTGCAATGCATGGGTGGGGTTCCCAGCCCTGCACGCACACACACATTCCATCTGCACACCCTCCTGGCTGCTGTCTGCTGTGGCGTGTGCATGATGATGCCTGCGTTGCACTATCCACCACTGTGCAATGGTGCCCAGCATCTGACACACGCACAATGACAGGCACTGAGCATGGTGGTCTGTGGACTTGTGTGTGGCTAGGGGTGGTGGTCGGGGTCGACGTGCCTCCTACCCTTTGTGCATGTCTTGTGAGGTGCGTGTGTGTGTGACCGTGTGCCGTGTTAGACCTTGCCCATCCCTGGCGGCGTGTGCGGTTCCATGCTCGGCCACTTCCCTTGACGACATGCACCCCTGGTGTTTGTCTATGCGTGTTTGTGGGTTGTGCCTTTGCCACTGGTGGTTGCACATGGCCCCATGACTTACCTGGGTTGGCTGAAGTGCTCCTCTGTGATTATGTCCCGGTGCAGCTGTGCTAGCCGGATCAGTCGGGGGTTCCTTTGCCCAAGGGGGGGCTGCCCATCACCATCTTCACCAGTGTCCTCATCGTCCCATTGCTGTTCCCCTCTTCAACTTGTACGGCTATCCCACAGTCGTTGGCCATGTTGTGCAGGATGCAACAGGCCAGGAATAGCCCACAGGCCTTTGAGGGGCTGTACTGTAGGGCACCGCCAGATGTGTCCAGGCAACGGAAATGTGCCTTCAGCATCATGAACACCCACTCGATGACATTGCATCTGGTGGCATGTGCCTCATTGTAGCGTTGCTGCGATGGGCTCACGGGCCGCCGGTATGGTGTAAGCAGCCAAGGATGGAGTGGGTATCCACTGTCACCTGTGTGTAGAGGGTGGAAGTTAGTTTGGTGATCAGTGTCACCCTGCCTTGGGCCATCTAGGCCAATACCCATGTCACCTCTGACTATGCCCCTCCAAAGCTCCATGTCTTTCTGAGTGGTTTGCATACTCACCCACTAAGTGGCCAGTGGGGATGTCCCCACTCTCAAATCTGTGGCACAGTGCTGACTGGTGCCAGATGAAGGCATCATGTGCTCCCCGAAGGTGCATGGCACAGACATTGATTATGCATCCCCTGGCATCGCACACCACCCAGCAGTTGATGCTTGCATACCCCTTCTGATTCATGTATGTGGCCCCTTCAGGGTCAGGTGGTGTGCGGATGGCCACAGGGGTGCAGTCTATTACCCCTAGCATGCCAGGCATACGTGCTACCCTGTGGAACTCCTGTATGTTTGCTGTGCACTCCGCCAGTGTGCTGGGGAAATGGATGTACTCCGCAGCATATGGCAGCAGTGCGGTGAGGAATTGGGTGAGGTGGCATGACGCAGCCAACTGGGTTATGCCTGTCATGTCCCCTGTTGGTCTCTGGAAGATACCCGTGGTGAGCAGGCACATGCAAGCTGTCTCTTTTGTCTCCACTGACAGAGCATGGCTCCATCGTGTGGGTGCCTGCATCACATCACTGTACAGCTCACAGAGCCACCTCAGAATTGCCCAGTTCAGTTGGTACTGGCCCACGATCTCTGTATCGGTGTACAGCTCGAAGCTGGTGCAGGCTTGGTACTGCCTGTTGGGGGCATACCACCGCTGACCCCTTCCATGGCCATGCCCCCCTACTGCCTGCCTTCTCACCCCTCTTATAACTGCCTCCATCTGGATGGTGGCACTGGCCATGTCCCTGGCTTGTGTTCCCCCCAGCAGCTGTTTCTGTGTTCCTCCCGCTGTCCTGGCTGCTACTTCCCCTGCACCAGGAACACCTTCCTGTGGTGGCCTCAGTGCTGTGTGGCACTTTCCCCTTCTGCACTGCACTGTGGCTGTGGCTCCCCACACCTTTCCTGTTCCTGGGGGTTCCAGGTGCTCTGTCTCTGTCCTGCCCTGTGTGTTTGTGTTGCCTGTGTGGCTGGCTATGGTTCAGCAACATGTGCTTTCCCTGTAGCGTTCCTGCACCTCTCTCTTGTTCGTTTTTGTTTTGGCTCATTTCCGCTATCGCGCAACTTCCACTTGTTCCCCTATTGCACATGGTGCATGTTGTCGAATATCGCACTGCATCATTTATGCATGGTTCCTCCCCCTTCGGTTGGCGCATGCATTCATTATCCTTCCACTCTTGCGCAGTGTGATTTGGTGGCACACCTGCCTCCCGCTGAATATCGCAGAATGGCGATTTTCGGACTTGATGCGTATAAGATCGTACAACCCTTTTGAATATCTGGGCTACTATGTACAAATACCAGGTGTTAAAGTAGGTGCAGTAATGCTCAAAATAATAATGTTTGTGTATGGGGAGGGGCAGCACAGGGAGATGACAGTATGACAGGGAGTGTTATCAATTTAATGCTGCAGCGGGCATGGTCAGCAGTTGCAAGGGCTGAGAAAATAGTTGGGTATGGCCCTCCTGAAGGTTCTGATGGTTTGGGAATCTTTGATGTTTTCTGGAAGCAAGTTCCAGCTGGGCAGGCCAGCAACAGTGCAGGCTTGACCTCCAAACATCTGTATCTGTTCTGGGGACATACCGTAGGTTTGTGGAGAGAAACCTGATTTAATATGCATTGTTTTCCTTGGATAACAAGTTACTGAGATAATAGGGATACAGGCTGGGAGTTTCACCTAGAGGTTAGAGTAATGAGCTGTAAATGAGCTTGCTATATCCAGCAGGCTTGAGTTTGATTCCCACAACCTCCAAAACCTCCACTTGCATACTGTGTGATGCTGAGCAAGTCACTTAACCAGCCCAAAGCTCCCGGGTTGCCCCTGAAAAGAGGCACTTGTGCCTAATGGGCCTTACCCAGTTACCAAAGAATTAAAAAGGTTACCAAAGAATTAACAAAAAAAAAAAAAGGCTATGAATAGATTTGTAGATTAGGGAGACCTATTTGAGTTTCCCTTCCTAGTCAGTTGGAAGAATGCTTAGGTCATACAGAAAGCAGTGGTGAATCAGCCTATTGCAACCTAATACAAATCGACAGATACTATTCAATGCCACATCATCTTATGCAGTACAGTGGGATTTGCTGACCTCTAGACTTTACTCCCATACCCTAGTGCCAGTAGAAAAAAAGTGGTGTAGTTCCAGCTTTCTACTGTTGTAGTCAAGGCAACTACAGTTGTGGTATGAATGTCCCAGTTTTTTGTGCAACCTTCTAACAGATTTTGCAATATGGTTGTCAATGGATAGCTTTGGATCTCGTCATACCCCCAGATACTCGAAGTTAGAGATGTTTTTTTGGGGGGGGGTCCAGCTGTTTGCAAGAAGCATAATGAAGTTATAATAACTGGGGAGCATTTTCTCCCACAGGGAAACCTGGTTATAATTCGCCATTATAACCCGGTTATAAAGGCGAACACGCGCCAGGTTTCCCTCACTCCACATATGCGCCAGCCACCACTCTTCCCCCTCCTCAGCGTCGGACACTTGCCACAACTCGAACACCAGTGGCCCGTATGGTGGTGACTTATTTAATAAAGAAATAAATGAACTCAGCTACTAAGTTATACAACAACAATTAGCTTCTTCAGAAACAAAACAACAGCTTTAGTAGCGGCTTTTCCGTGACCATGGACTGCACTAAAAGCCTATTGGAACACAACTCTGGGATGCAGCTACACAGGAATGAAATGTTGGTTTATTTTATATAATTGCTGTGGTGAAAAAATGCTCCCCAGCACTAATATAAAATAAAACATGGGTTGGTGTGTTTCACTCTCCTACCGGGTCATAATGTTGTCTGCTTAATAGTGTACGACATTTAGCTAACCCGAAACAGCGCTGTCTATGACAGCGAATGGTGCAATACCACATATGCTGCTGTACACGGTATTGCACCATTCACACACTCCTAGGCAGAGGATAAGACCTCTGCTGGGAGTGGGTTCTACAAAGCAGCTGCTGTGGCTCACTGAACTGAGCCACAGCAGTAGGAACCCAGGTGCTGCTTCTGGGACCGGGTTTGATTCCCAGTCTCAGACATTTTATTTTTTTCACACATTGTGCACTCCTTGAAGTAAACCCCCCCCAGAGTTGAGAATCCTTAGTGGGGGGGTTTGGGGGGTGCAGCCCCCTGTAACGAGGGGTATGGGGGGCAGAGTCCCCCACAGAAAAAAGACTTATGCTGCATGGCAGTAACTGCACTGTATTGGCAGCATGATTTTGCCATGCTGCATAATGTCTTGTGATAGTATGACCTCGTGCCTTTTGCTCTCAGGGTTTATGTAGCATCCAACACATTGGGTGTGTACAAAATCTCATTAAACACACCACCCCATGTATTATTCTATATATATAATTAGTGGTGCTCTTTTTTCCCTAAGACAAACTGGGTTGTGATTCGCCATTATGGCAGCGAACATGTGCCAGGTTTCCCTTGTTCTGCGCATGCGCCAGCACCCACTCTTCCCTTCTTCTATGCTGGCTGTAATTCCTTGCCACTCGATACTTCACCACCACTCAGAGTTGGCAGTAAGTACATCTAAAAAATGACTGGGCTACAAAAAGGGCTACATAAAACAAGAAAGAAAGAAAAAAAGTCTTCTGCCACTACCCCTTTTGACTGCAGACCGCGTTGAAAACAGACAGGTCTGCAGCTCCACAGTAGATATCTGTTTATTTTATATAATTGCTGTGGCGAAAAAATGATCCCCAGCAATTATATAAAATAAAGGGTGTGTAGGTATGTAAAACACGAACTTTATACACACCTTCGGCATGGGATGCCTTTACAAACCCCTCAAACTTCACTCTTGGGGTTTATGTGGTATTCCACACTTCTGGTGTGTGTAAAATTCTCATTATAACCACCTACCCAGCCATTATTCTATATGTTATGTGATGATTTACTGGTGAAAACCACTGTCTTGGCTTTGGAGCCATTTAGAAGCGTTCTGTGTGTGCTCATCCAGTCCAGAATCTTGTTCAACATTGCCTGCAAGGAAATGTTGAGCTCTGCAGGGGTCTTTGCCATGGTGTAGATAAATGTGTCATCAACACAGAGGTGCATGTTACTGCAGGAGCCATTGCACATATTCATAATGTCATAAATAAACAAACTAAATAGCATGGGTCCTGGAGTGTAGACTTGGGGGAACACCTAGGCTGAGTGATTTGGAGATTAGACTGTGTGACGCTTGGCCAGCTGGTTATGATTGTTGTATGATATTTGTAGTATAAAAAATTTAGTAGGTAATTGTCTCACATAAGACAGCCTGTGCTTATGGGTGCCCCCCCCCCCAGGTTTCAATGAAGCTACAGTGACAAGTGACCTGAAACCAGAAGGTAATTAAAAGACCAGAGAGACTTAATTAAGGGTCTCCTGTTTTTTTGTCTTAATTAGAACTGACTGTGCTGCCAGGATATAGGGCTCGTAAACATTTATGATTCCTATAGGAAGAACATTTTATAACAACCCGGTGTTAAAAGTTGTAAAACCCTTTGATATGCCTTGGGAATAGGAACTACACAAGATCAAAGAGAACATGTTTAATTAAGGAGTCATACTTAGGAAGTGGAATTTTTGCTGATGTCACATTATTTAATATATCTCCAGATAGGACATCATGTTTGTATTTTTTTAATTCTAAAAAGGAGGAGCTAGATGACTCACCAAGGGGGTGGGGAGATGGAGTTGAAATGTGTCCTTGTAACTGGGGAATATGACATATCATTTTGGGACTCAAGAAAGACAGATCTCTGATCTAACTAAGGCACTTATAGAGGTAATACATTAGATAGAAAAGGTCTAATTGTATTGTGGTAGGAGTTTGCTTTGTACTTTGCCCTTGTTCTTTTAAGTGATTGTATGCTTTTTGATATATTGTTCTGTGTTTACATTTTTCATATTTTTATCATCTTTTAGTAAAGTACCCTTTATTTTGAAAGACTGCCTGGGTGTCTGCCAGTTCATTTTTGCATGTGACGTATAGAGGGTTAAGTCTGACAATTGTTCAACAGCTTCATGGTGTTACTAAACTTGGAAAAGGTAAGAATATACCTAAAGTGTTTTATAGAATTTTAAGGGTTCATTTTGGAAACCTGGCTTGGTGCCCCTGGTGAAAGAATGTACCACAATCCCCGAAGAGGGTACGTATATGAGCCTGTTAATTGGGTGTGCTAGCATAAGGTTCACAATTTGAATCCCCCCAGAACTTGAGACTAAAGGTGATTCAGACCCAAAAGCAGACAGGAGGGTTACCCTGTCCGTTACCTGTTCATACTATTGCTCTCTGAGGTTGGCACTGTGGGAGCAGAGGGTCTGACCTGCTGAGTACGTTTGTGACAGGCAGTACACTTAATTTTCCCAGGGACCTGCCCAACAAGCAGCCCTTGAATCAGAAGATTGCACTGTGGGATAACCCTGCTGGTATTATTTGCAGAATAGGATGTCATGATTAAAAGTATCAAATACCTTTATGAGGTCAATGAAGACTACACCAGCAATGTAGTTATCATTCAGTGCAAGTGCCAGGACATTTATTAACTTCAGCTGTGTTATACTGGTTAAATGGTTTGATCTGAGGCTGCATTGTGCAGATGAGAGCATACTGTTATCATATATATGCATCAACATCAGTTGATTATGTATTATCCCTTCCAGAAGTTTGTAGAGTGTTAATAAAACTTATATGGGTCTCCAGTTGTTGCAGTCAGCAGGCTTGTGCAAGTTGATTATTGTTGCAGTTTTTTAGGTTGCTGGGATATGACCAGCTTTAATGGAGAAGTTGAAACCTGCTATAATAGGTTCTGCTAATATAGCTGGCTCAGTACTATCAGAGTTGGCACTTTTAGAGGTGTTGAGCCCCTTCAGCAATTTCAGTAAATCTTCCTGGTGGATGTCTTGGAAGTGGAAAATGCAGAGGAGAGAGTACAAGATTTGTTGGACAGATCCTAGTGGGGAACGACAGTGACTGCAGGTTGAGGCTTGTAAAGTGGGTATTCATTACATCCACAATATTAAGGTCACCAGTGAGTAAGGTATTTTTATAAAGGAGATATGAGATGGTGAGTGTTTAGTCAGCTTCCGGGGAGAAGATGGTTGCAGCCAAGGTTTGTTGGCAAATTATCTTTTTGTTTTAAACATTTCTGCCACATGTTGGTGGTTCCTGCCACTTTGTTGTGCCATTGGGCAACTTTACAACATTCCTCTGGCATTCTTTTGTTCCTCCCTCCTCCTCCCACCATGCTCCCTGCTGACTCCATAGCAGGAAACCAAGCCTGTCTTTTTAAGCCCCCCCCCGATGCCGCTTCTATGCAACTCCACATCCCTCACCAGTCAAGTGTACAGTGCTGGGCATGGCAATGATTGAGTGCACTGATGGTAGAGAAAAAGAAACAACTAATAGTGGTGTGCAAAGTCAAAAAAATTTGCTCCGCATAGTATTTTGTGAATTCACTCCATTTCGTGAATTACTATGTGGGACAAAGTCCACAGTTCACAGATTATGCTCACTTCGCAGTGGCAGAGTTTACTTTACCATTTGCAAAGTAGATATGCGAAGTACTTGTTGGAGATGCAGATTTCACATACTTCGCAGTCAAAATTTGCCACAATAGATGAAGTTTGCAATGTCTTGAGGGGTTGGAGGTCATATGTTGTTAAACAGAAGTCACATGTGGCTGAACAGCCAATAGAAAGCTGAGGGGGACATTTCTCTGTGCAGTGCTAAGAGTGTGAGGAGACAGGACACAGCAGCTAGTGATTATGAAGAGATTGTGGAATATAAACCTGTGTATTTCTTGTTTAAAAATTCTCAGACCTGTTTTGGTGTATACTGCATTACTGTGTTATATCCAATTTTATGTTTACTAGCATGCATGTGCAAGAAACATAGTGCCACCATATGAATTTTCGTAGGTGTGCCACCCCGCTTCCAATGCCCTGCTCCTTCTTGCAGGCGTGGCCTCACCGCACCAATAAATATCCAAGCTGTCTATGACAGCAGTTCAGATGCAGTGGTGTACGGTTGAAAGCCAAATACTGCTACAATCAGTGGTGGTAACGTGTAGGCCATTTGCATACTGCCATCGGCAGTATGCAAAGTGCCTACACTCAGCACTGCATGTGAACAGCTGTCATAGACAGATCCATTTTTTCTACTCCCCAACAAACACCCAGTAGCATGCTGGGAGCCCACCCAGTGTGCTCATGCGCCCCCGGCACATCAGATGGCTGACGGTGTGCCCAATCCCCCATCGGCTCCACTGCCCCCAAACAGACTTCCAGGTGCCATGCTGGGGGCCCACCCCAGCATGGCAAAAGTCTGTATGGCCGATGGGAGTGCCCAACCCCCGTCGGCTCCACTGTACCCCCCAAAAACAGACTTCCAGGTGCCACGCTGGGAGCCCACCCCAGCATGGCAAAAGTCTGTATGGCTGATGGGGGTGCCCAATCCCCCATCGAATCCACTGCCCCACAAAAAAAGCTTCCAACTGCCACCCTGGGAGCCCACCCCAGCATGGCAAAAGTCCCGCGTCGTCTTCCTGAAAAGAAAAAACCTGTAAAAAAAAAATGGTCCCTCGCTTGACCCGTCTTGCCCCTCCCCAACCCATATGCCCACCCTCTGCGCGCCCACCTCCCCACACCCCCACCCCAAACTTACCTCCGGAGCCCAGCGCAACGATGTTCGGTGGACCAGGAACATATCTGCACTCTTCAAAGCCAACTGCGAACTAAATAAATGCTGGTAAGCTGTTTTTTTCAATTGTGGTGCATATCTCGGCCATTTTTGGGAATTTTTTCACCATATTTTCAACATGGGGTTCTTGGGGCCCCACCTCATGAACTCAGTCACTGCCATTTTGTTATTCGGTCCCGAAAGGTGATTTCACAGTCACTGCACGGAACCACCTTTTGGGACTGAGTAATGAAATTACAGTGTCACAGTTCATGAGATAGGCCCCCAAAACCCTATGTTGAAAATTTCATGAAAAAAATTCCCAAAATGACTGTTCTGACGTGCATTGCAGGTTCCTACACACGCTCATGAATCTTGGCAAAGTTTAATATTTTCACTCAGATTTTCAACATTGCCATTTACCTTCACCTCCTTACGAGCAGTATAGCTGTCATTTTTCACATCTCACCCAAAATGTGTTTTTGCGCATGTAGCACACAGTGGCGCAGTCGGTGTGTGAAATCAATCTTCAGGCCACATTAAGAAAATCACAGTGACACTGTTCATGAGCAGAGGTCTTAAAATGGCTATGTTGAAAATTTGGTGACAAAAGTCCATAAAATGACTGTGTTACGAGTGTGCATTGCGCAATTTCCACGCACCCGCGTAAGTTCACGAATTTGTAAAATTTTCAGTCCAGATTTTCAACATTGTGATTTTTCCACACATCCTTATGAGCAGTACAGCTGTCATTTTTCACACCCTAGCTGAAATGTGTTTTCTCACTTCCGGCGCAGAATAGAACGGTCGCTGTGGGAAATTAGTGTTCGGGACAGATTACGAAAATCACAGTGACACTGTTTATAAGCGGAGGTCCCAAAATGCCTGTGTTGAAAATCTGCTGTCAAAAATCCCCAAACTAATTACATTACGGGTGTGCGTTGTGCAGTTTCTACGCACGCTCGTGACTTCATCAGTTTTTGTATATTTTCACTCCAGATTTTCAACAATGCCATTTTTTACACCTCCTCATGAACTGTACACCTGTCACTTTTCACATCCTGTTTCGAAATGTGTTTTCGCACCTGTGGTGCCAAATGGCACAGTCGCTGTGCAAAATTACCTTTCACCTAACTAACTGATAGTGTCACTGTTCATGCGGTGGGGTCACAAAAAGCCCATGTGGAAAACATGGAGTAAAAATACCAAGAAACGCCCAGGCGTTAGGGTTTTCAACCATAACACCCTACCCTGTAGGGACTGACAGGTGTCAGGGGTGTGACTTGGGATTATCGACAGTAATGCTCATGCCATTCCACCCCCACACTGCAGCCAGTGAAAGGCATTGAGGTGCACCTTGGATCCTTTACCTCCAGAGTTCACCCTGTTCTCCTACACTGCGCCCATTTCAGAGTATTTCCTTATGGAATGAGGTGAATGTAAAGTCCAAACACCCCAAGGCACACCTCAACACTTGTCAGTGTCTGAAGGGTAGGGTGAGGTGAGGTGAAATGTCGTGACCATCACAAGATGACCCAAAGGCACACCCCAATGCCTGTCCATCTCTGTAGAGTGAGGGTGGAATTGGCATCAGTTCAATACTTCAATGCCATTTCTATACTGCATCTGTCTCACTCCTGCACTTCCACTGTTAATGCCAGCAAACAAACATTCATCATTGACTGTCTGTGTGAGTGTTTATGAGTGAGTGTGTGTTTTGATTTGAATACCCCTGGGCCCCTGCCCCACACTCATCCCTTGTGTTTTGCAATCCTCCTCCCCTTCATCCTTCTAATCCCTTGTGCTTTGAAAATAAAAGAAAAACCCACCTATCCTACATGCTTTGTTGTTGTCCCCCCCCGCCCCATGTTGTGAACAGCAGCGGTATCTCTCCCAGCCTGTGGGCTTGCGGTGTAGTACTGCTCTGTTGGCAAAGTACAAGCTTTACAAATCCAGTTATTTACCTGGGTAGTCTACCCAACCTGTTGTTGTATCTCCGTGTGCTGTGAGAAATAGCGTCCAAAAATATAAGTTTTCCTGGTTGCCAAACATTAATAACAGAATCCCAGTCAAGAGAAACAAGAAATGGAGAGAAGTGAGTCATGCAGGCAAGACTTTAGCATCGTTTGTGAATAGTGGTGCAACTGAAATGGTGAGTGAAGGACTATCTTCTGATGTGGTGTTGCCATCAACAAGTTTTAAGTGCTCTGGGATAGGTGCTGCTAGCAGTAGTGCAGGAGTATTTACCAGTGGCTTTACTGCATCTAAATTTTTTTGGCAACCTCTGCAGCAGCCGTGGTACTGGGTGATGTGGAAGGTCGTAATAGTGCAAGTAGTCTGAATATTACACTAGAAGCAGTGTCTCATAAAGATGAGGTGGAGCATGTTCCCTTCTCCATTGCTGCTGGTGGTGGTGGCGGTGCTCCTTGTGATACAGTTGAGGCAGTGGTTGAGAGGAATGTTGGAAAGTCCAAAAACGTGGGTCACACCACAATGGCAACTGTTGCTGTGGAGATAGCAACAGAAAATGTTGAGATTGAGGTTCATGACTTGCAGGTACAGCATGAGGAGGAGCATGAGGAGGACATCAGAGGATGGCATGCCAGTGATGATGATGATGATGATGAGATGTTGGATCCCATATGGGAACCAGAAAAGAAGAAGCAAAAAGGTGGTGACAGTGCAGGAGTTCTTAAATGCAGCATTGATTTAACCACCAAATGTCACACTGAAGGTCCCCCCATACTATTCTTGATGTGAAGAGACAGAGTCAATCTACAAAAACAGTAGTACCCCCCCCCAGTACCTCCACTCCACTGTCCAAATCCAGGCATCAGGATTAAGAAAGGCCTACAAAATCCCTAGTGTGGGACTCCTATCTGCTGGACCCAGTAGATGAAACAGTGGCAATATGTCAGCTTTGCCACGTACGGATCAATATGGGGAAGAAGGACAACCACCTAGGCATTGGTGGTCAGCACATGCACTTAAAGAACCAGCACTCTCTCTGATGGTTTAAACACCAGGAGGAAGCAGTTGCAGGTGATCCTGGTCCCTCATCCTTATCATCTTTAGGTGATGCCATGAGGGTGAGTACATAGTGAAGGAGGAGGAGGAGGATGTGGAGGTGGTTGCTACAACTAGTGGGCATAGCAGCAGTGGTAGCTTCAGCAGTCCCCCTCAGAGTCAGTCCACAGTAACACCATCGCGAACCCATAAAACAGATAAAATGACTTGTGTCCCTTTATTAGCAACACCACATATTTCTCATGAGTCAAAGAGAAGCCCTACTGGGCCACAACAACATGGCCATCTGTTTGCCAGCCCAATACCCTGAAAATTACAGCCAACTCTGAAGAGCATGCTTGAAAGGCAGAGCAAATACCCTATGAATCATTCTACTGCATGGGAGCTTAGTGCAGCTGCTGCAGAAATGCTTGAACTCGAAGTGCTCCCATTCTCCTTTGTTGAGAATGAAGGATTTAGAAGGTTTGCTGCTCATGCATGTCCAAAGTGGAAGGTATCATCAAGGACATACTTCTCCAAATGTGCTGCTCCTGAATTGCATGCCACAGTAAAGGAGGCGGTGTCCCACACACTTAAGCATTCATTATCACCATCCATTCATCCATCATATCATGGATATGTGGACTAGTGGGAGAACAGCTGGCAGCGCCTATATGTGCATTACAGCACACTGGGCACAGGTACCTGGGGTGGTCTTGGTGTCTGGGCATGGTGGGAGACAGTGCAGCAAGGCAGACTGGTAGCAGCAACATAACCAGCATTAGACAGCATGCAACACTAACAATGAAAAGCATGCTTGGATCCCACACAGGGGAGAAAATGCTTGAAGTACTACTGGGTGAGACTGATGAGTGACTGCACCCACACTTGGTGAAAGCTGGCTTCATTGCGAGCGACAACGGCTCCAATGTTGTAAAATGCGTAAGTGATGGTGGGTTTTTCAGGGCGCCATGCCTGGCACATAGTATCAACCTCATGGTCCAGCAGTTTGTTAGCCATCCTGATGTGAAGGATATCTTGTTGGTGGCCCACCGCATCTGTGCCCACTTTACCCATTCTGGGAAGGCCCGTGACCAGCTATGCCAGCTTCAGACAAAGAATAATCTGCCTCATCATTGCATGAAGTTGGATGTGGTGACCAGATGGCACTTCACACTGTACATGGTGGAGCTGCTCTATGAGCAGTATAAAGCTGTGTCCGATTATCTGCTGCTACACACCAGTCGTGACAGTGTTGGAGTGTCCATGGCTCTCACCACAGAACAGTGATATTTAATGGATGGACTGATAATGATTCTGCATCCCTTTGAACATGCAACACAGGCAGTGAATTTGGACACTGCCTATATCAGTCAGTCCATCCTCTTGCTACACATGCTGAGGTGGACACTGGTTAATGTGCAGCAATCGAGTGAGACAGGCAGTGACACTACCAGTTTGGCTTTGATGCAGCACATGCTTGACTTGTTGGACTCCAACCCTCATATTGTTGGAATTCTGCAGTCTGATGACTTTGGCATTGCCACCATGATTGACCCACGTTATAAGCGTGTCCTTGAGTCTATACTAGATGGTGTCCCTCAGAGGGTAGAAAACCTTACCAACCTTCTTGTCAGAAGGGTCAGAGGGGAACAGATGATCAAGACACATAGGGCACCGAGTGTTGTTGCTATCACCACCACAACCACCACCACAGCACTGTCATCTTCACATGCCACAAATATGTTAACAGGCAGACAAAAACCAAAAAAGAGCCATCTCATTTGGGATGTTTTAAGTGAGGCTAGAGTTGCACCCATGGAAGACCAGGAGGAGGAGGAGGAGGAGGAGCACGATGAGGCGGTCGGACTCAGAGCAGCACGACATATGGTTGACTGTTTCGTGGCTGAACAAAACACCTTGCAGTTGGTGAAGAGCCATTGTTGTACTGGGTGAGCAAGGTAACTAAGTAGCCTGCACTGACATCTGTGGTGATAAAATATCTTAGCTGCCCCCCCCAATGTCAGTGTTGAGTCTGTGTTCAGTGCTTCAGGTGCCATTGTACATGACCAATGCACGCACCTGTCACCAAAGAATGTGGAAATTCTAACATTTATAAAAATGAATAAGGGACACATTCCACACAAGACCATGACATCCATGTTCCTACCACATCCTTACAGTGGATCTTTTGAGGAAGATAAAGAGACAGGTGGTGCTGCTGGCATAAATATAAAGTGACACACTAGTGACACCAATCTTGATGACTCAATACTAGAATGTGAATTCCCAGCAGGTGACAACTCCATACTTGTGGACTGTGAGGGCTGCTTCTTTGAAGAAGATGATGCTTAAAGAAAACAATATTATGTGTGCTGTCCCTCTTTGCACGCCCTTAGTATATTCCCATATGACATGTACAGAATTTATGTTATTGTCATGATTGTTACTGTTACCTTCTCAGAACTGTATTGCTGCTACTGCTACCTTTTGCCCATTTACATGCATCCTCAACCTGTCAACAAACAGCACATAAATGTAATGTATTGCAGTACTGGTAATGCCTGCTCCTGCCCACCAGTAGTGTCAGCCTTCACTGGCATTGCCTCAAACTACAAAAAGATGACTTTTTAACAGCCCAGCAAGCAATTCCTGCTATGGGTAGCAAATCCAATAAATACACAGCCCTGTCTCCTGCTGCTCCACCACCGCCTCCTCTCCAACCTGTTGTGTATATGATGTTGCTCTGTATTACACAGAATTATCCAGTCACTGCACTGGTGATGAAACCATGGTCCTGAGGAAAAGCAGATTGGATATTCAGATCCTTTATCACTTGTACTGACTTTCTGAATGTTAGTACAGCCAGTGCCCATCCCAATATGTTCTACATTTTCAGCTGAACCACCACTGATGTCGAGCACCTACAAACACTTGTGTACAGTATATGTTAATAAACAGTGGGGATGCTACAGTCACAGGAGTTCCATTGCATGAGGGCTGACCCATGAGTAATTGAAACACCAGTTCAGTGATGCGAGTACCATCACTCACCCCCCTGCAAGTGCTGTCACTGAGACAAGGCAAGGCAATTTTATTTGTAGGGCACCCAATCCAGGAGGCTCTGGGCAGCTAACAATAGTTAAAACAAGACATGATAAAAACAGCCTAAATAAATAATATAATAACAATACTAAATATGAATATGGCAATTTACAATAAATTAAAATGGGGGTCAGAATCACACAGCAGGGATAAGCACAGAATGTGTTCAAAAAGCTGAAAAAGCCAGGGCAAAGAGGTGGGCCTTCAGCCTCCACTTGAACACCTCTACTGAGGGAGCCTCCTGGACAGAAGGTGGTAATGAGTTCCACAGGGTCAGCCCAGAAACACTAAATGCCCAATCTCCTGAGGTCTTGAGCTGAACCCTGGGAATGTCCAGGAGGCCCCTTGAAGAGGAGCGGAGGGTGCGAGCAGAGGTTACCGGTGTCAGGAGTTCCAACAGGTAACCAGGACCCAGTCCATATAGGTCCTTGAAGGTGATAAGACCCACCTTGGGAAAAGGACCCTCCACCTGACCGGCAGCCAGTGCAGAGCCTGCAGGACCAGAGTCACATGACTAGACCTTGAAAGACCTGTCAGCAACCAGGTCACCATGTTCTGCGCTAGCTGAAGTCTGCTGGAAGGTCCCTCCCGTGACCTTGAAGTATAGAGAGTTGCAGTAGTTCAATCTGGAGGTCACAAAAGCATGCACTAGCATCAGCAGATCCTTGGATTGGAATGGGGCTTAATCTGGGCAATGTTCTGCAGATGATAGATACCACTACTGACAACAGATGACACCTGGTCTTCAAAAGTCAATCTATTATCAAGGATCATGCCCAGATTTCACACCCTTTGGGCAGCCACCAATGGAACAGAACCCAGGAAACGCCCTGAGTCAGCCCCAGGTTGTAGCCCATCACATCCACAACCAGGCCTGATCACTACTACCTCTGTCTTAGCTGGGTTAAGTCTCAGCCAGCTGGAAGCCATCCAGTCATTGATTTTAGCCAGACAGCTGTTAAGCACATCAACCACTCCTGATGTTCCAGGGGCCAAAGACAAGTATAGCTGGGTATCATCTGCATAACAGTGAAACTCCATGCTGTACTGTTGAATGATCTCACCCAGGGGCAGCATGTACGCTGCGAACAGCATCGGTGACAAGATCGAGCCCTGTGGCACTTCACAAGACAGGGGCATTGGGGAGGAGGAGAAATTCCCCATCACTACCCGCTGCACCCTGCTTGAGAGATAGGACTCAAACCACCTGATGACAGTACCAGCAAGTCCACAAAACTTGCAAAGCCAATCAAGAAGCACAATGTGGTCCACAGTGTCAAATGCTGAGGAGAGATCAAGGAGAACGAGAACTCACCTGTCTCCTCTGTCTCTAGCCCTGAGCAGGCCATTATGCACCCTCACTAGAGCTGTTTCTATGCTGTGTCTAGCCCAAACACCTGACTGAAATGGCTCATAGATGTCTGAGAACACCAGGTAGTCCTCAAGCTGATGTACCACTAACTTCTCAACAACCTTGCCCAGAAAGGGCAGGTTGGAGATTGGACAGTAATTCGCCAGGACGTCAGGGTCAAAGGAAGATTTCTTAAGGAAGGACCTCACCAGCGCTTCTTTCAAAGCTGCAGGGAGGACCCCCTCCACCATAGAGCACCTGGCAATCATGGAGAACACCAGGCTAACAGCCTCAACACATCCCATTAAGAAACGCGTCAGGCTGGGTCCAGTTCACAAAAAGTGTGCTTCAGCTCTACGATCACCCTAGTCACTTCAGACACTTCCACTGTCCTAAACTCTTCCCAGATAGGAGGACTGCAAAGGTAAGAAGGAGTCACTTGGCTTGCAATCATCATTCTCATTGCTTCTTCAGATTTAACATTTAAGTGTGTTTTTGACTTTCTTTTGTTGTCCCCGTAGGTTAACGCCTGTCCAACATCATTTGCTGCTTGAATGGCACACACACTGCTAGTAGTTTGTAGTCTGACGTAAGCATAATCCTTTTTTTTTCTCTCTGATGGTTGATTGCTTTCATTGCTTAATTCAGTCATGAGATTTTGCATAGTTTATGGTATTGAAAAGTTTGTTTCGTTTTTTTTAACATAAACTGATGTACTGTACGTATAACATATTGAACAATTATGTCAGTAATATCTGTCATGGTTACATAGTGTTTGGGTGGAGCTATGCATCATTTTTCCATCAGAAGCTCAGAGAGGGTTAGTATAACTACTGTCCATCTGACATTGAAAACAATAACATGCTTTACAGAGTGCATTACATGGTTGTGAAAATTGTGCTAATCCAGTTCCGACTGCCACACTCTGCTTTACTGTTTAAAAAGTTGAATTTCTTGTTATTGTTCTTGTAGTCACCATTGTGTACGGCTGATGATGACATTTCTCATTAAAGTGAAATATTAAACTGTTCTTCCTCTGATTTTTGTTCTCCCATGCAGGTTACAGTGTCTGCTAAGATTCAGACACAGCGAACATCTGTGTGAACATGGATGGAACGCAGAGGACTTAGGAACACTTCCAATGACATAAGTATCATTACTTCAATTATTTATGTTTTTTGGGGGGGGAGTAAATGGTAAGTATAAGAATTTTTTTTTTTTGGGGGGGGGAGGCTTTTCATTATTTGTCAAGGAAAACAGTGTGCCACAGTGGCCAAAAGGAGGCAAAATAATTCCGTAGTTCTTTTAAAAGGTAACATTCATAGAAGTAGTGGTCATGGCATGGACAAGTCCTTGACTGCGTGTAGGCCCCCATAGTGGTTGAGTGCAGCAAAATAATTAATGCTATTTTTTAATCAAAGGCAACACAGGTGGAGGCATGGCCTAGCTGCAGAACAAGATGGAGGTGTTTTAGGAGAACTCCAGCCCAGTCCACAGGAAATCAGCCTCATCCTGCGCATTACAGCCTCAACATCTATTTAAA
Organism: Neoceratodus forsteri; assembly: GCA_016271365.2. Lineage (NCBI taxonomy): Eukaryota > Metazoa > Chordata > Ceratodontiformes > Ceratodontidae > Neoceratodus > Neoceratodus forsteri. Next base: position 717,735,866 of record CM057456.1, read on the forward strand.
TATTACTATATTACTGCTCCAATGCCTACTGTACCTAAATATATCAAAAAGTAGACTGAACTAAAGTTTACTCAGCAATCCAGTGCGACTGTCTCTCTGAGGCCTGCAGAACCAGCTGGGAACTCTGCCTACAAGGCCCAAGATTTGCAGCACTCCAGTGGCGGTGTAGAGACAACAGAAATGGATCCTGGGTACCAGAATCTAGAAAGACTAATAAGAGATCTGAAATACTACCTGGGGACTAGAATGCAGTCAGGATTCAATAATATGACAGCACAAATACAACATCTGCAGCAAATGGTAAATGTGACATCAGAGACTGTAGAAGCCCATGCAACACGAATCACTGAAGCCAAATCCAGAATTAGTACACAGGAAGATACCACAACCCAGCACTCTTTGGACCTTCAAAATGCTCTAAAAGACATCAAACTACTTAAGCAAGTTGTGGATGACCATGAAAACTGAGAGAGATGGTGTAACATAAGGGTGATGGGCCTACCAGAGGGCTTGGAGGGGAGAGATTGCCTGGCATATATGAGAGAATGGCTCAGAAAACATCTTGCCCTGCCACAGACACAACATTAGAAATACAAAGGGCTCACCGTTCCCCAGGGCAGAAACCAACTCTAGATCAGAGGCCGAGACATCTGCTTATTAAATTTCTCCAGTTTCAAGACCACCAAGCAGTTCTAACAGCAGCCCAAAAGAGCGATCCTATCTTGATGAAAGGCACCTGGGTAAACATATTCCCGGATTCCTCTAGGCCCCTACAGATGAGGTGACAAGAGTTCGGGGGGGTCAAAAAGAGCTTCATGACTTGAACTGTCCCTTTACAATGGCCTATCCCACACGACTCATTGTAAGATACCCCGGAAGTCAGCAGAGAACTTTCACCGACCCTGACGCCGGGATGAACTATGTGAAGGATCTGAGGTGCTGTGAGTGAGCCAAACAAGGGCAGGAGCCTGGAGAGTGATTTATGGTAACCCAGTAGAAGGATGTGAATCTTTGGCATAAAAGTATCCAGGGGAGAGGGTTTTTTTGGGAGGGGATCATCTTGGCCCGTAACTCCATGGCACGGAGGCCTATCAGGGCAGGGCTCGAGGGGGGCTCTGATCTAACCCAGCCTCTTCAGCAGGAGGGACACTTCAACACTGGACTTAGGAGTCCCCTCTTGTAGGTGCTCTTGAATTACTGTTACTCTTTGTTTTTTGGACTGGTTTCTGCAACAATTGGGGGTTTTGTGTTTCCATACCCCCTATTCTACTTTTGGATGGTTCAGCTGTTAAAAGCAGTTAATAGTTATCAAATGTTGTTGAGGAGGGGAAGCACTGCTCAGGGGGCGAAGAAGATGCACGATTTGCATGGGTTACAGGATCACCTGCACTGAGGAAGGGGGGAGGGGCATGGGTTGGTACACTCTCTTAGCCTGGTTCCACAGACATCCCTTTAATGAGATAGGTAGTTTTACTTATAATATGGGATATCGGAATGTAAACGGCAGAGCTATGGAGACAATCTGCAAGAAGCATATCAGAATCGAGGGGGACTGGAATACCTGTACCGGACTGGGTGCGGGAGGGCCCTTCTTTGACATTTCCCAGTGATCAGGTTATTCTGAGGGATGCAGGAGCTGCGGGCAGATAAAATCATTTAAGGGTACACAGCCATCCGCAACTAGCGGAGGTCGCCAACTGCGGGTCTCCCCCCTGCCTTCGACATTTTGTATGGAATGCAGGATGCTTCAGTGAGTACAGAATTTCTTGGGGTAACACTAGTGGATTGGGAAGCTCACTCCACAAAATGTAGAGGGTGGCGAAAGGTGGGAATTCACGCAAGGGGAGAGATAAAGAGATTGGGAAAGGGAGGGAGGGAGGGGGCCAAGAGAGGGAAGTAAAGTGGGAGGATGCACGGGAAGGGAAAAAAAAAGACCTACAAAGTTAAAGAGGGGGGGATACAATAAGGGAAGATGTGGGTAGTGCAACTGAAATGGGAGAATGGGGAAGGGAAGGAGTAAAAGGGGAAACGAAGATGTTATGCAGTGGGGGCTTGCTATAGTTAAAAGTTATGGACTAAACAGACTTTGCTTTGGCTTCACAGACAGTAATCTAAGGCTTTATCATGTAGTAGCAGTTAGAAATACTGAGACACATGTAGAATGGCAGACTTAACAGTGGTATCATGGAACGTCAATGGATTAAAAACTATTGCTAAACGGAAGAGGGTATGGTCTCACATCAAGAAAGAAAAGGGAGATGTAGCCCTATTGCAGTGACTCCATCTCACTAAGGAAGAAGCAAGCAGACTGGCCCAGTAATGGGGAAGGGTCCTCCTGGTGGCACCCTTCACCTCAAGGGCTCGGGGGGGGTAGCAATTTGGAGTCGGCCTGGCCTTCCCCACAAAGTACATAAATGGGTGGCTGACCCCCAGGAAAGATATGTGATAGCGGAGATAGATATGGGGTGAAAATATTCACCATTGCCTCAATTTATAGCCCTAATTTTGACTCCACAGACTTTTTCACCCAAATTAACCCTGGCCCCTTTTCCAGATAATATAGTGTTGGGGGTGACCTCAACACCTATCTGGACCCTACCCTGGACCACTCTGGGCAAAAGAAAAACTTTATCCCAAAAGTGTGGCAGCTTTGAGGGAGATGCTGGAGAGAAGAGCACTAGTGGAAGTCTGGAGAGACACCCATCCCGGGGACAAAGAATACTCCTTTTATTCCCACTCCCATCATCTATATACCCAACTAGATTACATATTCATCTCCACTCCCTTGGTTACAGAGGACTTGCAGGCAGAATATGGCCCTCTGCTTGTCTCAGACCACGGCCCTTTAAGGCTGTACATGTCAGCTGGAAAGCAAGTACCCACCGGGAATGTCTAGCGGATGGACCCGATCATACTCCTGGATAGCCACTGTATAGAGCACATAAATGAAAAAATCAAGCTTTTTATTGAGCTTAATGCAGGACAGGACTCATATCACTTACATTTAGGATGCCCTAAAAACTTTCATCTGTGGGGAGACAATCTCCTACTCTGCTTACAAAAAAGGCAGGTACTTAAAAAATAAAGTGCTCTTTTGCAGGATATCCGGGAGCTGGAGAAGGAGGGCATGACAGACACCCACCCGCACCTAGTTAAAAAACTCAAATCACTAAAGGGCACATTAAACCAGATAGAGTCCAGGAAATTGGGGAGGGACCTCCTTCTCACTAAATCCTACTCACACTTTGAAGGGGGTCAAGGCCGGATAGTGGCTGGTGGGACTTGTCAGACAAGAATGCGGAAAGGGCTATCCTTAAGATGGCAAACTCAGATGGCACCTATACATCTGACCAGAGGGAGATAAATGACACCTTCTGGGAACTTTACTCTACTTTGTACCCAGGTTCCACCAAATGGTGATCCTGAGAAATTTCTTCAGGGGCTGACTCTGTCCGCCCTGGGGGGCGGGGCCTAAGGGATAATTTAAACCTACCCATCACACTGGAGGAGAATAAAGTAGCCATCTGGCAAATCAACAAGGGGAAGTCACCGGGCCTGGATGGCATAACTGCTGAATTTTACACGTATACATGGGACTCCCTGGGTTCCCTACTAGCAGAGGTCCTGTGTAATGCATTGCAGGACAGGATGCTTCCCCCCCTCACAGAGGTTAGCAACAATTGTGGTACTCCCCAAACCAGGGAAGGACCCTATGAAACATGGCTTCTACTGCTCAATCTCCCTCCTTAATGCAGATTATAAAATACTTGCCAAAACTCTTGCGGGCAGGCTGGAAAAGGTACTCCCAGAACTAGTGCATAAAGACCAGGGGGGACTTGTCAAAGGTATGCAGGCCAAACACAACCTCAGGCGCTTGATAAGTGTTATTTATAGGTGGAATAAGGGGGAGGGGGAACCCAATAGAGGCCTTCTTGTCCTAGACCCCAAGAAGGCTTTTGACCACGTCGAGTGGCCTTTTATGTTTGCGGTACTCTGCAAATTTGGTTTGGGTGTGCCCTTCCTCACCTGGCTTAAAGCTTTATATGCTAACCCCCAGGCCCAGGTATTAACTAATAACACCACCTCTGCCCCATTTGCATTGTCCAGGGGAAACAGACTGGGGTGTCCCCTTTAGCCCCTACTTTATGTCCTAACTATGGAGGCCTTGGCCTCCATTATACGAGAAGAGCCTGTGATACGGGGTTGTATGGTGGGAGGAAGAAACCAGGTTATTTCCTTATTTGCTGACGATGTCCTTTTATTTTTAGATGATCCTGGGGAGGCCTTTCTGGCTCTGGGTAAAATATTGGCAGGCTATGGCCCACTATCAGGACATAAAATTAACTGGGACAAGAGTGAGTGGCTCCCATTAGGAGAAAAGAGGGCACCCATAACTATTGCAGGTACTACTGTCCACCCTACCAAACAATTAAAATATCTGGGGAGTCTTCTCCCTAGTAAACTTTTTCAAATCATACAAATTAACTATAAACCGCTGATACAAAAACTCAAAGAGGATTGCACTAACTGGAGAGCACTTCCCCTAACTCTTCTAGGAAGAGTTAACATGATAAAAATGTATGTTCTACCACGAGCACTTTGTCTCTTCTAATCCATCTCCTCAAGAAGTACATCCAGGCACTAGAAGGAGCTTGTACCCAGCTGTTGTGGCAGGGCACAAAACCTAGAATCCGGAAAGAAATACTATGGACTCCGGAACACATGGGGGGGTCTGGGTCTATCCAGTACGCATCTATATTAACTGGCTGCACAACTGGCCCACGTACAGGACCTCAAGAAGGAGGGAGGTGAGACCCCATCCTGGGGGGACATGGAGACCATACGAGATACAAATATATATTATGATTTACTAGTCGACTCCTTAAGAGGCAAGACCCCTCCCAAGAACATGAGCCCCTGCACTAGGGTGACCCTGAGAGCATGGTCGGATGCCCATGTTTTGCTGGGGGAACCCTCACACCTATCTTCAGACATAATCTTGGGGTCTGTGTTAGTGGGAGAGGGCATCCTTTCTCAACATGATGAGAGGGGCCTCAAAAATTGGAGATCTCGGGATTTATTTAAACTGGGTCAATTTTTGGAAGGGGGGAGGTACGCCAGTTCTCTGCTTTAGCACAGGAATTTAAAATAACCCCGGCATACTATTTTTTATATGTTAGAATCAGGGCTTGAATAACTACAGACCTGTCTACAGGGACGAATTACCGGGGTCCACAACGCACACCCCTAGAAGAACTATTTTTTAAATTTTCTAACACCCAGGGCTTCAAACCATTAACACGGTGCTACAAAATGCTGCTGAGTGGTCTCCCAGACTCCATGAGTAGAATCAAGAGGTATTGGGAAGAGAATATTTATCTGGATACATTTACCGGGGGGGGGGGCTGGAAACTCATTTGTAAAAATATTTTGAAGTGCTCGGTTAATAACCACCTGAGGATTATCCAGTACAATTTCTTCATGCAGCTATATCACACACCCAAATTGGCATATAAAATTGACCCAGAGTGCTCCCCCTACTGTTATAAATGCTCCACAAAGGAAGGCACCTTCTACCATATGGCCTGGGAGTGCCCCATGGTCCAAAACTTCTGGACAGGGGTGGTAGACATCCTCTCTAAAATTCTAAAAAGTGCACCATGGTTGGACCCGGCCAAAATCTTGCTGGGGCTCTCAAAGCAGGGGCTTGGAGATCCATGAAAGGACATAATTTATGGAAACTGGGTATAGTGGTGGGGATGCGGGAGCTGGCATTACACTGGAGACTTAGACACCCTCCCACTATAGCCACATGGGTATCAGCCCTACTACAAGTAATGAAATTGGAATGAACACAATACCTCGTTAGGGAACAAAAGGATAAATATGAAGAAATTTGGCTCCCATTGGAACAGGCCCTTGCACAGGACTGGTTCCCGGTCTTTTGAATTTTAAAACAGGAGTATAGATCCATTGACATCCCATATCAAATTTTCTAGATACACACAGCATAATAATAGCTGGTAAATAAAAAGGCACAATGTGCCAAGGTATAGGTGGAGCAATAAGCATAGCAGCTACCTGAACATCAAATGTACTCCTAACTGTACTTATTTATTTGCTTTTGTTAACCAGGTAAGCACGCTTGACAACCAAGTGCCTATTTTCAGGTGCGACCTGGGAGAGTTACAGAGCATACAGGAAACAGAATACAAGTCAGGGAAACAAAATACTTTATTGTTACCTTACTGTTATTACTGCCATAGATGGAATAAGAATGGTACCTATGAAACCTGCATGTATGGGATTCCTCCCTGGAAGGGAGATGTGAAGTAAGTCTCTATAAGCTCAAATCAAATAAAATTTACAAAAAAAAGGTAACACAGATGGATAGTGATGTAACGACTTTAGTGGGTGTCCTCCACTGACACAGTGACTCTTGCTAAGGCAAATTACTGTGTCCTTTTTTCTTAAATCCAGGAACACAATGAGTGATTCTTAAGTAAAATCCATGTGAATATTCTTTTCTGTTCTTTTCTTCAGGGGCCTCCAGTGCTGTCTGTTTCTTAATGTGCCTGTTTCTAGAATTATCGCACAGAAGACACGTCCTCATTTTATATGCACAGGATAAAGAGCAGATAGCTTCAGGGAATTACCTGAAATTATATAATAAATAACAGAAAACATTAAGTGTAACATCCATTGAACTGTAAATATTCAGAAAGGAAAACTGCCAAATCACCTTATAATTTAAAAGACTTACCTTCCAGTACTGGTACACAGCAACTAGAATCTAGAGCATCAGTGAGAACACACTTCAAACATATTCAGATTGATAGAATCTCAAGAAATACCTGCAAGGATGCAGAAACACAGATGTTCAAAAATACAGTGTTTGACAGTGTTGATAAACATGCCACAGAGGAAACAGAACCAGCAAAAAAATAAAATAAAATGCTTACCTTCACCTGCCCCCCCCCCAAAAAAAAAGGAAAAATGACCTTACCTGGCACCACTGGAACATGAAAGCATCAATTCCCAGAAAGCAAACCAGACTCTCAATGATAGGACATCCCTACAAGGAAAGAGAAACAATCAATGTTTAAAAACCAAATAAGTGACCATCCCCTTTCAATACCACATTACCTCAACAAAATAAAAGAACTTACCACCCATAGTGCAGGAGTACAGAATACAATGGGTACCATCGATCTGTCACCGTGGTCTGTGACCAGCAGCAGCACTCCAACTAATCCTTCCAAGCACGTAAATGACAATAATAGCAGCGGCAGCAAGACTTTTACTGTAAATTTCCAGTGTTAGAAGTCTTCAGATGTTTTTTATTTATTTATTTATTTAAAAGTTGATACCCGGGGAAGGCACACTGAGCCGAGGCTCGATTCCAGGTGTGACCCTGGGCAGTGCATGGGTACACAATACAATGTTACAAGAGTAGTATAACAAGGTATGTCACAGTATACAATGTTACTATGTACAAAATTTATGACACAATTTGCAGTGTTGCTATATATAAAAGTTGCAAGAAATATAACAAAAGATTTGTCACAGTATACAAGTTACAAGAATATAAAGGACTTTGGGTATCGATACAATGTACAAGTGTTACAGGAGTGGTTTAAAGCAGTAGCGTATATGGGACATCAGAATAGTTCCAAGGAGCTGCATATGAATATACGCAAATAGTTGAGGTAGGAGACTGTTAAAGTGGCAGAAGAGCAGGCAACAAGATGGAATCACATGGGATTGATGGAATATCCCTATTACACAATGAGAGAGTGAGAGCAGGCAATGGCACAAGTCAGGAGGGGGCAAAGAAGTATGAGAAGGAAGTGGCAAAAATTTAGGGGGGAGAGTGGCAGAGGCAGGGGGGTGGGAGAGACACCTGAAGTAGTTTTAATGGACGCTGAGGTTGGCAAGCTACAGACAGCGATGGGTAGTGAGTTCCACAATGTGGAGATATGATAGGTGAAGGCTTCTTTACCTGTAAGAGAATGTGGGGTAGCTAAAGAAAACAAGCAAGGGTCGTGGGAGAGGAGGGCATAGCCTGAGTGGGGGTCTGGGGATAGAAGAGAGGAGAGATAGGAGGGGAGAGTGTGGAACCAGAACTTGGTGGTGAAGGATACACAGTGAGCAAGGCAATGACTGGCAAGGGGGGGGGGAGAGAGATTGTTTTGTATAGGGGGCAGTGATGCATTTGGTATGGGAGGTTAGAGGTGTAGTGGCAAAAGGCATGGAAAAGGGGGTCTAGTTTGACAAAGGAGGATTTGTAGACAACATTGGCATAATTGAAGGAGGGTAGGATTAGCTTGGTTATAATTTCTCTCCTCATTGGGTGGGATGGGGAGAGACAATGTTTGTACCTATGCAACATGCCTAGTTTGGGGCAGATCTTGTTGTGGATTGAGTCAAGGTGGAGGGAGAAGGCTAGTTTCAGATTGAGTCATACTCCCAAGTACTATAAGCTGTCCACAGCCATGATTATGGACCCCGTCTAGAGCGGTGAAGGAAGGTGGGGAGTATGTCTATTCAAAGGCACAATGTCTGGTCGATGTTACTGACCAGACATTGTGAAATTTCCTTATGATTCACATTATTCCTGCCTGTTCTCATTTAGCAATTGCACAGCTGTCTAGCAGCAACGTCACTTGCGAACTGCAAGACAGCACACATTTCTTGACTGTCACCACTGTTTCACATTGGTTGTTTTTCTAACAGGAGACATACTGGGGTACAACAAGAGGCATATTCCCTTGACATAAATATTTTAACATTTTATTCTGGGTGATTTCTCAGGGCAGTGCACATACAACACAGCAACAAGAGAGGGACACAGCAGCAGGACAGCAGTTTTTGACGTCCGCCACTGTGTGACATGTGTTTTTCTGGCAGGAGACATGAAGAGGCATTTTCCCTTGACATTAATATTTTCTCATTTTATTCTGGGTAATTTCTCAGGGCAGTGCACATACAGCACTACAGAGAAGAGAGGGACATAGCAGCAGGGTGGCAGTTTTTGACTTTCGCCACTATGTGACATTTGTTTTTCTAACAAAAGACATATTGGGGTACAAGAGGCATATTCCCTTGACATAAATATTTTCTCATTTTATTCTGGTTCATTTCTCAGGGCAGTGCACATACAGCACAGCAGACAAGACAGGGACGTAGCAGCAGGACAGCAGTTTCTGACTTTCACCACTGTGTGACATGTTTTTCTGACAGGAGACATACTGGGGTACAACAAGAGGCATATTCCCTTGACATAAATGTTTTCTCATTTTATTGTGGGTGATTTCTCAAGTTAGTATGCATACAGCACAGCAGACAAGAGAGGGACATAGCAGCAGGACAGCAATTTTTGACTTTCGCCACTATGTGACATGTTTTTCTGACAGGAGACAAATCTGGGGTACAAGAGACATATTCCCTTCATATGAATATTTTCTCATTTTATTCTGGTTCATTTCTCAGGGCAGTGCACATACAGCACAGCAGATGAGAGGGACGTAACAGCGGGACAGCAGTTTTTGACTTTCCTCACTATGTGACGTGTTTTTCTAACAGGACACACACTAGGGTACAACAAGAGGCATATTTCCTTGACATAAATATTTTCTCATTTTATTCTGGGTTATTTCTCAGGGCAGTGAGCATATAGCACAGCAGACAAGAGAGTGACGTAGCAGCAGGACAGCAGTTTTTGACCTTCGCCACTATGTGACTTTTTTTCTGGCAGGAGAAATAACGTGGCAGATTCCCTTGACATAAATATTTTCTCATTTTATTCTGAGTTATTTCTCAGGGCAGTGCGCATACAGCACAGCAGACAAGAGAGGGACATAGCAGCAGGACAGCAGTTTTTGACCTTCGCCTCTATGTGACATGTGTTTTCCTGACAGGAGACATAACAAGGCATATTCACTTGACATAAATATTTTCTCATTTTATTCTGGGTGATTTCTCATGGTAGTATGCATATAGCACATCAGACAAGCGAGGAACATAGCAGCAGGATGGCAGGTTTCCACGTTTGCCACTATGTGACGTGTTTTTCTAACAGAAGACATACTGGGGTACAAGAGGCATATTCTCTTGACATAAACATTTTCTCATTTTATTCTGGTTCATTTCTCAGGGCAGTGCAGTGCACCTACAGCACAGCAGATGAGAGAGGGACGTAGCAGGAGAATAGCAGTTTTTGATGTCTGCCGTTATGTGACGTGTTTTTCTAACAGGAGACATGCTGGGTTGCAACAATAGGCATTTTCACTTGGCATCTAAGTCATAAATGTCCCATCCTAGCCATTGCTGATGATATTATGCTTTTTTCCTTAACAAATAATGGGCTTCATAAACAGATTGATAATTTGGATGATTCAGTTAGAGATCTGGATCTACAAATTAACAAAATGAAGACACAAATAATGATTTTTGGGAAAGGTAGACACAAAAGTACATGGAAGTTGGGGATTGGTAAACTTAATGTAGTCCAATCAAATGCCTACTTGGGACTTACAGTGTCCACAAAGGGACTGTGGAATACCCATGTGGATAAAATACTTATTCAAGCTAAGAAAACTGCTTTGGCCCTAGGGAAATTTAATTTCACCTATGGAGGCTTTTCCATCAAACTTGTGATTCTAGCAATTAGGGTGAAGTACTTAGCTCAAATTACATATGGGGCCAAATTATGGGATCAAAGAAAGAGGGAGAAGCTTATGATACTTATTCATAAGATTCTAAGGAAATTACTTTTAGTACCTAGATCATTTCCTGCCTCCTAAATTAGGGCAGAATTGGATTTAGACAATATTGAATGTGTCCTGGATATTAAAAAAACTAGCTACTGGTTAATGTTAACCAGACAGTCTTCAGACAAAATATCAAAGTTATGCCTACTGTAGAAAGAGAATTGGATGACTATGCCATGCTATAAATCTCCATGGCTGAATGCAGTCTATTTAATGCAAGAGAGATACAAATTAGGAGCCTTAAAAAACTATGTTGCTGCCAATATTACTCTTAGCTCACAATATAAAATGCAGATCAGTAAGAAGGTTAAAAATTACTGGATCAACATAGACGAAGAAGTAAATAAAGTATCCAGATTCTCACCTTGGTTTGCAAGTAATAATGAGAACAACTTCAAATTGCAATTCTATATGGAAGTGTTGAGTGATCCAAAACTAAGAAAAATTTTTGTAAGTTATAAATTTTAAACTTTTGACAGCAATGTTCTACATCAAAGATATAGTAAATATACTTATATATCAAGTAATTGTGATTGTGAAGTCAGCAGACCTGAAAATCTCCCGCATGTAGTCTGCTACTGTTCGTGATGTAATATACCTAGATTACTTCTCTTTAAAACTATTTTCAGTGTCAATACTTTTAATGAACTGCTCCTTGATGAAGCTTTCTTATTAAAAATGTTAATGTATAACAAGGATCAATTAGCAGTGAAGGCTTTAGCTGCATTTTTTGTACGAATTCTCAAATTAAGAAAAGGAAGGTATCTAGCATAGAGAAATAACTGGTGTCCCTGGATTTTACAATAAGAATAGATGCCTATTGAATGTGTAACCTGTGAGTAGACTGTGATATTTTTAACTTTGAATGTATTTTTTGATTTCCGCAACAAACTATTTGCAAGTGCAATATTGTTATTGTTAATTATTGCAAATTTTAACATTTTAAACGTTTCTCTTGCATGATTGTAATGACTTCATTGTCGAACAATAAACTTTCAAACTACTACAACACTTGATATAAATATTTTCTCATTTTATTCTGGGTGATTTCTCAGGGCAGTGCACATTCAGCACAGCAGACAAGAGAGGGAGATAGCAGGATTACAGCTGTGTTTGACTTTGGCTATTATGTGACGTGTTTTACTGGCAGGAGACATACTGGGGTACAACAAGAGGCATATTCACTTGACATAAATATTTTTTCATTTTATTCTGGGTGATTTGTCAGTGCAGTTCACATACAGCACAGCAGACAAGAGAGGAACATAGCAGGGGGATAGCAGTTTTTGACTTTCGCCACTATGTGACGTGCTTTTCTAACAGAAGACATACTGGGGTACAAGAGGCATACTCCCTTGACATAAATATTTTCTCATTTTATTCTGAGTGATTTCTCAGGGCAGTGCACATATAGCACAGCAGCCAAGAGAGGGATGTAGTTGTAGGACAGTAGTGTTTGACCATTTCTACTGTGTGATGTGTTTTTCTGGCAGAAGACATAAAGAGGCACATTCCCTTGATATAAAGATTGAGGATTTCATCATTAACATCAAATCCATAACCCTGAGGATCGGTCATGGGTCTTAAGGTTTTCTGCTGTATCAAAAGTTAGATGGTTAAACAGAAACAGAAACCTTATCTCAAAACAGATTTTGATAAAATGTGTCCAGCCCTAATTAAAGACTATACCACTTATCAAAGCCCAATAGCAGCTTTTAAAGAAACATGTTGGAGAAATCGGAGGAGGAGAAGGAAAAGATCCAGATCTGTTTCCCCACCTAAAGGAAGCATTTGTAAATGGCCTTCATCCCTCTGTTAAGGCATTATTCCAACCGTGGGTGGAATCAAACACTTCCATGAATAACAGCATAGAAGGCCCAAAGAATGTGTGTAACTGACAATCCAAATGCAAGTAAGAAACCTGCCACAAAAGCTCAAAATAAGCTTGTTGCCCTTTCTAGTGACTAGGCCTCCCTTCAAATGGAAGGAAAAGAATTGCCACAGATTAGACAAGATGCTACCTCCTGCCTTCCTAGGGAAAATAAAAAATTCCCAAATCAGGGAAGTGACAGTCCCTATTGGAACCCTAGAGCACGTAGCCCCCATGACCCAATCAAAAGGGGGGCAGAGGCATCCAAACAGCCCCTGGATGCCTAAAATGACCAGTCATGGCCTAGTTGAGCCACAGATACTAACAAGCTAAGCTATAGAAAAACTAAAAAGGCAACTCGGGCAGTTACGAGAAGAAGTTTGTAAATTCATTCCCCAAGCGCCACTCAGATACCCAGCACCAGATTCCCACTCCTCTCCAACCTTGCATTGGGGGGGAGCAATTCTAGATCAGTCAATACCATGTAATTAAGGTAGATGTTAAAACATGCAAAGACAATGTGGTTATCTGAAAAGGCCCAAAAAATGGTTTCAAAAATATATGCTTTATGTTGTAAGAGACATGAAAAATATTCTACTTCAGTTAAAAACTGTTATTGTATTTCCTGAAACCCCTGAAACATCTACTAGGGTAGAGAGAGCCGCCACCCTGTTCTTTTCTGGTTTAAGAGCACAAGAAACTGCTTTTGGTTTCGGCATGAACACCATGAATTCTGTTAAAATTTCTAAAATAAAGAATACAGTTCAGGAACTTCGCAAAGATATGGGTAACATTAAGATGCAACTCTCTACACAGCAAAAGCTTCTCTCAGACATAAGAAGGACTGTAGGAAATACATTAGTTATGGTTTACCTCCATACAACCCTTCCCAATAATACCATGTAAAACCTCCATAACCTAGCTCAAACTGTAGGTGAAGATTTCACCACCATTCAGCAAATTAGATCAATCGCACAAAGATTGCTGAGGGAAGTAAATAGTGGCATAGGAGATTTAATGGCAGGAAGAATTCCACACTATTTAGGTCCCCCAGAACTGATAGAAAAGAGTGTAGCCACTTCAGAGAAAACAGAGCCACTGCATGCATGGCTTACAGTCTTGAAAGTACTATTCCTGTCCATGTCGACTTAGGTGAGATGACCATTGCCTTTATACAGTATTAAATGTTCCCCTGGTAGAGCAACAAAACATCTACAGGATATAGACTATTCTTAATGTCGGTACCTGGCAAGGATATACCTATGTTGAGATTAAAACTCTACCTACGGTGGTGTACCATGAACGTAAGCCAGGTTTATACCTAGTCCCAAACTTATAGATGTGTCAAACTGCTAAAGAACAATCATTGGCTGTGTCCCAATAAACCTTTCTTAAAGGATATCATCAAGGTTCTTTGTGGCCTTAGCAACACTAATGCCCCAAATAAATAATAAGGTTACTTTGACCCGTGCAGGTGAAGCTAAAAAGACCCATGCTGAAACTGCAGGATCTCAATGGTTAGTTAGCACCAATTTTACTAAAGTCACTGTTACTCATAACAGACATGGTACTACTACTACTACTACTCAGTTTCTTTACCCAGCAAAGTAGTACTCATCTCTGTTCCTGCAAGTGCACATATCCATTTTGGACATACTGTATCACTTTGTATCCCCTTAATCCAATTTCCCAGAAAACGGAAATCACTCCCATTTCTGGGTCATGATGTTTCTTCAGCTGATGACCTTGAGTGTCTCTTAGATGCCAAGGACCTTCATAAAACTGAGATCACTGTCTCTAAGACCAACTTGATTATCTCTGATAAATAATTCAGCCCCGATGATAAGGAATGAATTTGCATACCGGTACAATGGCCTCTTATTATCTTATTCCTTTGTGTCTTAAATATCACCTTGGTTCTTGTTTTCCTGTGAATGTTGTATTCCACAATCAAGAAACGCCATGCTCACCACATGAGAATTCAGGGTTTATATAAGCATGCTCTAGGACTGGAAATGCAACCACGCTTTCCACCTAGATCTATTAACAATCAACCTAACTCTCCACCCTTAGTTGTAATAAATGAAGAGGAAGAATATGCCAACGTGGAACACCTTAGGGAAACCCCACAACCCTATAATCTGTATGATCCACATTTAGAAAAAACAAGGAACACATTAAATGCTCCCTCAAAAAGATTACTATGGCATAGCTTAAGAAACTGCAAAGGCAAGGCTTAAACATTAGGGCCCCCATATTTAAAGGAGATGAGCGGCGCAACCCGGTGGTGCAGGGTGATGAGCTGTGCAACCCCAACAATGCATGGCAGCACAATATTCAGAGGGGTGGGATGCACCAGCTGCAAGGGAATGGGCCACGGTTCAGCAGAAATCTATCCCGCTCAAGTGGAGGGGGTGTTCCCATGAATAAGCCGTGCAACAGCATATTCAGAACGAATGTGCCCCTCACTGTCCAAAGATCTGTGGCACAAAGATCCTAAATCAGCCAGCCACCCACCCACAGGTGGGTCATGTCAGTGCAGGCTCATAAATAAATAATGTATCCCCATGTCTTCCTGGTAGTCTAGTGGCCCCCCTCCCATCCCAATCATAAATAAATACTGTATCTCTAAACTCCCTGGTAGTCTAATGGCCCCACTCCCCTCACCAATCATAAATAAATAATGTATCCCCAATTATCCCTGGTAGTCTAGTGCCCCCCCATCCCTGATTGTAAATAAATAATGTATCCCCAATTATCCCTGGTAGTCTAGTGGCCCCCCCATCCCCAATTGTAAGTAAAAATTGCATCCCCAAATATCCCTGGTGGTCTAGTGATCCCCCCCTCTCCCATTCCCAATTGGAAATAATAATTGTATCCCTGAATATCCCTGGTGGTCTAATGGTCCCCCTTCCAGCCCCAATTGTAATAGAACAGATAATCAGAAAACATATCCCTGGTAGTCCAATAGACCCCCCACCCCACTCACTGAGGCACCCACTCCCCACCCCACTCCCTCTGTCCTAGCATCACCAATGCAGCCGGCGGGCAGCAAAATCCACCTGCACACATCCACAGCTGCCCACCATCTGAGCTGTCACAGAATGACAGCCTACAGTATGCACTACAGTACCATTGGTCGATACCATCAACCAATGGGCATGTACTGTGTACTGTAGACTTTCATTCACAAGGTTGTGATGGGCGCAGCCATGCTGATGGGCTTGTAATGAACATGCATGGTGCCCTTTTGCATCATGCATGCTCAATGAGCTCATTAGCATTTCCCGGCTGAATATCGCGCTTGCGGTTATGGCGCATCCAGGTATGTGCCACACCTACCCCACTAATGGTATGCAGCACAGTCCCTGGTTGCACTGCATGGGACTCGGCAGCCACCCACTGTGGGCTGCACATCCAAGGTGGATATTCAGACAGTGTGCATAATCAATACCGATTGTGTATATTGTTTGAATATACCCTCAGAGCCGGCTGGAGCATTTATTCTGCGCAGTGCATCTTTGCACCCGCACAACCGTCCGGCTCTGAAAATGTCTCCCCTAAAAGCTTATTTTAGTATGTTTAGTTAAAGTAATACATGGCAGGCAGTGCTTGCATGCAACCCTATAGGCCGTGTTATAGCGTAGGTGTTGTAACATTTACTTGCATTAATGATTTTGATATAATTGGTAGTAATCTTCCTATATATTAAAAAGATGATATTGATTAAATATAGCTTAATAAATATATCTCAGTATTTTAAGGTGTTTGCTTAGTAAATGTATACTTCAGTCTTTTATCTTAGATAGTCTGTTAAAAACATGTACTTCAATATCTTTATCTTAAACATTAATTTAGTAAATATTTGCTTTAATATTTAAAATTATGGAACCATGATTCTCTTAAGCTCACATTACTACATTTTGACAGATCCTTGAGTGCTACATCCATTTGCGATGCACCGACATTATGGTGGTGCTGCCCCGCAAAAGGGGGGAATATGTAGGAACAATTTGGCCATAAGCCAAAGGATTCTGGTTAAAATAAGAAAAATGCACACTTCAGTCTAATCAGCAATAGACATGCACTAAAGAGCCTTGTCATAAAACATTTATTTCTAAGCTTCGACAGCCAAGCAGTCCTGCAAGTAGTTAACCCAGGTATATGGACACACCTCAGTAAAGAGGCCTCTGGACAACACAAATATTAAAAGGACCTATATCAAAAAATATTCTTCAAGCCTTCCAGCTTCAAGAACCTTGGAAATATTAGCTGAAAATATTTTGACTTGAATAAACTCATGAACTCTGTGGAGAGCTGACAAGCCAAGATACACTTTAAAAAATCACAATTCAGCATTAATCGTGTCACAGAACCGAAACTACAAAGCTTGCAACCACCCAGACTTTTCAGACAGTCACTTCATGGACAGAGTCCTCAAAGATGACCACAACTGCCTGTTACAAAAGACCATCAGCCACTACAAACCACAGCACCCTAACCACAAGTGACATAACTCCCGAACACCTTATTCTTGAACATGCGCAGTATAAGGTCTTGTGATCATAAATCTATTAATTGTCATCTTGTGGGTAGGTCAAAAGTACAATAGACATGAAGATGCTGACTGAAGTCTCATGGCTGGAAAACCCCAACATGTAGGCTCCAGACCTTCCAATCAGGCCAGGGCATCTGCCTGGAGATATGGCTAAGCCAATAAGAGATTGGCAAGCATCTGTTGCTACACCACTTGAAGACATTATGTCATCTGCAATAAAACAGCCTTGTATAAAAGGAGGATCTTGAGAGGCTAAATCTTGTATTATCAACTTGCTTCCCATCTAACTATGCTATTCCTTCTCTAAAAGAAGCATCAACTCCATGTTACTCTCTAACTTCAAGACTGTTATTCCTCTAAACTCTGCAAAGAATGTTGGCTAATGCCAAGAGAAGAAGAGCTCTGACATTATATTAACTTTGTTCAATTTTATTTTAAGCCTCAAGAAAAGAAGAGGAGTTCACACCCAGGAGCCAGGAAAAAACACCACTCATCTAGCCTCTCAGGACAATTCGATCTCCAGACAGAAGGGAGAGATGGCCAAACTTGAGACATTGGGCTGAGTATATTTAAAGACTTTCAAGGTGTTTACCTAATGCGTGTCTTTCAAGAATCATGGTTCCATATTAAATGCATAAAGATAAAATTCATTAGGGTATTGTTTAAAGCTAGCAAAGATTATTAGCACTAAAGAATTGCACACTTGTGTTAATTAAGATTGTTCTTGAGAGAACACTGCCTTAAGAACCCAGAGACAAGGGATAAAAGGCCGCATACCTATAGAGTAAAGATTGTGTAAGGGTAAAAACACACAAATAGACTGAGTCTACTAAAATATCCTAAACTTGTTTTAAATGTCAATGTGACAGTGTAGTCTGTGATACTGAAAATAAACTGCTTTTAATTGCAATCTAAATCCAAGAAAAGCCTGATGTCTCAATGATTGCTACCATAAAATTGATGAGTGTAATGTACAGTATACTTTTCTAACCCACAGCCAAAAGAGATTTCCCCTTTTAAATTTATACAGAGACAAGGTTAGTTACTGGTACTTGTGCTCACAGAGCATATGGCAAAGTCTGGGTGGCACACAGGTACAGAGGAATATCAGAACAGCTGGAATGCCAAGACCTAGAAAACAGACCCGAAACAGGCTCCACACATGAATAACATAACCTGGACTCAAGGCTTACCCCTATCAACTGTACTTTTCCAAGACCCAAACTTTCCCAGGGAGGAGTGCCTAGCTCCCCCCCCCCCCACCTCCAGTCCTTTCTGAACCAGGGCCCAATGCAGTCTAATACCATAATGCAGCTGCTCCAATTCCTTTTCCCTAGAACCAACCACAATGCTGTTCCCATCTCCACATGGGGTATACACAGTGGCCTGAAAATGCTGAAACTGGATGATGGCTCCCTTACTTCCTTGTTACAACACTTCCCCCTGCACTCTTTTATGGGTCTAACATGGGTCCTGCCCCAGACACAGGCACAGCAGGCCTGATAAAATGAATCCCAGAATGCAGGCCCATCATGCTTACCTCCAGCAGTGTGCCACATGGGAAATTACCTCCCTGAAGCTGCCACCTCCAAAAGGCCATGGTGCTGCCCTGCCACCACTGTGCCAGCCCCAATGCCATTCTGTCCCAAGTTTTAAGGGGAACAGGCGACCCCAGCATCCTGATGACCCAAACTGGTTGCCTACTATGGTCTCCTATCAAATAGCGATGATTCTCCTGACCCCATCAGTTGCCAGCTCCTGCCACCCTCCCCACAGAGATGCCACCCATGCTCTGCTGCTGTTCAAGCCCATACATCCAGGCCAGGGAATTAGGCCCTGGCCTCAATACCCTGAGAAACCCGCCATCAGTGGGCAGAACATCGCCCCTTAGGGGCAGGTCACAGGATATGTCTGAAGCTAACACCTACTGGGAAAATGGGGGGGTGGAAAAGAGAAAATGAATAGTAAGCCCACCCCAAGGGGTGGGCTTACATTCTCCCCTCCATTTAAATCATTTCCTGCTGGAAATGAGGCAAGAGGGATGTCTCGGGGGACCCCAGCCAGCATGAATATGTGCATTCCTGACCCAGATGAGAACCTTCCCAGGTCATGCCCCACCAAGCATCTCGGGCCTACTACCTATGCTGCCCTGTGGAGTGAGTTCTGCAAAAAGGCTTAAAATTTTTAAACTGCTAATAATTTAACAATACTGTTATGGCCAGTCTGTCCAGAAAATTAACCATACTAACTGTTAAAGTTTTCTGAAACGTGCAATAATTATCATCCTAATAAAGTTATACACGCGCACCATCTTCTCACCCATTCACACAACACATCCATACTATTGGTTTTCATAGTCGAGGTAGTAATAGCTCAATTAGCATCTTTTTGGTTGTGTCAAATGATTTATTTGGAGGTTGTTCCAATGGGAACAACCAGATTGAAGCACTCTGTTTGTTTTTTAATCAAAAACACTCAACTATAACAGTCTCAGTGTTAATTTTTAGTTCAACAGTCCCAGTCCCCAAATGGGGATAGTCCTGAAGCTATCTCCACTGGGCACAAGGTTCTTTCAACCTGGAAAATTCCACAGAACAGGTTTAGTTAAACATGACAATCCTGGCAAACACAATGGCACTGAGCAATCCCTCCTCAGATGGCAGGTTCTCCTCGACGGGGGATAGTAATATTCCGGATCGCGCTTACTGGTGACTTCAAGAAAAGAGTTCATAGATATTATCTAGTACTTCATCTGACACCCGCACAAATCTTGTGCAAGGGTGAAATGCTTAAACAACATGAGTCCAGCCCAAGGCATAGAAAAACACAGGGTTCTCACCTTCTGGATGACTTCCCGAGTGGGCTGTTCAGATGTCTCAGGTCACTGCTAGAGTTTGTTCACCATGGCCCGAAACACCCAGTCTGATCTCTTCTCATCAATTATATCCCAAAGTCATTTCAACACATAGGGGTATTCAGCACTAGGGTACTCTAAATGGATCCTCCACCTCACCCATCTCTCCACCTGAGACCACTGGGGCAGGTCCCTCACACTGGTATGCCTGGCAGCTTCAGGCTCCAGCCACATCTGGGTCCAGTATGAGAGGTTCTTAGGGTAGCTACCTAGCAATCTATACATTTTCACACAAAGGGCCTTGCACAGCGCTGGGAGGTATGGGGCAATGTCAGGTAGCTTTATTGTAGGCCTCTCATATGGCTGAGGGATGGCTCTCTAAACTTCCTGATCAGTGAACTAGTACCACTTGAAGTCTTGTCCAGGGAGCAACGGAACTGGTACCTCCCATACAGCATCATCCTCAGCTCCTTCCTCCTTTACACATCTGGGAGTACTCAAGTACAAGATTTACTCCTTTGAGGCACTAGACGAGCCACCGTCGCCAGACAGAGAACCTGTGGCTGACCCCCTGGGCCACAGGGGATCACCAGATGCTGCTCCACATCCTCTGCCTCTCCTTCTGCCATAGGGATGGTTGACAACAGCGGGCACTGTGGGATTGGGAAGACGTCTGTATTCCACAGTACCATACCTGGTGGTTTCCTCCACGGCCTCCACCTCAACCTCCAGGGCCTCTGTTTTAAACTCTAACTTGGGCTCTGCAGCAATGGCCATTGAGCTGGCCTACACTCCTAAATCCGGGCTTCCCTGAGAAAATGACAAGAAAGAGTCCACTGACGTGCCAACTGGGTAAGGCCAAGCATAACCAAAAGGACTGCCTTCCCAAAGTCCTACAGGCGACCCACTGGAGCAGACCAAGCACACTGGCAGCTGCACCACTCCCTCACTTCTATAGCCACATCTAACACATTTTTCTGCTGCTATGCCTCTCCCCTTTGACTTCCACAGTTAGGTCAGCAATGAAGTGGGGATGGTAGCGTGGGGCTCCTGTGAAAGGACTTTTTCAGCCATTTTGTGAAGAGTTTTCACCAGCTGCGTTTTTCTCCACTATGAGTTCAAGGGAAAATGGCGCCTCCTTCTCCCACCTTCCAACACCACCACACCACCAGACAAGAAGCCAATCCCAGGTGCTGCCTCACCCGATCTCACCACCCCTTCCAGATGACTAGCACTGTGTTAGATACATCAGAAGGGAAAAACACGCCAATCACTCCATGATGGCCTGCAATATTACTCCAAACCCAGCCAAGCCCATGGCACCAGCCAAACTCTCAGCTCCTTGCAATCCTCACCACGGCATGGAACTGGCAACACTGCTGCTGAAATCTTGGATGAGCCTCCATGTCAGTAACCCCCTCCTCCCTCACTTGTCTAGGGGTCCCAATATTAAAACGAGGAGGGAGGAGCCCAGGAACTGAGTACTCCAGAAAACAGCCACATCATCCAAGATAACATTAAATTCAGGCCTTACCTGACTGGTGGAGCTTTACACACTAAAGCAGTCTCACCTCACCAGGCCGATGCTGTTCCAAATTCTTTGGCACCCCTCTGATAAGCTAATGAGATGAACAAGGAGACAGGCACGCCTTCTTTGAAGGAATGATTTAGTTTCATTTATTTCATTAAATAATTCAATACCACCATGTAAGAAAAAAATATATACAATTAATTTGCCATTAATAATGATTTTCCTTTTAAAAATAACTATAAGAAGCAGCTCCGTAGGGCTGAGAGCATACAGCAAAGTCTGGCTGGCACACAGGTATAGAGGAATACCAGAACAGCTGAAATGCCAAGACCTAGAAAACAGACCTGAAATAGGCTCCACGCATGAATAACGTAAGCCAGACTTGAGGCTTAGCCCTACCAACTGCACTTTTCAAGATCCACACTTTCCCAGGGAGGAGTGCCTAACTTCCCCCCCACCTCCAGTCCTCTCTGAACTAGGGCCCAATGCAGCCTAATACCATGCCACGGCTGCTCCGATTCCTTTTCCCTGGAGCCAACCACAAACATTGTTCCTACCTCCAGATAGGGTACACACAGTGGCCTGAAAATGCTGGCTCTGGACAACGGTCCCCCCTACTTCCTTGTTACAGTGCTTCCCCCTGCACTACTTTATGGGTCTAACATGATTTCTGCCCCAGACATGGGCACAGCAGGCCCGATAAACTGAGTCCCAGAGTGCAGGTCCTCCAAGCTTACCTCCAAAAGTGCGCCACACTTGAAATGACCTCATTGAAGCTGCCACCTCCAAAAGGCCCTGGTGCAGTCCTGCCACCACTGGAATGGGGGACCCCAGCATCCTGATAACCCAAACTGGTTGCCTACTATGATCTCCTGTCAAATGGCGATGATTCCCCTGATCCCATCAGTGTCCAGCTCCTGCCACCCTCCCCACTGAGATGCATACCTCTCAATACCTCTTTGCGAGGGACATCCCTCATTTTACCCCTCAAAATTGCCTTATCCCTCATTCATTCCTCATAGACAAGGTGCTGACCACACAGCAGATATACTGTGAATTCAGAGTTTAAAGCAAAAATTCATAACATTCTATTCTAAGTTGTAAATGAACATTGTACAGGTGAACACAATGGTTTCGACAGTGTTCTGAGCTTGTAGCTCCATGTATGAGGATGTGTCCATCATTATGAGGGTCAGTGTCCCTCATTGCCTCTCATTTTGAGTGTCCATGTCCCTTATTTCATTGACAGAGCGCCGAGAGGGTGGCACATCAAGATAGTGAAGAAATAAGGGTGACTGCAAAAAGGGGCGAAGTCAATTTGGCGACTGTTAAAATGGCGATGGTAAATTACAGCTACTGCAGTAATGGCGACAATGGCATTTCCCCCCTTCCCGAGGTGCTATGACCACAGAGTTGGTTATATTAGTAAGGGTGGGTGGGTGGGTAGCAAAGCCCCTCACAATGGGGAGTGCGGGGCAAGCCTCCTGCATAAATGCAGTTCTCACCGTTACTGCAGTAGCTGTAATTTACCATTGCTAAATTGACTTCACCCTTATTACAGTCATCATTTTGACATGGAGCCGGTTGATAGGTATGCTGAGATGACACCTGAGCTCCGCCGCTGTTCAAGCCCATACCGCCGGGCCAGGGGAATTAGACCTCGATCTCAGTACCCTGCCAAATCCGCCATCTTTCTCCCTTTCCTTCTCTTTGCCCCCACTTATATAGTGAGCAGAACACTGCCCCCCCCTAAGGGCAGGTCACAGGAAATGTCCTTAGCTAACACCTACTGGGAAAAAAGAGGGTGAGGGGAGAAAACAAATAGTAAGCCCATCCCGTGAGGAGGGCTTACCTAGTTGCAGATATGATTACAAGTCCTGCAGTTCTGTGAAATACCAGTCATTGTTGTATCCTTAGCTTCAGTTTCAGTTTCTTTTTTTTTTTTTGTTTCACACACTTTATGGTGTTTAACACCTCACTGGAGATGGGGATTGTACCCAAGGGCTGGAGGATGGCACATGTGGTGCACCTCCACAAGAGTGGGCCCAAGGACGAACCAGGCAATTACAGACCAGTAAGCTTGACGTTTATAGAGGGGAAGTTGATGGAAACCATTCTGAAGGAAAGGTTGATAACCTTTCTGGACAGTAATGGACTGCAGGATGAAAGACAACATAGGTTTGTCTCAGGAAGATCTTGACAGACTAACCTAATCGACGTCTTTGATTGGGTCACTAGGGCGGTTGACGAGGGCCATGCTGTGGATGTCCTGTATCTGGACTTCAGCAAAGCTTTTGGCTCAGTGCCACATGGGAGATTACTGGCCAAGCTGAGGGACCTGAGGGTTGAGGAGAAACTAGTGGGGTGGGTTAGGAGCTGGCTTTATGGCAGGCAGCAGAGGGTAGTTGTGAGGGGTAGACATCTATGCCAAGACCTGTACCTAGTGGTGTACTGCAGGGTTCAGTGCTGGGCCCTGTCTTATTCAATGTCTTCATTGGGGACATTGCAGAGGGGGTCAATAGTAAGATCAGCCTGTTCCCGATGACACAAAGATATCCGCAAAGGTAGATGGTGAGGAGGGTAGACAGGCACACAGGGATGATCTAGCTAAACTCAAGCACTGGTCAGATGAGTGGCAGTTGGGGTTTAATGGTAAGAAGTGCAAGGTCATGCACTTCAGAGCCAGTAACCCCAGAACCAGCTACTGGCTGGGGGAAGTGCAGGTATCAGCTTCAGCATCAGAGGAGGAGAGGGACCTGGGGGTACTACTCACAGGGAACATGAAGGTATTGGCACAGTGTAGGAGGGTGGCAGCAAGAGCAAATTGAATGATGGGGTGCATTGCCAGGGGGATCACCTCCAGAAGAGAAGAGGTCATCCTGCCCTTGTATAGATCACTGGTGAGGCCACACTTGGAGTACTGTGTGCAATACTGGTGCCCTTACCTCAAGAAGGATGTAAGATTGCTGGAGGAGGTGCAGCGTAGGGTGATTAAAATGATTATGCAGCTTGAGGAGATGCCATATGAGCAAAGACTGAGGGAGCTCAACATGTACTCACTGGAGAACAGAAGGTAGGAACATGATAGACACCTTTAAATACTTAAAAGGCATTAACAAAGTCAAAACAGGGGAGCTGTTCTGTTTGAAGGGGGGGAAGGGTCACTAGGGGGCACAGTCTGAAGTTGGAAGGGAGGAGGTTCAGGAGGGAGGTGAGGAGGCACTACTTTACGGAGAGAGCGGTGGCTGGATGGAATGCACTGTCAGAGGAGTTAATCAAACTGAGGACAGTGGACAGCTTTAAGCAGGGGTGGGATAGAGTCAGGGGCAGGGTAAGTACAGTCAAGAGCACAATGGGGGATAAGCCCGGGGGTGGGGATGTAGGGAAGGGCTTGGGTGGAGGGGGCAGCTGCAGTAGTATTAAACTGTGAGCTGCACACTCGAGCAGACTTGATAGACCTATAGGCCTTTTTCTGCCAGCGATTTCATATGTTCATAAATGGATTACATGTAGGCATAATAGTGACTCAAAGGACACTGTTAGCCCAATTATGCTTTTGTTTTCCTTTTGTAATAAAGTTTTATGTACCTTTCAGTCTCCGTGGGTGTTTTTTAATTCCTTATGGTGTCAGCTTTTCAGTCAGCCAAGTTTTGTTACAGTCCTGAGTCCTGAGTATATTTTTATAGCTGAGCACGATGTCTGTAAAGCCATCTTTTGTAATGTGTATAGTGCTCATCCCTTTCACAAGCACGCTGGCCAGTACCGTGTCTGAGGTGCGAGTCCTGGAGTTGGAATCATACACTCAGATTACATGTAAATCCCTTTTTTTGTTTTGTGAATGTTACATAATCCAAGTGTATGCTTACAGTCAGTCAATGCAGTGTGTGTGACTTCAGTTGTGACTGGAGCTCCAGAACCGCACTATGTTCTTAAATTGCTGGGGCAGCATTTGGCAATATAGTTGATTCTCTGTCATAATTTTTTGTTGTTTTATGTACCAATGAGGGTATGAGTTTTCTGTTCCTGTCTTAGGTCCCATGCGGTAGTCTTCATGTTGTAAACCATGTGGCTAGCCCTTCTGTTTGGTGGGGGGGGGCAAAATTCTGAGCATCCCTCTACCAAACACCTGCATTATACAAAGTGCTTGCAAATGTATTGTACAATACATGCACTGCACCATCATATTTATCTCCTCCTGCAGTCATCAGTTAGCATATTTTTTGATATGACCAAGTTACAGGAATAATGGCAGTAAAAGACCAGTCTGAGTTTATGCCTTCTTTCCCTCTTTAATCTATTATACCTATTTACTAATGATTCTGATGATCACCGGGACAAAAGAAATGTTACCGGTCCCTTGTTCATTTCACTGAGCTGTCATTAAATGTGAAGATATTCACATATGTAAATGCCTGTATTAGCTGGTTACTTCATTAGCCTAACAGGCTTTTTTTTTCCATTTTGCTATTTTATGATCATTACAGTCCCTCATTGCCAAGTTCCTCCCTGTTCCTTATGTTATTCCCCTCCCATTTACAGCTGCATATGAGTGTCAGAAAGTAAACTTTTGCTTTTTTAATGATGAGTTTCTCATCCATTTCATGCCCAGTTCCTCCCTGCTAGTGAGTACAGTGACACTCTACCTATCTACTTGTCATTATATTGTATCATATTTGTGATATAAATATATGTTTATTTGAGTGTCTGCTTAAGGAAATGGTAGCCAGAAGCTTTTAAAGGGACCTGACCTTTTGACCCCATAGGTCCTGGCTTGCCAAAAACAATAGGCTATGTAACACTGACCCAGTGAATGAATTAATCAAGAGGCTTCCTTTTGACATCTCCTGTCATGCCTGTGTTAGCTGTTCTATAACACATTGTAAAACTTCAATTACTTTGAAGTCCAGGAAAGCCACAGAAACTGCATCTTTTACGACATCCTAGGAAGCAACAACTTCTAACAGCTACATGTTACATTTCTCCCCACTAGAAGAGAACTGTTTCTCAGGATATCTTTCTGAACATTAAGGGGAATACTCTGAGGAGGAAAAGACTGTTAAATTAATATTGTTGTCTCTGCAGATTTCCTGCAAGCGGTAAAATGACACCCTTTTGATTGGATATACTTGGTCAGGTTACAAAATTAATTACAGGACTAACCCTGACCTCATGAGCTGTGACCTCACAGGATGGGAAGGGCATTTTTTGGCTTATTATCATTCTGGCTGAAAGGAGTGGCCACACATCCATCTCTAGACTTCTAAGAGAACATACAAGCTGTGTTCTGAAACAAAATGCAATTCTGTCACAAATAGGCAATACCAACTAGAAACTGAGTTATTAAATCAAATCAAATCAAATTTTATTTATAAAGTGCTTTTCAAAATTATCAAAGTTAGAACTAGAAATTCAAGTACCAGGTCTTTTGGTTTTGGTAATTTCCAAGTTCTTTTGACTATATTTATGTTATATGTTCTTTGTGCTGTATGTATTTACTATTTCTAATTTTAGTAAATGTTTTGGTTTCCTTAATCCAGCTTGAGTCTTTTCTTTTGCATGTAAATGCTGAAACAGTATTGGATAATTCTGACAACTGTTAAGTGCTTAAGTGTGTTACTGTCTTGTTAAGTTAAGAAACTACCTAGGTTTCAAATTGACTCAACAGTGTATAACTGTGAACCAGGCTGGGTGCCCACTGGGTGAAGTATTGCACTGCATTTCCCTGAAGAGGGTGCGACATCTGATCCTGTTAACTGGGCGTGCTAGCGATAAAGGGTTCATATTTTACCCCAGGACTCGAAGCTAGTAGGTGTTTCGGACACAAAACAGACAGGAGGGTTACCCTGTTTGTCTCCTGTTCACAGATTACATTTCAAGGTTTGGCACTGTGGGAGAAGAGGGCCTGACCTGCAGAGTGCGTTTGTGACAAGTACTACATGTTGCAGTGTTACAGCCACTGCTAAATTGCCACAGTGGGATGAGCAGCCATGTTGGCACCTGGCATACCCATGGCTCATATTTCATCTACCAGTTTTCTCTGCACTGAACATGAAGAGAAAATGGACATGAATGTCATGGGGGTAAAGGTCTGAGATCCTGTCTAGACCAATAAAGAGATCCTGGTATTCCCAGAGAGATGGGAGCTGTGCTGAAATGGACAAGGTTGGAAATGCGAATCAGATACCCATTTATGGGTCCCATATCCTGGAGTCAAATGAGTGCACCTAGAGAAGGAAGACAGTCATTTGTGCTGGAGTCCTCAGTTATGGGTCCCAAGCCCCATGACAGCAACGAGAGAGGCCACCAAAAAATGTGAGGTGGTAGGGATCATGGTGGGGAGTTAAGGCAAAACAGTCTTTAGTTATATACTGCAGCACCCAATCTACAGGGCTTAGGGCACATCACAGAAAAAAAAAATAACATTATCAATATCACACAGCCAAACACAGGCACATGTCTGTGTCCCCCAGCAGGTGTTATTCCATACTGTATCTGCCATGGAAAAAGGGATGCCTGCAGCCTGGGGGTTGGGGCCTCCCATGAACAGGCTAGAAACTAAGAGGTGGAATGGTTTGAAGTCAAAAGTAAAAGATAACAGGCGTACAAAATGGGAAAATGGTACCATCAGTGAAAGTCAGGAATAACAAAGTATTATTACAGGAGCAGAGTATAAATGTATGAAAGACAGGAATAAGCTATATCCCCCCCCACCCCCCAA
Source organism: Neoceratodus forsteri (assembly GCA_016271365.2). Classification (NCBI taxonomy): domain Eukaryota; kingdom Metazoa; phylum Chordata; order Ceratodontiformes; family Ceratodontidae; genus Neoceratodus; species Neoceratodus forsteri. The sequence goes on from CM057456.1 coordinate 717,764,169, forward strand.
CTCACATGTATTTATATATAAATGCTGGCATTAACTTAGATTTCAGCTGCTGGTTGAGCTCCCCAGAAGTGATTGTGCCCCAGCACAGGGGAAGGTGTTACCCTGAATGTTGTATAAAAAAGCAGCGCTTGACTCATAATCACTGTGGACAGTTACATTATTGAACAAGTTGTGACAGCATTTGGGAAGAAAGGAAAAAGGTTTCAGTGCCTCCCTAGGCCATGCAAGTTCCACTGTCTGTGTAACACTGGCCAGCCTACCATTGCTATCTGAGATAATCCCTTGAGGGTCTCAGTCACACATAAATCAAGGTACAGTAAAACTATTCATTTAAAAAGCTCCTGACACAGCTGAGACAACTTTGAAAAAATGCAGTATTCAGGGATGAATGTAGCTTGTTCCAGAGCCCTCTCCTGCTTGCAAGAAAACACACCACAACTCATATTTTCTTTGGTTGCTCAGTTGGCACACCTTTTATTAATTCTTCACATCCAAACATTTATTTACGATACAAGTTCCTTTATCTCATTTATTTCCATCATACAATCTTTTAGTGTCCATTATACGAACATACGAACATACAAAATTTGCCAGCAGATAAAGGCCTAGAGGTCTATCAAGTCTGCTCGAATGTGCAGCTAGCACCCCTTATTCTGCAGCTGCTCCTCCCTTCCACCCTTCCCCTTCATTAACCCTCCTCCTTGTCCTGTCCCATCCTCGTTTTAAGCAGTCCACTGTTCTACTGCATACCACTCTGCAGGTAACGATTCCACCCAGCCACCACCCTCTGTAAAAAGTGTCTCCTCATCTCCTCCTGAACCTTCCTCGCCTCCAGTCTCATATCATGGCCCTGGTGGCCCTCCTCCCTTACTTTGAACAGCCCTCTGTACCGCCTTGTTTATTCCTTTCATGTATTTAAAGGTTTCAATCATGTCACCCTTCTCTCCTCTCCTCCTCCAGTGAGTACATGTTCAACTCCTTCAACCTCCTCTCATATGATAAGTCCCCAGCCCCTTGATCATCTTTTGTGCGCCCTCGCTGCACCCCTCCAGTAACTTAATGTCCCTCTTCGGAATCACGGATGCAGTACTGCACGTAGTACTCCAGGTGTGTCTAACTAATGACCTATACAGTGGCAGAATCACCTCCTCCCTCCTCGAGGATATACCCCTTGCAATACAACCCAGCATTTTGTTGGCCTTTGCAGCTGCCTTCCTACATTTTGCTGAGTTGTTCATTGACCCTGTAATGAGCACACCCAGATCCTTCTCCTCCTCTGTCTGGGCTAGCTGCACTCCCCCTAGCTGGTAACTCCTCCTTGGGTTCTTCATCCCAAAATGCAGCACCTTGCACTTTATATACAAAGTAAAGCACTTATATACAACCTTCTGTCATATCTCATAACTTCCTCTGTTCCCCGGGTGTAAACTACAAGGCTCTTCTCTTGCGTTCTTCTTCTCTTTCACTCCCAGGTGCCAACCTGGGGTGGTTCTCTGTCTCCCATCTGGGGCAGGTCCATTTCCTGCCACCCCCTTTTCTCCTTCCAGGGTGTCCATATCCCTTTTCCTTTTTCCCCTTTTTGTGTCTTGCTCCTTTTTCCCCCCTACCCCTCCCCACGGGCTTTTTTTCCTTTCCTTTTGCATTCTCCTCCATCCTCCCTTATTGGATGGTGGTTTGATATAAAATTCTTGTCCTAGTAAATGAAGTGAGGGAGAGCTCACCTGGGCTTCCCCTTAAAAAGCCTCATTTTCCCCACCCCTTCTGTCTCTCGCCCTCTCTCTCTCTCCTTCCCTTTGACCTATCCCTTGCCTCTTTGGTCCAAGCCCGTCCTGCCCCTTTTGTGATGTCATTCTTTCCTGCCCTATCCATCACGTCCGTGGCTCCTCCCCCTTTCCTTCCTCTCCTCCCCCTCTTTGCCTCTTGCTGGGTCCTTAGGCCTGGAACAATGGGGCCTGTCCTTCAGAGACAAACCTACTTGTTCCAAAGCCCTCTCCCCCTAGCAAGAAAACACACCACAACTCGTATTTTCTTTGGTTGCTCAGTCGGCACATCTTTTATTAATTCTTCACATCCAAATATTTATTTACGATACGAGTTCCTTTATCTCATTTATTTCCATCATACAATCTTTTACAGTGTCCATTATATACACCCTTCCATCATATCTTATAACTTTCTCTGTTCCCTTGGTGTAAACCACAGGGCTCTTCTCTTGCGTTCTTTTTCTCTTTCACCCCCAGGTGCAAACCTGGGGTGGTTCTCTGTCTCCCATCTGGGGCAGGTCCATTTCATGCCCCCCCTTTCTCCTTCCGGGGTGTCCATACCCCTTTTCCCCCTTTTTGTGTCTTGCTCCTTTTTCCCCCATCCCCCTCAGGCTTTTTTCCTTTCCTTTTTCCTCTAGCCCATTTCCAAACTGCATTTGGATGATGGGCTTCCCCCTTTTACTTTCTTTCAAACTGCGGTTTTGCACCAGGCGTCTATGCCTCTCCCCAGTTCTGTAATAAAAATATGATTCTTAATATCCGCCAAATGTACCCCATCAGATCTGTATAACCCTGCTATTTTCTCCACTATCTTGTCATGCCATATGACCCCACCCCCTATTTGTTTCACACTTCTTTCTATCCTCCCATTCATTCTCTTCCTCACCCTTTCGATGGCATTCGGGTTCTTTGCATACTGCCATACCCTTCTTGCCACCATTTCTGACCATAGCACGTTAACCTCGGGCCACCATCTTATTTAATACTCCCAAATCCTCCCGGATATAGTTGAATATATCCAACCAGGGGTGAGTACCTAAATCATTGCCCCTTAGATAATTATCAGTTGTGGCTCCGGGTGATTTCTCATCTCTTCCATCAATGGCATGTATTGCCCCATCTCATTCTTCGAATTCCTTTTCAATGCACTCTTATTTTACAATGGTCCAACCTCAGCTGTTTTCCCCCCGGGCTTCTGTTCAGCTTGACTTTCTGCCCAGTATACATAGAAATGCCCGATGATCCAGATGTGCTTTTTGCCTTTCATCACTACAAAGACAAAGAAACATCCAGATGAGTTACTGCCACTCTCTGTTACCTCCTGCCTCCCCCCTTCACCCCCCGTACTCCCCTCCCATGCTGACCTTCCTGTGGAGAGAATTAGAGACACATCATTAGCACTTGTCACTTCTCAAATATTTCTTGTAGCAGCTCGATGTCCACCAGCCCAAAGTCTTTAGCCCTTCCTCGGGCACCCCTCTTGCTGCTGCCCCTGAGACCACCCCAATCCTAAATGAATGTGAGGAATATCCTTTGGGGTCTTTGCCAATGGCTATGATGGTCTTCTTCAGCACCCCCAATATCTGATTGCAATTCACCCCTTTTCCATCCTTGTGGATGAAGAATGTCCCCCCCCCCCTCACTATGCCTGGTGGCTTGGTACTGCTACACCGCTTGGATTGGGCAGATTGCTCCCATCGGGTGCCAGCTTATGAGCACCCTGGTGCCCTTTCCTATCTAGTCTGTCTTCAGCTTTCTCAGATAGACCCAAAGATCTCCCCCTCCCACTTTATATCCATCTCCTGTAAACCCTGCCCTTCCACTGACTTCTTTTGCCCTACCAATTCGCTAACTCTAAAAGCCCCCCCCAAACAGCAATGTGAAAATTGCTCTGAATAAACCGGCTTCAAAGCCTGAGTGACACACTCTTGTCAGGGTCCCTACTAGCCCCATCAACATCTGCTCTGTGATGGGCTGTCTTTTATCTGGTACGCTGCCCCTTACCCTTTGCCAACACATCATCATTCTTCTAACTGAAATCCCTCTCATGGGGTCTCCCCAGCCTTTCATGGTGCGCACCCAACCAACGGCCGTCAGGTGCACCCCCATAGAGGTGTGAGCTCCCTGTGTCTGCCATTCCTGTACCACAAAACTGACCACCTGTTGCTCCATGACCATTCCACTTACCGTCATGCTGTGCAATGCTCTTTAGGCCTGGAACGCCCTCCAAGAACTCTCATAAGCCTTTATTGTGCTGTCTGCCCAAGAGCTCTGGAAGAGATATTCTCTTCCTTCAAACCAGTCTCCCACAATACCTCTGGTATCGTGGTCCCTGTTGGGTCTGCCCCCACCGCTACTGCTTGAAATCTGTCCACCTGCAGATGGGAGAAGCTGTCAGCCATTGTATTCTAAACCCCTACAATGTGCCTGACTCTAAAGCTCATACTAAGCTTCAAACTCTGCAATACTAGCTGCCGCAGCACCCTCAAAACCGTGTTAGATTTGGTCCCCCTTGCTGTTCAAGACCTTGACCACTGCCCTATTATCACACCAGAAAGTTACCTTCCGGTTCCTCAATGCCTCCCCCCACAGTACTGTCGCCACCCATATTGGGAATATCTCCAGCATAGTGATGTCACACATGAGTCCTCTTCTCACCCACTCTGTTGGCCTGGGTTCCTCAAACCATTTTCCTTTAAAATAAGCTCCTACCCCTTTACCCCCTGCAACATCAGTATACAGATCCAAGTCAGTATTGAACAACCAGTCCTCCTGCCAGAATGCAATTCCAATACGCGTTGCAAGGAATTGTTCCCACACCTTCATGTCCTCCCTAACTTCAGCTCTTAAATCCACCCAATGGTGTGGCCTACGTGCCCCCACTGTGGCCCTGGCCAGGTGACGTGCAAATGTACATCCTGGTCCTATAGCCCTGCAGGCAAAATTCAAATCACCCAGCACCTGTTGCATCTTCTTTAAAGTTACCCTCCTTATCTGAGTCACTTCCCCCAGCAGCTTCATTATCTTTGATATCCTCTGTTCTGGCAGTCTGAACAAACCTTGTTCGGTGTCTACCTCTATCCCCAAAAACTCTAGGCACCTACTTGGTCCCTCCATTTTTTCCCCGGCTAGCGGTACTCCTAACTCCCGGCACATCAATTCAAAATCTGCCAGCATGCATTCGACCCCTGTCTTTCCTTCTCCAATGAATAGGAAATTGCCCAAATAATGGACTACTACCCCATGCCCATATCTCTTTTGGAAGACCCACTGTAACCAAGTACTGAACAATTCAAATGTGGCGTATGCCACTTGAACAGCCCATTAGCATGGCTTTGTCGAAATAGTACTTCCCTTCTACCTGGAAAACCACTAAGTCCCAGTCTTCCCTTCTGACAAGCAGAAGCCTGAAAGCTGACTTAATATCTATTTTTGCCAACCAGGCTTCCTTCTTTGTCCTGATCAAACTGACTGCATCCTCCAGGGTCCCATAGGACACCTTGCTGTCCTCCTCCTCACCAATAAAATCATTAACCAACTCCCTGTCCGGGTAGGACAGGTGGTGAATTACCCTGAATTCCCCTTCCTGTTTTTTTAGGCACAAGGCCCAATGATGACACCCTAAGGTGCCTAAAGGGTGGTGCCCAGAAGGGAGCTTCCACTCATCCGACTAGTCTTTCTTTCCATATCTTCCTCACCAGTAAGTGCTCCTTCCCTTTTATAGACTTAAGATTCCCTGACCACATCCCCTTCCTTGGCCCCTGGTATTGTAAATTAAAACCGTATTTGAATCCTTGGACCAATGCGTCCCTGGCACCAGAATCCGGGGACCCCTTGGTCCATCTCTCCACTATATCTGGTCTTATGGGGGTCTAGGCCATCGGGAAGGTTCAAACTCCCTCCCTATTGCCTCCCCTGTGCTGGAACCCCTGACCTCCCCCCATATCCCCTCCCTCTTCCAGTATTATCCCAGTGCCCACCTCTGTGCCCTCCCAGGGCCCCCCAAAAGGAATGGCCCACTGCGGGCCCCATCTGCCACCCTCATATGATCTGCACTTTGCGGCTGGATGTGTTCCTCTGCACTTGGAGCAGGCATGCTTAAACCTGCAGTTGGGGAATGAACAATATGCCCTATTGTACCCCCCAAAACACTTCTGGTATCTCTCGGTCCCCTTGGACGACTCTCCTTCTCCCCCCAGCTACTGTCATGGTCTCCCACCACAGGTCATTATGTCGAGAATCCCACTGACAGTCCATTCCATAGTTTGACATCCTGGTCCTAAACTTCTCATCGTATTGCAGCTAATTCATGCCTCCCATCATCTTATATGCATTCCTGATGATCAAGAAGCATGCCAACAGTGGAATTCCCATTTCAGGTTTTCTCTCCTGTACTATTGCACTGTAATATGTAAAATCCAGTGACCAGATGTCGAAGTTTTCCCTTTATAAGAAGGCCCTTTCGGCTCTTCCCCCTTTTTGACTAAGACTACCGCTGCAGCAAGCTCTTTTTTACCCAAGCCTTCCTTCTCTTCATGCTGCTCTGCTGCTTTCTTGTCAATCAAAGCAAAAATGTTCACAAACTCACCCTTCCAGATTTCCCCCTTCATGGCCAGCAGCACGTGGTCACCTATTCTCACTCCTCCCCCCTGCCTGCTCCCCTTTCATCCTCCCTTTATCCGAGACCCCCATTGTGCCTTTCTCTGCTGCCTTCCCTTTTTCCAGTTTCCCCAAAACTTTTTGCAACCTGTTAATCCCGTCTCCCCCATGCCCAATAACAACTGCACCACATATTCTTTCATAGTGCTTTCAACTGTTGTACCATTGTTATTACCTGGAACTCTCTCTGGCCCAGGTAAGGGATCTGGGACAGGAGTTAATGGGGTTGGCATCAGCCATGGGTTCAGCATCGGAACTGGCTATGGGACCGTCAGCACTGGCACTGGAGATGGCCCTGGCTGGGGTTCTAGGTCAGGAGTGGGTGCTGGCCCCAGAGCTGAGCTTGGCTCCAGAAGTGGTATGCCACTGGGAATGGGGTCTGGAGTCAGGAATGATTCCAGCCCAGAAGGTTCGGACCTGGGCACTTTCGGGGTGGGAGCCCTTGGGGCCCCCCCTTTTGTTACCCTTCCTCTTCCCACTGGACCCTGCCCTGTCCTTCCTCTTCAAACCTGTTCTGGGCACTGCATCCACCCCCGAGTCATCCACTGCATCCAGCACCTTGTGCGCCCTGTCCACCAAATCCATGATCAGTTTCATCGCATCCGCCTTTATAGCTGTTGCGCCCCTTGTATTAATTTCTGTAATGATAAAATCAAGTCAGCCTGTTGTCCTACTCAAGCATACCCCTGAGTTCATTTGGGGCCTCCGTATGTAACCAAGGCATCAAAAGCAGCAGTCTGTGCCCCCTTGCCCCCCCTTGCTGCCCACGTGGGCCCTTCGTTCTGGCTTGTATCCCAAAGTTCATGTTTTTGTTGTTTTTTTTTAAATTCCGTATCCCACTGAAAATCCCTCATTTGGCTTTTTCTTGAATAAGCTCACTACTCAGCTGTCCTTTCGTCCTCCTTTTATCATTTCCCATGTCCAGTATAACCATTGGCCACTCATGGCCCCTGTTGCCACCGGGGTATTAGTGTGAGGCCCCTGCCTCTGCTACACCCTGGTTCAAACTCCACTCGGCCCCTGTGCCTCACTTATACGCTGCTCACAGCCTTAATTGAGACCGCCAGGCGTCGCTCTCAAGATGGCGGCTAACATGCGGCCAGTTACAAAATGGCTACCTATGCTGCCTATTACAAAATGGCGGCTGCCACATGGTCACTTCACCATCCTGGTGGCCCTCTGTGCCCTGCTCAGCTAGGCCCCATTCATAGGATACCCATTTCTTGCCTCCAACTGGCCCCCAGAATGAGGGGGGCCCCCTTTTTTGCTGACGCTGACCCATAGAATCTCCTTGCATGCCTCAACAGTCTCGCAAGTAATTCTGGCCTATTATAAAATGGCCACTGCCACGCAGTCGTGCTACAAAATAGCAACCTCCACACAGTCACTTCACTGTCCTGGAGGCAATCTGTGGCCCAATCAGCTAGGCCTTTGTTCATAGGATTCCCTTTTAACACCCCCAAATGGATCCCAGCACAAGGGGTTCCCCCTGTTTGCTGGCATTAACCAAAAGAATCTCCTTGCATGCTTGATTAGTCTCGCAAGTAATTTTGCCCACGTACTGCCCTCCAATCAGTGGTTTCGGGATCTGTAGGAATTCTTTGCTGACTGGTGATGCTCTTCCACACTTCCCCCTGCCGGGGCGGAAGGGGCCCGGTTCTGCTGCGGTTCACCCACCTAACATGCTACCCTTTCTCTTCTCTCCTTCCCCTTAGCGAGCTGGCACCAAGCCACTTGCACTGCTTGCCTGTCTCCATCCGGCCCAATCACCCCCACCTGCTCAGGCTCCCCAGCGCTCGCTTTTAAGCACAACAAATTTTTTTTTTCTTTTCCACAGCACGCTCAAGGCTCCCCAACACAAATGCTCATGCTGCTGCAAAAAAAACGCCTCTGTTCACTGGCAGACCACAGCTCAGCCTCTCAGAAGCCTCCCGGGCTGGCTTGCTCATCCTCACAAGCCACGAGCTCACTCAACGAATGTTGTGCCTCCCTTATCACAGGCAACCTAATCGCTCCACTTCTTACATGGAAACATAGAAGTTGATGGCAGATAAGGACCGCAAGGCCCATCCAGTCTGCCCATTTCTTTTTCTGCCTTATAAATGTGCCATCGGCCTTTGCTCTGTCAATGGCCTATCTATTCATACTCATCTGTATTGCTCCCTCATTCATATCCCATGCCTGTTTGAAGCCCTGCACTGTAGTCATATCCACCACTTCCTGAGGTAGGCTGTTCCATGCATCCACCACCCTTTCTGCGAAAAAGAACTTCCTCACATTACCCCTTAATCAGCCTCCCTCTAATCTCATGCTGTGTCCTCTTGTCCTGCTATTTTTCTTATATTGAAACATGTTAGACTCTTTCACCTTGTTAATGCCCTTAAGGTGTTTTAATGTTTCGATCATATCACCTCTCTTCCTCCTTTGCTCTAGGGTGTACATATTGAGCTCCGTTAATCTGTCCTCATATGTTTTCTGATGCAGTCTCTGCACCATTTTGGTTGCCCTTCTCTGTACTGCCTCAGTTTGGTTAATGTCCTTGTGAAGGTGTGGCCTCCAGTACTGCATGCAGTACTCCAGATGGGGCCTAACCAGTTTCTTGTAAAGAGGGATTATTACCTCCCTCTTCCAACTTGTACTACTCCTACTAATACACCACAACATCCCTCTAGCCTTACCTACTGCTTTAGTGGTCTGCTTGGATGATTTCAGGTCATCAGTGATGATGATGCCCAAGTCTCTTTCTTCCCTTGTGACTGCCAGCAACTCCCCTCCCAGCCTATAGGTGGCTAAAGTGTTTCTCTTCCCTATGTGCATGATCTTGCACTTCTTTGCGTTAAACTCCAGTTGCCACTCTTCCAACCATTTTGCTAGTTTATCCAGATCTCTTCTCATTCTGCCTACCCCATCTGGATCATCTACTCCGTTGCAGATCTTGGTGTCATCTGCAAACAGACAAACCTTACCCTCCAGTCCATCTGCAATGTCACTGATGAAGATATTGAACAGGGCTGGCCCAAGGACTGATCCCTGAGGTACCCCACTTGTGACTTGCATCTCTTCTGACTGTATACCATTTACCACCACTCTCTGTGTTCTGCCCGTCAACCAGTTTGCCATCCAGTTGACCAACTTCTGACCCACCCCGAGCCTACACAGTTTATTAATCAATCTTCTATGTGGAACAGTATCGAAAGCTTTGCTGAAGTCAAGGCAGGCGACATCAACTGCTCCCCCTTGGTCCACTACTCTGGTTACCCAGTCAAAGAAATCTATGAGGTTAGTTTGACAGGACCTTCCTTTTGTAAACCCATGCTGTCTTGAATCCTGTGCTCCTATGGATTCCAGGTGTTGCACTATCCTTTCCTTAAGGAGTGCCTCCATAATCTTGCCCACTACTGAGGTAAGACTGACTGGTCTGTAGTTCCCTGCCTCCTCCCTGCTACCATTCTTGTTGAGCGGGATCACATGAGCTCTTCTTCAGTCTTCTGGGACCTCTCCTGTGCTCAGAGACTCACTAAACAGTTCTGATAATGGCTCTGCTAGTTCCACCCTTAGCTCCTTTAGTACCCTGGGATGTATGCCATCAGATCCCATTGCCTTGTCCACCCTGAGCTTATCGAGCTCTTGTATTACCCTTTCTTTTGTGAAGGGACTAGTGCACACCTCCCTCCCCCCCGTTTCCATGGTGCTGAGCTGTGGGCCCTGTCCTACCTTCTCTTCAGTAAAAACTGAGCAGAAGTATCTATTTAGGATAGATGCTTTTACATGGTCCTCCTCCTCACATGCCCCCTTATCCCCTTTGATCTTAGCAATACCCCCTCTGGACTTTCTCCTTTCACTAATGTATCTATAGAAAGTCTTGTCACCTTCTTTTACTGTTTATGCTAGTGTTTCATTGGTTTGGGCATTTGCCTGCCTTACTGCCTTCCCTGCTTCCCTTAGGGAAGTTTGGTATGCCTCCCTATCTTCATCCTGCTGCATTCCATTATATTTCCTGAAGGCCAGCCTTTTGGATCTGACCTTTTCTGCTACTGTTTTTGAGAACCAAAGTGGTTTCCTTCTTCTTTTACACTTCCTTTTCTCTCTAACACAATGGTATGTTGCTTCAAGTATTGCATCTTTAATGCTTGTCTACTTTGCCTGTACCCCCTCACCTACATTTCTTTTTGCCAGGGCTAGCTTTTCTCTGTTGGCCATCTTATCAAAGTCATCTCCTCTGAAGTCCCATATTTTTGCCTTGGAATGGGATGATTTAGCTCTAGTGGCCAAACTGAACCATACCATGTGATGGTCACTGGCCCCCAGGTGACCTTCTTCCTGGAGATCTGTGATCCTTTCCTTTCCTTCTTGGACTATTCCAGGCCTGCTTGCCCACACCTTGGCTCCTGCAACCGCCACGCTCATGCTGCTGGCCCTCTTGAGCCCAGAATCTGCCCCAACTTCTCCATGAAGCAAAATCACCTCCCAGGCACCCGAAAACCACAACGCAGTTCTCTGGTTCACCCCAGGAAACCAGCGACAAATACCAAACCAGGGGTTCTGCTGCCCCCTGGTGAACATCAACCATGTGCCTGGCTCCAACCCAACTCTGCTACCACAAGTGAACACCAAATTAATATTCACACCAGATGTATCACCTTCCTACACATTAGCTATATCTATCTTAGATTTTTTTTCTACATTCTCCAATATAAAAATACATCAGGCGCTTATACTTTATCGCTAAAACCATAGATTCTCTGCACATAAATCACCGTGAAAAAACCTTAAAACAAAAACCTGCTGTACCTTACTTATTCCTAGGAACTCTCCAACTGATGTGCTAAGACTTGAAATAAAATTCTTGTCCTAGCAAATGAAGTAAGGGAGAGTTCACCTGGGCTACCCCTTAAAAACCCCTTATTTTCCCTACTCCTTTGGTCTCTTGCCCTCTCTCTCTCTCCTTCCCTTTGACCTGTCCCTTGCCTCCTTTGTCCAAGCCCGTCCTGCCCCTTTTGTGATGTCATTCTTTCCTTGCCCTGTCCATCACTTCTGTGGCTCCTCCCCTTCCCCCCTTGCCTCTTGCTGGGTCCTTAATCCTGGAGCAATGGGACCTGTCCTTCAGAGACAAACCTACTTATATTTCGCTTTTAATTTTGTAATTCTCACCCTTATTTCCTTATTACTAAGGGTATTTTCATGAAAAGTGCAGATCTTCCTTTTTAGCTTTGGCTGCCTATCTACGCTTCACAACATGATTCTGTTTATGACATCACAATATGTTGCCACAAACAGGGGATTGTGGTGTCATATGTAGACAAGCACCCAGAGGAGATAGAGTCTAGGGGACAGGGATCTTGTTTTCATGCAACTGTTTTCAGTAATAAAGAAAATTGGGAATTAATTACTTGAAAGATATGAAGTAATAAAGAAAAGGGGAAGGAGCTGAATATAAATCTTATGTTTTTCAGCATTTACCTAATGCTGTCAGGGGCTCTTTAATGTCTATTTTTTTATCACTTTTTATGGGGGGCAGACTATAAGGATAACACTGGGCCATCGAGATGGTCAGAAGTTATTTTTATTCTATAAGTAGTATTTGTAAATAGTGCATGATTACAGTGAAAATAAAATACATCCTACTGTACATTGCCAATGTTGTTGAATCATTTTAACCAGTGTTTTAATTATTTTATTTAGAATTTTTGGCAGGGAAAAGCACACTGAGCCAAAGCTCATCTTCCTGTGCATCCCAGAAGCATCAGACAGCTGGAGTTAACATTTCAGTTTAATAACTTTCATTAGTCTCGGTCTCTTAAAATGCTAGTCATTTGCTGTGAGATATTTTATCCCAAACTTGCTGCATCACAAATCTCTAGAGCAGGCCTTTCCAAATTGTTAATTAATTTGACTCTCCTCCAACTATTTAGGATTTTTTTTCCAGTCCAGGGTAGAAAGTGGAAAACTGCTAAGTAAAAGCTGCATTAGCTTGCATCAGGGTTTTGGTGATAGGATGACTATTTATCCTGAAGGGATTTCTAAAATACATTTGTTCGCAGGAAACAGAATGATGATTTCACCGTTCAATAATCTGTGTCATTTTAATTTAGCTGAAAAATGTATTTTACTCCACTGCAGTCAATCATGAGAGATGTGGTCTGGAGAAGTAACCCAAGGAAAACATGAGATATTTTAAAGCTATAATACTTAGGCATCGTCATAAACCACTGCTTTAAATAAGCATCTCATAAACATGGCTACCACTGAGACATTAGTCAAGTGGTACTGTCAATGACTCAGCAGGCTGCACAATCCCCTCTGAGGCCAGAAGATTGAAAGGCTGTGGGTTCTAGCCCCACACTGTTGTTGGATGAGTGTGTGATTTTGCTCTTTTTATATTGTTAGGTGCCTTGGCAATGGAAAGGTGCCATATAAATAAATTTATTATTATTATTAGAAACTTGGGATAAATCCCAATACTAACACTGTAGTGCAGCAAGAGTGGGATACTGCACTCGTAAGGTGCAGTTGCTTGGATAAGACATTAAACCAAGGTCTCAGCTACCTGTTCTGGTGGTTGTTCAGGTGGAAATTAAAAATCCCATACCACTTCTTGAAAAGAATATGAGAATTGCCCTGGTGTCCTGGCCAAATTTCCCTCATTCATTAAAAATACCACCAACAGCTTAAAAAAACTAATCAGTTTGGGTGTGTATCAACCACCTCGGCTGAACATAGGTAGAACTGCCTAGCCTCCTTTTCTGGTCAGAAAAAGCTAAATAAATAAATAAATACATGCCTAGGTTGCTTGGCATGATGTTCAAACGTTGGCCTGTTGCTCACGCATGCATGCTGTTCACACAGTTCTGTTGCATGCTGGGTAAACGAGTCCCCCATCTCCCAAATGAGTAGTTATTTGAGGCTCATTCAGCTGTGCTCCCTCAATACCCTCTTGAGTTGTAAAAGCATATGGGGTATCCCTAAAAACTACTCTTACTAGTGTCTCTGGCCCCGATCTTCTTAGGAACATAGATCAGGCAGACAGAGATGGAGGTTTCCTGCACCACATAGGGAAACCAGGTAACAAGTACATTAGAACCTGCAGGCTAAATGTGCCTAGTACCATTCATGAATTCCCCCCGCTTTAACGACACTTCAGCCCCTGCCTCTTACCATTTGAAGTCTCTTCTCTAATCCCTTTGCATAAGAAAAGGAAGTCGCACCTTCTCCAACACAACCCACGACCTGGGCACCATATTTAAACATAAAAACTGGGTGAAACTTCAGAGGGGCTCAGCTGTGTTTGCCTCATCCTCCAATATCCCCTGACTTCTGATAGCTGCTCATATCATGGCCCCAGCATGTGGAGGAGCAGCATGCTGGAATTTAGTCGGGTGGGAGGTTAGACAGGCATTAAGGTTGGTTCAGTAGTGAATGATATAGTTTGGGGGAGAGCCTCGTTTAAGAGTCCTCCCTTGTTCTGGATGCTCTAACATGAATCCTGACCCCAACTTGCATTATTCACTATTGAACCTTCCTCCAGCCTAGCTAGCTGTATGTTGTGCTCCACACTGCTTCCCCCAACGTGGGTTATGTAACAGGATCTTCAGTGAAGCCGCTAATAGGAGTTACTGGTGTTACAGGATGGGGGGCACACAATTTTGTCCCCAGAATTACAACCAGTTTTGTTTTGTTTTTTTAAATATGATGCCCAGGGCTCAGACTGTGTTACTGTCAAGGGAATTAACTCCCCCGTAGATGCAAAAGGGAGAAGACTTCAAATTGTAAGCAGGCAGGGGATAAAGGGGGCCTATGGTTGTGGGTTCACTGCTATGTCACAGCATTATTTCAGAAGAATTCCCTCCAAAGTAAAATCCTGGGGCCAGATATTCAAAAAAGGGTATAAACACAGTGCAAAGGTTTGCACTGCGATGGTGCCCAATCCAGAGGCTGCTATATTCAGTCGGATAGTGGACTGGTGCTCTCCCACTGAATACTGGCCCATGTCAGTGCAGCACTAAGTCAAACTGTGCTGCCCAGATATGGACCTGGGCTGTATCCACAGGGGATTGTGCCCAGCAACCAGATAGCACCAGAAGCCATGATGGTGTTTTCACCTGCACCATGCAAATGAGCCCATCGGGCATGCAAGGTGATCATGGGCCATTAGCATGCCCATTATGGGCTCACTTGGATGGTGAGCGGATGCCCTTCTGCACACATCCTGTGGGTGCCTGCCACATCATCTGTGGTGTCTAGCGGTACTCCCACCCCCAAACACCTGTCCTGCTTCAGTATTTTCATTCATTTTATTTATCTGTTTCTAGTGTAAATCTTCCAGGTGTCCAGTGGCAATTCCCCGAACACCCATCCCATATATGAGAACCATTTCTCTGGTACCTGGTGGCAATCCCCACCCTTGAATACCTGTCCCGTTTCAGTACTGTATTTTATTTTATTTACCTATTCAAGTATAAATCTCCCTGGCATCTAGTGGCGTACCCACCTCCAATCACCCATTCTGTATATGAAAACCTTTTCCATTGTGTCTAGTGGCAACCCTCCACCCCTCTATCACTGTCCTGTAGAGTAAAACCTTATCATCCAGTGGCACCCCCAAATCTTCCAGCCCATATACCCTATAATATCCCTGGCATCCAGTGGTACCCACTGCCTCACCCCCCCAAATGCCAGTCAACAAACAGACCAGCGAACATTGGTGGTCCAGTGGCCCCCCCAGCCATCCCACCAGCACTCAGAACACTACTCATCCAACCCACCCCACCCTTACCAATCATGCCAGGAATGTGCGTTGAATCCCAATACAGCAACCAACACAACCCACTGTTCATCTCCTTGGCTGGCCACCGTATGAGCTGACAGTGCTCAGTGTACACTATATACTGTACATGTGTGCACTGTCAGCTCATATGGCAGATGACCGAGGAACTGAGCAGTGGACTGTTCCTGCCATCATATCAGGCCTCAACACACGTCCTGGCTTGACTGGTGAGGGGTGGGGTGGATGGTGGTGTTCTGGAGTGCAAGTAAGAAGGAGTGAGGCTCTGGGCTTTCAATGTTCACCAGTCTGTTGTCAGTCTGCATTCTTGGGTGGGAGCAGGGGTACCACTGGACAACAGGGAAATTATTGGGTATATGGGCTGGGAGATTGGGGGGATAGGAGTGCCACTGGACACCAGGGATAGGGATTTAATCTACAGGATGGGTGACTGAGGGATTGGGAGTGTCACTGGACAGGAGGGATAGATTTCTACTCTAAGGGACGGGTGATGGGGGAATGGGTGATTGGAGTGGGGGTGACAATAGACACTAGGAAAAGGTTTCATATATGGGATGGGTGATGGTGAGGTGGGGAGGTGCCACTAGATGCCAGGTAGATTTATACTGGAAACACTGAAAAAATAAAATAAATTATGAAATGAGATGGGTGTTCGGGGGTGGGGACTGCCACTGGACACTAGGGCTAAGGTTATCATCTATAGGATGGGTGATAGAGGGGTTGGAGGTGCCACTAGACACCAGGGAGATTTATGCTTGAAACAGATAAATAAACAAAATAAAATAATGAAATGGAATGGGTGATCGATGGGTGGGGGTGCCTCTAGACACCAGTGAAAAGGCTCTTATATAAGGGATGGGTGATTGGGGGATGGGGGTACCACTAGACACCAGGGAGATTTATACTAGAAACAAACATATGTACATACGTACATAAATACAATAAAATAAAATAATGAAATGGGACAGATGCTCTGGATGGGGGTTCCACTGCACACCAGGTATATGGTTATACTCTACAGGACATATGATTGTGAGGTAGGGGTGACACTAGGCACCATGGAAAAGGTTCTCATACAGAGGATAGATGATTTTGGGGGGAGTTGGGGGGTGCCACTAGACACCAAGGACATTTATACTTGAAACATAGATAAATAAGTAAAATAAAATACTGAAACAGGATGAGTGATTGGGGGTGGAGGGTGGGGGATGCCACTAGATGCCAAGGAGCTCTATACTTGAAACATAGATAAATAAATAAATAAATAAATAAATAAATAAAATACATTACTGAAATGGGATGGGCGTTCAGTGGGGGGAAGGGTGCCACTGGACACCAGGGATAAAGTTATAATACATGGGATTGGTGAGCAGGGTGGTGGTGCCACTAGACACCAGGGCCCGCACCTTGCTGATGTGCCAGCAGTCAGGATTGTGTGGCCTTCCCACCACCAATTTGGTGGGGATGTGGGCTTAGTGCTCACTTAAGACTAGGTTTTTGGAGGTCATAAATAGTGATACTTTAGGTGCTGTCTACTGCTGTCATAAACCTTTGAAGCTGCCGCTGTGCCCATATGCAGGAGGGAACCCCCTCATTTGCATGAGCACAGCATTATGTTAGCGGCTGGCCGCTAAGAGGTTTAGCCTGTGCTACAGAGAACTCTGAATATAGACCCCACCCCCAAAAAGGGCACAAACCCAGATAGTGTGGGTGCAAACTCGTTAGCACTCATGCTAACTTTTGAATATCTGGCCCCTGGTGTTTTTTTTTACCACATAAAATGATACAGGAGGGTTTTACAAGAATTTACAGAAAATCTTGAGGCAATTTCTGCAGCTCTAGTAGTAGAAAAAGCTGGCAAATCACATATCTAAGTGTGAAAGTGAAGAAAGTTTTCCACATATCACTTTATCTGGCATTTTCTTCAGGTTTGCAGATAGTGGAATTATTCATACATTTTCCTCAACTCAGAGGAATAGAAATGTTACACAAGTGTGTACGCTGTTTTTTGTTTGTATACCGTACATACTTGTTGCAAGTGCAAAGGGGCAAATCACCCATCTGCTTACAAGTATAAAGAATAAAACAAGCAAACATTACTATTAAAAATCCTCCAATAAAACATATTCAGAAGAAAACTTTAATATTAAACAAAAAAGTTTACAAGGTATAAAAAGATAAATTCTCTGGTTTGGGTTTTCAAAGCCTATGCTTGCAGCCATTGGTTAGAACACCTAAAAGGTGGTCTAACTTACCTGCGCATCTGCCACAACGTGACCTAAATCAGGAGCCTTATAATGACAGGTGTATCAGTCTTTGACACATGCATTATTATCATGCCGTAAAGTGACCTCAAATGCCATAAATGAGGCAAAATCTTTGAAAACAGCATCGAAATGTTTTGTGGCATTTATTCTGCTGCAGACACACCCCAAAGTCACGAGTTGCGTAAGTGGCAGGGGTGTCCAAAATCCAGCTCTTTGACTTTAAGTCCTCAGATATTTGATAAGGCTTTTTTCATTGCTTTCTTTAATAAAATTAGCAATTTAATGACTCGGCACCTTTGAATCTACTGCCTCAGTAAAGAGAATAAGGAGCAGTTAATGTTTCAATCAAAGACAGTTAGCTGTTTGGCTCACCATGCTCTAGGTCGATAGCAGCAACATGCATTGATTTTTACATGGGCTATAGCTTTGCAATGAAAAGTGCAACAAACTTAATTCTTTTTAACTGAAAGCTTGTGTTCTGTGCCCGCTTGCAGTCCTGGGCCCTGGGACATTGTCCATTTTGCCCTCCCCTTAATCTGACCATTGAAGTTGTGCAGTAAATAACGTTTACCACTGAGATGCTGGAGTTTTACTCCTCCTGAGATATACTGGAGGCCATTCTAGGATGCGTTTATAGTGGATTTTTGTAAATAAAAGCTTTGTTTCCATTTTTAAATGCTGGAAATCTGCATTTATCTTCATTGAATAAATGCAGTTTCAGCAGCGATGTACACAACAGGCATCCGTTTAAAGGGTTATAAAATCATTTTTATTTAAGAAAAATACTGTAAAACTAGGAATTGTCACTGCTAAAATATTTTCACTATTTTCGCAGTCCATCCAGCAACTGAAGTGGAAAACACATGACAGTGAAAATACTTTACCATGTAATTTAATTATCAGGATAAGAGTTTGCTGACCTCAGCAATTTTTTGTCAACTTGGCCAAGAGATTCAACACATTTGCACACCCACTCTGGCTTAACATAGAAACATAGAAACATAGATTTTGACAGCAGATAAGGACCACTTGGCCCACCCAGTCTGCCCATTTCCCTACCTAATGGATAAGCTGCAGATCCTAGTTAACGAGCAGCCTACTTCTTTCCACCCTCACCCCCTTGAATTGCCTTATGACTGTCCCATGCATGCTTGAATTCCACCACTGTTTTTGACTCCACAACCTCCTCGGAAGGCGTTCCATGCATCCACAACCATCTCTGTGAAAAAATACTTCCTCAAATTACCTCTGGCTGCCCCTTCTATCTTCAAATTGTGCCCCTTGTTCTTGCACACCTCTTTTTGAAAGATGCTACCCTCTTGGACTTTGTTGATTCCTTGAGGTACTTGAAAGTTTCTATCATGTCCCCCTCTCCCTCCTTTCCTCGAGGCTATACATATTCAGCTCCTTAAGTCTCTCTTCATATGTCTTCCGGTGCAGACCCTGCACCATTTAGTGCCCTCCTCTGGACAGCCTCCATCCTGTCTATGTCTTTGCGGAGATTGGGTCTCCAGAACTGCAGATACTCCAGATCAGGTCTCACCAACTGTCTGTACAGAGGGATAATAACTTCTTGTTTCTACTGGTGATGCCTCTCCTATGCATCCCAGTATCCCCCACCCTCCTTGCAGCCCTCTCACATTGCTTGCCCACCTTTAGGTCATCTGATATGACTACCCCCAGGTCCCTTCCATTTTGTTGTTGTTGTATCTCACCCCCATTGTGTACTCTTCCCTGGGTTTTGTTTCCCAGGTGCATTACCTGCACTTCTTAGCATTGAATCTAAGCTGCCATACATTTGACCATTCCTCTAACCTTGCCAAGTCCCTTCTCATCCTTTCCACCCCACCTTGTGCATCAACTCTGTTGCAGATCTTTGTGTCACCTGCAAAGAGACATACTTTTCCTTCCAGTCCCTCTGCAATGTCACTTATAAAGACATTGAAGAGGACCAGTCCTAACACTGAACCCTGCGGTACCCCACTAGTAACCCCCCTTTCTTCAGAGTGGACTCCATTTACTATTACTGTCTGTGTCCTATTCTCCAGCCAATTCTTTACCCAGGCTGTCATCTTGGGACCCACTCCCAGGCTGGCTAACTTGTATATTAGTCTTTTGTGTGGGACTGTGTCAAATGCCTTGCTAAAGTCTAGGTGGGCCATGTCCACAGCCCCTCCCTGATCTACTACTTTGGTCACCCAGTCAAAGAAATCTATCAGATTTGTCTGGCATGACCTTCCCGCTGTGAATCCATGCTGCCTTGGGTCCTGAGCCCCTCTGGCCTCTAGATACTCAACAATTCTTTCCTTCAGAAGTGATTCCATGATTTTCCCTACCACTGAGGTTAAACTAACAGGTCTGTAGTTTTCTGCTTCTGCCTTGCTCCCACTTTTGTGAAGGGGAATCACATCTGCCCTTCTCCAGTCCTCGGGTACCACCCCATCCTCCCATGATTTGTTAAAAAGGGTAGTCAGTGGTGTCACTAGTTCTACCCTTAGTTCTTTTAGAATTCTGGGATTAATCCCATCAGGTCCCATTGCTTTGTCCACCTTCAGTTTTAAGAGTTCTTTCAGAACCCTTTCTTCTGTAAATGGGCTGGTATCAACTTCTGTATCCAGAGTGTTTCTACTGTTTGTTTTAGGTACCTCCCCCACTTCCTTTGTAAATACTGAGCAAAAATATTTGTTTAGTATCTCTGCCTTTTCACAGTCACCCTCTACCCACCCTCCCTCCTCTTTATTAAGCCTCACTAACCCTCCCTTGGTCTTCCTTCGCTCCCTGATGTACCTATAAAAGGTTTTATCCCCCTTCTTAACTGAGTTGGCTATCTTTTCCTCGGTTTGGGCCTTTGCTGTTCTGACTGCCTTCCCAGCTTCCTTTTGCTTTAACTGATACAGTTCTCTGTCCTGCTCCTTCTGTGATTCCTTGTACTTCCTTGATATACTTTCAGGTGCTGGAGTTTCTGGTGCTGGAATTTCTGGTCTGGAACACGGGGACATGAGCAGGAGCTGGTGGGAGGGAAATTCAGGAGGGACGTGAGGGAGTTCTTTTTACGGAAAGAGTGGTTGAGACGTGGAACAGCCTGCTGGCTGAGGATGTGGACGCCAAGGGCACTACCAGCTTCAAACACTGCTGGGACAGAGGTAAGGGCTGAATAGTCACCAGGGAAGGTGCAGTAGCCAGGCAGGGAACATGGGGCAGGTAGCGTGGACATAAACCACTCATGGACACTAATGGCCCGATTTTAGAAGGTTGGAGCAGGGCTTGCGTCAAGCCTTGCATCAACCGCAGTGTTTGGTGCAGCTGTGCCAAACCCCATTGATGTAATATAACCTGATTTTACAAGGGTTGGTGCAGTTGCGACAATTTCCACATTTTACAGTAGCTTGCGTGAAAGCTTTGGTACAAGTGAAATGGTTCTCCACATGGAGCAAAGTTAGACCATGGGGGAGCGCATCTAACTTTGTTGCATTTAATGCAAGGGGCTTGCATCAGGGGTTTGCAGCTGCCTTCCTTGCAAAATCATAATAGCAACATTTTTTGACACAAGTCATCACTTGCGTCACACTCCCTGATGCAAGTCCATTGCGTCATTCTAACCCCATTCTAAAATCGGGCCCTTAGTCACAGGGTAGGTATTATGGGCAGACAAGATGAACCAATGATCTTTTTCTCCCTCTGTTCACTCCTCTACCCCCCTTCATAGTAAAGGCATTACTCCATGACACTGAGCGCACACCTGTCAATGCTCCTAGTGTCCTCCCACCACTGTCCCCCCTAGTTAGACCGGGCTAGCTATTGGTATATGCTGCGGTACCCTTTCTCTTGTTATAGTTTCCTGTATTTCCAGATATAAAATGTCAAGAATGACCCTAGAAGCCTTACTGGTTAAAAACCATCCCCTGGTCATGACTTTAAACACTGCTGATTGACTGTTAGACATTGGGTTTCCTTTCTATGTTCAATCTAAAGTCTTCCTGATATTTGCAACCTAATTATAGATCAATATACCTCAATGCCACCGAACTGAAACATTCTGCATAGAACTCTTGCGTACACAGCTGAGTTTTAGCTCTTTAATCAGCACATCAGCTAGGGACTCCACCCCCACCATCTCTGTCTCTGTCTCTCTCTGTCTCTCTCTCTCTCCCTCTCTCTGTCTCTCTGTCTCTCTCTCCCTTAACTGAAGTTTTTGCATACAGCTGACATCACACAGCTGAGTTTTAGCTTGCAGTCAACAGCACTCAACAACCAAAACCTCACAGTTCTGTTGAAAGGGACTATTTAAAGCTCCGGTATTTGCTGGTGGGGAAAAATTATCATATAGTGTTTTAACTAGAATAAAATGTGCTTATTCTTAGACACAACAACCACTGGTATCTTCCAACCATTTCCAACCATTTCCAAAAACAATATTGTATGATGTTTTATAATGCCTGAAATTATATTTTGAAAGCTGTAACATTTGAAAGTTCATTTTTTATCTGATTTATTTAATACTCTAAAAATTATAATCAGTTCTATAAAAACTGATTAAAGTACATTACAATCTAAAATTTAGGACATATACCAAAGGGAAAGCTAAACTAATACATAAATATTTGAGAGCCTACCCACTAGCAATTTGTATAAGACCCACAATGCATAATGAGGTCATGGAAGTATAAAAACAAATAAAATTAAATGAAGTAACTAAAGTAATTAAAATAATGTAGCATTTTCTTGTCTCTCACTTGTGATTTTTTTAAACAGATGCAAAGGATACGAATGCATATATTATTAAGCAGCATACAGATCAAACAGTCAAATGTAGACCTATATCACACTCAGAGAGAGTAATATGCAGAAAAAGTACAGTTACATAAGAACTTACCATAACAGTATATCTTCCAGAAGATCTCTTGCAGCAAGCTACACCTATAGAACTTAGCCACCAGGTGTTAAGATCACATGGAAACTTTTCTAACTATCAGTCTACCAGGGAGCTGCCCACCCCAATGTCACCTTATGACGTCAGCCGATCCTATAAGAGTGGACAACTCCCGCTCCCTCCTCAGTTCTCCTGTCAGAGACCATAAGCAACCGGTCTGGAGCAGGGGAACAAAGGAGAGGTCGGAGGTACCTGCCAAAGGAACAGCACTGAACAGGATGTTACCCACTAGGGAGAGTAAAAAGAGACTCCAGAAGGCTCCAAGGTTCAGGGGGATGCAAGGGAGAGACAGCATTGCCTGTTGCAAGAGATCCTCTGGAAGATCTACTGTTAGGGTACTTTCTTATGTAACTGTACTCTCTTCAGCAAGGGTATCTCTACAGGATGAGTTCCAAGCAGTTTTGACAACCACAAGAACTCAACTGGCTGGATGGTCATAAAAAAAAATCTATGAAAGAAAACCTGGGTAAGACCATTAGGTCGAAGCAGACCCTATGTCTAGATGAGAGGCCCCAACTGTAGTACTTGAACAATGTATGGACTGTGCTGCGAGTGGTGGCTGCACATGTCTCTATAGCTGACACACCGCAGAAGCAGGTAACAGAAGTGGCCATGCCTCCAGGAGAATGGCCATAAACCATTCCAGGAAGATCCTTACCATACTTCCTCTAACAGAAAGTGATACAGTTGGCCAACCATTTGGACAAGCATGCTTTAGAAACTGGAATGCCCTCTTTCCCTGGGACAAAGGATACAAACCCCCTCTAAGACCGTCTGCAGTCCTTCAAGCATCAAAAGCACGGAACAATGCTTCCCCTGGATTGGCATGCTCAGGAAAATAAGTAGGCAGACAGAAGATAGGGTTAAAGGAAACAGATACCACCTTAAGAAGAAACTCTGGCTTCACATGTAAAGACACCCCGTTTGCATGGAAACCCAAATAAGACTACTCCCACAAGATTACCTGTAGCTCTGAGAGCCTTCAAACAGAAGCAAGCACAACCATGAATAAATCTTTCCACAACAGAAAGCAGAGCCCTCAACTTGCAACCATTTCAAATGGTGCCAAAGTAAGTTTCTCCAACAGAAAAATCAAGCCCCAGGCTGGGATGGAATTGTGGCTAGGGGCCCTCAACTGCAGAAAGCCTCTCAGGCATGTGCAAGAACTTTCGAGCTGAGCCACTGTCTGGCCGTCAATGGACACACGATGGGCCGAAATGGCCAATACCTGACCCTTGATAGAGGACTACTGTAGACCAGAGTCTGAAAGGGATGGCAAAGACTCCAAAAACCTGACTCACTGGGCAAGTGAATGAACCAAGTGGCATTAAGCAGGCCAAAGAGCAAAGTGCATCCACTTCAAGGAAAAAATGGCCCTGGTGAACGGTATGCTAACAGCCACTAAGACTTCCACCACATCAGGGAATGCCACAAATGTGACAATGGCTATGTTTTCAGGAACCCAACATGAAGAAAGAGCTATCTGAGGTCTGGAAGGACCGGGGTGTCCTGCTCCTGGGGGAGAAAGCCTATGTAAAGGGGGAAGGGCACCGGCGGTTCCGTTGTCCTCTGCTGTAGCAAGGTGAACCAAATCTGATGAAGCCAGAAGAGGGCAATAAGAACCATGGCTGCCCCTTCCATATGAAGCATGATCAGTAGCCTCTGGATAAAGGGGGAGGAAGAAAAACATGAAGGAACCTCCCTTACCAAGAGAGGGACACTGTATCGCACCAGATAACTCCGGTCCCTGATGGGAATGCTCAGGAAAGAGGTAGGTTGGCATTGAGTGGGGACGCAAAAAGGACCAGCTCTGGATGACCCCATCTAACTAACAGGTCTTCTATGATGGATGTCAGAAGTTCACACCTGTGTGCTGTGGACCGAGGGTGGCTAAAGCCATTCACCAGGATGTTTTGGATGTCAGGCACAAAGATGGACGATAGTTCTCAGCCATGCACCATGGCCCAATACCAGACCCACATCACCTCCCCTGCATGTAGTGGGGCATAAGGGGACCGCAGAGCTCTAACTGGGTATTTGAACCTCAATCGGGCCTGCCCCTAGGCAATATGTATTAGATGCTTCCATGCATGAGTTTTGTCAGGTGGCTTGCATCAGAGGCTTCCATGGGGGAGTCTGATCCAGGGTTGAGGACAGCATGCACCATGACAAGGAGTAGTTTGGAGTTTTGCAGCATTCACCAGATGCTTTTGTACCTGGGTTTGGTCCACTGGCATTTACGATGGACTACTATGGACAAGTCTGGCCCAGGACAAGATAGCGGTTGCATCATCAGGAAAGAACAGTTTGGAATGGTTCGCTCAGCAGTCTGAGAGGACATGGGCAGGTAGATTTTAATATAATTAATGTTAACAGCTTCCAGGCATAGCTGATAATTGCATTGTTGTTTTGCTTAATTTGGAATGATCTTCAATCTGGGTATGTGTGGTGTTGGGAGGAGACAATGAAGGCAACTGGCAACTGTTTGCGCTGTGTTTGGAGGGGGCTCAATCAGATAACTGTGAAGACTGAGTATTTTCTAAAAGTAATGCAAGTGAGAGGGGTAGGTTTTTTCCTATAGTATAATATGACTATCAGAAATGTTTTTTGAAGTTTATGGGAAGCATGGGACATCTGGGTGTGCTGCAACCTGGTTTCCAAAAGAAGTCCAAATCCATTGATTGTTGCACCATAAACACAGACACCGTGGATCCTTTTGGCTAATTAGGATGAGGCTCATTCCTAACCCAGGTTACAAATGTTCTTGAGGAACAGTCACTGTTTACGTAGTGTGTGTGTTTGATGGGGGGGGGAGGTAGTCCAAATGCATGCAAAGGGTGGGACACAGAGCCTTCCTCTTAGAGACCAGGAACTTAAAGTATGTAGTGCAGTATTCCTCCCCACAAGGGCTACAGGTTTAGTTCTACGAAAGAATTGAATACCTCCAACTTTGGGTGTTTGATTCTTTTGGACAGTGGCAAACTTTTAAGGAAGCTAGGCAGACTTTTGGTTCAACTGGTTTGCCATGGTCTGAGTATGGTGGACCAGGTGAACCAGTTAAACTGCAGACCACAGTTTGCACCTGAACTGAGGATGTACCCAGGATCTAAGTGTCCGTGTGCCACAGTGAATTTTATTTTCCACCCTTAAAATGAATTGTTTTTTTTTCTGCTAAATTATTTTTTAATTCCCCTTTAACTGATGCAGACCAGATACTTCACAAGGCCAAGAAATAAAATAAAAAAAGGTTGAGTCATTGTTGGGGGTATATGGTGATTACATACAAAGCAATGTCTTCTTCCTTGGTGTAGAAGTTCTATCATTTCTTGAATTGCCAGTGTTACTCAATCACCTCTGGATGCATTTCTTTGCCTTTGTGTGCTATTGCTTCTGGACTGGCCATGCATATTCGTAAACATTGCTCTGGGAGATTTATTGATTCACCATTTTCCTCACTAATTTCTGGGCTGCTTCTCCATGCTCCCATCCTTATTATTTCCCATCTGCACTCTGCAGCATGTTCAGCTCTTAAAACGTTCCCCCTCCTTTCCCATCTCTTTACCTGGCAGAGTCAGTATGTTTTTCAATCTTTTTTGTTCTCTTTTCCTGTCTCTGCCCTGCTCTCTGCCTTGCTCTTGCTGCTGGTTTTATGTCAGTTTTTTTTACAATAAATCACTGACAATATCAATTACCCTAATCTTGTTTTGTAATGGGTGAACAAGGGCAAACTAGTCCACTGTTCAGCAAATTTTGTGCAGTTTGACTGTCAACGTTTGCACGGTCAATCTTTGGGAGGTTCAGACAACCCTACTCTCCACAGGTGGTAGGAGATATTCAATATGATAAAGAAATGGATGCAGCCACCAGCACATCTTGGTGGATGCACTTTGAGGCCACCAATTTGTGAACCTTGAGAACCACTGCCATTGGATCAATCTAGTATACAAAGTCAAAAAGTAATCTTAAGGAAAAGGATTTATCAAAATTGCTAATGGCAGCCATCCTTAAAGACTTGAGTCATTAATTAGAAACATTATTAAGAAAAGTTTTTTAAAAGCATCTGAGAGAAATAAAAATATACTGATGATGAGTTTAATTATGTCAGAAATATAGTAATGCTAAAAAGCTCTGTATTACATTTTTGTTAACTAATAAATACTGCTACTTTAATGCATTCTGTGACAGTTATTCAAATGATTAATGTGGCACAAACAATGTTTACATCATGTTACTTTGAATTGCACACTCCAGTGTTTGGCTGCACATAAAGTGCCATATTAAAGGCACAGTTATCATGGCGCATAGCTGATTGCATGTGCATTAACCTGTGCCGAGTACCTAATCAAATTTTGTGCACTGGCATTATGAAAGGGTTTCAGGAGCACTAACTGGCTGGAAGAACTAGTTAATACTGCCAAAAAATTACGTTTAATACCACATGCAGTGATGAACATTCTATCCCTCCCCCAGCACCTCTAGTATTGTATATGTTAAAAAAAAAAGCCCTCGTTAGGATGCCCTGCTGCCCCAGTCCCAGGTTGTAAAGAAAATTAATCCCTGGTAGTGCAGTAGATCCTCTTTCCTCACCCAATCCCTGTTAGACATATAGTACCATTTTGTTTCCACATGTAGTTTGTCCCTTGAAGTGTTCCCGGGCCTCTTCTTCTGTCTGCCCATCCAGCCTCATTGCCCGCCATCTCTAGGAGTTACTGGCTCCATTGATCTCCATGGATTGCCCCACTCCTTAGTGGAGACAAGAGAGGGAGGCCTCCCCCCATGTCCACATTCATATGTGCAGCCATGCAGAGGAAATAGGACTACAGTAGGGAGAGAACTAACTGAGTGGGTTGGCAACTGGTTATCAAGCAGTACCTAGAGAGTGGTCCATGATGGTAAATGCTTTGATGTCAGGAAGGTCACAAGTGGAGTATCTCAGGGGTTAGTCCTGAGACAAGTACTCTTTAGTGTGTATAGCAGTGACATTGTGGTGCTGTTACAGAGTAAAGTAAGTTTGTTCACAGGCAACACATAACTTTGTGGGAGGGTAAACAATGATGAGGAAATTAACAGCACAAAAAGGGATGTAGAAAACTCGAGCAGTGATCCAAAATATGGCAATTAATATTCAATGCAAAAAAAATGTAATGTAATTCACACTGGCAGCAAAAACTCACAGACAGAAAATTGCAACAGTAGAGTCATAGTGGAACATTCAAAAGAGGAAAGGGGCTTTGGAGTTATAATAAACATCAGTTTGAAATCCTATTCTCTTTTTTTTCTTCAAAATACTGTTTTTCTTTAAGAGAAAATTGCAAAACACATAAATACATATTATATAATAAATATTATGTCAGATACAGTTGATAGATCAATAGAATACACATGAAATACGTTGGAATACATTCTGACTTAAAATTTCCCTAATGTTTCACTTATTTATGTAGCATGTACAAAAGTAAGCATTTCTCTAGACCAGTCCTTCACTAACATATAAATGTTCCAAAAAGAGTCACACAGTATGCAAGTGGAGGTTGTGGGAATCAAACCCAGGTCTGCCGGATGTACCAAGCTCATTACTCTAACTTCTAAGCTATACTGCCAGCTTGACTATATTCCTAGTCCTAAATTTCCTATTATTTTAAGTCTCCCTCCACCATTTCTTTATGAATTCACAATCCCAAAAAACATGATGCATATCTCCCCCCCCAACCCCGTCACAATGTCAACAATTAGAGGTCTCTTTATTTTTCACTTTGAATGTATTTTTTTAATTGCTAAAGTACACCCTGTTTATTATTTTGATTTTTTAACTGTCTTGTCTCTGGACAGTTTATAATCATAAATGGATCTTAAAATATTATTTCACTGTCCTTAAATTCTGTCCTACTATCTTTTGTCCATAGCATTCTGACTCCACTATAGTGAGATAGGGAACAATTCTGTGTATTGGAGAGAAGCCATGAAAACATGCCCTTCCTTTTGATAATAAAGTTCTGCAGTTGTTTGTCTATTTTTGTGTCATTTGGGGCCCTCTCCCACCTACAAAATCCTTCTAAAAGACACTTTTTAGTTATATGTACTCAAAATATTCTGCATGTTGAAAATTGTATTGTGTCCCAATCCTTGACATTCCTTTTCCTGTCAACTAGATTTTTCCACTTTCTGATTACTTTCTGTTCTCATGAGATGTAATAATTCCATATTCCACCAGAAGCAACTTTTTTTTGTGATCCATTTTGCCCTAAGTAGTAATTTGTTCTCTTGCCCGGGTTTTTATCACTTTACTTTTATTGAATCTGTACTTAGAAGGTGTGAACTAAATATATGATACTGAGTATTTCTTCCTACACATTGACAGTCACATTTTCTAGCACTAGATCCTCATTCTGGTATGCATATCTGAGTACAGTTTTTAATATATATGTTGTATAATATGATTTTGAGTGCAGACAGGCTTATCGCCTCCTATTTATTCTAACACACTTGCTTTTTTGCCATTCCAAATGTAATCTGTGAACAGTCTCCTGATCTTTTTGTAACCATATCTCAGGAATTTCTGGGAGAATTCCTTGGAAACAATGAATCCGAAAGGGTACTGTAGCAATTTTTATTACTGTTATTTTGCCCCACAACAATAATTTAATATTTTATCAATTTTTAAATTTTAGTTTAAGTTTGTTTAATAGTTACATACTATTATATTAGTACAAATTATTTAGTTCATTCATTAGATTCCCGACCAGGTATACTATGCAATCCCTTTCACCTTGTCCACTGAATGTTGGTAAAGTCTCCCGAACTGTTGACTAATTAAAGAGTAGTAGTTCCAATTTGTTTTCATTTCCGGTATACCCCGAGACCCCAGAGTATCTGGAAATAACATAATTCCTCTAAACTTTGGGTTGGTATTTTCAGTAAAAGCAGGATATCATCTGCAGAGGTGCTGATTTCATATTCTCCATCTTGGATATTTATTCCTCTAATGTTTTCATTAGCTCTAATCTCTTTTAGTAATTTTTTCAAGGATAATATAAAGGGTGATGAAGAAATGGGACCACCCTGTCTAACTCCCCTAAATAATTCAAAGACTTTAGACAGTTTTTTTATTTACTTTCATTTTGGATTTAGGGATGTAATGCAGGGCTTTATCCAACCTACCATTTTCCTTGGGAATCTAATGTCATATAATACCTAAAAGAGATACTATAATTTGATCATGTTTAAAGCTTTTTGTGCCTCTAATGATATAAATATAGCTTCATTTTGTTTTTCCTAAGTTCTATATTATCTATTGTGTTTTGTGAATCCTGGTTTGTATAATTCTGTTTGAAATAAATCCTGACTGATCACTATGTATTAGTTTACTTAGACAATGTAAAATTCTGTTACTGAGGATTTTTCTGAAAATGTTATATTCATTATACAGGCACAGTAGTGCCAGTATATTAGGGTTAAGTGCAAACTTTTATGTTAAACCCAAAATGTTGAGCCTTAATAACTTTGGAACCACACAGTGGATTTGCACAAAACGCGGCATGCATAATCTCCAGGGGTAGGTCCCTTAAGCTGCAGAATTTTGTGGAAATCCATTGTGTGGTTTGTGAGATGGAAACTGTCAAAAAATCCTAAATTTACCTTTTTTTTCACATTGTATCTCAGAAATGCCTTTATGTTGTGGTCTGAAATGTTCAGGGTAGAAAGACTTTGGGTCACAGATGTGCCTTTTGTAGGTTTGGTTCAAAAGCTATAAACATTTTAATTTCCCATTATTTCCTATGGGAAAATTTATATGCACTGTATCATGAAAGTGAAAGTACTTTTCGCACGCTCTCATCCAGTTATGTATATTTTGCACCTTAATAACTTGGCAACCCTTCAATAGATTTGCATGGCATTTGGCATGCTTAATCTCTGAGGGTAGGTCTCCTGAAGTGTCAAATTGTATGAGAATTGGATTTGAGATTTTTGAGATAAAGAGCATCAAAAAATCCTACATTTGCCAGTTTTTTTTTTTTTTACATTTCTTTGTCCATCTGTGTCTCAGAAATGGCTTTAGATAGTGATATGAAATGTTCAGGGTAGAAAGCATTTGCCCCACAGATATGCCATTTGAAGCTTTGGTGCAAAATTATTAATGTATTCAAAACTTATTATATTTTTAATTTCCCATTGTTTCCTATGGGAAATGAATATGTCAAGCACAAAAGTTGTAATTTGCGCAAGTTACATAACTTGCACAAGATACTGTCAGGCACAAAAGTTGTAATTTGTGCAAGTTACATAACTTGCATAAAATACTGTTGCATTTTGTGCAGATTAAGTAATTTGCACAAAATATAATAGTCTCTTGCGCAAGTTATATATTTTGCACAAAATACATGTTAAACCCAAATTTTTGAACCTTTATAACTCTGGAACCATTTCATAGATGTGCACAAAATTTGGCATGAAGAATTTCCAGAGGACGGTCTCCTGATGTCCTAAAGTTTGCACAAACTGATTTTGTGGTTTCTGAGATACAGACCATCAAAACATCCTAAATGTACCAGTCTTTTTACACTTCTTTGTCCACATGTATCTCAAAAACAGCATTAGGTAGTGGTCTGAAATTTTCAGGGTAGAAAGCCTTTGCTTCACATATTCACCTCTTGAAGGTTTGGTGAAAAATATTTATCCTTTCAAAAGTTATTAAACTTTTAATTTCCCATTATTTCCTATGGGAAAAGTTATATGTCAGGCAGGAAACCTGTAATTTGTGGAAGTTACATAACTAGCACAAGATACTATCAGGCATGAAAGTTGAAATTTGCACAAGTTATATAAATTTCACAAGCTACTGTTGAATTTTGTGCAAATTATGTAATTTGTGCAAAATACAACAGTATCGTGCAGCTTATGTAATTTGCACAAATGGGAGTACAGGGTTCAAATGAACCCTGTGCTCTCACCGTAACATAAGGATGCTGTTATACTGTCTCAATGGAGGAATGGGAGAGCAAGGTCCAAAGGACCCTGCAGTCCCACCATAACATAAGGATAATGTTATACTGTGTCAATGGAGAGATGAGAGCATAGGGTCCAAAGGACCCTGCTCTCACAGCATAAAAATAACCATACTATTTATACAATCTGAAAAAGTAAGGAAATTCATTGCAGAAAACTTCATTAATGCA
The DNA here is from genome assembly GCA_016271365.2 of Neoceratodus forsteri. Taxonomy (NCBI): domain Eukaryota; kingdom Metazoa; phylum Chordata; order Ceratodontiformes; family Ceratodontidae; genus Neoceratodus; species Neoceratodus forsteri. The sequence goes on from CM057456.1 coordinate 717,795,743, forward strand.
CCATTAGGGTTGAAGCAACCCCAAGGCACACCTCTCATACCTGTTCTTGCATGCAGAGTGGAGGTGGGCCTTAGGGTTGGAAGCCAAAGGTGAGGATGGGTGTTCGGGTTGGAAGACTAGGGTAGGGGTAGGGTCTTATGCTTGGGAACTCTAAGATCGCATTTCCCTACTTTTGGTGCATTAGCGAAGTTTTTTGCAATGTTGTTGAGTATAGCTACCAGTTATAATTTTCAATTTTGTGGTGGTCTTTTCCCTCTTTAGTCATAACTGAAATAAATGCTGACTTGAAAGACTCTTTTAGTTTGTTTTTTATTTGGATTTGTTGATATTGCTTTTCTCAAGGAGTGGGACCAATACTTCTGCAAATTTTATTTATTTATTTTTTTATCAGAATAATCAGAGTTGCCTTTGAGCAGCACTCATTTATAAAGGTTCTACATCAGAGAATACAGAAGTGTTTAGTTACATTACAGTGAAAACATGAATGAAAGGATCATGCAATAATCTATACTCTTCAATAGTTAATACATCATCACCTGTAGTATTCCATTTCATCATGCCAAATATAGCATTCCTTATGTCTTCTTTTGCTATTGGAGCTTTTAGTATTTCTCAGTTTTATAGGATGAAATAAAGTTTTCTAATATAATCATTATAATAGTAAATTTTCATCTCCTTTGGGGAGCATTCTGATGTATGTATGTTATTGTAATATTCACAAAACATTCCAGAATCTTTTCACTTTCCATGCACATTATTTATTTATTTTTTTATTTATTTTTTATTGGAATATTCAGAGTTACCTTTGAGCAGTGCTCATTTATAAAGGTTCTACATCAGAGAATAAAGAAGTGTTTAGTTTGGGGACTACTGTGCCCTTTCAGGCTGTTTCCTCTCAAACAAACTGCATTCTGCAGTTTGAGAACCTGCCTAAGGCGAAGCTGCCCGACACTCAGCCTCCAAGCAAGGGGACTACTATGCCCTTTTGGGCTGTTTCCTCTCAAACAAACTGCAATCTGCAGTTTGAGAACCTGCCTAAGGAGAAGCTGCCCGACACTCACCCTCCAGGCAAGGTACAGGTTGGAATTCTGAATTTTGGCATCTACCCCTGGAGGAATCTCACTTGCCCCTGTTTGCCAGTGTTTCTCACACTATGTGCAGCAATCCAGAAGTCTTCTATGAACTGCTGCCAAGAAATTAATGCTAGGACTGACCTCTGCTTGACATGTTCTTGATTTCTCACTTTAAGTAATATTTAGTCTGATGTAGAGATTTCTTAGAGTTGATTTAAGTTTTGAGAGAGGTTTTAAGGTAGTGTGATTTTGCTATCTGCTTTGAGCCCTGTGTCCCTTCTCTTAGAGCTGTAAGTCTGTGGGCTGCACCCTTGACCTTGGTGTCCCATTGAGGCTGCTGCAGTGCCCCCCCAAAAAAAACTTGCTTCAGAACCTCCCTGCCTGTTCTTTTTTTTTTCTGCTCTGTGCCCAAGTGTTAATCACAGCCCCTTCCACAACTGTATTGAGGCTACTGCTCTCTCGTGTTGAGCATACTGCAGTGTCCTCCCCAACCCCCAACTTGCTTCAGGACTTCCCTGCTTAAACTATCTCTGTTTAATTCTCACTCCCTCCAAAACTGTTAATTTCTCTTTTGTTTTCTGACTGCCCTCCCCTCCAAGCCTGCTATTTAATTTCGTCCTCTCTGACGGCTGACTTTTCCATTAGCAGATTATATCTTTTAGCCACTAGAGGGCCCAATTATAAGCACACTTGCCCAATCCAACACAATACAGTTCCTGTCTCATTTCACTTATTGTGTGGTCAGTCTATCACTATTCATCAGTCTTTGCCCCCTCTCTCTTCTACTGATTGATACTGATTTTTCCCATTTGCAGCTTATACTCTTTTCGCCCACTAGAGGGGTTTTCCCCCAACCGTTCCAAAGCTGCTCTACATCTCCTTACTCTCTACTACTCCTGGACACTCTTCCTTTACTGCTCAGCTGCTATGGGTACCTACACTCCATTACTAAGTCTGCTCTCCTTCACCCTCTTGGTACAGACCTCACACCGACCAGAGCACCTTTCCTCCACACTAGACACCTCATCCCCAGACTACCCCACAGTGACTTGGCCCTCCCCCACCCTCAACACACCCGTGACCCCCCAACACACCCACCCTGCCAACACCCCCACTCCCTTCGCTCTCCAAGATCTGACCTGAACCCAGCTCTCCCCTGCCATTCCCACCTTTTGCACTTTATCTATCCCATGCACCCTGATTGTAAAGTCCTCAGTTGGGTGTCGACCCAAGGGTCTCCATCACCACTGGCCACTAACCAGAATAATGACACTGCTTTTATTATTATCTGGTAATGTACACCCAAACCCAGGACGTATTGCTTCCAGCCCTTCTAAACCCTGTACTGCCACTGGCCTCTGCTTTGCATCCTTAAACATTTGCAGTCTCCTAAAGAAATCTGCTTCCCTCCAGTGCTGGGTCATTCAATATCAACCTGACATAATTGCACTGGTAGAGACTTGGGTATCCAAATCCACCCCTGACTCCACTATCACCCTGCTTGGGTATACCATCTATAGGGAAGACCGAGTACGCAAACACGGTGGTGGTTGTGCACTACTCATATGGGACTCCTGTATAGGTCAGGCACTCCCAGCTCCTAAACTTGATTATGGAGCCCAAGCCCTCACCTTAAAAATCACACCAGATCCAGCCCAAGGCACTCTCTTCCTCATGGTCTCCTACGTACCCCCGAGGAATCAAAACCAAGTGGTCCAGTCCCTCATTGACTATCTCACATCTCTCCCTCACAAAATGGAGCAAGTCATTCTAGGTGATCTCAATGTTAACTGGCTTGCCTCCATTGTCTCCCATATAAGGGACTCCTTTGCTGCCCTGGATATGTCCCAGTTAGTCACCCAGCCCATCAGATTCAACCACTCTACTGGCACCTGCACTCTCCTAGATGTTGTTATATCTAACCATCCCTACAAAATCCGGGCTGTCACTGTCCTCCCTGACTTAGCAATCACTCCCCAGTCCTCTGTCTCTGGTCATTCTCCACTCTGAAGCCAGGGTCCCAGGCCACTCTATGCCACTGTTTATGCCCCAGCGGCCTCAGAAAATTAAAACGATACCTAGCCCAGCTAGACTGGTCCCCTATCCAGTGTGCCCCTGACATTGACTCACCTCTTGACCACTTCACAAATGCCTTCTGTAAAGCTTGTGACATTTTTGCCTCCCTCACCAGGATCTGCGTAAAAAATGCAGTGCCCCATGGATCACCCCACCCCTCCTCCAGAGACTCAAAAACAGAGATAATCTCTGGCACATTGCTGTAGAATCTGGAAAGGTGTCTGATAGACAGGCCTACAACACAGAACACAATAAGTGCACTTGGGCCATTAGGCGGGCCAAGTCAGAGCACTACCAGACCACCCTCGCTTCCACTTGGGGTTCAGCCCGGAACCTCTGGGACAATATGAAAGAGCTAAATGGGAAGTCACACTCCCCCCCCACCATCTCAGCTCTCCATCAATGGCACCCCCACCATAGATCCACTCCTCATAGCCGATTGCCTTAACACTGTCTTCTCTGACCTAAGCTCAGTCCTCCCCAGCAGCTTCTTTGACCCAATCCCAAACTCTCTCCCTCTGGTCCTGCATGGCCCACCATTCTATCTGTGTACCCTATACCCCCAAGAAGCCAGGCCACACCTGCTAAAAGCATTAGACAGCAATAACCCAAGCAGTGACCCCCTTGACTACAGGATCCTCCATATGGTCTTGGACAAAGACCTAGTCCCCCTGACTAACCTTCTAAACCGGTCTGTATGCCTGGGTCAGTTCCCAAGTGCTTGAAAAACTGCTGAAATCACACCCATACATAAGAGTGGGGACTGGTCCACCCCCAACAATTACTGACCCATCTCCATCCTCCGCCCACTCTCTAAAGCCCTTGAAAAAGTGGTGTTGATCCAGCTCTCTGAATACCTAACCAAGTATGACATTATGTGCCCAGAGCAGCACAGTTTCTGCCCAGGACACAGTACAACCATGGCTCTCCTGGAATTCTCCCAACACCTGTATGCTGCTCTCGACTCTGGCAGCCTTGCAGGAGTAGTGTTCATTGACCTCTCCAAGGCCTTTGACACTGTCTGTCATCCACTTCTACTCAACTCTCTCCACCAACTTGGCTTCTCTGGTGGTCCCATTTCCTGGTTCTCTAGCTACCTCTCTGCTAGATCCCAGTGTGTCAAGATCAGCGGCTCCCTCTCCAGCACTCTTCCCATTTGCTCCGGGGTCCATCAGGACTCCATCCTGGGTCCAATACATTTAAGTCTCTACCTCAACACCCTCCCCAGCTCATGTACTGGTAAAATGCTCCTCTACACCAACGATGCAGTCCTCATTGCCTCACATCCCAATCCCAACTCCCTCCAATTATCCCTCCAACAAGCTTACAACCAAGCCGAAAGGTGGTTCGGCGACCGCAGACTGGTCATTAACCTAAAGAAAACCAAATCAATGCTCTTCTCCCACCACCAAAATAAAGCTAAAAATACCCCCTCTTGATTATCCCCAGCACTCTGCACCCACTAGAACAAGTGACCACATACAAGTACCTAGGCATCACGTTTGATACTCCACACCCACATTAATGCCCTGTCAGCCACCATTAACTCTTGGATTGCCTGCACAGGGACTGCCTACATCAGGTTGCCCTCAGGCTGGTCATCACCTCCTCTGTCTTGTCCCTCATGGACTATGGCTTGCCCATCTACACCGCAGCTGTCAACACTGCCCTCTCCAAAATCCAACTCTCCATCAATAAGGCCTGTAGGCTCCTGACTGGTGCTCCCAGCTGAACTCACACCTGCCTTCTCTATACTACCACCAATCTGCTCAACTTTGAGAAGTGACTGCTCTATCAGACCTTCCTTCTCGCTAAGAAATCACTGCTAGAACTCTCCCCCCAAGGGGTCTCCACCTCCCTACAGCAGTCATCATCATCCATCACCACCCGTAGCTCTGTTAAGGCCACTTTCAAGGTGCCCAGAACCAAGACCTCTCTTGCCCAGAGATCCTTCCTCTACCAAGCCCCCACCTGGTTCAACTCCCTCTCTAGCTGCAACTCCAACTTGCCAAAAATTGGTTCCTTCAAAACAGTCCTTCAGAACCATATCTTTAATACTCACTGTTGTAGGTGCAACTGTCCCCCTGTTGTAACCTGTGGTACCCACCCACCTTGCTCCCTAGCTTGACAACGTCCACTGGACAGCCTCTCCCCCCTCCAGACCCACTCCTTCCCTACTAGGTCCAAACAGGGATGTAACCCGCTGTCTTCTCTGAGGGCCTACTATATCCATGAGTGTAACTCACAATTTTGTAACATGATGTAGCCTAGGTAACATACAAACTACTACATTATGTAACCTAAGTGTATCTATGTTAAATGTTCCTTTTACTGCACCTGTAATGTTATCCTCTGTTTTAATCTGTACTGTAATAACTGTCTTGATGTCTGCCCCCCGCGACAAGGTGCTTTTGTAAATGAGTCTCTGACTCAAAGGTTGTAAACCCAATTTGTAATGAATAAATAAAAAAACAAGAAGTCATTTTATCATAAATTGCAGTCATCTCTTTGTCCCTTTCTTGTGTTCTAAATCTATAGGCCAATATTTTTTATCTGAAATTTCATTTAATGCCAAATTGTTTGCTCTGTGTTTTTGACTTGAAATATTTCTGTATTTTTAATTTTCTGAAGTTTTTGTATTAATCTTTTTTGCTATGTCATCATTTCATACATGCTTGTCTAATTCACTTAATTTTATTTCAACTTTCTAAAGAATTTTTTATTTTTTTTAATTTTCAGGAGGCATATGAAATAATAACTCCCCTTACTGTAGGCTGAAAGGCATCCCAGTTATGTAAGATGTTCTGTAGTTAATTATCATTGTCTAGCCAAAAATTCTGGGCTGTTTCTGTTACTTTCTCTATGAACAGTTGATCTTTTAGAAAGGCATTGTTCAATTCCAAATTTATAATCTGAAAACCACAAGAAGCCACACTCATTTTGTAAAAAATACAACTTACTCAGCAAGTAGAAAATGCCATTCAATGTGTTTATTCCAAGAATCAAAAGCTGCAGGTCTAAATCCTCAGTGTTTCACATTGTACACGTGAAGCTTTATCAAGAGGAGTGGTTACAGTGCTGAGCAATATCATTTATACAAAAGTGTTTCTTAAAGAGATATATCTTTACAATTGATCAACACTTCAACAATAACAAGAGACAAATAGTGCTAATTCCAGTTAATAATTATAAATAGTTCTCCCCATAGATATATAAAAGTATGCAAAACTGGAATTTAGAAGAAATATGTGGCAAAGGCAACATGCGATAAAGAGAGAAGAGGAAACAGGAAAAAATTAAACAAACAAAAGACAACAGTCCAGTAAACAAAAACTAAGCTATTAATGCATATAAGTTATGCAACTTTCACCAGTTAAGTAGCATACTAAACTGTCTGGGTATAGCACACCAGGCAGCTAATGATAGAGCACATAGAATAAATAATAATTAAAGGTAAACCAAAATTATACTGCTAATGCAAATAATAAACCAGAGGGAATGTGCCTACATGACAGGAAATGAAATCTAAAAGAAAAGGAAAGGAAAGAAGGGGGAAGGGGAGGAAATGGAAAAAATGGGGGAACTGAAAGGACAGGGAAGAAGGAAGGAGAAAAAGGGAAACAAACAAAAAAAAGGCAAACCAGAAAAGACTGGCATACTATAAGCTGGAACTCAAAAGAAAATACAGTAAAAGGGGCCTAAATCCCATTAGTCCCAACTTACTTCCCAAAATTTTAAAGGTAAGGAGTGATGTAAATAGTATTGTTATTTAAAGCAGCAGTACTGGAAAACCAGGAAGTGGTTATGGAAATCCTACTTTTTGGCTGTATTGCTTCAGCCATAATTATGGTTTCGGGTTATGTTACGTTCAATGCCTCACAATCTGTAGTTTTTGTAAAATAAAGAAAAGTTTACAATTGTTGTGGTGCCACAAGAAAGATGGCCAATGCCATATTTGACTTTGCTTTTCTCCCATGCGTCAGCTTGTACAGTAAGTGCAATGTTTACTTCACTTGTCCCCATGGTTGTGCACTCCTGTTCATTGTACTGCATGCTGCCAAATGCCTAGTGTTGTTGCTGCAGTACAGGATAGCCTCTTCTGTTTTGGTATGTTCTCATTTCAGTGTCTCACTAGTTATTGGTGTTTCTGTGCTGTTATATTTTTTTTAATCACTGATTGCTGCTTTGACACCATCATGTAATCTCAGCAAACATTTTTCTTGCTACTTGTCACTGTGCTGCGCCTGGTGGTGTTGGTCTCACAGTACCTCTAATCAGCTCACATGGTGTCAGGGACTTGAATTAAGGCTGCTGATTGTACTGTTAATATCCTGGACTGGCACTAAGCATCCCCCCCACAAACACACACACATGCAGTCTTGTGTAGAGAGTCCAACAGGGGTGAATAAAGTAACAGAGCAGATAATTCACCTACAATCCTTAAATGGCTTTACAGCACCAGTGTACAATACAGTACAAGGGTAGGCAATGACATTTATGTTGTTTGTAATTAGAACGTGACTGACGGCCATTGAGCAAGCATCCAAATAACCTAAAATAATGTTTAGCAAAATGGACTTCCTCACACCATTCTTGAAAGGTGCTTTTATGCCCTATCAAGAACGAATTCTGTATGAGACTACATAGGAATTAATTTCCCTCTAACACCTGCACCCTCCCAACCCAACATGTCAAGGACTGTCACTGCATATGAGCAAGCATAGAAAGCTGGCACCAGGTTCCAGTGACCAAAAATCCATAATTTAATATATTTCATTAAAACACATTCACAGACAAAAACTGACAAGCATGCAGAACATCCCAAGCAGGTGTCACCTAAATGGCTTTATCAAGGCATGTTCTGCATGTTTCTGAAGGAATTCTTGCTTTCTGGAAACTGGTACCAGTCTTCTCTGCTTACTGATTGAAGTTTTTACCAAGCAGAGGGGTAAGGAAGTGGAGCAGTAGTGGTCAGCAATTGTACCTGTCACTGTATATAGATGGGCTGACCATGAGAAAGCTTCATTTCTTGAAGCCTGCAGCAGGACCCCAAAAATGCATTACCATCAGCCACCAGTGACAGTCTTTCCTTCTACATTCCTCGGCCACCAAACAAAGTCATAAACAGACCCTCCGGGCTCCAACTAACCTTGATAGGTCTCCCTCCATGGTAGAAGTAGAGGCTGTCATGATGAATTATGCCAGAGAGCTTTGCTACTCACTACTGCTGCATCTTGGGACCGCACAGTGAAAAATGGAAGAGGAGGGATGTGGGCTCACTGAGAGCTACCCAGAAGCTTGATAAGGTTTGCAACACAGCAACCAGCTGATAATCATGACAGCAATGTAAACAAACAGCTGATAAAAATAAATAATTTTAAATGTGAAAATGGGTATTCCAGACCAAAACAAACAGAGCAGTGCTTCAGGGATTGAGACCAGCATCATGGATCAAAAAAATGGAGTACAATTTAGCTTGCACTGCTGCTTTAAACCAAAATGAGAATTGGCCTTGAGAATAAAAATCCATTTAATTTCACATTGCAATAATCTTTTCTGTCTATCATCACCCCTTGGAATAACAGGTACATGTTCAATGCCCATAAATTGAAAACAGTTAGAACTGCTGTTATGAAATTCTACAAAATGTACTCCAACCATTCTAACTAAAGAACAAATATGTTCTTGAATTCTTTCTTTCAAAGCATGAATTGTATACCCAATATAAATCTTTGGGCATGAACAGACCAAAACATATACCACAAATTGTGTCGTACAATTAATAATTTGATGAACAGAAGCAGGTCTTTCAACACTAGGATGCAGAAAGATTTTCCCTTGCATATAATATCAACATATCATCCACAACAGTAGCAACTGAGGGGGTGTGGTGGCATCCAATCAGGTCAGTTATTAGGCTCTCCCTTGGTATACAAACTACTGGTTAATAAATCCTTTTAATTCTCACCCCTGCGATATGATATTCCAGGTCTTTGACCTACTGCTTTTTTGAGGACTGGATCTCCATCTAAGATGGTCTAATGTTTATGTATAATTGCCCGAGATTTCTGAAGCTAAATGATTATACACAGTTACAAAAGTAACAGGCTGGTCTACATCCTTAGATCTTAATTTATGTTTAAGTAAATCAGATCTATTCCATTTTTTTGCTTTATCACAGGCCTCATCAAGGGATGCTTCAGAATAACCATGTTGTAAAAAAACAGTCCTTAATATCAGCATAATTTTGATTTACCTTTATTTATTATTTATTCCAGGTGCTCTGTCTTTAGCTACCTGGTTTGCTATACCCAAAAGGTTTAGTATGCTGCATGATTGGTGAAATTTGCATAACTTGTATGCATTAATAGCTTAGGGTTATTTTTTTTGCTGGACTTTTTTTATTTTTTTTGTTTAACTTTTTCCTGTTTCCTCTTTTTTTTTATCTCATCCTGCTTTTGCCACATATTTCTTCTAAATACCAGGTTTGCATACTTTTGTATATTTATGTGGAGCACTATTTGTAATTATTAACTGGAATTAGCACTATCTGTGTCTTGTTATTGTTGAAGTGTTGATCGATTGCAAATGTGAGAATGTCTCTTTAAGAAGCACTTTTTAGCCAGATCGGTGGCACTGAGGGTTGAGGCATTGGACACCATACCTTGCACTACACCTGCAATCTGGGTTTGGGAGCGAGCTCGGGTCATCAGAGGTCGGTGGGGAAGGAGAGGATTGAGCATCCGGAGGACAGCTCTCCTCTCCTGGGGAGGGTAGGTGAATGACTCCCCGGCATGAGCAGCTCCCAGTGGAGACTGGGAGTGTTACAGTCTGGGGATCATGCTGACACAAGGGTAGGAGCCTCAGCAGACATCCGCGGGCTGGGTGTGGGAGTGCGCCTGGCCGCACTGGACGTCATTGCATGTCCAGGCTCCTAGGGGGAGCGCTCTAAAGAACAGGGACAAACACCCATTGGCTGGGGGGTAGACGTTACCTGCCCCCACCTCCAGCACTGGATCCTGCCCACTGTGGACCTGGTCTCGGCATCACCTCCACCCACAGAAGCACTGGAAGAAAGCGTCGAGGAGCAGAAGGCGGCCCCACTCCAGGGAGGTGGATTCTGGGGGGATTGCTCCATGATGTGTGGTGTGAGTGTGCTGATGACTGGGATACAGCTGGGAGGATTTCAGGTAGGAGGGGAACAGGTAGGTCGACTGAAGGGGCCCCTGCCAGCAGTGACAGGAGGGAAATAAAGTTAAAAAAAAAAAAAAAAAAGAAGCGCTTTTTAAAAAAGTATGATTTTTATTAAAGAGAATACAAAGCAACAAGTCAGCATTACTGAGTACAAACGTCAACTACAATAATACAGAAATGTTGGTCTATAAAATGTGGTCAGCTCTAATACAGTTTATCTAAAGAGAGCAGAACAGAATAATGCACTTAATCCATAATAAGTATCCTAAATGATAAATAAACATTTCTGCAGAATGCAATAAATGTCCTAGCTAAGCCCGACTTACATATACTCACCCCTCTATGGAGGCTCTCGGTGGATATATTTTCATCAAGACCATTTCCCCATCACCACTGATCCCTCTAAGGTACAAATTCAGGATCAGCTTCTAACAGTACAGAATTCACCTCTGCCATTTGGTCCAACAAGCTATAGATTTGTTGTGGTGAGGCGCTGTTAGACTCTCTATTTGATATATCCTGAATACTAGTAATCTCCAGTCTACCACTATTGGCATTGCCTCAGTCATCCATTTATGAGTAATAGATTTTTTAGCTGCTAACAAATATATAGGCAGAAGGGTCTTATGCCAAGAGGGGGAGTGGTCTGGGTAGATAGAATATAGGATTATTTCTGCTGTGAGTTCAATTTGCTCTCCAAGGCATTCCCTTAACTCTGCCTGGAGGGAGCACCAAAATGACATTAGTAGTGGGCAATGTCCAAAAATATGTCCCAGATCCACCAGCCAGCATTTGCAATCTCTCCAACAGTAACCGAACCTGTCTGGAATATATTTCACCAAAATCGCTGAGGAGTGAAAACACCTATTCCTACATTTCCAAGCGAATTCCCATCCAAAGGTGGGAAGACATGAGTTTAACTGCCAGTAAAATGGCCTTTGTCCAGGAGATGCTAGATATTTCCATTCCTAAATCTTTATTTCATCCCTCCAAGATCGAAAGTGTGGTATCTCCCAAAACATCCCTTAGAGTTTTATATATAGTCCCAATTAGGTGTCCCCATGTGTTTCCTGTGATGAAGTCAAAAAGCATTTTCAGGAAAAGGGGTAAAGGAGAGGGTAATTTAGGTGTGATAGAATGTTGCCGCAGAATATAGTTCCTAACCTGTAGGTACCTATAAAAATCTCCCTGTCTAAGCCCATATTCCTTCTGTAGTGTATCAAAGGGGAGAATCCCTGCCTGCCCCAAAAACTGATAAACATACATCAATATCAGCCTCCTCCACCTAGCAAATGTCAAATCAGTTCTATGTGATAAAGGTGATCACAGACTCACGATCGCTGAAAGGGCACAGGCAGAACCTGGAAACCCAGGATGGCATTCAGGACCAAGTGTGACCATCAAAAGGGTGAATGTGAAGGGTTTTAAAAAAGAAAAATGCCACCATCACTACATAACGCAAAACAAAACATGCACAGTGGGAGGCAAGGGGGGCAGAGGGCTGGGGGGGGATACCCGTGCAGAGGACGGACACAAGCAAGGAAATGGGGCCATGGCATGGATGGCAGGTGCATGGAAAGTAGACTCCACCACAGGGCCATGACCTGGAGGGACGCACAGTGCACAGAGCATGGCCACACACTGCTGCATGCTGTGCAATGGATGTCAGCAGCAGAGTGCTCCCAGGAAGGCAGCAATGGGACGGGCAGAGGCAGGGGCTGGCTGGGGGACCAGAGCCTCACATGCAGGAATGTGGCACAGGGGCACATGTCCATGGTGGGCAGGGACGGTGCCGCATGGGCAACCAGCAGAGCGGGGGTGACATACCATCTGGTGGCACACCCGACTAGACCTGCAGCTGGAAGGTGTAGGTGAGCCCACGTAGGTAGTCAGGTGTGCTCCGCTTGCTTTACTCACTGATGATCACCTCCAGCTGCTTCATCAGGTCCTGGTACATTCTCTTCTGGTGCTCTGCCCCTGCCCCAGAGATCAGCTGCTCCATTTGGACACATGTCAGGCATTCTTCCTCCATGGGGTAGTCCAGGAACTGACAGATGTTTGGGTGGCTGGCACCTAGCCTGGTGCAAAAGCCATGGTGCCAGCCTTCAATGGAATTGTTGGTTTTGGCAAGTCCCTCCAGGGTCAGATGGTACATGTTCCAGGTGTTGACTTGGAAAAGTGGGCACCTGCATGCCATCCTGCTCACTGCCCTGCCAATTCACATCATCTCCATGTATTCGAGCAGTGCCCACAGGAGGTCCTCATGTGATCTGTAAAAGGGCTGGTCCAGCAGGTCACCATACGTACCCTCCACGGCATCCGGGGGCACATAAGCCAGGACGTGGAGCATCCTGATGTTGAGTACCAACTCCTCATCCCGTGCATACCTGGCATGCACCTCAAGGGTCTGCTGTATCTTATGCCAGACAGCCTGGCAGTAATGGAAGAAGCAGCCCCTGAGTGCTGCGTCCTTGAAGGTTGTGGCGAAGGTTCACCAGGCTGCCCTCTCAAAGTTGAGTATCACTGTCTCTGGACACACACCTCCCACAAGCTTCTGCACCTCCCAAAACACCTGTGCATATGCCCTCTCACTATACGTTGGCATAAGGATGTACACCGCAAGTTGTATGACTCCCGCACATATACCGAGAATGGTGTAGGGCTGACTGAAGAGTGCCGGTGAGCAGCGAAATGTGCAGTCCATAAAACAGTCAGCACACCCCACAAGATACTGCAGGGACCTCTGGGTGTCATCCTCTGCTGGACCACTGTCGTGCTGCAGGAAGGTGTTGCCCCCCCCAGTAATGGTGTACTCAGGGGGTATCCTGAGGTCCAGCAGTGATGTTGGTGTGACAGGCCACCCCACTACTGGCCTGCCACACCCACTTCACTGTCCGCTTCATCAGCAGCAGCGCAGGCAATCTGCCTGACACAGCATCTAGCACACCAGTGGGACAGTGGGCAAGTACCTGGGAGGTGCCCTCCACACTAGTGCACACCCGCCAGGATCTCATGGACCTCCACCTCCCCAGCATAAGGGACATGGTTATGGGGTCATCCCCTGAGCACCACAGTATCAGCCATGGTGTGCATGCGTGCAGGGCAATGAACTTGTGGTCCTGCACACACCGCCAATAGACTTTTGTCTTCACCTTCTTGTCGCGCTGGTACAGGTATCCCCTGTGCGCAAGGAGTGGCTTTCCCTTCTGGCTTACTAAGAAATGGATATCATCCATACTGCAGTTCGCCCTTCTGTAGGGAGACCAACATTTCTGTATTGCTCACCTTTAAAGGGGCAACAGGGGTCATATGCCTGAATGCCTGTGTGCGTGTCATCATGTGTGTCACCTGGCCCATGCGGCCATGCTGCATAAAAATATTGCCTTGGGTGGGCAACACACTAAAGTGTCTGTGGGAGGAGCAGCAGAGGAGGTGAGCGGTGTGTCGCGGCATGCAGTGGTGTGGCCAAGTCATCGGTTGGATGATGAGAGGACATCCCCAGTATGTACATGTGCTCCTGAATGGCTATACACCCTGTGTTCATCTTGTTTGCTCCTACTGTATGGTGACCTATCAAGCGTGCTGCTGTGTCCTGCATTGGTGCTGTGCTGCAGGCTGCCCCCGCGGGAGCTGAACTCCTGCCACACGTGCCCAGCACACCAGTGCTGCATCGGCAGCATGTCTCCCTGCTGTGAGTTACTGCGGTGGTTCAGAGGTGGTCCTACCACTGTGCAGCTTCTGTGTTTGGTGGGGAGCTGCATGTGTGAGTGCACCTGTATGTTTCTGGAGGGGGGTTGCACTGGGGAGGTGCGTGCACACCTGTATGCAGCTGAGGGGAGGGTGTTGCTATGGAGAGGGATGCCTGCTGTGGAGAGGGGACCCGTGCTCTGCTGGGGAGCAATTGCTGTTTCAGGCACACATTGAGGGTTGCCATTCTGCCGCTGGCTTTTTTCCTCCTTCACCGTAATCACAATCACCATACTCACAGTCGCCCAACTGATGATTGCTCTGTTGCCTATCTCCATGAGTCCTGTTAGTGATTCTGATGCTCGCCCTTATCCCCAATTGCATATGTGCCCCTTGCCCTTCCATGGATGGTGCCATGCCTACATTCGCCGTTGTCAAGTCGCCCTTCTCCCTGTAGCCTTCCTGCACTAGTCCTTATCACTGGATACCTGCCAAATCAGTTTGAGCTGGCATAAAAATATTCATCCTATGAAAGCATTCTATAATAAAAAAAGGCCTGTGTAAACTTTGGGTGCTTCCTCAATGAGTACCATCCCCTCAAAATATTAGAAGAGAGCTGTATAAAATTCCTCATCGGAGGGGACCTACCTCAGGAAGTAAACAATATTTTTTCTATATCATCTAAATAGTTAATAGTAAATTCTTTAGTTTTCCATGGTGATGTATAGGTTTTGGATAACCAGAGAAAAAGCACCCTCAGGAAAGCTGCCTTAGCGTAAAGTTCAAAGTTTGATAAATTCACTCCGCCCTGAGCCAGGGATCATTTTAAAATCGATAAACGAATTCTGGGGTGCTGACCTCCCCCCCAGACAAAGTGAGATATCATTCTATCCCAGGATTTAAAACAGAAGCAAGCTGGAAAATAGGGGATATTTTGAAACAAATAAAGCAAGTGTGGGAGCATGTTCATACGTATGATTTCAATACATTGGAAGGAAGAGAAATGGAGCTTACCCCATCTATTAAGGTCAGGTTGTATGGCTAATGTCAAGGGCTCAAAATTAATTACATCCAACACCTTTAAATCATAATAAATATATATTCCTAAGTACTTAATTTTAGTAGTTCACCATCTCAAAGGGCATGAGCGTCTCAACTTCTCAGAAGGGACAAAATTCAATAGTAAAACCTTGGTTTTGGAGATGTTCACAGATGGCCCTTTTCTCCAACCATGTCCTTAGAAACATGGACAAGGGTATGGCCACAAGTGCAGTGTTTGTAGATCTATCAAAGGCCTTTGACCTTGTTGACCACCACCTTCTTCAATCCACCCTGCTAAACCTAGACTGCTCCCCGGATGCCAATGCTTGGTTTAACAGCTACCTAGCTAAAAGGTCCCAGTCTGTTTTGATAGGCAAAGATACCTCTGCTAAATTACCCATCCATACTGGTGTCTCCCAGGACTCCATACTGGGGCCTCTATTATTCTAACTGTTCATAAATGATCTTCCCGAAGAAAGCAAAAGCTGTAATGTGTTCCTGTACGACCTCGTCATCTACCATAGCGCCAAGTCCCTCAAATCTATATCTTCTACACTCACTACAAACTATGGATCAGTTCAGCATTGGTTCCTCTCCAAAAAACTACTTGTAAATGAGAAAAAAACGATGCCCATGCTCTTTGGCTCAAAGCCGTACCTTGCAAAGGCCACCAAATCAAAGACCTTGTTACACATAGTCACCCCTGCAGGCCCTCCTCTTGACACTGTATCCTCCTTCAGATACCTAGGAGTGACTCTTGATCCCTCTGTTACCTACAATGACCACATTTCTAACACTATGAAGAGAGTCCACCAGAAGCTGGGGGCAGCCAACTGTGTTAACTATCTCCTGACCCCAGAGGCTCGTCCTGCAATTTCCCAGGAAAATCTACTGCCCCTACTTGAGTATTGCTCCCCGGTGCACTTCTCCATGTCCTCTTCACTTCTTTCTTGTCTAAATATCACATACAATTTTATCTGTCGCTTTGCCCTTCACGTCCCTTCCTTCACTCATCACTGCTCTCTATATCAGTCCTTAGGCTGGCTCTCTCTCTGCAGGGCTGTTTTGAATGTGCTATGGGCTGTCTAGTCAACACCTCTCTCAGGAACTCACATAAGTCCCCTTACTCCTCGCTTCTCACTGACAGGGTGGTAACTCAGTGTATATGTGTCTCTTCCGTTCCCCCCTGGTAGTCCCCAATGTATCTACTGTCATGTAGAGCAAGGCTTTCTCTGTCTCTGCCTCCTACCTCTGGAACAGAATACCACCTGCCGTAGGTTACCTTCTCATCAGTCATTTAAATTGAAGCTAAGAGATTGGCTCATGTCTCAGCCCACCTGTGCCTGCTCCCTCGGAAACACCATCACCAGAAATCTGCCTTAGGGGCCCAGTGTACCATTTGCCTTACTTCCCAAGTACTGGCTACCACATAAACATATTGACATGTTTTTGACTCCATTGTGAAAATGTTGATTGCTTTAGTGTAATCCTTTATGCACTGTATTATAACATTGAACTGGCTGAATAATGTCTTGATTTGCTGTAAGGGTATGTCCTAGTTCTCTGCAAGCAGAGAAGTGTTGCTTTATTTGTCATGAACTAGTTTTTTTATGTCCTTAACCCCTTTTTTAAGATATGAGGTTTATCTATCACTGTTTCTGATACCACTGTACTCACTGTAATATACTGTATGTACCTACTGTATTATAACTTGTACCTATTGTCTGTGCCACTGTACGGCCCAGGTCACAACTGAAAATGGTCCTTTGGTCAGTTTTCTCACCCAGTTACCAAAAACATAAATAAATAAATAAAATCAGCCACCCTTTCAAAGCTATGCAGGATCTCCCAAATAAGTGGAATGGACTCCCCGGGTACAAAGCCATTAAGAGGACATCATCCATGAACAAAGAGACCCTGTACTCTTGTTGCCCCAAAGGCATGCCCTCCACTCCCTCTGCTTCCCATAGAGCAGCTGTCAAAGGCTCCATATAAAGTGTGAATAGCAGTGGGGACAAGGGACACCCCTGTTTCATTCCCCACTGTAAAGGGATAGGGGAGGACACCCCCCTCCCATTAACATGGACATAGGCTCATGGTGCATTGTAAATGTTTTGGATCCACCGCAAGAAGGATTCAGGAAAATTAAATTTCAACAGGGTGTCCCACAAAAAAGGCCAGGACACCCTGTTGAAAGCTTTCTCGGCATCAAGACTCAACAAAGCCACAGGAATATGTCTTGTTTGGATATAGTCCATTAATGTTAATACCCGACAAATATTATCCATGGTATTTCTCTGCCTGATGAAGCCTGCCTGATCGTGGTGAATAAGTGAAGGTACAATGGTTTCCAATCTAGCAGCTCAAATAGCCATGAAGATTTTATAATCAACATTCAAAATAGATATAGGGCGGTAAGATGCTGAATCAGAAATGTCTTTGTCAGGTTTGGGGAGAGTTGCTAGAATAGCATATGCCCAAGATGGAGGCAGAGGGTCCACCTTTGCCACAGACCCAAACACTGACAGCATATTTGGCAAGAGCTCTTTAAGAAATTTCTTATACCACTCTGCAGGTTATCCATTGGGCCCGGGACACTTTTGAGAGGCTGTGGCCTTGATCCGAGCCAAGACCTCCTCCGCCCAAATTGGGGCCTCCAAGATTCCAATCTGCTCTTCTGTAAAGTGTGGGAGGTGGAGTCCACCTAAAAATTTGATCCTGTCCTCCAATCTGCCCAGAGAATCCTGCTGATATAGAGCGTGATAATAGTTGGCAAAAGTGTCCCTAACCTCAGCATCTCCATGTACCATCTGTTCAGTATGTAAACTTTTAATTTTAAGGATTGTTGCTGCTTTCTTGAGTGTTCTCAACCATTGTGCCAGCAAACGAGTACCCCTAGCTCCCCTCATATAACCTGATTGTTTTAAGTATACGAGTGCGTGTTGTATCTTTAAATCCATGAATTTCTGTATTGCAGCCTTAGACTCCTGAATTTTGGTTTGTACTTCTCTATCTCCATCTTTATATAAAAGTTGGTAATTTTCAAGTTGGTTTGTTAGCTCTTTGTATTTGGCCCCCAAATCCTGCCTCTTCTTAACCGAGTAAGCAATGGTTTCTCCTCAAAGCGTCACTTGTAAGGAGTCCCATATAATAACCTCAGAGACCTGGGGTGAGGCATTCTCTTCAAGAAACTGAGGGATCCTTTGTTTGATAAAATCAATATATTGAGGATCTTTTAAGAGGGTTGGGTTAAGGCACCAGAGGGACTGTTTTTTTGGTCTCCCCAGATTAAGTTTTAATAGTAGCGGATGGTGGTCAGTTAATATTCTAGGCCCAGTGGAAACCTCCTGTACCAAAGAGAAATGTTCATATGTTATAAAAAAATAATCTAGTCTTGAGTATGTATGGTGACACCCAGAGTAATAAATGTACCCAGACATTGTAGGGAACATCTTCCTCCAAATATCCACCACTCCTAAGTGATCCAGCATCCCTTTTAAGTACCTAACGGCACTGGACGTTCTAAGAGCCCAGAGGTTAGAAGAATCTTGACTAGCTGACATTGTCATATTAAGATCGCCCCCTAGAATAAGGCAGCCTTGTAGTAGTTCCATTACTTTGTTTATAAAAGTTTTAAGTGTTGGAATCTTAGTCTGTGGTAGCATATAGGCACTGACCAGAGTAACCTCTTAGGAATAGAGCCTGCCCTGTATTACAATATATCAGCCCTGGTTATCAGCATAATATTTTTGCACAGCCAAGGGAGTGGTTGCTGGAATCAAGGTGGTCACTCCCTGCCCACGCCCACTGGGGTGTGATGATGCATATACATTATATTGCTGCCCCCAACATAGTTTCTCATGCTCTGATTCAGAAAGATGTGTCTCCTGGACAAAGTATAGGTCTGTAGATTGTTTTCTGAGATATTGCATTAAGCGGAATCTTTTAATCGGGTTGTGCAAACCATTAATATTCTGTGAAAATATTTTTCCAGGTTGGATCGCCATGACATCAACGTGAAAGGGAAGACTGCCCTTCCCAACCATCAAGCCAGACCACTCCTCCCGACTGCAGACCCAGAGGAGACAACACCCAGCAGAGTCCATCCACCATCCCAGACATCCCATGGGATCTGATGCAGTGGACTGGGACCAAGAGGAGGAGCCCCACACCAGGAAACTCCCAAGTACCATTCTCCACCAAACAGCAGTTGTAACAATAATAAAGATTAATTATGTAATGGAAACCAACTTGTGTGCGTTTGTTTTAAACAGAAAATAAGTAACTGTAATTTAACCCCCTTCCCCGCTTATACACAGAAGATGAACAATGTTCCTGTCCAAGGGGCCTAGCATAGGACATATTTGCCTAACCATTCCCCTTAACCCCTCCCTCCCCTTAAACTGGAGAGTATTTAAACTTACACCCCCCGAACAAAACTATGTACAAAATGGCTTCCAAGAGTGAGGCTGGAAAAACGTTCATCCTCCAATATCCTAGGTTGAAAGTCCAGAAAACAGACTCCCACCCAGGGCTGTGGGCATATTCCACCAAACAGCTGGTGCAGACCCACTACAGAGTCACTAGGACCCCTAGTAGGATCACTGTTACATGGCCGGAGAGAGGATCCCAGCTTGGTGACCGCATGGTTCGCTGTTTCCAATTGAGAAGCTCACCCCCCACTCCCAGTTAAAATGCAAATTACCCTAAAATTCTTAAATATGCCCTTCTAGCTTAAGTCAAAAAAAATAATTAAGGTCCTCCAACCCCCCACTGCCTGGGTTGCTAGAGCCATCACTACTATGGCCACATTTACCAACCCTGGCCTGAAAGAAAAAATCTCTGAACAATGCAAAACACCCTGGATGAAGTTCAGCCATCTCTAGGTGCCCTCCACACAAATCCGTTTTGTATATAATAATGGCATAACTCCCCCAAGAGCATCCAAGTAGCATAGTAGCTAGATATACATTGATCAAAACAGGCTCATACTTTCATGAAAACTATCTAATCAGTTACAATACATTTAGGACCTTGTGGCTATGTTCAGAATAAAGTTCCATTCCAAAGAGATGGACACCATTTGCATATGATATTATAACAGTAATTAAATGCAGGGCAGGTCTCTAGTCCTTGTTTGTTTAGAGCCACTAAGCACAATCTACCCTACCACATCAACAACGAACTATACAGCCTTGGTAGGGAAGAGTATCTTTCAAGTCCTCTATGCTGTTTCATTCATAGTCCCAGAGCTTCTTCCCCCTTCACCCATTATGCCCTTCAACCTTAAAAGTGAGGCTTATCAGTCCCCATTCAGTTCATCTTGCATTGCTTAGAAAAAACAATATAATCAGTAACCAGCATAAACAAGGGCATTGCAAGGAGGTGGGGGCAGTATATGTTCAGAACAAATAAGCCTATTTTCCCCCTTCCAGGTTAGATTTTGTTAATTAGGATTCCTTTTTTAATCCATCAGACCCCCCCCCCATTCAAATAAGTTATCAGGTAGTGTGATCACAGTCACCAGGTGTACAGTGCCACTGAATGCAGCTAGTCCTTTTGGGGGAATCCGGTGTCTGAAAAATCATTTGAGAGAAGAGGACACCCTTTACTAAAAGATCAGTTAGGGATGGAGTATAGAAATGCACCTTGTTCAAACTCCTTGACCTCCCAAAACTTCTTATGTGGCATGGAAAAGGAACAAGTTCTCCCTTTCAGGAAGCAGCCTGACATTGTGGGTTGAGAATGCAGCCAAGCAAGATCCGGGGGAAGCAGGTCACAAAGGGAGAGGGGAGAGCTGCCAGGGTAGTGTTGGCAAGGTAGGAAACCCAAGTAATGAGATCAGTCTGCCAGCCAGGATTAAGAAACCTGCCATCGGGAGATTGGGCACACCCAGCAAAATATTTATTAATAGCCTGGGACCATGGGTATTCCCCCTAAGCCCACCGCCCCCGGAGATCAATCCCCCTCTAACCTAACAATTAGCACACTGTAGATCTCCACTCAGGTCTGCAGGGTCGGATTCCGAAACTGGCGCAGCTTCTCCACAACCTGAGCCAGGAAAAAATCTGGGTCTTCTCTCCTCCAATCAGTGACCAAGTCACCAGAAGGTCTCTGCATTTCAGGCCTGGTACCCCAGTCCTCGAAAATTCCCCTGGCAAGCAAATCCTCCTTCACTTCTGTGGCTGAGGTATAGGTCTTCTGGCCATTGAGGAATTTCACCACAAGCTTTGCTGGATATGGTGTTCTGAATTTCAGCTTATAGACTCTGAGGTGAGGAAACAGTGGTATGTATTCACATGTCAGACACTGTGTGGCAGGTGCATAATCAAAAATAAGTCTTTGTGTACCATAAGTGACCGTTTGTTTTTTGTCATGCCTTTAAAAGAAGCTGTTCCTTTACTTGGTAACTTTGGAAGCGAATAACAAATGATCGGAACCTGGCATCAGTCCAGGTCAGTTTTGGGCCCAAGGCCCGATGAGCTCTGTCAAGATCCAACTGAAACTCAGGGCCAGCTCCAGCACCAGATGCAGCAGGTAATTTGAAAAGGCCAAAGCATCCTGTCCCTCTTCGTTTTCTGAGAGGCCATAGATTCTTATATCTTACTGCGGCACCAGTTCTCAGTGTCTTCCTGCCACAGGGACATCAGAAGCTGTTCCTTGGCCAAAGCTGTTAAGATCATCTCCCAAGCTCTTGAGGTGACTGGAGTTGTTGGATATTTGCTGGTCCACTTCATCCATGTGGTTTTGGAGAGCCCCCAAGTCGGACCGAAGGTCCCTAATTAAATCTCGCATCTCAGCCAGGAATTCATTGTTTGCCTTCAGGATAGTGTCCATTTGGGGGCCTCCATGAGCATTTTGCCCCCTTAGATTTTTTTTCATGCAGAGGTAAGGCCTTAGCAAGAAGCTCCATGTTGGAATGGTCGCAATCCTCCATATCGTCTGCTTTGGTAAGTGGCTGATAACGGTTTTTAGAGCCTCTAGACATGTTCCATCAGTAATGTTTTTAAAATAACACCACTAGAAATGTTTGTTAGGTGCATGAGAGTGAACAAAATCCGATTTTGTAGTTCTGGTGGCGAATTAATGTAGATGTAGCAGAGGAACCCCTCTAGGCTGATGTACACTCCACCATGGTGGCACCGGACGTCCTTTAACAAGCATTTTTATATAAATTATGGTCATCAGCACTGTAACCCCTCATCCTGACAAAGTGTCACTTGTATGATGTGAGGCACCGACAGTTTAGTGCTGCATCTTTCGATTCTTGGAATAAATACATTTCACATGGCATTTTCTACTGATGAGTAAGTTGTTTTTTTTTACAAAACGAACGCCACTTCTTGTGGTTTTTGGCTTTTCTTGGTTTCTTACTTGTAACGCTCTGGCTTCCCATGAGCATGGTTCTTGTTTGTGTTCCAGTTCATCATCCCCTTGTAAGATACATCAGAAACAAATTGGGATGAAACAGGACTGTGATCTGAGATGCTGGAAGCTTCAGTCTGAAAGTAATGATCTGCACTGTCCAGTATCAAGAGTTTTGATATTAAAATGTAGTCCAATCTGGAACTAGAACTATGTATATTTGGAAAATAAGTATATTCTTTTTCATTTAGATGTTGTTCTCTCCATAAATCAATTTTATTGGTGAGTATTTAAAAAGTTAAGATCCTAAAATATCCCAGTTTTGCGGCTTAGTGGACTTGCCAAGTGGACATTTTGTAGACGATTCAGGTCATCAACAAGTATTACGCTGTTTCTGTTGTCCCATGTGCTCACAAATGTGCTTACTGTAGTGAAAAAAAAGATAACTTTTGAAAAAGAGCATATAAGAACTTGATTATTAATGGCACACCATTCAGTTCTATTAGTAATAAAAGTATTCTCCCATTATTGTCTACTTTAGCATCACAAATTTTTCCCGTAAAACTTTTCTTGTCTATAATGACAACTCTCTACTGTTATTATTACAAACTTGTGCACAGCACAGTTCCTTTACCTGATTTGTTTTTAGTTTTCTAGCTTCCTGTATAGGGAGACAAGTCTCTTGCAAAAAAGCTAGATGTACTCCTTTTTTTTTTCAAGTAGTTCAGGATTCTATACCTGTTAACAGGTGAGTTAATCCCATTTTATGTTCCATGCAATAAAGTCTAGTAGAATACCCATAAAGAGAAGTTTTTAATCCTCTTCTCGATGTGGGACAGCATATGGGAAAGCTTGGATGCTGGGATATATCAGACAGAGCTTTATGAGTCAAAACCAAAAGTTAATATTTCCACTGTACAGAACATAGGTTATACAACACCTGAAGTTCTGCAAGTCATAAAAGTGGTGACCACACATCCACAAACAACTACTGCTCCATCTCTATCCTACCCCCCCGTCTAAGGCACTAGAACACATAGTCGCCAACCAACTCACTGACCACCTAAATAAATATAACCTGCTATCCAGACAGCAGCACAGTTTTTGCAAGGGCCATAGTACTACTACCACCCTCCTTGAATTCACCTCCCATGTCCACTCAGCCCTGGACCGTGGCCACCTCCCAGGCGCCATCTTCGTGGACCTATCTAAGGCTTTCAATACCGTAAACCATGCCCTCTTACTGAACACCCTGGCCTACATGGGTTTCTCCAATGACACCCTAAACTGGTTCACCAGCTATCTCTCCGATAGAACGCAGATAGTCAAGGTAGGCCCTGTCCTGTCACCCCACCTCCCAATCCACTCCGGTGTCCCACAGGGCTCCATACTCGGCGCCCTACTTTTCAGCCTATACCTCAACTCCCTCCCATCCTCATGCCCTGGAAACTTGCTCCTCTACATGGATGATGCGGTCTTGTTCGCCTCTGACCCGGCACCCCTGAAACTCCACCAATCTCTCCAGCACTCTTTCCGTGAAATCGAAGACTGGCTCACCACCCAGCATCTTATTATCAACTATAACAAAACTAAAATCATGATCTTTGCCCACCCTCAGAACCCACACAAGAACC
The DNA here is from genome assembly GCA_016271365.2 of Neoceratodus forsteri. Lineage (NCBI taxonomy): Eukaryota > Metazoa > Chordata > Ceratodontiformes > Ceratodontidae > Neoceratodus > Neoceratodus forsteri. The sequence continues at coordinate 717,819,813 of CM057456.1, forward strand.
TCTGCCCCCAACTTCTCACTGCCAATCAGACCCCCTTAGAACAAGTAAGCAGCTTTAAATACTTAGGGATCACATTAGACCCCACCCTCAGCTTTAATCAACATATCCTACACCTATAAACTGCCCTTAGCTCCAGACTAGGCGTACTCTACCAGTACAAACACTGCCTCACCCCTGAAGCATTACAACTTACCATAAACTCCTCGATCCTCTCCCTGCTAGACTACGGCATCCTAATATACAGTGCCGCACCACCCACAACCCTAAACAGACTCCAACTCGTGCTAAACAAAGCCTGCCATCTCATCCTTGGATGTGATCATTTCACACACTCCTGCTCCCTTTACAGTAGCACAAACTGGCTAAACCTGGACAGCAGAATCAGGTACCACACCTGCCTTATGACCAAAAAGGTATTGCTAGGCCTCATCCCACCTACCCTAGACCAAATTATCCTCCCAACACCACCAGGAAAAATAACCTGTAGTACAAGCAAGCGGCTACTATGGGTACCCCATGGTTGGACCTCCCAATACCAACGCACTTTCAGTTTCAGAGGTCCTTCCTGGAAAAACGCCCTCCCTAGCCATATAACTGATGAAATAAGGCTTGGCCCTTATAAATCCAAGCTAAGGGAACACCTTCGGGCCTCAAACTGATGTGACTGCCCCTGACACCTGATCTGACTTTGCCGCATTCAAACAAACTATTATCAGGTCCCCGTACCTAAAAAAAAAAGCCCCTATGAAACTATATGACTATCAGCCTCCTACAGAACCTTCTGTAACTTTTCTGGCTGTGCTAATGTACCTAAACTTCTGTTAGCCATCTACTGAACAACTATGTAACCTCTTGAATGTTATTTGTAATTGTGCTGTAATCTGTATTTCAAGTGCTGTCACTGTACCTTTTATGTATGACGTGGAACCTTTGTAAATGAGTCTCTGATTCAAAGGTCTTTTCTGAGTATTACAATAAATAAATAAAAAATAAAAATACAAATTTGGAAACCCTCATCTAAAACAGGATAAGGAAAGGATACAGCATATCCAGTGGGAGGGCAACACAAATGAGCAAAGAGCAATGAGACAGAACCTATCAAGAATGATTAGATGGACTAATCATGTATTCTCTGGAGGACAGGAGCAAGAGGAGGGCATAATAGAAACCTACAAATATATGCAAGGACACAACAAGGAGGACTCCTTGGATTTATTTAACTGTGTTTCTCCTTAATCACCAGGGGCTGCAAATTCAAATTAGCAAAGGGAAACTTCAAGAAGGGCTTAAGGAAATATACTTCTTTATGGAGGGGGTAGTGGATAAGTGGGATACTCTACACAGTAATGTGATTAATGCTAGAAACTATTTCATGGTTTAAACCCAGAAGGGATATATACAAGGAGGTAATCAGAAGCACAAAGGAGGGTTGGGGGCTTTTCGAGCTCACAAAGTTTGAGAAATTCTAGGTAGGAACAACAGGGCAGACTAAATATACTATTTGCCTTTTTCTTTTGAATACCACTGATGTATCTATGTGCTGTCATATTCACCAACTTTGCTTTATTATGCCAATTTTAATAACCATATAATTGCATGTGCATTACAACCTAAAAAAGTCATTAACTAAAATCACTGAATGGTTCATGCCTGCTGGAGCTCAGTACATGGGGGGGGGGGGCACAAATTTGTATGGTTTAACAATTTCCCAGTTTGTCAGTTATTGATTTGGTACTTGTGTGTGCATGGAAAAGATCAAAGCTTAAAACATTCTGCTGCTCATTAGGTAATCCATCCTTCAGCATCACAGACTTCACATAGGAAAGAGTCCAAATGCCATGGAAAGATAATCATGGATACTATCCCACACTAGAATATGGGCTTATACCCCAAACACTGGTACTTCAGGGGTGTGCCATCTTCAAATGAGATGTTAAACTGAGGTCACTTCTGGCCATCTCTAGTGCTGTCCTGGTGGGTGTCCAGAAAGAAAGTATAATTTATTTATTGTTCAACTGGTGACCAGAAAGGCAAAGTGAGTCAGGTGCAACCCAGGTGTAGGAGTTACAGAGAAGAACAGACACAAATCAAAATAAATGCAGACAAGTTAACCAATATCACAAATACTGAGAAAGGAAAGTGTAGCTACATATGTGCAGACTGAAAATAGACAAATTAAAAAACAGTGATTAAATAAACAGCATTCATAATAAGACTCAAATGCAGTAACTAAATAATGTAACTGCAGCACATGGCACTCACTGCTAGACAAGAGGAAAAATAGCCTGCTCAAACCATTTGGAATTACTGTAGGGAGGGAACACAGGAAGAAAAAAAATAGCAATAACAGGGTCATGATGCGAAAGGGTAGGACAATAGTGAGTAGAATAAGGAAAAACAAACTTTTCAGTAGAGTAAATTGATATATAACAGAATAAAGAAAAAACAAAGTAATTGCTTTCAAACAGTACAAAAAAGAACTCAAAGAAAGACTTCAAAACAAAGAAGTACTACTTAAGACATAAAGAATTTCTCAAAAAATATAGAAAAGCAAAAAGAAAGAAAAATCAAGGTAAATACTTCTCATGACACCTCACAGAAAAGAAAATGCCACTCTATGCTGATAACCATGTAACCACTTTCCATAAAGCACAAAACCTGTTCCTAGGCAGCTACCGGTGTGAAAATTCATACACGGGCCGCATTTCTCCTTCAATATTTCTCAGTAACATTTCCAGTGGCATCACTATTTATTGACAGAGGGACATGCATCATGTTTGCCAAATGCACCATTTTAAACAGGCCATTAGAAAACATAATGTACTAGTCCTAGGCCTCCCAGGGGTCAGAAAACTGCCAATACCCCATGTCATAGGAGACAGAGGAAAAGAGTTGCTCTTTCCAAGTCCTCCCTAGTACAAGCCAAAGGTCCACACTATGAGAGCATGTGGAAAACAGATGCCTCATACTTTCCTTTTCCTTGACTGCAAGACTCCTAAAGACAAAATCAGTCCATAACACTCTAAGTGCTTGTGATTGTCCTTCCCTTGCAACTTAACAGCACAACCGGCCATATACCACATTTTGGTAGGAATTCTGGGGTTTCACAATTGTTTAGTGATGGTGGGCACAGGTATCCTGTTGACTGCTTCATAAACAGGGTCTATAAAAACAAAGATGTAATTATCAACTCATACAGTTTAGGCCTGGACAAGGATATTACTTGCAGAGAAGTCAGTTTCCATTGACTTCATTTCCAAAAACAGGACCGAAAATGGCTTGAGAGTGGTCTCATTGTCCTCCTCAACGGCTGTCCCCATCCCCCATTACTGCAATAGAGAGTTACACCAGAGTCTTCCCAAGGGAACCCAGAGTTTCCCCACTGATAACAACTGTGGCCTTAGAAAGTTGACCAGTTCTGAATGTCCTGTCAGCACAATGCCATGCCTCAGAATTCATGTTTATAGATGCCAGGAAGGTACTTGACAGGATGAACTGGGGATTCCTGCACTGAACACTGGAGGATATGCCTGTGGCCACTCTTTTGGACCAGTATCAGATCCCTGTATGCAGCCCCCCAGGCACTGGTCAAAGTGAATGGGCTCCTCTCAGAGTGGTTTGATTTGACTAGGGGCATGAGGCAAGACTACCCATTCTCTTCATTACTCTTTGCCTTGTTCATCAAGCCACTTGCTGTGGCAGTCCATCAAAGCATCTTATAAAGTGGGTGAGGATGGTAGGCCATAAGCAGAAGATCTCCTTATATGTGGATGACTCTCTTTTCTACCTCTCCTCCCAAGAGACATCCATCCTGGCTCTGCTGAGGAAGCTGGAAGATTATGGATCTTTGTTGGGCTATAAGATAAAGTATGATAGTTAGAGGCCATCCATGGAGGATGGGGGGTTCGCTGTCCACATGACTTCAAGAAACGCTGCCCATTTAAGTGGGCCTCCAACTATATGGCCTGCTGCCTGGGGGTGAAGATCTCTTCTAATCATCCCACACTATTCACCTTTAACTAGAAGAAGTTGTTCCAGGAGGTAAAAGCAGATATCAGTAAATGGGAACTGCTGCCACTAAGCGTGAGTGGCTGCATTGCTACCCTTCAAATGAATGTGCTCCGATTCCTAGCTCTTCTTCCAGGTATTGCCAATCTGGATTCCAGAAGAATTTTGGAGGTGGTTGCAGAAGATGCTGCTTACCTTTCTCTGGGCAGTTGGAAGGCACAGAGTGAGTGAAAAAATTCTTAACTCTGCCTTGGGAAAGAGGAGGACTGGGTATGCCAGATTTCTGACTCTGCTACATAGTGGCCCAACTTGCCCTAATAGTGTAGTTATGATTCATTTTGACTGGCTTCTCCATAACAGTCTAAAGAAAATACTATATTATCAGACTTTTATTTCTATTTCTATTTTTTGGGTGGGGGAATTTAACTAATATATAAAAAAAGATGGGGAAGAAGGTTTTAATTAGAAGAATTATTTTTTCTTAGTCAAGGGCCACCTATTCCATCCCATGACCTTTTGTCAGTCAGATCTAGTTTTGTTGCTCAATTGATAATAGCCCTATCGTGAGCCCCAAATTGAATGCTAAGAACTTTGATGGGGCTTTCTATAATGTCAGTCTCTGTAATCCAGTTAGGACAAGGATTCTGATGTGATCCCAAAGCCATCCGCTTGCTTTTCTATCAGTTTAACCATGCCCCTGTCACTCCTGAAAATTCTATAAGAAGTGTTGAGGCTGCATGTACAGATTCAACATTCTGAACCAGTGAAAAGATATCATGTGCATAAGCAAAAATCGGCTGTGATCTTTGACCTTCTGGAGTCAGAATGCCTTGAATGCTCCTTATTCTCTGCAGTAGAGGGTCCAAATAAAAAATATACATGAGTGGACTTAAAGGGCATTCATGCCATAGCCCTCCTGATGGAGACTGTGGCTCCCAACCATCCATTTGTCATAGGGATCACCAAAGCTGTGGAATATAGGAGCTTCATATAAGAGATGAAACCCTCTGTAAGCCCATAAAGCTTCAGAATCTTGAATAAATACTGTAAGTACAAGACTGAAATTCAAAGGCATTCTACTGGTCAAGGGCCATAATGAGGCCTGAGACAACACTTTGGTTCCCATATTCAACCAGTTCCCTGATTAAGTAAAAATTATTCTGTATCTTCATTTCTGGGATGTCGTAAGCCTGTGAGGTGTCAATCATGAGAGCTGCTGCCTGCATCAACCAGAAATTCAGAATTTTAGTTAGCAACTTTAAATCCAAATTTAGGAGACTAATTGGTTTCCAACTGGATATGTCAGATATTTCACTTTTTTTGTATAGCAGAACTTGTATTCCTTGATGCATACTATAGCCCATAATGTAATTCGACAAAATATAAGTGAAAACAGTTGCCGGTTCTAATACCAAATCATCCTCCAATAGTTTATATGTTTTGCCTGATAAACCATCTGACCCAGTGGCAGACCCCGTCTTCAGGGAGGCTATCTTTGACCTAAATTCCTCTGGAGAGATAGTGTCATCCAAAAGATTGAGTTTGTCCCTTGAAAGTCCAGGGATTTGGATCCCAACAAAAAAAGTTTTCCAAATGTGTCCCAGTAGAGGCCTTCACACCAAAGACGGGCATGTTTCTTAAAATATTTAGCTGTTCCCTATTGTCTAAAAAGTTACCTTCTTAATCCCTTAACTGAGTGATTGTTCTTGAGGCTACCCAATGTTTAGAATCCTCAAATTCGTTGGTTTGTTACTTTTTACTCTTTGTGTTATGCTTCTGCTCCATTAAAAGGGGAAATATTCTCTGATATTGTATGGACAGCATTGCATTTTCTACTTTCTGCAACTAAGAGGAAATATTATTCCCTGTCTATACAATTAAAAAAGCAACATCTGGAACTGCTGATGTACAGTAGATCAAGGTATTTCAGATATGGGGATTATTGGAATTTTTTCATTGCTTTTGAAAAAAATGTTTTTGAGATACAACTTACAATTTTCCCGTTGGCTCTGTGGCACCAAGCAAAGGGGTTCGCTTGCGCTCCGAGCCTGGGTACCAGAAGCAGAGACTGGTAGGGAGGGGATTGAGAGCATCCATTGGATACTTCCCTCCTGGGGGGTAGGCAGGGCCTCGGCACCTGCTGACAGACTGGAGATGAGCTAGGGGGAAGTGTAGTCTCAACATGCCTCTCACACATCCCCACCACAGGTTGCCGCTCCCAGAAGGCCCAATAAGGGGGGAGTGGGCGGGTCGAGAAAAGTGGAAAATGCCCCCGGCCCAACTGGATGATGGCCACCGGTCCCCAGCATGCCACGAAGCCTGGGACAGCACTGTGCTGGCTACCCCACCACTGATCCCAGGACTAAGATAGATGTGCCTCTGGGCACTTCTCCCCTGGAAGGGGGACTCACCCGATGAAGGGTTATGCTGTGTCACCCGGGGGATTGATTGGTGGTTGCATGGGGCAGCAAGACGGCGACTGGTGGAGGAGGGTGGCAGTGGGGCCCAGGTGGCCTGAAGGAGTGTCCAGCCAGGGGGAGTGGGAGGAGCATAAAAAAGAAAACATTGTTGAACTGGGTCATCAAATATTTGATTTCCTAGCCTGAAATAAACTTTTTAATTTTGCCTTTCCCATATTGTTTTCCAGAAAGGAGACATTCAATCACCAGAGTCCAGAACCAAAGCATTTTTGGGATGATGGTCTAATATACACATTTTTGCCATTTTGTGGTCTGAGAACCCAACTGGGATAACCTTTGCCTCTGAAAGATCCAATCAAGGAGAGATGAAAATAGACTCTATCCTTGTGGATAAAGTACCTTTATAAAAGGTAAGCTAAAAAAACCAAGAACCTCAGCACAAAAGTACAGAGGCAAGGGTTACTCAGGGTGTTGGCAACAATGCCTGGTTTTCAAAAAATACAAAATCACACATAACCACATAATGCAAAGCATCATGGGATATACAAGCAAATCATCATGAAAATTTATGGGGTTATGTGTGATTTTGTATTTTTTATAAAAGGTATATTTCCCCAACCCACCAGTCATGCAGGTAGCATCACATAACCCTGCTTTAGATGGCAATCAAAGGATTTATTCCATAAGTTTCAACAACTTCACAGTTCAACTTTTGCCTCACATTCAGTATGCTACACCTCCTAATGAAAGCTTGTTTGTAAGCCAAAGTGCTGCAGTACTGGTATGTAAGAGTAGCAGACTGCACAATATAGTCACTTGTTTTTGATATAGCATACTGAACGTGAGGCAAAAGTTGAACTGTGAAATTGATAAAACATATGGAATAAATCCTTTGATTGGCTCAACATTTTGATGTCTACCTACTTTGTGTTTGAGTGCACTACACTTTGAATTCATTTTTGAGTTTTGGGCTAGTCATCCTTGTAGTGGCACCACCTTCAACGGCACTCGCAGCACCTGTCCTCCCCCCCTCCAAAGATGGCTGGTCCGAGACACACTTGTCTGATGATTACTAGAGAAGGTGCTAACTCACCCTTGTGAGAGGTCCAGGCTGCAGCATAGTTATTGTCCTTTGACCGAGGTGACCTACTAGTAGTCTGCACTGTAGGTGTAACCAAAACATCCCCCTTAACGCCTCCTCATACTGGATCCAATGAAAGAGGTGTTGTATAAGAACCAGGAAAATTTTATCCAGTGGGTCCATCCTCTGAGCTGGCAGAGACCCATTTTCTTTGGCAAATATACCAAAATCAGACTTGATCCCTGGGGTAGGGGGCCTCCAAAACAGTAGAGGCTCCAGAAACTGCCATTTTAAATAAGATGGAATTTCAGAAAAAAAAAATTTCTGGGACATCAAGAGAAAAAGCCAATTTTGAAAAGCCAGTAGGCTGTCCTTGCATGTTATCCTCCTGAGACTGGCCCAAGACAGACAAGGTCTTCGTTAATCCAGATGAGGCCGAATGTAGCCTGGGGTGGCCTCCCTCTGCAGGGCTGTACTGCTATCAGAAGTCTTTGCATTCCCCCCCACCCCTGCCCCATCCTCCTGGAGTAGAGATTTTCCAGGTGTATTAACATCATTAGTTCATGCAGTCCCAGAACAATGTGCTGCTGTACCCTGTACGGAAGGACCAGACTGTACAGTAGTGTTCCTTTAGGACAGGGGCTGAGCTGAAAAGGGGCTGCAAGTTATCACTCTTCCCCAAGCTCCACCCTTTACCATCTGCTGACCGCTCCCAGTCTGCACATTCAAGGGCATCTGCAACACTGAGTGTTGAAGTCAGGGGGTCCTGATTCAGTCTTTGCAATCTTTTTTTTTTTTGTGGGCAGGTACTGTGGCCACCTCCCGCTGTGCCACACTTTTGAGTAAGATCTAATACCAGCATGGGAGCATCCTGCAGTATAGATGACTGATTTGCCATTTCCAGGTTCTACTTGTTCAGTTGTGCTGGCCGCCTGCTGTCAGAGCGGATGGCCATGACAGTCACATCTTTGGTCTCTTCTCCAGCTGACTGAGCTGTCAAGTTACGAATTTCTGCTGCCAGAATGGCAACTGCACAATGTCCTGAAAGAACATGCTCTGAAATGCTAGCCTCAGAGTTTGAGGACTTTGATATGTTTTCAGTTAAAAATGGCAAGGTACTCACAGCAGGTTTCAGCTTTAGTGCCAGTTTCTGATGCCTAATTCTGTCCTCTTCATCTGCAAGCAGGGCCAAAAGATGAGTCCTTTTTCTTTCCAGTCCTTCATCCAGAATAACTTTTTCAGGTGTCCTAGATTCAGGGGTGGCCAGCATGCTGGCTTACATATCAGGTACAGGCACCTCAGCTTCCAGAGGAGCAATGGGTCCCAGTAAGTCATTCTCAGGTACAGTTTCCATTAAGTTCATTTCTTCCACATCCACCATATTCTTTTTTTTTGATAATATATTTATTAGATGACAGTATGCACATTACATTTTCTTGGCATAGCATTTTGAATATTAGCCATAGTACATCATCTTACATATCATATCATATCATGCCAGTTTAAGTTTTCTGTATACACAGCTTATCTTATTCCATATATTTCAGCTGAATACATGCTTCTGTCTGTCAATTTTATGATTTAATAAAATCTAACCTAAAAAAAAAGGAAAAAGAACTATGCTGGTAAACTCCAGCAAACTCAAATGGTCTGTGTCTGTGTCGTTCTTAATCATTTATTTGTCTAATACTGATATGTACCTTTTTCCCTTTAACTCATTGCCTCCACAGGAGCTTTCTGAAGTTGCAGCACTTGCCTCCTGTATACTGTTAACAGTTAATCCTGGACCTTTCTAAGCAAAATCAAGCCATAATTGGCATGCCGCAAACAAATGCTAATAGCACAAAAACCATAAGTGTTAGACATAAAGTATGAGTGGCAAAATGTTCAGCATAAAATTACCTTTCCAATGGTGGTATGCAAGGAATAGCAGGTAATTTAGTTTTATTTCTGTGCTGGTCGAAACAGCAAAACAAAATATTTTTTCCACTAAAAAATGCACCATAAACCTTTTTTTGTTGGGAAATATGTAACATATCAACACCAAATTAAGCATCCAGACATTAGATGTAATTTTAATAATTTATTTATAAAACAAACAGCTATCTCTGTAGTATTAAACATAATTTTTCCCCATATGAGTCAAGGTGTGTTGGTGAGGTTTGAGGGACAAATCTGAATCATACACACCATACCATAAACAAATGCATATAACTCCTAAAGTATACATGATACACACAACGTATCAGTGGCAAAGTTGTTCCACACAAAATTTGCCTTTCCAACGGTTCTATGCAATCAACTGTACCCAATTCGTTTTTTGTTTTATATTGGCTGAGATACCCAGAATCTGTGTTTTCTTCAAAGTGCTTAGGTGGTTCTAGATGGACAAAATGTCTTAAACAAATATGAATAACTCCTAAAATGAACATGATACACACAAAGTGTCAGTGGCAAAGTTGTTCAGCACATTACCTTTCTAATGGTACTATGCAGTCAATTCTAATCAATTCTGGCTGGCAAGTAATATTGAATCATGTGAGTGACTTCTCCAGACGTTTCTAGGGCACACAGGAAGTCTGTAGGTGACTTCTGTAGGTGTTCTGGGACACACTGCAGTTAGATTTGCTGATGCCTACAGGCATTTCTAGGAGGCAATGAGTTAATTCAGCATATCATGGTCCCCTTATATTGTTTTTTAGGCTAGTCCACATCCTGCCCAGAGAGCCCTTTCCCCTCCTTCTAAGGTATCAAGATATCCAGCCCAGACCCTTTCAAATTGATCCTCTAATCCTTTTAGGCTGTATGTTAGCCTGTCTACAGATGGTACCTGCTTGACAAGCCCCTTCCATTGTTCTAATGTGGGCCCCATATTTGTAATCCACATATTCTGAATTCCCTGTCTTGCAACCACTAGGAGTACTCTTATCCATCTTGGATACCGGATCCATTCCTCATTTTCTGCACCTTCAATTTCCAACAGTAATGACTTTTGAGAGAATTCAACAGGTTGGCCTCTCATTGCTGAGATTTCCTTTGAGACTTTTCGCCAGTACTGCTCAATCACTGGGCATCCCCAGTAGTAGTGGAGGTATGTTCCTTGTGCAACATTACATTTACCGCACACCGGGGACACCTTGGGAAATAATCTATGTACCATCTATGGGGGATAATATAGCCTCTGTATGAATTTATAGAGTGTCTCCTTGTACTTATTACAAACTAATAGTCCTATATGGGATTCCAATAATAAACTTCAGTTAACATCACTTGTTTCTTCCCCTGTGTCCTTTTCCCACCATTATTTTGCTACCTGTACAGGTTTTTGAAAGAATCTCCTATCTAACTTTACTGCCCTCCCTATTAGGCCTCTTTCTTGGTTAGCTGCCCCCAAAATCTCTCCCTCTATGTCGCTAAGTCAGGATTGATCTTCCTTATTACTGTCCAGCTTTTTATAATAATCCCTTACCTGGAAGTACTTATATAAATGCGTGGAAGGGAAATGTAGTGTAGCCTGTAACTCCTGGAAGGAGAGCATACCATCCTTTGTAGTCAAGTTGGCTAGACATTTGACCCCCCTTTCATACCACATTTGAAAGTCTTCACCCCTCACTCCAGGGAGAAGGTTAGGATTACCTGCTATTGGCATCAATCGGATGTTGGGGAGTCCACTTTTTGCCTCTTTCTAATCTGCATCCAGGCCCTTAAACTAGCAACTATCATTGGGTTAGGCATTTTAAGTCTAAGGTACGCCTTTAGGCAGTTCTCCCCTAAGTATCCACCACATTCTTAGTAATCAGGGCATCTGGCTGCTCCACAGATGCTGACCTATCACCCTGAGCATACTTGATACTCTGGATTGGGAGGGAAGCAGCCTCCTCCACCCTGGTCACCGTGTCAGTCTTCTCCACCAGGGATTTCTCCATCCTCCTACAGGAAGCAGATCCTTAAGAGTAGGGGACTTTTTATTAAAAGATAATCAGACAGCAACTAAAATACAAACTTAGATAAACTTAAAAAAATCAGCCACCATAATGAAGAATGAAATATATAAAGGAAAAGCACATCAAATGAGAAAACAACTCCTACAGCCTGCTACATTCTCATTATCAGGGAGGGACCCAGGAGGGCATAGATTTCCAGTAGTCTGTGACTACAGCTGGAAAAAAAGAAAGTAATTCTTCTCATAAATAGATTGGCATTCCAGGATTATTTTTTTAGTTAATTCTGATAATGGTACAAGCTGCTGTTGCAAAATATACTGGCAATACACTTGCCAGATACACCATTTCAGGCATGCAAATGTCACCTACAGCGTTCCTAAATGATTTGTACCTCACCCTCTTAAAATCACCCCATACACCTGTGTGTCACAGTTCAAATGAGAAAACAAAGGTTTTCTATCTGAATGTCAACTGAGCTGCACAAAGCTTTGATGTATATACACACAGTAAGGTGATCCATTGTCTCTAATTGTAAAGTACATGCATCCCTAAGATAGTATCTGTCTTCCAGACTTTTGTGTCTTTGATTATTACAAACATTTAGACAGTCATGGAAACTGACCCACACTACTTTCCATGTTTTAGCAGGTATTCTGTTCTCCTTGAGATGAGTCATCAGCCAATGTGCATAAATACACCATTGTTTAATTTTCTTAAAATGTCCCAAAACATATCCCAGGATATTTCTGGGATGTTTTTTCCAGAGGCCACGTCAAAGGCCAGTAAGAAAACATCATTGGCATAGGCCACTAAAAAATGTGGCATAGGACCTACTGAAGAATGTATAAGCTGAATACCACCATTTTGTTCAATTTTTCATAATACAGGGTCTATTCCAGAGACATACAGGAGGTGTCTAAGAGGACAACCCAGTCATACACCCTTCAGTATGTGGCAGGATCTGCCCAATCTTCCATTAATAAGTGGAGGTAAGGATGCAGCCTCATATAAACACTTTAGCCAACCAACAAAAGCAGGAGGAAAACCATATTTCCTTAAAATCTGAAAGAGACAGGAACGTGAAATACAACTAAAGGCCTTCTCCTGATCCAAGCTTGGAGAAGGCCTTCCTTCCCTTTGTTATTATAGATTTGAACCAGTTCACTGGGGATAAAAAGATTATCTTAAATAGCACAGCACTGTACCAGACATAACTGAGCCAGAGTAATCAGTTCCCCTGCCACGTTCACTATTCATTGTCCTAGAATTTTAGTAAGAATTTTCCAGTCTGCATTGAGTAAACTAATCATATACCAGATATGAAGTTCTACTTCTCCCCTTTTTATGTAGAAAAATAAGTAGGCCCTGGGCTAAGGAACTACCCTCAATTTTTCGACCAAGAAAAGTATTAAACACTACCACCTACTCTGAAAGTAGAAACAGTGTTTTATAAACCTCTTCTAGGAGACCATTCTCCCCAGGAGAGACCCCAGTATTCAGTGACTTAATAGACTTGTGTAATTCTTCCACTGAAATTTATCTTCTTAGAGCTAGTTGGTCTAAATTTGAAAGGTTCAGAAAGTCAATATCAGACAAAAAAGAAGATTCTCAAATGTATCATCTACCACAGCTGGAGACCCAAAAAGTGCTGAAGTGTTTTTTGAACAATATCTTGAATGGAGATCTGATCCTTGTGCAAAGATCCATAAGCATCTTTCAGCAAATACAAAAAAACTACTGCATACCCTAATAGCACAGCTGTCAAAAGGGTTTATTTGTCGGGTTTTCCTCTATATTCCAAACTTCTGTTACATTTTAATAAGGAATTGACCCTATCACATTGAAAAACCTTTATTTCATTTTTGATATTTGCAACTTGAGGGGAATAATCAGCCACCGATTTCCTTGCTAGAGACACAAGTCTTTGCAGATGAGATCTTAAAGACAAAAATCTAAGAAAATTATCATTCTTTTTTTATATTAAAAATGTTATTGAAGCAATCATGAGACAAACATATGCATTTTTATACAAGTACATATCCATACAGGTAGTTCTTTAAAAGACCACATAAAAGATATACAGATTTCATTTTTACTTATACAGGTACAGGTAAAGGGAGATAGCTTACCCCACACCAGCTGCTATCACTTCGGTGCAAACACGGTCTGGGCCTGAGTACTGCTAAAGGCCCCTTCACCAAGTGTTCAGGAAGTATAACTACTTCAAATATTCCTTCTAAGGAACAATGTTGGGGTCAATATAGGAGATATATAACATACAGCATTGCCACCTGATACTAAATTGGTCAGACGTATCACAGAGTGCCACCGTCATCCTCTCCATTATGTAAATTTCCCCAAATATTTTACACCAAGTGTGAATCATTGGGGCTGGTGGAGTCATCCAATGATGTGCAATAGCATTTTTAGTGTGAGACGATATGCATATATCAGTGATCTTGAAGAGAGACAGACTTACGGTGGTAGAATGGACAGAAGAGCCAGCGCTGGATTAAGCCAGGTGCGAGAACCAGATAATTCCTCTAGTTGATCCTCTCCATCATCTCAGAGGAGGTAAGAACTGGGCAAGACCAAAAGATATGGAGATGGTCAGCTCAGGGTTGACCACAAACTCTCCAACGTTATCCATATTTTGATGACAGAAATTTCATTAGTACCACTGAAGTGCAGAAATATCAGTACCAACATTTCCAGGCAAATTCCCTACATATAGTGGAAGACGTTATCTTCAGCACTGGTAAAGCAAACATAAGCCTAAGATCATTTTCATTCTGAATACTCCCAGATTGTGTTTTTTTTTTAAAAAAACTTGTTATGTCAGCTTTGATGTCTGCTCTCCAGGCAACAGGATCTTCATACATGTCAAAAACTGACTGTCTAGCTGAAAGAATTAATATTTGAAAGATAGATTTTGGCAGAACATTAGAATGGTCTAATAAGGAAATATTAATTCTACAAACTTCAGGTTTCCAAGGGGGATTTACTAATTGTTACCCAAATAATTTTATGGTCCAAGGTTTCCAGTACAAGGGAATACATCTCGGAAAAAGGGACCAGGGAGAGATTAACCAAAAATCTATTCTAGAAGAAAGAGAACCCTTAAAAAAAGTATGGTCATGTTTAAGGGAATGTGAAGAGAAGCCATCTATTAATTGGACTGTCTTTATCATATTTTTAAGAAAGAGCATGTCATTAAAGAGTTTTTCCAAGCTTCCTCCCCTATCAGATAATGCCAGTCCACAATTAAAATCCCCCCTAAAGTACACCCTTTGTGGTGAATAAGAGAGGTTGCACTTGTCTGAAAATATCTATTCTTGTGGCTTAATCTGGGGGCATATATAATGATTAATCTTAAACTGTGATTCAAAATTTGAATGCCCAAAATGAAAACTCTTCCAGGTATTTAGTCAAATAATTGGTGGACCTTTCCACCTGGGGACCCGAAAAGAATGCCCATCCAGGGACCAGAAATTAATGTCCACCCCAGAACAAGTCTCCACCCCCATAGACCAAAAATATGGCCCAGCGTACCAATATGTTGTAGTTCTAGTTATATCTCAATTAATATGAAGTCTGACATCCTGAAGAAAATTAATTTCACTACCAAAAGAGTGAAGTGCTGAGGACATGGTTAATAGACAAGTCTTTTTTTAATGCTACTAACACTCACTGAGGAGGTACTGTATGTAGATTAAGCTCCACCATTAGATTTCAGAGGAAGCACAAAAGGAAAAAGGAAAAAAAAAACAATCATTAAGTTTTGCCACCATGTGAACCTTGCTGCTGCTTAATCTTCCTCCTTCTCAAGGAACAGGAATCGGTTGAAACCCTCTCCATCTCTGATGAGTGGTCAGGCTGAGATGAAATTATAGAAGAACAATCTGGATCTTTCTCCCTATCCCCCCCCACAGGATTTTTGTGAGGACAATACTTCAGATTTGACACCGATGAAGCATCAGCCTTGACAAATTTAGCTCTGGGATGGCACTTTCCACCTCTCCTCCTGGTTACCATATGAAATTGTTCAGTGACGGGAATAGAAGGAGGGGGCATTTTCTTAGTCTTTAGTTGAAGTAGGAGTAGTGATGACCAAATCCATATCTTCTATAGGCTGCACCTCCATGGACTGTACTGTTAAATGAACGGGGATATCAGCTGGAAGATCCAGGGAACTATTTTCCACTACCATGGGTGACAGGTCTGGAGTGACCACAGGGTTAGAGGAAGTATATCTGGAGTTCTCAGAAGGCTTAAAGGATGGCCCAGGCATAGGTATGGGGGAAGATGGCTGTTGCTGGGGTCATGGCCTGCTCTCCTACTGACCTCTTGGCTGGGCTCAATCTTTTGAGCTCATTTTTTGTGCAGTACTAACATAGTAATTTTGTTCCACCTGGTCCACGGGGTCATTATCATTATGTGAAGCCCATGGGCAGTTTTTAAAGGAATGTCTCTTATGATCACAAAAAGTACAACTAATTGTGTTCTTACAAGACAGGCTTAAAAGTACCCTATTTCTCCACATAAGCCACACACAACCTGATCACAGGCATGGTTCAGATGAAAGCTTGAACCACAGCAGAAACAGGCCTTCAGCTGGCCAGAGTGTAATACAAATCCTCTGTGCTTCCCCTAGATAAAAACAGTTCAGTAGGTGTTTAAGGCCTGAGTCAGTCTGAAATAAATGAATTCTCACTCTCCACCCCCCAGTCCAAATGTTTTCAAAATCCATAATGGTTCTGGTGAATCTAGCACTGTGTACTTTGATTTTAACCACTAAAGAATATCCATAATGTCTACATCCTTAGTCCTGAAAAGGATGCAGATGATTTTAAAGGCAGGTTTGTCAGGAGAATGGCAGAAAAAAGGGGAACAGGGGATTGTATGTTTCTCTTCGTGAAAGAGCTTCCATAATCTTTCCAGTCCACTAGCAGTGTTAAGGCTCACGTCAAATGCTGTGTCACCAGCGGTATGAATGAGAGCACAAGTCTTGTTCGAGAAGAATTTGGGGCTGCCTTTCAGGAGAGTGCAGGCCACAAACACCCTGATTGGTGCTTTTTCCATGCCCCCTTTATATTTAAGACATACTGCATTGCATCTTTTAGCAGGCTCAGCAGCTGAGTTAAAAACAAATCTGAAAAAAGTCTGCAGCCTTATCCACTCGAGTTGGTAGCTACTGAGCCCTGGTCTATGGAGCCACATCCTGTGCTGTTGGCTGGTTTTGGAAATCCATTAAGTCCAGAACCACTTATGTTTTCAGGAGGTGCAGTCGACTGCACCCTACATGCAGCTGTTGCAAGTCTTTTCTGGTGTGGGCTGCCAAATTTGGCCCATCATTTATTTCTCAGATTTGGGGTTTCACCTGTACATCTTGGGATTCAATATTTACAGGATCAGTATGATCTGCAGTGATTTGTACAGTTGACACCTCCCTGATAACTTTCTGCTGCTACAGTGGAATTATGTGCACAGAATGATGCTGTTCCCCTGTAACTGCAATATTTTCCTCAGGAACTGCCACCCCTTCAATAGCAGCAGAAAAACAAAGAGTCTCAGTAGGGACTTAAGTAACCCCTAAAGGGGGGAGCAACTGCATGGACTGCTCAGGAACAGCATCAGTGGGTAACTGAGGCACGTGCGGTACCCTCATGTGTACTATGGCAGTGGTCTGCATGGAGCTCACAAAATGCTGGTGCTGAGCAGAGTTTTTACTTGTGTCAGCTGGGACCTCCGTTATTGTCTGGCCAACTGTGTGGGCAGAAATCAAAAATGAAGCAGCTGAACTGTTAGTCAATTCAAGTTAAGAGGAAAGACGAAAAGGACTGGCCTCATATTTGTGCTATTCATCTGAAGTCCCAGCTGTAGCAGCAGAAGACCTGCTTCCATTGCCTCCCCAGCCAGGCAAGTGCAGATCCGGGGCCTCTGACCAAAACTGTGCCTCAGGTTTCTTTTCCCAGCCAGCTCTCATTGATCTGTACTCTATGTTTAATTCAGAGAATGGCAGCTCATGGTAGGCTGTGCTGTCAAACACCCATCTTAATGTGGCTCTGAGATGTTTTCTATTGCCTCTCTGTGGAGACAGCTGATTGGACGAACAGCTGTCCTTAGACACAGCACTGACAACTCCATTATCCCTGTCGGGGTCTCTCTGGGACTTTAGGGGTGGCAGTACCTCTCCAGCAGCAGATATTTGGGATGCTTTCAACAGAAGTTTCTGATGACAACAGTTATTTTTTTTTCAGCAATTATATGGATTTGCTGTGCTTTCTTGCTCTACAAACCAGTGCCCAAATGTTCTTCTGCTCAGACCAGCTTGGCCTCAGCCTTCACAGCTGTTGCAGATTCCACCATCTCAGCCTCTGTAACTTCAGTCTAAGGTGAGTTTTCATCATCATACCAGTAGTTTAGATGCAACCAAGAACTCAGAGGTAGGATCCAATCCCCCCCTGTGGGGCTTCCTCGCTACACTGGTTGGGGAGGGAAGCAGTCTCCTCCACCCAGGCCACCATTCTTCCAATCTTGTAACAGAAGTTCTCCATTTTCTCACAGGAAGCAAACACCCTGCAAGAAGAGTAGGGGAATTATCCCGGTGTTCTGACCAGCACTCCCCTTCCCAAGAAAACATTCAGGCAATTATCCATCGCTATGTGTGAGTGTTGATGCCACTATATGAGACAAGTCATTTTACTACCAGTCTCTCTCATTGCATGTAAAATACTTTGGGATACAATGTGTATGAAAAGAGCTATATAAATGTAAATTGTTTATTGTCTTATCCTCCTAGGGAACAAGAACAACACTGATGTTCTCAAATACTGCTTATGTATTCAAGTGCTGTTTGTGTGTCTGCCAAGGGTTCAGTTAACTTCATTTTGGAAGTATTTGAATTCCAAAAATAAAGTAAAAACTTTCAGAATTAAGGAATGAAGTATCTGAATTCCAACTGGGAAAAAAGAAAATTAGGCAGCTTCCAGTTTTGCAGGCATGGATGGCAAAATGGTGCAGTTTCTGAATGAAAAGGGTATTTTACCAATAATATTTTATATTAAAATTTAAAAATTGGTCTCTCTTATAGGATTGACTTCCAGTATGTGGTACCTGAGATGTGTTTTGACTTGAAAAAAACAGAATGCCTTTCAAATTTGGACCCATGGAAGTTTTTGACTTCCACCAAAAGAAAATTACCTGTCTGCCCAATGGTTTGTGAAGTATGTGATTTCCATTTGGGTGGGAATTTAAAGGCAGGTGACAGTAGTTAGTTTTCCCTTTGTATATGACTTGTGGTGGTAGAAAACCTCCAACCAGAGTATAAGTAAGCACTAGTAAGACCAGACACTTTATTCCTAGTCCAGTAACCCCTACCAATATCTTCCATGGTCCCTTGGGCGTATGGAACTAGATTCACCCCTATTTGATCCAAGTCAGTGATAAGTTCAGGTGGTTTCAACTCCAGGATTACAGCTGTTGTAACACATTGCAAAAACTGGGCCTCAAGATCAGAAAACTTTGTAGGGGTCTTACAGCTAGTCTTCGTGATCTTTCCATTAGTATACCACATGCAAGAAAGGAACAGCCAAGTCCACTGCCATGAGAATGCAAGAGTACCATGCCTCAGCACTCAGCCAGATGCTGTGAACTGCATGATTTAACAATGGCTGTGGCAATGACTTTTACCACTCTGGCACTCGCCATAGCTCCATGAGTCCAAAGATTTTAAAAAACAAAAGTCATCTTCCACCAACTCCATCAGTAAAAGAGGTCTTACCTCATTAAATACTTCTTGGGGGCAAAAAAGGCACAGAAGGGAAGTATTTTTCAGAAGAAAAGGTGCTCAAGGACAAAGGTGCATGCTACTGTATGTAGCTGGGGGGAGGGTAGACACAAGGGAGATGTGAGGAAATACTTCTTCACAGAAAGAGTGGTGGATTTCTGGAACAGCCTCCCAGTGGAGTTGGAGGGGGGTGAAAATGGGTGGGGTTCAAGAATGCATTGGATAAGCACACGGGAATCATAGTGAAAAGGAAGGGGGGGAGGGAGAAAGACCTGTAGATCAGGTATACTCTGTGGTAATAGTGTAGGTAGGAAGGAATGAATGGGCAGTCTGGATGAATCAAGCAGTCCTTGTCTGTTATCAAATTCTATGTTTCTATGTCTTCCAGGTTGTTTTTTGGGAGAAAAGCTGGGGGGAATCAGACTGAGGTTGGGTGTCATCTTCAGCTGATTTAAGTAGTCTCTTTTTAATGTTCTCACTGTGCTTTCATTCACTGGGGACTAGCAGTACAGCACCACATCATTACCCCATGATCTGCTGAGTAGTTGCCCAATTCAAAAACACCTCTAATGTATAAGATATATACTCACAATGCCATCTTTTAGAGGATGAAGAAGCTGCATTATCTAACTCTTGGTAGTAGGTGGTTTAGGTGACCTTTAAAGCAGCAGTTAATGTCAAAAATGCCTTATGTACTTGTTGTGTATCAAGGGTTACACAGTACATCTTCAGGGGCTTCTGTCATTCAACATTTCACCAACTCTCTGGAAACTGGAGTCTCCATCGGGTTGCTAAAAGTTCACCAAAGTGAGGTTCTCTGATGACTCTAAGCAGGCCAGTGTGATGGTCTTCCTTGAGGATGGGGACAGGCTTAAGAAAGACCTGAAAAATTGAGAAAATGGTCAGACTCCTGGGGCCCGATTTTCAGAACACATTTTGTGCAGCAAGTCCTGAGTGCGCAGAGGTATGCCACACTGGAATTGCTGCAAAGAAATTAGATTTTCCATCTCCTGCCTCAGTTAGACACCTGCTAGGCCACATTTCCATGGTCTAACATATGTCAGTGCTAGAACCTCTTGCATGCATCTAGTAGCAGCTTGCAGCCAATCTTAGCCACAAACTGCTGTAAAGAAAAGATAATTTTACAACTAATAAATTATGTGGTTGTTTACATGGAAATATATAAACAACATGACCCAGCACTGTCACTGGTGTTGTATTTATTGTATGGCTATGGGGGGCAGTTTATTTAGCATTTTTAATTCACTGCAAACCTGTTGTAACACACGATTGGCTTTGGCCACCCAGTAGGTTCATGGACCTCAAAGGTTAACTCTAGCCAGCCTGGAGACTCCCTACTGGCTGGATTGGCTGGGACTTTTCAGGTGTGTGGCCGGCTCCTGGTGACTGATGAGTCATCGGGTGTGGTTGTTTACTCCTGTTTGGAGGAAAGATTGGGAGAGACCTGCAGCTTGCAGTAAAGGCCTTGCTAGAAGTGGAACCCACCCAAGCCTTGAGATCATGGCGGTGGACTGCAACATGAAGTCTCTGATGGGCCATCACTCCATCATATGCAGATCTTCAAGGGAAGTTATTTTGCTTACACAGTTAATTTTGCAGCTTCTGATGTAAAAGGTAATGTGCTGGACACTGAAAAGAAGAAATGTATTAAGGCTTCTCTGTGCCTTCCCACTGCTGGATAGCGGGTGGGATACTTTGGAGCTGGTGCTACCATTTGGCCCAGAATCCTTTGCTTCATGGGGCCGATGAAGTAGGGAATGAGGATGTAGGACTTGTGGCAGCTGCAGTCCACCAGTGAGTAGTGCTCCTCTTTAATCCTTTCTAAATTGCATGGTGAGCCACACATGTTGTGAATTAGCTGGAACCAAAGCATAGAATAAGTAGAGATTACTTAGGCTGCAGGGCCTTAAAGTTGGCTACTGCAATTCTGCAGGGAGGTGGATGCACCAGAACCCAGGCTGGACCACAGTAGACTCTTTCTTGGGAGGCAGCGGGGAAGTGGGCACTGATTCTCACAACAGTTGTAAGACTGGCATCCCCAGGTAGCCTCCAGGTGGAATGCCAGTTAGTCACATTTATATTTTATTGCTGATGCTTTGAAATCTCAGCCTGGAGTCTTAGTTCAGGTCTACCTCATGCTTGGTCCTCTCAAGCAATCTGTTAATGAAACCCACATCTCAATTAATTTTCTTGTGCCCCAGGATTGTGTGCAGCCCCAGAAAAGGATGGTGACTATTAGATGGCCTGTGCCCTGACATCATGCCTCCTAGAGTAGGGTATTAAACTTCCTATAATACAGTCCTACTTGCAGGAAGGGGAGTACCTGAAACCCTTCTGGCTGTGGTCTTATGATTTTCCCCTTGTAATTATATGCTCATGATCTTTTGATTTCATTAAAATGGAGTCTGTTCGACTTTACAAGTGATTTGGTCATTCAGTTACTAGAAACAAAGCACTTGCCTGCTAACCATTTGACTTGCAGCATTCGGCGGCCCCCAAAATGTTCCTACACCAAGGTTGTCACCGCAGGCCTAGGAGGTCAAATAAGTGTTTGTATTGTTTTTATAGGATCCTTCACCATGAAATGAGTCATGATTGTTAGTGCAGGAGTATATTTTTTACATCTGCTGTTAAACTAAGTTAGGGGATTTCAGTGTAATTTTCCTGTTGCTGCTAGACTAATTTCTGGGGACTGCACTGCCGTACTTCTTTTTGCTGTTAAAGTAACTCAGGGGTTTTAGTGTAATTCTACTGACTGCTGCTAGCCCAAATCTGGAGACTTTATTGCCATGAATCAGTATTTTGCTACTAGCCTAATTCAGGGGATTTTACTGCCGAGTGATCAGTATAATATAATGTTCAAACTATCTTTAGGGTATACTGCTGAGTTTATACTTGTCTAGCTCTAACTTTTTGCAAGTTAATTTGAATTCATAGCAAAGTTTTTTCTGTTTCTGACTTCAAAAAGTGCAGACTGTATTTGATGGTTTCCTACACCATTTGCAATGAATTTACACAGTTGGGATACTTAGATGTTTGCCTGGTAGTCTAAAATGCTCCTGTTTCCCTCCCCACTCTTTTTTTTTTCCTCTTGGACTCTTCTAATTCTTGCTCAGAATCTACTCTCTGCCTTCTACATCCATTTTGCCCCCCCGCCTCCCTCCCTGATGCCCTCCCCCCATTCTACCTTTGCCTTTGTTACTGGGTACTGCCCAGCTGTTTAACAGTCTTTCCACCCTGTCTGATCCCAGCCCACCATTTCACAACCCACTCCTTATTCTAATACACTTCTCCCCTTGTGCTTTCTTTCTAGGAGGAGCCCCACTTCATCGGTCAGGCACAACAGCCAGAAGCGTCTGCACCCTCCTCCCGGGACTCCGGCGATCTCTCTGCCGTTGTCCACTTTCAACTGAGTCGCCCACCTTCTCCAGGTCCAAGGTACACCTCACTCTCTGAACTGCCCAGTTTGAACCCTGGCAACGGCTCCCTACTCTATTGGCTAACTCTAGCTGCTTTGACTGTCCTGATTGGCCCATTCCAGGAGCCTGCCTGAACTCAAACTGCAAGAGTGGGTCCTACTTTAAGCTACCTGCTGTGATTTTGTAGGACTGTATTCCCATCCACCCACCCTGAAACTGTCCTCTATTAAATACTCACAAACCCCTCCCTCAACCTCCATTTCCCTCACCTACTTGGCTGCCTGTCACTGTCAGCAATAGGAAAAAGCCCATTTACTCTCCCTCACTGCTTCCCCCTAACTCTCCCCTACTACTCCCTCTACATTTCTGTCCTGTTTTCTCAACTAGCTGATCCTAGCCCACTGAAATTTCATCTACATTAAGCCCAGTATAAACTGCTAATCTCAGGGAGTCCTGTCTTTTCTAGCTGCTCAGTGCAGACTGTACAGCAAATGCTACAAGTTATTTTTAGATACTGTGCAGATCGAGATTGTGAAGCCAGTACAATTAGCTAATTTTAGAAGTTTGCTAATTGCATACTAAGCATCTTGACCAGCATGTTGAGACCCCTAGCTAACCATCTGCCTGCCCTCTGACCCTATACTGTTCCCCTTGCCTTCTAAGTGTTGTCTTGTTAATTTGTTCAGCGTTCTCCTACACCATTAGAGTGAGTCAACTCTCCAAACCCTTGCATTATCCTCCTAGCTATATCTCTCCTCTATTAGTAGTTAATATTATTGAAACTTAGCTACTAGTATACCAACTGATCATAATGGCACTCACTCTCCCAGCCTACCCCTCACTTTCCTGCTTATCTCCTTCCTTCCCACTCTCTCCCTATAGCCACCCCTACCCCCTCACCAAAAATCTACTCCCTCCCCCCCCCTGCCTCCCTGCAGAAACTGATCCAAACCTCCCCCTGGCAATGACTCCACCCCCCCAACCATAAATGGATGCAATTCCCACACATCCCTCTGGCATCACTCACATCTGTGCCAAATTCTTACATCTTATTTCAACTAATATTAATTTATCCACTGCACTAGCACATTCGTCAGTGTCAGTGGCTCAGTAGGTAGCACACTCGCCTCTGAGGCTGGGAGATCAGAGGGCTGTGGGTTCAGTTCCCACATCTGGCACTTGGGTTAATATCCCAGTACTGACACTGTAGTGCAGCATGAGAGGGGTGTTGCACTTCTGAGGTGCCGTCTTTCAGATGAGACGTTAAACCGAGGTCCCATCTGCCTGGATTGGTGGTAGTTCAGGTGGATGTTAAAGATCCCATGGCACTTATTGAAAAGAGTGGGGTAATTTCCCCGGTGTCCTGGCCAAATTTCCCTCATTCACTAAAAATACCACCAACAGCTTAATCTGGTTCAAGGTCAGTTGGCATTCATCTGTATCCCCCTCCCCCGGGTCATGCCTGAAAATAGGCAGGATTTGTCTAGTGCACTTACCCGGTCAACAAAAGCTAAATAAATAAAATTCCCCTACGCCAAGGGCTCTCATCCCTGGTACAAAAGTAATAAACTCCATTTCACAATTATTGTGTTACTACTCCTATCTGCTGGTGACATAAACCCTAATCCTAGCCCAGACTTCACCACTGGCCCTATACCAACTAACCCTTGCCCATCCATAGCCAGCCTGTCCCTCCCCCATGGTTTAAAACTCTTGCAGCTTAATGTAAGGAGCCCGCTACCCAAAATCAACCTGCTACAGCCTCTTGTTGCTTAACTGATCACCGACATATTCATTTTATCTGAAACGTGGTTAAACAATAAAATCCCTGACACCTCTGCCATTATCCCAGGATACAACATCTCCCACCAAGACTGTACATCCAGAGGTGGTGGGGTGGCAATTTACAGCTCTGCATCTCTCCAAATTACCACCATATTTTCATCCTCAGTGCCACCCACATATGAGGCCCTCATATTAAGGTTTTCCTTACCTTTCTCCATCCCCATTTATGTAGCTGGCATTTACTGCCATCCTGGCCTAAACTCCACAGTTGCCACTGGACTAATTATCACTATAATGTCTCACGCCACCACTGGTGAACTCTACATTATGGGTGACTTCAATCTAAATTGGCATGCCTCTGCTCTAGCAAAAATATGTAACGAGCTATCAGCCCTAAACCTCACGCAACTAATTCAAGAACCAACACGAAAAAACCTAAAATCCCCAAACCACTCCTTGATTGATTGGGTCCTCACCTCTCAACCTTACCGAATCACTCAATCTGGTCCACTCCCTGATGCAGTAAGTGACCACCACTTGATCTTCTTGGTCCACAAAGTTCACAGACCCAAGGCCCCCCACAAAATATTGCTAACTTGGTCCTTCAAATCCTTAGAGCTTGTCCCCTTCCACCAAGACCTGGCCCAGATTGACTGGTCTCCCTTAGCTTCTGCTAGCTCTATGGACCAAGCCCTCAACTACTCCAAGGATAACTTCCTTAGAGTCTGGCACAATTATGCCCCTCTAAAGTGAACTTGAGTCCATGGAAACCATCTCCCATAGGTCACTCCAGAACTCCTGGAATGCCAGTAGGCACGTGACCTTGCATGGAAAACCACAAAGTATCCAAACTGCATAGGGATTTTGAGATATACTGGATGCTCTGGAACTCCTGCACAAAAGCCATTCGGCTTGCTAAAGCAGAATATTTCCGCGAGACCTTTCAAGCTAATATAAGCAACCCCTCAAAAATTTGGAAGGTCGTACACTCCCTGTTCTCCCCTCCTTCTAAACCCCTACTCCCAAAGATAAATAACTCCCTCATCTCTGACCATCCCCGCGTCGCAGCAGAATTCAACTCTTATTTCACATCCTGCGCATAAACTCTACTAGCTACTCTCCCACCCCTTTCCTCCAACCCTGCCCCCATATCCAATAATCACATGACCCCCCCAGCTAAAACCTTCTCCTTCTCCCCTATATCCCCTTCTGAAGCACTGGAAGTGCTCCTTGCACTTAACCCTTCCAAAGGCAGCTCCCCAGATGGCCTAGACCCACATTACTATACCTATCTGCCATCGCTATCTCTGCTCCTCTGGCTGACTTTCTGAACCTTTTCTTCTCCCTTGCATCTCTCCCAACCACCTGGAAACATGTGCTTGTCCTCCCATTACCTAAGGGCAGTGTTTCTTCCTCTTCTGGCAACTACCAACCTATTTCTCTTTTACCTGTCCTAGCAAAGCTTCAGGAACATCTTGTTCTCTCTCAGCTCTCATCCTATTTCTTTGAATCTTCCTTCTTCATTCCCTTCCAATCTGGGTTTTGGAAGAACTACTCAACTGCAACCTCCCTGCTCAGACTCACTGATTCAAGCCTAACAGGGATGGACAGTGGGCAAATCACCTCTGCCATATTTGTCAACCTCACCAAAGCTTTTGACATGGTTTTCCAACCCCTCCTAATTGAAAACCCTATTGCAGCTGGCCTATCTGACTCTGCCACAAATGGGTTCAGAGCCTATCTCACAGATAGGTCACAATCTGTCAGGATAGCTGACTCACTATCCCCCCCCAAATTACCACCAGTGTGCCACAGGGCTCGGTACTTGGCCCACTTTTATTTTCCATCTTTCTCACTGACCTCCCAACAGTTTGTACAACATCCTCCATACACATGTACGCTGATGACACTGTCTTATATGCCTCCAGCCACTCCTCCAATGATGTAGCAGCCAGACTTCAACTGGACTTCTCTAATGTTCAATGCTGGCTCAGCTCTCATCAACTTATCCTCAACGCCAAGAAGACAGTCTCAATGAACTTTGGCACTAGGCAGCATCTCTCTCAGCTAACCCACCTCCCCTCCTTCCTCACCCTTGATGGGACTATCCTTGAGGACACATCCTCATTTAGGTACCTTGGGGTCTGGCTTGACCAACACCTTAACTTTTCTGGTCATGTGGATGCCATCCTGAAAAAAACTGTGCCCCAAGCTCAGCGCCCTTTACAGGAACTGTAGTTGCCTTCTACTAACTGCCAGGCATGAATTGGCCCAGAAAATGGTTCTACCTATTTTGACTACTGTGATGTGGTCTACAGTGCTGCTCCCAAGACTTCCCTAACCAAATTGTCTATTTTGTTCAACACTTTCTGTCACTTCACCCTGGACTCTACCCCTCTCACTCATCACTGTAACCTCTATAGCTCTCTTGCCTTCCCCTCTCTTGAAAACAGGTGTCTCTCCCACTGTGCCAAATTTGCCTCTAAATTCTGGTTTGGCACTCTCCCCTCCTACCTCTCTTCAGTCCTTTACTCTTCCCGCCCCATTCAGTTGACTCCCCCACTCTGATTGTCCCTCATTGCAAGACCACCATAGGGCAATCAGGTTTTCTCACCATCTCCCTAAACTCCAGAACTCCCTCCCTCTGCAAATCTGCCACTCCTCTTCCACTGCATCCATCTTATCAGTACTATTCAATTTCTTCTCTCCAAACTGCACTTGCTCCTAATTCTCATCCTCCAAACTATCCCTCAACATCACTGTCCTCCTACTCCCCACCCACCTATTCTTCTACCTTATCACAGTTTGCTTGCCATTCTAAACCTTAATAGTGACTGTCACAAATGCACTCATGAGATCAGGCCCTCTGCTCCCACAGTGCCAACCTCAGAGTGCAATAGTGTGAACAGGTAACAGACAGGGTAACCCTCCTGTCTGCTTTTGGGTCTAAATCACATTTAGTCTCAAGTTCTGTGGGGATTCAAACTGTGAACCTTATGCTAGCATACCCAATGAACAGGCTCAGATATGTACCCCCTTTGGGGATTGCGGTACAATCTTTTGCCAGGGGCACCCAACCAGGCTTCCAAAATTAACCCTTTTAACTCTGTAAGAGACCTTGGGTATATTCTTACCTTTCCCAGTTTAGTAACACCATAAAGCCCTTCAAACAGCTGTCAGACTTAACCACGTATACATCACATGCAAAAAGAACTTGGAAGACACACCCAGACAGTATCTTAAGAAAATGTATTTTACTAAAAGATGATAAAAATATGAAAAATGTAAACACAGAACAATCTATCAAAGAGCTCACAATCACATAAAAGAATAAGGGAAAATTACAAAACAAAACTCCTGCCACAATACAGTTACATTTTTGCTAGCTAAGGTATTACCTCTGAAAGTGAGTTTTAAAGTTAAATCAGAGAGCTGTGTCTCTCTAGAGTCCCAAGATGATATGACATTTATTTCAGACACAAGTATCAGTTTAAACTCTGTGTCTCCACACCCCTTCTGTGAATCATCTAGTTCCTTTTTTTAGAATATAAAATTACAAAAATGATTTCTGACCAGGTGGTATTTTAAATAATGTGACATCCAAAGAAAAAAAGACATTTCCTAAATTATGACAGTCTTTAATCAAGTCTTTCCTTTGAACTGGTGGCTGGTTCCTGTTTTCCCAAGGAACAGCAAAGGGTTTTACGATGCTTTAACACATTGCTGTTATCAATAGATTCCTCTAGGAAATTATAAAAGTTTATTAGGCTTACCCTCTGGCAGATGGCCAGAGCCTTAATTAGGAACAGGCAGAAAACTCTAGGTTTCCCCTTTACTGGTCAATTTCACACATCCTCTGGTCAGTTTACATATCCTGTAGCTTTACTGAAACCTGGGGGGGGCACCCATGGAAGCACAGGCTGTCTTATGTGAGACAATCACATACTATATTTTTATATTACAAATATTACACAATAATCATAACCAGCTGGCTAAGTGTCACAGTGACCCCCTTCCAAATGGCTCAAGCTGCACATCTGGCTGCACGCCTCCTCCTCCCCTACTTACCCCATCCTCATTCCTGTTCAGACTCCTCTCACCACTCTGCTTTTTCCTGCTGCCACTTGCCAACTGCCTCCTGGCTCACCCCACTACCCCCCAGCCACTTTCAACTAGCACTTACTAGCACTCAGTCATGATTCTGGCTCTTCACGTATGACTCATAATCTGTACTGTATAAAGTTATGTTTTTATGTCTACTTGCATTCTTGCTGATTAATACACTTTTTATACTTTAAGTTTTCATCATGCAGCTCGCACTATTTTTACACATTGTATAATGTATCATATTCCTATTTGTGGCCCACTTTGGTATATGTACAATTATTGTTTATGTTTGTGCTCCTCTTGCACCCCTTCCCCCAGAATACACCAGGAGACAAGCAATCTCGACTGCTCAGTGTACTGTCCTAGTGAAACTTTTGAATAAATAAATAAAATGGTTACCACTAAACTGGAGAGGATGTTACATATGGGGGATTAAGTCAATGATTTGAAGCACCTCTGGGTGTGGAAGTTCGAGTGACAGCTCTAAAGTGCCTGAGGAAAATGTTTGCAGGAACTGAAACTGTGCTTGTTGAAGTTCAAAATGACTCATAAAGAGCCAATTGAAATTGTGTAGTGTGGTGCAGTTACTGTGGTTGCTACAGTGAACATGCATCAAAGCACTTGTGCCCAGGTTTGAATCTGCATTACAGTACATTCATTGGTGAAAACAGTGGAGCAGTGCCCAGGGATCAGGAGTGGACCAAGGCGTCAGTTACACAAGCAAATAATGTTCATTCATTAATTAATTTAATGTAGTCTTAAATCCTGATTTCAATTTGCTTCCTTGTCCTGTCTGTGCTGAAACATGTGCTGCCATCATGAATATATAAATCTAGAGACCGCCCACTCCAATCCAATTCCAAAGGGTGGAGGGTCTGAAAGAAAAGTGGTGCCTCCTGCAAGTGAGGTGGTGGCCATCTTGGGTGGCTCTTTAGAAAGAGTCCAGGAGCACTTGCTGAGTAGTCATCCATAAAAAACATTACTCATTTTGCAGTAAAGCTCCCTGTACATAAAAAAAAACCTTTTATTCCCCCTGGTGTGCCTGCTGTTTGGTTGCTATGCGACATGAATCCTATACCCAGCTTATGGTGATGATCGGTTTGGAGACAGTGACCAAACTGTGAGTACTAGTAAAAGTTTAAACACAAAACTTTTTGAACCTAAGTCCACATGAGTGAGCCAAAACACCATTACTCAGTATGCTGAGTGCAATAAGACAGAGTGATCTGTGTAATTCAGCTTGAGGGGGTTGCAACAAGAAATGTAAGTACATTGCAAGCATGAGGGGGGATAAGCAGCATTTGAAGTGGCAGCGTGGATCAGTAGGCATTTAAAAGCAACAGTGAATGAAATCAGGATTTTAGCATTCAAACCCGAGAGCCCAGACAGGCAGGCTGGGTAGATGCAAGTGGCGGGAAACTGGGAATAATTGGTCCCTATTTTTTTATATTACAGTACTGCATCAGGTGGATGCCAGCAGGTCACTTGCAGGAAAATAAATTTGATCAAAGCAGCCAGGCCTCTGGTGGTGTATCTGCAAAACAGTGAAGAGACAAAGGCAAACTGGAGTGGATCAGAAGGGGAGAAGACCTGCCAGACACTTAACAGAATGGTTAGTGCTTTTTATTTATTTTTTTTTTAACCAGGAGAGAGACACTAAGCTGAAAGCTTGTTTACAGGTGCGACCTGGGAGCACAAGGATGCTAAAGTGACTTGCTCGGGGTCACACAGCATGCAAGTGGGGACTGTGGGATTCAAACCCAGGTCTCCAGGTTTGCAGCTCAGAAACTTAAACCACTGTGCTATACTGCCTACAACTAAGTGCTAAAAGAAGCATGGATAAAGGATATGGCATGCTGGGAGAAAATGCTGGGGGTCCAAATGTACATTGTCCAACCAGGGTGGTGCACTCCAGTATGTGACTTCTGTCACCACAAATGTGATGTGGCAGCCATCCTCTTCTACCAGAAATGTATGCAAGGAGAGAGCAGAAGGCCCCCAACCACACCAAGTTTAGAAAGAGGAAGACAGCAAGTTCAACATTTGAGGGAAATGCTTGGAGAGAGCTGGAGGCCCCCAACCATGTCAAGTTTACAGAGAGGAAGGCAGCATGTTCAGCTTCTGAGGGAGAGGGAGCATGGCCTCCCCCATATTAGCTCATGGAACCCTTTATGCCAGAGGTGGTACCACCATACATTTTAGCTCCTGCTAAGGGAAGACTCCCCTAGCACACTGGATCATAAAACTAACTTTCTCAGTACTCACTGTGACCTCTATGTACATGCCAACTGGCTACCCCTACTCAGCAGAATACAATACCAGATCTGCTTACTTACCAAAAAGATTCTCCTTGGTCTCACACCACCTGGTGTTAGCTCACTTGTTACTACCTACAGTGGCACTCAACAAACATGTGGTGCCCAATCTCTAACCTTTCAGGTTCCCAGATGTCGTACCTCCATGGTTCAGAGGTCCTTTATCTATAGAGCCACTCAATGGTTCAATTCCCTTAATAAAGAAGCACTTTCCTCTACTACACTTAGACATTTCAAAAGGAATCTCAAACTTTACCTCACCTCTGCCACTCAATGTGACTGCTTCTCTGAACAGAGATCTCTCTAAACACCTCCCAGCTCACTCATGTCTCACAGCCCACCCTGTTCCAGTCTCATTCCCTCTGGCACTGGGCCTTCCTTGTGACTCCTTTCCTGCTTCGCATCTCCACTGGTACAAGACATTTTCCACCACCATCGGACAGTGGCCCATTAGCCTGCCAACTTCCCTCCTGGTCGCACGCCTGCATACTAACTGCCTATGGTGCCCTCTATCTCTTATTGTTACCGCAGCCAGCTGCCTACTCAAGCTGCTCGTTATATGAACATTATCTCAAAGCATGTTATAACTGAGTATCTTTACTTTTTCTTTTAGTTGTTTTGGTTGTTTATTGTGCATTCTTTTACTACCTCTGTATGTATGTTGACCCTCATCCTTTGACGTGGAACCTTTGTAAACGAGCAGTTTCTGCTCAAAGGTATTTGTAATCCGAGAATTTAATAAATAAATAAAAGAAATAAAATCCTCAGGGCCTTGGGCATGGTGGATGGAGCAATCAACATATTCTCCTTTGCAAGTCCTTGAGGCACCCCAGATTTGGGGGTCCTTTCCACTACGGAATCTGTTGTAATATCATCACCTAAAGTATCCTTGCAGCCACATGCCAAAACCCACCGGCATATGTCCAGATATGTGGGAGCCAGAGAAGGGCTGGGATCGGCCTCCCACCTTATGGCTGCACAGTTTGGAGCCTGCGGGTCCAGTCAGAATCAAGAAAACAACCAGTCTGGCCCAGATTACCTGTGAAAATAAAGGAAATCAGGAAAAACTTGTTATAACCTAGAGTGACATAAGCTAGAGAAGTGCTTGAAAAATATCTCCCTCACCGAATGTAGTTTGTAATAAATTTATTTACATTCCACTGAAAGCACTGTATAAATTGACCAACATTTCAGGAGAACCATCTCACCTCATCAGGGTCCCCTTACAAAATATAAACAGACAGAACAATATACATTATTATTTAGGTGTACAGTTATACAATGCTTGTTGAAATATGATGGGCCAAATATTCAAATATGCGAAAAAGCATAGTGCAAAGATTTACACTGTGCTTGCATTTGCGCCCAACCCAGAGTGTGCTATATTTAGAGGGACAGCACAGCGGCACTATCTGACTGAATACAGGGCCATGTCAGCGCAGTGCTAAGTTACATAGCGCTGCCCCAACATGGACCTGGACTGTATGCAGCCCATAGAAAATTGCATCCCCAGACCAAATAGTGCTTAGAACCACAGCATGATATTCAGCTGCAACATGGAAATGAGACCATTAGGCATGCAAGACACTTAGGGGCCATATGCATGCCCATTATGGGCTCATTTGTATGGGAAGTGGCAGTAGGTTTGCGCCCATCCTCTGGGTGCCCAGCACATCAGACATGGTGGCACGTGGCTCCCCATCCCCCGGATGCCTGACCTCTTAAGGTAAATGTACTCCCTGGTGTCTAGTGGCACCCTCTGCCCTCCAATCACCTGTCCCTGTATATCTGGTGAGTTTTCCTAGTGTCTAGTGGCACCCTTCCAAGCACCCATCCCTGTATAGTTTAGGTTTTCCCTGGTGTCCAGTGGCACTCCCTGCCCTCTGGTCATCCATCCCTGTAGTGTTTAGGATTTCCCTGGTGGCCAGTGACACCCCCCCACCCTCCAATCACCTGGCCCTGTAGTGTTTAGGATTTCCCTGGTGGCCAGTGACACCCCCAACCCTCCAATCACCTAGCCCTGTAGTGTTTAGGATTTCCCTGGTGTCAAATGGCATCTCCTGCCCCACCCTCACCCTTCCCAGCTGGTGTCCTAGTGCCCTGGTGTCTAGAACCCCCCCAAACACTGATTCCCCAGCCTGACATGCAGTCTCTGGTGTCTAGTCATACCCCCCCGCCCAAGCACCCATCCCGGTGCCACCTCTGACTCCCTAGTGGCTAGCAGATCACCACCCACACTGCACACATGCAGCACATCACCCAGCCAGCCCCCCCATACCTATGATGGTGGAGTCATGCACAGAGCCCAATACAGTGACCAGCTCAGCCCTCTTCTCACCTCCTTGGCCAGCTGCCTAATGGGATGACAGAGAGCATGTGTACAGTATACTGTACACATGGTCCCTGTCATCCCATATGGCAGCCAGCTGAGGAGGTGAAATGAGTTCTGTGCCAGTCACCATACTGGGCTCTCTGCATGGCTCTGCCATCATAGGTATGGTGGGAGGGGGGGTTGGCTGGGTGGTGTGCTCGGTGTGGATGGAATTGGGGGCTGCTAGCCACTGGAAATTCAGAGGTGTCACTGGGATGGGCACTCAGCAGATGTGAGTTACCACTAGATACAAGGGACTAACTATACATATCGGGCCAAGGGATCAGCAGGTGGGGCACCCCCTAAACACCAGGGCACCAGGCCACCAGCTGGGATGGGTGAGTGGAGGGTGCCACTAGACACCAAGGACATCATAAACTCTACAGGGTCAGGTGATCAGAGGGCAGGGGGGCCACTGGACACCAGGGAAATCCTAACCACTGCAGCATCACCCAATGAGCATGTAATGTATACTGTACTTGCCCATTCACTGTTCAGTCAGTGGCAAGCCATGCTGGTGGGAGAAGGGTTGTACCAGTCATCGTCTGGGTTTCAGGAGGAGGGGAGCAGGGTGGTAGGTCACTGTCTGCATGCATGGGAGGGTGGGGGGTCCACTAGACCACCAGGGACATGGGACACTATAATTTTATTCTAAGGGAGTGAGGTGGGGGAGTACACTGGACACCACTGAGATTTATTTATTGGACAGGTGTTCTGCTGGGAGAGGGACCAAGGAGGGACTTTTTCCTTGTACTTGGTATGGTGATCGGTGACTGGGATAGGAGGAGGGACAACTAGGCTACCAGGAAATAATGTTTGTTAATATTTGGACAGCGATCAGAGAATGGGGGGGGCCACTAGACTACCAGGGAAGAATTGATTTTACTCTTGGGATGGCGATCAGAGACGGGGGGTGGAGGGACCACTAGACTACCATGGAATAATATTTGCAAATATCGGGATGATGATCAGAGAACGGGGGGGTACCACTAGACCACCAAGAAGGATTTTGTCTCAATAGGGGAATGGCAATCCACAGTGGGGGTGGGGAACAAAACTCCCTTGCAGCTCATGTAAATGGGCCCATAATGGGCATGCAAATGGCAAGCGAGTGCCTTGAATGCCCAATTGGCTCATTTGCATGGCTGCTTTTGTGGATCACAAATAGCGCACTAACGCTATTCATTATGGGGTCATTTACAGGCATGCAGGTCAAGGCAGCACTAGTGGGGCTAGAGGTAGTGATAAAGGGGTTACCACTGCCTCTACCTAGCCCTAGTCACAGTTGGATAGCGCCCTATGCTATCCTTCTGTTAATGGCATTTTTACCACCTGGACAATTGCAAAGGGCAACACAAACTTTTGCACTACACTTTGTGAGTTTTTTTTTTTAGTTAGTTTGTTTATCCCCCTGGTCCCTGATGGCAGTACTTCTGGCCAGATCCCCCAGCCCCATCCCCCGCTCACAGCTCATCCTCCAGCTGCCCCACGGCTGTGTCCCCCATGGTGGGGTGGCAGGGATCCCTCAACCCGCCTCACTCATGGATTCAGTGCTGGAGGGGTGTTGCTGCTAGTCGCGGGGGTGGCGTCTGTGGGGATTGGCCACCATGGGGCACATCAGGACCCTTTTCCTTCCGATGTTCTTTTTCCCCTAAGATGAGGACATGCAATGATGCCACAAGGATGAATGCGCATGCTCCTGTATGCATTCCTCCAAGCGTCTGCCTCACCTTCCCCTGCTGTAGCCTCAGTGCACCAGCCCCCAGCCTCCGCTAGGCACCAGTAGTGCACTGATTGCTGGTGTCCCCCCTCCCCAGAGAAGGAGAGCAGTCCAGAGGATGCTCAAGCCTTCTCCGCCCTGCTGACCCCCAGCGGCCCATGCTCGTTCCCGAACACCAGTTGCCAGCATGGTGTAAGGTAAGGCATCCAGCGCCTCAGCCCTTAGTGCCACTGGGCCAGCCCACTTTGTGAATCTAGCCTCACTACTCCTTAGACTTGGAATAGTTCAAACTCTAATTAGTATTACCTCTGTTTGCTGCTCTTACCCAGAATATCGGGGTCTGCAGTAACATACTCTATACGTTTATATAGCCAAATATGGTTTTGCTGTTGAATAAAGCAGACCAAACACATCTCAGTTCTCATCCCTTAGTTTATCACCACTACAAAATATCTGCTTTCAGTTACAGAGATTCTTGAGGTTAACAGTTTCAAATCCAAAAGCACATTACCTTCTATGTGCAGCAAACGTAGTAGTTCCCTCTCACTTGTAAGAGGTGGAATGATTGCCTGCTCAGTTCCTTAATAGGAACGCTGTTGGAAAGGGTACCGTGTGTGACTTGAGACAGTGTGCTTCAACACATCATCACAACAATGCATGTGACATCACACAGATGTTACCCGGCTTGCTCACTAGGCAACATGCAGTACTAACATGGACTGTCAGATGGGACCACCCCCCTGCTGTATGCCAGACAGAAACAGCAGACTAAACACTACAGACCGCATGTACTTCATACCAGTACTACAGTTTTATTGAGATTTCATCCTTTGCATTATTTAATATTTTTGTGGTCTATATAAATAAAACTATTTGGAAATTCATTCCACTTTCTCAGAAAGTACAGCTCATATATCTCTTAGATTATAGAAAGTGCCATAACATAATAAACAATTCCAAATATAGTAAAGAAAAAATAGTTCAGCCTATATAAAAAACACAATTAACCCTGGATATGTGTGTCCAATGTGTACATGGACACACAAGGTGTAGAGAGATTATATAAAATGATTTACTAAGGCTGAAACAGAAAGTACGAATAAAATCAATTACTAGAATACTAAAGATGAAACTGGTAATTATTTATAAAATGGGTTGCCAATTCACCTCATCATCGAGCCTATACTTTTTATCTAATGCTTTGAATCTCAGAATTCAAAAGGCCTCTTTTGTTAAGCGGCGTCTTTCCCAGTCACCTCCTTGACTATTTAGTGGAACTTTTTCTAGGCCAAAAAAATCTCAACACTGCTACATTGTGGTTTTTCCTATGAAAATGTACAGCAATAAGCGACTTTGTATCCTTGCATCTAATTGCACTTTGATGCTCTCCAATCTGAGACTTTAAACATTCTTGATGTTTTACCAGTGTAAGCAATGTTGAAGGGACATTTCAGTATGTAAATTATATGGTCTGTTTGACATGTAGTAAGGTCTTTAATCTCAATATCTTCATCAAGTGCACTATTTCTGATTTTTTCAGTCCATAAGTTTTGTTGCAGTGCACACAGTTCCCTCAAGAAAAATTCCCAGTTTTAAAAAAGTGAGGAAATTGCCTTGTTTTTCTGGAATTTTATGTTCTGCTTTTGAAAGTCTTGATTTCAGATTTGATGGTCTCTTGGCTGCAACCAATGTCCTCGTTTGAAAAGTTTGTTCTCCATTTGGAAGAGATTTCAAAATGCCCCAATGCACTTGTAAAATATGTTTTATCTGCCCATGCTGTTTTGAAAACTGTGTTTGAAAAAAAAAAAAACAGTCTTGTCATCTTCCTCTTTTTTTATCCTGGTACCAGTAACTCTTTCCTTTGTGTACCCTGAATTTTACTGATTTTATCACTCTATGAGGATAGCCCCTTGTGAAGAATCTATCGTCCAGCAGTTCAGACTCTTTCTCCCATTCACTGTCAGCACAGCAGTTCCTCCTAATTCTCAAATTTTGTCCCGTTGTAATGCCCCTTTAAGTTTTTTTATGATGAAAACTATAGTAATATAAAATCATATTTCAATTAAGTAGGCTTACTATATAATCATGTTTTAAATGGTGATTTTCAGCATAAATATCTAAATCTAATAAAGCAATGGATACCTTGTCAATAGTCATCGCAAATCTCAAACAATCTGTAGCCTTATTAATATAAAACTCATAAAGGGTTTCTATGGAGCCTTTCCATAGGAGGAAAACATCATCAGTGAAGCATATCCATTTAACTATATGTGTGTGTGTGTGTGTGTGTATAAAAGAGGTTATACATAGGATTCAGTATGAACATATATTCAAAAGCTGCCACCATAAGATTAGCATAGGATGGAGCCACACTGGACCCCATTGCTGTGCCAGTCATCTGTAAATAGAGATGGGCGATGTTGTCAGACTTCGCTCTGTGAATTAATTTGTGAATTTCATGCAATTCATGAAATGCAATTTACAAATTTTATGCAATTCTCAGAGTGCAGATTGACCATGAAGTGTGAAGTTTTGCTGTGAAGTTTGGAATTTCACTCTCGAAATTCCACACTTTGTGGTAAAATTCAGCACTTCATGGCAAAAACTTCACAATTCAGATAACATTGAAAGCTGAAGTTTCTCAGGTCTCAGAAAACTTCATGAAGCTCCACAAAGTGTGAATTTTCACCACTTTACAGGAACTTCGCTGGTGAATTTAAACTTCATTACATCTCTAGCTGTAAATAAAATATGTTCTCCAACTTGAAAAAAAATTGTTGTTTAGTACAAGTTCTGCAAATTTTAATTAGACTGAGTTGGGTGGTTTTGTATCCTGTCTAAGTTTCAGACAGTTACTTAAAACATCAAGCCCTTCTTGGTGTGGAATGGAAGAATATAACTCCATAACATCCATAGTTACCAAACAGATCTGATCTTTATACTGTCTAGTGCTGTTAAATTTCTGTAACATTTCAATAACGGGCATATTGTCTCTCCCATAACTCTTAGTATTCATAATTAGATAATTAATGTGAAACTCCACATTAATGTACATTAAACTCCACATTAATGTACATTAAACTCCACATTAATGTAGATGTTGGATCCATAAGGGAATCACTTCCCGCCACAATAGGTCTGCCAAGTGGGTTGACTGGGTCTTTATGCAGTTTTGGTAATGTGCAATATTTTAATATTAGAAACCACAAGATAGCAGGGTTGAGAATTGTTGGCCTAGACAAAGTTACACTAAATAGTCAAGGAGGTGATTGGGAAAGACAGCTCTTAACAAGAAGAGGCCTTTTGGATCCTGAGATTCAAAGCATTAAATAAAAAGTACAGCCTCAATGAAGTGAATTGGCAACCCATTTTATAAATAATTGCCAGTTTCAGTTTTAGTATTCTAGTAATCTATTTTATTAGTAATTTCTGTTTCAGCCTTAGTAAATCATTTTATATAATCTCTGCACCCTTTGTGTCCATGCACAAACTGGACACACATATCCAGGGCTAATTGTGTTTTTTTCATTTGGGTTACACTAGTTTTTTCTTTAATATATTTGGAACTGTTTATTATGTCATGGCGCTTTCTGTAATCTAAGAAATATATCAGCTATACTGTTTGGAGAGTGGAATTAATTTCCCAGTCGTTATTCATGTAGCCCACAAAAGTATCAAATAATGGAAAAATTGAAATGTCAGTAAAACTGTAGTAGTGGTGCAAAGTATATGTGGTCTATAATGTTCAATTTGCTGGTGTACAGTAGAGGGAGCCCCCATCTGACACTCTGTGTTAGTAATGCATGTTGCCTAGTGAGCAAGCTGGGCACCATCCATATGACATCACACACTTTGATATGATGACAGGCTCAAGCACACTGGCTTGAGTCACACGTCTGCCTCGTCCAGCAGCATTCTTATAAGTTGAGCAGGCAGTCATTCCACCTCTAACACTTGAGAAGGCAGCTGATGTGCTGGGTGCACATAGAGGGTAATGTGCTTTTGGATTTAAAACTGTTAACCTCAAGAATCTCTGTAACTTAAAGCAGGTATTTTGTAATGGTGGTAAACTAAGCTATGATAACTAATATGTGTTTGGGCTGCTGTATCCACCAGCAAAACTGTAGGCTGGCTGTATACATTTATGAATTGATAGACTACGTCACTACAGACACAGATATTCAGGGTAAGCACAACAAACAGAGGTAATAATAATGAAAGTTTGAACTACTGCAAGTCTAAGGAGCACTGGTGTTTATCAATATATTTCTTTATTCTTTCACAGAGTTTTAAACTTACTAAGTGACTCTGTTTGTTCTAAGAGAGCAGATACATTAACTGCCAACGGCATCAAGGTATTACCTGACACATATTTTAATTTCTCACTTGTATCATTATATCCACTATTCCACTGGTAATTAATATTCAACCCAAAATATTTTTGATTTAAAAAGTTGTTTTTTATTATTATTTTTGTATCTATATTTTTGTTTTTCACACAGACTCTTGACTCCAAACCTTCTGTCTAGAGTAGCCGTATATAGTTTGAAAGCAGCTATCTCATAAATTGTTAAAGTTTATATTTGAGTACTTTTTGAAATACATAAAGAAATTATTTCAATATAAATATTAATAAATATTTTTTGAATTATTATCTTGGTTCATAAATAGAACATTCAATGAAAACATGGAACTAAAGAAATGAACTGAAAAACAGTTTGCACCATTACAGATATATCCAGGTTTTACGAACATACGAAATTGCCAGCAGATATAGGCCTAGTGGTCTGTCTAGCCCTCAGTCCCTCAGACTGCAGCTACCACCCCCATTTTCCATACTCCCCCTCCATGCCTCCTCCCGTGTTGTACCCTCCCTTTGAATCAGTCCCATCCCCTCTTAAAGCTCCCCACTGTCTGCAATGATACAACCTCCTCTGACAGTGCATTCCACCCTACCACCACCCTTTCTATGAAATAGTGTCTCCTCTTTTTTCTCCTGAATCTGCCCCCCTCCAATTTCAAAGAGTGCCCTCTGGTTTCCCTACTGCTCTTTAGAGTGAACGCACCTCTGTTGTCCACTCTGTTCATCCCCTTTAGGTACTTGAAGGTCTCAATCATATCCCCTCTCTCCCTTCTATCCTCCAGGGTATACATATTGAGCTCTCTTAGTCTTTCCTCATAAGGTCTGTCCCCCAACCCCAGAATCATCTTCATTGCTCTGGGCTTCACTGCCTCCAGCAGCTTGATGTCCCTTTTTTAAGTATGGGCGCCAGAACTGCACATGGTACTCCAAGTGCGGTCTCACCAGTGACCTGTACAGGGGCAGTATGACCTCACTACTGGAAGTAATCCTCCTTGCTATGCACCCCAGCATCCTGTTTGCCTTGGCCACTGCCTTTCTGCACTGTGCCGAGTGGTTCATTTCCCTGATCACCGGCACTCCCAGATCCTTCTCCTCCTCCTTGGATGTGGATAATTGGACACCCCCAACCAGTAACTGTATCCTGGGTTCCTTGCTCCCAAGTGCATCACTTTACATTTCTTGGCATTGAACCCAAGCTGCCAGTTGTATGACCATTCCTCTAGTTTTGCCAAATCTTCCTGAAGTACTTTGCCCCCCCTCACCCCTGTCCACCTCAGCACAGATCTTGGTGTCATCTGCAAAGAGGCTGATCTTATTTTTGATCCCTACTGTTATGTCCATGATGAAAATGTTAAACAGGACCGGTCCCAGTATAGAGCCCTGTGGGACACCACTCATCACTGCCCTGGACTCTGATGTCTCCCCCCACCACCACCACCACTACCCTCTGTTGTATATCCCACAGACAGTTTTCAACCCATCTGCCCATTTTTCTCCCCACCCCAGTCTCTCCAGTTTGCAGATCAGCCTACTGTGTGGTACTGAATCAAAGGCCTTGCTGAACTCCAGATAGAGTACATCCACTGCACATCCCCTGTCCATTGCCCTCATGATTCAGTCGTAAAAGTCAATTAAGTTTGTCTGGCAAGATTTGCCAGAGACAAACCCATGCTTCCCATCAACCTGCAGGCCATTGTCCTCCAGAAATTGCACCAGCCTTTCTTTGAGGATTGCCTCCATCATTTTTTCAACAACTGAGGTAAGGCTCACTGATTTATAGTTCCCTGGCTCATCCTTGGGCCCACTCTTATGGAGCGGAACCACATGTGCCTCCCTCCAATCCCTGGGCACACACCCTGTTTTTAGAGAGGTGTTGAACAGGTCTGCTAATGATCTTGCTAGGACCTCTGCCAGCTCCCTCAGCACCCTGGGATGAACTCTATCTGGCCCCAGTGACTTGTCCACCCTCAGTGACTTAAGGCCCTCCAGCACTCTTTCTGCTGTGATAGCCCCATCTGTGGTTGCCTCACCTCCCTTCCCTGCCCCATCTTTCCCTTCAGGTACTGTCCCGTCCCTCTCTCTTGTAAATACTGAGCAGAAGTACTCATTGAATACTTCTGCCATCTCATCCCCCTTATCTACTCACCAACTGTCCATCCTGATCCTAACTATTTGGTCCTTGCTCTTCCTCTTTTCCCTGATGTAACTAAAGAAATCCTTTTCCCCTTCTTTTATCCCCTAAGCTAATCTCCTTTCCATGGCTACCTTTGCAGCCCTTATAGTTCTGCTCACTTCCCTGGATTTCATCATGTAATCTTCTCTGTCCTCTGCCCCATTGGTTCTCTTAAAGGTTTGGAATGCTTTTCTCTTCTCCTTCACCATCTCCACTACCTCCCTAGTCATCCAGCTTGTTTATTTGGTTCTAGATTTCTTACACCTGCTGTTGATACAGGCTTCCGTGGCTTCGGTCAGTCCTAGCTTGATGATCGCCCATTTCTGTTCTGTGTCCATGTCTGGGTGGATGCTATCTGTGTGTTCACTCAGTATGCAACCCACTCTGCCAAAGTCTGCCCTTCTGAAGTCCAGGACATTAGTTTTTGTATTGGCTGCTTCCCTCCCTAAGCAGATTGAGAACCACACTGTGCGGTGATCACTACCCACTAGGGTTTCTTCCACATGTACATCTCTGACAAGTTCCCCATTATCCAACACCAGGTCAATAATGTTCTCCTCTCTTGTTGGCGCTGTCATCCTTTGGGTCAGGAAACAGTTGTGGAATGCTTCCAGGAGGATCAGCTCCCTGGCGCATGTGGTAACTGGGATGCTCCAATCCACCCCAGTAGATTAAAGTCCCCCACCACCACAGTGCTCCCTTTGCCACTGAGTCTCCTTATCTGCTCTCCCAGTTCCCTGTCCATGTCCTCTTTCTGGGTTGGGGGCCTATTAACAACCCCTAATCAGATCTTAGCTCCCATCTGGGCTTGAAGCTGCAGCCAAATGACTTCTGGTCTGCCCTCCTCCCCCCTCTCCCTAATACATCCAATTTCTTCTCTAATGTAAATGGCTACTTCCCATCCCTCCCCTTTTTCTCTGTCCCTCCTAA
Source organism: Neoceratodus forsteri (assembly GCA_016271365.2). NCBI lineage: Eukaryota > Metazoa > Chordata > Ceratodontiformes > Ceratodontidae > Neoceratodus > Neoceratodus forsteri. The sequence continues at coordinate 717,862,259 of CM057456.1, forward strand.
ATAACTTAAATTGTGGGATGGCCAAGTCTCAGTCATGGTTTTGAGTTGCCCATGTCTCCATAATGGCAGCCATGTCTACCCCCCCCGCCATCAATGCCTGCAATGCAGCCATCTTGCTCCCCAGGCTCCTACCATTTAATGATAACACCTTCCACTCTTTATATCTCCCTGCTGCCTCCTTACCCTGTCCTCCTCTCCCAACCTTAATCAAATTTGGTTCTGGGGGAGGCCCCTTGGAACCCGTCTCTTGGTTCAGTCCTCCTTCTCTAGCCCCCCCCAGCTAGTGTAAATTGTATCTTTCACTGATAAATTCACCCAGTGTCTGCTTTAACACCTGTGATCCTTGCTTACTGAGATGTAGACTATCCCTTGCATACCAATCCACATTCTCCCATGTGCTATCCCATTCTCCCACCAGTCCATACCCATGGACTCACACCATACCCTCAGCCACTTGTTGAAGTCTATGATTCTGCACTTCCTATCTGTACTTGCTCGTGGCACTGGCAGGACTTCTGAGAATGCTACTGTGCTTCCCCCCTCACTGCATAGCTTCCCCACAACCCTGAAGCTATCCTGAACCTCCTGTAACCTTCTTCCCTCTAGATCATTTGTTACTAGGTGCACAATATTGTGTGGTTCCCCCCACCTTCCTTACACATCTAGCAATATGCTGACCCACTCTTTCGTCTGTCATGCCAGGCATGCACTCCACCCAGATACTGCTTTTTCTGGTGCTCTTATCCCCCCATCTTATCCCCTTCAGTACAGAGTCCCCCGGTATTATGACTCTTTTACTCCTATGATGATCCTTCCCATGTTTCTTTGCACTATCATGTTCCCTAGCTTGATCCCTTCACCCATTTTCCCAGTTAAGGCCCCTCTATCTTCCCCCATTCTATTCCCTATCTCCACCCCTCTTTCAACTGTGGCTGATGCATCTGCCTCCACTTCTAGACCAATCCCTTTGTGCTCCCCGACCCACATTCCTTTTTACACCACCTGCCACCCTGCCTCCCCCCTACTGTTCCCCTGTGCCATCCCTCTGTTACTATTTCCTCTTACTTGTGTCCCACTCTTCGCCCCTGCTCCCATCCTGCCCAGGCCACCTGCAGTTTTCCCCTCTCCTATATCTCCTTGCTCATCTAACCTTTCTGGCATTACTGCATTGCTCCCATCCTGTTGCCCCTTGCCTCTTTGGGTACTTGAGCTACCACTAGCTCCTACTGGGCCTGTGCTGCAACCTTTATCCCCTGTGGTGCTCTCTCCCCTAACTGGCTTATTGGCTGCACAACCTGCCTCCTCCTGCTCTTTCAGACTAGCGAGAATATGGAATCTGTTTGTGCAGGTAGGTCCCCTTGCCTGGTTGTGCATTGTCCCCCCTCCCTGAGGCTTATAACCCTGCACTGGCCCTGTGGCATCTATTTTCTGCTGTCTGACCCACCTCCAGTCTTTGGTTCCTGCCTCTTCCTGCACATTATTTTGTGTCCCATCCCTCATGACCCCTAGTTTTACCATTTGATGGCCTGTTGCCGGTTGTAAAGGATGACTCATCGGGTACCCCACACACCAGCCTACCTCTCTAATCAGTCCTCCCATTCCTCTAGCTCCCTCTTCAGCCACTCAATGTCCTTTCTAAGCTGACCCACCTGTCGGCACACCATGCAGCCCCCTGCCCTCCATGCCATTGTCAGGAAAATGGCAGCTCCACATTCTTGGCAGCATACCACCCTCAGTAGCCCCTACCCTGGCTGACTGCCTCTTGCCATTCTCCCTACCCATGGATTGATGCTGTTACACTCCATGTTACCTTTCCCCCAGGTTAGACTTCACTTGTTCATGCTACCTGTACTAGCCCCTTACTATGCTGGCTCCCAATCACCGGATTACAAATGATCTGCACCTGGTAGGCCCATCCACCAATCAGGGGGATGTCCACCATCTACAAATGTGCAGCACAGCGGGATGGGAGGAATGGGGAGGGTGGGAATAGGGCCCAATCTCGGCTCTCACAAGAGTATATCAGCCCCACCGTTGCTTATCACTGTGTCCTATCATCTCTTCCCCCATTTTGGCATATAGCATTTCAAAAAGGATTCTATAAATGTACATTTAAACAATACTGTACATTAATTGTTTTTTATTTTATCTGTTTAGATTTTGCAAAGAGACCCTGATGAAGTGAGATGGTTCCCATGAAACATTAGTCAGTTTATGCATTGCCTTACGGTGGAATGTAAATGAATTTATTGCATACAACATCCAGTAAATGAGCTATTTTTCCAGTGCTCCTCTACCCAGTCAGAACCACCCAAAAGAAGCCAGGAATGGTAGCCTCCTTAATAGCCCACTAGAACTTTGAACCAGTAAAAAACCCCAAGGGGCTAAAGAAAGGGAAAAACCCTCAGCCTTGTCCATAAGAATAAGGAAATACAGAGCCCATTCTCAGTAAGTTCTCTGGGTCTCAAAAGACTGACTGGATAGCAGGGTGGATACCCTGTGAAGAGGTGGTGCTACTATTTGGTCCAGGATCCTTTGCTCCACAGGGGCTAAGGGAGCAGGTGGCGAAGAAGAAGGACTTGTGGAAGATTCAATCCCCCGGCAAGTTGTGCTCCTCTTTAACTCTTTCTGAATTGTGTGTTGACACTCAGGGCCATGATTAGCTAGGACTGAATTGGCTACCGTGATTCCACAGGGAGGTGGACACACCAGAACACAAATTGTGCTATGGTAGACTTTCCCTTGGAGGGCAGAGGCAAAGTTGGTACTGAGTCTAGGGTATAGATGGAAGGCTGGAATCCCTGGGTAGCCTCTGGATGGAGTGCCCCTTATTCAAGTTTAAGTTTCATTGTTGGTTCTTTGAAATCTCAGCTTGGACTCTTAGTTTAGGTCTACCTCATGCTGAGTCCTGTGTAGTAACTTGGGAATGAAGCCTGTGTCAAAAATGTGCAGCATTCAGTGACCCCAAAGATTTTACTGCAATCAGGTGCTCATTGCAGGCCCAGGAGGTCAGATAAATGCTTTTATTATTTTCATGATTTCTCTCCCCATGGAAATGAGTCAGGGTGCTTTCCCCTAATCCAGGAGAGGGTTACATACTGTATGTTTCAGTTGCTGCCCATTTAAATAGATTTATAGCACCTGCAAGCCACTGTGTTTCTTTTACTGTTATACATCATGAAGTCTTCCAGGTTGGTAAACATTTTCAATTTGTCTCTGCAGCCAAGTCAGGTGTTCACTTTAAAGTTCATTTCCAGGGCATTATGAGACTCTACAGGTTTGCCAGGGTCTGAGGGCTGGGAAGGGAGAAAAGATGTCACCTTGCAACATGTTCAGTCACAGCATGCTATGACCCTGTAGCAAGGGCATTACATACATTAGCAGGACACATTTCTGCCAGTAACAGCAGGACCCTAGTTAAGTACATGATAGAAAAGCAACAACACTAATGGATCAGGAAATTCAGGGAAAATCAATGCAGTTAAAAGACATGCAGCATGTTTTTAGAGAGAGTGAAGAAAATAAATAACAATGTGAACACAAGTTCAATGTCCTGCAGCCACCTGGAAGGATGTCATTTTGAAACATTGATGACATCTTGCAGATAGGTTTGTACAGATACACAAGGATCAAAAAGTAAAATTAATGATTCAGGATGAGAGGATGCCATCCATCAACTTTCCAAAACCCTGGGAAAAGGCTTTCTGTAGTTAGGATACTACTGTATACCTCTTCCTAACACAGCAAACAATATGTATACCTCCTCACGGAAGCTTTACCTTTAAGGCTGTTAATAGTTTTGCACATCAAAGGCAATAGCTATAGCCAATGAAGCCAATCTTTCAGCACTTCTGGCTGGACTGGAAATCCCCTAATTGTTTCCCAGACCAAACTGGACATGTAAGCACACCCACACAGGACTGGTTTGGAGCATGGGACTATTGTCAAACTAATGAGTTATTCAGAAATAAGGATTTTTTTGGAGAGACTTCCTTTGTACTACAAAGCAGCAGTTGTCTATGTCACCTCTGACCTCAGATGGACCAGCGACAGGTTTAGAGGATGACTGGGTTATCAAATAGGTTCAGACTGCCTGACAAGCAAGCCACAAGGACTTGTCGATTTTAGTGACTCTAATTAATTTACTCCCTTCTGCAACAACTCCTCACACGTCATGTGACAGACCTCCAGGCCTGCTTGATTTTGACTGACAGCTCAAACAGCCAATTCAGAACTGCGTTTGCCTAATGAACACTAGCAGATCCAGCTATGAAGTGAAGTACCAGCTGCTACTCCATTCCATGCTCTTAGGATAATGGATAAACCATGGTTGTAAATGATCAGCAACCATAGTCATTCATGATTTTTTAACTATGGTTATCCATGGACAATCACAGATGGTACTGTAAATGGCCCAGAGATAGAGCATGGCTAATATAGTTTGATAATTATTGAAGCTGACCATGGTTATCCATGGTTGGGAATTTCAGAAGTTTCTTTATTTTAAAACACATTTCAACAGGGCTCAGATAATTTAATTTTTTTCCAAAAACCTTGACTTTCTGTAATGAATACATATTACCCACACCTACTTTTGAAATAACTTTCATTTACTTACCCATTTCTGCTGCTGTTCCTCTTTCAAATGGAGTCTCTCCTCATTCATTGATGATCTTATACCACTATAAAATGAAACTCCTTTAAGATGTGGCGAGTTCTCATAAAGTTGATTATTTCTATTACAAGTGTAACATTCTGCATTCTGATATGCAGATACATCATGCAAATGTAGTTGCTATCCCATGCTCTTAAGACCATTGACAAACTATGGTCAAGCATGGATGAACCGTGGTTGACCATGGTGTGTCAAGAACATTTCCAAAACATATCTGGAAAGGCCATAACAAACAGAGATCATGCTTGAAGAATTATATAGCAACTGAAAACAAGACCACTAGCCATTGGGAACCAAATCAATTTATTAATCATCACAGTCTACTGATAAACTGTAGAACTTAGCAATATAACTACAATTTGAATATATTTTGAGAAGCTGTTTTTTACTTTGAAAAACAAAAAAGATATGCTCAGTATCTGAAATTTACAGCCAAGAAGAGATGTCATAATTTAGTTTGAGAATAAAACTGATTGTAGCAAAACGTTGGATTGATTACAGTTAACTGAGACAAGAGAGGACATATAAAATAACCTAACTATAAATACAATTATAAAAGAGGTCTGAAAAATGGAGCTTTCTAATTGGCTATAAACAGTCTAACAGCCTTATGTTAATCTTTTATTAACATATATGTAGAACTTAATCATATGCCAAACAAGGTTTAACACTGTTTAAATTTTTTTTTTATTATAATAGCAATAAGGCACTGCCAGGGGTTATATTAATGGTTAGTTAATCACCCTCTAGGGGTATGTGGCACTCTGGTACACCTCGTGCCACGTTACACCCCCAGAGGGTGATTAACAGACCATTAACATAACCCCTGGTCATGCCTTATTGCTTTACTAAGTTAAAAGAGCAGTGTCTTTTAGTCTTGTCTTCAAACTCGGTTTGTTACCTGTAACACTACTAACATTATCTAGACCCCTGTAAAAGGCATCAGTGGATTCATCTAAAAGGAGTCTAACAACTGGAAATATTTTACACAGTTTTATTGTAAAATCTGTACCATAAGTATTTTAAATGATGGAGCTACTATTGTGATAAAACTGTGTTTGTATTTTAACCAGGATATCATCCATGATGAAATCTTAAACAGAATGCAAACTGAATAAATGTGATTAATACAATAATTACAAAACAAACCATGAAAACTATCAAGCATGGACATTAAATAATGTATTAAAAAGCATATTAAGATCATGTACAATCGTGGTTGCTACCTGAAATCATTAAGGCCCCCCATATTCAAATGGTTATCATGGCACTAACAGGTTAGTATAGTGCTAACTGAGAATAGTGCCAGCACTTGGGGCAGAGCCATATTCAGGGGCCCCTGGAGCAGTGCGCTAACCCGGCAGCATGACTACATAAAATATACCACTGTGCCTGTACAAATGAGGGTCTCTTATGCATAAAGGGTGCGAAGGTATATTCATAGGTTTCAGCAGTGCTAAAACAACTTCCCCTGATTACACATTTTTTAAATATCATAAATTTCCCTGGTGGTCCAGTGGACCTCTCACCCCCCAACCAAGTGTTATCACACACACACCTTCCCGCTGAGGACCCCCTACCCTGCACTCTCCCCTCACTTCAGTCACTGGTTCAAAGGCAAATAAGGTGTGAGTGGCACAGCCCCTTGTTCACCTCCTCAGCTGACTACTGTCTGACAGTCAATGAGTGTCATCATGAGTACTGTAGAAACCATTCACAACAGTTGCTGATACAAACACTTTGAAAGTTTATTGCAGAGGGCAAATAATCAAGTGGCAAGAACAACAGTGAAAACAGAAGACCATATCACTCTCGAACACTTTGTTCCAGCAGGGCAGACACTTCATCAGAGATGGTCTGCTATATGTGAGATCATCTTTTATAGACAGAATTTAAAGCTGTACTACCCTGGTTCAGTACAGATCAGAAAAAAATCCATTATCCCTCACTGTGCTTCCGGTCTTGGAGTGACATAAAATGTGTGGTGAAGTTAAAACTCTACATGTTTGCAACAGTATGAAATATTACTAATCTAAAGCTACTATTATCAAATGGATTAATCCATTCATTCATACCGAATGTATGACACAGTATTTAAATATATAGTAATTAAAACATCAGTACACCAAATATAAGTTATGCAATGTTTTTTTCCAATTGTTTAACCAGGTGAGACACACTAAGCTGAAAGAGCTTGTTTACAGGTGCAGCCTGGAAGCACAGGGAGGTTAAGTGACTTGCTTAGGGTCACACAGTATGCAAGTGGGGGCTGTGGGATTCAAACCTAGGTCTCCAGATTTACAGCTCAGAGCCTTAAACCACTGCACTGTACTACCTGCCTGTTAGCTAAAATACAAGGTGGATAACATGAGAGATTCACAAATTCACCAAGCAGACTGCATATAAATAAGCAGCAGATTAAATGATCATGTAATACAAGGTGTTCAAAAAAGAGAGAAGGTAGATCAAGCTATGTATCAGCTGCATTGCCATAGCTTTTAATAGACCTTTTTTAGAAAGATCGAAAATGCAGAATATTCCATTTTACACATGTTGCAATATAAGTAGGAAGATCTGCAAAGAAAATAATTTAACATGCTACTTATTTGAGGAAAGGAACAGTTTCTAGCTTATCATTCAAGACTGGCCAATGCACCTAGATTATAAATCCAGAAGTTCTCCCTCTTACTGAGCAAGTTTTATTAATCTCCTCCACATGGATTTTGTTTTACTTTTCAATACCAACAAGTCTTAAACTGTGACCACTCCTCTTTGATTGACTGTAGGTACTGTATGACATGCGATAGCATAACTCATAGCCCTGTTTTAGACTGCTCTGATGTGTTCACCAGTTCCGTACCAAAACTTTCGTTTGGTTTTGTCAATGTAGTAGCTGCCACATTCACACTCAGTCAAGGAGGTAGGAATGCATATGCCATGTAAGCCACCACTTACAAGCTTACTGAAAAGAGGGCAGCATTCTGGGCTCTTACTCCTACTGTCTGATATCCACCCCTACTGGTGTTATAATATGAATGTGTGGGCTCTGTTTGAATAAGACATAATGTTACATTCTTAAACATAAATACAATTGTATTTTTTGCTCTTATTAGACAGTTCATGAAGTACAGTACAGAGTACACAGCACAAGGGGTCTGGGTAACAAATATGGGCAGGTCTACAATGGGGGAGGGCACCAAAGAGGCATCAAAGGGCACTGGCTAGTGGCGTGTGGAATTTTCAAATCCCAGCAGATTGAAATTTCACAGAAGTTATGAAACTTCACCGACTTTTGTCAGATGCAGACTGGTAGAATTTTGCTACAGAAAAATGCACAATGGGTTTTCTTCTACATTTCCGCAGAATTCTATTATATGGATCTCAATATTTTCTGCAGAAAAATGCTGTTCCATGGAATATAATTCTGTAGATCACAGCAGGCAGAATTCCACAGAAGGACCAGTGAAGTTCCTGCAGAAATTCCACCGGTGCTAATTTTGCTGCGAGAATTCCACAGTTAACACAGCACTAGTACTGGTTTACAAATTTTATAGAAACATAGAATTTATCAGCAGATAAAGACCACTTGGCCCACCCTATGTGTCCAGTTTGTCCCTGCCTATCCAATCACTGCAGACCCTACTTGCTCTCTGGCTACTCCTCCCCCCTTGCTTCTTACTAAGATTTGTTTGTGCCTTTTTCCATGCATGCTTGAAGCCTTCCACTGTTTTCACTCCCACTACCTCAGTTGGAAGATGGTTCCAGGCATCCACCACCCTTTCAGTGAAGAACTCTCTCTCACATTCCTCCTAAATTGCCCCCTTCTAACTTCATTGCATGCCCTCTTGTCCTGGTGCACCTTCTCCTCTTAAAAATACTCCCCTCCATTTCCTGCACCTTGTTTACCCACATGAGGTACTTATAGGTGTGTATCATGTCCCCCATTCCTCCTCTCTTCCAGGGTGTACATACTGAGATCCCTCAGTCTCTCATCATAGGGCTTATGATGCAAAACCTGCACCATTTTAGCTACCCTCCTCTAGAAGCCTCTACCCTGTCTATATCCTTCTTGAGATGTGGTCACCAGAACTGTACACAATACTCTAGGTGGGGTCTCACCAATGATCAATACAGAAGTAACACCACCTCTTTCCTTCTGCTGGTGAGTCCCTTCCTTATGCACCCCAGCATCCCCCTGGCCTTGCCTGCTGCCTTATCGCACAATCCTGCCACCTTGAGGTTATCAGATATGATAACCCCAAGGTCTCTTGCTTGCTTTGTGACCATCAATACCTCTACCTCCATTTTATACATTGCCCCAGGGTTTCTATGCCCTAGGTTCATGATTCTGCACTTTTTTACAGATGCCATACTATTGACCACTCCTCGAGTTTCCTTAGGTTCCTACTCATTCACTCCACCCCCTCCAGAGTATCTACCCTCTTGCAGATCTTGGTGTCACCTGCAAAGAAGCATACCTTCCCTTCCAGCTCTTCTGCAACATCAGTTATTAAGATATTGAAGAGAACTGGTACCAGCACTGAGCCCTGAGGTATTCTGTTGGTCATTCTCCCCTCATCTGAGTGAGTGCTATTTACCATCACCCTCTGTCACCTATCCATTAGCCAGTCCAGTGTTCAGTTTACCACCTTGGGTCTCACCCCTAAACTGCCTGGTTTCCTTATGAGCCTCATATGTGGTATGGTGTTGAAGACCTTGCTAAAGTCTAAGCAGTCAGAAGTGTCCAGTACACTCCTCCCAAGCTGCTCTAAAGAGCTTGCATTTTTTTTAAAGTTTAGACTTTCTTACTCACATCATGTCACTCCGTTATTTTCAAAATGGGTTTCTTAGTCTACAGATGCCAGCTGATATTTGAAATAAGCTAATTCACTGACAGCAAGATGAAACATTTGGATGGGAAACTGTTCTAATGGACAGACTTCACTTAAACAGGGAACGAACGAGTGCATTAGGACAGAAGTTCAAAGTTTAAACTAGGCAAAGGGGAGTATGGCACTAGGAAACCTATCAGCAATAGTTTAGAAGATGGGAACTTAGTTGCCACTCCCCCACAATCAAGACATACTGAATCACACCACAGGTACAACCAGAATAAGCAGAAAAAGGTGCTGAAGAACCAAAAAAGGGCTCAGGATTATGGAAAATAGGAATTTACCAGGTGGAAGAGGCAGCAATTCAGCCACAGACTCATGGATAGAGGTGTACATTAATGCCAGAAGCCTGGGTAACAAGGTGAGCAACCTTAAGGCATGGATGGTGGAGTCCTGTATGGATCTTGTGGCAGTCACAGAGACCTGGGCACCTAACAATGACTGGGATCTCGCAGTCCCTGGGTACGTGCTCTTTAGGGAACACAGGAGGGGTGTCAAGGGAGGGGGTATTGCACTCTATGTTAAGGAAGAGAAATAGGCCACATCCTGTGAAATGAGCCTTAGAGGAGTGGAATCCCTATGGGTTCAGTTTAGCTCACCCTCAGGAAAGAAAATCAAGGTCAGAGTGATATGCCGACCTCTGAACCAAACAGAGGACAAGGATAAGGAGCTTTTGGAGGAAATCAAAGAAATGTTACTAAAAGGAGAACTAGTGGTAGTGGGGGACCTAAACATGCCAGATGTGGACTGGGGCATCCCAGTGGCTAGATCATCAAGGAGTTAGTCGGTGGTAGAAACCTTACAGGACTGCTTTCTCACCGCATCTGGCCATTTAGTCCCTGGACAAAACGTTGCAGAGTTGTAGTAGCGGACTAAAGGTCGCCAGGACAATTTGTGGTTACCGCTGTCATCATGCAGACAAACTGTAGCGGTATTACTCATCGCCGCAGACTTAAGGGAAGGATAGATTTGTTTTTGTAACAAAAGGGAATGAGGCAGACTTTAGGGAAGGATTCAGAAAACATCAGCATTATTTAAAACCGTTCCTTTATATATTTAATCCGGGAACACTGTGCTTATGTGACTTATGTGGCAATTGAAGGGAATGAGGCAGATTTTAGGGAAGGATTCAGAAAACATCAGCATTATTTAAAACCATTCCTTTATTTATTTAATCCAGGGACACTGTGCTTATGTGACTTATGTGGCAATTGATGTGGTAGTTTAAGTGATGTGTTGTGCTTATGTCACATTGATTTCAATTACAGAGGCTATATCCATCAGAAACTTTTTGGGAGTACACGATTTCACATCAAGGCACATTGAATTGTACACCTTGTTGAGGCGTACATATCTACTGTTTTTTCCTGGAGCTTGCTGTCCTAGCTCCATTTGCCGACACTGCAGTGCATGGTTATGCTCAGTTGGTGCTTTCACAATGCTGTCCCCCAGGGTGTGCATGCGAGCCCTGCATGTCCGTTGCTTCTTATGTTACCTTCTGACCTATCTTTTTCTTTAGTATACAAAAAATTGTCTAAGCAGAGCTTCTTCTTGCCTTTCTGCGTGGTAACGAAATCCATGTCAGCAATGTCAGCAATTGATGCTCTCTGATTTTACACCCTCACCTTAAGTAAGTAGAGTTTTATCACCTGTTTTTCAATTAGTTGATGTTGATGTCATCCACAGTGCGACATGAGATGTAAAAAAAAACCTGGACAGAGCACTGTAAAACTAGATGAAAAATAACAGACATTCTCTGTTTACTAATGCCGCGGTTACTACATAACCGCAACTACTATGCCGGCGACTAATGTGATCCGCTACATTTTCACCGTGCCGAAATAAACCATGACTATTAGTCCATGAAACCTTTCTCACACAGTCACCAATCCTACTAAGCAGAACAACCTCTTGGATGTGGTTCTCAATAACTCAGAAAAAATTGAGGCTGTCAGAGTCGGGGAGCCGCTGGTAAACAGCGACCACAACTTCGTCTGGTTTAAAATAGCCCTAATGGATGTCAAATCCCAGTCAAGGGCAGAAGTCCTAAATTTCAGAGGGGCAAATTTCGATAAAATGAGGGAATAAGTAAAAGAAAAACTAACTAAGATTCACCAACATTTTGTAGTAGAAGACATTTGGGAAATGATTAAACATACCATCACAAAGACCACACAGGTATGTACAAGCACAATAATCAAAAGAAACAGACACAAACATCCCATTTGGTTCATGAGTCAAGTTAGGAGCCATTAGGGTCAAGAGGAAAGCATTCCACAACTTCAAAAGTAAGCTGGGTAATGATCTATGGAAGGAATACATACTACAGAATAAGGAGCTAAGTCAGCAGTGAGACAAGCAAAGGCAGCTGTGGAACTTCAGATAGCTAAATGTGTCAAGGAGGGAACACGCAGTTTTTCAGATATTTGCAAGAAAAGAGAAAGAAGGGTGAAGGGGTAGTTAAAATCAGGGATGGTGATAAGATAGTGGAAAAGGACAGGCAGAAGGCCCCCGTTCTGAACAAATACTTCTGTTCAGTGTTCACCAAAGAACACAGTGACCCAATGCCTGACTGCAGCATTATTACACACGGCAGGGGAGTGCCAAAAATGAAAACACCAAGTATTATTACAGGCAGGGTCAGAGAGGTGCTTGAGCATTTAAAGATCAACAAATCTCTTGGTCCAGATGGAATACATCCAAGGCTAATTAAAGAGTTAGTGAGTAAGTTAGAAGACCCCTTAGAGGACCTGTTTAACCATTCTCTCCAGACAAGAGTTTTACCTAATGACTGGAAAAGAGCTGACGTGGTGCCTCTGCATAAGGGTGGCAGCAGGGAAGAGGCTGGTAACTACAGGCTGGTCAGTCTCACATCAGTGCTAGGAACACAGATTGAGGCCCTGATTAGACAAGGCCTAGTAGACTACTTGGATAAGCATGACCTACAGGACGACAAACAACATGGTTTCATTACAGGTAGGTCATGTCAGACAACCTGATTACTTTCTTGGATTGGGTATCTAGGGAAGTGGATAGTGGCCAGCCAATGGACTTCCTCTATTTTGACTTTAGCAAAGCCTTTGATTCAGTACCACACAAATGTTTGCTGAAGAAGCTAGAGGATCTGGGCATAGCAAGCTACATCATTAAGTGGGTGAGAAACTGGTTGGACAGAAGGAGGCAAAGGGTGTTAGTCAATGGGAAGATATCACAGGAGGGAGAAGTGATGAGTGGGGTCCTGTAGGGCTTGGTCTTATGCCCAATCTTGTTTAATGTGTTCATCAGGGACATAGGAGTAGGCATCCAGGACAAGACTGCACTGTTCGCAAGTGACACTAAATTGGGGGGAAGGGTAGACAGCGAAGAAGCAGTGAGAATCATACAAAATAATTTGAAAAGGTTAGAACAATGGTCTAGTATCTGGCAGCTGAAATTTAATTCCAAGAAATGTAAAGTGATGCATATTGGCAGGAATAACCCTAATCCAACCTATTGGCTAAACAGGGCCAAACTCAGTGACTCAAAAGAGGAAAGGGATCTAGGAGTTATTATTAGCAATGCCCTTAAACAAACCAGCCAATGCAATGCAGCATATAGTAGGGCCAACAAAATGCTGGGATGCATAGGGAGAGGATTTGACAGTAGGCACAGGAGGTGATACTTCCACTCTACAGATCAATGGTGAGACCCCTTTTAGAATGCTACATACAGTTTTGGAAACCATACCTTAAGAAGGATAGGGACAGGATAGAGACCATTCACAGAAGGGCAACCAAAATGATACAGGGGCTTCAGGGGCTGCTGTACGAGGGGCGACTTGAGGCGTTAAACAGGTACAGTGCTCACTTGAATCTAGGAGAGAAAGGGGGAATATGATAGAAACCTTTAAGTACGTGAGGGGTTTAAATTCAGTACCCTACGCTGAACTATTCACCAAGGCTCCCAACTCAAACATGAGGGAGCATGGATGGAAACAGGGGTTGGAGTTTCAGGAGGGCTCTTAGGAAGCACAATTTCTCAGAAAGGATTGTGGAGCCTGTGACAACCCATGTCTCCCTCTGGGCTGAAACAGCTTTTAGAGAAGTGTCTGTCCTCGGGTATTTGCTGCCACCAGCCAGACTTTCCTTCCGGCACCTCTTTCAAGTGTACAAACTTGAATAATTAAACGTTCACTTGCACAAGTTAAAGTCTGGTAGTGTGTCTCTCTGGTGGCGGATGCTACACAGAGTTTACCTCAGCCAGTGGAAACCAAATATTACCTTAGAAAAATGACATCACAGTCACAACTGTTGAGCAAATAAATAGCTTTTACTTAACAGAAAGTGCACTGAGCATTTGCAGGATATATATTTACAACACAAGAGAATAACACTCGTACAGGAAAAGTAAACAAATGTTTTTAAATAACAGCAAAAGAAGAAGGCTATTACTGAAATATGCTTTCACTAAACTTACCCTTCCCTGTCCTTACAAGAGACACTGGACCCTGTTCTGACTGCCAGCTCCCACAGACATAGCTACAAGGTAGGCTCCAAACTTATGTTTACCCTCCCAGCTTCCAAAGTACAAGAGAGCCTTCTCTGTCTTTCAGAAGGTTATATACTCTGTGGAGAATAGGTCATTCCTATTCTCCCTTTAAATGCACCAACCAACTAACATGTACTGTATGTATTTAATTGTCCCAATCACAGTGAACATCTATCAGTGACCAATTATATTCCCTTTTCACCTTAAGTTTATATTTGAATGATCCAATCCATTCAAACTACCCTGTGTCCATGTCTGCAGGTCTGTGTGTGTCTGGAGATGTCCACTTGAGATTTATGACCCAGTTCTTATCTAGCAGCTAGGAATTCCACAAGCTGGATGCTGCTGGACAGAGGATTTCAGCCTGACTGTATTTTTTCCAAACTGCTAAAAAAATAAGGCACCTACAGAATCCAAACCATTAACTCTTTCCTGCCCATTTCTGTCACAGAGCCATGAAACAAACTACCTGTGGAGGTGGTAGGAGCTAGGACCGTATCAGCATTCAAAAGGGGTTAGGATAAGGAGTATGCTAGAATCAAATCCACAAGAAAATCTACCAGCTAGAACACAGGATCACCTAGGATCTCGGGATCTCAAGGGCAGGCTTGATGGACCTTTGGTCTCCTTTAGCCATCACCTTTTTATGTTTCTGTGTTTCTTAACATTTTAAATATACCTTGCTCATCAGAGCTGGGGTACTCGTTGCTTCTCTCTATGAAACTCCTCTCAAGCTTCCCCATATTCATTTCTGTAAAGAGAGCAGATACCTTGCATCTTATGACTGGTGTGTAGGGAACTTGCTGAAAGAGAGGACCAAACCTTTCACCTTCCTCTCAGCATTCCCACTACTGAATGATGTTAGACTGACTAGCTTATAGTTTCCAGCCTCCACCCTGCAGCCACTTCTATGAAGGGAACTACATCTGCCCCCCTCCAGTCTTCTGGAACCATTCCTGTTGCCAGTGGTTTGTTGAATAGGGCTGTCAAAGGTGCAGCTGGTACCTCCCTAAGCTCTTTCAGCACCCTTAGATATACCCCTTCTGGCCCCATAGCCTTATCCACTTTTAGATATGCTTGCCCTCTCATGACTCTTTCCTCTGTAAATGGGCTTCTGTCTGTCTCCCTAACCCCA
Source organism: Neoceratodus forsteri (assembly GCA_016271365.2). Taxonomy (NCBI): domain Eukaryota; kingdom Metazoa; phylum Chordata; order Ceratodontiformes; family Ceratodontidae; genus Neoceratodus; species Neoceratodus forsteri. The sequence continues at coordinate 717,877,488 of CM057456.1, forward strand.
GTGTTCATGCTGTTTTTATGTGCTCTGTCCTCCTCTCCCTTCACTGTGAAGACTGAGCAGAAGGATTTGTTAAGGATATGTGCTTTTTCCTGATCCTCTTCTGCACAATCTCTCCCTGCCCTTCTTGTCTCCAGGGTAACACACCTCCTTTGCTCCTAGGTTTCCTTGCATTTCCTTTTCTCTGATACCCTCCCTCACATACAGAACAACCCCTCCACCCTTCCTCCCCTCCCTATCCTTCCTGAATTGAGTGTAGCCTGGAATGGCCATGTCCTAGTCATGCCTCCCTCTGCACCATGGCTCAGTAATGGCTAGAAGATGTAGGTCTACCTCTGGCACGATGGCCTCCAGGGCTGGAATTTTATTTCCAAGACTCCTTGCATTGGCACACATGGTTCTGTATACATTGCTCCCACTCTCCCTGCAAGTTCCCTTCCCCCCTTCCTGACTTTGTTGTCACTTGAAACTCACCTCTCGCCCCCTCCCCCTCACTACCCTTTGTGTAGCTTGCCTTCTCAGCACCTCCCTTTCCACCTCTTGTTGTCCCCCTTGTCCTCTACTATGCTTCTACTTCCTTTAACTTGTGCCCTGGGGGAGTTTTCTCCCCTCTGGCCCTCTCTTCCTGTTGCTTCAGTCTGTGTGGGGGTGGGGCAGTTCATGCCTCCCTTTGTATTACTGCCCCCCCAGCTAGCCTAAAGGGAATCCGTATGTTTCCTTATGAAATTATTGTGAAGGTTACTATGAGGATCCAGTATGTACACTGCTGGGTTATATTTAGAAACTGTTTTCAGTAAAACAGAAAAATACATTTAAAATTGTGTTGTGGAGGCATCCATTTTGTGGATAGGAAAGGTGTTGTGATGATGTCACTGCCTCACCAGCTCTAACAGTATGCAATTATGCAGATTAAAACAAACTGCTCCTACAGACAGGGATCCTGTTCTTTCATGAAGAGAAGCACTGGATTTTTTTCCTGCACTCTGCCAAATATAAAATTCTGTTTGTTCCTCAGTATATAATAGAATCCCTGACTGTACAGTCAAACTGTTCTCTCCTGCTGCAGTGCACACTGTTAACACTGGTGAGGCAGTGATATCACCACAACACTCTTCCTGTCCACAAAATGGATACCTTCACATCCCTATTTAAAAAGCATGTTTCTGTCTTACTGACAACATTTTCTAAATATAACGCAGCAGTTTACACACTGGAGCCTCATAGTAACCTTTACAATAATTTCATAAGGAAATGTGTGGATTCCCTTTAAAATGTTCATCAAAGTAACATCTAAACCTTCCATTGAGGACTATAGTACCTTCCCCAGATGGATGTAGGTCATCACCTTTGTATAGACCCATATCCTTCCAGGTTGGTCCTTTTTTGGTTTACTTTACAGTTACTTTTTATTAAGTTCCATTAACTTGTATGTATTTGCACAGTGTACACAGTTCCCACAAGGGAAACTTAATGGAGGGGATGGCTTAAAAGGAAACCCTGTGCTCTGCTGTCTTGGAGGCATAACATCTGATTGGACTTGTTTAACCTGTAACTTTGGTGGACATTTCGCTGCTATCAAGGGGGATTACAAAACACCCTGTTGTCTTTGTCAGTTGACTGTACTATCTTTCAGTTAGATCTGATTATATTTTGAAATTTCCCAAAAAATTGGAGTGAAGTTAGTTGTAAACAGTAAACTCCCACTTATGCCCTGTCTGTTGAAAAAGCTAGAGATTAAGGACTGTCTGTCTCTGGATGCTGCACTGGAGACAGCTTTACCAACTATCTGCCTTGGACATCCTCTTTCTACAAATCTGACAGCCATTACCTTAGTTTATTTTTCATAATCCTCTTGTCTGGAAAAACTTCTTTTGGCTCTGAAAAACTGCCCCAGATGAATATTTTCAACTGTATGCCTATTGTGAAAGCTGTTATCCCTCAGAATCATATTGTGTTCTGATGGTTTGCAATACAGTCTAGTGTGAAGCAGCTCATCTTGCACAAAAAGGTATGGATTTTTGACCACAGGTCACAGTAAATTTTAAATTATTTTTTACAAGTGTTCAAGTACTTGTGAAACTTGTCAACATCTTCTTTATTCCCTTTCCATAACAGAAACAAATCATCCATATATCTTTATATAAAATGATATTCTCAAAATATATAGCTGTGCTGCTGTCCATTTTGTATATACTCTTAAAATCATACATATACAAATTTGCATATGATGGAGCCATAGTAGACCCCATCACTGTACCACTCTGTTGCTGGTAAAAAAAAAACATTTTAAACTGGAAATGGTTTTGTTCAAGTACTAGACAGGCTACCGTGCCCCACCACGGTGGACCACTACAGGCACAGCCATGCTGACAGTCTACTACATGGTTGGGGACTGTCACCATTAGCTACATGGGTGTTCCACAGTATGCCCCCACCCATCAAACCTTTCAGTACACTGTTCTGTCATGGTAGGATACAGTGGCAGGGCTGGAGCATCCACACTCCATTATCTGTGATACCAGGTCCTGTACATGCTGTCTGCCAGACTTCATTGTGGTACCTGCCTATCAGGGTGCCCTACCCACCTGCCATAGCTAGTATGGCACCTATAAAAAAATTACTCACCTTAGTAATTGTGTTTCTTCCAATGGAGTCTTGCTGTATTCTGACCATCTGCAGTTAGCTCCAGCCTTTAAACTGCCCCAGAGAGTAGAGGGTTAATTTTCTATGCAGTGCATAGAACGTTGAGCCCGAGCTCGATTGAGGTCTCTGTCTGCAGCACTTTGAAACCCAACCATCAGATTCTTATGAGCAAACACTCACTGACTAACTATGTGGAAATTGTAAAAAATTTTTTAACTAGCTAACTGGCAACAAAAAGTTTTGGATTCCTAAAGGAAGACTCAAGTCAGGAAACCCAAAACCAAAACCTATCCAAAATAAAGATTATAATACAAGCACCCAGGTAAAATGGAGGGTGTGCTGAAGACACCCCTGGGGTGCAACACTGCACCTGCCCACCCACTTCCCCAAAACAGGTTCTGAGAGGGGAGGCAGGGAAGGAGGTCAGAATATAGCAAGACTCCATTAGAAGAAACACAATTACTAAGGTGAGTAACTTTTTCTTCAAACAACATGAAGTCTTGCTGTATTCTGACAATCTGCAGACTAGCAAGCAGTATCTCCATGGAGGAGGGGCAGAACCTACTTTGGGAATAGGCTCTGTAGTACAGCTGTGCCAAACTGAGCATCACTCCTAGCCTGGATATCCAGAGAGTAATGCTTGGTAAAGGTATGGACTGTTTTCCAGGTGGGTGCTTGACAAATTTCTAACAGAGGGATATCCCTGGCAGCAGCCAGGGAAGCAGCTGTACCTCTTGAGGAATGAGCCCTCAGGCCTGAGGGGGAATTTTTCCCAGTTTCTCATAGCAGAATTGTATACAAGAAACAATCCACCTGGCAATAGTTCTCTTGGTGGCAGGTTTGCCCTTTCCCACTTCCCCATAAGTGAGGAACAACTGGAAGGAATCAAACCTGTGACCCTTGATACGCTCTATGTAGTAGCTAAGGGCTCTTTTAACATCTAAACTGTGTAGCCTCCTCTCCCCTGAGGAAGACTGATCAGTGAAGAAAACAGGGAGAGACATGGACTGATTCAAATGGAAGTCTAAAACCATTTTGGGCAAGAACCTCCTATTGGTTCTAAGGACCACTTTATCTCTATGGAAGGAGATAAAATCAGGTTCCACTGACAGGGCTTGCAATTCACTGATACATCTAGCAGAGGTAATGGCTACCAAAAACACAGCTTTCCAAGTCAAGTACTTAAGCTCTGCTGAGGACATAGACTCAAATGGGGGTTGCATAAGTTTAGCAATGCAAACATTTAAGTCACAGGTAGGGGCAGGATCCCTAAAGGGAGGATTGATATGAAGTAATCCCTTGAAAAATTTACAGAATACAGGGTGAGATGACAGTGAGGAAGGCTTTCCCACTGACTGAAAAGCAGAAACAGCTGACAAGTGTACCTTGAGTGTAGCTGGTCTGAGGCCTAGACCATTAAGATGGACCATATAATCCAGAACTGTAGGCAATTCAGCAGTGTCTGATGTATATGCTTCTTGGAACACCAAATGCTGAATCTTTTCCATTTGGAGTCATAAGTCTTTCTGGTGGCAGGCTTTCGAAAGGCTTTGAGAATATCCAGAACCCCTAGGGACAGATGCAAATCTGCATACTCTAACTCTTCAAGAGCCATGCCTTGAGATTGAGGGACCAAAGATTGGGGTACCAAATCCTCCCCTGAGAGGAGGTTAATAGGTTGTAATTCCTGGGAAGAGACAGGGCAAGATGGACTACTAGGGACAGTAATAGGGGGTACCAGGGCTGCCTGGCCCAATCTGGAGCAATCTGAATCACTTTGCAGGGTTGTGGCCTCACTTTGACCAGAACCTTGAACAGTAGAGGAAAGGGAGGGAAGGCATAGAGAAATTTCCCTTCCCAGTTCAACATCAGAGCATCCAGAGGGACTGAGCCCAAGACTGGGGGTCTGCAACAAAACAGAGGAAGTTGGTGATTGTCTGGGGCTACAAGGAGATCTATCTCTGGAGTGCCCCACCTTGAGAAAATCACTTTTAACACCAGAGGGTCCAGGGACCATTCGTGATGGCCCTGGGAGATCCTGCTCAGTGCATCTGCTAGCACATTGTCCTTCCCTGGAAGGTGGAATGCTATCAGAGAGGTCTGCAGAGAATAAGCCAGGGACCACAATTTCATGGCTTCCATGCACAAGGCCATGGACCGAGAGCCTCCCTGCTTGTTGATGTACCATATGGTGGTGGTGTTGTCTGTTCTGACCTGAACCACCTTGTTCTGCACTGACTGAGAGAAAGCTTGCAGGGCCAGAAAAACTGCCCTGAGTTCCAGGAGATTGATATGAAGAAGGGATTCCTGAGGGGACCACAGTCCCTGGGCTGTGAGAGCACGCAGATGGGCTCCCCACCCCAAAAGGGAAGCATCCATGGTAAGGACCACCGAATGAGACTGAGTAACAAATGGGACCTCTTACTTTAAATTGTCCTGATCCTGCCACCATTGAAGAGCTTGGATTAGTGTCTGAGTCACTGGAATCAGTTTGGTAAGAGGGTCCTTCCTTTGGGACCAAAAGGCCCTCAGATGGAACTGAATGTCCCTCATCTGGAATCTTGCCCCTTGGACCACTGCTATAGAAGCTGCCATGTGGCCCAAGAGCTGAAGGAAATGTCTTGCTGGTCGGACACCTGAAGGCTGAAGGAAGAAGCCAGTTCTATAAGAACTCTTGCCCTTTCCAGGGGGAAGAAAGGCTCTTGCTTTGACAGTATCTAGCTCTGCCCCATAAAGGTAAGATGCTGCACCGGTTCGAGAACTGACTTGGGGAGGTTGAGAAGAAATCCCAGGGAAGTGAGCACTTGCTGGGTCACTTGTAGGTCTGACTTGACTTGGTCTGGAGACTGACCCACTAGGAGCCAGTCGTCCAGATATGGAAAAATGGAAATCTTTTGCCTTCTTAAAAAGGCAACTACTACTGCCAGGCACTTTGTGAAAACTCTTGGGGCTGATGATAGGCCAAAGGGCATTGCTTTGAACTGATAATGGCCCGAGGGCAACTTGAACCTGAGGTACTTTCTGTGGGAGCACCTGATAGGGATAGGAGGGAGGCTAGCCAGTCCCCTGGCCTCAGAGAGGGAAGAAGTATTCCCAGAGTCACCATCTTGAACCTTGGTTTTAAAAGATGTTTGTTCAGGTATCTTAGATCTAGGATGGGTCATCACGCCCCTGTCTTTTTTGGGGTAAGGAAGTACCTGAACTACAGACCTTTGCCCCAGTGTAGGGTAGGAACTTTCTCTATGGCTCTTAAGGCCAGAAGAGATGAAACCTCTGCCTCTAGGGCAAGGGTTTCGGAGAGACCTGCAGGTGGAAAAGATCTGGCTCTCATCTTCGGAAATTTTATGAAGCTGAGAACCAGTCCCTGGCTTACTACTTCCAGGACCCACTTGTCTGAAGTAACAGACATCCAGTCCTGGACAAAGTAAGCCAGCCTGCCCCCTACAGGGATAGGAGAGTCGACCCGGGCAGACCCATCAGGGTGTCTGCTTGGCAGGAGCCTTAGACTGAGGAGTGGATGTAGTCCTGCTCATCCCCCTTCTGCCACTCCCTCTGAAGAACCCCCTCTGTGAAAAGGGAGAAGAGGCCTGTGCTTGGTAGAAAGGCCTATGAAAAGGCCTGTCCCTGCCCCTAGATTGCTGCCTTTGAGGAGTTGCCTACCTCTCCTTGGCCTGAGCACTCCTATAAGTGGTCCTGTACTCATCCATTTTCTTCATGTAATTCTCTGTCTGCTCCCCAAACAGAGAATTACCCACCACAGGGGAAATCCATGGTCTTAGCCTGGGTGTCCTGTGAGAGGCTAGTACATCTGAGCTAAGCCATCCTCCGAAGAGCCACAGATGTAGCCATGACTCTTGATGACACATCATTGGAGTCCACAGCAGCATGAAACTGTACCTTTGATGCCTCAATTCCATTAGCAGCCACCTCCTCCAGCTCCTTGGCCAGCTGGGGGGAGGCCTGCTTAGCCAGTGCCAGTACAGTGTCCCACCTGTACTTCTGGTACCTGGCTGTATAGGCCATATAGTTAGCCTGCCTGAGTCCCAAGGAGGATGCCATGTACTGTTTCTTTGCCATGGCATCCATCTTCCTGAAGTCTTTGTCTGGGGGGTGTGAAGCCAAGGGAATATTTGCCTTGTCACAGGCTGCAGCCTGCACTACCCCAACATGGCTGCATTGCTGGTAGAAAAACTCTGTATCTGAGCCTGAAAAAGTCTACCTCTTGTCCATCTTCTGTCAACAGGAGGTACAGAATTAGATTTTAGAATTTTTTGTGTCTGCTTCCCAAAGGACTTATGAAGAGGAATAGACAGTCTCCTGGACTTTGGGATGTCCATCATTTCAACAAAATCAGGCTCCTCCTGATCCTCCACAGCCTTCTCCATAGGAAGCTGGAGGGTTTCAGCCACTTTTCTGTAAAACAGATAGTGGGGAAGGGACTCAGAGAGCCTAGGAGGGGAAACACCAGAAGGTCTGTCTGGGGAGATGGCCGGTTCCACAGGCACATCCAGACTTTCACCATCATCTTCAAAATCCCCCTCCTCTTCAAACTCCGGTTTATAAAGTCTTCAGGGGTATAATCTTGAACCGTGGGAACCGACCAAACCGAACCCATGCCAAAAGGCGCCGGATCGGTCGAAACTGGATGAAATGATTCAACAATCTGAATCGCTCTGGCTATTTCTTCGGCGGTTGGAACATGAACCTCTGGATCTGAACCGGTCAATTTCTCTTTGCATTTTCTTTTTGTAGGCACGGATCCCTCAGGATTGGCTCTCCTCTTGCCCAAAGAAGTATTGCCCTGGTCAGAGGGCACTCCTTCTGGTTCGGTCAGAACCAAACCGGGCTGGCCATCCGGGTCGGCGGACTTCTCGGAGTCCTTTTCCCTAAGTCTACCTAATCTTTTTTCCAGGGTAGACTTAGGAAAGTTTTTACATATTTGGCAGTCTGTATCGAGGTGGTCAAACTCTAGACAATAAACACAAGTGGTGTGGAGATTGGCCTTAGCAAAGACCTCCCCACACTCACTGCAGTGTTGAAACCCAGTGGGCCCAGTTTTTTTCTTGGGTTTCTCAGACATGGTCAACCTAACCAAACTTACCGTTTTTTCGGCAACTGCCAGGTAAGACTCCCTTATCGGTTTCTAACCGTGATACGGGTATTGGAAAAAACGTTGAAACATGTTTTTTTTTTTTTTAAACTGATAAGGACCGGTAACCACACACTAAGGAAAAAACACAAGAGTTCAAATATGTTGGTTCGGTTCAGCCAAACCAGTCGAGAATACAAGTTTTACAACTTCCACAAATAACAGAGAAACTATCTAAAGTACTCACGGTACCGCAGACAGAGCCTGAACCGACAATGCGGAAATAAATTCAGAATGAAACTGACAACTTTAACTGACTTTGAACCGAGCAGAAAGAGAAATCTCTGGAATGACTGTTCAGTGAAGCGGAGTAAAGAATCTGACGGTTGGGTTTCAAAGTGCTGCAGACAGAGACCTCAACCAAGCTCGAGCTCAACATTCTATGCACTGCACAGAAAATTAACCCTCTACTCTCCGGGGCAGTTTAAAGGCTGGAGCTAATTGCAGATGGTCAGAATACAGCAAGACTTCATGTTGTTTGAAAGCAACAGTATGCCATCACACAGGGAGGTGTGCATCAGGGCAGGTGGCATTGCCTGGGGTACATCCCTGTCCATCAACAGCACCTCATACCATGTAGACATGACTTGTCACCGCATGTCAGGGACTGTGCATGATGTGGGGCATCTGGCAGGGCTGGTGGCATCAGGGGGTCTGGGACACTCACTGTCAGTGCCTGCATACCTTGGCTTACCTTGACTGCAGGTCTGTGGAACTGTTCAGGGAACGTCTGCCCTGGTGCCACTGCTGTACCCTTCCACACCCTGCTGTGCCAATGCCGCCCACTACAGTACCCCCCAGACGATCTTTCTTGTTCCACCACCTTGCAGGCTCCCAATCCCAGCATGCCATACTCCCAACCTGCAGCACAAGGGCTCTTAGACCAGCTCATGGCTGGTCTAATGAGAGCCAGACTTGCGGCCAAGGTGGAGCTTTCAAAATCCCAAATGAGGGTATGCTGCAGCCCCGCCATGGTGCAAGCCCCCTTCCAGCTAGACGCACCACCACTTTTGGTGCAAGTGTGGTGCAAGGTAGGCTTGGCACACAGCCTCCCATTTTCAACACAGCTAACGTTCAAGAATTGGGAGTGCTGGAACTTTTGATACAAGGTGCCACTTGTGTCAATTCCCTTTGATGCAGGCACCTTGCGTCATATACAAGGATTTGAAAATCAAGCCCCAAGACTCTAAATTTAAGAACACATGAGCCCATTGGGTTATTTACAGTATGTCTTTGTAGGCAGACTTTGTCCAATAAGGTCTTGAAACAGTTTATTCCAGACTGCACAGATTAGAGCAAACAATCTTTTCAGATGGTGGAGGGGAGCTTAGTATGGGGGCCCACATTTGTCCTAATTTCTTTTAAAGCAATGAGCACTTGCCCACCCTCGCTTCTTGCTGTGGTCTCTGGGAATCACTGATTGTTGTTTAACCTGCCTCTCTCACCAGGATTGCTATCATAACATAAAAGAAACACAGTGCTTATGTGTAACTTGTACAGTTTCATGCTGTTTTGTAAGACATGCAGAAATGACGGAATGTAAAGGATGGGAACTGAGATGCAGAACTACAGAGGTAATAAATTATGATGCTCATGCTGGCCTGAAGGGCAAGAAAATGTATGATATCAGGATGCTGCTCTTTTGTCTCCATCAACCATTCAGAGATTGAACCTGTGTGGCTATGTGGAGGTAGCATGCTCACCTCTGAGACCGCAAGACTAGAAGATCGTGGGTGTACCGCTCAACTGCTATGCATTTCATATAGCGCTATGAATTTTACACTCAGATTTTCCCTTGCTCCATGAAGGTTTATTGATGTTCCTAATATTATAAGTGTTACTTCTGGACACACAAACATTAAAATATTAAACTAATGCAACAGAAACATTCATTAACACTAAAAATATGGGGCCCGGTATTCTTAGACCAAGGTCCCTAGAATTCTGTGGCTACAGAGTTTTGTACATAACTTGCAACCTACTGCAGAATCTCTGCACTGCCGTAGAATTCACTGTTCTTGATGATTCGTTATTAATATTTACAGTTTTTCCATAGCGCCTGGTTTCCTTCCCCACCTTTTATATCCAGAGTCCTTCTATGCTCAGTATGGGATGTTTAAATTAGTTTCTTAAACCCACAGCACTTACCATGTACCTTAGGCTCTACTAACTGCAATATGCTGTCCCTCTATATGAGATAGCTTACAACTGTAAATAGTCAGTCCAATTGCTGTTATTTCTTGTATTTTTTGTCTCTGTACTTGTGCACCCATACTCTGTATCTACCTTTCTGTGTTGTACTCCTGTCAAGACGTGGAACCTTTGAAAAAGAGCATTTTGCTCAAAGGTTATGTCTGAATGATGAAATAAAGAAATAAATAAATTATCAAAGCCATCACATCGTACTTTAGCTAATGACAGGGCTGCATTCTGCCACAGAAATGAATAGTCATTTATCTACCATTACTCCAGCTCCCTGAGGAAGTGGCACAGCACACCAGGTACTGGGATATTTGCTCAACTTGTACTGTAGCCTGCTAAAATATTCAGTCTTGAGTTATTACACTGGGGCCAGCTTAAACAGATACTCGACAAAAGCATAGACCTGTTAATTGAATACCTTACTTGTACAGATTTATTTGTGCCTTTAAGGTATAGGGAAGCCCTCTAAAAAATAATAACTGATAAAATGAATTAACCTGTCTTTTTTAAAAATAAATTAAAAATTATGCACAGAAAGGTGAAATATAATGATATGCAGACCTGCTGAAAGAACAGACCTATTAAATGAATAATTGCGCTGTACAGCTTTTTGCCAGGGTTATTGATTACATGTTATCATGGGTTGATCAAATTACCTAAAAGTTATGTAGAAACATTGTTTGCAGGGCCAGCCATTGGGACAGTGGGTAGCAGGTTGTGTTCCTGTGAGAGCGGCTCATGTTTGGGGACAAGCTCGAGGAGCTGGTTGGGCAGTATGAGGATGGGGAGTCAGCACTGTCCCATGCCATCAATCTAATCCTGGGAAGGTATGGTGCAGTGTTCTGTCACACTGGTGACACCTTGTCATGGGCCAGGAAGTCTTCCCTCACAAGGGGTTCATGTGCGTGCCATGGCCTGTTGTGGTGACATAGTGGGTCAGGAGAAGTAGGTTGGCCTAAAAAATGAGTTTTGAAATATCTCCACTATTCTGTTTATTCCATTTCTGTAGGGACCTGTGTGAATGAGGATATAATTTCACAGTCACAAAAAGGGAAATTTATTTTAAAAAAACTATGTTACAGATGGCATAAAAATATGTAAGTGATATGCAGTGGGGACCTGATGACTAGCATAAACAGCATAAGTATAGATAAGTCATTTATCACATAAGGTCCCCTCTGCAAATCTCATTTATACTATAGGATAGGACCTTAAGTGATCATTTTTGTTTTTTAGCTTTATTAAAAAAGTATTTCTAAATGTCTGTGGATTTATTTTTTTAACTAGTCATACTATGCATTTCCCCAATCCTATGTGCCATAGCATAGACCATGGACATGGCATCAGGATGACAAGCTGATGCTGAGACGTGGCAGTTCATTGGTGCCACATAACTTCTGCAGACATTACAAACCACTGCCGTACAAGTTCTGCAGCAACAGGTAGTCCTGCTGCAGAACTTAGCCCCTAAGTGCCACAGAAAAACTTGGGCTTTGTTTTAGACATATTCAGTGCTGTTTTTAGAAGGATTTCTCGCATTCTTTTTTTTTCCATTATCTGTTTTATGCTCCTTCTCCCCGGCTTCCCCTTTCAGCCAACCCCCACCCCCGCCCATCACCCAGCTTCCCCAAGACATATCTTCCTGCAGTCATCCTCTGCCTCAGGACTGTAGGGATGCCCGGTCACTGGTGCAGGGCCTCGGAGGGGTCAGTTGTCATCCTGCAGCTGTCTTTTTTCCACCAAGTTTTTTGCCCCGGGCCCCCATGGATGTGCAATGGGTGCGATGAACAAGCTCCACCTCCATGAAGACACGCCAGGCATCCGGAATATGGGTTCCCTTCCCTACTTGTGGCATTGCATGCACTGTCTCCCAGCCACCACTAGGTGAGAGCCCAATGGCAAGCCATCCAAACACCCCCAAGGGAGGAGAGCAGTCCTACAGATGCTCACTCCTCCCTCTCCTGGCCAGCCCCCCAAACAACCTGAGTCCACTCCTGAACTTGGGTTGCTGCCATAGCAGGAAGTAAGATGCATGGCTTCTCAGCCCTCTGCACCACTGGACCAGCTTGATTTCTCCCATTCTGTGCCAATGGCAAAAGCTTTTGAAAATTCAGACCATTATTCTTTAAACTAAGGAAGTGCTACTCATTCTGGCCTTTGGTATGAATTTCAAAAAGGCCAGTGCTATGCATTATAATGCTAAGAGGTTGAGAGATTTGATCATGGGTTATAGTCCCATACCAGGTAGTTGGGGTAATGCCCATAACTGACACTGTGGTGCAGTACGACGGAGGGTGCTGCACTGGTGAGGTGCTGTCCATCGGATAATACGTTAAACCAAGTTCTCTTCTGTCCATATCTGGTCACTGTCCACTCCAGGTGGATGTAAAAGATCCCATGGCACCTATTGAAGAAGAGTAGGGAGTCCCCCCCCCCCGTGTCATGGCCAACACTCCCCCTGTCATTAAAACAGGTTATCACAACCCACCCCCTTGGATGCACCAGGAAAGAAGCTGTCATAGCTTAGTATGCCTTTGCTGGTAAAAAAAAAGTTACAAATAAAAAATAAATGTATTCATATCAATGTATTGTCTGCAAAACTTATTATAATATATATATATAATAAACCCCTTATAGTCACTCAGAAGAGCAGGGGAGAATCTGTTGGCCCTTCCATGTGGTCATTTAAAGTCTTTAGGGGTCAGGGCCTTCTCTGTGACAGACCCACATATGTGGAATACTTAACCAAACCGATTATGTCAGATCTCAGCTGTTGAAGTTTTTAAAGGGGCTTTGAAGACATATCTCTACTCCCTGGGAATTTTAGGGTTGTTTCTAATATATTATTCTGATTATTTTATATAGGGTAGGAGCATTGTTTTGCTCCAATCTATGTATTTCACTGATGTTTTAAATGTGTAAATGTTTTGATCTTAATGTATGTAAAGCGCTTTGCGACTTATGGATGAAGTGTTATATTAAATACAATCTTCAAGCTTGGCTTGCTTGACAATTTGCTACTAAAAAATGCAAATATAAAAAAAGAGATACATCTGCTCCTTATTGCTACTGTCTTGAACAGTGGCATGTGCTTCACCATCCTCTGGGGTGCTCCATGGTCTCTACACACAGCCTCCAGGTTGCCCTTCCTTCATGATGCTCATGATGGTTCTTCACGTAGGGAACCTGCCACAAACCCAAATGAAATTGGGAGGCATCTCTTGTAGAAATATCCCAGGGATTCCTGCACTGTGCCAGTGATACCACTATACTTTCCACACTATTGGCCAACTCCAGATTTTCCTAGAAGTTCCAAGTAAGTCAGGTACACACCAAGTGCCCAAGGCCCTCCCAGTCAATTTCCAGAGCCTTATCAATGTTCCTTCATCTGTCCACCATGCAGTGGGAGTCTTGGACCTTATGCCTCTCTCAGACATTGATTAAGCATTGCACGCTTCATTTTGGAGTGAGCAACGGGATCACCTGTGCCTCTGGCCCAAATTCTGCAGCAAGACACCTAGTGGAATACAACCTATTCCCACCCCTGTAGACATCCAGGATCCTAGTACCCAACACCCTGCTGGTGATGCCTGCAGCTTCCCTCTGTGAACACCCATGCCCTGTGTGACCTGGCTGCCCCCTTACTGATGCCCAGGGCAATGACCCCATGAGGGCACCTAGGACACGACATCTTCTCCCTACTCACTCAGTGACAGCACTCCCAAGAACACTTTAGCATCACAAAGGCACCCTATCTACACACTACCTAAGCTCCTCCCACACCAGCTTTCCCACAAGGAGGTGGGGGGACACAGCCCTTCTACAGGCCACTTCCAGTAACAACCTCCTTACCTACCACAAATAGGGGGTTGTCACATATAGTTACCCTAGTCATGAATTACACAGGTATAGAAGGAATCTATATCCATGATTAACTTTGCTCCCGTACTATGCAGTTCTACAAGGAATAATTTTGCTCCCATACTATGCAGTTGTACCAGGACACATATCTATGGTTAACTTTGTTCCTGAACTATACAGGTATACAAGGACACTATAGCTATTGCTAACCTTGTTCATGTGTTATGCAGGTACATATGGACACTATGTCCATGGTTAACCTTGTTCATAAACTATGTAGGTATACCAGGACACCATACATCTGGTAAACCTTATTCACTGCAGCCTTTGACATGTGAGCAATAAGACATTACAGGGTGTGGGGTTTTGGTGGATACCTGCATGCTCAATGGTGTGATAAGGCCTGACACCACAGGTGGAAGGCCTTGCAGCCCGTGGAAGTGTGGGTATCCACCAACACCCCATACCATGAAGGATCTTATTACACTTAGAAAATGGGTTGGACAAGTAAAAAAAAAAAAACTCTAAAAGATAAGAAAAGTCACAAAAAATACAACAAAAAATGCTTATAAAATATCAAAAAGTCCCTTCACAGACAGTTTCTACGTGTCATTCGTCTTTCTACATATGCAGTAGAAGATGTGTTTGTTTGTTTATCATGGAACATGAGAATTCAACATTCTACAGTGTTCCTCTAACAGAATGATCACTTCCACCCAGAAGCATGGAATGTTAATACGGAATGCATGAATTCAAAATTCTGCAAAATTCCACTGGCATACACTCATACAGAGGTACACAGGCCTAATATGGAAATAGAGGCCCAATTTTATCCAGGACAGGGGTAGCAGCAGAGATAGCTCTGTCAAGCTAATTAGGCTATGAAGGGGATTTTCATAGTCATCAAAGAAACACCAGAAACTAACTCTAGCCAGAGCTGTGGTGAGCTGCCAAATGACCAAAGCTGCACGTATGCATAGAAAATTTTGAATGCCTGGGTGTAACTCTGACATTTTTTGAAGTTGTTTCACCAAATTTTCAACATGGCCTTTTTGGGACCCCATCTCATGAAGAGTGCCACTGTCGAACTTCCGGTTCTGGTCATGTCGTGGTGAAGATGGGTATCTGATGGCTCTCACCTAAAATTTAAAAAAAGAGCGCATTTACCTTCCAAAAGTCACACAAAACAACGAACAATCGTCGCGCTCTGCATCCAGTCTAAGAAATGGCCAAACAATCTCGAAACAGATTCCAGCCTATAGCCAAAACTACAGATGTTAATAACCCACTATCCAACGAGTTAGAGGCCCATCCTGGATCTTCAATGGGCTCAGAGAAGAAGACCCTTAAATCCAAGACCTACAAAAAACAGCAGGAACCGAACACCGAGACCATCCTTCGGGCGATCATGGATTTCTGAGGAGAGGTCCAGGAATCTTTTAAAGAAATAAGACACAAGATTACTCTCTTGCAAAACAGAGCTACTGAGGCTGACCAGCAGATCTCCCCTAAACACCTCTAGACTAGATGACCTTGAGGAAACCGTCCGATCCCTAGCAGCCGAACAGCTAGCCATATCGACACAGCAGGAAGATGCTGAAAATAGGAGCAGAAAGAGGAACATCCGCATCTTTGGACTCCCAGAAGGCGAGGAGAGCAACGACCCTCGAGCTTTTGCTATTTCCTCTGGTTGTCCCTAGCCCTAGATCCAGACTTACAACTAGATGTGGAGCGGGTCCATCATGCACTTGGGCCAAAACCAACGCGCCCTGAAGCCAGACTGCGATCCTTCTTAGTTCGTCTGTTAAGCTACCAGACCAAGGAATCCCTCCTTAGCAGGGCCTGACAAAAAGGAGAAAATTATGTGGAGCCAATCTAGACTACTTTTTGATAATGATTACACCCCTTATACACAGAGGCAGTGTAGAGATTACAGCCCGCTCTTTTCTGTACTGCGCTCCCAGAGAATTCACTTTAAAACTCCTTACCCAGCCAAGTTGATTGTCCATCTGACCTCTGGGCAGCAGACCTATTCGACGAGTTCCAAAGTGGCTGCAGACCTTCTTGCAAAAGGCATCATAATGGAAAAGATGGTGGAAGCAGTAAAGCAATGCCAGAAGCAGGGGGCCCAACAGACATGTGCAAATGCTCCCAAGGCAACACTACCGATCCCTGAACTACTAGAACGCCTGCAGAAATTCTGCAATCCCTCCCTGCCTACCTAAGATGTCCTGAGGCACAGTCTTACCATTCTGTGGTGAGTTGAGAGTGGTGATTCATTTTCTCCATTGTGGTCTTGGGGGGCAGGGTTGCCGGTGGGGGAGCTCTGGTTCGAGTGGAGCGAGCGCTTCTCCTCTTAGTCCAGGCAACAAAATCACTTTCATACTTTTCATTTGGCCTTGGGTTGCCATTTGGACTTTTATGATCTCCCTGATGGTGGGGATTTTTCCTTACTAGGGGGTATCGTTTTGAAGCACATGGTCTCCTCCATCTAGTTTTGTTCTGGCCCTTCACCTCCGTGCCTTCCTCCTTCCTTCCAGGGCTCCTCGGATGACAGATCTGATCCGCCATCACCAGGATTCCGTCTTCCCTAATATTGGGTGGTCTCGGATCCCCCTCTGTGTAGGTCAGTCCACAATCCCTATAAAAATCAGGCAATATACTCCCAAAGCCCTTCCCTCATTCTTGGTCATCACCCGGTCTAGATTATCATTCTGAATTAATATGGCCTAGGCAATGCAGTCATCTTGCAATTACAAAGTGGCTCTTTTCACCACCCTCCCGACTGCACAGGGAAAATAAAAACCACAATGTGCTTCGGTGTTGGGAGCAAACAGGAAGGGCAGAGCAATAGAAGCTGTCTGGATGTAAGGGCAGCCGAATGAACAAAAAAGTTTGTCCTTTCTTCACTGACCTGGTTGCACTTGAAAATGATCCCCAACTCAGTGAGTATCACACCATTATTTAATAAAGCCTAACTCCTGCCTAGGCCATGCCTTTGATATGGTGCAAAGTGAAACAAAATTTCAATCCCATGCGGCGCCGCTTTTAACCGCTAGATGGTGCCAGAATTCCACAGACAGAGCAACTCGCAAATGGAACAGAAAAGACAAGATCTGAGGTTAGAAGATCCATGAACGAGAAGGGAGCTGCTTAACCAATAACTGGCTGTCTTCCCCCTTAACAACCTGAAGATTCCTATCAGACATGGTACTCTATTATGAATAATATTGGAGACTGCACATTCTGGCTATAATCCTTGTAGTGAGATAGTGCTGAACAATTTACTTCATGTCAGGGGATTGACAAATGACAATTATTGCAATTATTTGTGTGCCTCCATTACTACTAAAGTAGGAATGTAATACATGAGGGTAATGGCTCCTAAATCAATTGAAGTCATGTGGGTGGCTCCTGGGTCAGGTTGTAGTGGGGGGTCGCTGCCCTAGGGCAAGTTCCCTGGTCCATTCGCCAGGGATGGTCAGGTTTGGTCGGGGGGGTCATGGAGGGGGCAATGATAGAATATACTTGTGAGATGTCTTTTACTTAGACCTCACGTAAACCAAGGTTGTTACCTTTAAGGTATTCTGACCTGAAGGAACGGTATTAACCTTCCTCTATATGGGTTTCCCCAGGCTCCTTCTCCAGCCTTTCCTCTTGTCCTTTCTCCCTGGATCCTATGGCTCATTTTAACTTAAGGGGGGTCTGGTCAATTTGGGAGATGTGTTGTTTTTTCTCTCTCCCTCTCTGCCTCTGGGGTTTTGGGACAGAGGAGGAAGAAAAGAGAAAAATAAATAGATGGTCGAGAGAGGGTCTCGTTCCCTGATAATTGGGCTACAGAGAGTGAAAACAATTACCCCAGGGTCACTCCCGGGTGACAGACCTTACTTTTCTGTCCAATAGTGTCCCTTTAGAAAGGCTTTCCCAACATTAGAACCATTGTGCCATAATGCCTAATACTGAGGCGGAGAACCCCCAGTAAGACAATTCATGGTATTCGCCACGGCTAAACTGGTTCCACCCCGGAGTGATTTAATAATCACTCCTCTAGGGGCTCTACTGCTGACCCTGAGTATATCTATGCTTGGGGTTAGCTCAAGAACCCCTCATTCCCCTCCTTTCCCTTGTGAATTCAGGACAGGATGAGTCAGGAGGAGCTCTACGAGAGCACATCCCAAATGGAGGTCAACTTGTATATAGTTAAGTTTTGTTGGGTGAGTATAGGTTTCACCCTTTATGGTTTTGAAATAAGTAATTTGGGTCAAGTTGTTGTTATCCAAACTTGGCAAAGGCAAATCGGGTGTACTGTCTGGGGTTTTGGTCAGAGGCCTGATACTCTAGGCTTTTACGATATGGTTTTTGCAATTGCCATTACAGTAATAGATTATGTGGGGGGGTGTTAAAAAACCACATATACAAAGAATCTGAGTTACTTAAACATCCTTTACTGCATCATTTCAGTAACAGTATTATGTTGATGACTTCACAGCTAAGAATATACTTGATGACTGGGGCAGCGTGGTCCGTGGGGCATCCCTGGTGTTCTTCCTGGAAAGAAAGAAAGAGTAAAATGAGTACTATTAATAAAGACAAAAAATGGGGGCATTAAATCCAGTAAAAATCTTATCCCATAACATTAATGGGTTACATGACCTGATAAAAAGAGTAAGGCTCATGCAACACCTAAATAAACCCCCCTGTGAATCGATACTTCTCCAGGAAACCCATCTCTCTGAATCCGAACACCTCAAGCTAAATTTGGGGGGGGAGCTATCAGGTGGTCACCTCATCGCATCCTAGGGGAAGAAAGAGGGGAGTAGCAATTCTAATTCCAAGAACTACACCCTTGGAGGTACACCAAATGCATTTATATGCATTTGGAGGTACACCAAATGCATACAGATGCTCAGGGTCGCTATGTGATTGTCTAAGGTTCACTATATGGCAAACTAGTCACATTGGCTCTAGTATATTTCCCTCCACAATCGAACTTTCCTATATATAGGGGCTTTATAACAACACTTCTTAGCCTTCTCCAGGGTCAACTTATTATAGGAGGGGACTTGAATCTGACCTTGGCCCCACATATGGATTGTTCCAACCCGCAAAAACACAGAAACAATGCAACTACCAAACAATTCAAAAACACCATAGACCATTTGAGTTTGGTTGACGTATGGAGAAGGATATACCCCTCTATCCCTGGTTTTACCTACTATTCCCCAAGATTTAAATCCCATTCCAGACTTAACTATATAATAACAACATGTGAACACTTATCCCTGGTACATGACATCAGTATTGGCCCTAAGATATTATTAGACCATCATCCCTCGATTCTCAAAATAGACATGGGTAGAGTGAGGAAGAATTCTCTTTGGAGACTCAACCCCTCAATCCTAACTGATAGGGAATTCCTAGAGATTCTCTCCACTAGAATCCCCCTCTTTTTCTCCGAAAATACAGACCCAGACATTCTGGAAGCAAAGCAGTGGGACGCGATGAAGGCCACCATCCGGGGGGAGATAATATCATACTCAACTAGAAAATACAAAGAAAGAGAACTTGAATACCCAAGATTATTGACCCAATTATTAAATTATCAAATGCTTTATCAGGAGGGTGATGCAGACCTTCAAATACTAATAAGAAATACAAAAGCTTCCTTGCAACGGATAATTGATAATAAGGTCCAACAGTCCCTATACTACCTTCGACAGGCAGTTCAAGAGGAGGGTCCTAAGGGTATTAAGAATTTGGCATGTAAATTAAGGGATCAGAAAAATTCATCTACCATTTTAAAACTCAGAAACCCATCCTCAGGGAAAACATATTACACTGACGAGCATATACAACAGGCCTTTATTGAGTACTATACCAAACTATACTCCCCCTCCTCCCTCGTTCCCATTGGTAGAATCAACACAATTTTTGAAATTGGCAAACCTCCCAACACTTTCCCCTCTTTAAATGAAAAACTTAGAGTCCCCTATCTCGGTCCTAGAAATTGAGGAGACTATCAAAAAACTCCATTCAGGACATTGTCCTGGACCAGATGGCTTTACTGCTGAATGGTACAAAAAATCATCCAAAGAACTGGTTCCAAAGCTACAGGTATTGTTCAATGATATTTCCCGGGGTGGTCTGTCTCCCCCAATTTCTAAAGCAAATAAGGATCCTTCAGATCCAGGATCCTATCGCCCTATCTCCATTCTTAATGTGGACTATAAAATCTATATGGCCGTATTGGCTTCCAGACTAGAATCCATTATTCCTCAAATCATACACTCAGCTCAATCTGGCTTTGTAAAAGACAGGAACACCTCTGATAATGTTCATAGGGCCTTGATCTTGCAAGAACATATACGTACTAGGCAAATTCCATCTGTGTTTATCAGCCTGGATGCTGAAAAGGCATTCGATCGAGTCTCATGTCCCTTTCTATGGGAAACCCTAAAAGCAATTCATTTTCCCCCTCAGTTTACCACTTGCTTAGTTAATTTATACAAGTCTCCACAGGCCTATGTTTGCACAAGTGGCTCCCTGTCCCCCCCTTTCCCCTAGGTAGGGGGACCCATCAGGGATGTCCCCTGTCTCCATACCTTTTTGCCCTATTTATCTAACCCTTGATGTCTGTCATACGCAACACCCATGGATTAGAGGGAATTCCGATTGGCCAACAAGAATACAAAATTAGTATGTTTGCTGACGATGTACTTTTGACCTTGTTATCTCCTTCCCAATCTATACCTGCTGTCTGGAAAATTTTAACCCTGTCTGAAAAAATAGCTGGATACAAGCGTAACGTAACTAAAACCGAAATACTTTCATTTAACTTTTCCCCTTCCTCTCAATTGAAAAAGGCCTTTCCATTTCAGTGGTTGTCTATGCAAATAAAATATTTAGGTCTCCAACTCCCATTTGACCCTGGAGTCCTGGAGACAGTCAGTTATGAACCCCTAACAGTACAAATTCAAACAGACTTGGACAAGTGGACCACGGCTTTTTTCCCATTTCACCAACGAATAGCAATAATTCACACAAACACTCTGCCCCGGATTCTATACCTACCACAGAACATCCCCTTTCTTCCTTCGAAATTCTACTTTAAATCCTGGAACAGAATGATACTAACCTTCTTGTGGGGTAAAATAATGACCTAGAATTAGGCTCTCCATCTTAAAACTGTCACTTTCCCAGGGAAGTCTAAATCTCCCAGATTTCAGTTTATATGCTCATGCTGCTTTTCTAAGAACACTACTACTGTGGCTCACCGAGTCTTATAGTTCCCCTTGGAAAACAACAGAATTTCATCTAAATGACCTCTTTGACGTCAAAAGAATTTTGTTTTCCGTGGATAAGAGATCGGTTGCCCCTTGAGCTTTTACAGAGATTACATCCCAGACATATAAGCTTTGTAAGGATACTAAAAAATCTGGCCCACTGCTTAAAGTATTTGAATACTGTAAATTACTATCACAGGACAAATTGTTTACTCCCATTTATATGGATCACACCTTTTCTCTGTGGAAGGCGATTGGTCTTTCACACCTCTTTCAATTCCTCTCCCCCAAAGGCATTATTCCTTTTGATAAACTTCAGTCCCAATATCCACTCGGCAACTCTGATAGGTTCCGCTACTTTCAAATACGTAACCATATACTCCGTAATAGGGTAATTTAGCCCACCATACCATCTCCAACTCCAAACCTATTAAAACTCTTTGTAGAGGCAATTAAAGACAACTTGGGATCACATATCATAGGGGTAATCTATAAAGAACTGAGAAGTGAGTTCCCGGACTCCACAGCTTCTATCTTGAGGTGGTGGAACAGAGATTTGGATCTGGAGATTGCCTTTGAAGACTGGTCTCGATCCTCTCTGCTTGAGTTGAAATCAGTTGTCTCTCCCCACTGGAGGGAATTCACATGGAAATGCCTTTCCCGCTTTTTTCCAGGCCCCAGCGGTCCTTCTTAAATACCTCCCTGAGGTGTATGGGAGGTGCTGGAGGGGCTGTGGCTGCCTGACTGCAACTTTGGGTCATGTATTCTGGCTATGCCCCAGGCTAATGCCATTCTGGCCTTCATTTCAAAATGAGCTTTCAACATTATTTTCAGAACCCATGGCGCTTACAGCAGAACAATTCTTAATGGGAACTTACCCGGACCATGCCCCCCAGTGGGGATGAACCATACTACCAATCTGTTTTATTGCAGCTAAGAAAGCAATTACTAGACAATGGATGTCGACCCAAATTCCTACAATTCAAGATTAGAAGGGTATAATGTCAGAGATATACAAAACAGAAATGTTTAATGCTGAGTTACAGGGCCGTACCGCACCCCTCGCTTTGAAATGGCAGATCTGGATAAACTACAGTTCTTTAACAGCCCCAACCAATTGCCCATGATATCAATTAATGGTCAAGAAGAACACTTACCTCTTGGGATGTTGAAGGCTTTTCTTATAATTCTGGGTGATACAAAAACTTTGTGAGAGTCCAGGTATTAAACCTGGACTTCCATAACAAGCGAAAGATCATCAGGGTGTCAGACCCAGGCCAGCTCAGTTTACAAAGCGAGGGTATAATACAATGTCATCAACAACTGTATTTATTATAAAATTGATTTCGATGCTGACTTGAACTCAAATCTGTAATATATCTTTTGTACCTTCAAAATACTGCATTCTATGTATATGTGTGGTAAAATTCTCTAATAAAAATAAATTAAAAAAAAAAGAGTGCCACTGTCATTTGTGTCAGTGTCAGTGGCTCAGTAGGTAGCACACTCGCCTCTGAGGCCGGGAGATCAGAGGGCTGTGGGTTCAGTTCCTACATCTGGCACTTGGGTTAATATCCCAGTACTGACACTGTAGTGCAGCATGAGAGGGGTGCTGCACTTCTGAGGTGCCGTCCTTCGGATGAGACATTAAACCGAGGTCCCAGGTCCCATCTGCCTGGATTAGTGGTAGTTCAGGAGGATGCTAAAGATCCCATGGCACTTATCGAAAAGAGAAGGGGAATTTCCCTGGTGTCCTGGCCAAATTTCCCTCATTCACTAAAAATACCACCAACAGCTTAATCTGGTTCAATCTGGTTCAAGGTCGGTTGGCATTCATCTGTATCCCCTTCCCTGGGTCATGCCTGAAAATAGGCAGGATTTGTCTAGTGCACTTACCCGGTCAACAAAAACTAAATAAAAAAATAAAATAAATAAATTTAGTTTACTTGTCTCGAAAGGTGATTTCGCAGAGCGACCATGCCATTCTGTGCCACAGGTGCGAAAACATGTTTCGGACAGGATGCAAAAAATGATAGCTGTACTGTTAATAAGGAGGTGTGCAAACATGCCAATGTTGAAAATAAGTGAAACTATTAAAAATTGGTGAAGGAGCGTGCATAGAAACTGCACAACACATGCTTGTAACACAGTCATTTGGGGGAATTTTTTCACCAGATTTGCAATATGGGCTTTTTGGAACCCCACCTCATAAACAGTGGCACTGTGATTTTGTTAATCAGTCCCAAAAGGTGATTCCATGAAGTGACCATGAAATCTCCTTTCAGGACTGAGTAACGAAATGACAGTGATAGTGTTCGTGAGGCGGGGTCCCAAGAACCCCATGTTAAAAATTTGGGGCAGAAATATCTGAAAATGGCTAATATATCAACATAAGTTGAAAACCACATTGACTGCCATTATACCATGCTTACCTTTGATTCTTCAGTTTTCAGTTCAGCTTTGAAGAGTGCAGACATGTCCCGATCCAAAGAATATGACAGCACCAACCTCCAGAGGTAGGTACGGGATGAGGGCAGTGGATGTGGGGAGGTGTGTGCTCAGTGAGAGGGTGGCGAGGGGGGACTGGAGTGACAATGAGGGTCCATTTTCCTTTTTACAGGTAAAAAACAAAAGACATCAGGGTATGGTTTTCTTTCTTTATTTACGGGGAAAAAAAAGACAACAAGCATAAATTTGGGCATACTGAGGTGGGCTCCCAGTGTGCCACATGAGTTGGAAGGGTACATGATGCCGGCATGGGGACTGGGCACTCCGATGTCAGCATGGAGAAAAAAAAAGAAAAAAACATAAATTTGGGCACACTGGGGTGGGCTCTCAGTGTGCCACATGAGTTGGGGGTGCATGATGCCAACATGGGGATTGGGCAACCTGATGTCAGTGTGGGGACAGGAAATGGAGGATGTGGGGAGGACAACAGCAGTGGGAGGAAGCCGGAGGATTTTAATTGCTGCTGGTGCTGGGAGGGAATGGAGGGAGTGGGGAGGACAGGAGCAGTGGGAGGCTGTTGGAGGAGTTCCATCTATAAGATGGCAGCAATGATGCAATTGTGCATGCACAGCATTCATGAATGCATAGTTGCAGTGAGTGGCATTCTGCCATTCACAAGATGGTGGCACCAGTGTAACTGTATGCATGCGAGGTGCACATGCGCTGTTCTTGTCCTGGAATATGGAAGGAGCAGCCAAAATAGTGTGGCTGTTACTCTGTAGAGGCTGATCATGCCAGAGTGTTATAAGATCCATTGGACTTTCAGAAGGATACTTCCCAAAAATCCAATGGGAGGTGCCACAATTGGCCATTTTAAGGCAACAGATCGATCCCAAAATGGCTGTAGGCTCCGCCCACAGCTGTAATAAAAATCTGAATACTGCTTGGTTTTTTTTATTTGTTTATGTTTATAAGGAAGGGATCATGAGTACAAAGAACATTCAATTATTTTATTTATTTTTTTTTTAATTTAAGGGAGTTTTATTTTTGAGGCCTAGTTGAAGGTTTTACTAGAATGAGTGAAGTGACTCCTGAATTCCGCATATGCTTTGCCCAAATTCCAGATCACATTAGACCTTTTTCTTTACAGGGTGGTATTGTCACATAAACATATGCCAATGGAATGGCAACAGATAATCAGAATACAGTTTTTAACTTGACAATTTTCCAAGTCTGGAATATTTCCTGAAATTTCTGTAATAATCCCAAGACCAATTTTCTGCCTGCCTGCAGTACGTCTGAAGGGCAACCAGAGAGCATTCCATTAGAAATATTCTGAAATATCTGGAAATATCCAACAACTTCATGGTTACAACTGTATGAATTTTTTCAGATAAGCAAGAATACTATATCTATGATTAAACTTTTTCATGAGTTATACTCCAAGGAACAAATAAGCCATTGATTAAAGTATCCAATAATATAGGTCTCTATATCTAGTGGATTTGAGACTTGTGATAAGTTAGCAAGAGACTCCTTAACTTTTGCCCAGAACTCTTGTATTAAGGGACATTCTCAAAACATATGGATCAGATTTCCCTGGGGAGCATTACATTTACCACATACCGAAGTTGCTCTGAGACCCATTTTATGCATTAAATATGGTATTTGTCCCTTGATCACCCTGCCCCAGAAAGTCACACCAACACACTTTAATTTGGGCATTCAGTCACAATGTATTTATTGTAACATTTATGTGTCACATCTCAATACATCAATTTCATTTAAATCATCGATAAACATCCACAACATCCATTTGTTTATTCACATGTAATTACTAGAATATTTGCTTTCCCAGGCCCAGGCATATGCCTGGGTCCCCCATACCACTTACACAAATGTCTGCCCAGATGTACATCCAAGGCCCCTCTTCTTTGCTTGGCCTCAGTCAGAGCCCGAGTGTAAACATGTGCTTTCTTCCAGGGCCTCAGTGTGTATCCCTTGGAGCCCCTATCCTCTCTCAGCCCTGGTGTAAACCCCAGGCTGGGATCCTCCCTGTCCCCCTTTGCCTGCCCCCCCCACTGTCCACCTTCAGCAGGTCCTTCCAGGTCACCAACTGCCCTCCAGCTCAGTCTTCTCATTCTCAACCTTCTACTCCTGAAACCGGGTGGATAGGTGGGTAATTCACCAAGTAACCAGCAAACAAAGAGGGCTTCTACTACTGGGGGCTCCCTGATATATCCCCTTTGCTTGCCCTCTCTCTCTCTCTCCTTCCAACAGCCAATCAGAGAGGTTCCCCCTGTGGTCACACCCCTTTTTCCTGCCACTCACCTGATCCCTCCCTTCCCAACTTACCTAGCTCCCCCCACCCCAACGCACCCCCACCAGGGCCAGCCCATTCCAGAGCATCCTGGGAGGGCTTCCAGGGACAAATAGCATTGCCTCTTGATTAGGCAAGCCCCCATGATAAAGGTTATGTAATATTTTATACTGAATGAGTTTCAGATTGACTAAATTAAAAGTTTTTATGGAGAACAATCAGGTAGCATTCCAGTCCCATTCATCAGTATTTGTGTTCAATAGACATATTAGACCACCATCTAGTGTTCTCATCCACAACACCTCTTATTGTATCTACTAAAAGACTATACATAGGGGAAATCTTTGCTGATAATTGTGTTAGACCCAGTACTTACTTTGAAACTGTGTTAAACATATTAACAGGATTAGTAATACCATACACTTTTTAACAGAGTCACAAGATTACTAGAGTAAAGGTCATCAGCAACTGAAATATCATATTTTAGTGCAAATTCTACCCATTGGAGGTAATTGTTTTGTTTTAAGATGTCTCTTACTTGTTGTATCCCCAAGTTGTTCTGTCTCTTACTTATTGTATCCCCAAGTTGTTCCACTCAATCCTATTAAAGGTTTCATTATTATAAGTGAAGTTAGAATTGTTCCATAAGGGTTATATTCTAGACCTGTTTAGACTGAGTCCTAGTAGTGAATCCACCTGCTTTAAATGCCTGAGAGCCAGCACTTATTTTGTTATATGTTAGTTTGATGGGTCTTAGGAAAATCACAGCTTTAATGTTAATACTATGTTTAGCAAATATGTCCCTCTCTATAGACAACCATTCCAAGATAAACAAGGAAGTATTTCACAATCTGAGGGAATCTAGCAGAAACATAAGTACAAATCCAGAGCTTTCAAACCATCACTACTAATGGGTCTAATTAGTTTATTGTAAGCTAATCTGACTATTTTTTGGTTCCAAAGAAACTTAGGAAATTGAGAGTTCATCCCTAATAACCATTTTTTTTAATAATACAGCAAGGTAACATCATAAAAGATATAAAATTCTAGGCAGAGCATTAAATTCAATCACCTCTAGTCTACCCCATAAACTTAGAGGCAATTTATTACATCTTGTAGGGTTTTCAATTATTTTATTTTAAGCCACTTAAAGATTCAGTGTTATGGTTTTTTTAATAGTTTTTTAATAGTATTGTAGATTGTAACCCCAAGTAATCTGAAGTATCTCCAGCCCAGGATAACTCCAAGTCTTGAATATTTTGTTGTAAGCATGTATTATTCATGCCAAAATATTGGATTTTTAATCTTTAAAATATTGGGGAAAGAGGTTTTAAGATTTGAGATTGTTAATCAGATATCATATGCGTAAGCAGAGATTAAAAACTCCTTTCCATCTAATTTTATCCCTGAAATATTCTTGTCAGCCTCTAATTTTCTTATTAAAGAATTGATAGCTAGATTGAATAATAGTGGTGATAAGAAGCAGCCCTGCCTGGTACCTTTAGTAATCTTAAAGTCTGAAGAAATAATCCCTTTAGTAACAACAGAAGAAGATGTATTGTTGTATAGGATATTCACCCATGAAATATACTGCTCAGGAAAGCCATTTAAGTTTAAAACATCCATAACGTGATGTCAAAATATATTATCAAAAGCTTTCTCTGCATCTAATGGCAAGAGACCAATGGGTGTTTTAGGTTTACCAGTATGATGTATAATGTAGAAAATGTTTCTAACACTGTCTGCAGAGAATCTACCTCTGATATCTTTGTCTGGGTTGGGTCTGAAAAAGGACCTTTGATCCAGTGTCCTTACCTGGTTAACAAAGAAAAAACAAAATGAAATGAAATTAAATAAAGCCAGTTTGTTGATTTCCAACTAAAACATGAATAACTTTCAAATCTGTAAGATAATTACTTGGCCAGTACCTTGACATCCATATTAATTAGGGATATTGGAATGTAACTGCTGCATAGTTGCGGGTCCTTACCCACCTTTTATATGAGAGTAATAAGTCCTTTTGTCATATCCTTGGAAAGTGTCCCTTTAACTGCAGACTCTTTCAGTATGGGTGATAGTTCATTAGTGAAGGAGTAAAATAAACCCATGAGGGCCGGAAGCATACCTCTCAACTGTCCCTGATTTTCAGGGACGTCCCTGATTTTGCCTCAAAATTTTACTCTGTTCCTCCTGAAAATTGTGTTTCCATGACCAAACAGCGGGGGTCATAAGCACAAGCTAATGTCAAACATTAAAGTTACAGACTTGTTCTTATTCAGAAAATGCATTTTACACTAAGCCCTTTATTCTACCATCTTCCTGAGTGGATATCTCCAATTTTGAAGAAGTGTCCCTGATTTTGGTCCTTTGTCCCTGATTTTTTTAAGCCTTGTCCCTGATTTATGAGGCAGGAGGTTGAGAGGTATGGCCGGAAGCCTTATTTTTTTAAAGACTTTGAATGGCAGCAGAAATCTCATCAGTAGTAATGGGCTTTAGAAGTTGATCTATATATTGATTAGGAACCTTGGATACTAATAAATATTTGCAGGAATCAGTCAATGTCATTTGCATATTTTTGTTTTCAAAGGTGTATAAGGCTTTAAAGAACTGCTGAAATACCTAATTTATTTCCTATGCCCAGAAATTATTGCGTTACTCACTGGACTTCTGATGGCTGAAATACTAGTAGAGGAGCTGTTCTGCTTCAACCACAAGACCAACATTTTTGAGGCTTTAGGAACTGAGTCTCTATAATTCATTTTAGACTTCCCGATATAAAATTTGGCTTCCCCGCTCATCAGTTGATTATATTTGGTTTTGAGTTCTGGCCACAAAGCCCAAGAAACTTCAGAATTATCTGTTACCAAAATCTTTTTAGCTTCTCTGATTTTTGTTAACAAATCTGCTTGTTTTTTTAATTCCATCTTTATTCAAAGCAGAAGAAACATTTATGAGATATCCTATTACATAACACTATAGGCAGTCCTAATTATTGTTCCAAGATGTTTTTTTCAGATTATTAAATTCCAGGAACTCATTTATTTTGATTATATTGTTAATAATCAATATTTAATTTGTAAGTAACAAAAACATTTATTTTCCACCTTCTAGATTTTTCAGGATTGTTTGTTTCTTGAACTTTTAGGAGTACTGGAGAGTGATCAGAAATTGCTTGATTTTGAATTTCTATAAAATCAGTTCTACTCACAAAAGACAGGAGCATGTATCTGATCTAACCTTGAACCCAACTCATGGCATTGTGATCAAAACGTATAGTCTTTGATGTTTGGATGAAATAGTCTCCATGTGTCAATTAATTTAAAATTGTTTACAGGATCACTAGGGTCCATATCCTCGTTAGACCTGCTAAGTCAGGCCCAAACCTATCTAGCACAGGATCAAGTGCTGCATTGGTGTCCCCTGTCATTAAAATAGAGCTGTCAGGGAAATTAAGTAACACCTGTGTAATTCTATTAAACACTTCATGTGTTGGGGAAATAACTGTATATGTTTACTAATGTGAGATATTCTTGCCCCAGTTTGCCATTTAAAATTAGATAGTAACCTTCAGGGTCTATTTCTTGACAGACCTAAATATTCAAGGATCTTTTGGTTAAAAAAAGGACTACAGTTTTTTTTTAGATCTGTTTCCTGCCCACTAACACTTGCCTCACCCATTCACATTGCATTAAAGAGTAATCATATATTTTTAGATGGGTTTCTTTAAAGTAAGCAACGGAAGTATTTAGTTTTTTCAAATGGCAGAGAACAGAATACCTCTTAATTTTGTGACTAAGACCCCTAATTTTTCATGAGATTAAAAAAAGCCTAGCTGGATTAACAATTTTTACTTAAAGCAAATGTCAAACAACTAGTCTGTCTCCCAATGACACCAAACAGTAAAGTTATAATAAAGAGCAACAGACTAAATGACAGGAATCTGGAAAAAAAGAAGAGAAGAATAAAGAGAGAAGCGAGAAGAGGAATATTAAGCAATAAAGTTCAGTTTAACACCCCAACTATAAACAACATGGATAAATCATCCACTCCAAAGAAACTCAGAGTATTCACAACAAAGTACTAATGAAGCAGTTAAATTTGCTCTCTTGTACATTCATGAAGAGCTGACAACTTTACAGAAATGCCCCCGCACACACATTTTCTACATAAAGAGAATAAATACCCAGTTAAAAAACCCTCATAAGGGTAGTGTGAAACTAGCAAGAAATGCTACAGTAATTACATGCAGTAGTAACAAACTGATATGCTACCCTATGAATTGCAAAAATTCAAACAATCTAACCTTTTCAGCATAGCATTTTGTAAACTGCATGTGATACCTAAAAGTAGAGCAGTTAATATCTTTACTATTGAAAAGAAAACCTTCTTAAAAGTGGCAATATTAGAGCCAGGTGAGCTAGCACCCTCAGAGTGAAATAAACACTAAACACTATTGCAATCCTGTGTGAAGTTACTAAGTATGGAAGAACAGCAAACAACAGTTCAGTAAGAATTATATTGCTCAGGAGCAGATATTTCATTTTCATTTATTTCACCAGGAAGGTGGATTGGATCCAAAGATCATTTTTCAACCATGCCTGGGGGAGGGAGTAACAGGGATACAAACAATGTAACAGAAATAACATATATCATAAAATCACTAATAACAATACTGACAATATCACAGTCTAATATTCTTTTGTTCAACACACTTTAAAAATCACACATCACATACAACTCCATTAAATAACATTATTTCTCATTTAAAATTTCATCACGTCACCCCTACACACTTACAGCTAGAGACACCATTTAGATAATTTTTTAAAGTTTTCCTGGAATCACTTCTATTGCTGTCAATATCCAGGTTCATGGTGATAAATTATTAATAATTTTTGGGCCATAATTTATTATAGAGCGCTCAGCTGTTTTTGCATTTGTTTTATGTTCAATATATAGTTTGGTTGAGGATGCCCTCAGCACTCTAACAAAGTTTGTGTGCTGAAAGTGTTTTGCCAGAACTAAAGGTGTCTGGGTTTGAAGCAGCTTTTGGAGAAACATATACACTGTTTTAATAACTCTCTGCTTTGGTGGTAAAGTCCCAAAGGTATAATACAAATTACAGTAGTGTTCCCTTTTATTTAGACAACCTGTTGCAAACTTCATAATGTTGTAAATGTCACTGTGTATTTGTGAATTAAAGTCTCAGGAGCATTTATTAATAGAATACTATTGTATTCTAATACTGGCAATAAATCTTGATTGGCTATTGTTTGCTTTACTTTTGTAGTTAAACAATTTTTGTTTCTGTACAGAAATCCCAGTTTATTGTTTACTTTTTGTATTGTTTTTGATACATGCTCATTCAAAGTTAGACTGCTGTCTAACATTACACCTAAGTAATTAAACACCCTTGCCTGCTCTAACATAACACCATGTCTTTTAATTATGTTCAGAATGTTACCCTCAAGTCTACTCATAAGACCAAACAAGACTGTAACTGTCTCTTTCTCATTTAATAAAATGTTGTTTTCCGCAAACCATTTTGAAGATCCCAATATATAGGTTGTATTTTTCTTCCAGGTCCACACATGTTCTAGCTCCACAATAAATCAATGTGTCACTGGCATACATAATAACTGATGCATCATTAAAGATAGCCGGTAAATCATTTATAAAGACAGAGAACAGGAGTGGACCCAGAACTGAACTTTGGGGGACACCAGTTGAACACATCTCAGGGAAGATGCTACAGAGCCGATCTTTACGTGCTGCTTTCTTCCAAGCAAATAATGTTCAAACCATGGGATTGCATACTCCTCTATCCCTAGTTGTTTTAGTTTGGATATCAGAATGGGGGGGTCCACCAGGTCGAAGGCCTTAGTCAGATCAATAGAGATCCCACCTGTTAGTAGGCCTTTATCCATGTTGTTATATATATTAGTTAACCTGACCAAGGCCGTTGATATTTTAACATGCAAGTTTATTGATCGACTTCCTCTTTGGAGTGGATGATTTATCCATGTTGTTTATAGCTGGGATCAAATTCAAAAACTGTGAATGGAGTTAGAGTACCTTAATGCAATGTGTAGATCCAGGAGCATTACAGTCTGTGGACAAAAAAGTATCAGTGGTCAAATGATCAAAAATCCAAGATTTTGATGGAGGAAGTCGATCAATAAACTTGCATGTTAAAATATCAAATGCAAATAACTTAGCAACTAGAAATATTAATTTTCACAAATGTAATTCCACAATCCTCAGGAACTGATGAAAATCAATGAGGCAGTTGTTTACAACACCATTTTACCCACAATGCATTCTTCAGGGCATCCAATCAGATTTGCTTAACGGCGATGACATCATGGAAATTCTTACTGTATGTCATTAGCTCATGATGGGCATGAGCACAGCCTTATTCAAAATTGGATCAGTTAATCCTTACTGGCAACTGTACTTTCTAAAATGGCAAAATCTGAAAAAATGTGTGAAGATTGGAGTACTTGAAGTACATAGTAATCAGAAAGTTGATGTACCACACTTAAATTAAAGTAGCCAAATTAAAAAAGACAAAATAATTTACATGCAGTGACACACCAGATATAACCCCTCCATTGGCTAATAAGATAACTTTTTCCCCAATGTGAAAAGCCTTTTTCTTTTTTAAAGGGACAGAAATATTGCAACAAATCAGTGGAGCTATCAGGTCTCAACGAGCCAATACAGGGCCATCACGTCAAAGTGAGATCATCTATGCCAAGACAGGACAGTTTTAAAGATATTGTAGAGGAAGAAAAATTATAGCAAAAGAGATACAAAAACATATTGCTTTATCAACACGCCTTCATACTTGCCCTTTTTAGTGCCTTCGCCTTTGAGAGGAGGTAGATCCCTTAACTTTCAGCAAAAGCACATTTTGTTACTGAAATCCACCACTAACACCATTGACAAATCCCCATGCAAGCTTTAAGACCCCCCAAGTACTGACATCAGAGCTAAGGGATGTTAAGCCCTCCCACCAACATGAAAAATGTGTCAGAGACCTGGACCTCCCCTTCACCTTAGAAGACAGGTGGTAGTCAAAACTCAAATCACTACTCTGTATTAATGGGCATAATCAACTTGAAACTGTAGCAGGTATTTAAGAAACGTTGATATTAATTATGATAGAGAGGGGCAAACAGAAGAAGAGCTAAATTAATGATACCCCAATTTTCAGACATTACATCATGTTAGGAGGGGGACCCACAATATGAGTCAGGAGAGTGTTATGAAATGAAATTGGGTCACTACCCTCAATGCCCTCTCAATCTAAAGATCATTATGATGTTCGTCCTACTTCTGCTCTCAAGATCTTCTATCTCTGCTTCTAGTTTGTTAATTTTTCTAGTGTTTAAAACTCTTTCTGTATGCTTTTTCCCTGCTTCTTCTATGCTGCTAATTCTTGCTTCAGCATCTCCTATTCTTGTCTTTTGCTCTGCCAAGTCCTTACATATATCTTTTAATCCTGTCTCCAAATTGTTAATAAGTAACTTCATCCCAGAGATTTCAGACATTAACAAATACAGTCAGATGCTGCAGAGGACCTTGTTTTTTTAGATGTTGATTCCCCTAAATCATCTGAACTATTGCTGCTAATAGGAAAGACACATTTCATGGGATTTGCTTCAGGCAGCATTTCAGTAAAATTCTCATCCATTTGAACAAAAGGAATTGTGAATGTTCAGGTTTATCTTGTATAATGTTAAAAAAAAAACTTTTACTTTCATTTTTACTTCAGGTGTGCCACACTGCTGTGGCTCCGAGGATCACTGTTTTCCAGAACAGCAAAGCTCACCGGAGCTATTACAATGTCTGAGACAGGTACAGTTACAATTGCAAAACAAGAAAACTGAAAGAAACTAAACAATTTTCAGTAAAACTGTAGTGTTGATTCGATGTTCAGCTGCAAAACACTGTATTTTCAGTGATGGGGGGGCAGTAACTCTGAACTCACTCTGGCAGGTCTGACCTCCCTGCTGCCATTTGATTTAATCCACACTATACCTATGGTTAAAACTTTTCATGAGTTATATAAGTTTAGAAGGACACAATACATATGGTTAACATTTGTTCATGAAGTATACAGGTATATGAAGATACTACATCTGTGGCTAACTTTCTTCATGAATTATGCATGTATGCAAGGACATTGACTGGGATATTCAAAGCCCTCCTGGGGTTTTGTGTTATTATTCCAGTGCATTCTGGTGATTTGCAATGGAACTGGAAATGTATAATATTCAGGAACAGGTGCTGCATGTCATGCACTTTCTGCCCCCACTTGTATCATAAAAGTGATACATGTGTCATTTTTTGGTGCAAGCTGCCATAGAGTTGCTTGTCTGTCACAAATCCAACCAGACTTTTAAAAACAGCATTCAAAGTATTAGACATTTGTCATTATGCAGGAGGCATCCAAGACTGATACTTGTGCCTGCATCATGCCCTTTAAAAATCCTGCCCACAATATTTATGCTGCAGCAACAAAACAAGAACATTGTTTTTGGGTATAAGCAGGGTGCTGATTTAGGGAAACTGTCAATATAAAGCACACAAAATGAATGGCACTTACCTCTGTCCTGCTCCTCAGATGCACAGTTTCTCCAGCACTGAAACAAAGCTCTCTTGGAGGCAAATATTATCTGGAGACATGATATATATATATATATATATATATATATATATATATATATATGTGTGTGTGTGTGTGTGTGTATATATATATATATATACACACAGTATATATATATATATATATATATATATACACATATATATATATACACACACACACCACACCAGTGGTGAATAAATTGGGTAAATAAATGATGTTATTTTGGGATAAATATTTATTTTCACTTAGAACCATTTATATAACTCAGAACACCATTTATATAACTTAGAACATGTTATTTCCACTTAGAATCTGGAAATGAAATACAGAGAACAATGGGCCAGATAGGGAACTTACTATGGAAAGAAAGGCAGTTTTAAGCTAAAACAAGGTAAAACATCAGTAAAAACACTACAAATGGTGTGGTATACATCAAACACATAATGGGTTGCAGTAGAACAACACATTTATCTCCACACATGAGTGGCAAGACCTCTATAACTCACTTGTGGCTTCGCCACTTGTGCGTTATGGGTCTTACCTACTTCATTGCCATCTTCAATATGGCCTGTGACATATTTGCACCCTTCTCCAAGCAGATAGTAAAGCAAAGAAATACCACCTGGATAACCCAAGCTCTTCTAGACCTAATGCACCACAGGGATAACCTATGGCATACGGCCCTTGACTCTCAGCTCCCGCAGGACAGAAAACTGTACAGAGAAGCTAGAAACAGATGCACATGGGCTACCCGGCAAGCCAAAGCTGCATACTATAAACATATCCTCACCTCATCCTGGGGCTCCAGAAAACATTTCTGGAGAAATATTAAGGAACTCTGTGGGAAAACTGTAACCCCTACCCCTGTTCAGCTTATAGTAGATGGAATTGCCACCCAGGACCCTAATGTTATCGCCGATGCCCTCAATACCTCCTTCTCTGATCGCTCTCATATCCTCCCACCAAACTTCTTTGACCCAACCACCTACCCCCCCCCCACAGATAACTCTGCCATCTCCAATGCTATCCCTTTCAGGCTAAGAGTCATATCTTGTAATGAGGCAAAACGCCATCTCACCAAAGTGCTGGCAAACTCTCACTATAGTAGTGATTCCTTGGACCTCAATGTCATTTGGCTTATGCTGGATGTAACACTGCCTCGTCTTACCAAAATCCTCAACCTGTCCTTATGCCTCAGCCAATTCTCCTCTGTTTGGAAGAGAGCATTAATTAATCTCATTACTTGTCCAGCCAATGTGATTATTCACATAGGCACTAACAATGTAGGTTATTCGCATGAGAAGGACATCTGTTTCAATCTAATCGAACTTGGTAATAAAATGAAATCAAAGAAATGCAATGTCTTCATTTCTGGTATTCTTCCGATTCCATGAGCTAAAAAAGGAAAAAAAATTACACCATTGAAAGGATAAATGCAAGACTAATTAATTGGTGTGCAATTAATAACTTAGTCTTTATTAATTATTGGTCCCTTTTTGCCAATAGTAACTCGATATATGCAAGGGATCTTTTATATTTGAACACACAGGGTGCAATAAAACTATATCAGTCATTTCAATCTAAGATTCCTTCACTGACTTTAAACTAATATCTACGGGGGGAAACACAACTATCAGATAAAAATGTCCTTTCTACTCAATTGCTGTTAAATAGTAAACGAGTAAGGAACAAGGCATTAAAGCTACTATTAATAAATGCTCATAGCCTTGGCAATAAATTAGATGAACTACAACTAGGAATTGAAACTGAAAACCCAGATATTATTGGTATTACTGAGACTTGGTGGCCATCTGATCAGATTTGGGAACCAGTCATTCCTGGTTTCTCCATTTTTCATTTAAGCAGACCAAATCGGAAAGGAGGTGGAGTAGCAATATTAGTCTCTTCGAATATATTAGTTCATGACATTTCTAATAAAATTAGAGTCAACTCAACACTAACAGAAACTATTTGGCTAAATTTCAAAAAACACAATAAGACAGATTTTATTTTGGGACTATGTTATAGGCCTCCTGATTCAAAATTTGACATGCTAAATGAATAATTTCTGAAATAAAAACTGCAGCTGACTTAGGAAATATTTTGTTTATGGGTGACCTAAATTTGGGTGATATAGATTGGGTTAACTTCTCAGCAAAGTCCAAATTGGCTAAGAACTTTTTAACTCTTTTTAAAGGATTAAGTCTAACTCAACATGTCAATCAATCAATCAATCAAAATCTTTATTTATTCAGGCGAACATCATTGAGCATAGCTCATTTACAAGATGGACCTGAGTGGTCATAACAAAAAGGTTACAGATTGTATACAAAAACATGATATTGAATAAGCACAAATACAACCATTTATGAGTGAGATAGATGTACAAATATTTACATATATACAAGGCAATGGACAATAAACCTAAAACCTAATAAAGGAGAAAAACAAACAGTCTAGTAGGGATAAGGCATGGATAATGGTACATGGGTGGGCATATATGTATGAGTTTGATGGGGAAAGGACCAGATGAATGATAGAAGAATAGGAAGGAGCTTTAAAAGGGGGTGGAGGAGAGAGGGGTGTGGGAGGGTTGGGGTGTGGGAGGACTAGGCCTTGTGGAAGCAAGTGCACGGATCTGGGATTAGGCTGGTATACAGCTTTTGAAGGATGTAAGAGGAATCAGTGTATCCATTTTCAATGACTTTTGGATAGAATTCCAGATAAGTGCCAGGGAATAACTGATTGCAGCTCTTCCATACCGGGTGCAGGTGATAGGAATCTTCAGCAGGATCAGTTTGTTGATCCTCAAGGTGTAGGGCCTGGATGTGATCCGGTTGAAGCAGTCTGAGATGTAGGAAGGAGTTTGTTTGTCAGGCTTTGTAGATCCAGATAGCAGCATTTTTTTCTTCTATGTTGCAGGGATGTCCAACTGACTGCATTGTAGAGAGCAATGATGGGTGCTAGAGGAAGGTCAGTAATGAATCTAATAGCTCTATGATACAGGGTGTCTAATTTGTTTAGATGGGAGAGGAGCAATGACCATAGAGGAAGTCAGCATAATCAATGAGGGACAGAATGATGCTAGGATTAATCTTTGTTTGGAATCTTTGGTCAGGTAGTGTTTGATCCTATAGAATAGACCAAGTCTTTGTCTTAGCTTTTTTAGGAGCTCTTCAACGTGGGTAGTATAGTCTAGTTTATTGTCTATCCATACTCCTAGGTATTTGAATTTGTCAACATATTCCAGATTTTCACCAAGGATGGTAGAGAGTTGTGGGAGGGTGAATGATGGGATAGTGGAAGAACAGTTCTTGGTGGCAAAGAACATAGCTTTGGTTTTCTTGGCATTTAGTAATAATTTCTTTTCTAATAGGTTGTGCTGAAGGAGGAGAATTCAGACTGTAGGAGCTCACAGGCTTTTGATGGTGAGGATTGCTCACATATAGTACAGTGTCATCTGCAAAAGGTGGATATTAGAAAGTGAGAGATTGGAATCAATATTGTTGATATAAATGGCAAAAGGATGGGACCCAGGATGGAGCCTTATGGTACCTCTTAGAGTGGTTTAGAGGTAGATAGATCACCTTCATTTTTACCAGTTGTAATCTTCGGAGAGATAGCATCTGAACCATTTAAGAGAAGTGAGTCAAGGCCTATGGAGTTCAGAGAGGAGATTAGAAGATCATGATCCACAGTGTCAAAGGCTTTGCTTAGATCCAGAAACACAGCACAGGTATTATTCTTTTGTCTAGGGCAGTCTGCCAGTCATTTGTGACTTTTGCTAGTGCAGAGATGGTGCTATGCATAGATCTGAACCCAGATTGAGCTGGATTTAGGAGATTGTTGGTATCAAGGTAGGCAGTTAACTGAGAGTTTACCAGCTTCTCAAGCATCTTGGATAGTACTGGTAAGATGGAGATGGGCCTATAATTATTGAGGTCCATGGGATCACCTGCCTTAAGTAATGGAAACACTTGAGCTGTTTTCCATATTGAGGATAGAACCAGTGGCAAGTGATAGATTGAAGAGGTGGGTGAGGGCGGTTAAGGCATGCAGAGCTACTTTTAGAAAGTAGGGGTCCAGGAGTCTGCACCTGCACTTTTGGTGGTATCTAGCTGGAGTAGAAGGTCTTCTACTTCTTTGAAAATATTGGTTTGAATGAGAATGTGGAAGCAACCTTTTGACCCTCAGTAGATTGTAGGTTTAGAGATGATCTTAATAGGTTTGCAGGAGAGGGTGAAAGCCAGGCCAGCTGTAGTGAAATGATCGTTAAAGGCATTCAAGATATTTTGCTTATCGGTGATTTCAATACTATTTAATTGAATTTTGGTGGCAAGACAGGGGTAGAAGTTTGACCTAGGATGCCCTTTATGGTACCCCAGAACCTGGAAGGTTGTTATAGGAGGCATCTAGTTCAGCTGTGTAGAAGGCTGCCTTGGCTTTTCTTACTTGTTTTGTGCAGGAGTTTCTGGCTTTTCTGAATTGAAGCCAGTCATTTGGTCTTTTGTCTTTCTTGCCCTTTTCCAGAGTTTGTCTCTGGCAAGCAGTGTGGATTTAAGGTCGGCAGAGAACCAGCGACAGGATTTGAGTTTGGTTCTGACACTGGTGAGGGGTGCATGTGAATTGAGGGCACTTGTGATTATATCATTTAAGATTTGAAGAGCTGACTCTATTGAGGCTGTGAGATAGAATTCTTGCCAACGTGTGGTGTGGCACAGATCATGGAGATATCCTGAAATATTAAAGTTCTTTTTTGATCTTCGTGGGAGGAATTTTGCAGGATTGGGTGGCTTGATTGTTGATCTAATGGCAGCTATGGGACAGTGGTCACTTATGTCACTGAATAGTACTCCTGCACAGGGATAATGATGAGGTTTATTTACCAATATAATATCCAGGAGTGTGCTGTTGAGAATATTCTTTGGGTTGATCCTTGTTGGTTCTTTGATTAATTGAAAGAATCCATAGGTGTCACAGAAGGTTACCAGGGGTGCAGATGCATTAGTCAGCCAATTCAAATTCATGTCTCCTAAGATGATGGTGTCTTCAGGGCCCAGATTAAGTATAGATCCTAGGTGGGATAGGAGTTTGAGGCCTGCAGAGGGGGGCCTATAGCAACCAATCAGTTGAAAGGATGATGTGTTGGGAAGGGTTATTTTAATTGACAAGCATTCAAATTCCTTTGGTTGTGATGTAGAATTGAGGCAGGATGCAGAGATGTTTGCTTTGACATAGATGGCTACCCACCGCCCCTGGATAGCGGTCAGATCTGAAGAGCTGGTAGTTGGGAAGGTTTATTTCACTATCTTTGTTGCTGATTTGAGCCATGTTTCAGATATAACCAGAAAGTCAGGTAGGGTGTGTGTACAGCCAGGCCTGTATTGATGAGAACTTTTAGGAGGCTGCAGGCATTGATGTGAAGAAACTCAATCCATTTATGGAGAGTTAGGTCAGTTGGAGAGGCCGGAGCTTTCAGTGGGGCCAGGGTTGATTTCCACAGTGCCAACACAGACCAGCAGAGAAAGATTAGCGATGAGGGCACCAAGCGATAGGAGTAGTGAGCAGTCAGGCAGTTTTCTTCTTTCTTGGGATCCAATATATAGTGGGTGATGATCCTGCTGCATGGTTATCGATTTTATCATAGATTACCAGCTTAATGGACAGGCGTAGGAGTAATTATATACCAGTATGATAGCAAGGGGATAGAGGAGTTCCAAACTGGTTGTGAGCCTTTTTTTGGGATTCCCCAAGGAATAGTATGCAGAAGCGGTAGTATATGTATGTAGAGTTTAGGGGCATCCACTGGGGACAGTAGAGAGGGACAGTGTTGAGTGGTCGCCCTAAGCACCTCGGTAAGGGTTCCAACAGTTATCTCTTCTGGATCCAAGGAAGGTGAGAGGCAAAGCAGTAGTATTAGGCGCAGTAGCATGGTGGAGGGTAGGAAGGGTTAAAGAAACTAAGGAGATGAGAAGAAATAAGCTCGGGAATTGGCTAGGAGAATAGCTATGGGCGGGGATGAGATTTGGTGGGAAGGTGTGTATAAAAGAAACACCCTGAAGGGGGTGGGGGGTGGGCAAAAATTTTGCGGCTTTCCCGTACCTTTCTGGCTTTCTCCCCCGGCCTCCTGGTTCCCTTCTCGGCTGTGCGGTGGCCGCCCGCCCACTGGCGGCTCGGAGCCCCTCCGGTCTGTGTGTCCTCGAGGGCAGGCCGGCTAGAAGGGAGGGGACAGAGGAGAGGGCAATCAGAAGTAGCACTTGCAGGCAGTGGCTTGCAAGAGGTGCTAATTGTAAAATTTGCACAACAAAGACTGGGAGGGGTGGGGGTTAGGAGCCTGCGTCTAGCCCAACACAAAATTGACCCAAAACTGTAATCACTAGTTAAACAGGTAAGTAGGCATTTCACAGAAGTCACAATAAAACAGCAAAAACAGCTCTTTTTAGAGAAATTAAACTTTTCAATAAAAGACAAGTAATCTCGACCAGTTTTGGTGGTGCAAAGATACAGCAAAAGTCAATGGGAGAAGGCGCACCAATCAGAGGCTGGCAAAGTCGGCGGTCGCCTTCCGATTGGCTGTGCAGCTATCCCAACCTTCCCAACTAGAGGCCCTAACTTACTGGACATTGTTTTGTGTAGTGATTCTGTTGTAATTAAAGAATGCTGTGCCATGGATCCTTTAGGTGCTAGTGACCACTGCATTGTTAGTTTTAAACTCTGCAACTCTTTTTTAAAATCAGATAACGTTACAGAACTGTATGCCTTTCATAAAATAGATGTAATAGCGCTTAATAAGTATTTATCAAAAATTGATTGGTCCTCTCTTTTGAACCATGATAATATAGACACTATATGGAATAACTTTTCTGCTACCATAATAGATACCACTAACAAATTCATTCCAATAATTTATAAAAGAAAAACATACTTACACCCAAAATGGTTAGACAGCAGATTACTCAAATTAATTAAAAAGAAAAAATAAAGTGTACAAAAAGTACCGTGCTTTTAAATGTGTTAGAACACTAACAGCATTTAAAAATATACAAAGAACCTGTAAAAAGGAAATAAAAAAATCAAAAGTTAGGGTGGAAAGATCATTGGCATCGAATGCACAAAAAGGGAATTGTAAAATGTTATATAGTTATATTAATTCTTTAAAAAAGCAATAATGTAGAGTAGGCCCAATTGCCGCTACTGATTCCATTCTTCAACATCCAAAAGAAATGGCTGAATTTCTTAATATACATTTTTGCAAGGTATTTTCTAATAATACCAACATTGGTAATTTTTCAACTTCAGTTGGTTATTCAATCTATAATATTGATATCCCATTGGATACCATTTCAACAAAATTAAATGAGATCAAAAAAGGATCATCACCAGGTCCTGACAGCATTTCTGGGGACTTAATTTGGACAATGAAAGAACATTTTACTGTCCCTCTTAAAATTCTTTTTGATAAAAGTTTAAGTACTAGAGTGGTTCCGTCCAGATAGAAACTAGCTAATGTTATACTATTATTTAAAAAGAGCACTAAGAGTTCACCCGATAATTATTGCCCTATTAGTCTAACATGTATTTTTGGTAAAATGCTGGAACGTATAATCAAGGATGAATTGTCATGGGACATTACAGATTTAGATCAAACCCAGCATGGGTTTATTAGAGTCGATCATGTGCCACTAATTTAGTAAGCTTTTACGATCTAGTAAGTGATAATTTAGATAAAGGCAAACCCTGTGATGTTATCCTACTAGATTTAAAAAAGCCTTTGATTTAGCTCCTCATTGGGCTTTAGTTCAGAAGTTTCGGATGTGTAAGATCAATCCTATTTTCATTCAATGGATCTCAAACTGGCTGCTGGATAGGAGACAAAGAATGACTATTGATGGTCACACCTCTGGTTGGATAAAGGTAGAAAGCGGGGTCCCTCAAGGATCTGTTCTGGCTCCACTAATCTTTCAGATATTTATATCTGACTTATCTACCAATATTAAAAGTAATACTGTCAAGTATGCAGATGCCTGTAAAATCAGTAATATATGTGTATCCACAGAAGACCATTCAGTCATTCAGGAAGATCTAAATAAATTAGAGTAGTGGTCTGTTAAATTGAATCTTCACTTCAATCCATCAAAATGCAGTGTTCTTCATTTTGGCAAAAAAAAATATTAAACATCAATACCTTCTTTATGATAAAATATAAACATCAAAAACTAGTGAGAGAGATCTAGGGATTACAGTTGACACATGCATGAATTTCGTTACTCATATTACCAATATTATTAGTAAAGCCAATAAGATCTGGTGGGCAATATGCCATAATATCACATCTAAAGATCCTGACATCTTGCTTCCACTATATAGAGCCTAAGCAAAAACCCCACTTTGATTATATTTCTCAGTTATGGAACCCCTTCAAACGTAAAGGCATAGCTAGAATTGAAAGAGTCCAGAAAAGAATAACAAAGTCTGTTATTTCTAACAAGGCCCTGTCATATGAGGACAGGTTATTCAATTTCAATCTTATGTCCTTGGAAAATCGAAGAATTAGAGGTGATTTACTGTTCACATGGGATATTATACACAATCCATATTTTACTGGAATATGTGGCTTGGAATTTAAGCAGGTTCATGTTAATACCAGGGGACATCCACTTCAACTTGCCAGAGGCACATGCAAAACAAAGAAAAGAGCCCACTATTTCTCGCAAAGAGTAGTAGGGCCATGGA
This sequence comes from Neoceratodus forsteri, assembly GCA_016271365.2. Taxonomy (NCBI): domain Eukaryota; kingdom Metazoa; phylum Chordata; order Ceratodontiformes; family Ceratodontidae; genus Neoceratodus; species Neoceratodus forsteri. Next base: position 717,920,780 of record CM057456.1, read on the forward strand.
ACAAATTGCCCCATAGCATCATTGTTAGTGAAAATAAGTCCACATTTAAAAATAGACTTGACAGGTATATGAAATCAGGTCTTACTTTAAAATACTATATGTAGAAATGAAGCACTATGGGCCTTGCTGCCTTTCAGTTTCTTTCTTTTCTTAGTATGATTCTTAGTATAATAACCCTATCCTGAAGAGTGGTGACCCCACCGCAGCAAGTGATTATAGACCAATATCAATCCTGCCACCCCTCTCTAAGGCCCTTGAAAAAATAGTGTCGGATTAACTAACTGAGTACCTTTCCAAACACGACCTGCTGTGCCACAAACAACGTGGATTCCGGAGGGGCCACAGCACCCCAACCACCCTCATTGAACTTACTACATTTATTCATGAGGCCCTAGAACATGGCTCCATGGCAGGGGCTCTTTACATTGATCTGACCCAGGCATTTGATACTGTTAGTCATGAGTTACTACTCCATACTCTCCCATCCCTTAATTTTGCACCAGTGGTCACCGCCTGGTTCAAAGATTATCTCTCAGGTTGGACACTATAAGTCAAAATCAATACAACTATCTCCCCCAGCAGGCCGGTCCTAACTGGTGCCCCACAAGGGTCAATACTTGGCCCACTACTCTTCACCCTCTTCCTGAACTCCTTCCCTAACTCCTGCAGTGGAAAAATGCTGCTTTATGTGGATGATGCAGTAGTCTTTTGGAAACAGCCTCACCCAAATTCTCTACAAACTGCCCTGCAGGGCTGCTTTAGGAAGCTGGAAACCTGGTTCTTGGAACCGACTAATCAACTGCAAGAAAACTAAGTCAATGATCTTTGCACACCACCAAAGCACCCATTGTCACGCACCACTAGTTGTAATGAACGCCCTTGGCTCTGTGCTTGAACAGGTCTCAGATTTCAAATACCTTGGAGTCACATTAGACACCTCCCTCTCCTACCACTCACACATACAACAAGTCTCCTCTTCTATTAACACTAGACTGGGGATCCTGTACAGGCATAAGCACTGCCTACCCCCTCAGACTATGCATCTCGCTGTGTCCTCATCTATTCTATCTTTGGTGGACTACGGAATAGTGATTTAAGGGTCGGCTAATCATACTGCCCTACACATCATCAACCTTGCCCTCAACAAAGCTTGCCACCTGGTCACGGGATGTGACAGGTTAACTCACACATGTAAGCTTTATAAACATACTAGCTGGCTAAACTTCCAAGGCAGGCTTAAGTACCATACCTGCCTCCTTGCAAAAAAGATCCAACTTAAGCAAGCCCCAACTGGCCTACCATAAGAGGACATAAAGGCACTCAACTAACCTCACCCTCCTAGTCCCCCACTGTAGAACATCTCTTGGACAAAGATCCTTCCACTATAGTGCTCCTCTGTGGCTGAACAGCCTACCATCCTCCATCTCCCAGGCCCATAGTCTCAACCTATTTAAATCAGGTCTCAAAACCCTACTCCTTGACTCAACAACCTGTGACTGTAATTAAACCCCAACACCCTTTATGATCTCTACCCCCCTCCCAGAAACCCATTCTGGAGACATACTGTACAGAGGCACCTACTCTATCTCAGTAAGTATCCTGTAGCTAAAAGATAGTATGTTGTTAGTCTCCCTCCTATGTGTCTTCTAGGGTCCCAATCCCCACTGTTTAGATATTATGACTCTGGGTCCTTCATGATCCTATGGAACTATGTATTGTCTTAACCCTGACCCAGGACCTTCCTTATGCTCCCTGTTGATGTAACCCTCTAATAACGTGTAAGCCAGGACTGTATGACCCTGTATTATTACTTTATTATTGCATGTGTACTTTGTTTTTTGCTTCCTCTGTACTGTTACTTTTATCTGACTTGGAGCCTTTGCAAAAGACTCTATGACTCAAAAGATTGTAATGCTGATTCTATTCAATAAATAAATAAAACTAAATGTGTTATTCCACTGCAGTCCATTATGTATTCCATATTTATCCACAGACAGATTCAATGGTTGGTGCTATGAACAAATGTGGCAAACACAGAGCAAAAGAGGTCTGAGTGAGGCATGGGCTACCTGACGGGTAGCTAGGTTGGGTAGTATGGGTACTGCATAGTTTTAGCCAGGTAGGGTAGGTCAGGTAAAGTACTACCCTACCTGACTTGACAGTGTAAATCTCAGATTGGGTAGTTTGACATGGGAAATAAGTAAGACAAAGAACCTCTGTGTGCAAGCACTGAGGCAATGGTTACCCCAAAGGGCATTTGGACAGGAAGCCAAGATTTAAAGAAATACAAAATCACACATGCCCCCACAATGCAAAGCATCATGGGCTGCATATGCAAATCACCAAAGAACATTATGCTGGTTCAACTTTAAGCAGAAATGCATGGTGCCAAAAGGCCTCTCACACAGTTTGCAAAAGGGTGCCAACAGAAGACATAGACACATGTTTCGTCCTACTATAACTCCTCAGTATGCCTCATCTGTTTGACACCCCAGTGGAATGAACCAGCTACACAATGATGGTCTATCTGGGTTATGTTGTGGTGAACCCAATTAAAACAAAAAACAATTTAAAAGACAAAGAACCTCTGTGTGCAAGCACTGAGGCAATGGTTACCCCAAAGGGTATTTGGCCGGGAAGCCAAGTTTCAAAGAAATACAAAATCACACATGCCCTCGCAATGCAAAGCATCATGGGCTGCATATGCAAATCACCACAGACTATTATGCTGGTTCAACTTTAAGCAGAAATGCATGGTGCCAAAAGGCCTCTCACACAGTTTGCAAAGGGTGCCAATTGAAGACATGGACATGTGTTTCGTCCTACCAAGACTCATCAGTATGCCTCATTAGTTTGACACCCCAGTGGAATGAACCAGCCACCCTAAGATGGTCTATCTGGGTTATGTTGTGGTGAACCCAATTAAAACAAAAAGACAATTTAAGTAGTTTATTAAGCAGTGACAGTACAGTACTAACTATAGCTGGCCTGAGAAGAAGACTGGAGCGCAATGCCACAATGCAAGCAATGTTGTCATGTGGCCATTCTTGCGCTACAGTGGAATCTTATGGTCTGTGCACTCCAATCAACATGCACTTCTGCCTTGTATAGGAGCTGTGTGGTGTGAGAGGAATGCAGTTAGAATGAGGAGTCATGGAGAACAGAGGAAGTCTGCTCTCTGTTCAGCACACAGGCGGCCCATAACACAGGAACACTCGGGCCAAGCCCGGGAGTCTGAAGTCAGTTTGCCTCTCTTAGCAAGGCTGGGCAAACCCACACCAAATCAAACTATTACAATAAAAAAAGAACTGTAACAAATACAAAAAATATATACACGTAAAAAAATCAGTTGCTTTGCAAAAAGAAAGTGAACAGCAGGCTTATTTTTTTTAAATCAGTATACATAAAAAAAAGGTAATTTGTTTGCTAAAAGAAAGCAAAAGGGGTGAAAATAGAAGGGAAGGAACACAAAGAAGAGGGAATTGGAAATGACAGAATATAAAAAGAGGGAGGCACACTCTCTTGGGCAGCTGCCAGGGTGGAAGGCTTACTTTACATTTTGAACAAAACATACTCAGGGTAATTTTATTTTCTGGCTGAACTGAACAAAAAAATCAAAAATTATTTGTATTTTCTGTCTTACCAATGTAAGCAGGGCTGGTGGTGTAGCCTACAGGTTAGAGTATAATGAACTGTGAATGAGCTTGGTACATCCAGCAGATCTGTGTTTGATGCCCACAACCGCTGCTTGCATACTGGCTCGCAATATAGCCTAGAGGTTAGTGTAGCGAGCTGTGAATGAGCCTGGTACCACCAGCAGACCTGGGTTTGATTCCCCCAACCTCCATTTGCGTTGTGTTTGACTGAGCAAGTCACTTAAAGGGAAACAGTGGAAAAGGCACAGCTTTGCTTTACCCAGGCACTACAAAAATGCCTGATTAGTGCTTTCAGACAGTAACATTTTTTTAACAAATTACTCTAACTGATTTTTTATTGATTTAAACAGTGGCCTTCAACTTTCACTTTCTATTGCTGGCAGCCACCATTTCATGAGTAGCAGAGAGCTTCCTGAGCTCAGTTTATGCTAACATGTCCTGCCAACCAATAGCTGAGGTGAGACAGGCATATTAGCATACAGTGAGATCAGGAAGCTCACTGCTGCTCATGAAATGGCTGCTGCCAGTAACAGGAAGTGGAAGTTGTGGGTAGCTGTTCTAAATCATTAAAGTTGTTACTGTCTGAAAGCACTAATTGAGAGTTTCTGCAGTGTCTGAGAAAAGCTTTGTCTTTTCCATTGTTTCCCTTTAACCAGCTCAAAGCTCCTGGGTCACCCCTGAAAACAGGCAGTTGTGCTTAGTGGTCACAACCTTGTTAACAAAGAATAAACAAATAAAAATACAGTATGACTGATCAAGTCATTTAACCCCCACAATGCTCACAGGTCACCCCTGTTTAATTTGTGCCTAGTGGGCCTCACCTGGTTACCAAAGAATAAATAAGAAATAAGAAAAAAAAAATCATGCAAAAAAAATGGGATGGACTAGAGTACAGAAAATTCAAATTACAGTACACAAAACTGTACCTGGCACTGTGCTGAGTAGAACATATCTGACTTACTGCCTTAGTAGTAGTGCTGCTGCTGCTGCTGTATTGAATCTGAGCCTGTGAAGACAGTCCAGCCAGCATTTCTCAAGGGATGGATGGAAATTGTTGTTTATTACTTAGGTTAAGTCAAGAAAGACAATAATGTGGCAGCTGTATTAGGCAATTTGTCTTAGGGCCACTGTCAGGTCTCATGAGCCCTGTCATTTATTACAGTGACATAGCCAGCTACACTCTCTGCAGCAATTAATGAAACAAATAGCCTTTTATGGCTGTATTAGGCAATTGTCTTAGGGCCACTGTTAGGTGCCCTGAGTCATATCATTTATTGCAGTAACATAGCCAGCTAGGCTCTTTCCAGCAGTTAGTGAAACAAATAGCTTTTCACGGCTGTATTAGACAATTGTCATAGGGCCACTGTTAGGTGCCCCGAACGCCATCATTTATTACACTGACATAGCCAGCTAGACTCTCCGTAGCAATTAGTGAAACAAATAGCTTTTTACAGCTGTATTAGGCAATCACCTTAGGGCCACCTTTATTTGCTCCAAGCCCTGTCATTTATTACTGTTACATAGCCAGCCAGACTCTCTGCAGCAGTTAGTGAAAAAAATAGCCTTTTACTTCTGTATTAGGCAATCATCTTAGGGCCATTATTTGGTGCCCAAGCCCTGTCATTTATTACTGTGACATAGCCAGCTAGACCATCCATAGCAATTAGTGAAACAAACTCTGGTCAGAGCTGGTAGGGCTGCAGCTGAGGAATTTGGGGATAAAATATTGAAAGTTTGTTTTGTAATATTTTTACACCAAATTTTCAACATAGCCTTGTTATGACGCTGCCTCATGAAGAAGGACAGAGACAATCTTCAACTCCTGGCCTAAAAGGTGAAATCAACTTTCAGGACACAGAAACACAATTTGGGCAGGAGTTGAAAAATGACAGCTGTCACATTCATGAGGTGCTGTAAAGATATGGCTACGTTGTAAATGTGGGTTAAAAATATTGAAAATTGCCACCGTTATGAGCCTGCATTCACAAAATTCAATGTAGACTCATAGCTGTATTATTTTTTAATATTTTTACACCAAATTGTCAACATAGCCTTCTTGTGACCCCAGCTCATGAACAAGGGCAGAGGAAATTTTCAACTCCTGCTCAAACAGTGATTTTGCACAGGGGCCACAAAAACATCTTTTGGGATGTAAAAAAACATTTTGCCCAGGATTTTAAAAATGACAGCTGTCACATTCATGAGGTGCTGTAAAGATATTGCTATGCTGTGAATTTGGGGTAAAAATATTGAAAATCACCAAAGTTATGAGCCTGAGTTCGCAAAATTTAATGTAGACACATAACTTTGTTTTTTTTAATATTTATACACCAAATTTTCAACATAGCCTTCTTATGACCCCACCTCATGAACAAGGGCAGAGAAAATGTTCAAGTCCTTCCGGAAGGTGATTTTGCATAGGGATTGCAAAATCAGCTTTCAGAATATATAAAAATAAAAACATTTTGCCCAGAATTTGAAAAATAACAGCTGTCACATTCACGAGGTGCTGTAAAGATATGGCTATGTTGTAAATCTGGGGTAACAATATTGAAAATGGCCAAAGTTATGAGCCTGTTTTTCCATATTCAATGTAGGCTCATAACTTTGCTGTTTTTTTTAATATTTTTACACCAATTTTTCAACATAGCCTTCTTACGATCCCAGCTCATGAACAGGGGCAGAGATGTAAAAAACATTTTGACCAGGATTTGAAAAATGACACCTGTCACATTCATGAGGTGCTGCAAAAATATGGCTATGTTTTGAATTTTGGATGAAAATATTGCAAATTACCAAAGTTACGAGCCTGCATTTGCAAAATTCAATGTATACTCATAACTGTATTTTTTTTTTAATATTTTTACACCAACTTTCAACATAGCCTTCTTATGATGCCATCTCATGAACAAAGGTAGGGAAAATTTTCAACTCCTGCCTGAAAAGTGATTTTGCACAGGGACCACAAACTCACCTTTTGGGATGTAAAAAATAAAACATCTTTGCCAGGATTTGAAAAATGACAGCTGGCACATTCATGAGGTGCTGTAAAGATATGGCTGTGCTGTGAATTTGGGGGGGAATATTGAAAATTACCAAAGTTACGAGCCTGTGTTTGCAAAATTCAACGTAGGTGCATAACTTTGTTTTTTTTTTAATATTTATACACCAAATTTTCAACATAGCCTTCTTACAACCCCACCTCATGAACAAGGGCAGAGAAAATGTTCAACTCCTGCCCAAAAGGTAGTTTCACACAGGGACTTTGAAATCGCCTTTCGGGACAGATTTGCCTAATGTCAGTTCAATTGTTCTTGAGGTTGGACCCCAAAAAAGGTACATTGAAAATCTGTGCCAAAAATATGCAAAAAATGCCAAAGTTATACCACTAAGTTCAAAACTCCATTGAAATACATTGAATCACATACCTATTTCTTTAGTTCACAAGCTGACTTTAAAGAATGAAGACACATCTGAAACTTTAAAAATGTAAATGCACCATTACTTCACAATTGCTGATGTTCCATGTCTGTGTTTATTGTATTTTTCTTTCCCTCGGTAGGTTACTGTCATTTTCCGTACTAGAGCTGTTGTCTATATTGCATATTCCATGTTATACTGTGTTCTAATCCATTTATGTAAGACGTGGAGCCTTTGCAAATGAGTCTCTGACTCAAAGGGTTGTAATTCCTAGACCTTAAATAAAGAAATAATTCTGTGGTCCAGAAAGGATTAGAACATTGGACTCCCGATCGGTAAGTGGAAGGGCTTGGGGTGGTGGGATGGTGGGTGCTAAATGGGAGGGTTGGGTGAGGGACTGTACCAGATGCAAAAGACATCGATGGATGGTTTTCTGTTTATAGGTTAAAAAAAAAAAAAAAAAAAACTGATTCCTGCACCGGGAGGTTGGGCACCCACCCCAAGTGCAACTATTTCATGTCTTGTGGGGGGAGTGGGGTGGTGGGTGCTGAGAGGGAGAGTAGTGTGAGAGGATATCTTTAATAAACAAAGAGAAAAAAAAAGATCCTGACACCGGGGGATTGGGCACCACCAGTGTCACTCCTATGTTTCTGTGGGTGATGGTGTGTACTGAGAGGGAGGGAGGGTCAGGTGGGGGGATATCAATAATTTATAAATAATTTTTTTCAGCGGTCATGGCAGAATTAGGCACAATCCACCATGACCACGATGGCTGCTGAGCGCTATTGCACATGCAAAATGTGGTTTGGCAGCTGTGACCTGCATTTATTTTTTCTTGAATATTACAGATATCCCCCCCAACCTGAGCCTCCCTGTCAGCACCACCACCCCACACACCTCCCCCAGAAGCATAAGAGTGACACTGGGGGTGTCCAATCCCCCAGTGTCATGATCAGGACTGCCATTTTTGTTTTATAAAGAAAAGATAATGCTTTGTGAGTGGACAGCTCCACAGACACCGAAGTGACTATGATGCATGTCCAACAGGTTGTTCAGTTGGAAAGAATGCAATAGTGCAGAGTCCTTTTTTGAAAGCAAAAGGACTGAATTGCTCCACCCACTGCAGCCCTAACAAATGGCCTTTTACGGCTCAACTAGAGTAGTTGCAGCTCTCAAACAATGACTCAATAGACAAATGACTTATTTAACCATAAATGGCAATCTGTTTCGGTGAGTACTGCAGACAGTCAGGCTGGCAATTTGACATCAGTAAAGAAAAGTCAGTGCATATCACAGTGGCCCAATAGAAGAATGCCTTATACAGCTGTAATACTAAAGGCCGTATTTTGGAAACAGTGGTAGGCTTTCTCAGAGCAGCTGTCCGTATTATACCAGACTCAAGACAGACCCTTCTGAGTAGTTTTCACTGTTTAGGGTAGTCAAAAGCAAAGTCTTTCACAGGTTGATATGTTCAGGGCAGGGTAATAGGGTAGTAGAAAGATCAGGGTAGTAACTACCCAACCCTAACCTAAACAACTACCTGTTTTTCATTAGGGTATTTTTAAGGAGAAATGGGGAATTTTTTTAAATCAGGAGAGACACACTAAGCTAGAGCTTGTTTCCAGGTGCAACCTGGGAGCACAAGGAAGTTAAGTGACTTGCTCAGGGTCACACAGTGTGCACAGTATTTTAGGGCAAATACCTACAAGTAGTATTTAGGATAGGATGTTTCACTACCTGCTCATACCTAGTTTGAGTTTCAAACCATCTCCTGGAGTAGTGAACTCATGGGAAACCCATGGACCTTCTCCTTAATCCTCCATTTCTCTTCTAACACACTGGCAATCTATGCTATCCACAAAGGGGTGGCCTGACAGGGATTTGTGAGACCTGGCACCTCAGGATCTTATACCTGGGGCACCCAAATACTTCCTGTGTCATGAAGTGAGATTTGCCAGTATTCCCCTTAATGAGACTCCCCAACGGAAGATGGATAACAGCAGCAAACACTAACTACAGCATAGTTATATATGTGTGGATCACCAACTCAGAATGGTTACCTACTGTATGTACCCAAAATAAAAAACCGGAAATAGAAAAACCAACAGTATTCAGATAAAAAGTGGAATGTTCATTGGTCCTAAAGATAAATCTGGTTTAGAACCAGGGCTACCAATGATTCAGTGGTGGATGGGCTTGGTGTTCCAGTGCCACTGAGGGGCCAGGCTGGGAGCTTTGCCCAACCACGACAGCCTCTGTAAGTGCTATAAGGCTACACTTAATCATGTCAGACAGTCTGTGGAAGCCTCCTTCCATGATATCTCATATTGCACCTTTCTCTATGTGCACCTCCCCAGCTGATGGCACCCAACAATCTGGACATACCAGCAGCCTCTGTGTGCAGAACACCAACACTGTTGCTCACATACTGCAGTTACTGTTGGCTATCATTTGCTTGTCATAGCTGCTGATGTTCCATCAGCTGTACCTCAGAGTACATACTCTGCAAAGCCTTCCTTTTGCTGCTAGTGGGTGCCAGCATGAGCCATGAAGATCCATCCAGGGGATCACTGCTGACTATCTGAGGTGCTGTTATGCTGGATGTAACCTGTGAAATGCTGGATGGATGCATTATGAGGCCGGTGTGCTGTGAGCTATGGGGTGTGCCTGTTGGTGGTGAGGGTACAGGAGATGGGTGTTGGGGTGCATAGGCATATCCAGTGTTGCCTGTGTTGTGTTACCTGTGAGTACAGATGCTGTGTTCTGAGTCCCTTTGGTGACCAGTGTACTGGTGTTTATCTCCTGTGTAGGTTTTGTAAGCAGTGTGCAGAGCATGATTGCAGTGCCACTGCCCTCACATGGGGTGTCTTGTGGGTGCTGTTGCTTCTTCTGGTCTGTCAGTCTATAAAATCTTATGGGAATCCAGAAGCCAGACCGAAAGAAGGGATACATATGGTAACTCATTTGCTGTGGTTTGTCATGGTCTTTGTCACACCTGACACACTAGTGGGTACTGACTGATTGGCCTCAACAAGGGTACTCCACTAGGTCCAGATTTTGGCTCTGGTAGGGTCTAGCTGTCATCCACGTCTTCCAGGGGGAGGGGTTAACATCTGTGAAGAGAGTAATATGTTTATTATATGTGGCCATATGGTGTTCACTATACAATATGACATAGGTGGTTACTCACTGTCTATCCAGTCCATAATCCTCATCATCAATGTACTGCTAACTGAATATGTCAGGGATTATGTCTCTACTGGGTTCAGCATCAGATCATTGTTGATATACCCACCATGGCCATCTATGACTTGTTGTAGAGGGGCAGATTTTTAAGAAAAATGCCTTGGAGATTGCTCCATTTGTATTTAATGATAGTAATGGTGTGTGTGTGTGGGGGGGATAGTATTCATGGCCACACTGACAGCATCCTGAGTGTACATCCATACAACTTGTTTGTGTGCTGGCACACTCCTCGGAACCTCGGAACTCGGAAGTCCATCTTCTTCCAAGTTGTGTAAGTGGGGGTGCTTTGAAACAACTGAGAAGCTGCATGGGATATACTATATTGGACTAGATATCTGAAACGAATCTCTCTCTCTTGCTTACGTCTGAGGGAAATTTTCCTTACTTTTACATTGGTATTGCTTTGTGTTTAATTATTTTAGTTTTTAATTCAGGGAGGGGGTTTTCAAACCTGCTTATCTTGTCAGCATCTTCAGAAGGGCTGAAATAACTGCATATTTGATTTTCCTTTGTGGCTAACAAACCACCAGGCTGTTTTGGGGCTGGGGAGGTTTACCTATGTCTGACTTGAAAGTCTAGATTTTTCTCTGTTTGATTAGCAGGGTATTTTCTCTGTCAAATTGTTGTGTAGGGCATCTTGCTGACAGGAAGGCACTCATCGCAGCGGTGGGTGAGAGCTTTTAGCTGATTGCTTTGTGAGGGCACAGTTTAGGCCAACCCCTTCCCACCCTCACCCCACCCACCCCTGGAAATAGTTCCTTATACCTGAGGTTCTGACATCATTTCCTCAAGAGTGCAAGGTGCATATCACTGTCATATCCTCTCAGCACACTGCACTGACAATATAAGCATACACATTGTATAATATATATATATTTCTATATAACAAACCAATCACACGCACGCAACACACACACACACACACACACAAAACAAACAAACAAAAAAGTAGATAAACATGTGGTGAGTAGTGCAATGTAATGACTGTGGGGCAGCAGTCTTCCGGGAGTCTTTCTGGAGGATGAGATGCTGGCCTATTTGCAGACAACTCTCTGCCCTGAGGGAGGAAGTTGCCCGTCTTCAGGCCGCACTGGACAGTAGTAAGGGAACCTTCCCCCAGGCCACACTGGACAGTAGGAAGGGAACCTCCCCCATCCGGGGAGCACCACAGCCACCACCACTACCACAGGGGTTGCGAAGAAAGCACAGCAGTTGGACCACAGTGGGCTCAGGGAAGGTGAGGATGGTGGAACAGAGGCACACCCAGTCAATTGTTCCACTCCACAATCCATACACCATTCTGGGGGAGCATAGCTCCCCTATGGATGCACCCGCAGAGAAGACTGATGACAACTGTCACAAGGAGGCCCACAGGAAGGAGGCAGAGGACACCACAGGAAAGGAAGCAGCTCCTGGTGGGGGACTCAATTATTAGGGGGATAGAACTGGGGGGAGCAGGGAAAACTGAAGTAAGGTGCCTGCCTGGTGCCATGGCTTGGAGAGACAGGAAGCGCATCCTCAGGATCACGAGAACAGCTGCAAGGGAGTCTGAGCTGGACATCATTGTCCACCTAGGGACAAATGACTTGGCTCATCATGAGATCAGAGCAGTGCAAGAGGACATTGTAGAGTTGGGGAGGGGCCTAAGACAAGTAGCACACACAGTATCCTTCTCAGAGGTGCTGCCTGTCAATGGCATGGGGGAGACGAGGGTAATTAGCACCATGCAGTTTAATGAATGGTTGAAAAAATGGTGTGGAGCACAGGGGTTTGGCTTCATTGGGGACTGGGGTTCTACCTGGAGGGACACCAGCCTATACTGGCAGGATGGTCTTCATCTGTCCAGGAAGGGAACAAGTCTTTTGAGCAATCGGTTTAAATGCTTCATTGGCAAGCTTTTAAACTAGTCAAAGGGGGAGGCACTGATAAGCAGCAGGAAAATCCCAGCCTCTCCCTACAAAACAGGAAAAAAGACCGAGGTAGAAAGGTCAGTGGGGGATGCTGCAACAGAAGGTAAAGCCATCAAAAAATGGAGAGCAATGAGTACCAATGCCCATAGTCTGGGTAACAAGCTTCCTGAATTAGTGGCCTTGATGAAGGAGGAACATCTAGATATCATGGCAGTCACAGAAACATGGTACACGCAAAACCATGACTGGGACGTAAACATACCAGGATACACTATCTACAGGAGGGACAGGAAGGGTAAAAGAGGAGGAGGAGTAGCTCTTTACATAAGGGAAGGAATAAAAGCAACAGAACAAAAGGGTAAACAGGGAGGAGAAGAAGCACTGTGGGTAAATTTGGAGACAAGCAATGGCACCACAATCCGCACAGGGGTTGTATACAGACACCCTTCTCAGGGGGAGGAAATGGACATGGAAATGATAGAAAGTATACTTAGAATGGCAGAAAAAGGGGAGATATTGCTGATGGGTGATCTGAATATGCCAGATGTTAACTGGAGTGCAGTTGCAGCAGCCACTGAAGAGTGGGGTTATTCTAGATGCCCTACAGGGGGCATGCCTTAGACAACTAGTATTGGAGCCCACTCGAGAGGGAGCAATCTTAGACCTGGTTCTCTCAAATGGAGATGGAGAGAGGATCACAGATGTAGAAGTGGGTAGCCATCTGGGAACTAGTGACCATCGAACAGTATGGTTCATAATAAACACAGCAATAGAGTCAAGCCATACAAAGGCAAAAGTACTGGACTTTAGGAGGACTGACTTTGCCAAAATGGGTGAGTGCCTAAGGAATGCACTAGCAAATGGGCAGGAAGGAGGGGTGGAAGAACAATGGGGAATAATAAAAGCTGCCATCACAGAGGTAACAAGCCTTTGTGTGAAGCAAATAAACAAAACAAAACAATGTAAGAAACCATTATGGTTCTCAAAGGAAGTGGCAGTGAAGGTTCAAGAGAAAAGGAAAGCATTCAGGAAGTACAAGGAATCGCAGAAGGAGCAGGACAGAGAACTGTATCAGTTAAAGCAAAAGGAGGCTGGGAAGGCAGTCAGAACAGCTAAGGCCCAAACTGAGGAAAAGATAGCCAACTCAGTTAAGAAGGGGATAAAACCTTTATAGGTACATCAGGAGCGAAGGAAGACCAAGGGAGGAATACTGAGGCTTAATAAAAGGGAGGAGGGTGGGCAGAGGAGACTGTGAAAAGGCAGAGATACTAAACAAATATTTTTGCTCAGTATTTACAAATGAAGAGGGGAGGTACCTAAAACAAACAGTAGAAACACTCTGGATACAGAAGTTGATACCAGCCCATTTACAGAAGAAAGGGTTCTGAAAGAACTCTTAAAACTGAGGTGGATAAAGCAATGGGGCTCGATGAGTTCATCCCAGAATTCTAAAAGAACTAAGGGTAGAACTAGTGACACCACTGACTACCCTTTTTAACAAATCATGGGAGGATGGGGTGGTACCCAAGGACTGGAGGAGGGCAGATGTGATTCTCCTTCACAAAAGTGGGAGCAAGGCAGAAGCAGGAAACTACAGACCTGTTAGTTTAACCTCAGTGATAGGGAAAATGATGGAATCACTTCTGAAGGAAAGAATTGTCGAGTATCTAGAGGCCAGAGGGGCACAGGACCCTAGGCAGCATGGATTCACAGCAGGAAGGTCATGCCAGATGAATCTAATAGATTCTTTGACTGGGTGACCAAAGTAGTAGATCAGGGAGGGGCTGTGGACATGGCCTACCTAGACTTTAGCAAGGCATTTGACACAGTCCCACAAAAAAGATTAATATACAAGTTAGCCAGCCTGGGAGTGGGTCCCAAGATGACAGCCTGGGTAAAGAATTGGCTGGAGAATAGGACACAGAGAGTAATAGTAAATGGAGTCCACTCAGAAGAAAGGGGGGTTACTAGTGGGGTACCGCAGTGTTCAGTATTAGGACGGTCCTCTTCAATGTCTTTATAAGCGACATTGCAGAGGGACTGGAAGAAAAAGTATGTCTCTTTGCAGATGACACAAAGATCTGCAACAGAGTTGATGCACAAGGTGGGGTGGAAAGGATGAGAAGGGACTTGGCAAGGTTAGAGGAATGGTCAAATGTATGGCAGCTTAGATTTAATGCTAAGAAGTGCAAGGTAATGAACCTGGGAAACAAAAACCCAAGGGAAGAGTACACAATGGGGGGTGAGATACTAACAACAACAAAAATGGAAAGGGACCTGGGGGTAGTCATATCAGATGACCTAAAGGTGGGCAAGCAATGTGAGAGGGCAGCAAGGAGGGCTGGGGGGATACTGGGGATGCACAGGGAGAGGCATCACCAGGGACCCTTGTTTTCCATTTTTACCAGTAACACCGGTAGCAATCACGGAATCCTGCTTGGTATGCGGAATTTGAATTCTTGTACCGGTGCCTCACGGAAATTGTATGTCACTGCATAGAATCTCTAAGATTTCAGCATCTTTTTAAATTTTTTTTATTTTCTCTTTCTATGTCCCCTTCTCACAGCATCAGTCTCCACTTTTCAGAGATCTCTAGGCTGGGCATCTCCCAGCTCACCCCCAGGTAATGCTCAGGAGCTCCTGTGGACCTGCCCCTATCCTGCCTGGGCTGTACCCCCCAGGTGGAAAGGAGAGGACTCAGATCACCCCTCCACACTCCCTTAAGTGTGTGTCGGGTAGCCCAGTGGGTCCCCTCATGGAGCCTGGTTATGAAGTCTGGGGCACCTGGGTCCCTTCTGCCAGTGGCCGATGTGGCTGATTATTCCTGGTTTTCTGGTCTCTGTCCTGAGGGTACCAGCACTAGAGGAGATCCAAGGAGGTAGGTCACATAGAGACATGCCACTGCTCCAGATCCTGGCTAGCGTCCTCCCCTCCTGATCACTCTGAAGCACCATTGCACCACCACCCGTGGTCACACAGGTGGTGGTAAAGCAGCAGGACCTGCAGCCCACCCTCCCCGGAGGAGGAGAGCAGTCCCCAGGGTGCTCTATCCTACTCCCCTGGCCAGACCTCCAGCATCCCAAGTTTGCTTCTGACCCTGGGTCACTGGCATTGCAAGCAGTAGTGCTACCACAGTGCCAGCAGGCCAACCCAGATTTCAGCATCTTAAAACGAATGCTGCTGTGCTTTGCATTCTTTCTACTTTGCTGCATATAGAAAATCAGCAAGGAAATCACCGGCACTGCTTTGTTGTAATCAGCCATTCAGTTTAACCACCCATGCTTCCCACCTACATCTCCATCACCTGAGGACTGCTTTCCTTCCTGAAACCACAGTTTTCTTGTAGTATGTGCCTAAGAGTCTACAAGTATCAGTACACATGGGCAGGGCCACTGGAAAATTGCAGGAAAAGTAACCTGAAATTGCAGAGTTTTTTTGCAAAACTTGCTGGAAAATTACAGGAGTTCTACTATAGATCCTGGAGTGCTTCACAATAAATCCTTTACTGTTTTCAGACATATATTAGTCAGCATAAACTACTAAATGAATACACTGACACTTGAATATAAGTTTTAAATATGAAGAAAGACTTCTGTTTCTAACATCTAATCCTAAATGGATAAGATGTGTTACCTCTTCCAAAATGTAAAAACATCTGCCTCATGCAGTGCTAGATTCTATTTAGTGAGCCACAGAAAATCAATATTAAATAAATCCAGAATAAACAAATGTAATCTGTTTCTGGATGTAGAATAATGAAGCCTGATCAAAACCTATTTACAGTGCTCTGTCAACTATTTCACCCACTTTGGTATAAGAAAAAATAAGCAGATCAAGTGGTGAATAACTCAGTTTTAGTAAAATGTTGTAAAGTGTTTAATGTTCATAATTTTGACTGTAGGTACTGTGCACTATTATTAAAATTATATATTAAAACATTGTATATGGGTGTTAATATAGCTGGCAGTATAGCCTAGTGGTTAGAATAACAAACAGTGATTGAACTGGGTACATCCAGCAGACTTCGGTTTGATTCCCACAACCTCCACCCACATGCTGTGAGACTCCAAACAAGTCACTTAACTCTCCCCAGTACTTCTAGGTCACTCCTGAAAACAGGCAGTTCTGCCTAGTGGGCCTTTTACCTGGTTTACAAAGAATAAAAAAAATACTAATATATGTTTAGTACTACATCATAGAATAGTAGTCAGGGTACCATGTAATTTCCTTTGAATTTTACTCAGCTGCAATGATTTTGTGTAGGTAAAAAATAAATGTTCATCTACATTTTATGTGTTTTATAAGCTTGCTTTTAGATTTTAGTCAGGTTTTTATTTTATTCTTTGCATATGAGAATCTAGGTTATAGATTACTAAATGCAGGATCACTGTTACCAACTAGCTTATTGAAGTTTATAATCAGCAGGGCCATCCAAAATCCTCAGTTGTTTGAATGAAAACTAGTCTGAATGAAAGTATGTTCACAAGGAAAAAGCTGCCTTACTACTTATGAAAAGACTTCACAGTCAGCACCCCATTTAGGTGAATTAGATCATGTGCACCTTTTCTCCCACCTGCTGTTTCAGTCTCTGTGGCAACAAAAATTTTCTGATAGACTGCTTCAACAAAAAGCAAATGTGAAGTATTTAAGTGTACCTTATGTTTGGCCAGTGGATTTGAAGCACATTCAATGACATACAAAGGTAGGACCCCAGGGGCTGTATGATGCTGGTGGGCAGAGTGGTGCTCAATTCACATCTGAGCTCAGACATGAAAACTGGATACACCCTTTCATGGACACCAAGCAAAAAGCATCCACATGTCTGGGAGATGCTTGAATCCATTTGAAGGTCCTCCACTAATCACTTGTGGATTTTTAGGTGAAGACACTTTATTTCAAAGAAGCAAATTCAAGCATTTTTTTTTGCTCCTCCTACCCCCTGGCCATCCACTCCTTCAGGCCTGCCAAGTCCCCCTACCACTGCTGTTGAGTCACGACCACCATCCACTGTCCCTTACTGCTGTGCTACCAGGTAACCCAAAGTAACCTTTTATTGAGTGGGCCCCTACCCCTGTGGGAGGCTACCAGGGGAGGAGAATTGCCCCAAAGAGCTTCCTGTGTGTCCTGGGCATGACAGGGGTCAGAATGGACACATTTCTGGGGCTTATGGAGGGACCAGCAGCCGTCCTTCGGTTTGCCAGAAGGTGCTTTCCCATTTTCTTGGGAGCATGACAGGCCACATGATGTCAAGGCACAAGCCGACGTGCATCACGCTCCCTCCCGCAGTGAGGGCCAATGTGTTGTCGTGCCTCTGGCCTCCACCAGGGGACAGAAAATGCTGAGTCGTGAACCCACCCTCCCTCCTAGGAGAAGGTGAGTGGTTGTTGGACACTCAAGCATTCACCCACCAGCTGGCCCCCCAACACCCAAGTATGTTCCCTAATCCTGGTCAGTGGTGTCACAGGCAGAAATCCAATTCATGCAGTTAAATTATAGATAGAAAAAAAAAACAAAGGTAGTCCACCTTAGCGGTGATGGTTCAGATTAATTCACATCTGAGTTCTAACAAGCAAAGAGACCAAGTTATTTGTAACTTGTGCATGTGGGGTGTGGGTGTTGAACAAAGGGGATCAGTTACCAAAAGCTAAAAAATAAATAATGCTGTCACTACTGCCATCACCCCAGAGGGATGTGGACTGCATTGTTGCTACTGCCATCACACTGAAGGGGTGGGGGGCTGTAGTGCTTCTGCCATCACCACTGGTGGATGGGGAATGTAGTACTGCTGTCATCACATCTAAGGGATGGGGCCGCAGTGCTGCTGCTTCTGTCACACCTGAGGGAGGGAGGTCATAGTGCTGTTGCTGCTGCCATCACACCAGAGGGATAGGGGCCGTAGTATTGTTGGTGCTGCCATCGCACCTGAGAGATGGGGAGGTAGTGCTGCTTCCATCACACCATAGGGATGGAGGCTGTAGTGCTGCTGCTGCCATCACATCTTGTACCTAAAATAACTTTAAATTGGTACAAGGATGGATGGATGTGCAACAGTGGAGGTCAAAATTGCTAAAATGTATATTAGCAGAGTTAAAAATTGTTAAATAAAGTACACAGAACCAAATACCGGTAAAGCCGGATTTTGGCTTAGAAAACACCGGTGACAATACCATTTTTTACAATGTGCAAAATGGATTATACCCTTTCTCAATCCCGGTAAACCAGTGTCCCTGCATCACCAGTAGAAAACAGGAAGTTATTATGCCTCTGTACAGACAGCTGGTGAGACCCCATCTGGAGTACTTCGTGCAATTCTGGAGACCCAATCTCCACAAAGACATAGACAGGATGGAAGCTGTCCAGAGGAGGGCAACTAAAATGGTGCAGGGTCTGCACCGGAAGACATATGAAGAGAGATGAAAGGAGCTTAATATGTATAGCCTCGAGGAAAGGAGGGAGAGGGGGGACATGATAGAAACGTTCAAGTACCTCAAGAGAATCAACAAAGTCCAAGAGGGTAGCATCTTTCAAAAAAAGAGGTGTGCAAGAACAAGAGGCACAATTTGAAGATGGGGGGCGGCTCAGAGGTAATTTAAGGAAGTATTTTTTCACAGAGAGGGTTGTGGATTTATGGAACGGCCTTCCGGAGGAGGTTGTGGAGTGAAAAACAGTGGTGGAATTCAAGCATGCATGGGACAGTCATAAGGCCATTCTAGGAGGTGGGGGTAGGAAGAAGTAGGCTGCTGGTTAACTAGGATCTGCAGCTTATCCAGTAGGTAGGGAAATGGGCAGACTGGGTGGGCCAAGCGGTCCTTATCTGCCATCAAATTCTATGTTTCTATGTAACCCTAGACCATACAGGATCTGGTAGTGTCAGAAGACCTCTGTGGCAATGGCTACAGTTTCCTTCACCATAAAATTAAGTGCTGGTGGCTGTCAAAGCACTGCTTGTCCATGGCCATGACCTGCCCACTGCCCATCTCAAGAGTCTGACCACCAGTGTTAACTGGTGCTACCTTGCCCTGTCTGGCTCCTTTTGCCACATTCAGCATTGTGGCCATTATGTGACTTTCTACAGCTGACATGTCTATGTTGTTCCACATGGGGTATTCCACACCCTTTTGTTGTGGGGTCTAGGGACATTCTTTTGGCATGCATGCTTTTTCATGCCTCCAGACCCTTTTCACTCCATGCCACCTTGCATCACCATGTGCATCCATTAGCCCAGCCCATCACCATTATGTACCTGGCCTTACTTGCAATCCTTGCAAATGAGCTTGCTCAATGGATTTATTCCTCACAATAACTTGCACGATGCGGCACTCCATAGCCCAGTTCCATGACTTTCACCCATACTCAGGAGTCTTTGTGGATGAGGCTCTTTATTGATAGCATATGAACCCTATAGTAGATGTTCTGCATTATTGGCATCCAATGCATTCTGTGCACCACCTGATTAATGTGACCAGACTACCAAGAGGAGCTCAGAAAATGAGCTGCCACATTCTTCATCAGCTGCAGTCACCAAATCAGATAACAGAGAAGGCTTATGTAAAGTACAATACATTAATTGAGGTGGAAGGTGATGAGCACCAGCACAAGAGTTCTCCTATCTCCTGGTTTAGAAAAAGGGAGCTACCTGGCAAAGTTCCTCAGAAAGTAAAAGCAGCTCCTGACAGCAGCAGGCACCCAATAGTCCATAGAAAGAACTACACCCAGGTTACTAATCATCTTCCCTGCCTCAAACTAAACCCCCATCAAAGATGACTAGGCTGAGGTGGTCCTTTAGAGCAGACACTTCTCGATCTGTGCCCACCAGTAGCAGCTTAGTTTTGCTTGGATAATGAGCCAACCAGTCAGACGCTATCCATCCTTTCACTTCCACCAACAGCTGCTCTAGTAACTGCACAGAGAGACTGCCCTGGCCCCAGTTTGGGGAAGTAGAGGTACAGCTGGGTCTCAGTTGAACTGCAGTGGTACCCAACACTGTATTTCCTGGTGAGCTCCCCAAATGGGCTCATGTGCACAGCAAATAACACTGGGAGAGGACTGCCCCCTGAAGAACACCACAGTCTAGGGCTGCAGGCCCTGTGAGAAAGGAACCCATAGCCACTTCCCAGTTCTTTAGGAATGACTGTAACCATGCAAGCACAGTCACAAATATACATAAAAACAAGGGTGAGAAAGAATAAGTACCTCAGCTGGAACTTGAACCCAGACCACCCGAAATAACGTTCTGATTGCACTAACCAGCTGCGCCACTGAGACAACTGGAACCTGGACTGTCCTTGAGTACATTACTCTTTCTCAAATACACAATCTAATGGCAACACAAATATTTACTTCTAACAATGACGCAGGAGTGTGGTGCACATCTTTTATGGAACACATACAAACAAGGGTGAGAAAGAATAAGTGCCTCAGCTGGGACTTGAACCCAGACCACCCAGAATACCATTCCAATTGCACTAACCAGCTGCGCCACTGAGACAACTGGAACCTGGAATGTCCCTGAGCACATTACTTTTTCCATAAAATATGCACGCCACACTCCTGTGTGATTGTTAGAAGTAAATATTTGTGTTGCTTTTGGGTTGTGCATTTGAAAAAGAGTAATGTGCTCAGGGACATTCCAGGTTCCAGTTGTCTCAGTGGCGCAGCTGGTTAATGCAATCGGAACAACATTTCCGGGTGGCCTGGGTTCAAGTCCTAGCTAAGGCACTTATTCTTTCTCACCCTTGTTTGTATGTGTTCCATAAAATAAGCACACCACACTCCTGTGTGATTGTTAGAAGTCACAAATATACCGATCCTTAAGTCTCCTCAGCAACTCCTCATGATCCACTGTGTCCAACACTAATGACAGATCAAGGGTGATCACTATTTGACACCTGACCCTCATCTTTTGCAGAGAGGAGATCATTACACACTCTAACCAGACCTGTCTATGCTGCAGTGATGGCAGAAGCCAGACTGGAGGAACTGAAGAAGTTCAACCTATCTAGGTAGTTCCTTCTCAACAAATGAACCCAAAAACAGCAGGTTGGAGATTGGCTGATGGCCAGATTACAGATCAAACAACTGCTTCTTGAGTATTGATTTCATTTCCACCATCTTTAAGGCGCTCATGTAAAATTTCTCCCTTATGGGAGCTTTAACAATTCTAGGTAGGGCTGGGCTAGTTCTGCCAACCCTATTCTTTTTAATCTGGAATGGAGCTAGATACAGACTAGAGATGGTGCAGTGCAGCCCAGTAATCACACAAATGACATCCTCCATGTCAACCTAATTAAATCTGTTCCAAGACATTGAAGTGTTCACACTCCCCTTCCCTCTACCCCCTTGTATTCTGAATACGAGTATAAGAAGTGACCCAGCCCCAGATGCCATAAGTTTTAATTTTAAAAACTAGATTTATGCCGGCCGGTCAGTGCAGCGGTAGCGCTACTACTCCTGACACCTGTGACTTGGGTTCGGGAATGATCTTGGGTTGTAGAGGGGCAGCTGGGGGAAGGAGGATACAGCATCCCAGAGGACGCTAATCCTCCTCTGGGGAGGGAGGGACACTCAGGGCTGCTCTTTTGCCCTACCAAATCTTGCCACCAGTGGAAGCACAGGCAGTGGGCTCAGCCTACCAGAGTCAGGGAGAGGAGGATGCTGTTAGGCACTTGACTGCGATGTGCATTCGCACACAACCAGTCCGGACATATTTCCTTCACGTGGGTGCCCTCTAGGTGATGGGACCACAGAAAAGGTGAAAAATTGGAAAACAAATCCTCAGCATTGAGCAAACTGATACTGGGATCCTGATACTCCAGGATCCAGTCATAAGAGCCAGTGATTCCAGTACGCTGGGATCCAGGCAACTAACCAGGGGTAAAGATAAGTGGTATCCCCCTGGGGCCAACGTTCGGGGACAAGTAAAAAAAAAAAAGATGTAAAAGTTCACATTTCTCCAATGAGGCATTACCCCTCATCTCAATACAGGCTGGGTGTAAAAGCCTGTCCAGAATCAAAAAAAGTGGCTGTCCTGTTCTTCTCTGCTCTATGAGACTCCAAATTAGTTTTTCGCTTTTGGATTTGATTGCCTCTCAATAACTCTTGCAATGAGTCCTGTATGTCTGTTTGTCTTTGTCTGTCTTGGTCTCTGTCTGTCTCTGTCTATCTGTCTCTGTCAGTCTCAGTCTGTCTCTCTAGCTATTTGTATGTCTCTGTCTGTCTGTCTCAGTCTCTCTGTCTGTCTGCCTATCTCTGTGTCTGTCTCTCTCTGTCTGTCTGTGTCTGTCTCTGTGTCTGTCTGTCTCCATCCATCCATCCACCAATCCATTCATCCATCTATCCATCTACAGTCTGTCTGTCTGTGACCCTGTCCACATTAGAGCTCCTATAATGTAACAGGCATGTGAAAACGTTACAGGAGCTCCCAAACCTGGTTTGTGTCCACACTGGTAACATTTTCAAACCATGTTAGAAAACTGTATTTAAACCCTGGTAGTAGAGTTTTAGCACAGTTTTCAACATGGTTTGAAAATAAACACGGTTACCTGACCGGCATGGACAGGAGTCCGTCCTGTGTTCACCATGTTTCAGCCATTATTGGTCCTACAAGGAGCCATAGATCATGGTGTGCACTGTAAAACTAGTCATTCTAATCATTTCAGAAACTTGGCTAAAGAGCACTATCCCTGACCACTTGGTCTCCATTCCTGGCTATGCACTGCTAAGGCAAGACCATGCTGGCAGGGGTGGCGGTGTGGCCATTTATGTCCTAGTGTCCATCCAATATTCCATCATCTACTCATCCTCCAATCCTGAGACCCATGATGGCCTAGCTATCCATATGACCCTCCCCTTAACTCTCTCAATCTTCATAGCTGGCATATACTGCCGCCCAAATGTCTATCCTTAAGTCGCACTAGACCTCCTAACCCCCATCACTTCCCTTGCTCTCTCTGGGGAATTATTCATCCTATGCGACTTCAATATAAACTGGTTGTCACCTAAAATTTCCAAAACTAAAAATGAAATTAGAGCCCTAAACCTCTCCCAACTGATCTCCGAACCCACCCACCCACCCAAAGCACAAGACACAACACTCCTTACTCAACTGGGTTCTTACCTCCCACCCCAACTGTGTCATCACCTCTGACATTCTCCCCGATGCTCTCAGTGACTATAACCCAATATTCATAGTTATAAAAGTCCACAGAACTAAATCACCACACAAAACCATACAACTAAACTCTTTCAAGTCTCTTGACCTTGAACCTCTCCTGAGTAACCTTGCCACTTCTGACTGGTCCCCCCAACCTCCTTCCCCTCAGTTGATAAGGCCCCTGCCTACTTCAAAGAAATCTTTCTTGTAAACTGGAATGTCTTTGTCCCACTCAAACAAACCAGAGTCAGAGGTAACCACTTACCCTGGATAACCCCTGAATTTCTGGCCTGCCTCAGGGCTAGAGACAGTGTCTGGAAGCGTCATAAAGCTACCCAGCATCCTAGTGACCTCACGAACTACCGCATGCTCTGAAATACTTGCACCAGTGCTACAAGGTTAGCCAAGTCTGAATAGTTCAAATCTGCTTTCATCACCAACATAAATTCCCCTTCAAAGTTCTGGAAGGTGGTCCACACTCTATTTACCCCCTCATCTCGCCCACCCCACCGGTACTTAAAGTAAATAGCTCACTAGTGTCCGACCCACCAGCTGTAGCTGTGGAATTTAACTCCTACTATATTACCTGTGCCACTGAGCTACTGAAATCTCTCTCCTCCTACCCATCCCCCCCACCGTCTACCAGTGTTCCCCCTCCACCACCCTCCCACCTTCCCTTCCCTTTCGCTACTGTAACCCCAAACGATGCCCTAAGTGCCCTCCTCACCATCAACCTCTCTAAACGTGCCTCCCCGATGGCCTTGGCCCAAAACTCCTCTCCCTCTCTGCTTCGGCCATTGCCTACCCCCTCTCAATAATTCTAAATCTCTCATTCTCTACTGCCTCAGTACCCTCTTCATGGAAACATGCTGTGGTCCTCCCTCTACCCAAAGGGGGTGACCCCTCATCCCCTGGCAACTACTGCCCCATTTCTCTCCTCCCTACCCTTGTCAAACTTCAAGAACACATTGTCCTCTCCCAACTCACCTCTTTTCTATCTGACACCTCCTCTTTCACCCCTTTCCAGTCTGGTTTCAGGAAAAAACACTCAACCACCACCTCTCTCTTAGGCTCACAGACTCCATCCTAACTGGGATGGACAATGGCCAAATTACCGCTGCCATTTTTGTCGACCTGGCCAAGGCCTTTGACACCATCCCTCATTCCCTTCTCCTCAACTCACTCCTGACAACTAGCCTATCTCCCTCTGTCACAAACTGGTTCAAGGCTTACTTTACTGGCAGAACCCTATCAGTTAAGATCTTGGACACCACTTCCTCTCCCCTCTCAATTAGCACTGGAGTCCCCCAGGGCTCTGTATTAGGGACCCTCCTATTCTCCATCTTCTTAAACGACCTTGCCTCTGTTTGCTCCTCATCCTCCGCTACACATGTATGCCAACGATACAGTCCTGTATGCATCTGGCTTCTGTTCTGATGAGGTTACAACCAGCTTACAGCAAGACTTTGACAAGGTTCAGCTCTGGTTTGCTAATCATCAACTTTTCCTCAATGCCAAGAAGACTGTCTCCATAACCTTTGGCACAAGGCAGAGACTCTCTAGGCTTCCCTCCCTACCCACTTTCCACACCGTTGATGGGACTTTACATGAGGACACATCCTCCTTCAAGTACTTAGGTGTTTGATTGGACCAACACCTAAACTTCTCTGGACATATTGACGCCATCCATAAAAAACTGCACCCCAAGCTTGGAGCCCTGTTCAGAAACTATAGTTGCATCCCTCCTATGGCTAGGCGTGAACTTGTTCAGAAGATGATACTGCCCATTTTTGGCTACTGTGGCGTAGTCTATGGTGCTGCCCCAAAGTCCTCCCTGGCCAGACTGGACACCCTCTTCAATTCCTTCTGCTGCTTTGCCCTGGATGCCCCCCCCTCGTACCCATCACTGTGCTTTTAATCATGCCCTATCCTTCCCCTCTCTTACAAATAGGTGACTCTCCCACTGTGCTAAATTCACCTCCAAGCACTGGTTGGGTGAGCTCCTTTCACCTCACCTCCTCCTTTATAACACCCCCCACCCTCCCACTCCCTTAGATCAACCAACCTGCATCTCTGGTTGTCCCCTGCAGATTCACCCTAATTGGCCAATCCTGTTACTCTCACTACCCCAAAAAATTTGGAATTCCTTCCCCCTCAAATCCAGCACTCATCCTCTGCCTACTCCATCAGCTCTGCCCTCAATAATTACCTTGCACCTAGCTGCTCCTACCATGTCCCTCCCTAATTCCCTCCTCTAAGCCCTGGACAAACCCTACCCCTCTACTGTTACCTTCATTTTACCCTGTGTACACCCACCCACCCCAAATTTCTAACTCTCCTCCCCTTCCCCCAAATTGCTCCCCCTTACTGGCCTCCCTTGATCTCTCACAGAATGTAAAGGACCCCGAATGCACTTGCACTCCATGGGTCCCTCTCCTACCCCCCAGAGGCTTGTATCTCTCATTTACTCCCTTCCCTCATCATCCTAAAGGGGTCTCTCTGGGACACTACCTTATCCCCTTCTCTCTGGTCCCGCCATTACTCTTGCAGGGTTCCTTGTATCCTGAGGGGGTCTCCAGGGACACGACTCTTCCCCCTTCCCCATCTCATCCCTCCCTCCCCTTTCCCCCTTTTCTTTCACGTAAGCACTTCTTTACTTATTAACCCAGCACTTATTATTGTCCACTCTTTCTACATATTATGCACAATGCTGTTGTAACACTGTTTGTAACACCTGCCTTACAACTGTATGTTAATGTTGATCTTGTAACTTGAATGTTTAATGTCTCATTCCTATTGTAACCCTTCCCCCCAGGTTGCACCGGGAGATAAACAACTTGTTGTTCAGTGTGCCTTCCTTGTAAAACATTTCAATAAATAAATAAAAGAATGCACTGCTCCTCAATACCAGCACGTTTCTTGTGATTCACATAAGGACATTCCCACCCACTGCTGGCAACCTCCCTCCTCCCATCACTCAACAGTTTCCAAAACCCAGCAGTTGTGTTTTTTTTTTTGTCTGAAGCTAAACCAAGGTCTTCAAACAACGATTGTCTATTTTTGGTTGATCCTGCTCTGTCCACACCCTGCACTCCAGCAACAGTGGGCACAGCCACGTTTCAACATCAGTTGCATGACACCTACCTGAATGATGGGACTCATTGCACCGTCAGCAGTCCCACAATGCACTGTGGTACAGCTGTAATATATTGTGGGACAGCTGATGGACATGATCCAAAACTGTATTTCCCCTGCCACGGGATTCCCCTCAAGTCTAGATGCACTTCAAAGTTGTATTTAAACATGGTTTGACACAGCAAAACCATGCTCAGTGTGGACAGGGCCTGTCTGTCTGTCTGCCTGTATTTCCACTCTGCTTACACACAGAGATAAATTACATATTCTGAGTTAGGCCATTCCATGTGCACTTTATACTATAATGCTTTGTAACTGTTATCTTCCAATGATGTCACAGGCAAAGCCTGCAAAAGCAAGGAAGAGTAGAGGTTGCCAGAGGGGAAGAGTGAAATATGTGTTTATGCCATAAAAGTTTTGATATTTAGATTTGAAAGGTTACACAAAGCACAGTTAGTTTTCAATTGAATAGATTTAAAGCAACATTTCTTAACATTTTGAAATAGTGATTCTAACATTTTTTTTAAAAACATTTTATTTTTTAGAAACATAGAAACATTGATGATGCCCTCAGAAAAAGACTGAGGATCCATTCAGTCTGCCCGTGGTTCACTATCTATCCCCAGGGCCTAAATGTCCTCCAGGGTACTAGCCCTTACTATATTCCCTTTCATTCTCCTCCCTGCTACTATTACCCTGACTAGCCACTATGGCCTTCACTGTGCCCCAACCATGCTTGAAACCACTTGTGGTCTCGGCATCTACAGTACCACCTCAGCTGGCAGACTGTTCCAAGGTTCCTCTCCCTCTGTAAAATACTTCCTCATATCCCTCTTAAACCTTCCTCTATCAGTTTCCACTCATGCCCCCATGACCACAAACTTGTGCTTCTGCTAAATAACTCCTTGCGGTTCACCTTATATATTTCTTTTAGGAATTTGAAGGTCTCTGTCATATCACCCCCTCCACTCTGCTCCCAAGTGAGTACATGTTTAGTGCCTTAAGCCAGTCCTCATAAGATTTGCCCTGCTGGCCCTGCGTCATGCTGGTCACCCTTCATTGCACTGTCTCTAGCCTATTCTACCTTTCCTGAGGTGAGGACTCCAGAATTGGGTGCAGTACTCCAGGTGTGGCCTTACCATTGATCTATAAAGAGATAATATTACTTCTTTCCTTCTACTGTCAATACCCCTCCTGATACATCCTAACATTCTGTTTGACTTACCAAAGACCTTATTGAATTAGCTTGATTGTTTGACGGTGTCGCTAGTGATGACTCCTAGGTCCCTTTCCTCATTCGTAGTGCTCAATCTTAACCCTTCCCATTCGGGACTCTGTCCTGGGGTTCTTGCTCCCTAAGTGCATCACCTTGTGCTTTCTGGCACTGAATTTCAAATGCCAGACTTTAGACCACCTCTCCAGTCTATGCAGGTCACTCTGAATCTCCCTAATTTTCTGGTCCCTATCCACCCTCTCACATAGCTTTGTATCATCTACAGAGACACAGCCTGCCTGGCTTCCTCCTCCAGTGTCACTAATGAACATATTGAAGAGGTCCAGGCCCAGGACAGATCCCTGTGGCAACCCATTTGTGACCTCCCTCTCTTCTGATTTGACCCTATTTAGCATGACTCTCTGTTACTTCCCCCTCTGCCAGTTTCCTACCCATCTTACTATGTCTTTTGCTGCCCCCAGATCCTCCATCTTTTCCAGCAATCCTCTGTGAGGCACTGAGTCAAAGGCCCTGCTGAAATCAAAATAAAGTCAATCCATGGCATGGCCCCCATCCAATGTCCTCATCACCCAGTCAAAGAAACTTTTAAGTTAGTCTGACAAGACCTCACTTCCAGTAACCCATGCTGTTTACTATCCTGGAGGCCACTGCTTTCCAGGTAGTTAACTAGGCCCTCCTTGACTAGTTACTCCATCAGTTTTCCTACAACTGAGGTAAGACTGACAGATCTGTAGTTCCTCACTTGTTTCTTGTCCCCCTTCCTCATGGAACATATCCATGTCCACCACCCTCCAGTCCTTCAGAACTACCCCTGTCTGAAACAAGCTATTGAATAACCCTACCATGGGTTCTGTTAGTTACACTGCCAGCTTGCTGAGTACCCTCAGATGCATCCCGTCTGGTCCCAGGGCCTTAACTATCTTAAGGGCTGTTAACCCTTTCCAGACTCCTTTGTTGGTAAATACTGACAGCCTCATGTCCAGGAACACCTTGGTGGCTGCTTTGATGCCACTCTCTGAAAAGGGCCTCCTGTTTTCCCTGACGAGATAGCAAATGTCTGTAAGGATGGTTGCCTTTTGCCTGTCCTCCTCTATAACCCTACCTCCCTCTGATAGCCTAACAATTCCTCTTCCTTTCTTCCTTTTTCCCTAATATACCTGAATAATTGCTTTTCTCCACTCTTGCCCCCCTCAGCAGTACACAGCTCAGTGTCAGCCTTAGCCTCCCTAACCACCCTCGTTTCCCTAGTTCTCAATTGGTATTTGCCCCATTCTTCCTCCTCCTGCTTTTCTTTGTACCTGTTGAAGGCTTTTATTTTGTCCCTCACTGCTTCGCTGACCCTTTCAGAGAACCACATTGGTCACTTATACTTGTTACCCTATGCACTGTCCTCAGGCATATCTTTGATGCCTCAAGAATGGCCCCATTTATTGCCTCCCATCTATCCTCCACCCTTCCTATGCTGTCTGCCCCCACTAACTTGTCCCAGATCAACTACCTCATCCTTTAAAAGTCCATCTTTCTAAAATCGATGACCTCAGCTTTCGATTAGGGCTTACCGGTCCCCAGGGCTAGCTCAAACCAGATAGAGTTATGGTCACTGTTCTCTAGTAGCTCCCCTACCCAAACCGCTTCTTCCATCTCTGAGTTGGTGAGCACCGCATCAAGGATGGCAGCCTGACTGGTTGGCTCTCTAACTAGCTGTACTAGTAGACAGTCGAGTTTTCAATGACACTGATCTGCTGAGTGGAGGTGACTGCTACACGTGTCTATGCTTGTGGAGGAAGCCCGGATAGCAGGGCTGTTCTGCTCATTTTATATTTTGAACAGGTATGACATCGAGTGCCTAAATGTGTACAGCCTTACCAGTACAACTTATTGCAGTTCACCTCTGGTGTGGTCCGTCTTGTTTCTCCGATTTCTCTTTTCTCACTCAGAGGGAAGGCTGCCTTTTCTCGATAGACACTTAGGCCGGATCTGAGTGCGATTGAGAGGCCCATCAGAAAGGCTTTCAGGGGAGAAAATTTGAGA
The DNA here is from genome assembly GCA_016271365.2 of Neoceratodus forsteri. Lineage (NCBI taxonomy): Eukaryota > Metazoa > Chordata > Ceratodontiformes > Ceratodontidae > Neoceratodus > Neoceratodus forsteri. The sequence continues at coordinate 717,950,564 of CM057456.1, forward strand.
GAGAGTTCTTCAAAAAATGCAGTCCACGGACCAGATAAAAGCAGCAGCAACAACAGTACAAACAGTGCAATGTGGGAAGTATTGCTTGCCCATTTTAGTAAAGAGTTTCTCTTTTATTTTTATTTTATTTTATTATTTTACTTAAACTTTTGGTCTTCCCTACAATAAACATTGCCAGGCAGACTTTTTTTTTTTTTTAATATTGTAGCTGGATGGCAAACGCAGTTTTTTGGATGAGTTTGGAACTCTGAAACTGTCTAGAATACTAGTTTATATTTTTAACATTTAGTTTATATTTTACAGATTTACACATTAAAAATTCACGCCACTGTTTAGAGTAGATCACGTGATGGGTTGGTATAAACTGCGCATGTGCATTTTAAGTGCTAGAACACTGATCACTCAGTCTGGAGAGGACAAGTGGCAGTAGTAGCAGCAAGCCAGGTTATTTCTAGTCTATAATAAGCTCACTAGAGATTCAAGGAATGTAGAGCTGTTAAAAACTCTAATATACACCTAGGACTGAAAAAGAAGAGTATCTTATTGCAAGCTGATTCTTCTGCTTTTCCATTTCCATTCTTGAAATGTTTTGAGATTATTTATTGTGACTTTTAGAAAGTAAGCTTTTTTTCTTTTAAAATTTTACATATGTTAAGGAGGAGCTCTTTGCATATTTAAAAGCAAAGTTCTGTTTAAAGTTAGTTCATAAACATTATTTTATTACAATTGAAGTTTATGTATTATGGACAATAGCAGGTTTTAATTAAGGGTTAAGTGACTAACTTAAAGAGAACACTATAACACACAACAGGAAAAGATTAGGAGAAGGTTGCAATATATTAATTGATTTAATACACCTGTTTTTTCTTTCATTAGTGATATGTGGGAGACCAAGTAAAGGAAAATACTGGGCAAGGAGAGTGGGACTACCGCTAAACTGGTGGACCATAGATATGGTACAAATATTGGGAAAGAGCTTAAGAGAATTTAGAAGAAACCAAAGTCTCCTAAATTTCAAGATCTAAGCGAAGAAAGTGGAACTCTAATAAGCGGAAGCAGTGCGACTTATTTTGAAAGTCAATACAACAGTGCTGAAGTTGAGAACTGTGAGATTGGTGGAACCACTTAGACCTTTTTACTTTCCCTTTTCACGTTAGTCTGGGAAGGATTTTTTATTTTTCTATTGGGTGCCTGAAGAAATATTAATTTTATATGGGCTGTTAGAAAAGGGTCTTTAATTATTGTTCAGGTAGAGATATTTAGTATAAATCTTAACAAAAATACCCCCATTCCTAGCACTGTTTGTTAAGAATACAATTACAATTTGTAACAGCCATCAAAGTAGGTGTAAATTTGTAAGATTATCATAAAACATTGTGCTAACTAGAAAGCAAGCATTGGAGATTGATAGAGGCAGAGGTAAAACAAAAGGGCATCCAGTGAATTCTACTGTTGTAATAATAGATTCTAATAATGAGGTACCACTGGTGGTTAGTTTAGCACCTCAAAAATATGGAAAAAGATTAGAAGAAAATAACAATATGAAACAGGGAAAAATTGAAAAGAACAAAAGGAAACGAAAGAATAAAATGAAAAAGTAAAGGGGCTTCAATGCAGACTAAGATTAGTGATAATTTTGATAAGCTTGTACCACTGGAAGCTGGATCTTCGGTGGTGGCTTGCTCTGAGACCTCAAGTGTTTGTATAACCGGAACACAGCAAAGTGATACTTTAAGCCCAACATAGGATAGCTCAAGATTATTATTGACTCCCAAACTATTTAATAACAGACCATCACCCCTGTCTGATGACCATAGTGACCTTTCCAGTATTTCAGCTGAGACAGTTAAAAAAGTAACACAGAAAAGTAAAACGGACAACTTGAATGGCAGACAAAGTGAAGTATCAATAGACCTTTATTATGACTCCTATTCAAGTTGATCTGAGTCACTGGATTTCTCTCCTGAACCAACTAGCCCAATAAACATCATGGGAGAAAAATGGAGTGTTGATTTAAAAAATATCACTGGAAGCTTACAGCGAACTATAAGTGTCTTGAGAAAATTAGATCAAGCCAAAGGGGGGTTTGATGTACCCAGTTCAAACAATCAATGGAAAGGAGAGAATCACCCCTCGACCGAGGCTGTTGCAGCTTATCCATTCTGTTTAAGTGAGGACTTAACACTTTATGAAAAATCCATGTGCTGCACATTTGTTGATTTTAGACCAGTTGATATCTTTGCATAAGGAAGTAGATATGTTGCAGGAGAATATTGCTGTAAATGGCTCTATAAAAATGGATAACACCCCAAATCCACTCCCCCTCCCTGATTATGGAAAATTTAAGTGTACCTAGGCCTGATTTTCCATCTTTGTGTATACCTGAAATAAAGGGAACAAGGAAAAATAACAAGGGCAAAAATAAAAGCAAAAAAATCAGAATAAAACATAACAAAGTCACAACACCAGTAAGAAAGGATAATGATGTTCATGATATACAAAATAAGCAAGGAAAGAAATGTTGATTCTCCTTTTAAATTGGGATATCTTCACCCTGAGTGTAAAGATACAAGTGGAGGAAAGGAAAATTTAGAAATGGCATATGGTGTAGTGAATGATTCATGTGGTCAAAAAAATGGGCAGCCTAAGCAAAATTGGAATTATATTTTAGATGACATAATGATACAATTAAATAATTTTAATTCTGATTCATTGTCATTCAAGGAAGAATGACTACAATGGTGTACTACAATATCAAAAAAACAGAACTAAAGATGAATCAACTGGTCTAGTACATAATAAGGGAAACAGGAATGGTCAAGAAGTAAATGTAGAAAAAATCAATATAGAGGATTGTGCTATCTTAGGACTGTATGGATATAATTCGGTACAAATGGAATCTGTAATGTCCAACAAGAAAAAGATTGTGCACCTTTTAAGGGCAGCAACGGGTGCGGACATCGAATCATCAGATATTGTCCAAGTCTGGATGGATAGGGATGAAAAAGGAGTCAGCTGTGTATTCCTCTTCTGTTCTACACCCAGATTGGCCAATCAAGTATGGTTAAACAACAAATCATTAGCAAAGTATGGATGCTCAATTGATTTTCTAAATAGAAACATCATGAATAAAAAACAACCAAATGATTTCGGACAGCTGAGTATTTTCAGTCTTAAGCCCATACCTGGAGAGAACCCAGGTAAACTAAAAAAAGCAATAACAAATTTATGTAATCATGTTCTAAAAATTCCACTAGAAGAAATTAGTATTGTTAAAGTGTATAGGCACAATACTAGTAATGGGGCAGGACAAGTATATGTAGTTGTTGTAGGGAAAGAGGTTGCTGACAAAATTTTACAGAAAGAGCAATACTAGATGTAGCAGGACTTCATATAGTTGATAGCGATATAGTGGCCGAGACTCATAAAGTTCAGGAGAATCTGGAGCAAGAATCCCAAGAAGCAAAGATTTTGTTTGTATATGGACTATCAAGAGAAAGTAAGGAAAATAATGATAAACTGAAGATGATTATGATAGACCTGTTTTAACAACTTTTAAATATCACAATAGAAGATTCAAAAGCATTAGAGGTAAAAAGGGTAGGATTCGACCTGGATTGTGATCAAATTTAACTAATTATTAAATATGCTAATTTATATAATAAGATAATGGGAAGTGTTTTTGCATTGGACAGTATGGGAATTTATTTGATTCTGCCTCAGGAACTGGAGGTACAATATGACCAAGGATGCCAAAACACAATAAGAAAGAATAGTGAGAGTTCCATATACAGGTTGAATAAATCAATAAAAGGGGCACAAGTTTACAATATATCTACTTACAACAAATTTGAAATTCTGAATATTTTGTCAGAATGACTGGATAGAGATCAAAACTTAGAAGCGAATGCGCAAGACCAAAATAAAACACATAGATTGATAGTGACATGGAATGTGTCAGGTTTACTGTCTAAATTTGCAGATAGGGACTAGCTAGAATTAATTGGACAGCATTTAATAGTCTGTCTACAAGAAATTTGGCACTTGTCAGAAAATGACACATCTTGTTATGGATATGTCTCGTTTCAAGTGCCTGGTAATAAAATTGGTAGACAAGGTAGACCATCGGGTGGACTGGTGAAGTGGGTTAAAATTGACAAAAGGGTCAAGGTGGAACAGATTCAACAAACCGCAAATATGAAATGTTTTTTGTCCAATTAGATAAATTTGAGTTTTGTTTAATGAATGTGTATGCGCCTCCCTCTAATTCAAAATATTATTCAGATAACATTTGGCGGGAGATGGAATCTCTAATACATGAGTCTTAGGCCACAACTGCTTGTGAGAATACAATAATATGTGGGGGTTTTAATGCCAGAATAGGCCACTTTGATGGTTTTGTCAATAGTGACATCCATAATTGGTGTATTGAAGATGCATATAGGTGCACCAGAAACACAACAGATAGTGTGTATAATGAGATGGGGCAGAAGTTATTAGAAGTCCTAAAAAGCCACAATTTGGCTCCAATAAATGGAAGGATGAACAGAGACAAGCAGGGATTAGCAACCCATTATTCTAACAGAGGTCCATCAGTGACTGATTATATTTTTTTGGGAATGGAAAGATGGACATATGGAGTAGTTGTGAAGTTATGCCCAAACCTGATAGTGGCCATTTTCCCCTGGTTCTATTGTTGATAGATAATGGGAAATCAGTGATGAAGGAGTTTATAGGCCCTCAATTAGAAATAAGGGAGACAGTAAAAATTCTATGGAAAGATATATATCAGTCTGAAATTCGACATATCATACAGGAGAGTCTTTACCCGAGTCATAACCATCAAGAGGAGAACTTGATGGTGACCCTGGATAGCTGTTTTCAGAAGATTAGAGACTTATTATCAACTAAAGTTTACAAAACGTCACAGTATATAAATGTTAATAAATGGTTTGATAAAGATTGTCGTGAATCAAAAAAGATTATAAATCAGCTTATTAGACATATTAAACCAGTCAGGTTACAAGAGAGTTGGAAATTATTAAACAAGGCTAGGGAAGAGTATGAAGTATTTAAACAAAATAAACAACAGGAATTCAAAATGAAACAGTGGGAAAATATGTTATCAGTTATCAATAACAATGATCAAAAAGCATATTGGCTTATGGTAGCCAAAGGGAACAATAAGGTTAGATGTGAGATGGACACTTATATCACCCTGGATACCTGGGTGAATTACTATACAAAAATATTTTTTGATCAAAATCAAGTTAATCGCAGACCAGGGTTTGTTGAGAACGTACCCTGTACTATAGTGCTTACAGTTTCTGAGGTATATATGATTCTGGCAAGTTTAAAAAAGAAAAAAGCTCTGGGACCAGATCAGATCCCAGCAGATGTTTTTCTAGCAGTTCCATCGCTCTGGGCACCATTTGTTACCCGCCTATTTAATCTATGTGCAGCAAGCTTTAAAGTTCCTGAAGGATGGAAGGGTGCAGTAGTTATTTCTATCTTTAGAAAGGGAAATAAAAAGGATCCCTCAATGTATAGACCGATTTCATTGTTGGATAATATAGGAAATATTTTCTCTAGATTAATATTAAATAGGATACTGGAACAAATCCATAAACTATGAGGATTTTCAGAATATCAAGCGGGCTTTCAGGCTGGATATAGTGCTTCAGGCAACTGTTTTGTGCTTATGTACTTATATGAAAAATATGTCAAGCTTCAGAAATAAAATCTATATGCAGCCTATACAGATTTCAGTGCAGCTTTTGATACCATCTCAAGGAAATTACTATGGGAATTAATGAAGGAATGGGGTATTAGTAATGAAATTATTCACATTGTGGCAGAGCTTTACTCTAACACTCGGGTAAAAATCAGATATGGGAATCAGGAATATACATCAGCAAAAATAGATACAAATAGGGGGGTTAGACAGGGTGTGTTCTGGCCCCTACACTTTTTCTATATTTATAGATATAAATAAATTGTTAATTTTGTTAGAACAATCTTTACCAGATTCGTCAAAAATTGGAGATAAATATTATGCAGCCTTGGCTTATACCAATGATTTGGCTCCTTTTTCACTATCAAATCCAGGACTTCAAGCTAAAATGAATTTGTTGAATTCATACACAGCTAAGTATGAACTCAGAATTAATCAAGAGAAAAGTCATGTAATGATTTTTTGGTTCTAATAACTTTAAAAAGGTGTGGAGAATCGGGGAAAAGAAGTTAAGAACTGTCAAAACATGTACATATCTAGGATTACAAATTTCAAATGATAGATGTTGGTTAAAACATGTTAAAAAACTGAGAATTAGGTTGCTACAAATTGCAAATTTGTTAAATTTATTCAATAATAAATATGGAGGGAACATGCTAAAGCCACTAATGCAGGCAATTAAAGCCAAATATTTTACACAAGCACTTTACTTGGCTGAAATATGGGACTATGAGAATGTAAAGATGTTGGAGAGTCTGATGATCAAATTGTATAGAACCATCTTGGGCTTGAGCCAGTCAGTACCCCCGTCCCTGATAAGGGCTGAATTAGGAATTCCAAGAATAAAAGCATATATGGATGCCCAGAAGGTCATCTACTGGATTAAAATAATGGCCATGGGAATAAACAGATTTCCCTCCCTTTGTTTAAAGGAGAAAAAAATGGGAAGAGATAGGCTTTTCAGGGTCAAGCTGGCTTCAAAAAGTGTATAGTGTTTTACTTGATACAGGCTTTGGTATTTTAAGAACATTTATAAACAAAAATATTAAGCTAAGTTTAAAGTATAAAAACTATGTGAATCAAAAAATTAGTAATCATTATAAGAGTAGAGATCTAAAGGAAATTCAAAACCTTAAAGTCTCTCCATGGGTGGTGCAGAATGATTGTACATTTAGATATAGAGATTATTTGGATATTTTGAAGGAACCTAAACAAAGACAACTGTACACTAGATATAGATTTTAAATTTTTCCTAGCAACATGCTAGTAGCTAGGCATCAAAAGAATAGAAATATAATGGCAGGTTACTGTTTCTGTACAAAGCAATATCCTGAAGATCTCTACCATGTTATCTTCAAATGCGAATGGTATGAATTACCCAGAAAATATTGGTTAGTACCAATTTAGGAGAAAATAGATTCACATGAGGAGAATGTATTATTGGACATACTTTTTGCAACAAATGATGAACTGATCATATAGAGGATAGCATGTTATCTAGAGGCTATCTCAAGAATTAGAGTAAAGAAGAATATTCAGAATGCACAAAAAATAATTAACTGAATTCTGTGGAATTATAAGTTAGAAGGTAAGGTGATTGTTGAAGACTGAATTTCTGCTAATTGTCCATTTTTTAAGCTATTTATCAGAAAGAATGTTGAATTATAATTTTATATATATATATATATATATATATATATATATATATATATATATATATATATATATATATATATATATCTGTATATATGGTTTGTATTTCTTTGGTATGTAATGGTCTAAGACCAAACAATAAAATTTGAAAATGAGTAGAAAGTCATAACTGTATCCTGCAAGGCCTGACTTCTGGCAATCCTAGCTGCTGTAACATCCCAGTCGATGTCCAGTACATTCAGGTCACCCACCACCATAACATTCCCCTTTGCCACTCCCCTGACTAGTTCTTCCTCAAGTTCACAATCCTCTTCCTCTGCATATCCTGGTGGTCTATAGATCACCCCCACCAGTATTTTCCTGCTCAAGGCCACTGTGATCTGCACCTGCAGTCTCCCTATTACTTCCCCTGATGTTCCCATCCTCCACAGCCTCAATGTCATCCCTCATGTTTACCTGCTCTTATATCCCTCTTAAACATGGTGTAGCCTGGGACTGTCAGATCCATGGTGTTATTTTCTGAGGCTCAAATCTCTGTGACGGCTATGAGGTCCACCTCAGTGTCTACCATTATTGCCCACAGCACACTGATTTAATTACCTAGACTCCTGGGATTGAGGCTGACCTCTTCCATTTAACCCTTGATTCCATTGACTGTTTTCTTGTCCTTTTTCTTTATTCCTCCTTGGGCTCCCTCCTTTCTTCTTGATTGCAGACTCTGTGCATTGATACAATAAAATTGTTGTGACACAATGTATCAATATAAAAATTCATATATTGATACTATGAAACAGCCTTATTTTAGCAGATCAATATAAAAAATTACACTTATACTTTTTCTAAAAATAGAAAACACAGAAGGGCCTGGATATTCAGACTGCACTGGGCAGGGGTGCAAGTCTAGGCACAGTGCAACTGGGCTGCACCAGGGCATGGACCATGCGATATTCAATGGTGCTGCGCCATGGCAGAGCACCATTGAATATGGCACTTAGGGCACATGCACCGCACACGGCTCAATGGCATTGCGCCAATGCAAGTGGCAGAACGGGAGCAGGGGGATGCACCAGCACAAGTGCAGTTGCGCTAGGCACATCAACCACGATATTCAGCACTGGGCATGCAAATGAGGCCATTATGCATGCAAGGTGCAAATGGGGCAATTTGCATGTCATTATAGCCCCATTTGCATGTGGTGCACCAATCCTGGTGACTTGCACCTGGCACCCTGCCAGGCTGCTGCCATCGGGGACTGATGCCCTGCAGTCCCATGGCAGTCCCCCACTCCTGTACACCCCATCACAGGCATAAGTAAAATGAAATTCCCTGGTGGCCCAGTGGAAACCCCCCCATCACCCGATCATGGGCATAAGTAATTCTAAGTTCCCTGGTGGTCCAGTGGAACCACCCCCCATCACCCGATCACAAGCGTAAGTAATTCTAAATTCCCTGGTGGTCCAGTGGAACCCCCCCATCACCCAATCACGGGCATAAGTAATTCTAAATTTCCTGGTGGTCCAGTGGAACTCCCCCATCACCCAATCGCGGGCAATTCTAAATTCCCTGGTGGTCCAGTGGAACCCCCCCCCATTGCCTGATCATGGGCATATGCAATTCTAAAGTCCCTGGTGGTCCAGTGGAACCCCCCCATTACCTGATCATGGGTGGAACTAACACTAGATACCCTGGTGGTCCAGTGGTACCCCCTCCCCACACACTGAGGTCCCCTGCCACCCAGCACCCCCCTGTCATTGGCAGATGGCAGCACCCCACCTGCATGCTGCCCAGCCACCCACCAAATGACAGCATACAATATGGTCTGTATGCCTATTGGCCCACTGCATGGACCAATGGGCACACAGACCATACTGTACTACACAGGCCTGATATGTGCATGAATGCTTTGAAAAAGGAGCTTTATGCTCCGAAACATGTCAGGCGTGGTGTTTGTAATGCAATAAAATGTAAGTTTTTACTTTATTTCTGTTTGCCATCCTTCTTACAGGCTTGGTGTGTGCTTGGAACTTTAGTATATTTATTTGCTGCTGTCTCACTTGTGGTACTGACTTCTCTTTGGATGCTTAATTGATCACAGCACAGATGATGCTTAGCATTGCCCCTTCTACAAGGATCTCCCTTGAAGATCTTTGGAAAAACCTTCCCCAGGCCCAAAATCCATCAGGTGGTTTCCCTAGAGAGGAACCTCATGGAGTTTCCACACCCTCCTGGTGTTCCCACTACTCACTGGGTGTAATTAGTGAATCCTCAATAGAGAAAAATAGATTGGGGCCTCTCCTGGACCACTGTCAGCTTGCAGGCTACTACCACCCCCCCCCTTCTTCTCCTGACTTAGCTTGCTCTAGACTGATGATGCACTTTTTTATTTTCTAAACTCCTCCCACCCAGCTACACACTGAGATCTAGCACCAGAGTGTCAGTCTCAGTCTGGGAAAACAAAGTTTACAGCCTCTTCCCCTTACTCGTAGGAGGGCAGGGTTTTATTTAATTCTAAAAATTGATTAGCATTTTGCTTATAAAAGTGCTAAAACAATGTGAAAATGTTTAGCACCTGCCTCACTGTGTTTAACAAACATAACACTTCTAGAAAACCTATATAAATATTTTCTGAATAGTTAGTATTGTCCCAAGAAAAAACTGCTAATCAATTATTTAAAATCCTGGGAAGGTGTTTTTACACTTTTATAGTATGTGGTGAAAAATCATTCATTTATGCTGCAGTCATACCTGGAGGAGAAGGGACACACACACATATGGCATTCCTGCTAAAATCAGCTCCATCTGGTAATTTTTCAGTGAAGTATACAGTCAACTATTTGTGAACGATTGTACTAAATGGATTTGCAAAGTACATCAATAAGGTAGGGAGACTGGGGGTAGAATTATTGATATGATTGTGATGGGGGAAAAAATTACATTAGGACACCTTCATGATCTTGCCTTTGCCACAGACATCCTTAGATTTCTACTGTCCCAGTTATATTCTGACCCCCAAGAGCTGCATTTTTCTCTTTCTTGTGATGTGAGTTTGATTTTTTTTTAACCTTAAACACAGAAACGTAGAAACATAGACATTGATGACAGAAAAAGACCCATGGTCCGTCCAGGGGTCCCGCATTAAACATCCACTTGGTGGACTCTACAAATATTAGGAGAACTGCTAAGTTAGTTGTTTTGGGACGGATTTATAACTGAAACTGTGCAGAATTACCAATCAAAACTTGGGGAGCCTGTGACCTGGAGTATCTGCTAGTTCACAGTGAAGGGATTTCAAAGTTCACAAAGGTTCCAGATCAGCTGGATTTGAATGTTTCCTCCCTTTGTCCAAATAATGAAAAAGAAAAATGAAGGCCTTCCTGTACATTCTCATGTGGGCCATGCTATTCTGGAAACCACTTTGTCTTGCCTGAATGCTGTGGAATAACCTTCCTTTAAGTCAACCAAAATGGTGATGGGGGGGCTGTGGAAAAGTTTTGGAAAATGTTAAGCAGCAAAATGGCTCATTTGGACATATTTTATTAATTTCAAAAGCAATGTTGTACAAATGTGTAAAGCTGTTTTGCACAATAAAATTACTCAACACTCATAAGTATGTTTTACTACTATTTCTCCAGGAAACAAATAACCATTGCTACACCCTTTACATAACATGTTATTTATTTGTCAAGAATCTTTATAAAGGAATTCATTTGGTAACTGTTTTTATTACACTGATGTCAAGGTCAGAATTTTTTGTTTCCTGTCATATTACTTCACAAATGCAAGCCATATTTTTCACTGAACAGAAACAAAATCTGGTTTAATCAATAAAAGATTCACAATGCCTTTCAGGGAGACCTATTTTACAGCACACTATTCTCTTGTTGAACTTTTGAGCTGCATACTGATAATCCATAAGGAACTCAACTCTCAGGTTGGGCTCTGTCAGAGAAGGGGGGGCAGAAATAAATAGCAGTCAGCGTTGATCAAAACAAAATGCTAGACAAAATTTCACAAATCAGTAAACATCTTAACAAATTGTAAAAATTAGTTCAAGAAGCTGTTAAAATATGTAACTTGTTAAAATCATTTTCTAAAGGAAACTAAATTGTAACACAGATGTCTGGCATTATTTTATGATTCAAACACCTTCCCTTTAGTGACAGAAAGTGTACATCATGACTTCTGGTAACGATGGATTTAGGAAGGTACTTTAATTCCAGAGTTCTGTCCTTACCTTACAAATCTAACCCCATAATCAATAGAAGAACAGCAATTACTCACATCAATGGATGCACAATGTGACAGAGGTGTTTGGCTGACTCAATCAAAGTCCCTTAAAGGGGCACTGTCTGCTTTTCCCTTCGATTTGTGCTCAATTTCCATGTGATATTGCACAAGCACATAATTGTAAGTCTGTGACTGTAGAATGCATACAAATAAAAGCACAAATAAGCAGCTTACCAATTTTCGTGATTTAAACATTATTTTCATTACTGGCATCCCGACTTGAAACCTCCATGCCCCCGGAAGCTGTTCCGTGCAGAGAACGCGCATTTACTGGGACCGCGGTCCCGAACAACACATTTTAACATTGGCATGCCAAAAAACATTAAATCCACAACAGAAGGGTAATCTAAATTGTTTGATGCATTTGCGATTAAAAACCGAGGACTCGTTCTAGCACAAAATACTTTCAAAAGCTGGTGCCCAAATCCCGCACATGAGCAGTCGCTGCACTATCTTGCACATGCGCGGGATCTTTTTCCAAGCCACTACTGCACATGCGTGAGAGTTGGGTACTAGCTTTTGAAAGTATTTTGTACTAGAAACAAACCTCATTTAATACAAACATCAACAATTTAGATACTCTCAATAGAATATATTTTAACATATAATATGCTATTCAAGACCCTTGATCCGACAAATTCTTCACTATGAACAAATCAAGCGCCAAAAATGAAAATAATATATAAATCACTAAAATTGGTAAGCTGCTTATTTGTGCTTTTATTTGTATGCATTCTACAGTCACAGACTTACAATTATGTGCTTGTGCAATATCACATGGAAATTGAGCACAAATTGAAGGGAAAAGCAGACAGTGCCCCTTTAATCCAGCAATTTTGGCAGATGTGAATGGATTCAATTCAGCTCTCCAGGAGAGCAATAGGAGCTCTTTCCCAGCCAGCACAGTGGGTAAGGGTTAAATGGGGCTGGAATGCACTGCAGCTGAGTTCCATCACCTCTGATGTCCCTCAGTCATTAGCAGAATGCACCAAAAGGCTGCTAGCAGGCAGTAATAAAATCCCAATTAGTAAGGTGTGTTGATAAGGTACTAGTAGAGACATAAATGTAAAGGCATTCAGGTTGTCAATTACAGAGAGGGAGTTACTGGGTATATGATATAAAGAATGACATCATGTAACAAGGAGACAGCCTGAAACAGTCAGAGACTGAAAAGGCAGATTGCTATGCATGTGCGAGAAGTACTGTATGCTGCCTGGAATAAAGTGTTGCTAAAGATACTAACAGACTCTTTGTTTTGAATACAACAAAACAAGACATGAGTGAGCCTGTAAAGATTTAATCTGTAAAGATTTAAAAGTGTTTCCATGCAGAGAGAGAGAGAGAGAGAGAGAGAGAGAGAGAGAGAGAGAGAAATCATACTCCAGGCCTCTGGACAGAGAGAGACCAGAATGCATTCATTTTTGGCAAAGGGCCAGCGCATCTTCTCAAGAAGGATCCAGAGTGACAAAAAGCAGCCCACCACTCACACACCATCCTGTACTGGAACACAGAGAGTGAAACTAGGTAGAATTCTGCAACAATCTGTGACTACAGAATCTACTTTTAAGGTAGTCTCTGGCTTTTAAGGTTTCTTTTTACGTTTTCGGTATCTAAAACACATAATTTATTGCAGAGATTGTATATGTGGTTAAGCAGTAGGAGGGCAACTATAGGTAGTGAAAATCTCAATACAGGGTTTAATATGTTGGGGGGGTATGATGCAGATTTCAGTGCTATTTGCTTTGTCCCTGAACACATGACAAAGTTATGGTTTGCAGTGCTTATAAGTTTTGTTGTTGTTGCATTGACTTACCTGTTTGTTTGCTTTTCTGAGTAGATAAATAAGATGAAATGTTGCCAATGAACCATATATAAATATACTGATTTTTGTATGTGTGATACTCTTGTGCTTGCTAATTTTATTTTTGCTAGCAGCACCATATGTATTTTATGTGCCTCTCCATTTGTTTACCTGGTAATGTGTAATTCTGTAATGAAGTGTTCTTATTTCTGAGACTGTGCCTGACAGGTAAAATGTTCATGAGTTTTTTCGGAATGAGTTGTGGCTAGAGTATGAATTGCACCAGAAGATAAAGAGATGAAGACAATTACTGTGCATTTTATGCATTTAATGGTTTGTTTGAAAATATGTATGGGTGGCAAACAAACTGAGAAAACATCAAAATGTGGTGTGTTTTTTGTTTCAGAGTTCTTCCCTTACAGTATTTTAATTGTATTTGTTATTTTGTGGTGGGCTTGAAACTTTAAAATAGCAGGGCATATTACTGTAGCTGTTGTTATATTTTAGATCACCCCCTATATCCTGTCTTCTATGATGCCCCATCCCCATTTTGAGTTGCTGTAACAACTTTTTATATTTGAAGTGATAAAGGGAATGATCCTTTTTAATATGGCTTGGAAGATCCAGGTTTTCAAAAGTACTCTGTTGTTTTTGATCGCCCACTGTTAACATGAAGTAAGTTTTCCTGTGACACAGACTACCTAGTATGCATCAAATACTGTTTCCTGACCTTAGGGTAAAATAGGTGTACAAAAACAGCTGAGAATGTTTATGAAAATGTGGTGCAACTTGAGCTATATTACAAACAGCACCACTTTTAGTATTTCAGATTAAAAAAAGGGTTAAGGTAGACTCAGCATCTAGAAAGGAGAGTGTCATAAAGGGTGATTTAAAATGGAATAAAAAGTACAGGTTGAAATGCTAATCATAGTATACACTGCTGCTTTATTATTGTAAGGTATGCCACAATAAACAACTCTTAATCACTGGTATTTTTATGTGATGCTATGATGATGAAAGAGCTTTTAGATTTGCTGTTATTTCCAGCCATGCTGATTTTCAATATTTCCTTTTTGTAAATATTCCAATGTAATGGTTGTGGTGAGCAATTTTCAGTGTTGTGTACTGGTCTATTAACATGACACATGCAGTATGACTTCCTAATACTGTATTTAATTTTGCGTTACCGCAATCTCTATATTGAAAGATAATTGTGTACAGTCTGGTTGTCATGGTTTCAAGGGAAATCAAATCATGTTGATTTTATCATAAAATGCTCATGCTCTTAATTTGCTGTGAGACCACTTTTTACCGTGTTTTGATTACTGTTTAGGTGTACTTACCATTAGAGTTCATTTTTCCTGTGTATACTTTAGCCTGTATGCAACTATCCCTGCTGGACTATTTTAACCTGTTGACTGCTGGTATCCTCCCTGGACCATCTGGAAAATGAGATGCTAAGAGTGGGACCCAATTTCTTATGTTCAGAAGTAGCTGATGCACAGACAGTCTGCTGACCATGCTGCTTGCAAAGCTCATAAAATAAGGAAGACAAACATGCATACGAATCAATAAGGAAGTTAGAAACTTCATCAAAACTCAGGACTAGGCCACTTACATTTAATTTGTGACTGAATCAGAAATTGAATGAGAAATGCAAAAAACATTGAACCATCTGTGTTTGATTAGAATTAAATGTGTGGTGTGTGTGTGGGCTGTGTATCTTTTATTATGTAATTTATTATTGCATTACTGTCTTTACTAATTGATTTTGTACTGTGAAAAAATAAATACTGTATATGTATAAAAATTATTATGCATATGTATTGGTTTAGATAGTTACTAAACAGTTAAACTAAATGGCAAAGGTGGAAATGTGATTGTCTCCCATCTTGTGCATGCACGCAGGTATCGCTTACTAGTTAGTGACGTGTTATATTGCTGGTGGCAGTTATGACATCAGAGTTCCATCACCTCTGAAATTCCAATTTAATTTCTGACAGTGGGCCCAGGGAATGACACAGACTTGGAAACTAATGGCTCTCCCGACCCTGCTATGACACTCTCCTGTAAGAACTCAGACTTTTTTGGGTGGAAAATTGTTTGAAGTTCATACAATTAAATTCTAAACTCCACTAGCTGAAAACCACAGTGCAAATGGCAGAAGAGAGAGTAAACTATGTGAAGGAGGGACACTGCAGCTACATAAAGTTATGGGGGCCTAGTACAACACAATCTGTTGCTGCAGTACAATTGTCCCAACCTAGAATGCAGATCAAGGTGAGACAACCTATGACTTTACAGGTTCCTGGAAAGAGCAGAGACTGAAAAAATGACTGAATTTTAGAAGTCCTTTTGCTTGTTGTTCCCGACCTCCCCGCCCCCATGCAATTTAGGAGAGAATGGGTCCAAAGAGCATTCTGAGACCAACTGATACTTAACAAAAACCATGCTCAGTCATTATAATATTCTACTATCATGATGAAGATTGCATTTAAAAAAATCTTGGCAACTTAAAAATGTCACTTGTAACTCTGCAAAGCTTTATTTTGACCAAGAGTATACCCTTGAAGTAATGAAAAAAGGCAAGGATACTCTGGCATCTCTGGCATACTCTGTACCCTTCAGGATCATGAAGTCTAAATTTTAAACACCCCACCCTACCCACCTTCACATATTTTGGGAATTGAGTACCCAGCTGTGCTCCACACCAGAAGATGCCACAAAGGCAATACTGGAGAAAGGTTAATTCTGAACCCACCAGATTTTCATACATCCCCACCGATTTCCAGTAGTGGATTAGCAGACTGCTAAACAACATCTGCATGGAGACCAAGTTACAATGATAAGAGAGTTAATGCTGGTCTCCAAAGAACTGTGAGGAGAAAAGAAGTTGATTATCAGCCTTGTCTTTCCAGAGAATTTCTGTGTAGCTATACTGATCAGGCTTAAGTGAAAAATAGGAAAAGAAGGTGTATAAAATTGACCAAAAAGGAATCTTTTCTTCAGTTCATTGTCTACAAGGGACCGGACAAATGGTTCATTTGTAACAGGGCAAAGGTTCAGACAGTGTACAGGTGTAACTGGTAGGGATGGAACTCCAGAGTCTAATCTGTTAGTAAGGCCAATGATCAAGAAGTTTACCAGTGACTGGCATGTATGAAGTTGGAGGAAAGATCATAACTGCAGAACATGAATGGAGGTAGGAGGATGAGATGATTGTCATTTCCTCACAAGGGACTGATTTTTATTAGGTTTATGATGGCCTACCAATTTAGGGTTAGTTCCACCACAGTGGCTATAGACATGCATGTACAGTATGTACAAGAAGGAGTAAAGCAGGTAGATTCATTGAAATTGATACAAATAGATCAACCTGATGAAACTATAATTTGGCATCCATATTTATTGATATGATTTCTGGGAGTGAAGAATGCATGTGGAGCACTTGATGGAGATGTAGAGGCCTGTGGTTAAGGGACAGAAGAATCTAGCAAGATAAGAGGGTGCAATGCTGAAAAACGAGTGAAGAATCTGCAAATGGAACAGGAGAAGCATGTTGTCCTTTGAAATGTCTGCAAAAATGTTCATTGTCTAATGGGGCACACAACAGTCTTGAAATAAACAGGACAGACAACTGCTTTTCCTGAAAAAGAATGGCGATAATTGTAGGAACTGGTTGCACCATATCTGACAGCAAGATCTATGATTAGGTGTAGGTAAGAGTCTAATTCCTCCCTATGGGATGATCATGATTTGTAAATAATATTTCTGTACATACTTAAAGCCCCTATAAATCCCAGGACCATCAGTTTCTTCAACAAGGGATGGTCCTTTGCTTTTAGGACAACTGAAACTTTACCTCAAGAAATAATTATGTTTTCTATGGTGTTGTGAGATAATATGAGGAGAGATATCAGACTGAAGTTTTTGCCTTCTGTTATATCATTCCTCAAATGACTGGGTATAAGGTGTATTGGTTAGGAGGTTATTAAGTTTGGTGATTCAGCAACAGAGGAGGCATACTTAGGTGATGTGAAAGGGGCAAAGATGGAGGAGCAGGTGGAAAAGAGAAGGAGGATGTTACTTCTGGCATCTGAGTTAGTTGATGAATTTCAAGATTCTAGGGTTGCTATTTGAGTATCGAGTTTGGAAACAGCTGACAAGATCTGGAATAGTAAATCTTTGATATCCTTGAACAGAGTGAATGACGGAGTGAGTTCATGGCTCAGAGAAGGTGCAGGCTGGTGACTGGGTTGCATAGGAGCAGCAGAAATGTCTGCAACATACAGACTGAAGGGTGGATGTTTCTTTGCTGATGCAGAGAAGGGGACTTTGAGGTATCTGAATGTGGCTCTAAGTGTTGAGAGTTTTCGTTCTTTAATGTGAAATCTAGATTTTTTTTTAAATTCAACATCTTTATTGATTAATAGCACAATTTAAAACATTAACAAAACATGGTGGAATATAGCAATAATACATGGGAAAACTAACTACCCCCTCCACCCACCCCCCAAACAGCCCCCTAGCCTAGAGTGTGCCCTTAAGGAGTTAAAGGAAAGATTTGGTGAATTATGAAGTATAAGCATGGGGAGTCGTAGGCCACAACCATTAGTGCAGATACAAGGCATACAGTTTGGTGAAATCTAGATTTAGATTTCTCTTTCCATTGTTTAGTTCTGAAGGTTTTGGATAAAACTGAAATGATCTCTTCATGGTCAGAGTGTTTCTGCTCTTGATTATCTGGAAACATGGTGAATGCTAGGAAGGAAGAATATTACTATAAGATAAAGCAGGTGGGGAGCTTTGTGCAAAAGAAGGAAACCACTTTGATTCTCAAACACAGTAGCAGAAAAAGTCAGATCCAAAAGTCTGGCCTTCAGGAAATAAGGGAACGCAGCAGGATGAAGATAGGGAAGCATACCAACCTTCCCTAAGGGAAGCAAGGACGGCAGTAAGGCAGGCAAAGGCCCAAACTGAGGAAACACTAGCATGAATAATAAAAGAAAGTGTCAAGACTTTCTATAGATACATTAGTGAAAGGAGAAAGTCCAGAGGAGGTACTGCTAAGATCAAAGGGGATAAAGGGGCATGTGAGGAGGAGGACCATGTAAAAGCATCTATCCTAAATAGATACTTCTGCTCAGTATTTACCGAAGAGAAGGTAAGGCAGGGCCCACAGCTCTGCACCATGGACACAGGGGGAGGGAGGTATGCACTAGTCCCTTCACAGAAGATAGGGTCCTACAAGAGCTCGATTAGCTCAGGGTGGACAAGGCAATGGGACCTGATGGCATACATCCCAGGGTACTAAAGGAGCTAAGGGTGGAACTAGCAGAGCCATTATCAGAACTGTTTAGTGAGTCTCTGAGCACAGGAGAGGTCCCAGAAGACTGGAGAAGGGCTCATGTGATCCCACTCCATAACAGTGGTAGTAGGGAGGAGACAGGGAACTACAGACAAGTCAGTCTTACCTCAGTAGTGGGCAAGATTATGGAGACACTCCTTAAGGAAAGGATAGTGCAACACCTGGAATCCATAGGAGCACAGGATCCAAGACAGCATGGGTTTACAATGGAAGGTCCTATCAAACTAATCTCATAGATTTCTTTGACTGGGTAATCAGAGTGGTGGACCAAGGGGGAGCATTTTATGTCACCTGCCTAGACTTCAGCAAAGCTTTTGATACTGTTCCACATAGAAGATTGATTAATAAGCTTGGTAGGTTTGGGGTGGATCAGACGTTGGTCAACTGGGTGGCAAACTGGTTGACAGGCAGAAAACAGAGAGTGGTGGTAAATGGTATACAGTCAGAAGAGATGCAAGCCACAAGTGGGGTACCTCAGAGATCAGTCCTGGGGCCAGTCCTCTTCAATATCTTCATCAGTGACATTGCAGATGGACTGGAGTGTAAGGTTTGTCTGTTTGCAGATGACATCAAGATCTGCAACAAAGTAGATGATCCAGATGGTGTGGGCAGAATGTGAAGAGACCTGGATAAACTAGCAAAATGGTTGGAAAAGTGGCAACTGGGGTTTAACGCAAAGAAGTGCAAGATCATGAACATAGTGAAGAGAAACCCTCAAGCCACCTATAGGCTAGGAGGGGAGTTGCTGGAAGTCGCAAGGGAAGAAAGAGACTTGGGCGTCATCATCACCAATGACCTGAAATCATCCAAGCAGACCTCTAAAGCAGTAGGTAAGGTTAGAGGGATGTTGGGGTGTATTAGTAGGGGTATCACAAGGCAGAAAAGGGAGGTAATAATCCCTCTTTACAAGACACTTGTTAGGCCCCATCTAGAGTACTGCATGCAGTACTGGAGGCCACACTTTCACAAGGACATTAATCAAATTGAGGCAGTCCAGAGAAGGGCAACCAAAATGGTGCAAGGACTGCATCAGAAAACATATGAGGACAGATTAACTGAACTCAATATGTATACCCTAGAGCAAAGGAGGGAGAGGGATGATATGATTGAAACATTCAAACACCTTAAGGGCATTAACAAGGTGAAAGAGTCTAACATGTTTCAATATAAGAAAAATAGCAGGACAACAGGACACAGCATGAGATTAGAGGGAGGCCGACTAAGGGGTAATGTGAGGAAGTTCTTTTCACAGAAAGGGTGGTGGATGCATGGAACGGCCTACCTCAGGAAGTGGTGGATATGAATACAGTGCAGGGCTTCAAACAGGCATGGGATAGGCATAAGGGAGCAATATAGATGAGTATGAATAGATAGGCCATTGACAGAGCAAAGGCCGATGGCACATTCATAAGGAAGAAAAAGAAATGGGCAAACTGGATGGGCCTTGCGGTCCTTATCTGCTGTCAGCTTCTATGTTTCTATGTTTGAGCATTTCACTTGAAGGCATTGCTATGGGTGGATGGCCCTCAACATTCCAGTTGTGGAGCCTGTGGAGTAGGACTCAGTTCCAGACATACAGTAGGTGAAGTACATGGCCACAGGAAACTGCATGATAGACCAGTATCCACAGCAATGATGCTTATCCCAGACTAAATGATTAAGGATTCCTAATTTGGCACATAACAGGATGCCATAGTAGGTCAGAAGGGAGAAAATCATTATCAAGCAGCTGAGTAAAATATGTAGGAACTGAACCTGTAAAACCTATCAGTGAAATGTACAGTAGGTCACACAAATGTGTATATGATAGATAGATAGATAGATAGATAGATAGATAGATAGATAGATAGATAGCTAGATAGATAGATAGATAGACAGACAGACAGACAGACAGATATATAGACAGACAGATATATTGATATGAAAGATCAAGATAAGGTTTTTATAGCAGTTGACACAAGGGAGGAGTGAGAGGAGTGACAAGGCAGAGAACACGCAAGTTAGGACCTGGAAGGTATAGACTGGAAAAGTAGATAACAAGTCACCACCCACAGGAGGATGGCAGATCAGTGCAAAAGGTAGGCAGTATTTGTAAAGCTTCCAGCCTTGTTAGTGAACAGAACAAATCCGTTAATGAAGGATAGAAGTTGTCAGTCAGCAGAGTGCAATGAAGCACCAAAAGATAGCACTGATGGCGCTTGAGTCAAAGGCACATTTATTTATTTATTTTCCATTCTCTTTCTCTCCAGCTGTGGCCCCAGAGACCTCTCTGGGATGTAACCTCTCGCAGTTGGCTATCTCCCACTTCGCCTGAGACCTCCCCAGATCAGGTCCCCCACCCGAAGCTCCTCTCCTCTCCTACACGCACACCTGCTATCAACCCCCCACAGCTTGTACCCCCTGAGGCAGACCACCATCTGCCTTGGCACTCTGTCAATCCAGTTGGTAGGCAGAATGAGGAGGAGGAGGAGGACAGTGGAAACCTGATTGGGCTGGATCCGGCATTGGGCAAGGGGCTGCTGGAGGACCCGTCGTCATCCTCCCAGGTGCCAGGTTTTTTCCCTTTGTTCATGACCTCTCCCTAGTGGCATGAATATGTAATGACATCCAGTGCATGGCAGGCATGCTCCAGCACCTGCCTATAGGATATCAACCATCACTTCCCCCCCTTCTAAGGTGTCCTCGGCTGGTGCTTCCCCCAGTCTTCACTGGGGGTCACTGGATGCCAATGGTCCACAACCCACCCACTTCAGGAGAGGACAGCAGTCTTCTGATGCTCAGTCCTCTCTTCCCCATCTGATCCCAGGTGACCCGACCTCACTTGCGAACCCAGGTCACCAGCGTGGTGTGAAGAAAGACATCTAGTGCCTCAGCCCTCAGCGCCACTGGGCTGGCACTCCAAAAGCAAATTTAGCACTTATATAGAGGCACCAGCTAGATTTAATGAGTGCAGAGCAGCAGGGGAATATAGGTGATCGGGGAGTAAAATGACAGGCTGAGAAATGGAAGTAGAGAAAGAGTGGCAAAAAGAGGCAGGAGTGAGATTGATGATTTTAGGGGGAGAAAGGGAAGCTTAGGGGAGGAGAAGAGCAGTAGTGAGAGGCAGGAATGTTAGCGATGGCTGCTTAGAGATCGAGCACTACTCAGAGAGCAAGCATTGGGTTGTAGCCCCAAAAGGTCACAAGGACAGATTAAAATGGGGTAACAAGCAAGATAAGGAGCAGAAGAGGAAATACAGAAGGAACATCAGAAACAAGTACTTGGAGAAAGAGGGAGAGACAGAAAACAACAGCAAACAATTTGTGAATGCTAAATGTTTGTCTGCAGTATAATAAAGCTTTAAAGGGAACATAAACAATATGTAATTTAAATCAACTAGTTCTGTTGTTTTCTGTTCATTATTGACAGCTGTTAACATATTTGATGCTAATATATTTTAGAACAAATGGAAACAGAAAGGGCTCAGTCAGTCCACGTATCACATAGTATTACTTGTCTTCATTTATTTCATACCACGTACCCACAGACTGTGGCGATGTTTCAGGGGTTTCACCCCTTTGTCAAACTGTAATTTCTGTGGTCACCTGACATAAACAGCACTACACCTGTCTCATCACTAATGGGATAGTTTCTTAGAGTTTCTAGTCTTACTAGATTCAGTCAGGGCATTCTGTTCGTTTAGGTAGGGGAATAATCAGTCCCCTCCATTAGCACTGAGCTGTGAAACTTACCACCGGCTACCATGACCAAAGGGAGTAACCCTCACATCACTAACAAAAATGGCTGTCTGATTTCCTATCCCACAGCCAATTCTCCAAACCCCAGTAAAAATAACACAACCACAGGTTGGTAGCAGGTGGGAGAAGCCAGCCTCAAAGTACTCTCCCCAGGAACACCACTGTGGGCTGGATGCAGGTTGAAGAAGCAGGCATTGAGATATTCACCCCGAAAAATATCACTGCTGGCTGTGGGAGGAGCAGACCTTCAGATACACTCTTTGGGAACACCATTGCAGGTTGGCAGGAGGTGTGATAAATCAGCCATAAGTTGCTCTTCCTGTAAACTCCCCTGTGGGATGTGAAAAAAGCAGGCCTTGAGAGTCTATCCCCAGGAACCCCACTACATGCTGGAAAGAGTTGACAGGAGCAAGCCTCATGATATTCTCTCTAGAAACACATCCATGGGCTTTTCAATTATCAGGACTTGAGGTACTCTCCTTGAGAACTCCACAGCATACTGACAAGAGGTGCAATTTTAGTTATATTCTCAATTGGAAAACCACCATGGGCTATGGGAGTATCAGGACTTGAGATACTCTCAGTGAGTAAACAACCATAATCTGGTAGTAGGTGGGAAGAGCAGACCTCAAGATACTTTCCCTGTGAACACCCTGTAATAAAAGTAACATTAAAAACATTGACTTTTTTTTAATTTTGCTTATGTTCCTGACTCCTCTTGGCCCTTAGCCCCCTCTTCAGCCCCCACCACACCTCAGACTCATCACCTTGCCTTCTCCTGGGTCTCATTTCTCCCCATGTTATCCCTGTGGTTTTCCCCCCCATGGTGGAGCCTTCAGGCCAGGCCAAGTACTTCAGGAGCCAATATCTTGATGTCCGGGAGATTGCGCAGGTCGGTGGGTGTGAGGCCTACAGGTGCACTGGGGCTGTCATGGTGAATGGAAGAGGTTTCCTCTTTTGTTACTCCATTCCCTCAAGACACAGGAAACTCAGGTGTGCATGCACACACACACACAAGTAAGTATAGCGCTGCACCAGCCTGTACCTTCCTTCTCCTAGAGCCGCTCCATGGCACTGCCATCTGTGTTCACCCAGGTGGTAGTATTTCCATGGTGCAATCTGCCCTCCAGAGGAGGAGGAGCTCGTCCTCTGATGTGTTGAATCCTCCTCCATCTTGTTGGCCTGAATGACTCATGCTTGTTCCCGAAAGCAGGTTGCCAGCATCACGAGCAGTTGTGCTACTGCTTGTCTGACAGTCTGGCAAAAGTTGACATTTTTATATGCAAACTCAGCTCACACATTTTTATTGAAAATTAGGCTTCAATAGTGATACAATGTCTCAAAATAACCATTTTATAAAAAAATGTTTTAAATGAGAACTGCCAGCTAACCTGAAGCCCGAACTGCTGCAGAGAACAGGGCTTCACGTCACAAATCCCCTCTGTAGTTTGCATAATAAATCTATTTTGTTGTACCTCATCACTCGTAAAAATGGGGTCCAGGTCTGGTGCAACCAATATGTTTCAATATGGAGCTAGTCACTTCCTGCGATCTCACTGCAAACACCACGGAAGGATGATGCCCCACTGACTCTTCCTCATTGGTCCCCTTATGTATGGAGATTTCTAATCTCCCTATCTCCGATGCCCACTTTTATTTTTACAGAATATGCCTAAATGCCATTTGTATACATGGCATATACATGACATTTAGGCATATTCTGTAAAAATAAAAGTGAGCATCCGAGTTAGAGAGATTAGAAATCTCCATACATAAAGGAATCGATGAGGAAGGGGCAGTGGAGCATCATCATCCTGCGGTATTAGTAGCGAGATCGTCGGAGGTGATTGGCTCCATATTGAAACATGCCAATTGCACCAGACCTGAACCCCATTTTTACGAGCGATGAGGTACAAAAATAATAGATTTATTAAGCAAACTACAGGGGGATTTGTGACATGAAGCCCCAATCTCTGCAGCAGTCAGTGCATCAGGTTAGCTCATAGAACTCGTTTACACATTTTTATTTATAAATTATTTTAAAGTTGTTTGAAATAATAATTTGAATTGGGAAGCCAGATCACTTTTTGATCGCAGTAAAAGCATCCAGGTTGTGATGTAGTCTTGAATACCTGCAGGGGCTGTAAGGCCCTTCACCTGTGATGTCAGGGCTTACTGCCTCACAGGGCATGCTGATATCAACAAATACCACACACCCTGTTGTGTCTTACCGCTTGCCTATTGGCATGGAATTGAATTGTGACAGTGCTGTTTCACAATATTTCATAATTTTGAAGATACTATGTGTGTTGCAGTCCAGAAAATGCACTCAAACAGCATTTTTAATCATAGACATATGACTGGTACCTCATTCCAGTACTGAGACCTTTGTAAACATTTTACATATTGATCATTTTTTCATAAATGTCACAGTCTGGTTCTCCCACAGAACTCAGTCTGCACTGCTATCAGTTTTTACAACCCTTCGACTGCTTGAAAGGGTTACTTTGGTATGCTGCCACCACTCAGCTGCAACCTCACTCAGGGTATCTCTAGGTCCAAATTCCACCAGAGTCACTGCTCACATTGTACAGTGCTCTTTAACAAAGGACAAACCACCCACCCTTTTGTCACATCTGAGAACACTATTCTTCAGTATAATAACTTTGTAGCCAGCCTCTTCGGAAACAGATCACAGACTTGCCAAGTTACCCCAGTTATCTACACCTGAAATGACTCAGTCACAGAAAGCATAACATATATAAAAATGATATTCAACACTCCATGATATTTACAGATTTAACAGGATAATGCACACTAAAGACTGTGGCAACTACAACATTTCTATAGAGGTAAAAATAAACACATTTCAAAAGATTAAGGACACACAGAATAACTTAACTTAAAGCTATCTAAATTCTAAGTGGAGTAGAAGAAAAACCCCAACCAGGACATGGCAAGTTATGGCAGATTCAAACCCATGACGTTACTGGTTCAACATATCAAATATAACTGAACTCTAAAAGCAAATGCACGCAGATCTCTTTGGCTGGCCAGACACTACACCCACATCGTCATACATGCCCCTGTGACATCATATACTGGATTATTTCTTCAATCTCTGGAGACCACCTTTTTCTAGAATGGGTCAAAACTGTTTTTTGTAGATTGAAGCCAAGCCATTTTATTTTCCTCACTGTTTAAATCAGTGGGGTACAATTTCACTCTGCGTTGGCCCTGTGTACACTCTTCCATGGTGCCCCTGTTTTTCAGGTCATGAGAAATTCAGACCTGAGCAGGCCAAAACCCTGTATTACAAAATTAGTTGTTTTGTGGCTGGTGCTCCTCCTAAGTATCACCAATACGGAGTGCTCACAACTCTTGGATGGCCCTCATTTCAGCAAGGCTGCAATACCCATTGCAATGCCTTACCTTCAAAATTGCCCAGCTCTCTACACCCCCAAGCTTCATGGGAATACTTTAATTTAGGTAGCATGTTAGGCTCCTGCATTCTGCTGCTAGCCTTGGTCTGTAATTGTACCTAAGGTACTACTGTCCCTTTTTTACAGTGTGTTGCACTTTATCCTTCTGTCTGGTCTCCATCTTGAGTCCAGCTTGATCTGAGTTTTAACTTGACTATCAAATTGTTTACCTTATTTAGGATGTTTTTGCTTCCCTCTCTGTTAAATCCTGCACTGCATGTATATTTTCTCTGAAATCCTGTTAATCTTTGCTTTGCCTGTAAATTCTCTGTAATCTCCCAGGTCACACCTGAAAATAGGCATATGTTTGTTTAGTGTGCTTACCTGGTAAACAAAAGCTAAATAAAATAAATAAACACTTGAAATCCCTAGGATACAGTCTGGATCTGGAAGGCATGCCTTCTCATTTGAGGCCCCTTCCCTATTAAATTCACTACCCTGTGAGATTCAAACCTGCCATACTCTGGCACATCTCTATGGTGCTGGTTCAACAAATATTTTGTAGACCGATGTTACAGTGATGGATTTATGTCAACCACAATTGCAGCTGGCATAAATCTGTCCAAGAACACTGTGTTTTCTTCAGGGGGCTTTTCCCCCTGAACACCCTGGGCTCTGCACCCCGCACCCCTTGTACTTAAGATAATCAACTCTGAGTCAGAGTTGATGTGGGAAGGAGGTGAAAGACCCCAAGAAAGCAGTGTTGTGGTTCCACGGTAACAGTTCAGCGACCCATTGCTGTGTCGCTGTACTGTCGTTCGCGGTAGAGGTGTCGATGTTCGATTGGCATACACCATGGCACTATTTAAAAGAGGTTCAAAGACTACTCACTTGGGGTAAACGAATGCAGGTGCAAACGGTGACTTGGCATCTGCTCACTATATAAAAATCCTGGTGCTGACCCTGGTGGTAAAACCCTCCTAACTGGTGGATAGCTTGTATCTTTCTCCTGCAGTACTTGACTGCAATGTTGCCTTGCTGAACCTGTGATTTTTGATACGTGGTGCTGAATGCTTATGCCATTTGTAGTCAAACTGTGATTAACTAATGTTCACTGTATGCAGACTTTCTTTTATTGACTTGTTATCTCTTCTGCTTATTGTATTATGATCTTGTCTTCAACTGCAATCATTGTGAAAAGTTTTATTTTATTCTGTATGCAACCAATTCCTGGTTCACCTCTGAAAAGGGACTTACATGTATCAGTGGGCCTACCTGGTAAACAAAATTCAAATATATAAATAAATAGACACTCAAAACATGTCTTTTTGTTATGAAAGGGATTCAGCCCTTTCAAGTTTAAACAAAACAAAAAGCCTTTTACAGGGCTGCAAAAAAGAATTGCATAGACAAAGGCCCCTCTTAGCTGAGTGCTCCCTGGCATGGGCTGCAGTGGAATGCAGTTTTCAGTTTCCACCAGCTCTCTTACCTTATGTATGATAATAAAAATTTAAGCACCCCTTCAGGGAGTGCTTACTACAGTGGCCCTTTCCTCCCACTTTCCCTCACTTGGTTGGCAAACTGGCCACTCACTGGTTGGGTGGAGCCAGTCCACCCCTGGGGATATTTATTGGGCCAGTTTGGGGTTTTGAGGGGGAGCCAGTAGGAGACAGACTTGTGATGCACACCATTGGGGTGGGGCTTCGGCCTCATACCAGGATTCAGGCCTTGGTGACTCATCATCTGTAGTCCACTAGGGAAGGAGGGTGTCCTAGGGTTTTGCTGCCCTTATGGGGATGCAGTCCATTTTGGGAGACGCAGCCCAAGGAGGAGTTGTTGCTCACCTGTGTGCACCATGGCACTGGGGTGGGCTGTGGCCTAGTTCCTGTTAGGAGGCCTCAGTTGGAAGGAACAGTGGGGGTGATGCAATGGTGGCAGCCTGCATCATGGGGCCTGGCAGTGGTGGCAGTCTGCCTGCCCTGTACCCATTTGGCACTCTGGTCTTTCATGTAGGAAGCCTGCAGGGAGAAAGAAGAGAGCCCAGTGAGTCCCTCAGATCACCCGTGTTTTGTTAGGTCTGGGGATGCCAGGAGCCCAGGCCCCAATCCCCGAGTTGCAGGTCATAGAAGAGTTGAGACTGAGGACAGCTGCAGCCTGTTAGAGCCACCAAGTTAGTGTAGGTCCATGGGTGGCAGGAGTTGAGCTGCGGTAAGGTTGAGGATGCTGGATGTAGTTGTATTTGCAGCCTGGTAAGCTGCTGCCTAAATTTGAGCCCCTCAGCTCTGTGGAATCCAGCTCCATGGCATTCTCAGCCTCAAGTAGTGTGCCATGGCTTTGTGCCACTGTGTTACTCTGTTCTCCCCCCTAAGCTGTACCCCCGGCTCCTGGGAACCATTTATTTGTTTGACTAATAATAAATTAATTTTGTTTTATCTTTTCAGCATTGTGTGGCCTCCTGCTGCTGAGTACATAAATTTGAATGCTGTCTGCTAACTCCAGAGTGCCCCTACAGCTGAAGTCACCAGTCTGCAGTCCCCGCCCCCCACCGCTTTGGCTGCTTTGGCAACTGATGTTGAACCTGTGTGCTACTGCCAGGTATGTGCCATCTTTATTATTTCTTCAGGATGGATCTACATGGAGTTGATGCCCCTCTCTGCTCTTTAACATCAAAACCATTAGAATTTGCAGGAAAGGGGGGGGCTTACAATGTAGGGGC
The DNA here is from genome assembly GCA_016271365.2 of Neoceratodus forsteri. Classification (NCBI taxonomy): domain Eukaryota; kingdom Metazoa; phylum Chordata; order Ceratodontiformes; family Ceratodontidae; genus Neoceratodus; species Neoceratodus forsteri. Next base: position 717,979,282 of record CM057456.1, read on the forward strand.
TTGTCAAGTAACAGTAACATACTGTATTTTGGGGTGTTTGGAATATACTTGGGGCTTCTGTGGGCATCAGTGGCTTCTTTGTGATTTCTGGCTATTCTGGATTGCACCATCAATATACTGCAGCATTTTATTTGGTTTTGCACCTTTTCCTGCTCGGCACCATTTTGGAGATGGTGTTCCATAGGTAATCCTAAGCAAATTAGAACTGTGTGGTCACTGATTGGCTGAGGCATGAGACAAGGAGTGTGGGAGCTTGTAGCTTTGAGCACAATTTTCAGAGAGGGAGTGAAAGTTTCTGTAGCTGTGAAATCCAGGTGGAAACAGCAGAAAACATCCCTGAGAATGACCCACCTGCCATGGCATTGGCCTCATTGCTGTCTTGACTCTAGAGTAATGCTGGAAGGGGTGTTCCTGCTGACCACAGTGTGTGATGCAGCAGTCAGGGTGTTGGAGTGGTTTGTTTTCCTCAGTGCTCCTTGTGTGCATGAGGAGTGCCTCCTATGACCAACATTTATTTGCTACCTCCCTTACATCCTAGAGTGGGCAAGGCCACCTTCAGTGTTCCTGAGAGTGACCACTGTTTTGTCAATGGGCAGCAGGACAATTGGGGATGAGATTAGCTCAGCTGCTACACTTTTGGAGCCCTCTGCTCCAGAAGCCCCAGTGAGGAGAAAGAAGAAGATCTTTATGGCTCAGAAGGGCACAGCTGTCTGTGCAACCCTTCTCTGCCTAAGGCACCTGAGACTCCCAGCTGAAAAGGGAGAGGGCATGGGAAGCCTATAAAGCCTGGGGACTCCCTAGGACCCAGGGAGTCAGAGCCTGCTTCTCTGCCCACCAGAGCCTGTGGTTCATCTGGAAAGAGGGGTGATGCTTCAGCAAAGGAGTCACCTGATGTCCAGGTGAAAAAGGTCAGCCCCAGTGGTTCAGTGTATGTAGAGCCCCCATATTCCCCCTGGTCAGCTATCTCAGCTATTGGTGTTTCAGGATCAAGAAGTGGAGACAGCTATATCTCAGTCTTATCGATGTCCACAGCTGGCCTTTCTCAATAACACCCTGTGGCTGTCTCAGCTATGTACCCTCCTTTAGGAGAAAATGAATGGCTTGTTACCTGATGACCCCTTCAACATCCGTTACTGCAACAGTGTGTGGCTGGAGAATGGGGTGGTCCGGTGGACCAGTGTAAGGAGTATCCCTGAGTGGTCACAAGCCGAAAGGTGGGTTCGCTAGAGGATTCATGCAGAATACTCTACAGAAGACTACCCGCATGTCTCAGAGAGGATCTGAGATGTAATAGAAGTCAAGTGGTCTAACTGGGTTTTCTGTGGTGTGGTACATAAGATTCAGCTCAGGAATTGCCAGACTGGACCCCTTGCACCTGCTACCATCACTAAGGTCAGATCCCTGTGTAACTCCTCAGTTTGGAAGGGAGTGACTCTGTTTAAGCACTTCACCCTAATCCAAGACATTATTGAAAGATGCGCCAAATATCACATTGTGGCAATGGATTCATTTGTTAATCAAGACAACTAGGCCAGATCCACAGTTTTTTTTTTTCCCACTGCGATGGGGAACCCACCCTGTGAAGGTTGAAGTTGTGTGAACTTATTCAGAACATGCACAGGACTCTAATTGCCCTGACTGACTCTATTTAGGACTGCTATGCTTTTTTTATTTGATCCTGTATTTACACCTTTGAGAACAAGCTCATTACATAGATTCCACGTCAGGACTGATACAATACAGTGAAACAAAAAGTTACAAGGACTCAGTAGTAACAAAGATAATATAACAGTTTTTAACTTAGGCAATAAAAATGTCATAGGAAAGTGTCAACATTGTACAATGTATACCAATTATACCTCAAGGGAAGAGACCATCAACCCCAGACTAGTGGTATGGTTTACTGAGTAGGCGTCAGCCCAGAAGGCATTATCAGGTGGAGGACTTGAAGAGAAAGGCTACTCCAAGCAAGGAAGATGAAGGTAACAAGGTTGTAAGGTCAGCAGGGTTGAAAGGGTGGAGAGGGAATGGGGTGAGGCAGTCAAAATATATATAAAGGGGGAGGGAGAGAAGGGGAGAGGAGGGGATGGAAAACAGTTGGGTGGCTGTGAGGGACGGGAATGTTATGTCCAGACATTAATAGCCTTAGCTGAGCTATGTGCTATTCACTAAAAATACCAAAAACAGCTTAATCTGGCTCAATGTCAGTTGGCATCCATCTGTATTACCCTCCCCCAGTACAAGGCTGAAAATAGGCAGAAATGTCTAGTCCTCCTTTCCCAGTCAAAAAAAACTAAATAAAATAAATACACTAGTGGTTAGAGCACTGAGCTATGAACCAAATGACCAAGGAGCCATGGGCACCAGCATTTGCAGCACTTTAATTCTGCCTACTTTCAACCTGCTGAAGTGATTCCTGCTCCTGTGACTGAAAAGGCAACAAGTGTGAGAGACTATTGCTTTTTTCTGGGGTACAGCTGGTTTCTTGAACTGCAATGCACGTAGGTGGGCTTGGGGAGTGTCCTGTGAGGTCACTCAGGGAGGAGGGACTTAAGCCCTTGAAAAAGCGGCGCTGCTCGCAAGCGGCGTTACCAGCATTTCCAGCACTTTAATTCTGCCTGCTTTCAACCTGCTGAAGTGATTCCTGCTCCTGTGACTGAAAAGGCAACAAGTGTGAGAGACTATTGCTTTTTTCTGGGGTACAGCTGGTTTCTTGAACTGCAGTGCATGTAGGTGGGCTTGGGGAGTGTCCTGTGAGGTCATTCAGGGAGGAGGGACTCAAGCCCTTGAAAAAGCCGCGCTGCTCACAAGCGCGAGCGTTGTGAGTGGCGCGAGCGCCACTCAGGGCAAGTAAATTTTAAACTTAAATTGAATTCAAATAGCTGTACTATGAGATTATATATGTATTTGTTTGTGGGTGGTTGGATATTATGGGGAGTATGTGTGGTTAATCTTAAAGGGCAAAAAAAGGATTGCAATAGTGTTAGTAAGGGTCTGGGTTTTGTTACCTTGGGAGTGGGTTTTTACCCTGAAATAAATAAGTTTTATGCAAGGAGGAATCATTTTGCTAATGAAAAACGTAGGTATATAAAACAAGCAAGTATAATACAGTTTAAGAACAGAATAAATAGTATAGGTGTTGGGAGTTTGCTTTGCATACTTCTATTGATGCAAAGTGGAGATATAGAGGCTAATCCAGGTCCAAAGAAGGGAGGCATTATTACTTTTTACCATGAGAATGCAAGAAGTGTTGTATATAAAATGGATGATTTTACAGCTTGGGTATCAGCCAAAGAATATGATGTAACTGCTATATCAGAAACATGGCTGCATTTGGGTATTGGGAATGATTAAATTAATTTAAAGGGGTATAGAGTGGATAGAACAGATAGGAAAATGAGGGGTGGAGGGGTAATGCTATACTTGAAAGATAATCTTGGTCCTTATAAGGTGCTAGTATCAGAGTGTCATGAAGGAATAGACTGTTTAGTAATTGATTTGCTTAAAATTAAACTGATTGTGGGAGTGTTTTATGCTCACCCCAAAACAAAATTTAAACATTTTGATTCACTTACAGACTTTCTTTTGGTCAAAGTAAAGGATAAAAGGATAGTTTTTACTGGTGACTTTAATGCTGATTGGAAACAGGCTAGAGGTATTAGGTTAAAAAAGAGTTTTGAATATTTGGGGTTAAAACAATTAATTGATAAGCCAACAAGAACCACTCATTTGAATAATCAGGGAACTATTTTAGATCTCATATTTGTTTCCCAGAAATTGGATATAAAGTTTTGGGATGTTTTGCCTATAAATCTTGGGGATCATAATCCCACTATATGTAAAATAATGAATCAGGTTTTGCCAGTTCCAAAGAGAATAAAAATGGAAAGGGACTACAAAATATTTAATGAGATTCAATTTAAAGATTCACTTAGGGGCTTTAATTGGAATAGATTATATTTGATTCCTGATATTAATTTAGCCATACAGGAATTTAGTGAATCCTTATTGACAGTGATAAATAAACATGCTCCAATGGTCCAGAAAAGGAAGAAAAATAAAGAAGATCCATGGATTTTAGATAAAATCAAAAAGGAATTAAGGGTAAGAAATAGAATATGGCAGAAAGCTAGGAAAACTAAGAATTTAGATGATTGGGAAAGCTTTAAAAGCTGGAGAAATAAATGTAAAAGGAATATTAGGATGGCGAAGAGTAAATATTATTTGAATAGATTTGAGAAAGTAAATGATTCAAGAATGTTTTGGAAATTTGTTTCTGATTTAAAATATAGTAATAAAAGCAACAAGGTAGAAAGTATATTACAGGAAGGAAGTATGATCGAAGATCAAGCCAAAATTGTTACTATATTAAAGCATTACTTTCTCAAATTACCTGACTTGGACATTTTGCCACCGAAAGAACAAACTGCTGATATATCTGTAATAGAATTAATTGCTGAACAAAAACAGAGGTATGGGATACAGCAAGTTGATAAGTTTAATTTTAGACCCTTAAGTATAGCTAAAATAAGAAAACAACTACAAACTTTAAATGTAAGTAAGGCAGGTGGTTTAGATGGAATTGAAGCTAGATTTTTGAGGATTTGTGTGGATATCTTGGCACCAGTAGTAACATATCTTTTGAATTGGAGTTTAACAAGTTCAGTAGTCCCTGATATGTGGAAAGTGGGAAAGGTAATTCCAGTTTTTAAGGGTGGGGATAGTAATGTGCCATCTAATTATAGACCAATTACGATTCTTCCAATATTATCTAAAATATTGGAACGTAGTGTTCATTCACAACTTAGCCACTACATGGAAATGAATGAAATATTATCAGATAAACAACATGGGTTTAGAGAAGGGAGGTCCACAGGCACCGCCCTACTGGATTTCCAAAATCTGGTGGTAACATCACTTGATGATGGAAAGGCTACTGGGGTGGTGTTTGTGGACCTCAGCAAAGCATTTGATTTGGTACAGGATAGGAAATTGTTAGAAAAACTTTGGTTAGTAGGGTTAGAGGAAGGACCATTAACATGGATAGCATCATATTTAGCAAATCGTAGACAGTGTGTCATCAATGGTGACCTTGTGTCAAGCCTTGGGGAAATAAATCATGGTGTTCCCCAGGGATCGATACTAGGCCCATTGTTGTTTAATGTCTATGTAAATGAGTTGGCACAAACAATAAAATATGGGGAGGTAAGATTAAATGTGGATGATACAGTTCTGTTGGTTTCTGCAGATAATATGAGAAATGTTGAATTACAGCTGCAGAGAGATTTAATCTCATTGGAAAATTGGATGGATAACTCTGGCCTTCTAATTAATGCAAAGAAAACCCAGTGTATGATGTTTAGTGTGGGGTATAAGTTGAAAAAACAATCACAGTTAAATATTCATTTGATAAATGGTGCTCAAGTTGAGGAAGTTAAAGGTTACAGGTATCTGGGTACGTACATTGATTCTAGTATGACATTTGAAAGTCATGTTGATATGCAGATAAAAAATGTTAATCAAAGATTGGGTGCTTTTAGAAGATTAACAAATGTTTTGCCTAAATTAGCTAGAGAAAACTTGTTAAGCAAATGCTAATTCGGTACTTGATTATGAGGTGTCAATATATATGAATGCTTCACAGAGAGTGTTAAAAAAGTTAATCAAACAGTTTATAGATTAGGCAAATTTATTATTAAGGGTGAATATAAAATGCATCATTGTAAGTTATATGAAAGGTTAAACTGGTTGCATCCTGAGGCACAGAGAAAGTATACCTGGTTAATTAATTGGCATAGGTTAATATATGCCAAAAGTAATCATCCATTAGTTAAGTATATTAAGTTGCAGACCCTGGATAGTTATAGTCTATGTACAAGAAATTCAGATAATAGGGTTCCATTACTGAAATACTGTAGTAATATAGGGGAAATGAAATTACAGAACAGACTTGCTTCATCATGGAATAAATTGCCTAAGTATTTGCAGAATATAGTTAGCCTTGTTAGTTTTAAAAGTAAACTATTTGAATATTTGCAGAGTGAATGTGAGTGTGTATGTTATGGATAATGTTATTTATGTTGTAATTGTGGGTTTTGTATTTTGTGTATTTGATGTTATTTATGTATTATTTACACAGGACTTGATTGTAAACAGTGTTTTTGCACTAATCAAATATTCCTGTATAAAAATAAAGTTTTAAACAAACAAACAAACAAACACTAACAATGACATTGAACAAATCACTTCACACACATCAGACCACCTTCACTCCCCTATGTAGCTTGCCCACCTCCCCACATAGAAGTTCTCCAATCTCTCACAGAGAAGCCCTGACTCCAATACCCCACCTAGAAGCCCTCACTTCCAATAATCCACCTAGAAGCCCCAACTCCAATCCCCAATAGAAGCCAGCCTCCAATCCCCCACATATAAGCCCCATCTCTAAGACTCCACCTAGAAGCCCTGTCTCCAACCCCACCTTAGAAGCCCCACCTCCAATCCCACTCCTAGAAGCCCCATCTCCAATCCCCCACATAGAAACTCCACCTCAAATCCCACCTAGAAGCCCCACCTCCAATCCCCCATCTAGAAGTCCTGCTGCTAAAACCCAACCTAGAAGCCACACCTCCAATACACCACCTAGGAAGCCTCACCTACAATACCTCATATGAAAGACTCATTTCCAGAGGGGTTGCCCTCTAGTTTATGGTACTAATAAACTGTAAATGGGAAAGTTGGCTGATAAAAGATAGATAGATAGATATTTGCCATCATATTTACATAAAGGGGAAAAAACCCTGTACCCCTGAACAAAAAAGTTATACCTCCAATCCCTAAGTGAAGAGATAAAGAACAGGTGCCTTGGATTGGGAATGACTATAGTCTGCTCAGAATATGGTTCAAATAATAAATCTACAATAGTCAAATATTATGCAGTGGCTATACTCATGTTTTTACCAGCTTCCATCCTCTTCCACTTATTTCTTCCTATATTGTATAGACTTATAGCATTAAACTACATGATCTTAAAGACTAGAACAGCCTTTATGCACGAGCCTCAAGTGGTGCACTGTACATGTCCTTGCCTTACAAATAAAAGGTCACAGGTTTGATTCCCAAGGAGGATGTATATCTCTCGTCTCTATTAGATAAGGGGAAAAAAAACAGTATAATTTTGAACAGGGATTTAATATTAACAAAATAGTTGTTCTTCCACTTGAATGATAATCTTTGGTGGCAAGGAGTTATAAGAATGAAAATAGTGGTGAAGGTCTTCTTTCTAGGAAAGAAATTATTCTTTTACCTGCTACCAACCACTTCCTCTTATGACTCCTAATACGTTATATACTTAGCCTCAAACTAGAAGCCCCACTGCCAATCCCCCACATAGAACTGACTCCAGTCTGCCCAAAATATGGTTCAAATAATAAATCAACAATTGTCAAATATTAAGCAGTGGCTATACAAATGTTTTTACCAGCTACCATCCTCTTCCACTTATTCCTTCCTATATTGTATACAGTATACTTAGCCTTGAACTACATGCTCTTAACAACTGGAACAGCCTTTGAGCAAGAGCCTTGGGTGGTACACTGGCTATGTCTTCGCCTTACAAACAAAGGGTCATGGGTTTGATTCCCAGCTAGTACATATATCTGTCAAATCCTTTAGATAAGGGGGGAAAACAGTTTAATTTTGAACAGGGACTTAATATTAAAAAAAATTACTTATTATTTCACTCAAGGGGAAAATAATTAAAATAGTGATGAAAGAAGTCTTTTTTGGAAAAAAAATTTGCTTTAACCAGCTACCAACCCCTTCTCATTAGTACTTCCAATACTGTAGTTTGTCCTAAACTACACATTGTAAAAGACTAGGACAGCCATAGGAACAAGGGCTTCAGGTGACACATTGAATGTGTCTTGGCTTTGTAAGGTTTGATTCAAAGTTAGAAAAAAAAAAATATATATATATATATATATATAATCTTATGAAGAATATTCAAGGATTATACATTAGCCATACTCATGCTTTTACCATACTCTTCCCCTTAATACTTCCTATAGGCTGCAACTATTAGTCCCCCCAAAAATCTGCTAGTAAGTTATGCAGACAGTATAGCCTAGTAGTCAGAGTGCAATGAGCCATGGGTTTGATTCCCACAACTGACAGATGTACAATGACACTGAACAGATCCTCCACTCCCCTACATAGATTGCCCACCTCCCCACATAGAAGTTCTCCAACACCCTACCTAGAAGCCCTGCCACAAATCCCCACATAAAGAAGTCCCACCTCCAATCCCTCACCTAGAAGCCCCACCTCCAATCCCCCACATAGAAGCCATGTCTCTAATCTCCCACCTAGAAGCCAAGCCTCCTGTTCCACACCTAGAAGCCCAGCCTCCAATTCCCCACCTAGAAGCCCCTGCCTCCAATCCCCCACTTAGAAGCCCCACCTCCAATACCCCATTGAGAAGTCCCACTTCCAATCAACCCACATAGAAGCCCAGCCTCCAATCCCCCACCTAGAAGACCTGCCTCCAATACCCCGCCTAGAAGCCAAGCCTACAATACCCTACATAGAAGCCTCACCTTGAAGCTCCACCTAAAATCCCTGCCTTCTATCTCCCACATAGAAGCACTCCCTTCAATCCAACACCTAGAAGCCCCACCTCTGATCCCCCACATACAGCCCCACCTCTGAACCCCCCACCTAAAAGCTGCACCTACAATCCCCCACCTAGAAGTCCTGGCTCCAGTCTCCCACAAAGAAGCTCCACCTCCAATCCCCAACCTAGAAGCACCACCTCCAATAACACACCTACAACCCCCACCTCCAATCCCTCACATAGAACTCCACCTCAAATCTCCAACATAGAAGCCCCACCTCCAATTCCTTACATAGGAGCCCTGCCTCTGATTCCCTACATAGAAGCCCCACCTCCAATGCCCCACTTAGAAGCCTTACCTCCAATCACCACCTAGAAGCTCTGCCTCGAATATCCCACCTAGAAGCCCTACCAATCATCCCCATATAGAAGCCCCACTTCCAATCCCCACCTAGAAGCCTTCACCTCCAATCTCTCACATAGAAGCCCACCTCCAATCCCCCAGCTGGAAGCAGCTCCTCCAATAACCCACTGAGAAGTCCCACCTCAAATCCCCCACCTAGAAGCCCTGTCTCCAATCCCCACATAGAAGCCCTGCCTGCAATCCCCCACCTACAAGCTTCACCTCTGATACCCCACCTTGAAGCCCCTCCTCCAATCCCCGACATAGAAGCCTCACCTCCAATCTCCCACCTAGAAGCCCCTCCTCCAATACCCCACATGGAAGCCCTGCTTCCAGATGGGTTGCTCTCTAGCGTATGGTGTCAATAAACTGCAGATGGGAAAGTTTGCTCATATAAAAACATATATTTGCCATCTTATTTTGATAAAGAAAAAAAATTTGTACTCCTGCATAAAAAAAAAAACTGTACCTCCAATCCCTAGGGGAAGAGATAAAGAACAGGTGCCTTGTCTGGAATTGACTCTAGTCTGGCCAGAATACAGTTCGAATAATGAATTAGCAATAGTCAAATATTACACAGTGGCTATATGCATGTGTTTACTAGCTTCCATCCCCTTCCACTTACTTCTTCTTATATTGTATATAACTGGCCTCAAACAACATGCTGTTAAAGACTAGAACAACCTTCAACCAGGAGCCTTGAGAGGTACACTGAATATGTTCTCACCTTACAAGTAAAGAGTCACAGGTTTGAGTATCAGAAAATATATATATGGGCCATCTCATTTAGATAAGGAGAAAAAAAGTTTAATTTTGAACAGGGACTTAATATTTTAAAAAAATAGTTGTTCTTCCACTAGAATGATAATCTTTGGTGGCAAGGAGTTATAAAAATGAAAGTAGTGATGAAGGTCATCTTTCTAAGAGAGAAAATATTCTTTTACCTGCTACCAACCACTTCCCCTTTTTACTTCTAATACGTTACATATTTAGCCTCAAACTAGAAGTCCCACCCCCAATCCCCCACATAGAATTGACTCCAGTCTGCCTGGAACATGGTTCAAATAATAAGCCAGCAATAGCCATATATTACATGCTGGCTACACTCATGTTTTTACCAGCATCCACCTCCTTCCACTTATTTCATCCAATATTGTATGTACTTAGCCTAGAAGGCTCACCTCCAACCCCTGAGGTAGAAGCCTTGCATTCAATACCCCACCTAGAAACTCCATCTCCAATCCCCCACCTAGAAGCCCCACTTCCTATCCACCACCAAGATACCCCACCTCCAACCACCACCTAGAAGCCCCATCTTTAATAGCCCACACAGAAGCCCTGCTTCCAATCCCCACCTAGAAGCCCTATCAATGATACCCAGCCTAGAAGCCCCACCTCAAATTCTCCCCTTCCAATCCCCCACATAGAAGCCCTACCTCCAATATCCCACTTACAAGCCCTGCCTCCATTCCCTTCACATAGAAGCCCTGCCTCCAGTCTCCCACCTAGAAGCCCCACCTCCAATCCACCACCTACAAGCCCCACCTCCAATCCCTCACCTAGAAGCCCAGCCTCCAATCCCCACCTAGAAGCCCAGCCTCCAATCTCTCACCTAGCAGCCCAGCCTCCAATCTCCCACCTAGAAGCCCAGCCTCCAATCCCCACCTAGAAGCCCTACCTCAATCCCCCACCTAGAGACCCCACCTCCAATCCCTCACATAGAAGCCCTACCTCCAATCCACCACCTAGAAGCACTGCCTCCAATTCCACACCTAGAAGCATCACCCTCAATCCCCCCACATAAATCTGACCTCAGTCCCCCACCCTAGAAGCCCCACCTCCGATTACACCACACCCGAAAGCCCGCCTCAATCTCCCCACCTAGAGGTTCTGCCTAGAATACTCCACCTAGAAGCCCTGCTTCCAGATGGGTTGCCCGTTTGTGTACACTGCCGATAAACTGCAGATAGGAAAGTTAGCGGATGAAAAAAACATATATTTGCTATCTTATTTTAATGAAGGAAAAAAATCTGTACTCCTGCACAAAAAAATTGTACCCCAATTCCAATGGGAAGAGATAAAGAACAGATGCCTTGGTTTGATTGACTCCAGTCTGCCCAGAATACAGTTCAAATAATAAATCAGCAATAGTCAAATATTACACAGTGGCTGTCTCATGTTTTACCAGCTTCCATCCCCTTCCACTTATTTCTTCCTATATGGTATATACATAGCCTTGAACTACATGCTGTTAAAGACTAGAACAGCCTTTAAGCAAGAGCATCAAGTGGTAAAATGGACATATCCTTGCCTTAAAAGCAAAGGGTCACAGGTTTGATTCCCAGGGAGAACATAAATGTGCCATCTCATTTAGATATGGGGAAAAAACTGTTTAATTTTGAACAGGGACTTAATAATAAAAAAAAATACATGTTCTTCCACTGGAATGATAATCTTTGGTGGCAAGAAGTTATAAGAATGAAAATAGTAGTGAAGCTCATCTTTCTAAGAAATAAAATATTCTTTAACCTGCTAACAACCACTTCCCCTTATTACTTCTAATACTTTATATACTTAGCCTCAAACTAGAATTTCTTCCTATATTGTATATAGTACGCGATAAGTCCCACCTCCAATCCCAAATGTAGAAGCCCTGCTTCCAATACCTCACCTAGGAGCACTGCTTCCAGTCCCCCACATAGAAACCCTACCTCCAATCCCACACCCAAAAGCCCCACCTCCAATACCACACGTAAAATCCCTACCTCTAATCCCCTAATGAGAAACCCCACCTCCAATCCCCCCTAGAAGCCTCACCTCCATTCCCCACCTTGAAGCCCCATCTCTAATACCCCACATAGAAGCCCCACCTCCAATCCCACACACAGAAGCCCAGACGCCAATCTGCCACCTAGAAGCCCCGCCTCCAATCACCCAACAAGAAGCCCCACTTCCAAGCCACACCTAGAAGTCCTGTCTCTAATCCCACACCTAGAAGCCCATCTCCAATCCCCACCTAGAATCCCCATCTCCAATCCCCAACTGGAAGCCCCACCTCCAATCCCCCATCTAAGAGCCAGATCTCCAATACCACACCTAGAAACCCCACCTCCAATCTCCCAGCTAGAAGCTGTGCCTCCAATACCCTACCTAGATGCCTCATCTCCAATACCCCACACAGAGACCCCATCCCCAATCCCCTAGCTGGAAACCACATCTCCAGTTCCCCACATACAAGCCCTGCCTCGAATTCACCACCTAGAAGCCCAAACTCTGGTACCCCACATAGAACTCCCACCTTCAATCCCCCACCTAGAAGCCCTGCCTCCAATCCCCTCCTAGAAGCCCTACCTCCAATCCTATGTTGGAAGCACCACCTCTGATACCCCATCTACAAGCCCCACCTCCAATATCCTAACTGGAACCACCTCCAATCCCTTGCCAAGAAGCTCCACATCCAATCCCCCCACTTAGAAGCCCCACCTCCAAGTCCCCACCTGGAAACCACACCTCCAATCCCCCACATACAAGCCCTGCCTCGAATCCACTACCTAGAAGCCCAACCTCCGGTACCCCACATAGAACTACCACCTCTAATCTCCCACCAAGAAGCCCTGCCTACAATCCCCCTAGAAGCCACACCTCCAATACCCCACATGGAAGCCCTACCTCCAATCCTAGGTTGGAAGCCCCACCTCCAATTCCCTACCTAAAAGTTCCAGCTCCAGTCCCCTACTTAGAAGCATAATCTCCAATACCACACATAGAAGCCATGCCTCCAATCCCCCACCTAGAAGCCACACCTCCAATCACCCACCTACAAGTCCTGCTTTCAATCCCCAACTAGAAGCCCCATCTCCAATCACCTACCTAGAAGCCTGGCCTCCAATCCTCCACCTAGAAGCCTTGCCTCCAATCCCCAACTAGAAGCCCAGCCTCCAATACCCCACCTAGAAGCTCCACCTCAAATCTCCCAGCAAGAAGCCTTGTCTCCAATCCCACACCAAGAAGCCCAGCTCCAATTTCCCAGCTAGAAGCCCCACCTCTGATACCCCACCTACAAGCCCCACCTCCAATCCTCCATCTAGAAGCCCCACCTCCAATACCCCACCTAGAAGCCTCACTTCCAAACCCCCACCTACAAGCCCTGCCTCCAATCACTCACCTAGAAACCCAGCTTCCAGTCCCTCACCTAGAAGCCTCATCTACAATCCCCCACCTAGAAGCCTTGCCTCCAATGCCCCACCTAGAAGCCCTGCATCTGATCCCCCACATAGAAGCCCCACCTCCAATCCCTCACCTAAATGCCCCACATCCAATTCCCAACATAAAGCCCTTCCTTCAAAACCCACCTAGAAGCCCTTCCTCAAATCCCCAACCTAGAAGCCCAGCTTCCCATCCCCCACAAAGAAGACCCTTCTCCAATCCCCCACCTGGAAGCCCCACCTCCAATCCCCCACCTAGAACGCCGATCCCCAATATCCCACCTAGAAGCACCACCTTCAATATACCACCTAAAAGCCCCACCTCTGATTCCCCACCTAGAAACCCTGCCTCCAATCCCTATCCTAGCAGCCCCACCTCTGATACCCCACCTAGATGCCCCACTTCCTATTCCCACATAGAAGCCCCACCTCTGATTCCCCACATAGAAGCCCCATCTCCAATCACCCACCTAGAAGCCCTGTTTCCAGTGCCCCACTTAGAAGCCCCAACTCTAATCTCCTACCTAGAAGCCCCACCTTCAATTCCCCACCTAGAAGCCCCAACCTAGAAGCTCCGCTCCAATTTCCCACCTAGAAGTTGCACCTCCAAACCCCCACATAGAAGCTCCACCTCTGATACCCCACATAGAAGCCCTACCTTCAATCCCCATCTAGAAGCCCTACCTCCAATCCCCCACATAGAAGCCCTGCTTCCAATCCTCACCAAGAAGCCCCACCTCTGATGCACCACACAGAAGCCCTACCTTTAATCCCCCATCTAGAAGCCATGCCTCCAATCCCCACCTAGAAGCCCCATCTCCAGTACCCCCACATAGAAGTCCCACCTCCAATCCCCACCTAGAAGCCCCACATCCAATCCCCAACCTAGAAGCCCAACCTCTAATACCCCACCTGGAAGCCCGCATCTAATCCCCCCACATACAAGCCCCACCTCCAATCCCTACCTAGAAGCCTCACCTCCAAGCCCCCACCTAGAAGCCCCACCTTGAATCCCCCACATAGAAACCCTACCTCCAATCCCCCACACCAAAAGTCCTACCTCCAATCCCTCACCTAGAAGCATCACCTTCAATCCCCCACCTAGAAACCTTGCCTCCGGTACCCCACACAGAAGCCCCACCTCCAATCCCCCACCTAGAAGCCCTGCCTCCAATACCCCACATTGGAGCCCCACTTCCAGGTGGGTTTCCCTCTAGTGTACAGTGCCAATCCCTTACCTAGAAACCCAACCTCCAGTACCCCACATAGAAGCCCTACCTCCAATCTCCTATCTAAAAGTCCCACCTCCAATCCCCCACCTAGAAACCCCATCTCTAATGCTCCACATAGAAGCCCCGCCTCCAATGCCCCACACAGAAGCCCTGCCACCAATTTCCCACCTGGAATACCTGCCTCCAATCACCCACCTAGAAACCCTGCTTCCAGTCCTCCATCTAGAAGCCCCATCTTCAGTCCCCCACCTAGAAGCCCCATCTCCAATCACCCACCTAGAAACCCTGATTCCAGCCCCCCCACCTAGAAGCCCCATCTCCAATCACCCACCTAGAAGCCTCACCTCCAATCCCCAACATAGAAGCTCCACCTCCAATATCTCACCTAGAAACCCCACCTCTAATCCCCCACTTAGAAACCCCACCTCTAATCCCCTACCTAGAAGCCTCACCTCCAAGCCCCAACCTAGAAGCCCCCCCTCCAATGCCCCTCCTAGAAGCCACAGCTCCAATCCCCCACATAGAAACCATGCCTCCAATCCCCACCTAAAAACCCATCCCTGATACCCCACACAGAAGCCCCACCTTCAATCCCCCATCTAGAAGCCCTTCCTCCAATCCCCAACATATAAGCCCTGCCTCTAATCCCCACCTAGAAGCCCCACCTCTGATACCCCACATAGAAGCCCTACTTTCAATCCCCCACCTAGAAGCCCTGCCTCCAATGCCCTACCTAGAAGCCCCACCACCAATCCCCCCACCTAGAAGCCCTGCCTCCAATCCCCACCTAGAAGCCCCATCTCCAGTACCACCACACAGAAGTCCCACCTCCAATCCCCCATCTAGAAGCCCAACATCCAATCCCCAACCTAGAAGCCCCACCTCTAATACCCCACCTGGAAGCCCGCCTCCAATCCTCCCACATAGAAGCCCTACCTCCAATCCCCATCTAGAAACCCCACCTCCAATCCCCACCTAGAAGACCCACCTCCAAGCCCACACCTGGAAGCCCCACCTTGAATCCCCCACATAGAAACCCTACCTCCAATCCCCCGCCTAAAGTCCCACCTCCAATTCCTCACCTAGAAGCACCACCTCCAATCCCCCACCTAGAAACCTCACCTCCAATATCCCACATAGAAGCCCCGCTTCCAGATGGGTTGCCGGCTAGCGTACAGTGTCAATAAACTGCAGATGGGAAAATTGACCAATAAAAAAAATATATACATATATTTGCTATCTTATTTATATAAAGGGAAAAAAAATCTGTACTCCTGCACAAAAAAGTCGTACCTTCAATCCCTGAGGGAAGAGATGAAGAACAGGTGCCTAGGCTGTGATTGACTCTAGTCTGCCTGGAATACAGTTCAAATAATAAATCAGCAATAGTCAAATATTACACAGTGGTTATACTCATTTTTTTACCAGCTTCCATCCCCTTCCACTTACTTCTTCATATATTATATTGTTTATACTTAGCCTCGAACTACATGCTGTTAAAGACTAGAACAGCCTTTAAGCAAGAGCCTCATGTGGAACACTGGATATGCCCTTACCTTACAAGCACTGGGTCACAGGCTTGATTCCCAGGGAAAACATACATGTGCCATCCCATTTAGATAAGGGGTAGAAAACAGTTTAATTTTGAACAGGGACTTATAGTAATATTAAAAAACAGTAGTTGTTCTTCCACTCGAATGATAATCTTTGGTGGCAAGTAGTTATAAGAATGAAAACAGTGGTGAAGGTCATCTTTCTATAAGAGAAAATATTATTTTACCTGCTACCAACCACTTCCACTTATTACTTTTAATACTTTATATACTTAGCCTCAAACTAGAAGCCCCACCTCCAATCCCCCACATAGAACTGATTCCAGTCTACCCAGAGTACAGTTCAAATAATAAATCAGCAATAGTCAAAGATTATACAGTGGCTATACTCATGTTTTTACCAGCTTCCATCCCCTTCCACTTATTTCTTCCTATATTGTATATACTTAGCCACGAACTACATGCTCTTAAAGACTAGAACAGCCTTTATACAAGAGTCTCAAGTGGTACACTGGATATGTCCTCACCTTACAAGCAAAGGATCACTTTGTGTGGTTTAAATAAAAAAATAAAGCTGAGTAAGCACACCTGTAGTCCTTATTATCTCTGCTATGAACTACAGATCTTTGCCCGTCCCTACTAATGCTTCCTTTATGGGCTTATTGACTCAGTGACCTTTGTAAAAAGAAAACGTTACTTCTGGATTTTAGACTTGATAACTAAAAAAACTCACTGTCCGCAGCAAATTGCTATCTCACAACACACACTGATATATCCACTTTAAACACCCCGCTCACTCTAGGGGACTTTTTTGTAGAGTGAGACCCAGAAACTCATTTTTCAGGTAAAAAAACATAGATTTACTTTACAATGGTATATTAATGGTGCACAAACCAATAATACCTCGCTTCAAGCACATTTGTGTGGTTTAAGTGAAAAACAAAGCTGTGTAAGCACACCTATAGTCCTTACTATCTCTGCTATGGACTACAGGTCTCCACCCCTTCCTATTAGTGCATCCTTTAAGGGCCTATTCACCCAGTGGCCTTTGTAAAAAGCAAATGTTACTGCTGGATTTTAGAACTGGTAACTAAATAGCTGTCTCACTGCAGACACTAATATATCTGATCTACCAAGTCACGGGGACCCTTATTCTATGGTCAAACAGACACTCGAAGGGTGATAACCCTGTAGACTCCTGGGATGGAGATAGATATTATATATATATAGATATAGATAGATATAGATATAGATATATAAAAAAAAAAATATATATATATATATGTAATAGTTAACCCACTCTAGGGTGTGCAGTCACACTGTGATATATGTATGCCTTGGTGTGTGTTGTGATTCATGAGGCTGCAGGCCAAGTGCATTCAACCACCCAAGGCATGCGTATATCAGAGCGCAACTGCACACCCCAGAGTGGGTTATCTATCTTATAAAATGGTCACAAAGATTTTTTGGGTGAGGGTGGAAAAAGTAGTTCCTGTCTCTGGCTGCAAAATAATATGCTATCAAAGGTTTAAGATGAGCTTGTGTTGAAAAAATAAATAGTTCACTTTATTTCTGTAGAAGAAGGTGTTGTTTGTAGGAAGAGGACAATGAGCATGATTGGGGATCACATTAACTTTACTTGCCAAAATGTAGCAGTTGCTAAATTATATGGTGGCAGAGGTGTAAGATAAGTCTGTCTGTGTACAAAATAATAAGAGAACTTAGTTTTTTTGAGCTTACTTCATTTCTGTAAAAGAAAGCTCCCTCCGTTTGCAGGGAGAGGGGAGCGAACGTGGAACACTTTCACTTTAATTGCCGAAATGTTGCGTGACCGAGTGGTGTCTATAGCAGAAAGTTACAACCTGTTAGAAGTTCAGAGTAAGCCCCTCTCTGTTTAGAAATGAAGAAAAGTGTGTCCCTCATGTTATCTTTTCTTAGGTTTCAGTAATATAATGAAGCCACCGACTGTAGCAAAAAGAGAGTGAGCACAGGCCGAGTGAGTCGGCAGCTTTAGAAAGGTAGACAGAACTATAGCTATAACAACACTCGCTCTGGGTTCAGGGTGTGCGTTGGGGTCGTCAGTCCTAACTTTCACCCCATCCCATGTGTAAACAAGCTGAGGTGATGCAGTATAGGAGAATGGGGTGAGAGTTAGACGGACGACTTAACACACACATCCCGACGCCTGTTGGTCGGGTGTGGGGTGCAAGGGAGGTGGCAACCCTAACATCGAATTTCCCTACTTTTGTCGCTGTGGAGCAAAGGCATTAAACAAAGTTTTTTGCCATGAATTTCCCTTCTTTTTGAGAATGAGGACTATAAATAGTGAATGGAATGTGGTGGTGGGAGCATGGGCCCTTTGGGCTGCGCGCTCCCACCACATGATTTTTTTATCACATAGTAATGATAACTGTAATGCAAACGTAAGTGCAAATGGTAACGCACATGGTAACGCAAATATAAATGGTAACGCAAACGGTAAGAGAAATGCAAGCGCAAACATTAATGAAAAGAGAAATGGTAACAGAAACAGTAACGCAAATGGTAACAGTAACAGAAACACAAACATTAATGAAAACAGTAATGTAAACAGTAACTCCAATGGAAACGCAAACAGTAAAAGAAATGCTAACCATAACAGAAAGGCAAACAGAAATGCAAAAGGTTAAGGCAACGGCACCACAGAAGGAAACAGTAATGCAAGTGACAATGGAAATGCAACCAAAAATGCAAACGCTAAAGGCAACAGCAACGCAAATGGTGATGAAGATGCAAACAGTAAAGGTAACGCAATTGGAAACGCAAACAGTTACAGTAACAGCAACAATGATGCCAAAGCAAACAGTAATGCAAATGGAAACGCAAGTGCATACAGAAACGCAAATGGTAACACACATGGTCACGGTACCGCGATTGGAAATGCAAATGCTAACAGTAACAGCAACAATAAAGCTAAAGGAAACAGAAACGCAAACGTAAGCGCGTACGGAAATGCAAGCTGTTATGTGCACGGTCACCGTAACACAACTGGACATGCAAATGGTAATGGTAACAGCAACGATGATGCCAAACAAAAGAGAAACATAAACAGAAGAGCGTCTGCAAACGCAAATGGAAATGCATATGGTGACGCAAATCGAAACGCAAACAGAAACAGTACTGGAAACACAAATGGTAACAGTAACACAAATGAAAACGCAAAAGGTAACGCACACGGTGGTGTACACGGGAACACTAATGCAAATGGGTACGGAAACGCAAGTGGAAATGCTAATTGTAACAGTAATGGAAGCACACACCCTGGTTTTCCCCAACAGCTCCATAGAGAAACACAATGGGATGGATAATCAAACTGAGCCATTCTGTGGCGCAAGCCCTTGCGCTGCACAAAATAGTTGCGCTGGGGTGTGGCCAGGGTGATATTCAATGAAGTTGTGCTATTGAGCAACTCCTTTGAATATCATCCCCCAGCCACAGCCACTGTGCATGGCGCAGTGGAACTTGTACCACCGCAAGTGGTCAGAGTGGAGCATTCAAGATGCGGTAGCGCAAGTTCCATTGCACCATGCACAAATTTCTGATATTCAAAAGGTGACATGCAAATTGAACCATAATTCATGCAAGGCGCAGGGGGGGCCATTTGCATCTATTTATGGCCCCATTTGTATACCATTAGCATGCAGGTGCGCCAATCCCCGAGGACTTGCGCCTGGTGCCCTGCCAGGCAGCAGCCGTCGGGGACCGAAGGCCCCTGCAGCCCGATCACGGTCATAACTGTTGTAATCCCCCCGACTGGCCCAATCATGGGCATGTAGTAACCCCTCCCCGACTGGCCTGATTGCAGGCATGAACCCCTCCCCCTGACTGGCCTGATCACGGCATGTAGTAAACCCCACCCCCGACTGGCGGATCATGGGCAAACCCATAGTAATCCCCCACCCCCACTAGCCCGATCGTGGGCAGAACAGAGTTCAACCCCAAGAACATATCCCTGGTGGTCCAGTGGATCTGCGGCCCGATCACGGGCATTAAGTCCGCCTCCCAAGGTCCAAGTACCCTGGTGATCTAGTGGCCCCCACCCACCCACATGGAGTCCCACCCCCCTCCCCCATCAGCGGCGGTGGCAGCATCCCACCTGCCTGCCGCCCGCTGCCCACCAACTGACTGCTCGGTGGGCTGCAGCCCATTGGTTCAGAGCAAGAGCCAATGGGCGTGTAGCCCATACCGCACAAGACAGTCCAGATATGCGATCGGGCTTCGCGGTCCACTGGACCACCAGGGATATGTTCTTGGGGAGGTTGAACTCTTTTGCCAGCGATCGGGCTGAGTGAAATGAGGGATTACTATGGGTTTGCCCAGCGATCGGGCCAGTCAGGGGAAGGGGGTTACTTCACTTATGCCAGCGATCAGGCCAGTCAGGGAGGGTTGCTTCACTTATGCCCGCGATCGGGGCCAGTTGTGGTTACTACATGCCCGGATCGGGCCAGTCGGGAGGGTTACTATTATGCCCACGATTGGGCTGCAGGGGGGCAATGAAAGAGGAAAGTCGAGGGCCACCTACAGGTGGCAGCTGCTGTGTTAGCCCTGCAATGCGGCAGCTCACCTGTGGGTGGCCCTCGACTTACTCCTTTTTTTTTTGCTCAAAGTTGTGCAGGCGCAGGTTGGAGGTTGCACCTGCACAACTCTGCACAGCCTGCTGAATATCGGGCTGTGCAGTTTATGCATGGTTCCTCCCCCTTCGGGTGAGCATGCCTTCATTAGCATTCCGCTTTTGCTCAGCTTGACTTGGGGGGCACAACTGCCTCCTGCTGAATATGGCAGAATGGTGCAATTTTGGACTTGCACAGGTGCAATCCTATTGCGCATGGCACAACCCTTTTGAATATCCAGTCCAATAAGTACAAAGAATGTATGCATAATAATGGACCTCGAAGCAGAAAATGAGCACTTGGAATACTAAATTGTTTATATCTCAGGAACTGTACGACGTAGAAAAAAAATTTAAATGTCATACTATTTATGACTTTCCTGGCTAGTTTTGGATTTAGCCCCCTAGGCATTTTTCTGATGAAAAGTCTGTATCTCGAACCGTTTCCTAGATACGGGGCCCGAAAGGTGCGGCAGACGCCACAATGTTAGTCTATGGGAAAAAGCGTAAACTTCAGAGTACCGTAACTTTGCATCCCTGCAATATTTTGTCACCAAAAGGCACATCTGTGGAATGTTGGCATTCTTCCCTCCAAATTTCAGCCCAATAGCGCAAACCAGTGTTTTGCAGCAGGGTGGCAAAGAATTCCTGTTATTTTGGCCAGTGTCGCAAAGTAGTGTCGCAAAACATGACACTTTTGCAAACTAAATCACGAAAAAGTCGCAAGTTCGACACTACTTTGCAACACTACTTTTCCCGAAAATTTCAAAAACATCTTTCTGGGGTGTTTAACCCCCCAAAAAAGACATGTCTAGCATCCTCAGGGCTCAACTAGGTAAACACAAAAAGAATTGTGTCCCTAGAGGGTCCCAAATTTAAATGGCAAGCATTTCTGTGACCAGTAACTGAAAAAAAATGGCTGACTCACGACACTACAGGGGTCATTTGCGACACTATAAACTGCATTTGCAACACTGTCGAACTTTTTAACTTTTCCCATTGACTAAAATGGGAAACTTGTTTTTTGAATAACTTTTGAACCATTCAATATTTTTTCACGAAATCTTCGAAAGGCACATTGGGGATCCCAGTCGCATGTTCTCTGGAGTTTTTGGACTCGTCGCGCAAACCATGTGAACTGTAGGCGCGAGCAAAGAATGCACAAAAAAGTGCAAATGCGCTATGGAATGTCACTTTATAACTCCGCAACCGTATATCTGACCATTACAAAACTTGGCAGATCTCAAGATCTATGACACTGCTCCATATCTGCAAAATTTCAGGCAAATCTGTCTTACAGTGGCAAGTTATTAAGGTGCAAAATTTCACACTTTAACCTTAAAAGGGGTACTCAACCCTAACTATAATGGCACTACCGTGCCACTATAATATATATATATATATATATATATATACTGTATGAAAAAGTGATGGGGTAAGTATTTGAAAGCCCTTAACATAGTCTTAACTGAGGCATTAAATCACTCTACTAAACTGTTAGTCTGGGTGTAGTATAGGAAGGCCCTCAGCTGCCTCACCTCACACTTCTCCCAAAGACTAGCCATTAGGGCAGACATGAAATTACTGCCCTGGTCTGACAGACTCTCCTAGGGAAAACCCACCCAGCTGAATATTCCCAGCAGTTCCATGGCTACTTTTTCCATCTCAGTGGTGGACAAGAGCACAGCCCCTTTGTATCCTGTGGTATAGTCCATAACCACCAAAATGTGCTCTTTCCTGCCTCTCTCCTGCATGACTTGGGGTTTTGAGAGGCCCCACAATGTCCACAACAACTTGCGGAAATGGCTGTTCAATTACAGGCAGGGGAATCAAAGCTACCCTAGCCAAGTTCCCAACCTTTCCTACCCTCTGGCACAGAGGACAAGTCCAGCAGTAGTTTGCCACATCCTTGAAGATACTGTGGCAGCAAAAATTGTTAGCCAGTAACCTTTTTGTATGGCTGACTCATAAATATCCAGAAAAGGGATTATCCAGGGCTAAGACCAGATGCTGATTCCTATATGCCCTAGGAACTACTATCTGCCAAAGTACCCCTTCCCGCAGTCCTACCCCTGGAGCCAACTCATAATATAGGAGCCTGTTCTCCCAGTATATCTCCCTCCATCTCTGAAACCTAAGAGTCACCCTTCACCCTGGTGGCCAACTCCCCCAATTCCTGTAGGGATGGGTCAGCTTGCCAAGACTTCCCCAGCACCACAAGCCTGACACTCCCCAAAGATGTCCCAGCTTCTTGGCAGATATAGCACCTGTGTTCCCCTGACTCCTTACCCTTGAAACCATTAAGCTTCCCTTTTTGTTCAGGCACAGGCTGGCTTCCCCTAGGTTACCCCTGGGGTTCTCTTTAAACCACCTGATGTCTCTTCCCCACTTTTACTGCACTGAGTATATGGTTGACCGGAAAGGAACTGAACAATCCTCTTGGCTGCCTTCTTCATAGATCTCTGAATCCTATCCAGCAACCATATTCTCAGCTCCTCTGGTACAGTCTTTAAGAACTGTTCCATGAGGAACACATTTTGTATCTGTTCCACACAGCAGCCTTTGCACCTAAGAGGCAGTATATCACAGTGGTTTATGGCTCTGAGCTGTAAACCTGGAGACCTAGGTTTAAATCCCACATCTCACATCTGCATACTGTGTGACCCTGAGCAAGTCATTTAACTTCCCTGTGCTCCCAAGTTGCACCTGGAAACCAGCTTCCACTTAGTGAGCCTTGCCAGGTTAAACAATTTCCCCTCCTCCCTAACTCCCCCCCCCCCAACCATCACTCTAACAGATAGTCTAGTTGTACACACATTTCAGAATAGCGGTCTCCCAGTGCCTTCTTTAAACCTCTAATTTTTTGCTTCTAGGCCTCAGCGTCAGTTCAAAATGTCTTAACAAGGCATTTTTCACTCTTTATACTTCATAGAGTCCTCATTGTCCATGTTGGTGAAGGCTTCTAGTGCCCTGCCCATAACTGCCCTCACTTTATTTTTTGGTAACAATTTATTTTTGTACTTATTCATTCTTGTACCAACTTATTTATCAAATGTTCTTCTAGTGACTCTTTTTCATGTATTGTACTGTTGCTTCCCTGTCCTTCCCCGGCTTGCACCTGGAAATGAGCTTTGTCTCAATGTTCCTCCCTCGGGTATCAATTTTCAAACAAATAATAGCAAGTGACAAGAGGTGAGTTGCCCAAGAAGCTTTGTAGAATTCAACCCTGTCCAATTCGAATTGCCTACAAATTCTCTCAAAAGATTAAAATACAAAAAGTCAAGATCATCCCCCTCCTGATACTTGGGAAACATTTGGGGATTAATTTTGGCTTCTTGGGTACAACCCCTGATGCCAGTACTTACAATTTGTGGTGCTGCTTTCTGGTGCATAATCTCCATCTCCCTCTTGTGTTCATGCTCTCACTCTTGCTCCTCCCTCATCTGAATCTCATGCTGGTGTTGTCTTTTTTGATCTTCTTGCTATTTCCTCTCACTTCTCTCCCATCTGGATCTCATCGTCCCTCAGCTGGATCTAATACTGACACTGCTTCTCTTGCCATTGTGCCTCCAGCCTTGATTTCTGCAACTCTGTCTCCTTTTCCAGTCTCTGCAGCTCAGTTTTTGTCTTCACCCTTACCAGGGAGAGCTCTAGCTGCATCTTTTGTATCTGGTCTGCTTGTGCAGCTGCTCCACTTAAAGGCTCTACCTCATTAGCCTCTGTCTCATGGCTTTGGCTAGCAGTGACCACTTTTGCACTTCTTCCCTGATCACGTTTTTTTTCCTGGAGGTCTATGAGGTCTGCCCCTGACTGGCCTTCCTCAAAGACAAGCCCAATCCTTTTGCACAGCTCCGCATGGTGTACCAAGTTCAATTTTTTTTTGTATGGCCCAGACAACATGTCTTCCAGCTTTCTATTCTTACTTACTACAAAATAAAAATGGTAGTATATACAGTATTCCCTTTGTATATCTCGTTCTGTGACTGGCCTTTTTATTGACAAAAAGTTTCAGATCCCAACCACTGCCAACCAGTTTTTCACAGACTGGTTATCTCCTGGAACTTAGTTTGCAATGCTACCAGTTTTTATAACCCTTTAGACACCTAAACAGGTTACTTTGGTATGCTGCCATCACTCAGCCGCAACCTCACTTGGGGTATCTCTAGGTCTGAATCCCACCAGCACCACTGCTCACATAGTACAGTGCTACTTACAAAAGGTCAAATGACCCACCCCTTTTGTCACAGCTGTGAACATTTTGCCCTAGATATGGTAACGTTGTAGTACCTCTTTGGAGATGGATCACAGACATGCCAATTTATCCCTCGTTGTCTGTACCTGAAATTACTCAATTACAGAAAGCATGAAGTATATAAAAATAACACTTAATACTCCATGGACAGGATTCACAAAGGTTTGCCCAGGCACAAACCGCTTTGTGAATAGCTGGTATTCACATAGCCCAGTTTGCCCCCACAAACTGGGTTTGCACCTGGGCAAAGTAGTGAGGGGGGCTGAAATGCAAATGAGGGGGAAGGGAACTGCATATCCCCACAATTCCATTCACTAACATTTTGCTCTACCATTTGTGGAACCATTATTTGCTCTACGCAAGAACCTTTGCAAAGATCCTTGCATGGAGCAAAATACAGCTGGAAAAAAACCTGGTGGTAATCAGTGCAATCCTAGTGATTGGCAGAGGTACTGCAGCCCCCCACTCGGTCCTGGATCGCCCACCCCATATAGTAAAGTACTGTTCCATAGTGTGGTGGTCCCTCCTCAGTCTCCGATCTCATGATTTACAGTATATACTACAACCTCATTGGTTGAGTGTCAACCAATGGGCTTGTAGTGTGTACTGTAAGCCGTCATTGGCAGTTCAGTTGGCAGGCAGCCATGGAGGTACAAGGAGGGCTGTGCTGATCGCCACCCAGTGGCCATGCTGGAGCAGGAAGAGCAAGGTGGTATGTGATTACTGGGAGTGGGTGGGGGTTGGGGGGACCACTAGACTACAAGAGACTGGCCATATGTTTATTTGGGAACAGCGATCGGTGACAGGGACTACTACACTATGGAAAGATATTGTTTTTCATATCAGGGTGGGAGATCAGGCAATGGAGTGGGACCCTACACTATGGAAATCATTATTTTTATAATGAGTGGAAGATCAGGAGATCGGGAAATGGGGTGGGACCACAACTCTATGGAAATATATTGTTTTTCATATCAGGTGGGAGATCAGGCAATAGGGTGGGACCACTACTCTATGGAAATCATTTTGTTTATTAATGTGTGGGAGATCAGGGAATTGGGGACCAGGGTAGGACTGCTACACAATGGAAAGTCATTTTTTTATTAATGGGTGGGAGATCAGGGGATCAGGAACTGGGATGGAATCACTATACTATGGAAAAACATTTTTATTATTACCTGGTGGGAGATCGAGGACCAGGGTGGGACCCTACACTATGGAAAAATATCTTTATTATTCCTGGGTGGGTAATTATGAGATTAGGGACCAGGGAAGGACCCTACACTATAGAAAAGAATATTTTTGTACTGTCGGGTCCACAGTTGGGGTGGGTGAGGGCACCATTAGACGATGGAGGAATGCACCTGCATTGGGCTTGTGCTGGTGTGGGGGCCACACACTGCCACACTAATGGAGTACAAATGAGCCCATAATGGACATGGTAATGGCCACTAGCACCTTGCATGCCCAATGGGCTGATTTGCATGGCTCACTTAATGAATAGCACATTAGCACCTGAGTGCTATGGGCTGCAGGGTCATTATCCTGGCAGGCTGAGAGGCAGTGCTACTGGGTATCACACTGCTTTTCCCGGGTTAGTGCTGCCACCACTGGCCCCTATTCACAGTTGGACAGCACACCACACTATCCGACTGTGAATAGCTCCATTGCCTACCAGCACAGTTCGGAAGTGCAGCACTAACGTTTGTGTCCACTTTGGGTTCTCTTTGTGAATCCTGGCCCTTGATTTTTACATGTGTTACAGGATAGTCCACACTAAAGACTATGGGGAATACAGTATTTCTACAGACATTAAAAAAACACACATTTGAAAAGATAAAGGACACACAAAATAAAGGTACTCTGATCATGGACTTCCGGAGAGTGAGCAGACTAGACATATGTTGTGAGCTCCGCTGATTATATGCTACTTTCGGTGTTAAATGGCTACTCAAACTCATTGGAAATTACAAAAAGAAATTGCTGAGAGTAAGCTGGATACGATGGAGAAATTCCTTTCTCCGAAAACTGGGAAAGCTACACTGACAAGGGGGACTGTAGGGGCTCCCAATGCTGCCGGAGAAATGGCTTCCCTTCTTACAGGACACCCTGACCTGGGCGCCAAAGCAAAGCAGTCCAGTAAGCCTACATTTCAGTTGATACAAAACTTTTAAATTGAGTTCCAGGATGAGACGCGGACCTCGATGAATAAAGTTCATACCTCACTGGGAGAAATTATTAATCGATGCCAGCAGATAGAGGGAAAATATTTTCTCTGGAAGAAAGGTTGGAGACTGCCAAAAAGAAACTGGGAAATTGTCAGCCCGAGTCCTGACTGTAGAAAGTGCGGTTAACGCTTCCTTCTATGAACTGCTGTCTACAATTTCAAAGCTTGAAAGAATTGAGAACACTCTTCTGTTAAAAAATTTGAGGCTTATCAGACTAGTAAGTGAAATTCAAACAGCAGAATTAAAGAGTTATATCGAAGAGATGCTTACAAAAGTTTTGGTTCTTGAGAATCCACTGGTTTTGGAATTTGTATTTCATTCACTGTGGAGAGGAACGTCTGCAAATTCTTTGGGTCAGAGATCTGGAGTGAGATATATTATTTGTACTTTTAATTCTATAACTGAGAGAAATAAAATTCTACAGATGGCAAGATGAAATAAGGGATTTGTTTATGAGGGAGTCAAACTTCATCTCTATCCAGATTTTTCCATGATAACACAAATTTGAGGAAAGAGCTTTTTGGTGATTCAGAATGAATTAATTCAAGCTGGGGTACCTGAGGTCCTTCAAGCTCCAGCAAAATTAAAGGTGACTTTTCAAGGCAAGGATGTTTTCTTCATGGATGTAGATGCAGCTTGTTTGTTTTATGAGAAAAATGTAGCACTGCCTACTGATCTAGGTTCTGAGTCAGATAATGAAGATGAAACAGCAGAAGAAGTTAATAATACTCAATATCTCCCAATGACTTCATGAGGAGATAAACAGAAGACTCTCAGCGAGTTGAAACTCCGTTTAATTGTTAGGTTTTGTTTCTTGGTTTTCTTTTTTTTTATTTTGAGCTTCTCATATTATGTAAGAAAAAGTTACTCACCTTAGTAATTATGTTTCTTCTAATGGAGTCTTGCTGTATTCTGACAATTGCAGTGATTCCCAACCTTTGAACTGCCCCGGAGAACAAAGAGTTAACTTTCTATGCAGGGCATAGAATGCTGAGCTTGAGCTCGGTTGAAGTCAATGTCTGGAGTGATTCAAACCTAAACCGTCAGATTCTTACGAGCCCAACCAAACTAAAAATTCTATGTGGAAATTGTAAATATTCTTACTAGCCAACTGGCTGAAAAAAGTTTTGGATTCCCAAGGAAGACTCAAGACAGGAAACCCAAAACCCAAAAAACAATCTACTACAAGTAACAATAATAAATCAGCACCCAAACAAAATGGAGGACAGTGCAAGCAAAAAAACACCCCTGGGGTGCAACACTGCACCTGCCCTCCCACTTCCCAAAAACAGGTTCTGAGAGGGGAGGCAGGTAGAGAGGTACAAGCAAGATACAGCAAGACTCCATTAGAAGAACCATAATTACTAAGGTGAGTAATTTTTTCTTCAAACAACATGAAGTCTTGCTGTATTCTGACAATTACAGACTACCAAGCAGTACCTCCAAGGAGGAGGGACAGAACCTACTTTGGGAATAGGCTCTGAAGTACTGCTGTGCCCAAACTGAGCATCACTCCTAGCCTGGATATCCAGAGAGTAATGCTTGGTAAAGGTCTGGACTGTTTTCCAGGAGGCTGCTTGACAAATTTCTAAGAGAGGGATATCCCTGGCAGCAGCCAGAGAAGCAGCTGTACCTCTTGTGGAATAAGCCCTCAGGCCTGAGGGTGGAGTTTTTCCCAGTTTTTCATAGCAGAATTGTATACAAGACACAATCCACCCGGCAATAGATATTTTGGTGGCAGGTTTGCCCTTTCCCACTTCTCCATAAGTGAGGAACAACTGGAGGGGAGTCAAACCTGTGACCCTTGGTACACTCTATGTAGTAACTAAGGGCTCTTTTGACATCTAAACTGTGTAGCCTCCTCTCTCCTGAGGAAGAATGATCAGTGAAGAAAACAGAGAGAGACATAGACTGGTTTAAATGGAAGTCTGAAACCACTTTGGGCAAGAACCTTCTATTGGTTCTAAGGACCACTTTATCCCTGTGAAATGAGATAAAATCAGGTTCCACTGACAGGGCTTGCAATTCACTGATACGCCTGGAAGAGGTAATGGCTACCAGGAACACAGTTTTCCAAGTCAAGTACTTAAGCTCTGCTGAGGACAAAGGCTCAAAAGGGGGTTGCATAAGTTGAGGAATGCAAACATTCAAATCCCAGGCAGGGGCAGGGTCTCTAAAAGGAGGATTGGTGTGAAGCAATCCTTTAAAAAATTTACAGAACACAGGATGGGAAGATAATGAGGAAGACTTCCCTACAGACAAAAACGCAGAAACAGCTGACAAGTGTACTTTGACAGTAGCTGGTCTGAGGCCTAGGCCATTAAGATGGACCAAATAATCCAGAACCATAGGCAATCAAGCAGTGTCTGGAGAAATAGCTTCTTAGAACACCAAATGCTGAATCTTTTCCATTTGGAGTTGTAAGTCTTTCTGGTGAAGGGCTTTTGAGAAGCCTTGATGATATCCAGAACCCCTTGGGAAAGATGCAGATCTGCAAACTCTAACTCTTCAAGAGCCATGATTTGAGATTGAGAGACTGAAGATTAGGGTACCAAATCATTCCCTAAGAGGATGTTAACAGGTTGTAATTCCTGGGAAGGGACAGGGGAAGATGGACTGCTAGGGACAGCAACAGGGGATCCAGGGCTGTCTGGTCCAATCTGGAGCAATCAGAATCACCTTGCAAGGTTGGGACCTTATTTTCACCAAAACTATGAACAAGAGTGGGAAGGGGGAAAGGCATACAGAAACGTCCCTTCTCAATTCAGGATCAGGGCGTCCAGAGGGACTGAGCCCAAGACTGGAGGTCTGCAACAAAAGAGAGGGAGTTGGTGATTGTCTGGGGCTGCAAAGAGATCGATCTCTGGAGTGCCCCACCTTGAAAAAAACACTTTCAACACTTGAAGGTCCAGGGACCATTCGTGATGGCCCTGAGAGATCCTGCTCAGTGCATCTGCTAGCACATTGTCCTTGCCTGGAAGGCGAACTGCTACAAGAGAGGTTTGCAGGGAATAAGCCAGGGACCACAACTTCATGGCTTCTGTGCACAAGGCCATGGACCAAGTGTCTCCCTGCTTGTTGATGTACCACATGGTGGTGGTGTTGTCTGTTCTGACTTGAACCACCTTGTTCTGTACTGACTGTGAGAAAGCTTTTAGAGCCAGAAAAATTGCTCTGAGCTCTAGAAGATTGATGTGGAAAAGGGATTCTTGGGGGGACCACAGTCCCTGGGCAGTGAGGGACCCCAGATGGGCTCCCCAGCCCAGGAGAGAAGCATCTGTGGTAAGAACCACTGAACAAGGCTGAGTAACAAAGGGAACACCTTGTCTTAAATTGCCCTGATCCTGCCACCATTGGAGGGCTTGGATCAAGGTCAGAGTCACTGGGATCAATTTGGTAAGGGAATCCTTCCTTTGAGACCAGAAAGCTCTCAGGTGGAACTGAACAACCCTCATCTGGAATCTTGCCCCTTGGACCACTGCTGTCGAAGCTGCCATATGGCCCAAGAGCTGGAGGAAATGCCTTGCTGGTCGAGATACCTGAAGGCTGAAGGAAGAAGCTAGTTCCATAAGAACCCTTGCCCTTTCTAGAGGAAGAAAGGATCTTGCTCTGAGTGTGTCCAGTTCTGCCCCTATAAAGGTAAGAAGCTGGACTGGTTCGAGAACTGACTTGGGAAGGTTGAGAAGATATCCTAGAGAAGTGAGCACTTGCTGGGTCACTTGCAGGTGGGACTTGACTTGGTCTGGAGACTGACCCACTATTAGCCAATCGTCCAGATATGGAAAAATGGAAATCTTTTGCCTTCTTAGAAAGGCAACTACTACTGCCAAGCACTTTGTGAAAACCCTTCAGGCTGAGATTAGGACAAAGAGCATTGCTCTGAACTGATAATGGCCTGAGGGCAACTCGAACCTGAGGTACTTTCTGTGGGAGCACCTGATGGGAATGTGAAAGTAGGCATCTTTGAGGTCCAGGGAGGCTAGCCAGTCCCCTGGCCTTAGCGAGGGAAGGATTACTCCCAGAGTTATCATTTTGAACTTTGGTTTTAAAAGAAGTTTGTTTAGATATCT
This sequence comes from Neoceratodus forsteri, assembly GCA_016271365.2. NCBI lineage: Eukaryota > Metazoa > Chordata > Ceratodontiformes > Ceratodontidae > Neoceratodus > Neoceratodus forsteri. The sequence continues at coordinate 718,010,487 of CM057456.1, forward strand.
TAGGTTTAGTATGGGTCACCACTCCCCTGTCTTTTTGGGGGTCAGAAAGTACCTGGAGTACAGTCCTTTCCCCAATGTAGGGTAGGTACTCTCTCTATGGCTCTTAAAGCTAGACGAGAAGAAACCTCTGCCTCTAGGGCAAGAGTTTCCAAGAGATTTGCAGGTGGAAAAGATCTGGCTCTCATCATTGGAAATGTTTTGAAGCTGAGAACCAGTCCCTGGCTTACTACTTCCAGGACCCACTTGTCTGATGTAATAGACATCCAATCCTGGACAAAGTAAGCCAGCCTGCCCCCCTACTGGAATAGGAGAGTCGACCCGGGCAGGCCCATAAGGGTGTCTGCTTGGCAGGGGCTTTAGGCTGAGGGGTGGATGCAGCCCTGCTCATCCCCCTTCTGCCTCTTCCTCTGAAGAACCCCCTCTGAGAAAAGGAAGAAGACGCCTGTGCTTGGCAAAAAGGCCTTTGAAAAGGCCTGCCCCTAGACTGCTTCCTTTGAGGAGTTGCCTGCCTTTCCTTGGCCTGAGCACTCCTGTAAGTGGTCCTGTACTCATCCATTTTCTCTGTCTGCTCCCAAAAACAGAGAATTACCCACTACAGGAAACTCCATGGCCTTAGCCTGGGTGTCCTGCGAGAGGCTAGTACATCTGAGCCAAGCCATCCTCTGAAGAGCCACAGATGTAGCCTGACTCTTGATGACACATCATTAGAGTCCACAGCAGCATGAAACTGAACCTTAGATGCCTCAATCCCATCTGCAGCCACCGCTTCCAGCTCCTCGGCTAGCTGGGGAGAGGCCTGTTTAGCCAGTGCCAGTACAGTGTCCCACCTGGACTTCTGGTACCTGGCTGTATAGGCCATGTAATTCGCTTGCCTGAGTCCCAAAGAAGATGCCATGTACTGCTTCTTTGCCATGGCATCAATCTACCTGGAGTCCTTGTCAGGGGTGTGTGAAGTCAAGGGAATATTTGTCTTATCACAGGCAGCAGCCTGCACTACCCCAACATGGCTGCATTGCTGATATAAGAACTCCATGTCTGAGCCTGAAAGTGTATACCTCTTGTCCATTCTTCTATCCACAGGAGGTATAGTGTTAGGAGACTTTAGGATTTTTTGTGTCTGTTTCCAAAAAGATTTATGGAGGGGAATAGACAGTCTCCTGGACTCTGGGATGTCCATCATCTCTACATAATCAGGCTCCTCTTGATCTTCCACAGCCTCCACCATAGCAAGCTGGAGGGTTTCAGCCACCTTTCTGTAAAAACATAAAGTGAGAAGGGGACTCAGAAGGTCTAGGAAACACCTGAAGGTCTGTCTGGGCAGATGTCCGGTTCCACAGGCACATCCAGACCCTCACTTACATCATCATCCTCAAATTCCCCTTCCTCTTCAAATTCCGGTTCATAAAAATCTTCAAGGGTATAATCTTGAACTGGGGGAAACAACCGAACCGAACCCCTGCCAGAAGGAGACGGATCGGTCGGAACCGGACGGAGCGATTCCACAATCTGAATCGCTCTGGCTATCTCTTCGGCAGTCGGAACATGAACCTCTGGATCTGAACCAGTCGATTTGTCTTTGCGTTTTCTTTTTGTTGGAACCGATTACTCTGTATCAGCTCTCCTTTTGCCCGAAGAAGTATCGCCCTGGTCAGAGGGCACTCCTTCTGGTTCAGTCAAAACCGAACCGGGCTGGCCACCCGGGTCAGCGGACTTCTCGGACTCCTTTTCCTTCAGTCTACCTAATCTCTTCTAAGGGTAGATTTGGGAACGTTTTTACATATTTGGCAGTCTGAATCGAGGTGGTCAAACCCCAGACAATAAACACAGGTGGTGTGGGGATCAGCCTTAGCAAAGACCTCCCCACATTCACTGCAGTGTTGAAACCCAGTGGGACCAGTTTTTTTTTTTTTGGGGGGGTTCTCAGACATGGCCAACATAACCAAACTTACCCTTTTTTCAGCAAACCGCCAGGCAAGACTCCCTTATCGGTTCCTAACCGTGTCACGAGTGTTGGAAAAAAAAGTCTCAAAACATGTTTTTTTTAGAACCGATAAGAACCGGTAACCACACACTAAGTAAAACACACAAATTTCACATCAAATGGTCGGTTCAGCCAAACCAAGCCGCACTTTTACAAGTTCCATGCAGAAAAACAGAACAATTCCTATCTAGTACTCACAGCACACAGACAGAGACTGAACTGACTATGTGGATACTTTTTCGGTTTAAAAACTGATGAAAACTGAAGCTTTAACAGACTTTCAAACCGAGCTGAAGGAGAAATCTCCGGAGTGACCATTCAGTGAGGCGGAGTAAAGAATCTGACGGTTTAGGTTTGAATCACTCTAGACAGAGACTTCAACCAAGCTCGAGCTCAGCATTCTATGCCCTGCATAGAAAGTACAACTCTTTGTTCTCCAGGGCAGTTCAAAGGTTGGGAATCACTGCAATTGTCAGAATACAGCAAGACTTCATGTTGTTTGAACTCTAAGTACAAGCTTTGCTGAATGTTTTTCTTTTAATTATTAATTTATTTTCAAAGGGAGGAAGAAGCTTAGAGCTCACAATTTGATATATATTATGTAAGTAATTTATTATTCTTAGAAGCTCTCCTATGTGATTATGAAAATTAGAAACTTTTACCCCAAACTTTATAACTTTATGATTTTGGAATATTGTAAATTATTTCAAGATGATTTCTTCTGGTTGATATTTTTCTTCTTTATGTATTTAAATAATTTATCTCTCTGAATTAAAAATAAAGTTTTAAAAAAAGGACACACAAAATAACAACTCAAAGCTATCTAAATTATAAGTAGAGTAGAAGAAGCTTACTCCCAACTGGGACTTGGTGAGTTATGGCAGAATCAAACCCATGATGTTGCTTGTTCAAAATCTCAACTGAACCCTATGAGCAAATGTACACAGAACTATCTATGGCTGGCTTGCCCGATACACCCACATCATCAAACATGCCCTTCTAACATCACATACTGGACCATTCCTGTGCTCTCTGGTGACCACACTTTTCCTGAATAGGCCCAAACTGGTTCTGTGGATTAAAGTCTCATCCTTTTATTATCCCAGCTATCTAAATCAGTGGGTTGCCATGTCACTTTACCTTGGTCCTGTTTGCACTCAAAACATTTTTTTTTTTTGTGAAAGGGATTCAGCCCTCTGAAGTTTAAACCAAAACAAAAAGCCATTTACAAGACAGGAAACAGGATTGCTTACACAAAGACCTATGTCATCTGAGTGCCCCCAGGCATGGGCTACAGTGGAATGTAATTTTCTGATTCAACCAAACCTCCTACCTCAGCCAAAATACTTTACATATGCATAGATAATAACTTAAAAAAAGACACACACACACACACACACACACACACAAGAAAAGGAAATGCATTGCAAGTTGTCACAATGAACCAAATGGTTTATAAGTAATGAAGAATTATTTGACCATAACCAATAAAACAAATGGTTTATAAGAAATTAGGATTTGTTTGCCAGGAATTATTTTTTTTTATTTCATGCCCATTTTCAAAATTGTGACATACGGTATAACGCCTCCATCTTATTTCAAAGCATGACATATGGTGAAATAATACACACCAGGAGTTAACCAGTGAACAGGGGAACAATTTTGCTGCTGATACTTTTCTTTATCATTTTTTCTTTTTGAGATATTACAGTTTATTTACAATATCCCTTTAGAAAATTGGCAAGGTAAATCCTGTATTCTGAGTGCCTGTTACTATTTCATTGACATACAGCTGCAGCCAAAGACATTCCAAAATATTTCCTGAAATTTCTGTGATATCGTTAGAGTAAGTACCTGCCCACCTGCGGTACCACTGTGGGCCACCAGAGAGACTCTCTAGAGCACAAAATACCTGGAAATATCTGAACATAACTATGACTGAAACTGTATGTGTATGTGCCAATACCCTCTGCAAAGAAAAAGGTACAGAAAGTGATCTGGAATTTGGACAAATCACATACAGAATGCATGAGCCACTTTACTCATTCTGAGATTCCACCATAAACATGGCTATCACATTTACTCTTATATAAAAACCTTCCACTAGGCCTAAAAATAACACTTAAAAAACAAAATTGTGCTTTTTCTACTCATAACCCCTTTCTTATACACGTAAACGAAGTTAAAAAAATCAAGCACTATTCAGAATTGTTATTTCTTGTGTTTCTTTTATGAGCATTAAAAATTCCCTTCATAGCATAATCGGCTTGACAGAGTAATCTCTCTGCTGCTAACCCTACCTCAGATAGAATATAGCCTTTGACTTTTTATGAGGCCTGTGTGTGTCTCTATAAGTGTATGCCAGTGGAATTCGGTAGAATTTTGAAGTAATGCTTTCCATATTAACATTCCATGCTTTGGGGGGGGCGTGAGCATTCTATTAGAGAAATACTGCACAATATAGAATTCTTATGCTCCATGGTAAACAAACCTCCTGTTGCATGTGTGGAAAGACAGATGACTGACAAGTACTGTAGAAATAATCTGTGAAGGGACTGTTTACATTTTCCAAGCAACATTTCATTGCATTTTTGTGCCTTTTTTATCTTTGAGAGATTTTTTTTTAATTTGCCCAACCCATTTTCTAAGCACAATAGAACCCTTTAGGGAGTGGGGTAGTGGTGGATAACTGCACTTCAAGGGTCTATATGCTCCCTGCCTGTGGCATCAGGCCTCATCAAGCCAGTGGGCATGTGGGTATCCACCAATACCTCACACTCCGTCAGGTCATATTGCTTAGTTAAACTGAACAGAGTGTCTATGGAAATCAGCATTCTCAGCAGAACACCACTGGCAGCCAAGGTGTTAAAGAGACACTCTCCAGTCTCCTATCATCTGTAACTACGGGAAACTACTAAAAGTGAGAACAAAGCACACACAGCCAGAGACTGTGAGACTGCATGTTAATCTTCAAATCCTGATGATGCTGTGTGTTAGCAAGCTAACTGACAGAAAACCAGTGTGATTGTTGGGGCTGCACCCTTTGAACTACACAAAGTTTGCACCCATCAGCCAGCTGAACACTGTCATCATCATCATCAGTCTTCTCAGCACTGGCTTTAAATATCAAACCTCCTGCTTTTCTACATGCATTGACATATATAGCGCACAACTCTATAGCCCCTACACTGCCTGAGCACCACCAATATGTTCACTTTAGTGTATGCATGCAAGCAAACATAATGGGGGGGGTGAAACACAATGAGGAAGCAATGAAAGAAGAAGACAGTACAAGAGAAAGGGACAGAAGACCTCAGAGAAGGACAATCAAAACAGACCACAAACATTGAGGAGAAGCAGACACAAGCAAGAGCCAAATAGCAGTACAGAGTGACGAAGTCATGTGAGCAACTAGAGCAAGGTACGTTGGGATTGAATTGCTTATGTAGGGATGGGGTGTTTGTTGCTCATCGAACCACAGGCATAACTTGATTAATGCGTGATATCTTACAATCACACAAGATGGTAACAGCTATTTTTTTGCCATGTCATACAGCAAGGGTTAAAAATGATCTTCTGAATGCTCATTGTTGGACATATAGAAGGTTGGTCCTGCTTCACTTGTGAATGCCACTGCAGTATTCCCACTCGGTTAAACAAGTGATTTTACATGCAGCTGAATGACTAACTCACGGCAGTGTGTTCAATTACCTGGCACTCTGTCAAACTGATTAATGTTTAAAATGTGCTATTTAAAAGGATCGCTAGGAGCTTTGCAACTGAAGGGGCACAGCACTGAAACCTGGTGAAAGTGGTGCAGCATCAGAAAGATGCTAGACAGAATGTGTTTGTACGTTGTGCTCTAAAATACAAGACAGCATCCTCACTCACTGTTTGGTCTTGTAAGATGACCTGCTACTACAGCTACAGTTGTGAACTGCTAGGTAGCTTACTACTATAGTATTTCAACACTACATGGGAGTTCAAAGGCAGTTGTAAAACTGAACAATATACCAAAGGAATGGCAAGTCAAAATGTCCAGTTATGGGAGCTGTTGCAATAGGAACTAGGGTGAACTGAGCCTAACCAGGAAAGGGCATGCTGCTAGGGGAAAAAAAGGATTCACCTGCAGTTGAGTGAAGCCACTGAATAGCAGAAAGGGAGGAAGGGCAAACTCAGGTAAAACCAATGGCATGAGCATGGGCCAGGTCCAGAGCCTGAGGAGGAAAAGAGCTATGGCAACCTCATACAGCATGAGTTCCTCCAGCTTCAAATTTGAGCTTGAGCACTCCCCTCCAACACGCACTACAGAGGGCAGGCCAAGAGTGGGAACGGCCAGGTGTTTCCCCTGAAATATAAGGAATAGAATGGCAAATTTGCAGTGCTGATGTCATGACCCACTTGATTGATTTTTTTCCCCCACAGACAAATTGCCCCCTAATGAAGACTGGGAAGTAGGTGAAAGAGCCATGCTAGAACTGTTGATCTCCATATAGTTCTACGGGTATATCACTGGGGCCACAGTCATACGTCACACCACTGCCAGCAATTAAGCCCCATGGCAGCTCAGGTGAGCGGCTCAGTGACTAGAAGACTGGGGAAGAGGCACCCAGAACCACAGCCAGTGATGACATTAGATGCACCATTTGTAGAACCAGTACTTTTGCAGCCATTGCCTGCAACACACATGAGCATCCAGCAATCAGCTGGTAACTCAGAGTGGCCTGGCAGGAATCTAGTGGATTAGTTGACTGTCCAATTTTTTTATGTATCACTGTGGGCTTGTGACCAACTAGTCAGTCAGTGCACCCAGCCATTTTTGGTTCATTTTTGAAAAACTCTTTGCATTTAAAATATTTAAATAATGAATTCCAAGTTAAAAAAATACATTTTTTTAATCTTTCCTTTTTATTTCATTTTATGATAGCCAGAGCATAGACATGCTACTTAACTGGTACAAAAACATGTCTTTATCAGAACTACGGGAAATGCCCTCCACAAAAAAATGTTCATTATAACATGTAAAATTGGTAGTATAAATAGAAAGCTATGATTTACCCAGACCTGTCACATGACCAAGCTGTGCCCTTGCTTAAAGAGACACTGTCAAACATTTTTGCATCATATCACTCCTAGTTGAAAACCCACATTTTACAATTATTTACCATCTCTAAAAGTCACTGATGTTGCTGGTTGTTTTATCTGTTTCCTTTATTAGTAGAACTGAAATGTATACTAATGGTGTAATTATACCCAACCTTGTTTTGTTCCGAATCCTTGATCTACTCCTATTGCATGTTTCCTGAACATGATGAACATCCCGTAAACAGTGCATTCACTCTGGACGTGATAGTCTCCTCTCCTCCCACTGCATCTTGAATGGTTAAACTATGTTGGGGTGTTTTCTAGTCCAGGAAAGATGCAGTGGGAGTTCATCATGTTTTAGTGTGGTAACACTAGTATAGTAGGCAGTCTGTTTTTCATTTTTTTTAAGAAAAAATGCATCAGAAACAAACAGCTACATCAGTAATCTCAACAGAATGTGAACAATCATAACGTGTTGTTTAAATGTGGGAAAATTTGAGGCCTAAGGGTGTTGACAGTGTCCCTTTAAGGCATGATAACGAAGAAGCAATATTCAGTTTTTGGTAACTGCAAATTCAACAGTAAGCATCTCTGTCAAGAGACTGTGTTAGCTGCATCAGCATTATGGCTGCCCAGGACAGTCCCCATTGAGGAAAAGGGGGAGACTGAATAGGAAAGCCAAAGACCTAACCTCTTCTAAATCCTTCATCAAATGTAGGCCAGTCTGGGACATTTACAAATCATGGGCCCTATACACTGTACCTACATGGTGCTAATACACAGTGCACAAGCTACAATATGTGCATATGCCACATAACTGGGGTCCCGAAGGACCTCCATGGCATGCACAGATACTCCCACCAGCAGATCAGTGCATGCAACCCATCCAAACGGCCCATGCAGAAGTACGTACACTACTGGGATGGGGGGTGCTGAGGGTGTGGCCACACAACGTGGCATGCACAATGCCATATGTGTAGCTAGGTGCAGAAGGGGGGTGCATTGCTTATGCTGGGTGGCAAAGCCATAAGTACCACCACACTCCCCATCACCCATCCTCCAAGGGGCTGAACAGCACTGTAGGGATGATACTGGTCCATGTCCAACCATCCCCTATGCAATGGGGTTTAGGATATGGGCCAACTGATAAAGGCAGGCATTTCCCCTTTGTGTAAGGGATATGGCAATCTCCACCATGGGCTACCACATCTCAGGATCCCGTGAGTGTGCAGCAGGGGATCTACTAGGGAGCCAAACCAATCTTCTGACTGGAAGTCCAATGCCTGGCCAAGCTTCTCCTTCATGGCCACCCCTGCCCAATTTGATGAGCTCTGCACTAGCATGTGGGGGTGTCTAAGCATTTTGAATGCAGCTGGCATGCTAAGGCACAGCAGCATCCCAGTGTGGACCTTTGCAGGCCAGCAATGCACAGTGTGAGCATATGTCAGCCCCCATAGTGCGTAGAACTCAATATACACAAAAGCATCACTCAAACCATGGCACCTAGTGCATTTATCTGGTATTAAAGGGTACTTTTGTGTATTTTGGCTAGGGTAATGTATAAAAAAACATAAAATATGTATATGTGTTTAGTGGCATAGGGACCCTGTCTCAGCAAGACCACTTGGTTAACACAACGAATGAATGAATGAATGTTAAGTGGACTCCTGACAAATGCTCTTCCAATCATCAAACTTTATGGGTTCACCAAGATCCTCTATCAACAGTGCGGTCAGTCACTCACAAAGTTAAGGGGCTCAGTGCACTTTGAAATGTCTGACAATCTCTATCCGGCACAGAATCCAGATAGTGGCTCATTTCAGCCAGGGAAATGAAACATTGAGCCAGGTCTTGGACTTTAAAAATCAACACAGCAAGATACTGGCTTTGAAGCAGCAGGCCCCATGGTCAAAGTTCTCCCTTCGCCTCTAGGATGGTGCCTCACTTGTAGAACAGCTCCAATGAGAAATGCAGAAATATTTGAATCTGGGCCCCTTGTACAGTAAGTTAATTGGTCCATTTCCTGCATCAGATGCAGAGTGTCCTTCTTCTCAAAACCACACTACAACTTGCTGAAGTCACTCTTGTGAAAGGGGCATGACAGTGCATGATGAGCCAAATCAATTTCCAGACACACTTCTCAGAACAAAACTGACATGTTTTTCTCTGCTCTTCTATGCTTTTCTTTATCTTGCTACTGTTGCTGTGTGGTGATGTCAAGTCTAAACCTGGCACTGTCCTCCTTCCTGTCTCCTACCCCCCCTAAAGGTTTTAGCATTTTGCACCTTAATGCTAGGAGCCACCATCCTAAGATTGATCTGCTTAGAGTGTGGTTCTCCCAGCAGACTCCTGATCTCCTCTGTGTCACCATATCCTAGCTTACCTCTACAGTCACTGACAGTGCTATGGCCATTTCCAACTACAACCTCCACAGACAGGACCAGGGCCAATGGGGAGGTAGAGCTGCCCTCTGCATCCATCAGGGAAACTCCTGTACAGTTCTTTCTTTCAAGTGTTATTCCCTCCTCACCCAAATTTCTACTGGCTAAGCTCACCTTTTCCTCCTCTATTCCTGTCTTTGTTGGCAGAGACTATGCCTCCTCTAAAACCTCTCCTTCTGTGTTGTCTGATGCTATTATTTTCTTGGCCTCTCACTCCTCTTCAGGGGAACTGATTCTACTGTGGACTTTAACATCAATTGGTTCTCCCCAGCTGTCAAACTGACAATCCAAAAGCACTCATGTCTAATTCTCCCAATACCTAATGGAGCGACTCTGCTTGTTCCCCACTCCCCCAATTACTCTCTTCTTGACTGGATCATCACCTTTCACCCTCACCAGATAACTGCTGTGCCCACAGTATGATCTACTGCATCAGGAAAATGCAGCTCCTCTCCGCCCACCCCTAAATTTATCTGGTCAAGGCTATTACAAATACTCAATCTTATTTATTTATTTTGATTTTGGTAACTGGGTGAGCCCACAGAGACAATACAGTCCCTTTTAAAGGGGCGACCCGGGATCAAACAGACATTTAAGGGAAAGAGAAAGGGAACATTGTTTAACCAGGAGTAGCACACTAAGTTGAAGCTCATTTCCAGATGTGACCTGGAAGCACAAGGAAGTTAAGTGACTTGCTCAGGATCACACAGTATGCACCTAGATGGCTATGGGATTCACAAGGTTTGTACATCCAAAAATAGGTATATGCAAGGGGATAGAGTACAGTGATTTACAAGTTGGAGAAAGCAGGATTTACAAGGAGATCAATATTTGTAACAAACACCAATCCAACAAACTGTGCAACAGTTATTCAAAATATTACATTACAGCTAGACGAAGTGTCAAACATATAGTCCAAATGGCAGAGATAGGTACAGCAAAGCAGTAACACGTGAGGCTGGCCATGCCCAAAAAGGTGTGTCACAGGTGGGAAGGGTGCTGTCATCTGAAGCAAGTACAGTGAGAGGGGCTCAAGAGGTGGAGCAAGAGGTAGTGTTGGAATAGGGAGAGGGAGATGCAGGATAAAATCGCATGCAGTAAGGAGTTCCATGAAAACAAAGCGGAGAAGGCAAATGATCTCCTGCTCACGGATAACTGCGGCAACGGAGTTACTAGAAGGGGGAGGGAAGGGGACCTAAGCATGCGAGAGGATTGTTTGAGCTGGATGATGTCTCTAAGACAGGGGGTGGAGGTGAATCAACTTACATACAAAGCCAAGGGTTATTGGTTGGAGTTTGGACTCATATGTAGGCCAGCCCAGGGATGAAAGGACTTCACAGTGGTGGTGACGTGCATCAACCCCTAATGCAAATCATTCAGCATGGTGATAGAGTTGTTTAAGGTGCGTGAGGATGGTTGTATTGGTTGAGAGAAGTATCAGAGCACTATAGGAGAGCAGAAGGAGAAGGGTGGAGGTTGCAATTTTGTTGCAGGAGGCTGAGGAGAGGAATGGACAAAGGCGGTAGAGCAGTCCCAGTTTCTGATTAAATGTCTATGTAAGGAGAGCTACATGAGTGTCAAAGGAGAGGGTGGTATCAAGCATAACACCCAGGTATTAAAGGATTGTATGGATTCGAGGGTATCACCAATGTGGGAGGAGATAGTGAGAGTTGGGTGAGGTTGAGGAGTGGAAGCAGGGTTGAAACATAGCATACATTCATTTTTTTTTGGATTTTGAGAACTGGTAACAGCCATTTAGAGCACTGAAATAATGGTGCGGTCTGTATGGGTGAGGTCGGAAGAGCGGCTGCCAAAATAGTGACAGCACATAGCAGCAGAACAACAGTAGAAGAGTGAGAAGTGCCTCAGCCCTGCAAGGGTGACACCCCAAGTGGCAGCAGGCTACCTGGTGAGCCCAACAAGTGCGAGCAGCAGGGAAGCGAGCGCCGGGTGTGGCGGGCATGCACATCATATGGCAAGGACAGGGACCATAGGCAATGACTGCGCATGCCCACCTGGACAAGCACACCACCACCATCACCACCGGAGCAGACCCCCGACCAGCAAGAACTCAGGTACTCATCACCCGCAGGAAAATGGGCCACAGCAGGCAAACAGGAGCCGTCCATGGGACATGGGTCAGGGGCCAGACAGCACACCATGGAATATAGTACTGCCATGGTGGGCCTGTCCATCACCCTGCCATGGCATGCCTGCCACTAGCATGGGCATCGCTGCTCTGTGGATTCCCCCATGGTGTCCTGTACCCCTGCTCTACCCTTCTTGCACTCCTCCCTTTGCTGGATATCCACCGCATGTCATCCTGTGCCACTCGTCCTCATCCTGAAGCTCAGAGCACCATGCTCATGGCCATGCGCCTTGTTGGGCACACTCAGTGCCCTTCACCCTCATGTGTGTGCTCTTGCCTGTGTGCCCTTTGGCACAGTCGCGCATTGCCGTACATCCATTCTGACTCTGCCTCCTGCCCACGCTCACTCCGTGAGTCACCATTTTTCCGCAGTTGGCCTTCCTGCTGTCTGCATCGTGTAGTCGCTCTGTGGGGACTCACTCTCAAGGAGTTGCCCACATCACATAAATCCCTGAGAACTAGCTGTTTGTCCAAAAACCAGTCCTCAAGAGTTTGGAAATCAGAAGCTAGCATTCTATTGAGTCAGCAGATGTCAGGAGAGGAGTGGTAGATGATGGCATCATCTGTGTATAGTTGGACAGAGGTCCCACTACAGTTGTTTGGTAAATCATTAATGAAAATAGAAAATAGCAATGGTCCCAGGATGGACCCCTTAGGTACTCCTTGTGTAATAGATCTGAAGTCCGAAAGTGCACTGGACCACTTGACCCCTTGTGAGTGGCCAGTTAGGTAACTGCCAAACCAGTTCAGAGCACTCTAGTCAAGGCCCAGGGAGAGCAGCTTCCAGAATAGAAGGTTGTGGTTAACCAGGTTGAACACCTTCATTAAGTCCACGAAGATCGCTCCTGTAATATGTCCCAGGTCCATCGCACCAAACAGGTCAACAGACACTTTTACAAGGGCAGTGAAGGGTGCTGTGACTCTTTCGGAACCCATGCTGGAAGACAGAGAGGTGATGGTGTGAATCAAGGTATTCCTGGAGATGGTTGTACAGGATTCACTCTTAAATTTTAGCAAGAGGGCATAGGATAGATATTGGTCTGTAGTTGTCAACTACCATGGTAGTCCCACCATTATGAACAGTGAAACTATGGTGATCTTCCTTCTATCCGGGACCATATCAGATAGAAAAGACCTATTGATTAGATCATGCACCAGAGAGGCCAGAGCTGAGGCTCTAAGCTTAAGTAACTTGGGTGTGAGCGTGTCATGGCCCAGAGAGCTTTCTGGCTTTAGTTTAGAGAGGAGCATTCATACTTCCTTGATGGTGACCAGCTTTTAAGATGGAAGGCAGGGTGGCTGTCTGTATCTACCAGTTGCAGATAGGATGGAAAAGGGGGGGTGGGGCAAAGAGTGAAGTGTCCCTCTGAAGGTCCGTGAAGAACTCATTGAAGCCATTAGCAATGGATGGGGAGTCAGATAAGACAGATCCCTTGGCAGTAAAACAGCTTGGTACTTTATTGGACCTGCCTTTGATAAGTGAGTTCACATGCTTCTAGAACTCCTTAGGGTTGCTAAGGTGCTCGGTTTGTAAGGTCCGGAGGTGGGTCCATTTAGCTTTAACAAGTGAGTTCTTGCATGAGTTCCTTAGCTGCCTGTAGGCATGCCAGTCAGAATTTAGACCGCTATGTTTAAAGGTTTTCCATGCCCTGTTGCGAGCAGTCAGATGCTTTCACAACTCCTTGGACAGCCAGGGTGCTTTGAGGCCTTTAGATCTTCACCTTTTCAAGGAGGCATGGTGGTTAACTATGTTGGTCAGGGTGTGCATGAAAAAGTCAAGTGCTTGGTTAATATCAGCGAGGGTGAGGATGGGACCCCAATCAGCATTAGAAAAAGAGGCAAGGTAGGCTTGGACATCGAACCGGAACATATCTCTGACTGGTGAGACCTTTTTTTTGGGGGGGAGGGGTTAGGGAAATTGTTATGCCATAAGCAGAAAGTTGGGGAGTGGTCACTGATACTATCAGGAAGAATACTGATGGCTCTTACTCCGTGGGCGCAATTAGTGACTATCCAGTCTAGTAAGGTATGGTTGCCTGATTTTGCACTTAGACGTGTGGGCTCAGAGATGAGCTGTGTGAGGTTAAAGTCTGAAGGATGGAGTGCAACTTCTGGGTGTTGCGATTCAGTCAGTCTAGGTTAAAGTCCCCACAGCGGATGAGGTTGCATGAGGGGAAATTAGCAAGGGATGATATGAAGGAGGGGAGGCCGGCAGCTGTATCTTTAGGGTGGAATGAGACAAAACCCACAATAAATTTCTTGACAGAGTCATGGGTAAGGGAGAGGAATAAGGATTCAACCAGAATGGGTCCAAGGGCTGGGGAAGAGATTTCCACAGCAGCTAAACATGTCTTGACACACATTAGGACCCCGCTTGGCCAGTCAGTCATTTTGGAAACAAGTATATCCCTGCAGATCAACCTCATGTTGCTTAACACTAGGCTTAAGCCAGGACTCGGATATTCCAAAAATGTCTGAGTTCTGTTGAGTGACCCATGCCTCGAGTTTGGCAAGTTTGGGGTGCAGAATCTGGACACTGAGGTGGGCAGTCTTCAGCCCTTTTGGTAGTGCTGTACAGCGGTGGAGGAGTGAGAGAGTGTAGGACCAGTGGGGCCAGGGTTAGACTCAATGTCACCTGCCCGAGTGAGAAGGATTAGAAGGGGAAGTGCAGTCCAAACTCAGATGAGAAGATACTTTGAGGTGTTTCTACCTGGAGAGGCATGTGTACAAATGTCTCTGTGGAGCCCACACCCAAGGAAAATAACATCAAATTTGGTGAGACGGAATTAAGAGATGCCTTCGTACGGGTTCAGGGCTGTCAAGCACAAGAAGTGGGTGTTCACGGCACAGGGGCAGATGAGTTAGGGAGACAGCAATTAAGTGATCATATATATATACAGGGCTATTAGGCAGAAAAGAGCCACCATACAGCCTGAGCTTCCCATGGTGTAGGAAGCAAAAAGCATGGCGGAGGGGGGGGACTCTGCAGAAGCAGACCTCTCCCCCACTAACTGGTCTTCCCTCCTTACAGTCATCGACATTGGTGGGGCCCTCCCCCTATTCCATTCTAAATTCTTGTATGTGTGGGACAAACATGTCCCCCCTTAAAAAGTCCTGTGTGGGAAAGCCCCACATCCCCGGATCTCAGCCGACCTCAGTGAACTATGCAGAATGCGTGATGCTGCCTGATCTCGCTTCAAATTGTCACACTCCCCAGCAGACCACCTTAGCTATACGAAACTTAGAAATTCCTAAACCAAGGCTGTCAAAGCAGCTAAAGCAAACTATTTTGCCTCCAACCTCCAGAAAAACTTTAAGTCCCCTGCAAAATTCTGGAAGGTGATCCACTGCCTCTTTCATCCTCCCTCCCAGTCTTCCTCTGTTCTGTTCATAGACAGCTCCCCATATCTGATCCCTCCCATGTTGCATCTTACTACAACAAATTCTTCACGACCTGTGCCCTTCCATTTCTTCTTCTTCCTTCCAGCCTCAGCCTCCCTCCTCTCAACTCGTATCTGACCTCTGCTTAAACTGCTGTCCTATCTCTCCCCTGGTGGAGACCCTATGAGCTCTCTGCTCCCTCAAAATCCCCAGAGGTCTCAGCCTGGAGAGGCTGGACACTAAACTACTCCACCTTACTACCCTTGCTAATTCTATCCCACTCACCCACATTCCTAACCTCTCTTTTTCCCTCAGCTCTGCTCCTGAGTCCTGAAGGTTTGCCAGGGTTCTTTCTCCACACAAAGGTGGTGATCCCACCACTCTTAGCAAGTTTCAGCCTATCTCACTTCTCCCCGTTCTTGCCATCTGCATAAGAAGCTTGTCTACTATCAACTCTCTGATTTCCTCCACTTCACTAACTTCCTCTCACTATTCCAGTCTGGTTTCTGTAAAAACTATTTCACTGTCTCTTCACTCTTAGGGGTCACTGACTCTGTGTTTAAGGGGATGGAGCAGGAGCACATCACCTCTGCCATCTTCACTGACCTTGCAAAGGCCTCTGACATGGTAACTCCCTCCCTCCCTCCCTTTGGATAAACGGAGGTGTAGGTCACTCTGCATCAGTTGTCAACAGGTTCAGATCATACTTCTCTGGCCTCCTCCTGTCAGTCCAGGTTGGAGATGCCCTGCCCCCCCCATTCAATCTGGGGTTACCCAAATCTCCATACTGGGTCCCATCTTGTTGTCTGTTTTACTAAATGGCCTCCTCTCAGTGTGTTAAAACTCATGTATTCATATGTACAGTATGTGGATGACACTATACCTTATCGCTAAATTAGATAGATAGACTCTTTATTTATAAAGTGCCCCTTTCCATAGACTCGGAGAGCTGCACAATTAAAATAACAAATACATTAATACAATAAATAAATCAATAAATACACAAATAAGTAACTAAATAAGTAAAGGGGAGTCAGCGATCAACAATCTAACTATACTGTAAAACATATAAATTAATTAAAAGCTTGCTGGAATAAATAAGATATGAGACCTCTTTTAAAGGCATCTGGTGAGGGGTGCCTCCCTAAGATGCCTTGGAATTGAGTTCCACAGGGAAGGCTTGGGCACTGAAAATGCACGGCCTCCTGAGTGCCGCAGCCTAGCCCTGGGAACTTCTAGTAGGCAACCCTCAGCAGAATGAAGCACCTGGGGCAGGCAGTAGGGAACAAGGAGATCTTGCAGATAGACTGGCCCCCTTTCATGTAGGGTCTTGTAGGTCAAAAGACCTACTTTGAAGACAATCCTCCATCTAACCAGCAGCCAGTGCAGTTTGTGGAGAACTGGGGTAATATGGTCATTTCTTCTTGTTCCAGTAAGCAATCTTGCTGCCATGTTCTGTACCAGCTTCAGTCAACAGAGGTTGCCTCCTGACAACCCCGGGTATAGTATAAGACATTACAGTAGTCCAGTCTGGACATAATGAAAGCATGTACCAGAGTAGGCAAGTTCTCAGGCAGAATCAGATTCTGGATCTGGGCAATGTTTCTAAGATGGTAGAGACCACTTTTCACGATGGCCGACACCTGTGCTTCAAGTGTCACACCATCGTCAAGGATCACACCCAGATCCCATACCTGACTGTAAGGCACAAGGGGAATCCCTCCCAGCATAAAGCCTGGGGGTCTCCTGTGCTCCCCTTCCACCCCAACAAACTGGATCCACTACTAGCACCTCAGTCTTATGCCTCAATAGCCTTGGTCTCTGCCCTGGAAATATCACTTCAGCATGACTTTAATAATGTCCAACACTGATTCCAAACCCACCAACTTCAGGTCAGTATCAAGAAGGCGGTGTCCATGACCTTTGGCACATGGCATAAGCTTGCAAGACTTCCTTTCACACTAGGTTTTTTTTTTACCCTGGATGGCATCCCTTTTGAATTTGCTCCCCACTTCAATTACCTCAGTATTTGACTCGATTGAAGACATGACTTCTCCACCCATATCAGTTCCGTTCACATAAAACCCCACCCCAAAGTCAGTGCCCTCTACTGCAATGAGGATTGCCCACCACTCCCTGTCTACCAAGGAACTGTCACTAAGATGGTGCTTCTGGTGTTTGATTACATGGATGTGGATGTGGTCTGTG
The DNA here is from genome assembly GCA_016271365.2 of Neoceratodus forsteri. Lineage (NCBI taxonomy): Eukaryota > Metazoa > Chordata > Ceratodontiformes > Ceratodontidae > Neoceratodus > Neoceratodus forsteri. Next base: position 718,027,732 of record CM057456.1, read on the forward strand.
GCACCAAGTAAAGGCCACTTTGGAAGGCAGCTCATGTGACCCAGCACTTGTAGAAGCTACAGGCAAGAGAGACAGATGCCTGAGCTGCTGTGAAAGAGCAATCTACATCCATCCACTTGTTAAAATTAGGCAAAAAGCAGAAATCCTTACAGTTTCTGTCCCCTTTCTAAATTCCAAGCTGAGAGAGTTGCTTTGTTTACACCTATAGTGTACAGATTAGTCTTTTTTTAACCCCACAGCCCCCACTTGCATACAGTACTGTGTGGCCCTGAGCAAGTAACTTTTTTTTTTTCATTTTTTAATTTTTATACTTGTAAGCACAATGAGCATTACTGCCAGTTTTCATATGTGACAAGTGTACAGAAAACATAAAATATTACAATAGACATTACACAGAATAAATACAGCAAACACAGACATATTGAATGGAGTAACCAGCATTACAGGACCTATGATGAAAAACAGGTACATTTATTAGAATCATTAAGCCATTTTTGGAAGGTTTTTTTAAAAAGAAAATACTGTTGAACAATTCACAAAATATATGAAGCAAGTGCATTAAACAGAAGAGGAGCTTTATATAGTAGTGACCTCTGACCAAGAGCTTTTTTAAAGAGCGGAATGGTAAAGGTATGTTTATTCTGGGATATGGTCCTGCTTCCATTTAAAGCCTTTGTAAACAGGACATAGATAGATAGCGGTAACATATCCAGGGTACCCTTAAACAGAAAAAGACCAGACTTAAAACATACTCTATTATGAGACAATAAACAACCTGACAATTTCAAAAGTTCACATTGATGGGTACGATAAGCTGACCCTGACATAAATCTTAGAATTGAATTGTAAGTAACCCTAAATGTATCCATAATTTTATCAGTGGTAGCAGTATAAATGATTAAATCATCATCTAATAAACTTGACAAAACAAATATGTGTTAAAAGTGTACATGACTCATAAGACAAAAATGGTCTGATCCTATATAATAACCCAAGTCTTTGATTTAAGGTTTTCTTGAGAGATTTGATGTGGGGTTCAAAAGCCAAGTGGGGATCCAAAATTTGATAACATTACCTTTTAAGTCAACCATGGGATTTGAAGAAACAGGTTTCCTCCTGTGCCCTGTGAACAACATCAACTTAGTCGTTTTTGAGTTCAGCATCATACACCTAGAGATGAGCCAGTTATGAAAGTGACTGAAATCATCCTGCACACTCACCATAGCAGAGCAAGGATCACCAGCAACACTGAACAAAACTGCATCATCGGCATAAAGCATCATAGTTGTTTGGGTGCAACTTTGTGGTGCTGAATTCACAAACAGTAAAAAAAATCAAGGGGCTAAGGATGGATCCCTGTGGAAGCCCACAACAGATCTCCCAACAAGTAGAAGAAATACCTTCTATTATTTTTCTATGACATCTGTCATTTAAGTAGTGTGAAAACCATGTGATAACATCTTGAGAAAAATAATAATGAATGTTCAACCAAGTCGAAGGCCTTGGTGAGCTCCATAAAAATTGTTGGAACAGAGTCCCCTTTATCAAGGGAACTCTGAATGCAGCCAGTGAACCCCACCAAGGCTGTCTATGTATTGTGTTTAGATTTAAAACCATGCTGAGACTCAGAAAGTACATTGTATGTATCAAGAAATTCTGTAGTCTAATGCAGAATAATCTTTTCCAAAATCTTGGAAAGGGGGGCTAATAAAGAAATTGGGCAATAATTAGACACGTAAGATGGGTTTCCACTTTTTAAAATTAGTTTTATAGTAGCCAACTTCCATTTGGTGGGAAAGACTCCAGAACATAAAGAAAAATTTAAAATTACTGATAAAGGAAAAGAAAAGGAGTCGATCCCCGATTTAATGAATCTATAGTCGATATTATCATGAGCTATGGATGGCCTATGATCCAGTTTTAGTATATATTCTTTGATCTGATCAGGTGACATGGTCTTAAAATGAAATTCAGGGTGGGATTCAGAATTTATATCTTGCAGATTAAATCAAGAAGCTGAGGACAGAGATATCCTGAAACTATTCAAATTACCCAAAAAGTCATTAAAGGTCTGAGAGACCTGTGCAGGGTCACTTATAAGGAGATCACCAACTTCAAGTGTGATAGCTACATCCTTTAGTTCTCTCCCTTAAAAGACTATTAAGAACTTGCCTAGTTTTTTTAGGATTTCCAGCAAATGTTTTTTTCTGCTAAGATAAGAAAAACTGCTTTTTAACTCTCCTAATTTCTGTTTTACATTTATTTCTTAACATTTTATATTTTTGCAGGTAACTAACATCCCTAATAACCTTATATTTTCTCCAGACTTTGTCCCTAGTTTTCATTAATTTTAAGAGGTCTCGATTAATCCATTTATTTTTTTTGTGCTTTAGTCCTTGTCTTCTTTTTAAGGGCCACACTATCCATAATAGTAAAATAAAGGTTACAAAAGGTCTCTAAAAGTTGATCAGTATCATTAATTGAATCAAGTTGAGACCAATCCATATTTTTACCTGCCTCATTAAAAGTTTTGGAATCAAGCTGATTGAGGTTCCTAAACTCAGTGATCCTTGGGGGGGCTTCCCATGGACCTGGCAGACCACTCACAATAAATTGGGCAGTGGTCGCTGATGGCATCAGGCATAACAGCTGGTGTAAGTATCTTATTATTGAAAGGAACACCTATCCGATCAAGGATAGTTCCTTTACCAGTTTTATAGTTATGCCTGATCACAGCTACAGTAATCTGTTCCAAACCATGACCCATGAGAAGCTCCCGAAGGTCTCCATTTAACTCAGAACCTCAGTCATTATTAAAATCACCCATTAAAATCCACCACTAAATTCCAACCTGATTTAAAACACCCAGGGGGTATATATAAAGAGCTAATGGTAAGATGTTTATTATATTCCAAAAGGATGTCTACTGTACATAAATCACATCTAGAGTCACCACAAGTGTAATCTAAAGGTGTTAAATTTCAATTGCTTTTAACATAAATCATGCCCCCCCCCTTTTTTCTTCCCACCCTGTCTGCTCTAAAATAATTATAACCAGGCAGAGAAACCTCCGAATCAAAGATATTGCCATTCAACCAAGTTTCAGATAGTTATAACATCAGAACTGTACTGCTTGACCCAAACAATAAAAGGGTCCCACTTAGCAGATATACTCTGAATGTTTAAATGGACAATCTTCAGTGCAGAAGTACTCTGCATAGCATTTAAATTTAGGGGGTGGGAAAGAGAAAAGTCAGAACTACCCATGGTCGGGGGACGAGGATAAGAAGGTACTGACCCTGAAATCAAAGGCAGTAAAGCAAGCAATCTGCTTGTGCTCCCTGGTAACACCTGGAAACAAACTTCGGCTTAGTGTTCCTTTCCTCATTAAACAATTTCCCCTTTCCTTTCCCTTTTTATGGCTGCAGGGCAGAGCTCTGCATGCCATCTTGCTATCACAGAGAGGGAGAGGGTGTATCACACTCCCAAAAAAGCACACAAAATATTGCAGTTGAAACACAATCTCTCTACTAGTTGAAGCACTTTGCTGTCTCCATTCAGTAGGCCACTGTGCTATTCTTTTGTCTCTGCCCTCCCCATGAACTTTCTAAATCCTTTCTACAAACTAGCAGCTATGTCCCCTGCAGCTTCCTTCCTTCCTTCTCAAAGAAGTAGCTGTCCTCTTGAATGTGGTTGTTTCTGTGATGGCAGGGCTAAAAGACTGCTGTGCTTGGGCTAACAATCCTGTTAGTGTATCTATTTCTGATTATGGTTCTCCATCCATTTTTATTATAACTGCAGTGGGCATAGCCCTTCAGACATCTTGCAATGAGAGTAAAAAAAAAAAGGGAGCTTACCGGATACTGAACAGACTTTTTAAATAGTGGAGGTGAACGGCAATCACTGCGCATTCACCGCACTATTTTGTCCATCAGTTCTAGTGAAACACAGTACTATCCACTGTGTCCAAGATGGCTGATGAAGTTATGTGCCCATGCCATGGGCAGTGTGACTTTCACGGGGGGAAGGGGCATTGGCAGACTGGGAGGGAGTTCCTGGGATGGGGATCAGGTGCAGGAAGGGACCATTGCACAAGAGGGATATGTGTTAATGATACCAGGGCTGGGATTGGAGGGAGTGAGGAAGCCAGTAGCCCCAGGGGAAAGCTCATTGGTTTGGGGCAATTGGGGGGGGGTCTGTGCTGTACAAATCGGCCTTGCTCCCCATGCAAATGAGCCCATAATGGGTATGGAAATGGATCCTTAGTGCCATGCATTCCTAACGGGCTCATTTGCTTGGAGACTTTCGAATATTGCAGATTTTGCCCAGGCATGAGCCATTGCTGGACCCTGTTTCAGGGGCGCTATCGAGCGACACTAAGTAGCTTAGTGCCTGTGCGTAATGTCTCTGTATTCAGAAAGATAGCACCATGCCCTGACCCTCTGAATATATGGCAGCATTTCTGTGTACCCACACTATGACAATGTGTAGCTCAAATTTTGGTGCTCTGCTATACACATTTTTTAATATCGGGGCCTTGGTATGCTACAAAGATCAGAAATTATAGAGATGCAGATTCAGATAAGTCTGAACATTGGGAAACAGGCTTTCAACTATTTCTTAAGGAGGTAGTCCAGTCAGATTGGTTAGCTGCTTCTGGCCATCTGCGTGCTTCCTGGCATCCAACAAAAAAGTGTGTCCAGTTCAGTGACTGCCTGGTTCCCTGCTCAGCCTTTCTGGGGCAGGCAGATGAAAGTTACAGTATGCATTTTGTGCTCCTGGCACTCTATTCCAAGGCAGCACTTATCCATCTGCTGGCAGAAAGTCAACATTGTGTTATTTTACATATCTGTCCGCCAGTGGTGGCTCCGTGGAGGTCTTATGGTATAGCACAGTGACACAACAGAAAAATGCTATCATTTCTGCTGCTTGTTCAGAATTTGTTTTTCAGTCCAATAGGGACCTGGAGCAAAATGCTTGACGTGGCTGATGCCACAAGGTGGCTTCTGTGGGTGTCAAGGGAAGACCCTTTTTGGGAGGGGGGCTGCATTGGCATTGTGCCACTATCACATGAAGACTCTTAACATGTCACACGCATTTCTGCACTGTTGAAATTGGGAGGTGGTGGTACAATGAGGCAACAGAACAGAAAAGCGTAATACCTGTTATGAAGGCGAAATGTGGCCTGCAAGATTGTATCAGGCTGGCACAGGACTGCATAGTTCTCAAACAGTCTACTCTCCCTCCCCTTGATCCTGGTAATGGCCCAGTGGCAGCAGCAGGACCTTTTTATGGCCCAGTGAGTCTACAGTTTTGGTCCCACATGCGCACTGGGCTGCAGTGGCCATCTTGGACATGGTGGACTGTGTCTTTTTCCTCCATGTCCTCAGGTGCAGCTGCACCAGCTCTGGCTAGAATTTGTTTATAAAATGCCCTGTTGATCAAAACAGAGTTTGAAATGGGACTGCATTCCTCCAGTGGAGGTTCAAATTAAATTTCTCTCTCTCTCTCTCTCTCTCTCTCTCTCTCTCCCAAGTGTATGTGTATGTGTGGAGGGGGGAGGTGCAGTCTACAATGATTTACTCCTGTCTGGAGGATTCATTTATGATCATCCTTTCAGGACTGATCTAATTCTTAATGGACTGAATGATAAATTATGCTTTTAATGTTGCATTCACAGACCTCAGCAATGTGCTGCCCCCTGAATACCTGAATCACACCCTTGCAGGCCAGCAGCACAACCTCAACACTCCGTCACCACAGGATGATGTTACCCCACCATTCTACTTCAGGCAAATCTCCACAGGTGAGACCGTCAAATATATCAAACAGGTCCTTGGTAAGACAAGGATGGGAAGTGACACGATCGATATGAAGATGGTAGCACTCACATTAAACGAACTTGTGGCACCACTCACCAAGGTATTCAATGCCTTTCTAAGATCTGGCATCTTCTCTGACAGGTGCAAAGAGGCTCTAGTCACACTTGTTTTTAAATCAGGAGACAGAGCTAATTTAGCAAACTTCCGGCCCATCTCGATTTTACCCCCCCTCTCCAAAGCACTTGAAAGGGTGGTCTCAGAACAACTAACTGAGTACCTAGAAAAGCATAGCCTTCTCTGCTTGCAACAACATGGATTCTGACGAAACCATTCCACTGTCACCGCGCTAGTAGAGTACACCACTCAGCTTTATGGGGCCCTGGATAAAGGGATGGTGGTGGGTTCTATCTTCATAGACCTCACCAAGGCCTTTGACACAGTTAATCACCAACTGCTACTGAAAAGTCTTCTCTGTACAGGATTGTCAATGGAATCTGAGGCCTGGTTCCATAGCTACCTAACCCATAGATCTCAATGGGTCAGGATTGGCAATATAATCTCTGAGCCCAGGGAAGTAAACCTAGGGGTCCTGCAAGGTTCTATCCTCGGTCCTCTCTTATTCAGCCTCTTCATAAATGACATGCCTTCTACCTGTCCTGCACACTCCATACTCTATACAGACTATGCCATTATCTCTGTTGCAGGGAAAGACCTGGGATCAATTAGCTCTGAACTTCAGCACAGTTTTCGTGCATTGGAATCCTGGTTCACCTGAAATAAACTGCTACTCAACTACAAAAAGACAAAGAGCATGCTCTTCAGCACTCCACAGAGTAAGATTCGAGGGTCCTCACTGCATATACTTAGTAGCGAAGGAGAAGTACTAGACCAAGTCAATACATTCAAGTACTTAGGGATTCACCTTGATGACACCCTCACCTTCACTGCCCATGCTGAGCAACTGGTAAAGTCCACCAACATGAAGCTTGGCATCCTGTACAGACACCGCACCTCAATGACACCTGCCGCCTGGAAACTGTTACGGCAGCTCAGTTCTCTCATCTGTGGATTATGGTCTTGTCATATATGGGGCAGGCACAGAAACAGCGCTTTAAAGGCTCAAAACCATCTTCAACAAGACCTGGTCCTGGGAGTACACAAAATGACTCACTCTTGTGACCTATACAAGGAAACTGTCTGGCTCCCACTCCACCACAGACTCCAATACCAGGCCTGCCTCCTTGCAAAAAAGTCCCTGATGGGGTCCATGCCTAGTGCTACTTCAGCCCTCTTTGAGCCTGCACAGTCATCTAAATGCACAAGGAGTGCCTCCAGGACTGTTCTAACTGTTCCCTTCAAATGAACCACCCTTGGCCAAAGATCCCTCTCCTACTGTGGGCGTAAATGGTTCAATGATCTGCCTGCAGACCTTGCCAACTCCCCCAGACTTGGCTACTTTAAAAATGGGCTTCGATCTCTTCTTGCCAGCAAATCTGACTGACAGTGTTTCTGTTAACCCATGGCCTCTGACAGCGGTTCTCACACCCGTCAAACGCTACCCTCTCTCACTCCCACCCTCCTGTTCCACAACTGCCCACTTCCCTCCCACCTCCCCACCACCTACTACCTCCCTTGACAAAGCCTCATCTTGGCTGCTAAAACATGCATTTCTGCAGACTGGGAGCACCCCGTCTGAACTGTAACATGATTGTTAAACACTGTACTGCACTTAATTAGTGCTGCATTAATATGTTTCTCTGGAAGTGTGGTCCTGTTTCTCCTTACTTCTTGTACCCAGCTTAATGTTGTAACTAAACACTAATACCACTTGTTAGTTGATGTCTTTCTGTTCTGCAGTGTTTCATCACCTGTAAATGTCTTGTATTCCTTGTTGACTTGGAGCCTTTGTAAATGAGCCCCCGGCTCAAAGGTATTAATCCGAATTTGAAATAAATAAATAAAATAAACACAGAAACACAGCTCCACCTACACCATGTCTATCTGACTGCATTCTTCCGATGGAGGTTCAAATTACATTTCTCTCTCGCTCTCTTGCTCTCTCCCCCACAAGTGTGTGTGTGTCAGTCTGCAGTGCTTTACTCCTGTCAGGAGGGTTTGTTTATGTTAACCCTTTCAGAACCTATCTAATTCTTAGTAGCATTCTATTCAGTTTGTTTCAGAATTTAATTATTCTCATAGCTGTTCACAAGTATCCTTCTAGGGGGAAATGAGGGGGGTTAGGAACCCCGCTGCATTATACAGAGAAATGCTGAAAACTGAAGATGACCTTTATATAAATAAATGCTAGGCACCTAATGTTTTAGGGGTTTCCAGGGGTTGCAAAGGAATCATAGAAGTGTCAGCTGCAACATTTGGTTATCCCAGAATGCATGCCTCTCACTCTGCCAGGACCAAAATGAGGGACACTGCCCATTAAAATCAGGGACAAATGCTCAAACTCAGGGTCACCATTTTTTACTTGATGTATAGTGCAGCGTCACCATTTTTACATCTATTCAAATGCACACCACAACCAGTCCTATGGGTAACATTGTGCCACTGCCATTAATACATACAGTACTCTCTTGTAAAAGGCAAACCAAAAGTTAATTGGCTGAACAGAATTGCACTCCTGCCAACATTAAGGCCTGAATCCACTCCTGGCCTATCCTCTTCTTGTCACTCAAAAATGCAGGTCAAATAATTCTCGCAGGTCTGCTGTCTATGCAATTCTTTATTATTTGCCACATTATAAGTGATTTCCCATAAATGAATAAAGTGGTTCAAAGAAAAACAAGGTTGCAAATTGTAAGAAGCATCCTTGGCTATATGTCATTACTGTGTCTACAAAGTCAGGATTATTAAAATAAATAAATAAAGAAAATCCCATATTGTAGCTAACCCAACATTGGTATAGAGCTGGGTACCATCATAATATAGTAACTTCATTAAGTATGTACCTATCACGATGTCACCACTATATGAGTAGCATATTCCTTCACACATGTTCCCCTTGATTTTTTCTCCCTTGCTCAATGCATATATTATTGCCCATTTGATTACCACGTCTGTGTAGCATAGTACAACATGAATTATGTATGCCACACAGATTACAATATCAACATTATGCATAGTAATAATTTTAAACTTCATCCATCTGAATCACATAACCTGTCATATGTAGAAACATAGAGACTGAGGGCAGATAATGACCACTTTGCCCATCTAGTCTGCCCATTTTTAATTATGATCACTTTTGCTGTAGACCCAACTTGACCTACAGCACTGTCTTTTCCACCCCTTCCTCCCTCCTAGGATTCCTTTATGCCTATTCCAGACATTGTTGAAACCCACCACTGGTTTCACCACCACTGCCTCCCACAGAAGGCTGTTCCAGGAATCCATCACCTTTCTGTGAAGAAATAATTCCACACATCTCTCCTGAATCTGCAGTACCTCCTTCCAGCTTCATATCATGACCACTTCTTCTACAGCACCTTTTCTCTGACACATATCTCCCTCCTGTACTTTATTAACCCCCAAGAGATATTTAAGGTCTCCATCATATCCACACTTTCCCTCCTCTCCTCCAAGGTGTACATATTGAACTCTTTCAATCTCATCTAATAGAGCTTCCGATGCAGACTTTGCACCATTTTGACAACCCTCAGCACTCTTCTTGTCACTTTCTCCTTTTTCCAATTTTTCTTTCTTTCTCACCTTTGCCCTTTGACTGCTCCGTTTCCTTTGCTAACCCCCTACTTCCTTGAATAACTTGCATTCTGATGGGACTCTCTTCCCTCGGGATCTCCCTACTCTCTATCTCAGCCTGTGGTGGCCCACATTCTGCCTCCCTTATTTCTTCCATCACCCCCCTCGGTTACTGTAAATGTCTATCAAAGTAACATTTAAACTGGCCACTGAGGACTATGGTTCTCTTCTGGATGGAAGCAGGCCATCACGTCGGTATAGGCTGTTATCCTTCCAGGTTGGCTCACAGTCCTCAATGTAGACATACCTCTCCTCTCTACGCCATTTGTTCTACTATTACTTAAAGGCCTTGGTGCCAAGCTCCTTCTCCTTCCCCATTAGTACAAGATGCACTCACATTTTAAATACATGGGAAACACAGGATCAACCTGATAAATGATCAGAGTTTACCAAAAATGAAATTTACATATGGAGCCGGCTATGGCAAATCATCGTTTAACTCATTCACACCACAAGAGTTCTTTGAGACTTCCTCCACTTGTGCCCTGTATACTCTTAGCACTGCATCCTGGGCCTTTCTAAGCAAACTCAAGCCATAATCAGCATGGCACAAACAAATGTGAATACCTCTTGAACCGTAAGTGCTACAGACAAAGTATAAGTGGCAAAGTTGTTCAGCACAAAATTACCTTTCCAATGATGCTATACAATCAATTGTAATCAATTTGATTTTTATTTTATACTAGCTGAAAGATGAAACAACTGTGTTTTTTCAGATTTTTTCAAGGTGCTTAGGTGAAGCTTGAGAGGCAGATGTCAGTCATGCACACCATACATTAAACAAATGCAAATAACTCCTAACGTATACATGATAGACACAATGTATCAGCAGCAAAATTGTTCAGCACAACATTACCTTTCCTATGGTGCTATGCAATCTGTTCTAAGCAATTTTTTTTTTTTTTAATATTTAGGTAAAAACTGCTGACTTCCTCAGACATTTCCAGGCCTGAGTGTAAGTCAGCTGAGTACGTCTACAGGCGTTATTGGCCTAAGTGGCTATGCTTTCAGACACCACCTACAGGTGTATCTAGGCCTGAATGAGTTAAGCCCATGAAACACCCTTATCAAGCTAATGCATTAGCAGCCATTGTGGCTCTGACCAGAATCTGTTTTTTAGGAGAACTGCTAGAATGAGAACAAAGTGAAACTAAACTAAGGCTGTTTGATAAGAGAGACAAGCATGGCCCAGTGAGCAGATACACAGCCTGTATGTGTACTAAAATCAAACCACATTGAAAGCTGTTATGTTTTAATCAACTTTTGTCAGCTTAAGGGAGTAAAGGAGTAGGGATTTATTTAGTAAATAGAAATTTAAGGTTTTGTTTGTAATTTAGTTGGACGTGTTTGAAACAAAGAACAAGGCAAACTAAGGATTTAGATTCATAGGAGTCTAACTGAGGTGCAGTGAAGCGCACAACAGTGCTGAATAAATACATTTATCACATTTTTTAGGAGACCAGAGTTGGTTGACTCCCACTACCACTGCTTCAAGGTGGCTGCTGTTTTGTCCTGTACTTGTTTGCAGTAGTGTGCATTGTGCACACTTGTGAAATCAGCATGTTCATGGCTTCGTGCCAGAGAAGAAATTTTAAAAATAAATTGTTTTAGTCAGGCTTGACTGTTAGTGAGGGAGACTTGTCAGCTCACTGGCACTGTCACAGTGAGTGCCTATGTTTCATAATAATATAATTTAAATTTAATATCAGGCATCTTCCTGTGAGTAACCCAGGCTTGGTTCTCTATGCAACTGTGATTGCGCCTCCATATATAGCTGTTAACTGGTAGGGTGTGACTAGTTAACTGACTCCCACTGCTTCTGAGCAACTGGCTGTTGTTTGGCTCTGTGTGTGTGCACGGTTTGCACTCAAGAAAGACACTGTTCTAAGCTTGTGGCTTCATGCTAAAGAAGAAGAAATTTAAAAAATAATTGTTTAGTCAGATTTGACAATTAGTGAGTGCAACTTATAAGCTCACTGGCATTGCCACAGTGAGTAATTATATTTCTGCCAGCAGGAAGTATCCATGGTAGTGGCCAAGGGGAATGTGGGAGGCCTCCATAGTGGAGACCCCAAGGAGGGTGGTAGAGGAACCCAGAGGAGGAGAAAGCAACTTCTGGTGGGGGACTCAATTGAGAGGGGGATAGATGTGGGAATAGGGAAGGGGAGAGAGGCAGGTTAGGTGCCTACCTGGTGCCATGGCCCAGAGGGATGGGAAGCAAATCCTGTGGATCGCTAGGACAGCAGGATGAGAGGGAAAGCTGGATGTCATTGTCCAGCTGGGGACTACTGACCTAGCTATGGACAGGGCTGGTATAGTGCAGGGGGAGTTTAGGGAGCTGGGGAGCGTGTCTTACACAGGTAGCTCAGTCAGTGTCTTTCGCTGAGGTGCTGCCTATGTATGACAGGGGACAGGAGAGAGAACTCCACACCAGGAGCTTCAGCTCATGGCTGAAGGAATGGTGCAGAGAGAAAGGGTTTGGCTATATTGGGGACTGGGGACCCACCTGGAAGGATAAGGGCCTATACAGAAGTGATGGGCTGCATCCATCTGGGAGAGGAACCGCAGTCCTCAGTGGAAGGATTAAATGTTACTTTGATGAACATTTAAACTAGCCAAGGGGTGTGGCAGAAGGAATCGGAGAGTCAGAAACTGCCTCCCCCACAGGCTGAAGTAGAGAGTAAGGAGAACCCAAGGGGAGAGGAATCCCTCAGTGTGCAAAGTAATAAAGGGAGCAGGGTTGTAGAGATAAAGAGGGAAGGAACAGGAGCATTAAAAAGAGAGGTGGGAAGGAGGGAGGGCAAACAGGAAAAAAGGAGGACAACAAAATGAGTGGAATCAAAATCTGGAAGGCCATGTGTGTGAACGCTAGGAGTCTAGGAAGTAAGATTCCGGACCTAAAGGCCTTCATGGCAGAGGTCAGCCTGGATATTGTGGCCATTATTGAGTCATGGTGCACTGAAAATCATGACTGGGACATAGCCATAGCAGGCTATACTCTGTTCCGGAATGACCAGGTGGGAAGGTAAGGAGGAGGTATGGTGCTTTATGTGATGGAAAGCATAAAAGCCATGGAGATGCAGGGAATACAGGGGGAGGCAGAGGTACTGTGGGTCTCCCTGTAGATGGGGAATGGAGTCACTATTCACACTGGAGTGATCTTCAGACCACCAGCACAAAGGGAAGAATTAGATAAGGTACTGATGGAAGCCATTGGCAAGATGGCAGAAAAGGGGGGAGGCACTGCTGATGGGGGACTTCAATCTACCCTATGTGGATTGGAGCCTCCCAGAGTTGGCTTCAGCTAGAAGCAGGGGCATCCTGGACTCTCTGCAGACAGCATTCCTTGGGAAACTAATCAGTGAACCCACTCATGATGGAGCAATACTGGACCCAGTACTCACTAACAAGGACAGTGTTGCAGACATCAGGGTTGGAGGTAACCTGGGGACAAGTGATCACCATACAGTGTGGGTCAATATAAGGACAGCAGCAGAATCTAGTCAATGAGCCCACTCATGAGGGAGCAATACTGGACCTGGTGCTTACTAACAGGGACAGTGTTGCAGACATCAAGGTAGGAGGTAATCTGGGGACCAGTGATCACCATACAGTGTGGGTCAATATAAGGACAGCAGCAGAATCTAGTCAATGAGCCCACTCGTGATGGAGCAATACTGGATCTGGTGCTTACTAACAGGGACAGTGTTGCAGACATCAGGGTGGGAGGTAACCTGTGGACCAGTGATCACCGTACAGTGTGGGTCAATATAAGGACAGCAGCAGAATCTAGTCAATGAGCCCACTCGTGAGGGAGCAATACTGGACCTGGTGCTTACTAACAGAGACAGTGTTGCATACATCAAGGTGGGAGATAACCTGGGGACCAGTGATCACCATAAAGTGTGGGTCAATATAAGGACAGCAGTAGAATCTAGTCAATGAGCCCACTCGTGATGGAGCAATACTGGACCTGGTGCTTACTAACAGGGACAGTGTTGCAGACATCAAGGTGAGAGGTAACCTGGGGACCAGTGATCACCGTACAATGTGGGTCAATATAAGGACAGCAGCAGAATCTAGTTAATGAGCCCACTCATGATGGAGCAATACTGGACCAGGTACTCACTAAAAGGAACAGTGTTGCAGACATCAGGGTAGGAGGTAACCTGGGGACCAGTGATCACCGTACAGTGTGGGTCAATATAAGGACAGCAGTAGAATCTAGTCAATGAGCCCACTCGTGATGGAGCAATACTGGACCTGGTGCTTACTAATGAGGACAGTGTTTCAGACATCAAGATGGGAGGCCTTTTAGGGACAAATGATCACTGTACAGTTTGGTTCAATATCAGGATGACTGCAGAATCGAACCAGGGTGAGGGTTCTGGACTTCAGGAGGGCAGATTTTTAAGAAGGTGGGTGAATGCCTCAGGATAACCTAGCAGGGGTGGAGGAACAGTGGGCAAAGATGAAAGGGAGCATAGTAAAGGCAACATGCCTCTGCATCAAACTAGTGAGCAAAAGTAAGAGGAACAGACATTTGTCAATGCAGATGTTCACCACTGGTATAGAAGCCCATTGGTAGTAGATGCATTGTGGTACACTGTGTGGGTTATGTATTACCAAAGTTAGGAGGCTGCATTTGTAAATTTGAATGCAGATTCATACCTTTGTTATGTTGCAATATTTTTGTCCGAAATTGTCAACATTGCCTTCTTATGACCCCACCTCATGAAGAAGTACAGAGAAAATTGTTAACTCCTGTCTGAAAGGTGCTTTCATGCAGGGACTGTGTAATCACCTTTCCAGATGCAAAAACACATTTTGGGTAGGATTTGAGAAATTACAGCTGTCACATTTATGAGGTACTGTAAAGAAATGGCTACGTTGTAAATTTCAGGTAAAAATATTGAAAATGACCCAAGTTACGAGCCTGAATTCACAAAATGTAACGTAGGCTCGTAAATTTATTTTTTAATGTATCTACACCAAATTTTTAACATAGCCTTCTTATGACCCTGCCTCATGAAGAAGAGCAGAGACAATGTTCAACTCCTGGCCAAAAGGTGATTTGGGCAGGGACTACGAATTCAAATATCGAAAGTGCCAGCAGAAACAGGCCATACAGTCTATCGAGTCTGCTCGATTGTGCAGCCCTCATCCTGCAGCTGCCCCACCCTCCCTCCCTACTGATATTTACTCCACCCCACTCTGTCCCATCCCCTCTTGAAACTGCTCACCGTTCTACTGGACACCACCTCCTCAGGTAGAGTATTCCACTTGTCCACCACCCGTTCTATGAAAAAATGTCTCCTGATTTCTCTCCTGAATCTTCCCCCCTCCAATCTCAGCTGATGACCTCTCATGTCCCTCCCCCTTCAAATCTTGAATATTCCTTCTGTATTAGTCTTGCTTATCCCCTTTAGGTATTTAAAGGTTTCAATCATATGCCCTCATCCCTCCTCTCTTCCAGGGAAAACATGTACAGTTTGCCCAACCTATCCGCATAGGATTTTCCCTCCAATCCCTGGATCATCTTTGTCGCCCTACACTGCACCCCCTCCAACAACCTGATGTCCCTCTTCAGGAATGGGCACCAATACTGCATGCAGTATTCCAGGTGTGGCCTGACCAGTGACCTGTACAGGGGAAAGATCACCTCCCTATTCCTGGAGGAGATACCCCTCACTATACACCCCCGCATCTTGTTGGCTTTTGCTGCCACCTTCCTACACTGTGCTGAGTTATTCATACTCCCCATTATAAGCACCCTGAGATCCTTTTCTTCCTCCTCTGTGCTTTCCATCTGTACCCTTCCTAGCTAATAGATCCTCTCCTGGTTCCTTTGCTCCAAAGTGCAGTACCTTGCACTTCTTGGCATTGAACCCCAACTGCCATGTTTCTGACCACTCTTGTAGTTTGGTTAGGTCTGCCTACAGCCCCTTCCACCTTTCGATGTCCTCTACCACAGCTCCCATCTTCGTATCATCCGCTAACAGACTGATCTTACTCCGAATCCCTTGTGAGAGATCAGCTATGAGTATCCCAAACAGCTCCAGTCCCAGTGCTGATCCCTGTGGTACCCCGCTGGCCACAGCCCTCGGTGCTGAGAGTCCCCCCCGCTACCACCCTCTTCTGCCTTCCCTGCTGCCTTCCCTTCTGCCAGTTGGTGATCCAGTTAACCATCTGTGCTCCCACCCCTATATATCCCTGCTCCCCCCCCAGCCTCCCATGTGGCACGGAATCAAAGGCCTTGCTGAAATCTAACTACAGGACATCCGCCACATGTCCCTTGTGCATTTCCCTGGTCACTCAGTCGTAGTACTAAACCAGGTTGTCTGGCAGGACCTTCCCGAGACAGACCCATGCTGCTGATCATCCTGGAGTCAATTGTCCTCCAAAAATGTCACTAGCTGCTCTTTTAGGATTGTCTCCATGAGCTTCCCCACAATTGATGTGAGGCTCACTGGTCTATAGTTGCCCAGTTCATCCTTAGGGCCACGTTTGTGAATTGGCACCACATGGGCCATCCCCCAGTCTTGTGGGATGCATCCTGTGTCCAGGGAGGTATTGAACAGGTCAGCCTGTGGTCCCACCAGGCTCTCTGCCAGTTCCTTAAGTACCATAAGGTGAATGCCATCTGGTCCCAGTGCCTTGTCCACCCTCAGTGCCCTTAATCCCTCCAGAACCCTGTCCTCTGTCATCCCTGTATCAGTCACCCCCTTCCCCTCTGCCACTCCACCCCTCCCTGAGGTATCTGCCCTCTCTCCTTCGGAGTGACACAGAGGTACCTATTAAGTGCCTCTTCCTGGTCTCCCCACCGTCTATCCTGATCCTCACAATCTGGTCTTTGCTCTTCCGTCTCTCGCTAATGTATCTGAAGAATTCCTTTTCTCTGTCCTTAATGCCCTGTGCCAGCCTCAGCTCTCTGGAAGCCTTGGCTGCTCAACTAGCCTGGTAACCTCCCTGGACTTCTTCGTATACTCATCTTTGTCAACCCCCCCCCCCATTTTCTGAGTCTCTGAAATGCTTTTCTCTTGGCCCGCACCCCTTCCATGACCTCCTGAGTCAACCAACTGGGCTTCTTTGGCCTTCTCTTCTTACTTCGTGTCCTTGTACATGTCTCAGTAGCATCCGCTAGCCCTGTTTTGATAATATCCCATTTTTGACAAGCATCCATGCTTAGCTGAATTCCCTTCAGATGCCTACCCAAAATTTCCCCCATCTTTTTAAAGTTTGCCCCCTTAAATTCGAGCACCCTTGTACCCACCCCTCCTTTTTCCCCCTTCCCATATTGAGCATGAACCACACCATGTGGTGGCCACTCCCAGCCAAATGGTCCTCCATCCTCAGATCCCTTACAGCATCTCCATTTGATAACACCAGATCCAGAGTCCTTCTTTCCCTAGTCATCTCTTGGACCAACTGCGCCAGGTAGCTGTCCAGAAATGCCTCTAACATGACCTGCTCCTTTGCACTCAAGGTGATTGGGGTGCTCCAATCCACACCAGGTAGGTTGAAGTCCCCCACCACCACTGTTTTCCCCTCCTACAGACCCTTCTAATTTGTTCAGCTAACTCTCTGTCCAGGTCCTCCCCTTGTGCTGGTGGTCTGTACACTAACCCCATCCTCAGTGTCCTATTATTGGGGTCCTGAAACTGCATCCATAGAGCCTCTGTCCTGCCTTCTTCCCCCTCTTCCCTTATGCACCTTATCCCCTCCCTCACATAGATTGCCACTCCTCCCCTTTCCCCTTAGCCCTATCCTTCCTGAATATCTTATACACCGGGATCATCAGATCCCAGTCCTGGTACTCAGTGGCCCACATTTCCATGATGGCCGCAATGTCTAATGTCCAATGTCCCTCCCCACTGACAAGAGAGCCTGTAACTCAGCTGATTTGTTACCTAAACTTCTCACATTCAGTGAGACCACTCTCCAACCTGTTTCTTTCCCCTCCGTTCCTTGATTCTCCCCCCTCTCAATCCTCCCATGCCACTTCCCCTATTCCTTCCTCAATACCATGGGGAGTAAACTCGTTTGGCTCCCCTCTCTGGGATCCCTGCCTATCAGCTGTCCACTCGCCACCCCCCCCACCTAGTTTAAATCCATCTTCGTTGCTATGTACCTCTCTAACTTCTGCTTTAAATCCCCCTTCCCCTCCTCACTCAAGTGTAGCCTATCCCCTGCATATAGATCATTATTGTCCCAGGTCCTGCCCCAGCCTCAGACTACCCCATACCCCATGGACTGGCACCACTCTCCCAGCCATATGTTAAACTCCCCAATCCTTCCATTCCTCACCGTACTCACGCAGGGTACAGGGAGCACCTCCGAGAAGGTCACTGATTCCCCTGTCTCCTCGTACAGCCTTCCCATTCCTCAAACCTCTCTCTCACTACTTCCACCGTCTCCCCCGTTAGATCATTCGTACACACATGCACCATTATGTGCGGTTTCTTCCTACCCTTCCTTGCACACTTTAGAATTGCCTGCCCTGCCTGCCATTAACCCAGGTATGGACTCCACCTGTATACAACTATGCCTTTCCCCCTTACTACCCCATCTGATCCTTTAAGTATGGAATCCCCCAACACCTGTACACCCCCTCCTCATTCCTCATCCTCGCCTCCACCCTTTTACCCAGGTGCCCATTTCTAGAGTCCGGTATGTTTGTAGCTCTACCCTTCCCCTGCAGTAACCCCCTCCACCACTGACCTTCCCCCTTCACTGCTCTCTCACT
This sequence comes from Neoceratodus forsteri, assembly GCA_016271365.2. Lineage (NCBI taxonomy): Eukaryota > Metazoa > Chordata > Ceratodontiformes > Ceratodontidae > Neoceratodus > Neoceratodus forsteri. The sequence continues at coordinate 718,046,071 of CM057456.1, forward strand.
ATCCTCCACATCCCTCTCATCCACCTGGGCCCTCCTCCCTCTGCTATGCCCTCTTATCCTCCCTACCAGCACTGCTCCTCTCCTTTACCCCTGCTCCCTTCAACCACCCTTTCAGCTGTGCCCCTCCCCCCTTTACCCATGCCACTCTCCATTGACCGACTACTGTCCATTATGCAGTCCCCTCCTATGCCCTCTCCTGCCTCCTCCTGGAGCTCCACCTCCCTCTCCTCCTTCACCACCACCAATGTGGCCAACACCACAAACCTATTTCCTGCCCTCTCTGTACTGCTGGGCGTTGGCACCTTCCTTCTAACCTGAGCCTTCTCTCCATTGCTCGGTCCCCTGACTGTTCTTCTCCCACCCACCTTCCCTCCTTTCCCACAAACCGATGTTCCTCCCATGTGGTGCCCTCAAGTTACTCCCAGATGGAGGCTCTACAGCCCTAGATTGCCCACCCTCTCCCCATCCTCTCCAGCTTTCTACTAAGCCACAGCACATCTTCCTTGAGATTCCCCAGTCTGTGACAGATTTGACACCCTCCTAGCTTCCACAATATGTTCATCCACACCACCACCCCACATCCATTGCAGCCCACTATTCTACCCCTGTTGGCCCCCCCAGCATCCTGCTTCCCCCCGTACCACCCCTCCTTCACTGTCCCCATTCGCCCCATTAGTGCCACTCCCCCCAGTGTGTCCATCCCCACCCCGCTCCATTTGTCCACTGAAATGTCCTACTACCCATGTTATTACGTACTCTGCACTCACCTTTTCATACAGTATCTTCTTAAACAGTAAGTCAGTTGCTAATTAAACAGTAATTTCTACCACTACTGCTACTTTTTTCTTATGCCAAATCACCGATTAAGATGCCACTAACTACCTAACCAAAAATAGAAGTACATCACGAGCTATAAGTTCTATAGCAAAACCCAGGTTTAGATACCGCCCATTTGTTCTAACCCCCTGTAGACAGTAATGCCAAAACAGACTCACCATCTGCCTTCATTCCACATCCAAACAGTGATCAGCTCCTTCCTGACATTCTCCTGTGTACCGCTCCTCCCCCTGGAGTTGCTTGCATTCCATCCTTGGGCCCAGCCTCCTGCTCCTCCTTTGTGCAGCTGCCCAATCCCAGACAAGCTCCAGGTGATTTTACACAGCCGTGGTGGTGGGGGGCTTTTTCAAACTGCACTCCTGTGACCCCGGCAGCTGACTGGTCTCTGCTTCTGCGGCAGCTTCTCCTTCCCTTGGGAGCGTCACTGCACTCCTGCAGCGACTCCAACTTCTTTTCTCATCCGAAGCACTGACAGTGCTTTTAAAGTATGGCTGAGCTTGCCACAGCTGCCTTGATTGGTCCTGCAGTCCTCTCTCCTTCAGCGACAAATTGGAGCTGTGCTCCTCTACCCTGGTGACTGATTGGTCACCCCTCAAGCAGCAAACCACACCTGCAGCAGCTTCTCCTCCCCTTGGGAGCACCGATCACACTCCTGCAGCTGCTCTGACTTCTTTTAGGATGCAAAAATACATTTTAGCCAGGAGTTAAAAAATGACAGCTGTTACGTTCATGAAGTGCTATAAAGAAATGGCTATGTTGAAAATTTGGGGTAAAAATATGGAAAATTACTGCACTTACGAGCCTGCATTTGCAAAATTCAACGTAGCCTCATAACTTTTTTTTTTTTTTAAATATTTTTACTTTTATATTTTTACATCAAATTTTCAACATAACCTTCTTAGGACAGGCTCATCATCCTCCTCCCAGGATTGGATTTTCTCTGACTCATGTACCCCCTCCCCCAAGTCACATCTGGAAACGAGCTTCGGTTCATTGATGCTTTTCTCAGTTACCAACTTTTAAATGAATAAATTAAATATATAAATCCTCTTCCCAGGGGTGTTTCCTTGTTCCATGAATGCGAACGTGACCCCCGTAGGCACAGAAGTGCAATGACGTCCAGCACGCTCCCGCACCCAGCCCACGGATGTCTGCCGTCGCCTCCACCCCTTCCTGATGTGATCCTCAGCTGTAGCATCCCTAGCCTCCACTGGGATTCACTGTTGCTGGGGAACCACAACCCAGCCTCCCCAGAAGAGAAGAGCAGTCCTCCGGATGCTCAATCCTCTCCTCTCCTCCTTGGCCAACTACCAGCAAACTGAGCTCGTTCCTGAGCCTGGGTCACCGGTGTGGTGAGAGGTGTGGCATCCAGTGCCTCAACCCTCAGTGCCACTGGGATGGCACTAAGAGGAACTCAGCTTGACAGCAATCCTATCAGAATTCTCACACTCTGACTCCCCTGCAATAAAATAACTTGTCACAATATGTATTTTAATCTTTTACTATTATTAAACAGAATAATTGCATCAATTCATATATTTTTTCTGGCCCTCTGTCTCAGAACTCTCTCGGGCCACTGCACTCACTGACTCACTCTACCACCCGCTGTGTTCCCCTACATCTTCAATTTCATCGCGGTTCCCCAGGAAACCGGGGAAACCGCAGGAGGGTAATGATGGGGAACCAGCATTGGGCGTGTGGCGGAGGCACTGACAGGGTCGTCGCTTATCCGAGGCGGAGGGTATTTTTCCTGGATTTACGCCCTCTATGTTGGACATGCAATGCCGCCCAGCCTGCGATGTAAGTGCTCCCACCCAGGTCCGGAAGGCAGCTGCCAATATCTACCCCACGCTCTTGAGCCCCTAAGCGTCGCAGCACCACCGGTCTCCACCGGGGGCTGCTGCTGCGCCGGGCTTCCCCTGGATCCCTCCCTGAAAGAGGACAGCAGTCCTATGGATGCTCGATCCTCTCTCTCCCCTGCCAACCCATGGTGACCCAGGCTCGCTCCCGAACCCGGGTCACCGGCACGACGCAAGGTGTGGCATCCAGCACCTCAACCCTCAGCGCCACCGGGCCAGCTATCAATTCATATATTTTATAAAGATTTGTAGTGTTTGAATAGAATACAGCTATCCTGTCTGATGCTTCATAGAGCCCCCCCACCAAAAAATGTTGCAAAATATTATATTTTTAAACAAATCTCTCTATGTCAGTCATGAGAACCTGTATAGTCAGACAAAGAAAATAAGGCAGCTCTGGGGAACCTCTCACATACAGTAATTAGGTACTAGACATGGTTGTAGAACTAAAATGCAAGCTAATGGTGTAATTATACCCAGCCTTGCTTTGTTTCAAATCCTTTATCTACTTTTATTGCATTCTTCCTGAACATTAGGAACACCTTGAAACAGTGCAGCCACTCAGAGGCAACAGTCTCCTCTCCTCCCACTGCATCATGTGTGGCTAGACTGTGTTGGGATGTTCTCAAGTCCAAGAAGGATGCAGTAGAAGTTGATCAAGGAATGTAAACAAACATGTTTTTGTGTGGTAACACCAGTATGGTGGGCACTGGGCAGTCTGTTTTTCACTTTTTAAAAGAAATAAGAATCCAACTACCAGCTACATAGCAGTCTCCACAGAATGTGAACAATTATGACACATTTTATAAACTTGGGACACTTTGAAGCTTAAGAGGGTTGACAGTGTCTCTTTAACTTCTATGTGCTTAAACTTTCTTTAAAGGAAAACTACACCCTCATATCTTGTAAGTTTTGTTTCCATTGCAAAAGACAACTCCTTTCCTATAGCTGGAAGGGGTATATGTCAATGCCTTGAAACCTGTATTTAATTTACATTTTTGCTGTTTGTTGAACATGTCTCTCTGGGGATGCTGTTACATAGTCTTATCGATACCTGTCCCTGTATTTGCTGTTACTTGTATCTGACCAGGCTCCCCTGGAGCTGGTGAATGTTTGTATTATACCTATGTGTTCCTTTGTCCTGTACTGATGTGAAACCTTTGTAAAAGAGAAAAGAGCACTTGTGCTTAAAAGTGCCTTCCAAATTTTAACTATGTAACCCCCTAGGTGGCGCTACTCCTAGCGTTACACCCCTGCCTACTACCTACGAGCTAGGCTGAGGGGTTTGGGTTTGTTAACTTACTTTAAGTTTAAAAACAATGCGCAGTGCCTCCACGCAAAGTATACTTTTATGTAGTCTAGCTGTTACCTGGTATAACCCCCTGAGATGTTATACTACCCACAAATACCATTTGCCACTGCCAAAGCATGACCCATTTGTATTTCCCCACATTTTAACAATTTTGTAATTAAACTCTCTCTAATAATATGGTCATGACACCAGATCTGCAAATAACAGCAACACATTTATTTGGGGGAGAGGTCTGGGAGAAGGGGAACTGGAGTAGAGTTTATGCATTTACAATATATACAATGGGTAGATTGATTGGTGCTGGTGAATCCCTCCAGCTGGATAATTCAAACAAAGAACAAATCAGTTATTTCCCCAAAACCTTCTGATGTAGTCAGAGCCCCGACTAACTATCTGAAATAATCAGGTTGTTAACATTATTGCTCACACTAGTACCAGTATCCCACCTGTGCAAGGACCCCACAATCCCACACAACCTGGAAGTCCAGTAAAATTGTCTTTAAACGGTGCAGGCCTGATAGACGATTTGCTGTACGGTGGCTAGCATTAGGTTGGGGCCCATTATTAAAAGACTAATCCTGAGGTAGAATCTGTATCCCAATTAAACTCTTTAAGCTGAACTATTTTCAAGACATAACTTGTCGCTGCAGGGATTGCCCCTGTTTTACTCACAATTGGCTGTCCTGATTAGGTTTGCAAGTGCTTCTACTGGCAGGCTCCTCCTCAGGGACCAAAATGCTGGCAAAGCTAACTGCTGCCCAAATACTCCAAAACAACTGCAAGGATGGAACAGATTGTGCAGAGTAGAACACGACATGTCGGACCTTTGGTGGGACCCTGTCCCTGAGCAGAAACACTCAAAGAGACACATCCAGGTTACATTCTCATCCAATACATTTATATACCTTATTCACACATTTATATGATTCTAAGGGTGTCAGAAAAACCTGTTAGTTGCATTCAGTACATTTACATAATCTGGAGCTTCGATCCCACATATGCACAAGGCCAAGATTTCTACGACTGTTCTTCTCACACTGGACAATAGCCTGACTGAGCTCTTTGGTCTGGAGACTTTACATACAAGACTGGGCTTAAGGCATGGCCCACTACCATTTGCACAACACTGAACACTTGACCGGGCTTGAGGCATGGCAACTACCATTTGCACAACACTGAACACAAGACGGGGCTTGAGGCATGGCAACTACCATTTGCACAACACTGAACACAAGACGGGGCTTGAGGCATGGCCCACTACCATTTGCACAACACTGAACACTTGACTGGGCTTGAGGCATGGCCCGCTACCATTTGCACAACACTGGACACTTGACCGGGCTTGAGGCATGGCCTGCTACCATTTGCACAACACTTGAACACTTTCAACAGCTTAGCCTTGACTGCCTTTGCTTGTTGGCAACACAGACGAAAGGGTTCCTTAGACACATACGCTTGCTGTATAAACTGCACTGCTTGCATAGACTACTTTAAGCTTATTTGCCTCAAGGTTCTGTTCCTTTGATCAGACACTGTAGGTGCATTAACTCAGACTGTAACTGACCGTCCCATGAGGCTCTACGCTGGCTCTTGCAGCTCCCACTGTCTCAAACCTAATGATGATTGTATTTGATCCCCTCCTCACTGTGTTACATATCTCATGTGCTGCGTCACATGGTATACTCATGTATTTCAACTTGTATCCTCCCGGGTCGTGCCTGAAAATAGGCATTCTTGTGCCTAGTGCACCCACCCGGTTACCAAAAGCAAACAAACAACAAACAAACAAACACTGTTCTAGCTTTCATGCCCATCTATATGATTAGCTGTAAGCACATTTATATGATTAACTGTAGCCAAAATCTAGTTGCTCAGGCTAGGCTGCCCCATGCAAATACTTTAACTTTCCCTTGGCTCTATTTTAAGTGGCCTTTCAAACTCCTTTAACACTGCATTTTTTAATACAGGTTTACTCACTAAGACCTTAGCTGCAATTTTTCAGTTGCTGTTGGCTCTTTTGGAATCAATTCTTTCTTCAACGCTCTCACCATTGAGGCAGGATTAGCTCTCTCACAGCTGCTTCATCAAGTTGCTGGCCCACGTTTCCCCACCACGTGGAAGGCTTGGATCTAGCCCTGGAGGACATTCTGTAGCAACCCCCAGGCTAGAGGTTTTGGTTACAAACTGCCACTGTTCTTCCTTCTGGAAGGAGGAGAGCCCCTCTCCCACATGCGGAGGCTCCAACTTGTCTGCTAGGTCCATTTTGCTCTACAGTTGCCTGAGCCCCACCCCCGTCGGGCACTCCTGCTGGATCTGCTCGCACAGCCAGAAAACACTGTGTCTTATAGGGCTCCTCTGAGGCCCCTGATTGGCTGCTGTAACCTGACACTTTCTCTCTGATTGTCTGAAGCACTTGTCAGTCACAAACATGAATAATGCACGAACCTCACTCGATGTTTTACAGGCTCCCAGTTTTGGCGCTTAAACATTAGTCCCTTCAGTTCCCCATGAACACTTGGTACTTTCCCATAAGCTTCAGGTAAAAGTCCCACAAGTCCTGACTTTATCCTTTGCCTTTTTCTATTGGCTGCTACTGCATGAAATGGCTGCTAACCCACAGTCCCAAAAGCAGAATCACAGGCAGTCCCACATTACATCTCTAGTGCAGCCAGACAATATATTTATTTTGCTCCATTGTCCCACAGTCCATTAGCCCTGTTAGTGCACTTGCTGTCGCTGCACAAAGAAAGGAATTTGCTCAGTCCAGTTTCCTGTCACTGCTGCTAATATTTTATGCCCGGAGTTGCAGCAGCAGACAGGCTGTTTTTTCTCAGAGTCCCAATATTTTACTGGTGCAGCCAGAAGTAAATGTTTATTTGTTTAAACACATTTTCCCAGCAAACATGTTCCCCCAAACATACATTGCACTGACACATTTATTTAAAACATTTACTTTTCTTTTTGACTGCAGCCAACAGCAAGTTAACCCGAGGGCAGAACAGACCCTCAGGAATATTTAAATGATAGGGGCTCCTGCTCATGAATATTCATGAGCCCCAATCAGAACTTCATTGTGGATCTCCTTTAATTTTTAGAGGAGTGGCTGCTCAGTGCCATGTCAGTCATCACCGGGTCCTACTTAGCTGATGGGGATCCTGGGACGTAAGAACCACTCCCTGGTTTGACTGCAAACCGATGCGGTCAAAGATCAAAGGCACCACTCATGCCTGCATGATCCCCACTGCTCCCAGGGCAGACTTCAAGCAGAAGATCACAGTTTTAAACTTTTTGAGCCCCGCAAAGCTAGATTAGGGCTTTTGCTGGAACGGGGCACCAGGAGGCAGGAGCAAGGACCTAGAGGAACTGAAAAAAATTACAGGCTGGTCCTGGAGGCACTCGGGAGAGAGCAAGAGGAACAAGGGCTGCATGGCTGGCAGGTAAGCCCGCATGGGGTTACAAATATATATGTATGTGTGTATATATATATATATATATATATATATATATATATATATCTATGCAAAAACTTCATTAATGCATCAGTTAGGGTTCTTCTACATTGACAAAGTGATGAAATTGACATTAGGGTTCCCACCCTTTGAACCCCACCCCACCTCGCCCCCACCAACAGGCATCGGGGTGGGCATTGGGGTCATTGGCCCTAACTCTCACCCCATCCCATGTGTAAACATGCTGAAGTGGTGCAGTGTAGAAGAATAGGGTGAGAGTTAGGGCCAACAACACCAATGCACACCCTGATGCCTGATGGTGAGGGTGGGGTTCAAGGGGTGGGAACCCTAATGTCGAATTTCCTCACTTTTGTCACTGTAGAAGAACCCTAACTGATGCATTAATAAAGCTTTTTGCATAGAATTTCCTTACTTTTTAAGAAAGAATAGAAAAGTAGAAAGTTGAGCAAGTTGGTGGGAGCGCGGGGCCCTCCCACCAACTTGTAAGTGTCGGGCCACATTACACACCCAATGACTAAAAAGTACATTGACAACAACAAGGATAACCACCAAACAAATGTCAATCTAGTAGAACAATAGAAAATGCTGTCCACAAAATGTAAACTGCACCACACAATATCTCCACAAAAAATATATTGTCTGATACATAAATGCTGCTATTAACATCTACAGGACATGCCATCAACACCCTCCAAATTTCAAGTAAAAAAGACCAATCCATGTCCGAGATATAACATGTCAAAATTTGACATTTTCATTCATCAGAGTGGTACAGTTCCACACCTGTTGACATTTAACACACATAATGACTGAAAACTACATCCATGACACTAAAGCTAGGCACCCTATCAATTTCAAGCCACCAACACAATCCAAAACACTGTCCGCAACATGTAAAGTGTGTCATGCAATATCTCCATAAAAAAGATTTTCTCTGACACATAAACACCATAATTCTTATATACAGGACATGACGTAAACACCCTTCAAATTTCAAGTAAAAAGACCAAACCGTTTCCGAGATATTCAATGTTAAAGATTGGTAAAATTTCCCTATCTATTCCATTATAAAAAATCTGGCCATCTTGTCCCCCCTCGCGATCAAAGATGGCGATCAAAGAATCTCACAATGAAAGAATTTGCAGGCTCATGATCAAGGAATTTGCAGGCTCACGAACAAAGAATAAAAAATGCTATAAATCAAAAAATTTAAGTAATTGTGGTAAACCACCACAATGGTTCAACAGAACGAAGCCCCCTGAGTAAAACACAACCTCATTTGTCTTCCTAGAACACCTCAGGGCTGAGAAAATTGATTTTTTAATCTGGCCATCTCGTCCCTCACTTGCGATGCATGATCGCTATCAAAGAATCTCGTGATCAAAGAATTTGCAGGCTCACGATCAAAGAATTTGCAGGGTTATGAGCAAAGAATAAAAACTGTTGTAATTTAAAAAATTCAAAGAATTGTGGTAAACCACCATAATGGTTTATCAGAATGAAGCCCCCTGAGTAAAACCCACCCTCATTTGTCTTCCTAGAACACCTCTGGGCTGAGAAAATTGATTTTTTAATCTGGCCATCTCGTCCCTCGCTCACGATGCATGATCGCTATCAAAGAATCTCGCGATCAAAGAATTTGCAGGCTCGCAATCAAAGAAATTGCACGCTCATCAACAAAGAGCGAGGGATGAGATGGCCAGATTAAAAAAACTATTTTCTCAGCCCAGGGGTGCCCTAGGAAGTCAAATGAGGGTGGGTTTTGCTCAGGGGCTTCGCCTGCCTGATCTGTATGAAAAATAATGTTCTGCATATCCCTGGTAGTCTAGCGCCCCCATGTGCATTTAACAAATAATGTGTCCATATCCCTGGTAGTCTAGTGGCCCCCAATGTGTATTTAATAAATAATGTTTTGTATATCCCTGGTAGTTCTAGCGGTCCCCTGATCTATAAAAAAATAATGTTCTCCTTATCCCTGAGTAGTCTAGCCCCCCATCTGTATAAAATTTATAGTATTCTGTATATCCCTGGTAGTCTAGCGCCCCAATGTGCATTAAATTAATAATGCTCTTATTATCCTAGTAGTCTAGTGGCCCCCCTCTCTGTATAAAATTAATATTGTTGTCCATATCCCTGGTAGTCTAGGCCCCGAGCATCATAAAATACATTACGATCTCCATTTCCCTGGCAGTCTGGTGGCCCCCCACCAAGCACCCCACCCTTTCCCAGCCGGTGATGGCACAGCACCTCTCACCTCCACAGCCAGCCACTGACTGTGTATTAGCAGCGCTATGGAAAGAGGCACTCAGAAATTATTTCTGAGCACCTCTTTCATTAGCGCTGCTAATACACACAGTTGGCAGCTGGCCATGGAGGTGAGAGTGGGCTGTGCCAGTCGCTGGCTGGGAAGGGTGGGGGGTGCTGGGTGACTGGCATGGCTGGGGTGGGGGCACTCTAGACTACCAGGAAATTGGAGATCGTAATGTATTTTATGATGATTGGGGCTGCTAGACTACTAGGGATATGAACAGCAATATTAATTTAATGCATATTGGGGGGGGCCGCTGGACTACCAGGGATATACAGAACACTATAAATTGTATACAGATGGGGGGCGCTAGACTACCAGGGATAAGGAGAACATTATTTTTGTTTTACAGATTGGGAGGACCGCTAGACTACCAGGGATATACAAAAAATTATTTATTAAATACACATTGGGGGCTACTAGACTACTAGGATACAGACAACATTATTTGTGAAATGCACATTGGGGGCTGCTAGTCTACCAGGGATATGCAGAACATTATTTTTTTATACAGATCGGGGGCGCTAGACTACCAGGGATATTGAAAACAATTATTTATTCTATTCAGATCGGGCAGAACGAAGCCCCCTGAGCAAAACCCACCCTCATTTAACTTCCTAGGGCACCCCTGGGCTGAGAAAATTGATTTTTAAATCTGGCCATCTCATCCCTCGCTCACGATGCATGATCGCGATCAAAGAATCTTGCGATCAAAGAATTTGCAGGCTCACGATCAAAGATCAATAGTGACAGCGTAATCAAGATTTTAAAAGCTTATAACTCTATTTTTGACTGATTTGGATGAAACCAAAGGCATGGTTTCGATAGATCGAGTCCCCTGAGTAAAACCCATCCAAGTTTTACTTCAGAAGTGACCCCTGAGCCGAGATATTTGTGTTTTCCGATCAAACATTTAAAATAAGATGGTGGACCTCTACGATCAAAGAATTTTAAAATTCTCGAGGAAAAGATTTGTGAACAGCGAGGCTACAAATTCTTTGATCGCCAGGTGGGACCAGATGGCCAGAACCCCATTCTTTGTTCGCAAAACATACATATAAATTTTCCCATTGGCTTATAATGGGAACTTAAAAGTGGCATAACTTTTGAATGCCTTAATATTTGTTCACCAAACAAAAAGTGGCATGTTCGGCCACCAAAGTTCTTTCAAACAAGCCATCTCACAGAGTGGCATGCCACACAACGGCCGTGCAGTCCCACATCCAAAATCCCAAAAGCTGCCTCCAAAAATGGATAATTGCGCATTTTTCAGTGTTTTCGTATGCAAAGACTGTATATCCAACTGAAACCCAATTTGGCAAATCAAGAGATCTACCATGCCCCACCATGCATTCTAAATTTTAGGCAAATATGTTGAACGGGTCCAAAGTTATTAACGTGCAAACTTTTCAGTTTAACATAGAAGTGACAAGTGAACCCTAGCTATAGTGGCGTGACCGCACCACTATAATATATATATATATATATATATATATATATATATATATACACATTTATACAATAGGGGCGTGTTGTATTCGTTGACAGTAAAATCATGTATTCTCACCCCAGTGAGATAAATGGTTGATGACATAGCTACAGTGAAAATATTTACCTTTACACATACGGTAACTATGTCATCGGCCAATATTGTCACGCCAGCAGCATGTCCCCAATATAAGTCAGAACTTCTTTTAAATGTGAAACTGAAAAGTTTGAGGTACCTAATTAAGCAGCTGTTCTGCATTCTTCATTCTTTGCTTGCAGTTTCACAAATGCCAGAAGCCTGCAGCAGTACAGTCCTCAGTGCACCAAATGGCACACACCTAAAACAGTACATTTCTGTACTACAAGCTGCTGAATGGTCGTGCAGTCTCTCACACTGCATCCAAACTGTAAACCTATCCGGTCCCATGTATGATCTCTGCGATAACAAACATAAAGAAAATTTGTCTACAGACTCTGACTCTGACTAACATACCAGTGAACTGCACAGCACATATATTTCCACACCGAAGTCTTAAGTTCTTAATTTCATTTCTTCACATGTTACAGCAACCTAAACATGACCTCTTTAAACTGGTATTACTTACATGATATATACTATGAAACTGTATAATTCTTGCTGTCAGTCTCAGTAAAAAATAAAGCTGAGAGTCCCAATGACAACAAAAGCACCTCGCACAATCGAAACTGCTTTCTTACCTGTAGTCCCCATGGAGCTTCTCACAGACATTCCAAAACAAATAACATAAGCCAACCACAAATGAAAAAGTTACACACAGCAGCATACAACAAAAATTAAACACTACACATAATAAATTACAGGGAAAAAGGAAAATCACACACAGTATCTACAGGAAACCTCCCAGACATGTCCCGCCTACCAAAATACATTATCCAACCATGGATCACACTCACGCACTCATCAATCTATTACCACTCACTCAAACACACAACGACCAATCGCACAACATATACAAACCCCATTCATACCTATTCACTCACAGCAGCAACTCACAGCAACAGAACAACATAAGATAAAACAAAACAAATAAAAGCTTCCACGCCTATTGTATAAATCACACACATAATGTGGGATATGGCAAATATTCTCACTCCTGCATCGTGAGGCATGGATATCTCACTCTGCAGGAGTGAGAATATTTCCATATCCCACTCCTGCCATCATGTATCCTATATATATATATATATATATATATTTATATATACGGTATATATATATATATATATAGATTGATAGATAGATATACAGTATGTGTGTGTGTATGTGATTGATTTAGTTTATTTTCACTGTCCATACTATTCCCTATAGCTATCCTGGGAGTATCCATTTACTAGTAACACACTTCTATAATGTTACACTATATTTTCTTAGGGGGGCTATGCCCCAAAAATCCCCCAAACCCCCTTACTATTAATAACCATCTCTGAGACCACACTAATTACTACTGCAGGGTAAATACTGTCCCACCACAAGTCATCCTCACTGACATTACATTCGCTGTAAAGCACAACTCATTAAAATGATATGCGTTATTCTTCCGTCACTCAAATTGCGTTACTCAAACACATTGGCTCATTTGATGTGATACCCTAATGCACAATGAGATTTCAACAACCATAAAATGGAAAACCCCAGGATAGTTACAGGGGACTAGCATGAACAGTGAAAACAAACTAAAATAAGTATGTATATCCCCAATAGTTACAGGAAAAGAGTTGTCTGTTGACAAGGAAACAAATAACATTTATAAGATATGAGGGTGTAGTTTTCCTTTAACATTGCACCTCTAATCTATCCCTATGTGGCTTGAATCTCCATGTGCCACTAATCGCAGCAGCAACATTCTCTGCCTTGCCTCTCCTGAATTCTAAGCATGCATTTGTATGAAGAAGAAGAAGAATTAGCATTTATATACTGCTTTTAATGTACACTGTATAGCAAAGCTCTTTACAAATAATCAGAGACTGGCAGTGAAGTGACTGTTAATGTGTAGTAGCAGCCATTTCACACATCAGCACCCACACACAGCCTTGGACTATTGCATTAACTGGTTTATGGGAATATTGGCCAAGACACTGGGAAAAATACCTTACTCTTGTGAAACGTGTCTTGGGTTATTTTACTTCCACTTGGACACCCACCAGGATGATACCACAGATGGACAGAAGGGGCCTGAGTTTCACATCTCATTTGAAACATGGCACACTGTAATAGTAAAGCAACCCCCTAGTACTGCACTTGAGGGCCATATTTAAGGGCCTTTTGGTTCTTTGTTGTAGATTGGTGGCAGGAATCCCTTTCTACAACAACTGCTCTCCCCATTGTGGTAGATATAATGACAGAACATTCATAGAATCATAGAATCATGCTGGTGGAAAAAGGACCATTCGGCCCATCTAATCTGCCCTTAGAACCCCCCCCCCATTGATTGTGTTTATAATATATGACAGGGACAGTGTGCTTTTACCCTCCAGCCAAAGGTGGTTTGATACCAAGAGACCTATTCTGCTGTGGTAATGGCTGTACAAAGAGTTTACCAAGCAGACAAAAATTATACAACAACTTAAGACACTTTGAAAGCTATGGGACAATATGCCTTGGTTAGCATTCAAAAAATTTAACAGAGCGCATTATTGGAGATGTGATCCAGTCATGTCACTGTTATATATTTTTTTCCTTTTCCTATTCCCTGTTTACATCATTGAACTGTTAATATAAGGTTTGATTTGGCAGTAGGATGAGTAACATTTATGTGTTAGGTTTTCTACTGGTGTTTGTATTTCTTTTATTATAAGAATTCCCCTACTCTTACAAAAAGTTCCTTGGGTTATTTTATTTCCACCTGGATACCCACCAGGACAGCACCACAGATGGGCAGATGGGACCTTGGTTTAACATCTCATCCAAAGGATGGCCCACCCCGACTGTATAGCATCCCATTAGTACTGCACTCAGGAGCCAACATTTATGGAATGAGCCCAATCTTAATGTGAGACTAGAACTCACAACCATCTGGCCCAGAGGCAGATGAGATACCAACTGAGCCACGCTTATGAAAGGAACTGTATAACACTAGATCCTTTGCCCTTATGCACACACACTGTGCTTTACGTATAGTGGCTGGGGAGGGCACTAAGTTACCACTTATGTGAAATTGCCAGCAAAACTACCAAATTACAGCCACGTGTGATGGTGCTTTTGATTGTATGCTGATATGTCTCTCCGAGGTAGTCCTACCACTATATGACCAGTTTGACACATGTTCTTCAGGTGTAAAAACAGTGAAAAGAAATGGAAGAACTGAACTGAAACAACCCATTTCACAAAGGCAGTATGCAGCTGTCAAACTATAAAAGCTTTTGACCTGGGCTAAATTCAAAGCAGTGATATGAAGGGAAAAGGCTCATGAGTCCTTTCTCAATTTGCTGAAGATCCAGTTTCTTTTATTTTTTCCTAGGAATGGTTGAAATAATTAGAAAAAAAGCTTTGGAATATTGTCAGGAACAATTTGTTTATAAATCTATTTTGTTTAGCATCACTAAATGAATTAATGAAGATTAGAGAGCCTGGCAGTTGTTCTGTATATTGGAACCACAACCCGCAGAGCTCTGGGGTTAGAGCACTGAACTAAATAACAGCAGATTATAGCATCGGCTAGGATTACTATGTTTTGGTGAGGCAAAAAATGGATAATAAACTACACTCCAAACTTTGCCTCTTGCCCCAACTCTTTTCACAACTGATAAGTACATATTGCCCTCAGCCTAAGCTGTTTGTTTGGTCAGTGAAGACTACTTGAAGCAGTAAACGGTAACACTTAAAAATGCAGGGAAGAAACTGTTAGGTTAATATACTACTAATGGTTTTAACAACTAGATTTTTCTTTTCCACATTCACTGGTTTTGTAAACAAATCTCGAATATCAGACACATTTGTGCAATCTGGGCATCCCAAGGGCTGGCTGAAAAGGGGTCTGTGATCCAGCCCTTTGTATGATTTCTTAGTATGTTTTAAGAGTAGGTGGTCACTCCAAACAGCTCAAAAATCAGATTAACTCTGGGCAAAGGCAGAGGACCAGATGAGGACCCTAAAAACCAAATGATCCAGCCAGGCTGCAATGCTATAGCACCCTAGCATAGCCACAGGCTCACTCTGTGGCCTTCAGCCATTCACCTGACTAGCCTGCACTTCTGTGTTCAGCTGTCGAAGCAAGACCCTACTGAAACCAAGACATTGCATCTCAGCTGGGCTACCCTGGGTAACTACAGATACATTGCATATCAGACTCCTAATGCTAATTGATTGCTGCTTTACATATTGCTTGGTTTTAGTGCATATCTCCAAACCACACACATACTCTAAAGCCTTATGCCCACTGAAAGACATCATGGGTACGCAAGTCCTTGTGCAAAGCAGGCTGGCAAGGCTTAGCCACAAACATTACATTTTATACAGGCTTGTGTAAATGATCCTGTATGGGCTGAGAATGACAAAAATACGGGCACATGTTCTGCCCCCTTCAAACTCCTCAGTGCCCTGCAACCATTATCTCAAATAAGCACTATGTCAGAACCCCAAGGCAAGGCATGTGTAGAACATTTGGAGTGAGCATACTGGAGAGGCAGTCTGCAGGAAAAGCAGTATATGGGATCCATAAAAGGATTCTAGGAGATATACAATATCCAAATTGTGTTTTTTTAATTGATTTATTTAGTTTCTGTTGACATAGTAAATACACTAGACAAAAAAGCCTATTTTCAGGAATGACCTAGGAGAATTACAATGAAATTAACAAGGTTATAGGTGTAGTATACATATAAAGAACATAAATTCAATGTCCTGCACAGCCAGAATAGTGTTATGCTTGTGCAACTGTATTAGTTTGGTTTTGGCCATTTGTACTCTCTATTCCAAAGGAATTACCACTCTTTAGGGGTACAAAAGGCAAGGAGCCCTCGGAGAGGGTTCCACCCCTAGAGGTGCCACGGGATGAGTGCCGTGGGTAAAGGTACCTTAGGAATCCCCCTAAGGAGAGAGTGCTGCCACTAGAGGAGGAGGGGATATGGTGGGGCAAAGGAAAAGTGCTCAAAATGAGGCTGAGAGGAACTACTTATATAGCTCAGGAAGCAAGAGTGGCTAGTTGCTCAGCCATTGAACTCCAGGCATAGCCTTTCCAATTACAAAAGGGCAAACATAAATACAACTTAGAGGCAGAAGGCAAAACAATGATTCAAAAAACATTCCGCCCAAAGTGAAAAAGTAGCATAGAGTGGAGCGGTGGACTTAGGCAGGGGGCCTCGCTGCCAGCCACACTGGCAGTCCTGGTTTGGAAACAAACTGGGGCCACTCAGAGGCCAGCTGGGGAAAGGAAGACAGCTCTACAATGCCTGTTTGACAACTCTTTTGTCAACCGGCATCTCATCGACAGGAATGATGTCGACCGCAAGTTGCAGCTTACATGATTCCTGTGTGTCTCTCAGTCCATTTTTTTTTTTATGGTGGGGGGGGTTTGCTCCCTGAGACCCCCATGCAGGGAGCTCTGCCCCCTGCCCCCCCCCCATCTTTAGGATTATCAACTCCAGTCGGAGTTGATTTGGGGCCGGGGTTACAGGACTGGGAGACAGTGTGCCCCTGTCTCGGGCACACCAATACAGCGACCTGTCAGCAAAGTGTCGATTTTGCTGACAGAGTTGTAGTTCACTGTGTTGGTGTCACCGTACATGGGGCATACCAAGGAAGAGTGAGTGTCCTAGGACTATTCTCCTTCTTTGAGGAAGGAGGACAGTGCATACCGCTGCTTGACTGCTGCCTAGTGGAAGCTGGGTGATGAGCAGTAGTCGCTGAACTGGATGGCTGAGTGCAGTTGTGGAAGCATCACTGTGTCTTCATAGTGTGTGCATGCCATTTTACATAGAAACATAGAAAGTGATGGCAGAAGGGGACCGCATGGTCCACCTAGTCTGCCCATAAGCCTAGCCCCTCTCCCTTAACTGCTATTCAGTGTTATAATACCTTTGTGCATATCCCATGCCTTCTTGAATGATCCAACTGACCCAGTCTCAACAACCTCTGGTGGAAGGCCATTCCAAGTGTCCACCACCATCTCGGTAAAGAAGAACTTTCTTGTGTTACTCTTGAACTGCCTCCTTCCAGCTTCATGCCATGTCCGCTCATTCTTGCATGATTCTTCATCTGAAACAGGTCCTGAACCTACACCTTGTTTATTCCCTTCAAGTACTTGAAGGTTTCGATCATGTCCCCCCTTTCTCTGCGCTGTTCCGGGGAGTACATCTTTAGGTCATGCAGATGTTCTTCATATGTCTTGTTGTAGAGTCCAAGTATCATTTTTGTAGCTTTCCTTTGCACTGTCTCCAGTCTGTCTATGCCCTTTTTAAGGTGAGGTGTCCCAAACCGCACACTGTACTCCAGGTGAGGCCTTACCATTGATCTGTACAATGGCACAATCACCTCCTTCTTTATACTTGTAATTCCTCTTCCTATGCAGCCTAACATACTGTTCGCCTTTAATGCTGCTTTTTCACACTGCTTGGGCATTTTCAGGTCATCTGTTATAATCGCCCCCAGATCCCTTTCCTACTTTGTGGCTTCTAATTTCGCTCCACACAGGAGGTATTCCTCACAAGGATTTTTCCTCCCTAGGTGCATGACCTTGCACTTTTTGGCATTGAAATTTAATTGCCAAGTTTTTGTCCACCTTTCTAGTCTTTGAAAATCAGCCCTCATCCTTTCCATTCCCCCGGAGTGTCTACCCTATTACAAATCTTTGTGTCATCTATGAATAGACACACCTTGCCTTCTAGACCCATGGATATGTCACTAATGAAAATATTTACTTCTACGCATGCCAGTCTGGGGGAAGTTGTAAAACTGGGAAAACACAGCTTAGACTATGGATGATGGCAGTGCCCCCTGACAGTTCCACAACACCCACCACAGGCACCCACTCACCCATGGTAGTTCACTAGGTAAGAGGGCATGTCCAGTGTAGGGCGGATCATGGGACTGGGGCCGCCACCAGAAAGAGGGACTGCCTGAGCAAGAGGTGGTAAACATAGAATAGAAAAATAAAAAGTGGTACAGGGTAAAGTAAGACAGGTAGGGGAAAAAGGTCAAAGCAGTATGGCCCCCATATTCAGAGCCAGTACTGCTGTGCTCCAAATAGCATGTGACCAACTCTAACCTATATTCAGACTGTTCCACACTCTAACGCAGTGTGCTAACTGTCTAAATATGGGGCTGTTCTGGCATGGCGCAAAATGACTATATGCTGTGCTGACATGGCCCAAGGCTGTATAACCTCACAGGAGATAGCGTGCCCATAATGGGATTGTGCCAGGACACATGTGAGTCACATTCAGCCCTAGCAAGCAAATAAGCCCATTGGACATGCACAGCACTAAAGGGCCACTTGAATGACCATTATAGGCTCATTTGCATGGAGGCAGCAGCCCCGTAGTACCCCTGTTTCATATGTAAAGTTAATTCCCTGGCATCTAGTGGTTCCCTTTCCCATGATGCCCCTGTTTCTCTGTATATCAGTGTTCTCTGGCATCTAATGGAGCTCCCAACCCCCGATCACCCATGTGTTCATTTAATACATTTTCCCTGGTAGTCTAGCAGACCTCTTTCCCCCTGACCAAGTGTCAGGAGGACCCCCTGCATCCCCTCACCATGATCATCAGTAGGAACAAAAATAACAGGGACTGGCACAGCCCTCCACTCTTCTCTTCAGTCGGCTGCTGTCTGATATGCACAGAACATGATTGCGAGTACAGTAGAAACTAGTTGTTTCTACAATACTCATGATCATGCTCTGTGCTTGTCAGATGGCAGCTGGCCAAGGAGGTGAGTGGAGGGCTGTGCAAGTCGCCATCATTGTCAGTCATACTGGTGACCAGGGTGAGGGAGGGTTGGGGTGCAGGGGCCTCAGGAAGTGGGTGAGGGCTGATACTTCTTCAGGAGGAGAGAGGTCCACTAGACTACTAGGAAAAATGTATTAAATAAACACATGGGTGATTGGGGATGGGTGGCAGCTCCACTAGATGCCAGGGAATGCTGATATAAAAGGGAAACATGAGTGATGGGGGGAGTGAGGACCCCACTAGATGCCAGGGAATGCTGATATAAAGGGAACCATGGGTAACTGGGTGTGTGGTCTCCACTAGATGCCAGGGAATGCTGATATACAGGGAAACATGGGTGATCAGGGAAGGTGAGCCACTAAACTACCAGTGAGTTTGGCTGCAATATACCTGCCCTGCATTCAGGAGGGTGGAGGCGCAGCCTTAACGCACAGTTAAGACCTTCTTTCAGCAGCAGTATACAACCCAGTAAGTGCCGCACTAACCTTTTGAATATGGCGGCCTTTCTCCATACCATGCACATATTCTCAAGCCCCATTCCCAGTTCAAGGCATCATGGGTATGCAAATCCTTGTCATGACAATCACAAAATGTAAGGACCTGGCTTCCTAACAAGACTTTGGGCTGTTTTAAGTGTGGTCACTGTAACATTTGTAAGTTCAATCAACAAGGTGCCATGTTCCAACTCCCAGTCCTGGAGAACAAGAACATTGAAATTTTTCATTTTATAAACTGTTCCATGAAATTTGTGATTTATGTCATACAATGTACATGCCCATGTATTTATGTGGGCAGGACAAAAAGGATATTGAATGAGCAGATGCAGGAACATGTGTGTGCAATTTTAAAAGATGATCCCAATACTTCTATTGGGGTACACTTTGACACATTTCACCAAAAGAGTTTACAGTGTTTTAAATTTATGGGGGTAGATCATATTAAAAATAATGCCAGAGGAGGGAATAGACTTAATAAGTTGGCACAATGGATATATACCGTGAAAGCCTTACATCCAACTGGTTTAAATGATTGCTTGGATATTACAGTATTTCTTTAAGTCTCCTCACTAATTCTTCCCCCTTCCTTTTTTCCTTCCCCCCACCCTCCTTCCTCCCCACTCACCCCTCTTTCCCCTAATCATGCTCCCGATACAGCTATGTTCTTCCTATAGAAAGGGAAGTTCAATATATGGAATGTAAATTATATATTATTTATTATCTTCATAAAAATATCTGCTGTCCTGTATATTAAATACATAAAATTGTTTGTCTGTAACTAAGTTGCACCTGCGCTAATGTATGCATGATAGCTGTTTAGAAAAATACAATTTTTTGCATATGCTTTTCACTGAGATTTGAGATTAAATTGTGGATTAGTGCACTGTTCCTTTAAATATGGTGAAATAAAAGACATCATGGATAGCATACAGGCCACTCCCCCTGAGGAAGGGCCACGAGCAGGCCCAAAGCTCCGGGGATCCTGTAGCCGCTGGCTCCATGTTTTGAACACATCTGGCACACTTCAACATTATGTATCATAGGGTGCTATAGACCTCCTTCTGCCAATCTACAATTGTTACCTCATCTGAGTAATGCCATCAAACAACAATCATCAGAAATAATTGTTCCTGGGGGATCTTAATTTAGACTGGCTATCTAAAACCGCTGCTCCTCTCATAGCTTTCTGTGACACCCATGGATTATCGCAACTCATTGTCGAACCAACATGAGTAAATAAAAAGAACGTGGATAACAGCTCCCTGCTAGACGTTATCCTAGTGAATAAACCACATCTCTTCTCCTTTGCCAGCACCTTCTTCAGTGAGATCAGTGATCACTCATTTATTGCTTGCGTAAAATCAAGCAACAAACCTACTACTTTGCCGAAGTTTGCTGCCAAGAGATCTAGATGGAACTTTTATCTCACTGCCTACATAAACGAACCGAAACACTCCTTGTATTGGCAAGAGTTCTATTTGGCAAAAACCCACGCAATCAGCATTCGACATATTCAGCAAAATTATCCTAGATGCCCTAAATAAATATGCCCCTATAGTTAAGGTGCAAATAGCAAAAAATGCATGTAGGTGGTTCACACCATTATTAAAATCTGCATTGACTGAAAGAGACAACCTATGGAAAAAAGCATGCAAAACCCAGTCTGCTGCGGACTGGTGCACGTTCAAAAGGGCACAAAACTCATGTACTAGAATGGTTAGAGATACTAAAGCTGCATACTATCATTGTGAATTTCTCTATGCCACCAAAAATCCTACAAAATTTTGGAAAACCGTCAAGGACTTGTCTGGTCAAACGTCCGGTGGCTCACTACCTCCTTAAACAATAACACCATTAGTGACAGACTGGAAGTTCTGGATGCCTTCAATAATCACTTTGTGACTGCAGGCTTAGCCCTCGACAATTCCCCTGTGAATGTGATACGCTCTCAGGTGGATAATCAAGGTGCAGATCCTAGTGTCACCGATTCAGTCTTCTCCTTGCATCCTACTACTCTGAAAGAAGTTGAAGACCTATTGCTAAAACTGGATGTAAAAAAAAGTGCTGGTGCGGATACCCTAATCTATATATTTTTTGAAGGTGGCCATCCATGTGTTAGCCGTGCCCATAACCCATTTATTTAACCTATCATTAACTCAAGGATCCATTCTTTCAATATGGAAAACAGCACACATCATACCCCTGTTCAAGTCTGGAAATCCCTGTGATCAAAATAATTACAGACGAATTTCGATTCTCCCGGTCTTGCCAAAATTACTAGAAAAAGTCATAAGTAACCAGCTGAGGCAGTATCTAGAAGCTAATAACCTGCTTAATCCAGTCCAATCAGGGTTTAGAGCTAAACATAGCACCATCACAGCACTTGCCAAAGTGACTAATGACTGGTAAAAAGAGCTAGACAACAAGAATTACACCTGCGCCATATTCTTGGACCTGAGCATGGCCTTCGACACTGTTGACCATTCTCTGCTACTCTCTTCCCTGACCTCACTAGATGCTGACCCATTATCTTTACAGTGGTTCAACAACTACCTCTCTGATCATTTCCAGCAGGTGAAAGGAGATCTCTCAACTCTCAAACCTCTCCTAAGAGATGTTCCCCAGGGTTCTATCTTAGGACTGATCTCATTTGCAATATACATCAACAATATTGATGAAAGCATAACTAAGGCCAACATTCATCTGTTTGCAGATGACACAGTTCTTTACGTAAGCTGCCGTCATTACAATCTGCATGTAATGACCTTCAATCTGAGTTCAACCTGCTGCAACACCAACTCCTAAACAAAAAAATATTACTTAACACCAAGAAAACAAAAGCAATGCTCTTTCTCCCTCTGCCCAAATGGCAAATTCAGCCCTATCAGATCCTGTGCCACAGATTACTACAATTCTTGGCGAGAAGTTGGAATTTGTCCCAAAATTCAAATACCTGGGAGTATGGCTGGACTATAGGCTCTCCTTTATAGAGCACAGAGCATGTTGAAGATTTACTCAAAAAATTATGACAGAGACTTGGCCTGTTCTTTAGGATAGCCCGGTTCTTAACTAGAGATGCCAAACTACAGCTGGTATAGTCAACCTTTCTATCCTTGATAGATTATGCTGACATCCTCTACAGTCACTGTCCCATTTCCTACCTCACCAGACTTGACACATTATATCATAGAGCTTTGAGGTTCATCATAGGCCTGCCTTATTCCACTCACCACTGCTCCTTATATCAATCAGTGGGGTGGAGTTCTCTTCAGTTCAGATGTGATAAAAATGCAGCCTTATGGACCCTGAGAGCCATCTCCAAAAACTGCCCCAATACATAAGAGAATGTCTTCCTATAAAACCAATAGGCAATTACGCCCTGATAAATTACAAATCTGTCCTACTGATGGTTCCCAAAGTTAACTCTCACTTTGGCAGGGCTGCTATAAGCTTTACACTGTCCTCCTTGTGGAATAAATTGCAAAAAAAAAAAAACTGAAACTGAGGTCACCCATCAGCATCTCATCTTTCAAGCTCTTATATTCTTATCTCAGAAATGATCAGTGCAATTGTTTCCCATGACCATGAATTGTCATGCTAACCTATACCATTTAACCATGAACAAATTACTTCTAGTGCTTGTCTCCTCCTTGGCCCTAGTCTGTCATCATGCTTTCATGTAACACCTTGATGCCTCTGTCCTCCCTTTGATACTGATCTATCTTCCCGCTTTCTCCAGCCTTCTTTTCACAACTCTATACTGCACTCATCCACAATCTGCATGCAATCATACTATAAAAGTCCTAACTCTCCTTTCCCTCTCCCCGTAGGCCCCTGCCGCCGCATCAGTTCTACTGACCTATCCTTGGGACTTCACTTCTCACAATGTTTATCCTTCGCTTACATATTACATACCCCTCCTGGTACCCCATCTGCCATTAGTTGGTGGTTCTCCAAGCCATTTTCATGGCTAGTACTAGTGACTGCTCCTGGTAAATGAACTAACTGGTACTTCTTTACAGAGAACATGGTTTATATACAGTTGCATGGTTCAATAGTGGACCTACCCCCTTGTATTTGAATCCTTCTCTGTTATGGCTTGCCTTGTCTTCCTTTTATCATTTGACTCCCCTATTACTGCACCATTGTGTTTGTGTTTATATACTTATTTACATGTATTTATATGTTTTTATGATTAATGTTATCCGACCCTGTTCTAACCAGGTCCATCTTGTAAAAGAGCTCTGCTCAATGATGTTTTGCCTGGATAAATAAAGATTTTGATTGATTGATTGATTGATTGAGCTTTATCCATGCATGCTGACTTTATTTTTTTATACTATGCATCTGTGCTCCTCCCATATGTGTTTGTTTATTCTGAGTTTTTTGGAGTGAGCACCCGAGGACTGAGCACTCACACAGCTGTGTTTTTTGATATACTGCCCTACAGGAATATGATGGTGAGGAACCCTAGAGGAGGGTTCCACCCCTATAGGTGCCATGGGAATGATTCCCTTGGCTAAAGGTAGCTTAGGAAGAAGCCCACAGAAAAGAGAGATGTGCCACTGGAGAAGGAGGGGAGGATGGTGGGGCAATGATGAAATGAATCCTGGAACAGTCCAGAAGGAGTGGCCTTTTAAGGTCTGATGGGGGAGTGATGTTGTTGCTCTGCCCATTGAACCACAGGCATAGCCTTCCCATTCAGTGTGCTTACGCAACTTGATATGATGTATGTTTGTGTGACTTAGATACATCGTGGCTGTTCACCTCTCTATCAGTGGGATATACCACACTACAGGTGTACAACAGCAAGGAACCCTAGAGGAGGGTTTCACCCCATAGGTGCCGTGGGAATTATTCCCTTTGCTAAAGGTAGCTTAGGAAGAAGCCCAGAAAGAATACCCAAAAGGGTGTCAAGCATCAAAGAGACAAGAAATGAGAATATATCAAGACCAGAAATTAAGGTGATAGATGTAGAAGAGAAGGACAGGAGAAGAACGAGACGTGACGAGGATGATGAACGAAAGGAAATCTGACAAGATGCAGAAGGGAGTACTTCCTGAGGAGAAAGGGAACAGATGGTGCCATCATCCAACTCCATCCATCAGCTGAACCTAACTATGGAACCTATGAAAAGCACTAACCCTGTCTAAGATTAAGACCATCAGCATGGAGGAGAGGAAAAAACACCTTTGAGGAGGAAACCTCTGGGGATCCAAGGCCTAGGTCGCCTTCCCTCCAGGTTGAAGGATGTTTTGATTAGTGATGACTCAGCTACTGCAATTCAGAGTCAAGATCAAGGGAGGAGGAAAAATTCCAATTTAGAGGAAGCTGTCACTCTGTCTTTCTAAAAGGACAATTGCTGAGGGTTGCGGGTGATGTCTCTGCAACTAGCAAAAACAAGAGAGGAGAAAGATGACTGTTGAGACACTCAGCTGGCCTATGCAAGCCTAGGAAACAGACAGGTGAACCAGATGCAGTCAGATACAGAATGACATAGAGGGTGCCTCCAAACCCACTCAGGCAGCTAAAGGGGCCCCGTTGATGACAGACCAATGCAGCCAGCCCCAAGCCAAGGGGCAATAGATGTGGAAGGCATGTCTCCATGTGGAAGGCAGATCGAGTAGAGGTAGCATGGACCCAAGAGGGTTATGCTCGAGTAGTCAATGTGAAGGAATAGACCCACAGAGAGGTCAGATGAGCAAGGGAGACCGAGATGCGGTCATGAGGAGACTGATGGTGATAATAACCACAGGAGTGCAGCAGTTCGATGAGGTAGAATAGACCCAGTGAGAGGTATACTTGATTAATCAATGTGAATAAGTAGACTCTGATGTTGGATTGAGTGAAGGAGAACCAGACTCATGTAATGAGGAAGCTACACGTGATTGGTAACCACAGGAGTAAATGCCAGCTGGGTCCATTGAGAGCCAGATTAGGAATGGATAGAATTGCATGAAGGTGGGAGCGAGAGTTAATGGGTTAAGCCTGCTGCCAATGGTGAGGTAGGCAGTACCAGGAGGACATCTGAATAGGTTTGACTAGAAAGGGGAATAGGGTAGGAGGAGGAGACAAGTAAGTAGTGCAATATGCAGGAGGGAATATTGTGCAATGTGAATGAGTAGAGTATGGTGGTAGCTGGAGGGAATAGTGGGACGGTAGGCTTGGGAAGGCCTCAAATGAATGCAGAGGTCAAAGAAGGAGAGGAAAGGAGGGTGGAGGGAATGGGAGGAGGAGGGCAAGTACCCACCAAGGGGCGGAATGATGGTATGGAGGCAAGAGAGATGAAGACAGAACTTGAGAAAATTCAAAACAAGGAGCGAAATGAAAAAGGTTCCAAAAAGCAAACAAGGGTAGGGACGAGAGGAAGAAAGCAGCACAAAACACCCTGGAGACATCCAAAAGTAAACACCAGTGCCAAATCCTGGGCAGAATCCAGACAGGGTGCACAGCACCCGCGCAGTCCAACAGGTATCATGACGGTGAAGTGGAAGGCAAAACAGCAGTAGTCAAAAAATGGAGGTAGAAGAAGTGGAAAAGGTAGCCCTTTCTGAGAAAAACACCCCTAGGCGCTGAGTGGGAGGGAGATACAGGCCTAAGCAAGTCAAGCAGAGAAAGGAATCGAGTACAGCTGAATGGACAACCTGACTGAACAACCAGAGAAGAGAAAGGCCAGGAGACAAGAGCGAGAAAGAGCAGCACTGGAGGGAGGTCCAGAAAGGTGGGAGGCAGAAGGGACAAAACAAAACTGCAAGAGCAGGGAGGAGTGCCAGAGAGCCAGAAAAAGAATGGCTGCCCAAAAACCTAAACAGAACACGGGAAAAGAAGCAGGTCCAGGAGCCGGCAAAAAAACTCCTGACCTGTGAAGGAGGCGAAAAAACATGACATGGGGAACCAATAAGAAAGGAACGGAGGAGTGATGAAGTGGAAAAAAGGAACATGGTGAAAGCCGCCTGGGGCGGCGGGCAGGTGAGGAGAGAACGAACACAGTCTTGAGGTGCCAAAGGGAATGGGGGGTGGGAGGGAGAGAGAGAGAGAGAGAGAGACGCTTAGCTAGAGGCTGTAGGAGGGAGAGAGTTGGATGACGTACGGCATAGAAATGGAGCGGGCAGTCAGAGGCACAGCTGAAACATGAACGAACAAAGAAAAACATGAAAACAGGAGAGAGGAATGAGGAGCTGCACCTCCGGCCACAACGATGAAATGAATCCTGGAACAGTGAGGAGTGGCCTTTTAAGGCTTAATGGGGGAGTGACGTTGTTGCTCTGTCCATTGAACCACAGGCATAGCTTTCCCATATAAAAAAAAATAAAAAATATAGGGACACTTGACATTCAATCCAGACCGGACTCATGGTGGGGGATCAGCTCAGAAGGCACTCTCCAGGGCTGTGTGGCATGAAGGGACCCAGCAACCATCATCCAGTCAGCCAAGCAGGCAAATTTTTCCCTTTCTCCTTTCAACCCACTCACCTCCCATGTTGTCTGCACACATGCAGCATCCTGGGGAGATGCACTATGGCGTGTGGTCACCCACACAGTGTGTGCTGCCATGAAGGGCCACCAGGAGCAACTCTTAAGGTGGTGCAATCTCGCCCCCTCACCACCATGGAGGAGAACGTCCAACGGATGCTGCTAGCCCTCCCCAATGGCCTCTGCTCCTGCCATCCCAGGCATGATTATGAACCCGGGTCATCAGCGTGCCAAGCAGTCCCATATTGCTCAATGCCACAGAGCCGACGGGAATTTTAAAAACTTCTAAATCCCATACTATCTCAGTTCAGGACTTGAAAGAAAATGAAAATAAAATGGGTATGATTCTTACCAGAAAAGCATTATTTTTGAAAAATAAAAAAAAACAATGACAACTAACAAATCCTGCTGCTTTAATTCTTCTCAATGTTATGGGGGTTTCTGAGGATGCCCTCTGTGGTACTTTTATCTGCTGCTGTATCATCACCACCATGATCCCCAAGCATTGCTTTATCTATCAGGTGTGGAAATAGTATTGTGGCGGGTTACTGACATACCAGTGCTTGTCCTGGCAGGCTTGATCCCGATGCCAGTGCTTTCACCTCCACTAGAAAAAGAGCCCTGGCCCTTCCTGTTGTGTACTACTTTCATAGCTGCCCTGCTAAATTGGTCCTTACTAGCATCTAGCAGGGCAGCTATTAAAGTGCTATAAAGCAGGAAGGACCAGGTTGCTATTGCTAGCGGAGATGATGGCAGCAGCAGTACTGGCATGGGACCAGACTGTCAGAGCAGGCTGCAGCAGGATGGATTAACACTGCATGTCATCAGAAAGGCCCCCTCCAGCACCGTGGGCATTCAGAAAAAAGATATATTTTCTATTTGGAGCCAAGAATATATTTTGAATATACCACAATTTGTTCCTTTTTGGTATATCTAAATATATAAAATACTGGAAAAATATATGATGTTGTGTAAAAATGGCACATCTATGGATCATATATGAAACATGCTTGAGCTCTTTGATATTGAGATCACATTTTACATATATAGCTCATATACTGTATATGTTGCACAGTATAGACATCATATACATTCCAGCAGGAGCCATGTGTAAGTATGATCAAATTGACTAAACTAGCCAGAGTTGAACAGGTTACATAGACTTTGACAGCAGATAAGGACCATTTGGCCCACCTAGTCTGCCCATTCTGCCCATTTCCCTACCTACTGGATAAGCTGCAGATCCTAGTTTTACCAACAGCCTTCTTCCTCCTACCTCCCACCAGAATTGCCTTGTGTCTGTCCCTTGCATTCTTAAATTCCCCCACTGTTTTTGATCCCTCAACCTTCTCAGAAAGGCTGTTCAATGCATCCACCACCCTTTCTATGAAAAAATACTTTCTCACGTTGCCCCGAGTCGTTCCCCCCTGTATCTTCAAATTGTGTCCCCTTGTTCTTGCACATCTCTTTTCTGAAAGATGCTACTCTCTTGGACTTTGTTGATTACCTTGAGGTACTTGAAAGTTTCTATCACATCCTCCCTCCACTCATTTCCTCGAGGGTATACATATTAAGCTCTTTTAGTCTCTCTTCGTATGGCTTCTGGTGCAGACCCTGCACCATTTTAGTTGCCCTATTCTGGATTGCCTACATCCTGTCTATGTCTTTGTGGAGACGGGGTCTTCAGAACTGCACGCAGTACTCTAGATGGGGTCTCACCAACTGTCTGTAGAGAGGGATAACAACTTCCTGTTTTCTACTGGTGATGCCTCTCCCTATGCATCCCAGTATCCCCCAGCCCTCCTTATTGCCCTCTCACATTGTGTGCCTACCTTTAGATCATCTGATATGACTACCCCAGGTCCCTTTCCATTTTTGTTGTCGTTAATATAGTGGAGTCCCCAGGATGAAACCCACTTTTAAAGCACTGTGCAGTGTCCTACAGCAGACCTACTGAATAAAGTAATGTAATTGTGATGGCAATTAGTCCCCTTTGCCATGCAGGAAGATATGGCATTGACTTCATCCTGGCAGTGTGACATTTTCCTGAATGACAATAGGAACTAATTGCCATTGAAATTACACTACTTTTTTCAGTAGGTCAGTAGGAGGGTCTCGGCACCCAACTAAGGATCTAAGGTTCGAGCAGACTCGATAAACCGTAAGGCCTAATCTGCTGGCAAATAGTATCTAATAGTACCCCATCTAGAGTACTGCGTGCAGTTCTGAAGACCCCGTCTCCACAAAGACATAGACAGGATGTAGGCAATCCAGA
Organism: Neoceratodus forsteri; assembly: GCA_016271365.2. Taxonomy (NCBI): domain Eukaryota; kingdom Metazoa; phylum Chordata; order Ceratodontiformes; family Ceratodontidae; genus Neoceratodus; species Neoceratodus forsteri. The sequence continues at coordinate 718,075,512 of CM057456.1, forward strand.
ATAGGGCAACTAAAATGGTGCAGGGTCTGCACCAGAAGCCATACGAAGGGAGACTAAAAGAGCTTAATATGTATACCATCGAGGAAATGAGTGGAGGGAGGAAGTGATAGAAACTTTCAAGTGGATGTATCAGATGATGGCCTGTCCCAGGGGGGTTGGGATGGATGATACGGGTTTCTGGAGCACAAGGGATGGGAGGGTCTCTGCACCCAACTAAGGATCTAAGGTTCGAGCAGACTCGATAGACCGTAAGGCCTAATCTGCTGGTAAATAGTATGTTAGTATGTTAGCTACAGCATTCTGCAGAGTGCTACAAACATAGACATATAGACTTTGACAGCCGATAAGGATCGCTTGGCCCACCTATTCTACCCATTTCCCTACCTAGTGGATAAGCTGCAAATCCTAGTTAACCAACAGCCTATTTCTTCCTACCTCCCACAAGAATTGCCTTATGTCTGTCCCATCCATTCTTGAATTCTCCCACAGTTTCAGACCCCACAACCTCCTCAGGAAGGCTGTTCTATGTGTCCACCAGCCTCTTTGTGAAAAAAATACTTCCTCACATTGCCCCTCCCCCATCTTCAAATTATGTCCCCTTATTCTTGCACATCTCTTTCTCTAAAAGATGCTACCTTCTTAGACTTTGTTGATTTCACTGAGGTACTTAAAAGTTTCTATCGTGTCCTCCCTCTTCCTCCTTTCCTCAAGGGTATACATATTAAGCTCATTTAGTCACTTCTCATATGGCTTCTCTTGCAGACCCTGCACCATTTTAGTTGCCGTCCTCTGGACTGCCTCCATCCTGTCTATGTCCTTGCGGAGATGGGGTCTCCAGAACTGGATGTAGTACTCCAGACGGGGTCTCACCAACTGTCTGTACAGAGGGATAACAACTTCCTGTTTTATGCTGGTGATGCCTCTCCCTATACATCCCAGTATCCCCCCAGCCCTCCCTACTGCCCTCTCACATTGCTTGCCAACCTTAAGGTCATCTGATATGATTACCCCCAGGTCCCTTTCCAGTTTTGTTGTTGTTACTACCTCCCCTCCCCATTGTGTACTCTTCCCCTGGGTTTTTGTTTCCCAGGTGCATTATTTTGCACTTATTTGCAGTGAATCCAAGCTGCCATACTTCTGACCACTCCTCCAACCTTGCCAAGTTCCTTCTCATACTCCCCCCCCCGTGTATCAATCCTGTTGCAGATCTTTGTGTCATCTGCAAAGAGGCATACATTTCCTTCCAGTTCCTCCACAATGTCACATATAAAGACATTAAAGAGGATCAGTCCCAGTACAGAACCCTGTGGTACCCTGCTAGTAACCCCCCTTTCTTCGGAGTGGACTCCACATTCTGCATTTGTAAATGACTAGAGAGAAGTGTGGCTACTCCCTTTAATTTGCTCCCCAGCCACTACATGGGAACATAATTTCAGGCTCACTTTATGTAATACAAAGCTGACAAGAGGACTTTGTGAAGAAGGAGAGTAAAACAGCAGGACCTCAACTCTTATCAACGAGATAAAAATGAAAGAAGAACAGTGTAGGACCAGACAGAATGGGGTCACCATGAAGTTGGTTGGTAGACTTGCTGAAATCTCAGCTGACATTTGCTAACTATGAACCCAAGTTTTAAAACATGATTAGAAGAAATGAGCTTGAGCAAAATAAATAAGATCTAGTCAGAGCCAACATGGCTGCTTCAGAGTGACGAGTATGAGTTAAAAGTACTTGGAGCTTCCACCGCAGCTGGCCCACTGCACATGCACGAGAAAGAGCCTGCTGTGCCAGAAGTGCGCGTGCATGATACTCACGCATGCACAATGAGCTCACGGTGGCCATCTTGGGCAAGGCAGGCTCTTTTGTTTCACCTGCAACTGTGGAAGTGACGGGCAGAAAAAAAAAATAGTGCCCCCATGGGAGGGGGCTGTGTGGCCCATGGAGGGGAGAGGCAGCAAAGAACTAACCCACCAGCACTGACGATAGTACTGTGGACACAGGACTGCAGTACCATGGAAGCACAGAGCTGAGGTATCCAGTCACATATTTCCAGAGCCCCTTTTCACTCTTCTAGCAAAACATCTGCAGGGTTCTGCCCATGCAGACATAAAAACTTGATTACAGGCTATTTATAGGGTGGGACACACTGGAGTTTCATTGTTGGTGCATGTGTTTTCCCACGATTTTGTATACTTAATATACATTTCTGACCATGTATGGAAAATGTATCTTTTTCCTGTACAGAGATGACAATCACCATAGACCCCCCTCATTAGGCCAGGAGGACCCCAAACATTTTACATATACAGGGATTGCAGGATGTGGTGGGAAATCAGGGCTGAGGTAGTCTATTCCCAACCTCTTTTTGGTGTCCCTTTCACTGTCGGCTGCTAAAAGCAGTCAAACATGAAAGGAAGTTACTTTTGATGTCAAACTAGTGAGCGAACAAACCAAACAACTCAGACTTTGCTGGATTCAATTTAAAATGTTTCTAAAGTTAGACTCCAAGACGTTCCCCATGCTGTACTGAAAATGGTCCCAAAACAGGCAACAAATCAGCTTATGTAGCCCCCCCCAAAAAAACATGTATGTTGCATTGCATTAGACAACAGTATCAGTCAGCCAGCCAGCAGCATTTGTGTTAGGCCACTCAGCCAAAAGCCTTTTTTATAATTTTGCTAAAAAAATTAATTAGCCACTGTTGGCTAATGTTTCTTATGCCATGTAAAATGTCCATTTGAAAAAATAGCTTAAACAACAGAGGGAGTGGCTACAAAAATAGGGGGAATAACCAAATGGCTAATTCATTTTTTTGCATCTTGAGCCAAGACTTGCCAGCATGTACAAAAATAAAAACTCCATTATTCAATCCAAAAGCAGTGACTCCTTCCTCCCTGCTTATCCTATAGTTCTGAAGACTATACTATTGAGTGATCATCAGACCTCATTTCTGCCACAATACAGGTACTTTCCCCTTTGAAGAGGAAACAGAATGGCACGGCAGTAGTACACTGTGCTGCCATCTAGGAGATTGCAGTTCGCTTGTGATCCCTGGAATCCCACATCGAGGCCTGGCTGGGGGCTGGGTGCATCAGAAATGTGAAACCCTCAGGATCTGACCGGGGTCTGAGGAGGGAAGGAGGGAAGGAGCAGGTCACTCAACATTCACACACACCCCTGCCAGCTAGCATAGGAGAGATGTTATATAAACAAAATTTGTATATTTCACATTTGTGAAATTTCTTGAAATATATTAAATATTTTGTGAACTTTTGCCATACACAAAGTCCTGAAATCGTAGGGCGGAAAATAACAAATTGCAAGACAAAGAACACAAGTTGAGGTGATTTTTTCCCTTCCTCTAGGGGGAAAAGGGTAACGTTTGCAGACAAGCATTAAGTCCTCAAGTTACAGCAAACGAACTTTGTGTGCATTGCCAACTTTGTGAAATGGGGAATTTTCACAAAGTCTTTCTCTATTCCATGAAATTTGGTGGAAGCCAGATTTCAGACATTTCGCACAGCTCCACATAGGGGCGGCACTGGCATCTGCTGCAAAGGCAGTCACACGGCCACACTCTCCCCACCAGAAGGAGGGACGTACATCTGTGGTAACCCTGACTGTTGAGAATGGGGGAATGGGAAAACTGAAGAAAAACAGACTAATACAGTTTAAAGAGGATAAAACAGAGGTGGCAAAATAGACAGTCTATCCTGGTACAATGTGGGTAAAATAGCTAAGGAAGCCCATAACTTTATACTGCCTTTTCAAAGTACCAAAATATCCGCAATAATTAAAAGAAAAACAGCAGATGCACTAACAGACATGTCCCCAGTGATTAGTGACCAGGGCTCTTTGTTTTTTTCACTTTCTAGAAAGAAAGGCAGTACGCGTTCCTTCTGTGAGTTGCCAAGGTGCTCCCAGACCATTGTGCAGCATCATTGTCAGGTTAAATTAGGGAGTACAGACTCCATGAGTGTAAAAAAATCAATACTTGATGGAAGATTGCTCCCCAGAAAATCTGTTTTGATTCCAGGATTAATTCTCAACCAAAGGCTTTTGCAAAATGACATGCCATTAGGCAGAAAATGAACACATTCTGCTCCTGAAATTGGATGGAAATGTGTCAGGTGATTGACCTGTTCATTCGTGCTGCTCTCTGGGCAGAAAGAGTGGGTGTGGTTGCTATGAATTAGACCCTGAACCTCATCCATTTTCAAAGCGAAGAAACAGTCCAATGTGAGTTTAGAGTATTCTCCAGACCATTGTTGCAGGGTTACTGCAAATGCATTCCGTCAAGGTAAATGCATTTGTGAGCGAGCTCTGCCTCTCCAGAGTTTTTTAAACAAATCTCGGAATGAACAGCACAATATCTTAAATAAAGCAGGGATTTGTTTTGCCACTAAGAATAGAGAGTCTGCATTATTAATGGCTCTGTAATGTGTTAGTCATATAAAATGACTTGGAGTTCTTTAAAACTTTACAAGAGATAAACAACGGGCAGGTTCCATGAATGGTGGCATGCGGATTTATTCTGGTTCTGCCAGCTTCAGACTGCTTTACTGTAAGTAGGGCACCAGTTCTTAAGCCTCCAAATGGATGTCTGGCTGTTGCAATCTGCTGGTGACCATGCCCATATTTTTTGAATTAGCTTCTTTAATATAGATTCCGTATCTTTTTTGGTCCAGAAAGAGTAGTAAAATGCGTGAGGGCTTGGAGAAAAAAAACAGTCTGTGGGTGGTTGAAGGCATTATTTCCACTGTCATGTGGTGCTTTCTCTGAGCAGACTATAACTGGTCTGTGCTGTTGTGGACTGGAGGTATCGGTCATTAAAGAACTTCTGATGTCACAGGAAAGGCTTTAAAAAAGTCTAACATTCAGGCAGAATTCAACTCATAATTCCAGTATTTCTTGTACTTCCCCTCCCATCCATTACTGCTAAGGATATGTGCATTAAAAAAAATAAAAACAAAAACAGTCTGTGTCACTTGGTCTTCATCTGCTCTAGCTGTTTCTCTACAAGTGACATCATAATCCTATCCTGCGACACCACATTTTCTCCACAGCAACTAGCTGTGATGTAACAGGAGAGGGTTATGATATCACTCCTAGACAAGCAGCTGGAGCAGATGAAGACCAAGTGACAGAGATACTGTTTTTATAAGTACTGTAACTGAGTATGAGAGAAAGATAACTATTTGAAATACATGCTAAACAGTGCAGATTTTATTTTAATCCACAGTTTTTCCTCTACTGCCACACACCCCCTCTAGCACCTGACTCCCTCAGGAGCCACACCTCTCTGACCCATACTCAGCTGGCTTCCATGTATCCTTGGAATACCCCCAGGTGGTGTCAGGGTAAGGAAAATGTACAGCCCACAGTGTGCAGCCATCAGGTGGTGGAGCTATAGGAGCACCAAGCCTGGATATACTTGAGTCCATCATTCTTAAGGGTCAGGGCCGTTTTTTGGTATACTTAGGCCTTTTCCCTGAAACATTAGCAGCTGAGATGCCATGTGCAAACATGCACACTAGGCATGCAGTTGCATTGCATCAGCCAGTGTCTTACTACATCCAAAGGTACGCCAACCAGCACCACCACCAGTGGTCAACTAGATGACGCTGTTGTGGCACTGGTGGACAGCCTCCCCACCCCAGAGAGTGAGGGAGGGAGGGAGGGAGAGAGAGAGACAGAGAGAGAGCATCAGCTCAGATGCTCATTCCCTTATCTCCCCCAGCCAGCCCTAGACCCCTCAGGCTCATTCTCAAACCCAGTTTGCCAGTATTGTAGCCCTACCACTACACCAACGGGCCAACTGCTAAACAGTGTTATTGAGTGTATTTTTAAAAGTTGTGCCTGTGGTGTTGAAGGTTCATTAAGAGCCTGCAGCTGGACTCACAGTGCCTCTGCCCCCCCCTCCCCCCAAGCGCACACACAGCTCTTATGATGGTCCCAGATGGTATTTTATTGCTCATCCTAGACATGGGCACTACACTCCCAAAATATAACCTAGAGTTAGTGGATTGCCTAGAACCCCCCCCCTCCCATAACACCACCTCTCTGTGCTAGTGCTAAAAGGCGTTATATGCTACAGCCTAGAGTCAGAGCATGAAAATGCAGGTTTGCAGATTATTTCAGGCAGTATGTTGAGGTTAGCTAATGAGAATTATACACAGCTGCACTGACTAGGCACTTGCTTGCAAATTTGCAGGTTCTTACAGTAGTCACCAGAGCTGCTCTCCTCATAAGACGTGTGCTGACAATCTGCTCCAAAATTTGCCCATCCCTACCAGGTTGTAGCACCATGGACAGAATGTAAATGGGCATGAATTTTCACTTGAAGAGAAAATGGAATGTTGCAACTAACAGGAAGCACCCAGCTGACTTCACAGGTTTAGTATGCAGCCCCAGTGGCTACACTTAAGAACCAGTGTCTAAGGTTTGATTGACAAACAGTAGTGTGGCACTGAACCCAAACCTCTGGAATACCATACCAGTGCTCTACCACTGAGCTAGGGCTAACATGGTTGGACTTGGGGTTTCAAGTTGGTCACATGATTTCTTTCTCTCCACAGTTTGTGATTCAGTTGCTCAGCAGTAGCAAATAACACCACCAAACATCAGATTGTCATCTTGATTGTTCCTAGCTGCAGGATATGTAATACTGAGAAAGGAAATGTGCCCAGGAACCCTAGGTCCGACTATGTGAGCCTATTGCTCAGTGGTAGGGCACTAGGACAGTATTCCAAGGGCCTGGGTTCAATTCCCAGTAGGTCACATTATTTCTTTCTCACTACAATGTGTGCTTCAGTTGCTAAGCAGCGACTGATACTACACAAAACTTCTAATTGTCATTAGGGTTTGATGGTACATTTAGAATAACACCTTTTTGTAAGTCCCTAAGATATATGCTGTAACTGCAGAGATGTTGCTTGCATGGCACCTGCTAATAAAAGAGCTATTGCACTGCCCCAAATTAATATTAACTTTCTAAAGTAGTGAACAATCATGTCTTATGTCCAAAGTAGGTTCCTCTTCTCCCATTTGCTAATTAGAAGATTTTCTACCTGACAATACTTGGAGTGATGTGTGGAACAATACTCCACCTGAAAACTGACACAGCATGTTCTATAGCTCCTCATACATCATCAGCCTTATGACCTCACTGTTTGTGACATCATAACTGACCAAGAAGCCCTGATCACCTGCTGTAACATTGGTCACTTGTAATATCACAGTACGAGAGTAAACGAGGCTGATGAGGGGTGAAAAGGAATAGCTCTGCATAGTTTGTCAGCATCCCAGTAAAGTACTGCTCTTTATATAGCACTTACTACAACCAAGTAGGAAAACTGCTCATGAGCAAATAGAAATAGAAAATATACATCAGAAAAAAAAATTACAACTGACTACTTTTAAAAATGAATAACACTGCATGCTCTTTGTGGTGCTACCATTTCTTTAAACCATGCACTTCAAGGAACAACAGCTTCTTGGTGTTGCTACTGTTCTTCAGTCCCTGAGATTTGCCCAATTCATTCCCCTTTGGCTCCCATAATTACAGACACTAGCAAGACTGTAGTACTACCACACAGTTTTAGGCCCTGTTCAGACTAGGGTACTTAAACTGGTTAAGGAGGCCACAGAGTCCTGAGCCCTATGCAGACTAGTGAACATAAACTAGTTTAAGGAGGCCACAGTCTTAGGCCCTGTGAAGACTAGGGTACATAAACTGGTTTAAGGAGGCCACAGAATCTTAGGCCCTTTGCAGACTAGGGTATATAAACTGGTTTAAGGAGGCCACAGAGTCTTAGGCCCTGTGATGGCTAGGGTGCATAAACTGGTTTAAGGAGGCCACAGAGTCTTAGGCCCTGTGAAGACTAGGGTACATAAACTGGTTTAAGGAGGCCACAGAATCTTAGGCCCTGTGCAGACTAGGGTATATAAACTGGTTTAAGGAGGCCACAGAGTCTTAGGCCCTGTGATGGCTAGGGTGCATAAACTGGTTTAAGGAGGCCACAGAATCTTAGGCCCTGTGCAGACTAGGGTGCATAAAGGGGTTTAAGGAATTTAAACCACTTAAGTCACTGTAGTTCAGTTTGCATCTGTACTACTAATGTGGTTTAGCACAGTTTTGAAAACTGTGTTAAAACCCTGCTCTGATTTGGGCTTTGCCTTGAATTTTAATCCATTTTAGCACTTTATCCATGTTATCTCAGTAGTAAGCATGGCCAGCCATGTTTGTCTTCCTGGCAGAATCCTTTGCAGCTATATTCCATGAGCCTCTTAAGGCTCAACTGAGCATGTGCAGCCAGCAATCGAGGAAGCATAGGAGGGAAAATTTAAAAGCCTGTCTGACACTGTCAAACGGGAGCTGTCAAAAGCAAGTTCTGTACATTTTAAAGAAAGGCTGTCAGTTCTGGAAATTAAAAAAATAGACAGCCTGACATTTCTAAGTTCTATTAAACACTGCAGTTACTGTTTTTAATAATTTAAACAATGTCTGATTGTGCTGCCAGCTGGGCTTATTAGGCCATACAGATTTTAATTGACTGCTGGTCTCTAGAGGTGGTACAAGAGGAGCTGAATAATGTTCAAAAGAACACAAAAGTGCATCAAAAAATATCCAAACATCTTGCTGATTGTGGAATAGAGGGGTCTGTCAAGCAGTGCAGAGAAACAAATCAGGCAGCTGAAGATCCACTATCATCTGACCAAGGATCAGAATTAAAACTGTGGTGGGGGACATGTTGTATGTCCCTTTTTTGATGAACTTGATAAAATTCTAGTAACTAAACCCACATCATACCAACATATGTTTTACAGTGTGCAGAAGCACAACAGGCAAATGCTGAAGTGGCAGAAAATGACACAACTACAGTTTGACGTGCCAATGACAAGTAAAGCATTGCTATTTAATTACATTGTAGTACCTTTCCTATACATTTTTATCATTCTATAAATTCAAAAATTGTATTGTTAACTTGAGATTTAAACCCTGAAAAAAGTTTGACCCTCTCCCCAACCCATAAAGGAAGGTTGCATCCCAGCCCCAACTTTACATCACATGAAATTTGCATATCAGGTATGGCACATCACATAGGCAACATGATATACAGGTGCACTGGCTTCTGCAAGGCTTGAGGCATGGCTGAGTGCATAATCAGTCAGGATCTTGCACTACTCATGCTGTTACCAGTACTAATCCGGTTTCTTTTCATTGTCACCAATCCCTACAATGCCCCCCCCCCCCCGGCCAACTACAAGATTGATATTGTGGTGCCACATTTGGAACATTGTAATACTCCTGTATCTGTACCCAGAAGATGGTCCTTTTATTTTTGTTTAAGCTGCCCATGCATGAAACATGGTAAAATAGTTATACACTGTCGTACTGACTGTTAGCAAAATAATTATCAGATGTTTCTTTTTTTTTTTTTTATTTAATGAAAATGACAGCAAACAGCCAGATTACCAGACTTGAACACTGGCCAACAACTCCAATGTGTCTGAAAGTGGTGTGACTTGTGAAGCTTCTCCTGAAAGTCCCCTACTAGGCCATCAAGTAGCAGTACTGCACTCATGCATGGAAAATGTCCAGCCTGTATGGAACCACTGAGTAATCTCCATAAAAAGAAAAAGTGATGAACAGGATGCAGGAGTCTCCATAAAAAGAAAAAAACAATGAACAGGATGCAGGCGATCATGGAGTCATTCTTTGAGCCAACACAGAGATGGTTAGTTGAGCAGCATCAGCATGTGATGCAGGTGGAGCAGGAGAGGGCCGAGGCTGAGTATGAAATGGAGGCACAGATGAGATGAATGGAGGTAGAGCAATGTACCAGCAATTGTTGAAGGGGAAATGGCAGAAGGACTTCTGGTTCTTCCTGCGATGTGAGAGCACCCACGTATAGAGCTCACACCCCAGATAGAAATAAATGACCTTCAAATTAACTTTCAACAGCTGGAAACAAGCTTTATTAACTTAGATGGCCTTAGTAACCAATGGGGGGGGGGGGGTTGTAAGAAAAAGAAAGAGCAAAAAGTCACGTTGGTAGCAGCACCACAACATGCCAGCTCACACAGTTCTCCCTCCTCAGCGAGCATCATGGCAGATTATCCAGGCAGTAGTGTTGGCAGTGAAATGGCTGATTTAACTAATATACCGATCCTCAAAGAACTGAAAGCATTTCCTGTCCAAATCTCTGAACAGCTCCACACATTTTGCATGGACTAAGACCACCTGAAAGGTGAGGATATGCAGGAGTCCTTAACGTCTGTCACGGATCATTCCGGTCAATGAACAGAGATGGCCCTGGCCCAAAACCATAAAACTCACCAGCTAGAGGACAAAAATGCAAACCTGGAGGGCCACCTACAGAAGAAGAATCTCTGCATACGTAGTCTCCCCAAAGGTGAAGGGGAAACAAATATAGTATAGAAACATTGAATTTGCCAGCAGATAAAGACCAGTTGACCCACCTAATCTGCCCATTTTCCCCTGCCCATAGTATCACCAAAGATCCTACTTCATTTCAGACCCAATCACCCCCTTTCCCTTTCCAAAGATTCTCTTGTGCCCATCCCATGCATTCTTGAACCCCACCACTGTTTTTGCCCCCACCACCTCCACAGAAAGACTGCTCCAGGAATCCATTACTCTTTCTGTGAATAACTATTTCCTTACATCTCTCCTGAATCTGTCCCCTCCAGCTTTTTATCATGTTCCCTTATCCTTGAGCACCTTTTTTCTGAAAAAATATTGTACTTCCCTCTTGTACCTCATTACCCTGTGAGGTATTTAAAGGTCTCTATCATATCCACCTCTCTCCATCCTTTCTTCCAGGGTGTACCTATTTATGTCCTTTAATGTTTCCTTGTAGGTCTTCTGATAAAAACTCTGCAGCATTCTAGATGTCCTTCTCTGGACTGCTTCCACTCTGTCTATGTCCTTTCTGATATGTCATCTTCAGAACTGGGTACAGTACTCAAGGTGTGGTCTAACCAGTGATCTATACAAAAACAACATCACCTTCCCCTTTCTACTGGTGATACCCCTCCCTATGGACCCCAGCATTCCACTTACCCTCCCAACTGTCTTGTCACACTGCCTGACCACCTTTAGGTCATCTGATATGATCACCCCCCGGTCCCTTTCTGCTTGGTGGTCGTCAGTAACACACTCCCCAATTTGTACTCTGCCCCTGGGTTTCTGTGCCCCAAGTGCATTATTTTGCACCTTTTCACATTGAAGCCCAGCTGCCATACCCTTGACCACTCCTTTAAGTTTTCTCAGGTCTCTGCTCATCTTTTCCACCCCCTCTTGAGTGTCCATCCTATTGCAGATTTTAGTGTCATCCTCAAAGAGGCAGACCTTCCCTTCCAGCTCCTCTGCAATGTCACTTATAAAGACATTAGAAGGAACGGTCCCAGCACTGAAATCTAAGTAGGCTACATCCACAACTCCACACTGATCTAGTTCCTTGGTAACCCAGTCAAAGAAGTCTATCAGATTCATTTGATATGACCTCCCCCCCACCACCCCCCCATGAATCCACACTGCCTCAGGTCTTGTAACTCACTGGATTCAAGCTATTCCACAATCCTGTCATTCAGCGGTGATTCCATTAACTTTCTCACTACTGAAGTCAGGCTGACTGGCCTATAGTTGCCAGCCTCTTCCCTGCTACCACTTTTGTGAAGTGGGACTACACCTGCCTCCTCCAGTCCTCCGGAACCACTTCTGTTTACAATGAGCTGTTAAATAGGACCATCAGTGGTGCAGCCAGTGCCTCCCCGGACTCCCTCAATACCCTTGGATGGATTCCATCTGGCCCCATTGCTTTGTCCACTTTCTGATTTGCAAGTCGCTTAAGGACTCTCTCCTCTGGAAAGGGACTAGTGTCCACATCCCTCCCTCTAATGCTCATGTTACATTTTTGTTGCCCCTCCCCATCACTTTCCTCTATGAATATTGAATAAAAGTATTTGTTCAGGGTATCTACCTTTTCCTGTTCCCCCTTTGCACAGTCCCCCCCCCATCCTTCTTAACCTTACAGTCCCACCCCATGTCATCCTTTTTTTGCTTACATATCTGAAAAATGCCTTGGCCCTTTTTGTTACTGCCTTGGCTATTCTCTCTTCAGTTTATGCCTTTGTACTCCTTACTGCTCTCCCTGCTTCCCTCTGTTTCCCTGATGCACCTCCCTAGCCTTCTTCCTCTGTGTCTCCTTGTATCTTCTGAATATACCTTTTCTACACCTCTTTTGAGTGCATCCCAGCCAGGTCATCCCTGAGGTATTCACCCACCTTTTTAAAATCTGTCCTCCTGAAGTCCAGGACCCTTGCCTTGGTGTTGTTTGATTTTGCAGCCATCCTTATATTGAACCACAATATATGATGACTGTAAGTCCCCAGGTGGCCCCCCATCTTGATGTCTGCAACATTATCCTGTTGGCGAGTACCAGGTCCAGTATTGTCCTATCATCATGAGTGGGTTCACTGACTAGTTGCCTGAGGAACACCCCCCTGCAGGGAGTCCTAGATTCCCCTTCTTCTAGCTGAAGCCACAGCTGGCAGTCTCAAATCTATATCCAGCAGACTGAAGTCACCCACCAGCAGTACCTCCCCGTTTTCTGAAATCTTGCCAGTGGCTTCGATCAGTACCTTATCTAGCTACTCCCCCTGTGCTGGAGATTTGTAGATCACAATAGCGCAAATAGAGGCACCATCACACATCTCTAGGGAGACCCACAGTACATCTGCCTCTTCCCATATTCCCTGTATCATCATTGCTTTAATGCCATCCCTCACATAAAGTACCACACCCTTTCCTTTCCTCCCTGTTCTTCCTGAACAGAGTATAGCCTGGTATGGAAATGTCCCAGTCATGGGTTTCAGTACACCATAACTCACTAATGGCTACAATATCCAGGCTGGCCTCTGCCATTGTGGCCTCTAGGTCTGGAATCGTATTTCCTAGACCTCTAGCATTCAAGCACATGGCTTTCCAGGTTTTGTTACCACTCCATTTGTTACCTCCTTTTTTCCTTTGTGTTACCCCCCCCTCATCTTTTTAATGCACCCACTCCCACCGCCCCTTACAAGTAGCAGAATACATCAAGCAGAATATGTGGAGCAACTTCTTCATCAGGCACTAGATCTCTCACCAGACCTCTCCATACAGATTGAGCAAATCACCAAGCCTGCCCCCACTAAATGGCCATGTTCGATTGCATTGCAGTTTCTAAGTTTTAAAGTGAAGGAAGAGGTCCTCCAGGCTGCTTGGCATCAAAGGTTTGTGATGTGGGGCCAAAAATCATCTCTTCTTTGACCACGACTATGCAGCCCCCACCCAGCAGATATGGCAGACATACTCACCTTACTTCAGGGCCCTTAAAGAAGCTAGCATCAAGTTCCAGACATCATTTCCAGCCAAGCTTTGAGTCCACTATGCAGTCAGTGCAGTGCTTTAGAACACAGCTGAGAAGGCCCGAGCTGACTTAGAATGACAAGCCATTCCTGTCCCTCAACTGCCATGACAGTGAGGTGAGCAATGCAGTTCCCAGCAGCACAGGCACCAGACTACCTCAAATGAGGAAGCCCCTCCACCTTCCTCCCTACTCCCAGACAGTAATAGACGCAGCCAAGTACTCGCTGCCAGAACACATGATGGACATCCAAAATCTACTCAGGTAGTTCTGCAATGCCTGTTACTGAAACCAGTACCTCGACCACAGCTTGGGACTTCCTCACCTTTAATATTGTCCTAATGCAGTGTACTAGACTGAACAGTATTTTTTATTTTGACTAGGTAGCTGCTGCCTGGTTGGTGGGGGGGGGGAGGGGGAGCTCTTTCTCTGTCCCACTTGAATTAAGTCTAGACTGTAGCGGTGCTAGTTTGACAGGCTCCCGCATCATCCCCACAGACAAAGTTACTGTGGCTACCAACTAACGCTAGCTGCTTGATTCCAAAATAATTCAGGAAGTCCCCCGAGTTCTCCCTCTCAGCTCCTACAAGTTGGCAGGGGTAATCAGAGATGAGATTTCCAAGTCTCATGCATTACACTCTGCACCATGTTACTCTTGCTGCAGGTTTACAACCCAGCCTGCCAATTTTTGATCTCCCAAACTATGTTGCAACAACACCTCAGCACAATAGGAGAGGGTGGTCTAGCTGGGGAGTTGGGGATCCCACAGATGTGGGTTAGCTTGGTTCCCCCACAGCTGGCCCCTTCAAGAAAAAAAGAAAGAAAAAGCTAAACCTAGAGCAAGGTTTAAGGGAGCCACAAGCTGCCATGGGGGAGCTCAGCAGAGATGACCCTCGGGGATGCCCAGGTCTTTACCCAATATATTTATTAGTATTGCTTCATGGGAACATGCAGCTACCTCTAGATAGCCCTGGCCATAGACTTGACTGACATGGGAAGCTGTTGCTGACAGATTTTCAGCCACAGGGAGGAAGCAAGGCTTGGGGGAAGGGGGGCATGAGGCTTAACTGATTATTACTGGAGGGGTCGGTGCAAACCACTACCGTGCCATAGTTATCAATCTGTAGGGCAAAGGAGAGCTTCCCCTGATGTGGCTGGGTTCACCTGTGACAAAACTGGAGGGCAATTTTGTTGTCAAGCTCTCTCTCTCTTTTTGGCTTTTCTTTATTGAGTTATCTAATTCATATGTTACTGAGAGCTTATAACTTATGTTATGTTACTTATACATAATTGGGCAATGCAAGAAACTCTGGTGAATAAAACAGGGCTCAATAACTTTTACTGGGTAATTAGCTAATATCCATCGAGGTGCCTGCTACCTGGGGTGGGTGGGCCAGATGTAACTCCTACCAATCCTAACTGTAAAGCCAGCATTGTCTCTACCCCTCACAGTTGATACCAGGGGGCAGGAAGCGACCAGTATAGTATACCCTTATGTGGAACAGGCAAAGCAGCAGTGCAAAACTGTTTCTTCCAATGCAACAGTATAGTCACCAGGGGTCCAGGCGAGTTCTGGACTCCCCCCCCTTCACACCCAAAGATCACATGGTGTCACACTGGAGTGCCAAAGGTACTGACGCTCCAACCTTTGGAAGCTACCAGTTTATCCATGTTCTATGTTTCTATCTTTGCTGCCCAGTCAGCCCTCATTTCTCATTGTTTCCCACTGATCTCCTGTATCGCTATGTAGCCCTTTACCTAGATGGGGTTCACCCACTTTAGGGTGAAAACAACCACAGCATGAACAAGCAGGGTACAGCCAAATGACCACAAGTGAAAACAAAGCCAGGCAATAGAGGTGGCAGACAGACAGCGTGCAACACCTTTCCACCAGTTTATGTGGGTGCTCTGCCCCCACCCGCCAAAATAATCACATCCACCTGTGGCATATTGAGGAGCAGGAGGCCAAGTGACACGCTCAGCGCAGCATGCTTGCAAGTCCCGCAAGTCCCGGATGCCCACATGACTCACACTCTTTTGCCGGCACCCACATTATGTGGAGCCCTCTTTCCCACGCCCTCTTGATAGGGTACCCTTAAATGGTTATGTAAGCTGGATCCACTGAGCAGATCCTTTATGTGCTTTACATTTCCACAGTCAACCTGAGCCTTACTGGATAAATGTGGTAACTGCAGAACACCCAAAAGACTGTGACCATGTCCTTTGGTACTAAGCAGAAGTTAACAAGGATCCTCTCCACCCCTTACTTTCCAACCCTGGATGGTGCTTCCCATGAGGAGGTGTCCTCGTTCAACTACCTCGGTGTGTGGCTAGATAGTTATCTGGATTTCTCTTCTCACATCAATGCCATCCACAGAATGCTCTGCCCCAAGCTTGGTGTCCTATACCGCAACAAGAAATGCATCCCATAGGGTAACTTGTAACAAGCTATTTCTATATGCAGTTATAATTAAAATGCTTGTGAAGTCTACATCTAACAGCTGACTTAAATTAATAAGATTTAGTTATAACATTCACCCTGTCTGGAATTTAAAAGACAAGAGCCATAAAAAGAAAAAGGCCCTTCACTAAACATTGCCTTGGTATAGCTGTCTATCCTTGAACTGGTTACAGTGGAATCTTCTGGTCCGGTATACTATAAAGGCTGTAGTTCCTTTAACTTATTAGATAGGTAATAAAGAGATTTACAGCAATAGACTCTCTAGACTCTATTCTCACATGAATGCCTTCCACAAAATTCTCCAACCCAAGCTCAGGGTCCTATTCCATATCAAAGCTTGCATCCCACTCCTGGTCCGCTGTGAGATCATTCTTAAAATGATCTTTTTTGTGGTTGATGCTTTATATTGAATTTTTAAAATGATCTTGTTGGTGCTTGACTACACAGATGTGGTCTACGGCACCCTCCAATCCACCCTAGTCAGACTGGACACTCGCTTCAATTTCTTCTCTTACTTTACTTACTCATCAGCACTTTTATCTCTATCAGTGACTCACACTCCCCTCCTACACTCCTTGCACCTCTTATACTGTGACTCATTTTTATCCAAGTACTGGCATTCCTTCCTCCTTCCTGCCTCCTGTGTCCTCTTCCAAATTCTCCCATCCACCTATTTGCTCCATTCCTCTGTCTCCAGTACATCCTCCGTCTCCTGTTACTGGACCTCTCCTGGTCAAATTGCATTCTGTGTATGTTTTTCCTCCATCTGGAATACTCTCTCTGCTCCCATACACCTCTCCTCAACTTACCTCTCTCTGAAATCCCTCAATGACCCACTTACCCCCACTTGCACCTATCCTTAACTACCCCTATGATCACATCTACCAATCCAGGACTTTGTATTTTAATTCTATACATTTTCTGTTCTATTGTCACATATTTAGTCACCATTTGCAAATATTTGTAAATATTGTGGGATCTATACTAGATCCTAGTAATAGAGATTTGTTTGAATATAATATATTCATTCCCATTCACTGCTGCGAACACTTCCTTCACTACCATATCCCAACACATTGTCTGCACTTTAATCAGCATACTCCATCATGCTAAATGAAGTCACTAGTAATATGTCATTTGTCACATGTAACGAGAAAATATGGTTATACACAGCAGAAAAAAACCATCAGTGCTGCTGTACTTCTGCATTCACTGGGCATATAACATTAACGTGTTTAAAAGTACATTGCTCAAATACAACTTACTATCTAAAAGAAAATCATGATATCTTTCAAGTCACAATACTAAACAGCGCTGGCCTGGTGACGCTGAGGGCTGAGGTGCAAGACACCTCACCTTGCGACATGTCGGCGACCCAGGTTCGGGAACGAGCTTGGGTCATTGGAGGTCGGCAGCAGGGGGGGAGAGGGCGCAGCTGGATTGAGCTGCTGACAGGCAGGCTCTCCTCTCTGGGGTGGTGATGTGGCTCCCCTCGGCCAATGGTGACTCCTAGTGGAGGCTTGGAGTGGCACGGGCATAGAGGTGCATGTGCACCTCCATGCACATGCGATCCTAATCCTGGGACTTCTGGGCAAAAAACCAGAGGCAGAAAAACACCAGCGACAAAAGGATGGTGACCGACTCCCCGCAGGCTCCGCTCCCAAGCCGGGTTCAAGCTAAGGCCGGCTATTCCGGGGGACGGGGCATGGGAGTCAGTCAGATGGGGGCGGCTGACTGGAGGAGAATAAATAAGAGTAAAAAAAAACAATACTAAACAGTAAAGCTTCACACATTCCTCATAATAGATGGACTTGGGTCTTGGGCAGATTATACAAGATAACCAGAGATGAAAATGCAGGGATTCAAAAATTAAAATAGAAACTTCATACGTGTACATAATAAACTATTTTTGCACACAGAAATAAGTATACTTTAAATGTTGTTATAATTATTTGTATTATATTCTGTAATGCAAATCTACAGGCCACACTAAGTATTTTAGCAATCTTGGGATGGCAACAAATAAACGTAAATAAACTTTGTTTGACATGGATTATCATTTCTGGAAACACCCATTCCCCACCAACATAACTTCTAAGAACAAAAAAAGTTTTGTGTACCAAACAGTCTACCACTCGAATTGCCCCTCTTAGCACAGTATCTGCTGCACCTTGAGCTAGGGCTCAGTGAGCCATCATTTCGACTTCCTCCTTCCCTACCAAAAAAAACAGCTAATCCTTTTTGAAACAAACTCTGGTCAGAGACAATATGGCTGCTCAGAGCAGCAAGGCAGAGCAAAAGAACACTCAGATCTCTTGTCACACGGAGCCTGTATCCAAGATGGAGGTTGTGACAGAACTGCATATGCGCAATATATTCAAGAGTGCTAGTTTGATTTAGCTGGCTGCCTTGTGCACAATGGCGCACTTTCACAGTTGCAGAAGAAAAGTAGTGCCCTCACAATGGGGGGGGGGGTGTTTATGGAGCCAGTGGAGGGGAAGGGTCACTACAACACAATGGTGTGCAACTGTGCCACAGCACTGTGGAAGCATGCTGGAGAGCGATCCAGTGATGTACTTCCACAGTGCTCCTAAAAAGAATATTAGCAATACATCTGCAGAGCTCCACCCACACAGCCATAAAAAAAGAACTGTGTGAACAAACATCTCGCCTGCTCGCCCTACTGTTCTCAGTCCACTTGTCCCCAATCAGACGCTACTCTTGCACTTCCAAACAGCTAAGGACTCATTTCCTTTCCCATGCAGAAGTGCTTATGGTTACCTGTAGTCAAGCACACAGACAAGCCTCTCCATAGACACACATACCGAAACAGTACCTTTTACAGGTGCACCATAGCTGCAAGTCTGTGGCAAGTGCACTGCTTGGCAAACAAATTGTTTTACAGGCTGTTTGATTGACTGATTGGTTGATTGGTCAATTGTTTTAAGGTATTATGTACACTAGGCAACTGAATGCTTATTTACAGGTATGACCCAGGAGACTTTAAGAGAAGGCATGTAACAATAAGTACTTAGAGGACCAGACAATAAATCAACACCATAGGGAGAATTACACAGAGTATCCCGAAAAAAAGCCTGCAAAACAAAAGTAGGAAATACAAGTCAGGTACAAAATGCAGAATACTAGAAAAAAATTAAAATATTCAATGAGCAACACCAGCCAATAAACTTAGAAGCATGTCTCTGGCAGCAGGATTTATGCAAACCAGTATAAGTGAGTGTGAAAGGCCCTATATACACACCAATCCACTCACAGACACTGACAGACCCACATGCGCACACACTCACACACACAATTTAGTTCTTATCTTGGGGATCTCACTTGGAACGTTCATTGGAACAATGGCTGTTTCTTCGATTCCCCCAACAACTACAAGGTGGATTTGTGGGAGCACCATACAGTACATCATTACTTGCTCCAAGGACTGCAAGGCTCTGTCCTCATGCATCCAATTAGGACCACCACACGGTACATCATTACTTGCTCCAAGGACTGCAAGGCCCTGTCCTCATGCATCCACTGAGGACCACCACACGTTACATCATTACTTGCTCCAAGGAGTGCAAGGCCTTGTCCTCGTGCATCCACGAGGACCACTATACAGTATGTCATTACTTGCCCCAAGGACTGCAAGACCCTGTCCTTGTGCATCCACTGAGGACCACCATACAGTACATCATTACTTGCCCCAAGGACTGCAAGGCCCTGTCCTCGTGCATCCACTGAGGACCACTATACAGTACATCATTACTTGCCCCAAGGACTGCAAGGCCCTGTCCTCATGCATCCACTGAGGACCACCACATGGTACATCTTTACTTGCTCCAAGGACTGCAAGGCCCTGTCCTCATGCATCCACTGAGGACCACCACACGGTACATCATTACTTGCCCCAAGGACTGCAAGGCCCTGTCCTTGTGCATCCACTGAGGACCAGAATTCCTGTGCACATGTGAAACAAGTCCTAGAAACATAGAAACACAGAAACATAGAATTTGACACCAGATAAGGACCGCTTGGCCCACCTAGTCTGCTCATTTCCCTACCTACTTAAACTCCGGATCCTAAATAATCTTCAGCTTATCCTCTCAGGACATGTTTCCTGGACCACAAACTCTGTCCACATGCATCCATTGAAGTCAAGGACCAGATGTCCTGTCCACTGATATCCTTACACCTCCTGGGCACAAGCCCTGTCCATGTGCCCCTTCTTGACTACAAGCCCTGGCTGATCCTGTTGTGGGGGTGTGGCGCCCTGAGCTCATCACATGGGAGCATCTTGCAGGCAATAGAGTTCACCACCACCACCATATGGTTTCAAAGCATAACATTAAAGGAGACTTCACTTCCTCGCCCCCTGTCACAGCTGCTGACCAATTAGCATTTTAGGCAGGAAATTAAAAATATTAAGCACCTTATCAGACAGTAACAGGGTGTTTAATAATTCCTCAGGAGCATCCATTTTAAGGAACTACCTAACTAACTCACAGCTCTCTAAAATGGAAGTCATAGAGAAATTTTTAAAAACCGTGTAACTGTCTGATAAGGTACTTGTTATTCCCTGTTTAACTAGTTAACTTAAAATGCTAATCATGCGGGTAGCTGTGGGAGGGTAGGAGAACTTGGGGTTTTCCTCCTTTAAGTTATAAAATGAAATGGAAAAAAAAGTATTTCAAAATGAGCTACTGAATGCCAGCATTCTCTATGCTGTTGTGTTTCCATGCTGGAGGGTTCAGATTGGAGCAATATTTCAGGCCATTATAAGTCTGAACAAAATGGGAAACTCTTTACCTTGACATGCACAGACGGATTTCTCTCTCGCTTCTTCCTTCATTGTCTTTTTGGTTTTTAATTTATCTTTTTTTATCCCCTTCTCATCCACCGGACAGGCTCCCTTCAACTTGAACCCTCCAGCCCTGTCACCCCAGTGCAGGGGTGTAGCCAGAATTTTCTGTTTTGCACACAGTCTCCAACAGTTGCACCCCCCCAATTAAAAAATTTACACATCTTCTCCAAATGGTACCCCCTTCCAAACAAGTCAGATTGTTGTCAGATGATTCCTCTAATCTCTAAAGAGATTATACATGTATCTGTCTCCTAAACAACAGAAGTTTAAATAGAGACACTCCTCAGTGGCCTAAACTAACCCAAATACTACAGATGGCCTAAACTAACCCAGATACTACAGATCAGAATGAAAATGTTAACAGAAAGGCATATGGTTTGTGACAGGCACTCAACAAAACTGTACTCAAATGTGTACAGTGAGTATGCCTGCCTACACCCTTGCCCCAGTGTCCACTGGGACTTACCTGCTAGCCAGTACCCCCAAGGCTTGCCCTCCCTGGCAGGGCCAGAAAGGGTCCCCCTGATCCCCATCGGGGACAGAATCCAGTAGCTGGACTGGTAAGCCCAGCTAGTCGGGTGCACCCTGTGAGGGCCGGAGTGCCATCCTGGCACCAATAGGTGTTTTCCCTGTTCTGTCCCCTTTGGTGAAGAGGAAGTGGTGTGCAATGATGCCAATGGCCAAGCTGTGCACTCTCCTGTGTGCAGCATGCCAGGCGTCTGCCACACCTCCACCCCTGCCATGTGTTTTCCTGGGGCACTGGGTCCAAACAGTGCCAACAATGTCATCGGATAGGAGCACGCAGTACAAATGGCACTGATTTTTTTTTTGCAGGGGGCACCCCCCCTTTAGGATTCTCACTCTGTGGGGAAGCAGATCCCGGGGAAAGTTAAAATTTGAGGGGCCATTACGGCCCCATGTAAAAGAACAACCTAAGTCATGAGGTATGCTAGATTGGAGACCAGGATTAGAACCCTTGTCTCCACTGCTGTTGGTTGAGCTGCTCAATGCCCCAGCCCTCCACACCAAAGGAGCAGCTTAGCCAGCATCCTGGATTCTGGTGCCCTTGTGTTTTATCGGCACCACAGACAGCGACCAGGGGAGTGCTTACAGCAAGAGCTGTAAATCCCCCCTCGCTGTCTGTGTGAGCACGTACCAGACTAATGCAGTACAGTGCGGCATTATTCTGGTAGTGCTCACTTGACGGGGTGCCCTGTCATAGTGTTCCTGACCTCCAGTCACCACTAGACGCCAGGCTAGCACCAAGCACCGATCCCCCCTTCCTGGAGGAGGAAAGCAGTCCCTTGGATGCTCCATCCTCCTCCTACTCCTACTCCTCCTCCCCCCCCCCCGGCCAACCCTCCAACTCCTGAGCTCACTACTGAACTTGGGTCATCAGTGTCACAAGCAGTAGTGCTACCATTGTGCCAGCAGGTCAGCCACCTCTTCCCTCATTGTCATGGGTAATTCCTCTCCCATATGGCCAAGTCTTTAACCTTCATAGTGAAGTGCCACACACCACACACTGGACAGTGAACAGATAATTCCCTCTAAAAGCAGGTAACTGATGAGTAAACAGGGCAGTGACAGAGTAACATAAAGAGTGGGGAGAAGATGGAGGAGGCCCAGCCACCCATAACACATTGTGCCAGCATGTGATCTGCTGGTCTGTTTCGTGTTGTGTGTGTGTGTGTGTGTGTGTGTGTGTGTGTGTGTGTGTGTCACTGTGCACTGGGAAGAAGAGCAGGACTTGTCCAAGGTTACTCCTGGAATGGAATGAGGGATGTGATTTATGTCTACTTTGTTGGGCTGTATAATGACGATGGAGACAGGGTTCTATTACTATTAGATTTCATGGGATTGAGGGTTTTAGGGTAGTTGGGAGGCAGAGAGACTCTTTTGTAATGTCAATTTCTACAGAATATGGAAGGTTATCAGAGGGATTTGAACTTGTCCTGGAATAGGCTAATGAGTGGAAACCTTGTCACCCATGGAGGGGCACCACTGTTTTGTCATTTTGATCAGAACCTGGTGCCCCTCCATAGTCTCCTATGTGGCAGTGATGGAACTGTTTTGGCCCTGATTTCCAGAATAGCTTGGAACCAGCTATAAAAAAGGGGTAATTCTGACCTGTGTTCATAAACACAAAGATTATAAATTTGTAAACTGTAGTGAGAAAGAAATAATGTAACCTTCTGGAAATTGAACCCATACCCCCGGAATACTATCCCAGCATTCTAACCATTGAGCTACAGGCTCACATGGTTGGACCTCAGGACCATGTGAGCCTGTAGCTCAGGGGTTAGAATACCTGGATGGTATTCTGGGGGCCTGGGTTCAATTTTCAGTATGTCACATTATTTTTTCTCACTACAGATTGTGGTTTAAATTGTTTATCAGTGGCTAATATTGCACCAATCCCAGCAAATTAAATAGACGTGGTAGTGAGTGTCAGGTATGCCAAGGGGTAAAGGGACCCCTAGTAAACGAAATAGCAGCAGTAGAAATCTCATTTAAATCATAGAGAGTAAGATCTATAAGATCGGAGAACATGGTTATGACAGTGTGGTACAGTATACTGGGATGTGTTTAGGAGCCCTTGGTAACTGAATGTGATTGATGAGGACTGCTTATGAAGAACTAAGTAAAGTGAAAGTAATACCCTTCAAAGCAGTGTTACACCACAGCAGCTCAATAAAATACATCCTGCTTGATCCCAACTCCCGGTATGGACATTCAGTTTGTGTGCAAGTCTTGTAATTTGTGATACTCCAGAAGTGTGCGTTGGTTGCCTTGGTACCCACTCACCCTGACCCATGGTGGCTTGGAAAAGAGAGAGGCACTGTTTTGGGGGCGTAAAGCAGGTGCTCTTCTGAATGGGAAGGGTCACCATATAACCCTAGACAGAGGGGGGTGCCCAGCCCTTACAAAAGTAAAATCAGTTAATTAGTAGAAGTCTAGATATTATGTTGGTCAGAAAATCTGCCACTTTATTGATGCTGTTTGCTGACCCTGTGGATTAACAGTGGGCTTGTGTTTGCCTATATGATAGCACTGATTGTGTACCTTGCCTTCCTTAAATAAATCACTGCTAAGGTAAAAAGTCCTGCTCTTCATGCTTTATTAGCATGGGGGAGGCAACATTGCAGCTTGCAACATGAACTACAAGCACAAAAGCAGGCTTGCGCACATGTTCTGTGCTAGTTCTGGAGAGGGCTGCCACAGTTTCTCCACCCTCTTCTTTTCACAACCAATAAATATTTCTGCTGCCCTTACAGTCGTGACAACCAACAAATTAAATTACATGGTACCCATTAATTTTTTACCATAAAACTTCCATATGCCCCACCTCCCAATCCTTTTGCTATTAGAAATTGTCCCCACCACTCCTTTGTGTGATCACAATAGGAACTGTTCAGTAAGGTAGGCCAATCCTAAAAGAGTAATATTCAAACTATGGCCAGCCGTAGTAACATCACACGTGACAGTCAACCTTAAAAGTAAACATGTGAGTCGATAGTTAGATACTTATTCTTTGAAGAGCAATTCTCTATTACAACAAAAAGCTTAAAAACACTACATTTACACCAATTATGTTTTAACTTTATTGTTTTCTAGTTGTTATTTGTTTTTACTTTCCCCTCCTGTTGGTCTACTAAATATTCTTGATAAAGCAGCAATTGTTTCACAGAGTCTTTCAAAATGTATCTGACTCTTCACTGCTAACCACACAGTTGCTGTTTGTGACATCACAGCCTGTTGTCATGGTGAGCCCTATGATGTCATAAACAAAGGCACTGTGAGGTTAACAGTGGAGAACCAAATGTTTTCAAATGTGTTTTTATACAGACTTTTGAGATGGACTACCAAGATGTGCTGTAAATCTTGGAAGGGAACATTGAAGATGAAAAATGTATTCTCTAGTATATTGTAACAGTAAAAAATTTTACAGGTATTTATGAAAGCACATGCTGAAGTGTAGACCTGCTCTTTAAACAGTGGGTGTTCGAAAAAGGCCAAGAATACTGATAAAACCTGGGGATGGCTACAGATAAAGGAGTGTTCTAAAAAGTGCTAAGGCAGACTCATAATGAAATAAAGGGGCATCTTAAGAGACAGGAGACAAGGGACAATCTTAAAAAGATTGGGTACCCATTTTCTCCATCAGATGTACCGCTGCTTTGATGCTATATTTTAGATTTGGTTACGAATGTTTTATTTTTCCAAGACTTATAAAGTATGCATCATATTTTCATCCTCCTTGCTGTACTGGAGCCATACTTGCACTACTATGCAGTATAACTGTTCAGGGATGTTGCCTCGTGGTGTAATTCGTGATATGTATAGCAATGCTTTTTCATTACATTTTGATGCATCATGGAAAATGTCATGTGCACAGATATCTGTACTTGCAATAAAACTTCATGATCTTATAAATCTGAAAATACATCTGCAGCAACTAAGGATACATTTGTCGACTATTAATTACCTTCTGACAACAAAGAATTCCATTTGTTTCTTTTTGGAAAATGCATAAATGGTAGCAGATCCATCTCTATTAGCATGAACAGAACTGGGTGCATCAGTGGGCCAGAGCTGACTGCCTAGTGGACTTGCTATTTGGATACTCCTGACATTATTCTACATTTTTATTCCATGCCATAGATTGTTTTCATTGTATTGGCTATACGTTTCTTTTTCAATAAGAAACACATCTCAGTGCACATACTGTATAAACATATTATAAATCACTTGAGTTGGCTTGAGTAATTTATGAGTTTTACATTTTGTTTAAAGAGGGACTCCTGCCAAAAATGCTACATTGCAGAATTAGAATAAGCATACCTCCAATAACTCTTGTATAAAAAATTAGGTTTCTGCGTTACTACGTTTTAAAGTTATGAGCTTTTTTGTAACCCTGATTTCACTACCTATTCAAACAAGCCAGTTTCAGTGAAGAGCCACTGATGATGTCATCTCCTGAACTCACACTCTTGTCCTCCCTGTCAGCAGCCTTATAGGACCTGCTTCTCCAAAGTTTAAGAAACTGTAGCTATAGTAATCCTTTTAAAAAGAAATTACATATCATTGGCTGAAATGCTTGTGTTTCCATAATGTTCAGATGCATGGCACTGTACTTTAGAACATGTCAGAAGGTGGTTTTGGAATGCAGCACTGAACCAAGGCATAGTATGTCAAGGTGGTGCACAATTTTAAAATGTTGGGGTGGGCACGCAATCTCAGAATGTGACAGTGATGTGCCATCTCAAAATGTGGTGGGACAATCTGTCTCGGAATGCAACAGGGACACACATCAAGGAATTTGCTGGGGATTGGCAATATCAGAATACAGTGGGGATGCACGCTGGTGGAATGTGTCAGGACACACCATTTATTCTGAAATTGCTTATCCGACACATTCCAGAATTGTATACACCCACCATATTTCAAAATTGTGCAGCACATCCCCACCACATTCCAATATTATGCGTCCAAACCACATTAGAAAATTATGCATCCCTGCTACGTTCCAAAATTGCACATTCCTTCCCCATTCCCAAATTGTGCATTTCTGCCACATTCTGAAATGGTGCATCCCTGCCAAATTCCATAATTGCACAACCCGGCCAAGTTCCCAAATTGTGCATCACGCCACATTCTGAAATTATGCATTACCACCACATTCCAAAATTGGACATCACTGCTACATTCTGAAATGGAGCATCACCACCACATTCCAAAAATATGCGTCACGTCATCGCCACATTCTGAAACTATGTGTTACCACCACATTCCGAAACTATGCTTCACCGCCACATTCCAAAACTGTACATCACCTCCTCATTCTGAAATTGTGCATCATCACCACATTCTAAAATTGAGTCACTGCCACATTTCAAAACTGTGCATCACTGCCACATTCAGAAACTATGCGTCACCACCACATTCCAAAATTGTGCATCATTGCTATATTCTGAACCTGTGCTTTACCAACGCATTCCTAAATTGTGCATCATCACCACATTCTGAACCTGTGTGTCACCACTGCATTCCAACACTGAGCGTTACCCCCACATTCTGAAATTATGTGTCACCACCACATTCCAAAATTGAGCATCACCGCCACAGTCTGAAACTTGAGCGTTACCACCACATTCCAAAAATGTGCGTCATCACCACATTCTGAACTTTGCATCACTGCCACATTCTGAAACTGTGCATCACCGCCACATTCCAAAACTGTACATCACCTCCACATTCCAAAATTGTGTCACTGCCACATTCCGAAAATGTGTGTCACCGCCACTTTCTGAAACTGTGTGTCATTGCCACATTTCAAAACTGTGTGTCACCTCTGCATTCCAATACTGTGAGTCACTGCCGCATTCTGAAACTGTGCGTCACTGCCACATTCTGAAACTGTGCATCATTGCATTCTTAAATTGTTCATCACTGCCACATTGCAAACCTCTGCATTACCACCGCATTCTGAAATTATGAGTCACCGCCACATTCCGAAATTGTGCAGCACCACTGCATTCTGAAATTGTGCATCACTGCCACATTCCAAAATTGTATATCACTACCACATTTCAAAATTGTGCATCACCACCGCATTCCGAAATTATGCGTCACTGCCACATTCAGAAACTGTGTGCCACCATTGTCTTCCAAATCTGTGGATCACCACCACATTCTGAAACTGTGCATCATCACCGCATTCCTAAATTGTGCATCACAGCCACATTCTGAACCTGTGCATCAACACTCCATTCCAAAATTGTGTGTCACCCCCACATTCTGAAATTATGCATCACCACCACATTCTAAAACTTTGCATCACTGCCACATTCCAAAATTGTGCCTCACCACCACATTCCAAATTGTGCGCCACTGCCACATTTCAAAATTGTGTCACTGCCACATTCCAAAACTGTGTGTCACCACCACATTTTGAAATTGTGCATCACTGCCACATTACAAAGCTGTGTGTCACCGTTGCATTCTAATACTGTGAGTCATTGCCGCATTCTGAAACTGTGTGTCACCGCCACATTCTGAAACTGTGTGTCACCACCACATTTTAAAATTGTGCATCACTGCCACATTACAAAACTGTGTGTCACCATTGCATTCTAATACTGTGAGTCATTGCCACATTCTGAAACTGTGTGTCACCACCACATTCCAAAACTGTGTGTCACCACCGCATTCCAATATTGTGAGTCACTGCCACATTCTGAAACTGTGCATCATTGCTTTCCTAAATTGTTCATCACTGCCACATTGCAAATCTCTGCATCACCACCCCATCCTGAAATTGCATGTCACCCCCACATTCTGAAATTATGTGTTACCACCACATTCAAAAACTAAGCATCACTGCCACATTCTGAAACTTTGCGTCACTGCCACATTCTGAAACTGTGCATCACCATCACATTCTGAAACTGTACGTCACCTCCACATTCCAAAATTGTGCATCACCACAGCATTTCAAAACTGTGCATCACCACCACATCTCTAAATTGTGTGTCACTGACACATTTCAAAATTGTGTCACTGCCAAATTCCAAAACGGTGTGTCACCGCCACATTCTGAACTTGTGTGTCACTACTGCATTCCAAAATTGAGTGTTACCCCCACATTCTGAAATTATGCATCACCACCACATTCCAAAATTGAGCATCACCGCCACAGTCTGAAACTTGAACGTTACCACCACATTCCAAAAATGTGTGTCACTACTACATTCTGAAACTTTGTATCACTGCCACATTCTGAAACTGTGCATCACCGCCACATTCCAAAACTGTATGTCACCTCCACATCCGAAACTGTGCGTCACTACCACATTCCAAAATTGTGCGTCATCACATTTCAAAATTGTGTGTCACTGCCACATTTCAAAATTGTGTGTCACTGCCACATTCCAAAAATGTGTGTCACCGCCACATTCTGAAATTGTGTCACTGCCACATTTCAAAACTGTGCGTCACTGTCACATTCCAAAACTGTGTGTCACTGCTGCATTCCAATACTGTGAGTCACCAATGCATTCTGAAATTGCATCACTGTCACATTCTGAAGCTGTGCATCATCATTGCATTCTTAAATTGTCCATCACTGGCACATTCTCAACCACTGCATCACCACCGCACTCTGAAATTATGCGTCACTGCCACATTCCAAAATTGTGCATCGCCGCTGCATTCCAAAATTGTGCATTATCACTGCATTCTGAAATTGTGCATCATTGCTGCATTCCAAAATTATGTGTCACCACCGCATTCCAATATTATGTGTCACCACATTCCAAAACTGTCACTGCCGGATTCCAAAATTGTGCATCACCACCACATTCCAAAATTGTGCATCACTGCTGCATTCTGAACCTGTGCATCACTGCAGCATTCTGAAGTTATGCGTCACTGCCACATTCTGAAACTGTGCATCACCGCCACATTCCGAAACTGCATGTCACCACCACATTCTGGAACTGTGGATCAATGCTGCATTCTGAAAATGTGCATTATTGCCACATTCCTAAATTGTGCATCACAGCCACATTCTGAACCTGTGCATCACTACCCCATTCTGAAACTGTGTGTCAGTGCCACATTCCGAAATTATGCATCATCACCACATTGCAAAACTGAGCCTCGCTGCCACATTGTGAAACTGAGCTTCACCATCACATTCCGAAACTTTGCGTCACTGCCACATTCCAAAACTGTGCATCATTGCCACATTCCAAAACTGTATGTCACTTCCACATTCAGAAACTGTATATCACTGCTACATTTCAAAATTGTGCATCAGCGCCACATTCTGAAACTGTGTGTCACCACCACATTTCAAAACTGCGAGTCACAACCACATTCAGAAACTGTGTATCGCTGCCACATTCCAAAACTGTGCATCACCGTTGCATTCTGAAACTGTGCAGCACCGCCGCATTCCAAAACCATGCATCATCATCATCGCATTCCTAAATTGTGCATTACCACCACATTCCAAACCTGTGTGTCACCATCGCATTCTGAAATTGTGTGACACCACCACATTCCAAAACTGTGCATCACCACTGCATTCTGAAATTGTGCATCACTGCCACATTCTAAACCTGTGCCTCACCACTGCATTCCAAAATTATGCATCACCACCACATTCTGAAACTGTGCGTCACCACTGCATTCCAAAATTGTGCGTCATTGCTGCATTCTGAAATTGTGCATCACCGCTAAATTCTGAAACTGTGAGTTGCCACCACATTCCAAAACTGTGCGTCACTGCCACATTCTGAAATTGAGCATCACCACCACATTCCGAAAATATGCATCATGCCACCACCACATTCTGAAACTATGTGTTACTGCCACTTTCCAAGACTATGCTTCACCGCCACATTCCAAAACTGTACGTCACCTCCTCATTCTGAAATTGTGCGTCACCACATTCTAAAATTGTGAGTCACTGCCACATTTCAAAATTGTGCATCACTGCCACATTCAGAAACTATGAGTCACCACCACATTCCAAAATTGTGTGTCATTGCCATATTCTGAACCTGTGCATTAATACTGCATTCCTAAATTGTGGATCATCACCACATTCTGAACCTGTGTGTCACCACCGCATTCCAAAATTGAGTGTTACCCCCACATTCTGAAATTATGCGCGCCACCACATTCCAAAATTGAGCATCACCGCCACAGTCTGAAACTTGAGCATTACCACCGCATTCCAAAAATGTGCATCACCACCACCACATTCTGAAACTTTGCATCACTGCCACATTCTGAAACTGTGCATCACCGCCACATTCCAAAACTGTACGTCACCTCCACATTCCAAAATTGTGTGTCACCACATTTCAAAATTGTGTGTCACCACCGCATTTCAAAATTGTGTGTCACTGCCACATTCCAAAAATGTGTGTCACCACCACTTTCTGAAACTGTGTCACTGCCGCATTCCAATACTGTGAGTCACTGCCGCATTCTGAAACTGTGCGTCACTGCCACATTCTGAAACTGTGCATCATCATTGCATTCTTAAATTGTTCATCACTACCACATTGCAAATCTCTGCATCAACACCGCATTCTGAAATTGTGAGTCACCGCCACATTCCAAAATCGTGCAGCACCACTGCATTCTGAAATTGTGCGTCACTGTCACATTCCAAAATTGTATCACTACCACATTTCAAAATTGTGCATCACCACTGCATTCCGAAATTATGCGTCACTGCCAGATTCAGAAACTGTGTGCCACCATCGCATTCCGAAACTGTGGATCACCACCACATTCTGAAACTGTGCATCATCACCGCATTCCTAAATTGTGCATCACAGCCACATTCTGAACCTGTGTGTCACCACTCCATTCCAAAATTGAGTGTCACCCCCACATTCTGAAATTATGCGTCACCACATTCCAAAAGTGTGCATCACCACCACATTCTGAAACTTTGCATCACTGCCACATTCTGAAACTGTGCATCACCTCCACAGTCCAAAATTGTGCATCACCATCACATTCCAAATTGTGCATCACCACCACATTTCAAAATTGTGTCACTGCCACATTCCAAAACTGTGTGTCACCATTGCATTCTAATACTGTGAGTCATTGCCGCATTCTGAAACTGTGTGTCACTGCCACATTCTGAAACTGTGCATCACCACCACATTTTGAAATTGTGCATCACTGCCACATTCCAAAACTGTGTGTCACCACCGCATTCCAATATTGTGAGGCACTGCCACATTCTGAAACTGTGCATCACTGCTGCATTCTGAAACTGTGCATCATCATTGCATTCCTAAATTGTTCATCACTGCCACATTGCAAACCTCTGCATCACCACCCCATTCTGAAATCGCATGTCACCCCCACATTCTGAAATTATGTGTTACCACCACATTCCAAAACTGAGCATCACTGCCACATTCTGAAACTGTGCATCACCATCACATTCCGAAACTGTACGTCACCTCCATATTCCAAAATTGTGCATCACCACCACATTCCAAAACTGTGCATCACTGCCACATTCCAAATCTGTACGTCACCACCACATTCCAAAATTGTACGTTAGTGCCACATTCCAAAACAGTGCATCACTGCTGCATGCTGAAATTGTGTATCATCACCGCATTCTAAAATTCTGCATCACTGCCGCATTCTGAAACTGTGCATCATGGCTGCATTTTGAAATTGTGCATCACTGCTGCATTCCAATTGTGTGTCACCACCACATTCCAAACCTGTGTGTCACTGCCGCATTCTGAAATTATGTATCGCTGCCACATTCCGAAACAGTGTGTCACTGTCACATTCCAAAACTATGCATCACCGCTGCATTCCTAAATTGTGCGTCATTGCCACATTCCAAACCTCTGCGTCACCACCACATTCCAAAATTGTGCATCACTGCCGGATTCCAAAATTATGCATCACAGCTGCATTCCTAAATTGTGCATTACCGCTGCATTCTGAAATTATGCATCACTGCTGCATTATGAAATTGTGCGTTGCCGCCACATTCCAAAATTGTTCGTCAGCAACGCATTTCTGAATTGTGCATCACTGCCACATTCCATACCTGGGTGTCACCACTGCATTCCAAAATTATGCATCACTGTCACATTCTGAAACTGCGTCACCACCGCATTCCAAAACTGTGCGTCACAGCTGCATTCCTAAATTGTGCATCACTGCCACATTCCAAACCTGTCACCACCACATTCCGAAATTGTGCATCACCATCGCATTCCAAAATTGTGCATCACTGCTGCATTCCAAAATTGTGCATCACCACTGCATCCCAAAATTTTGCATCACTGCCACATTCCGAATCTGTACCTCACTGCTACATTCTGAACCTGCGCATCACCACTTTCCATAACTGTGCATCACCGCCACATTCCAAAACTGTTTGTCACCATTGCATTCTGAAATTGTATGTCACCACTGCATTCTGAAATTGTGCGTCACTGCCACATTCTGAAATTGTGCATCACTGCCACATTCCGAAATTGTGTTTCATTGTCACATTCTGAAATTGTGCGTCACTGCCACATTCTGAAATTGTGCATCACTACCACATTCTGAAATTGTGTTCCAGCTACTTTCTGAGACTGTGTCATTGCTGCATTTCACTATTGCAACCTGGTGACATTTCAAAATCTCATACCTGCAGTATTTTAAGAATTGCACACAACTTTGTCATTCTAAAGCCATGTTTGCTGCTGCATTCCATCCCCCTGTCACATTCTGAAGTACTGTACCTTGCATCTTCACATTATAGAAGTGCATGTACTGACACCCCCGTGTCAGTTTTCCTTTTTCAGATGTTTACTACAACTGCAGTTTTAAGTAACATAGGAGAAATAAGTCATATAAGGTAGCTTGCTGGGAGGACTAGGTTGTGAGTTCAGGAGATGACATCATCAGAAGCTCTTCACTGAAACTGGCTTTTTTGAACAGGCAGTGAATTAAAGGTTACAAAATGACTTGTAACTTTTAAATGAAGTCACTTACAGATCTGATTTTTGGCATGAAGCTGATTGAGGATATGCTGATCCAAATTCTGAATGTATTGATGCCAAACATTTTGGCCTCAGTCCCTCTCCCTCTTTAAATCTTCATTGTAACTCTTCTCTCCTGTTTTTGAAGTGAAACACTTCACTTTAACATTCCCCCACAAGGCAACAACATGATGTAGGGTAAGAGCCCCAGTGGTTCTGAGTACTCACTGGCTGAAATCACATCAACGATTTATAGTGCCTATTACTATACAGGATGTGGTACTGTCTTGAGAGTGGGGGATTGATACTTATTCACATTCAGACTGACTGGCAGATATCAAATTATTTATTTAGGTATTGTAACTTTTGTCAATCAGAACGAGGTCAAAATATAATAAAACCATTGTAAACTCCTGTTAAAAGCTCTCAGCCCCTTCTGACACCCTGAACATGCCCCACTGCAGTTTGTTTTGTGACTGGAAAGAAATGACACACCGATCGTAACCTGCAAGATCATCTGAAAATGGTGCATGCAGAGGCCACTCAGAGTGAGCAGATTCTGGAAGCTGCCCAGCGCTTCTGAGAAAGGGAGACACATGTGCTTTGCAGTGCACTTCTGTCCCATTTATTTGATAGCAAGTGGAGGGGAAAGCAAGACATTAGCACTGGGAGAACAACTGAACCATAAAAGCTGAGTGGTACTGAGCATATGGAAATTGTTGTTGTGTAACCTGTCCCTCCTGCTATAACATGTCAGCAAATGAAACTATGCTTTGTTCCAAGTCCTTGCACATAAGAAGAATACTGCATTACACTCCATAACCATCCAAGAGTCAGTTAAGGAGTTTTCAGTGAAGGAGATTCCAAATAAATCACTTCACTGACCACATCATTATTCTGACTCCCTTTCCAATCACATGACATTACTCTTCGATTCTTCCTTCAACATTTTTAAGCCAATTGTGTATAAACAGTCACCCTGTTGTTTTTTAATATTGAATGCGGTGGCAACTGATAAACAACTCAGCAGTATGCTGCTGA
This sequence comes from Neoceratodus forsteri, assembly GCA_016271365.2. Classification (NCBI taxonomy): domain Eukaryota; kingdom Metazoa; phylum Chordata; order Ceratodontiformes; family Ceratodontidae; genus Neoceratodus; species Neoceratodus forsteri. The sequence continues at coordinate 718,109,853 of CM057456.1, forward strand.
TAATATTTCTCTCATTCTTGCTTCAGACCACTGTTGTGAAATTGCTGAAAAGACAGCAGCTGCTTAGGAACCACTGCAGAGCCATTAATGTTAGGGGAGTAAATTAATGTTTGTATCCAAGGCACAGCTGTGCTGACTGGTCTTTGTAGGCAGTACGTTTTTGGGCTTTTGTTCTGAGTGTCAAATGGTTTTATTTATTTATTTGTTTGTTTATTCATTTGTTCAGTCTTATATTTATTTATTGACTGATATTTTGATTGATTGATTATGACACCCAGGAATTCCTTTTAATGTTATAATCTATGCTGTCTATAAATTATTTTAGTTCATGTGGGAGGTATATGGGGAAAGAACAATAATGTAAGAACTTACCGTAACCGTAGATCTTCAAGAGAATCTCTTTTGTCAGACCACACCTTTGGAACTATAACTATGTCAATGCTAGCACCACACAGAAACCTTTGCAAGCACTCAGCAAGGGGCTCCCCATGATGACATCAGACGTCAGCGTGTACATAAACATGGGTGGCCCCTCCTCTCTTCAGTTCCCTGCAGAGATCATGCTTAGAGGATCTCCCTCTAGGGAACCAGAAGAAAACCCAGCACTCCACATACCAGGTGAGACAGAGTGCTGGAAAATATAGCAATGGGGACAGCAGTGCAAGGATCCCTTGTTGCAACCCATAAGGAGGAAGGAAGGTGGGATGGCTTGACTTGATGAAAGAGATTCTCTCAAAGATCTACTGTTATGATAAGCTCTTACGCAACTGTTCTTTCTTCTTTGAAGATATCTCTTTTTTTCTGGCCACACCTTTGGAATGAGTTGCAAGCAGTACCAAAAGCTAACAGTCTGGGTGGCTGGAGCCTACAGGCTTATGATAACAGGACTTGTAGCACAGCTAGACCAAACCCAGCTCATCTACAAGTGACAAATGTCCAGATTGTAGTGCTTAGTGAAGGTATGGACAGTACTCCATGTGGCAGCTGCACAGATCTCTGCAGTGGAAACATTCCAAAACAAACTACAGAAGTGACCATGCCTCTGGTGGAATGACCATGAACCATACCAGGAAGTTCTTTATTGTACTTCCCATAACAGAACATAATACAGTGTGCTAATCATTTGGACAAGCACTGTTTAGAAATTGGAGTGCCCTCTTTCCCTGGGGTGAATGAAACAAAAAGCTGCAAGGACTTTCTGCAGTCCATTGTACAATGTTTATAAAACTGAGTATTCTATGCACATCTAAGGTATGGAGCAATGCTTCCCCTGGATTGGCATGCTCTGGATAATATACTAGTAGGTGGATGGTTTGATTTAAAGAAAACTTAGACACCACCTTTGGTATAAATTTAGGAATGGTATGCAAAGTCTTTGTCTTTGTGGAAAATGAAATAAGGAGGCTCACACATAAGAGCCTGCAGCTCTGAGATCCTTTGAACAGAAGTGATTGCAACTAAAAACAATGCTTTACAAGACAGAAAGCATACGTCACAAGTTGCATCTGGCTCAAAAGGAGCCAAAGTAAATTTTTTCAAAATAAAATTCTGTTCCCAAGCCAGAACAGGATTTTGAATGGGAGGCTTTATGTGTAAAATACCTCTCAAGAACGTATGGGCTACCTCCATCTGAGCAACCATACGGGCATCCACAGGCAAATGGAAAGCAGATATGGGTGGGCCATAGGCTCTTATCTGCCGACAGTGTCTATGTATCTATGTATCTATGTAGATATGGCAGCCACGTGCACCTTGATGGAGGAATATTGCAGGCCTGAATCTGATAAGGACAGCAGGTACTCTAGAACCTGATTGATTGGGCAGGTATATGGATCCAGGTTCAGTGAAGTAACCAACCTTAAAAAAGTGTACACACTTTAAATGTAAACTACAGGCCGGGGGTGTGGGGGTCGCCTAGGCCCCCAGAAAATGTTTGTTTTTTGGTGCATTCTGGTACATTTTGGGGGTAATCTGAAGCATAATTTGCTATCCTGTTACCCCTCCTCCCCATGCCCAGTAAGTTGCACTCTAGCCCCCTCCACAGAGTCCCCCCCAAGTCCAGCATGTTGCCTGAATCCTGCTCCAGAAGCACTGGAGACATTCTAAAAGTGTGTGTGTGTTGGGGGGGGGGCAAGGTCTGGGCATGAGAGGTAGCCGTGAAAATGTTTTTTAAAAAGCTGGGGGTCTGGGGTTTTAGATGCTCGGTGGTGAGTTTTGGGGCTTTGTTTCTTTATTTTTTTTATTATTTCTATTTTCTGCTCCTCTGGTTGGCCACCCCACTCCAACCGCCCCACCCAGCCGATCCCCTGAATATCCGGCGCTACCTTATGCCCGGCACGGGAGCGGAGCCTGTGGGAGTCGGTCATCATCCTGCTGCCACCAGCTTTTTCTTGCCTCCAGTTATCACCCAGGAGCCCCAGGAGTAGGAACACATGCGCATGGAGGCATGCATGCACCCTACGGCCCCAGTTACAGCTCCTTTCCCCCACCCCATGGCCTAACGCCCAGCTCCATCTAAGCCCATACCACTCCTAGCCTCCACTAGGGGTCACCATTGGCCGAGAGGTGCTGCATTCCCTGCCAGGAGAGGAGAGCCTGCCTGCCTGCTGGCAGCTCTATCCAGCTCTGCCCCCCCTGCTGCTGACCTCCCTGATGACCAGGCTGGTTCCCTAACACCAGGTGGCAGCTGGCATCTGTGAGGTAGGCGTGAGCACCTCAACCCTCAGTGCCACCGGGCTGATGTTTTGGGGCTTTATTGAAAATAACACACTTGTCACATCTTCCTCACCTTGACTCCAAGGGAAAAATGTGTTTTTTTTTTCTCCTGGAGTCAGGGGTGTGAGAGACTTTGGCTGGTCTTAAAAGCTGCAGCTGCAACTAGGGTGGTTATTTTGTGCCCTAAACCCCGGACATCTTTAGACTGCTGAGCCAGGTATTCATCTCAGAACTAGGGGTGATGCCTATTGTTTTGCCAACTTGTGGTCTGTTGCCTTGTCTGTGGCACGAGTTTAGGAGGACCCCGGTCTGCTCCTGGCCAGGGCATGGGTTAAATAAAGGTCAATGACCCATGTAGACTAGACACCACAGCAGTGCTGAGAAAGAGATAGAGAATGAAATAAGCAACTGTATCTTCCTCTTGCTATTTTCCAAATAACCAATTTTTACACCACATGACAGGCCTCTGATAAATTCTAACCCAAATAAAAAAAAAGACAGCTCCCTGAGCAGTGAGCACCTTCCCCTTCTTCAGATCTGCCAGGCATGTCCTGTTGTGTATCAGCTACCAGGCTACCATGCCACTGCCACATCAATTTATGTGGCATGGCCATCTCTCTTCTTGGTCTTGGATGGTGTATGTTTGTAGCCAGGGCAGGTTAGAAATGAAAACCCAGCACTATTTACTGGGTTGTATCAGTTCTTAAATTACCAGTTGGTAGGATTGGGAATCTGGGATATACATGTGTAGTCCCCCCTGACCCCGACCTACCCCACACACACAGCTCCTTGTGTGCAGCTAGCTCCAGTCCAGAGTGAGAGGCAGACATGAAGTTGGTCAGATAGGGTTTTAAGTTGAAATAAAGCTAACCGCCTTATTAAAAGTGCTTAGCTTTAATCTGACTTACACCTCCTCCAGCAAGGCTCCCCTGGACCACTTACTGCCTGAAGACATCTGCATCCACTTGTCTTTCAACCTACAACTTTAGGAGAACTGAGAGTGACTAAAAACCCCTGAAAAAGCCCTAGTTACTGGGCTGGATCATGGATGAAAAAAAACCCAACCCCAGCCCAACCGACCAACCAGAAGTTTTGATCCCAGATCCAGAGGGATCCTTCATCCCTCAGTCACACACACAGTGAACAGCCGTGACTGGCTCTAAAGTACCTCTGTTTCTGAGGCAGGTTGTCTTGTTGGAAATTCAAAGAAGACAACCTGCCTCAGAATTCAGAAACAGAGGTACTTCAGAGCCAGCCAGATGCTGCACTGCTGCAGGGAGAGCCTCCGATATACCACCCAATCCCATCACCAGCCAGAAGTTTGGATCCCAGATCCAGAGGGACCCCTCATCCCTCAGTCACACACAGTGAACAACTATGGCTGGCTCTAAAGTACCTCTATTTCTGAGGGAGGTTGTCTTATTGGAAATTCAAACAAGACAACCTGCCACAGAATTTAGAAATAGAGGTACTTTAGAGCCAGCCAGCCAGAAACTGCACTGCTGCAGGGGGAGCCTTCGATATACCACCTGATCCCAGACAGCCACCAGGCCCAGAACAAAAAGTATTAACAAAACAGCTAGTCCCACTCCCTCCCAGTTAATCCCATTGCCATCCCAAACAAGCAGGCTGAGACAGTCACAGCAGCAACAAAACTAATTTTATTTAAACTGCTTAGTCAGGCCAACCCAGTAACCACCTCTTCCACAGTGCCACTCATTCAACGACAGTCTCCACCATCCGATCCGACAATGCAATGACCCAAAAAAAGTTTTCAATACCTGACCTCCTGAGCACAGATTATTTCTGCTGTCTTCTCTAGTCCATCCCTCAATTCCATTCCATCCCTCAAGTCATTCTTCTGCACTTCTGCAGCTGCTCTAGCGGGTGGGGACCCAGGGCCGGTTCTTTGCTCATTGTTCCCTCACACTCAGTCACCAGTGGTGAAGCAGCAGTCAACACTTTGTGACCACTGAGGTGGCATTCTTGCTCAGCAGGCTCAGCAGGTTGTGACTTGGCTCAAAAGGAAGAGCGGATGGAGGGCGCTAGTCTCTGCAACTACTGGGGTGGCTTTCTTGCTCAGCCAGTGTGGGAGGCAGTGACTCGGCTTAAATTCTTCCCACCAGTCAGACAAGCTCTGTTGGTGACTGGTTGGTGGAGTTAGGAAACATGTGGACATAATTGTACAATTCACTCCTCCCAGCTTGTACGTTAGTGTATCGTGAGTAAGCTGCTTTGTGCCTGCATGTCTGGCAGCTGTAGGAGAAGCAAGAGAGACTAAGCTTCTGGGTCCCCCCCCATTACTCCATGGCATCAGCACCCAGAAAGACGTAATCGATACCTAGCTTTTTTTAAAACAACTCAAAAAAAAAAAAGATCTTATAAAAATGATATGTCACTGACATTTTTTTTCTGTATGCATGTGTGTATGGGAAGTATGCCTGGTTACACCACTGACCAAGTTATGTGAAGCAGCCCATGAAGCAAACCGCTTCCATTTCAGGGAGTAAGTATATTTGGAGGATGGTTTTCTAGCAGCCACCAGAACATCTACCACTTTTTGTGATACCCCAAAGTGAGCTATGGCTATGTCTTCAGAAGACACGCATGCAGATGTAGGAACTTCAAGTCTGGGTGAACTAGGGCATAGGTGCTGGGTTGTATGGGCCATGGGGCATGGGTCCCAACAGTATTTTATGAGGTGGTCCCAGCACCTGCAATATTTTGTAATTACATTTTTTAAAAATTTCCTTTTTTTTATTCTGTGCATTTGACTGATGTGTGACTTGCTGTTGGAAATAGTGCTGGTGCCCTGCCCACCCATTTAGCTTGTGGGCATGCACACCTCCTCAAGTGATCCCAAGTCCCAGACTCCTGACCTGCTTTTTTAAATCTGCCACCTAAATGTGCCCACGCACATGCGCCCAAGCAAAGAGTGGCTCTGAATGAGCAATCTGATTGGCAGACAGAACTAGAGAGGACTTATTCAGGTGGGCAACGAAGAGCCAGTGAGGCAACATGTGTCGGAGACTGAGGGAGTTAGAAGGCAGCACCATGCAATGTGCAGCAGTGCTAGGAGCCACAGAATAAAAGTCAGAAGACTCCCAGGATGGGACTTGAATCAGTGGAGATGCAGTCACTCGGCAGAAGAAGAGCAAGCAGCAGCAATCCAGGTGGTGGTGTCCAGTCCAGTAGAAGAAGGAAGGCTGCAGGCAGCACCAGTGGCAGGAGTCTGGCGTCAACTCACTCATCCAATCAGGCACAGGTGGGCAGTCGAGAGGGCAACGAGCAGGGTGACTGTCCGAGTGGGCTGGTTAGGCCATAAGCATCCGGGCACTCAGTCTGTGTGGGAGAGTGGGTCATCAGGACAGCCAGCTGCTACTGGGGAAGACTGAGGAGGAGACAGCCAGGACTTGAATGACATTAGAGGAGCCAGGAGGACTTGAGGGACTTTGGGGAAGGGGAGTAGTCCCCCAATCCTACCTCAGCCTGCCAGCTGAATCAACCAACGTCCCCCTGGACAGCAAGAGGAGTGAGCAGTCAGCAAACATCATCCAGCTTGAGAATCGAGAGGCAGAGAAGGCCAGCAGCCACACCCAGCTTGCAGCCCATCACTGCAGGCAGCAGAGCAGCCAAACCAGCAGCAGCAGCAGGGCACTGGGATGGGTGGTAAGTAGTTTACTGTGGTAACGGTAACTAGTACCCCCCAACCAAGAAGAGAGTCACAAGCTGTTAGAACCTGCAGAGCCAGGTAAGATGGGGATGCAGGGGGGAAGGAAGTCGAGCCTAGGAAGGGCCCCCTGGCTTGGCTGTGGGAGGAGGGAGGACTGGAGAAAAAGAGCAACCAGTTGTTGCTTAAAGTAATGATCTGTTTAACTCTGCTCTGGATTCTGTTCTGTTCTGCGCCGTTAACTTGTGTTTCCTGGTCCTTTCATGTATTTAAAATGAGGAGTGAGCCAACCAAATATTTATGCCCTTTACTTTGGTGCAATATAATACCCATGTGTATTGTTCAGTGCAATTTCAGCCAGCCAGCTCCAAGTCAGGTAGTATTTACTGCAGTATATGTAAAAATGAGCTTAGTGGTAGTGCACAATATGAGCCCTGTACTGAAGTACATGTGTTTAGTCATGCAATTTTAGCCAGGTACTTAGTGCAATGTAATGAGTCACTATTTAGTGCAACATGAGGCCTTTACCATACTACAATACATGTGTTTGCCGCAGTTTTAGAGGTATTTAGTGCAATGTAATGAGCCAATTTAAAATTATTTAGTGCAATATGAGTCCGCAATACATGTGTTTACTGCAATTTTAAACAAATATCTCGTCCAATATGATTCGGTATATTGTAGTACACCATAAGCCAAGCCACATGTTTAGTGTAATATATACAAGCCATGTATTTACTGCAGTGCTAATGCCAGACTATGAATGGAAGGCATTGCAGCATGAACTTCACATATAAACAGAATGATATGAGCAATGTATTTAGTGCACCATGAGCCAGCCATGTGAATAGTATTAAATTCAGTGCAATATGGTGTCTTTATTTCAGTGAAGCGAGACTGAAGGAGCGGCTAGTGACCTTTCTGTAGGAAAATGGGCTCCAGGACAATCAGCAGCATGGGTTCATCTCGGGAAGATCATGCCAGACCAATCTAATAGAGTACTATGACTGGGTAATGAGGGAGCTGGATCAGGGCCATGCAGTGGATGTTGTATTTAGACTTCAGCAAGGCCTTCGATTCAATGCCTCACGGGAAGCTGGGGGGGAGTAGGAATATGTCGGGGTTGGGGCAAGGCTGAAGGGGAGGCAGCAACAGGTAGTGGTGGTTGGGGGGGGAGCTCTCATCCCCTAGGGCAGTGATGAGCTGGATGCCACAGGGCTCTGTGCTGGGTTCAGTGTTGTTTGGGTTATTCATATCAGATATCTGACATGGAGTCAGGGACCGAATCAGTCTGTTCTTGGACGATACTAAGAAGGGGGCAGTGGTGGATGATAGAGAAGGGTGGCAGGGGCTATAGGAGGATCTGACCAGGCTGGAGGAGTGGTCAGTGAAGTGGCAATTGGGATTCAATGCCAAGAAATGCAAGGTTATGCACTTCAAAGCAAAGAAACCGGGGAGGGACTATTGGTTGGGAGGGGCTCAGTTAGGGGTCACTGATGAAGAGAAGGAACTAGGAGTGATCATAATAGGGAACATGAGCAACTTCGCCCAGTGCAGGAAGGCAGTAGCTAGGGCTAACAATTTCTGGGCTGTATAGCATGGGGTATCTCATCTAGGCATAGGGATGTGCTCATGCCACTGTACAAGTCATTAGTCAGGCTGTTCCTGGAGTATTGCGTACAGTACTGGCACCCATATCTGAAGAAGGATATCAGGCTGTTGGAGAGGGTGCAGCGCAGGGCAATGAAAATGGTCCAGGAGATGGAGGGCAGGGACTACGAGGACAGATTGAATGAATTGGGCTTGTACACCCTGGAGGAGAGGAGGGATTGGGGGGATATGTTTGACACCTTCAAGTACTTGAAGGGGATCAACAGGATGGGCACAGAAGGATTGTTGAAGTTGAGGAGGGGAAGAGAGATGGGAGGACATGGGCTAAGATTGGAGGGTGGTAGATTTAGAACGGAGATGAGGAGGCATTAATTCACAAAGAGGGTGGTTATAAAATGGAACACACTACCAGAGGAGGTAGTTTCTTTCAGGATGGTGAGCAGCTTTAAAAGGGCATTGGACAGGGTGCATGGGGGGTCATGGGTGTGGGGGGAGAGGTGAGGGCAGCTGCAGTTTAGGGGGTGCTAGGTGTGCTGTGAAATCAAGCAGACTTGATAGACCATGTGGCCTGTTTCTGCTGGCAGATTCACATGTTTGTATGTTTGGTGCAATTTGAGCCATGCAGTTTAAGAGCAGTATAATGTATAGTTGTGTGAGGAGGTGTCTGTGATAATCTTGCTTTATGATTTGTATGTATTATAACATTTGATAATAATCAATCCCAAAGGTGGTAATAAAATATCACCACTGTCTACTAAGAGTACGTTAGAATAGACCGTCACAGAGCTATTATCCAGTCACTTCAGAGTCACAATTACAAAGGTGTCTGTCCCATCAGATCAACACCCGGCTAGAACTGTACTACTGTATTTTTTGTGTTGTGTTGAATGTTGATTAAGTGGTATGGTGACTGACTTCATCATTGTCATGCCATGTGTATTTACTCCAGTGGGTTTGTGCTTCTTCCACTAGTGAGACAGGCCACTACACTAGGCCACTGCTGTCAGGATTATGACAAACTGTAAAAACCAAAACAAACAACAAAAAAGACTGTGCAGTCACTAGTCAGAGTAGATGCAGACAGAACCTGGTGACTCTGAAGATGGCCAGGCCTGCAGGCCTGCAGGCCATGGAATTCAAATCAGGGTAGTAAAATAGTATGGTCTGTTAACTGTACTGTAATGCCTGATGGTGAGGCTACTGCCCTGGGATTTTTTTTTTTTTTGCACACAGAAAGCACTTTGTTCCATTTACTAGTGATTTGTAGAAATGATGAATATGGGCCAGATCAGTGAACTTTCCTGCCAAGTGTACCCCTGGCTACTGATGGAGGGATGCAGTGGGGTGGTGTAGTTCATAGTCATTGCTCTGGTGAGTGTCTACTACTTTGGAGTGTATATCTCAGTGTGTGGATGCCCCCCGGTAGGTTTTACTGTCAGTGAGACCCTACTAGGGGCAGTGTCCTTAACAAGGTTGACTTGAGCACTGTGTTGGGAAATATTTTGTCTGGTCAGCATGCATGCAGACCACCTCAGTCACCTCCACAATGTAGTCCCCCCCCCCCAACAACAGTGTAGTCCTTTCATTCAAGGAACCTGATTTCCACCACCGTTTGTCAAGTCCCTTCCAGCCCCCACACCCATGGCGACAGCCTGAGCCATCATGCCACAGCCGTGTGGGAATCTTGCAAGGAAATCCACCCTCCCACAACAACACACTGGCCCTGTACTCCAACAGTGATTTGTGCCACTGCCACCTGTTCCTCAGTGGTGGTTAGCATCCTCCCCCCTTCCCAGTCATGGCATCGACAGCACACACCCCGCCAGTTCCCCTGACCTGACTGTCTGTGCCACTGTGAATCAACTGGCGACCAACACAGCTTTCCACAGACCACCTCTGCCATCTCTGTTTAACAGAACAGTAATGGGAAGGAGCACAGCACAGCATGGCGAGTCACCCATGCCCTATTCAAAAGCCGCACTACCTGTTACTATTAGATCGGCAGTGAAGGTGGTCTGTGGCAGGCAGTGGCAGTCACAGTCAACTCACCGTAGCATAGACAGTCTGGACCTGAGTGTGTGTGTGTGTGTGTGTTTTGTAGATTCTGTGGCTGGGAAGGTGGGGGCACTAAACACCACCGAGGAATGGGTGGGGATTGCGCACACCACTGCTGGGGTACGAGGCCAGGGCATTGTAGTGGGGGGACTTCCTTGCAAGTAGATTACCGCACAGCTGTGCCAGGATGGCTCAGGCTGCCACCATGGGATGGGGGCTGGGGGGACATGACAAATTGTGGGTGGAGCTCTCATCCCTACTGGGTTGGGTACTGGGTGGGGGGAGGGACTGCTTCACACCAGGGAGTAATACATACAGCCTTGGGCATGGGTCCAGGTAGGAGGAGAGACCACTGCATCTGGTGGTGGTGGGGTGACCTCTGACCCCAGAGACAGGAGGCAAGGCTCTGACCCCTGACCCCCGGGCCCCACCAAATATTTTACACACCCGGATCCTATGAACTAGTGTTCCCTGTTCCTGTGACAGAATCTTGCACAGGGGCAGAGGTACTGGGGGTTCCACTGCCAGCTGTTGCAGCAGGGGATACATATCTGGTGAGGCCGAAGGGGAGCAATGAGTATTAGAGTTGCCCTTCCGTCTTCAATTTGAGTAGTACTCGAATCTCTGAATTAGTGGGAAGGCATACAGAAACATTCCTTTCCAAGAGAGGGATAACGCATCTTGTCAAAAAGTTCCAGGCCCTGGAGTGAGCGAGCAGAAATGCAGCAGTTTTGTGTTGTATGGGGACACAAAAAGGTTCAACACTGGACAACCCCATATTTCAAATAGATTGTTGACCAACGAGGTCAGCAGTTCCCACTCATGCATCCTGAAAAGTGACCTGCTTAGTTTATCTGCCAAGGCATTTTGGGTGACAGGAACATGTACTGTTGATAGTTCTAGACTGTTCCAGAATCCAATATCAAACTCTCATTGCTTTCCTGCATAGCAGGTAAGAATGCGTTACCCCCTTGTTTGTTGATGTAATGCATCACAATGACACTGTCCATCTGTATTAACAGAGGACCGGGGAACAAATGGTTTGGAAGGCCTGGACTCTCATTTCCAGAACATTTATGTGCAAAAGGTGCTCCACCTGGTTCCACATACCTTGTGTCTGCTGAGGTCCCAGGTGGGCTCCTCATCCTGATCCCAAAGCATCAGTGGTGAGGATCTGATGTGGGGAAGTAATCAAGAATCGGATGCCCTTGCGCAAGCTGTTGCATTCCAACCGCCACCTGGATGCTTTATGTAAGGGAGATGTGACTAGAACCAGCTGTTCTAGATCATCCATCAGCTGGTCCCCCTGGACTGTTAGGGTCCACTGTGGGATCTGCATGTGCAGCCTGGCCAGTGGCACTATAACAATGGTAGCTGCTGTGAGTCCCGGAAGGCATAGAAATGTTCTTGCTGAGACATAGTGGCTACCGTGCACCAATTGTGCTTGGGCAATCAGGCAGTCTACTCTGTCCAGAGGCATGCATGCCAGACCTTGAGCCATATCCAGAACTACCTCCATGCACTGCAGTCATTAGCAGGGTGTCAGTACAGACTTTGGTATGTTGACTGTCACCCCCAGAGTATCAAACATCTGTCTGGTTTGAGCTAAGGTCTGCAGCAGTTGGGCCCTGCAGTGGGCTTTTAATAGCCAGTCATCCAGGTAAGGAAAAACATACAGACCTTCCCTGAGAATGGCTTCTGCCACCATTGCCAATCACTTGGTAAAGACTCATGGTGCAGAAGATAAGCCAAAGAGCAATACTGAATTGGTAATGCTCCCCTGAACAGGAACCTTAGATACCTCCTTTAAGGTTTCTGGATTTTGATATGGAGGTACTCATCCTTCATATCCAGGGAGCCAATCCAATCCTGTTTGCAATAGGGGAAGGAGACCCTGTAGAAAGACCATCCAAAACTTATTGTATTCTATGAAGAGGTTTATGTCCTTTAGATCCAGATTAGGCCTCAGATCCCATGTCCACTTTGGGATGAAGAAGTATCTAGAGTAGAAACTGGTGTGCCTCTGTTTTGGAAGTACAGGTTTTATGGCCCATTTTTGAAGCAGAGTCTGTATTTCTTCTAGCAACAGGGACATGCGCCCTGGTGGGTATGTTGTCACATCTGGTGGATGTTCTGGAAGGTTGTCCAGAAGCTCCAGAGCATGACCCCTCTCTATAATCTCCAGAACTCAATTGTCTGTAGTCACTACTCTCCATTAGTCCAAATAAAGGGACAGGTGACCCCCTACAACCACCCCTGGTGGTAACGGTGGTTGGGGGCATTATAAGGAGTCACGCTGAGCCGGGGGGACAGCCACCAGCTCCACTACCTCTAGGTACTTTTATATGGGCACCTGGGGATGTGATGGGACTGGCAAAGCTCCTGCACCTCTGCCTCTACTCTGCTGTCTATAGGCCTGGCGGTGTCCTGTAACAGCAGGTTGGCAAAGGGTACTCCTACTCCTGCTCCTACTTGTGTTTTGGGTATGATACAAGGATTTCATTGACTTCAGAGTCTCTCCAGATGATAAAAGATTTTTGGAAGCTTCTTCAACATCATGGCCAAACAATTTCTGTCCTCTGAGTGGGGCATTGAGAACTGTTTGCTGCACATCAGTGGCAAAACCTGCTACTCAAGGCCAAGAGTAGTGCCTGAGACAAATGCCAGAGGCTGCAGCCCTGGCAGAGGCATCAGAAATATCATGTGCTGTGTGGATCAAATGTTTCCCCACATCAGCACCAGCATGAAGTGTTTTTAGTAGCTCCTGTTTAGCAGAACTCTCAGGCAAGGCCTATGTAGGAGCTTTAGCTTTCCTCCATAGGGTGCTCTGATATATGGCATCATATGGGCCTGGTAATTAACAATCCAAGGACATCCAATCTCCTGGATTCTCTATGAGGAGGAAGGGAGCTCAGGTGCCTAGGTGCCCTGGACCAGTCATGGGCAGCTGTGATCACCACTGAGTCAGTCTCAGGCTGGTTAGCATAAAAGGGCTTTCCAGCAAGGGCAGAATACATTTGTCTGCTTTGGGCACAGTTTGGCCTATACCAGACTGCATAAGTGGCATCCTCCAAGGCTGGAAACAGAGGTGGAACCACAGCAGAGGGAAATTCTGGCATCTCCAGAAACCCCAGCAGATTCTTTTTGATAGAGTCCTCTTCCTCCAAGATGAAGCCCATGGCAGCTTGCATTTGCTGCATCATGTTGATAAATGAGGGATCCTCTGGAGGTGATCTTGGTGTGTACAGTACATAACAGAGTCCTCACTACAGGAGGAGGCTGTGAAGCTGGTGCCATGTTCATAGTGGCCCTCAGCATAGTCTTCCTCCGCCTCCTCCATCATGAGGTCAGGATTATATTTATATTCACCATTGACTCTGTCATTGATGGGAATAAATGACCACGTCAGTGATGTCAGTGGCAGCAGAGGAGGTCTATTCTGCAGGGTATTAGCTTGTGACACCGATGGAGTGGTTGTAGGAGTCCCCGTCGATGGGCCCCTTGGAAAAGTAGACCTGGCAGTAGACGCCGTATCATGTCTGAAAATGATAGGAGTACTGCCTGGATGTCAGCATCGCTTTGGGTAGAAGGCGCGACTGTAGTAGTCGATACTGGAGATTGGTTCTCCATCAACAATAGTGATGTACTGGCCATAATAGGCCTAGTAGTGCCTACACCAAGCCCCAACCTTGGTGTCTGGTTGATGGTCGGGGGGTTGACGTCAAAGCAGTGGTCATACCTGTAGTCTGCAGGGGTGACCTGGATCTCATTGGGAAGGCCTTGTCCTTGACCTTGTGCTTGTGTCTGTGGCTCCCCGATGAAGATTTTATTCTGGGACTTCAGTGACTGCAATTCACTTGATGAGGATGATGACACAGGTTTACCCTGAAGTTGCTTTTCCATTGCTTTGATGGTCTTTTGGGGAAGAAATTTCTCCAAAGTTTCTTTCCTGCATTGCCTGGTCACAGAGTTGAACCCATGGCAGATCTCATAGGCTTTCACATTGTGAGAGAAGCCTAGGCAGCAGACACGCATGTTGTGGGTGTCGTCCTTGTAGATCTTCTCTCCACAATCAAAGTACCAGAATAGTCTAGACAGTTCCTTTAGCAGCATATAAGTCACTGGAAATCACTACAAAACTGATTACTTTAAGAAAAAATAAAATGGCAGCTTTGAGCAGCAATGTTTCCAGTGACAGGTCCAGCGAGTCTGATCGACAACGGGAAAAGAACTAAGGATAGAAACATAGAAATACAGACTTTGATGGCAGATAAGGACCTCTTGGCCCACCTAGTCTGCCCATTTTCCTACCTACTGGATAAGCTGCAGATCCTAGTTAACCAACAGCCTATTTCTTCCTACCCCCCCACAAGAATTGCTTTATGTATGTCCCATGCATTCTTGAATTCCCCCACTGTTTTTGACCCCAAGACCTCCTCAGGAAGGCTGTTCCCTGCGTCCACAACCCTCTCTGTGAAAAAATACTTCCTCACATTGCCTCTGAGCCGTCTCCCCTCTATCTTCAAATTGTGTCCCCAGGAGGGGGATAGAAGGGGCTGCCCATGTTTATGTATATGCTGATGTTTGATGTCATTGTGGGCTGCCCCTGGATGACTGTTTGCAAAAGTCCCTATGTGGTCCTAGCGCTGACGCAGTTATAGTTCCAATGGTGTGGCCTGATGCAAGAGATATCCTCAAAGAAGATCTGGTTTGTTGTCCCTGGCTTGACAGCAAGCTTTGTGTGGATAGCTGAGCTCATTTGATCTAAATAACTGTGGCCCCATATTCAGCCAGCTGCTCTTGTGCTAGCACAGGTGCATGGCCACTGAAACATACAGAAGTAGCACACTAGCGCTTACACCTCTGAATATTGGGCAACAGCGCAGTGCACATGTGCAGAGCAACAGCAATGCACAGCACTACAATGCAGTATCACATACAGCACAGGGCCCACGTGCAGAACTGAATATCATACTGAATACAGCACTGTATACAGGCGCAGCACAAGTAATGCAGAGAACAGGGCAAGGGAGGGTGTGACAGTCTGGTCTCTCCCAAATCCTGCCAGTACACTGTTGCCAGCTTTCTCAAACCCTTCAGATGCCTGCAAGGGTACTTTAGTAACTGCCACCACTCAGCACAGACACTCCCTCAGGGTATCTCTAAGTCTGAATCCCTCCAGAGCCACTGCCCATGCAGTACAGCACTCCTTACCAAAGGGCAAATGACCTACCCCTCTCTGTCATAGCTGAAAACACCTCAGTTTAGAAACAAAATATGGTAACCATAGCCTTTTCTTCAGAGACAGAAACACATTTTTTGTCAAATATAACCCAGTTATCTATACCTCAAAAGACTCAGTCACAGAAACATCAAGTATATAAAAATAATATTTTAATACTGCATGATATTTACATGTATCATATAGGATACTGTACTAAGACTGTGGGGAACAATACTTCTACAGGGATAAAAGATAAATATTTTGGACAGCAGAAAAGCACAAAGAAAAATCTTACTACACTTCCTAACTTTCCCAATGTATAAATAGCTTACCACACAGGAATCCTTGGTGAATCAGGGCAGACTCGAACCTTACATAGTAACTCTTGAGGTCCCAAACCTGAGTAACTTTTTTAGGGTCTAGGATATCCTCATAACCCTTCAGCTGCCAGCCCCCCATGATACATCATCAAGTATGTCACTCTGACATCATACATTGCACACTTCCTTTGTGTCTGGGAAACCTCCGCTCTGGAAAACTAGTCCAAATTAGACTGGTACTCCAGACCCTGGTTTTGTGGATTGCAAGGTCCATCCTTTTGTCTTCCCATCTGTTAAATTCCATGTGGTTCTGTCCAACTTGCTCTGGCTTTCTTTACACTCAAAACAGAACTGTGATTATGAAAGCAATTCACCTCTTTGAAGTGTAAGTACCATTTAGCTAAAAGGAACTCAACTATTTGCCCAAACGACCCCACAGCTTACTACCCCAGACATAGGCTCCAATGGCATGAAACTTCAGATTTTTTTAGACAGTTTTTACTCAGCTGGAAATACTTACAAAAGGTCTAGCTGACAATAAAAATTAAACATAGAAATATGAAAAAAGACACACACATTGTTACATCTCTCACACACAAGAAATGAAAAACAAATAATTCAGCACAACTAAATGATGTTTGTTTTTCATGTGAGCTGGCTGGCTCCACCTGCTATGCCTTCAGTTTACTGTCTTGGTGAACCACACATTAGTTTCTCATAGTGCCTCTCCTACTTTAAAAAAAAAAGGATGTACTAACTGGACAGCCTGTCTGTGTCGCCATGATGCAATGCACTGTGGTACCTCATGTCCATATTATAGGACTACAGCTCCAGGCTCCACCGTAGCAATTTTGGGTTGTGCCCACTGGTCCTATGCAACCATGTAAGGGGGTTGTGGTGGGTGACCAAGGTGAACTCCCTCACATACAAATAAGGTTGCAGCTTCTGCAAACCCCAGACAATACCAAGACACACTTTCTCTATTATCGTGTAGGCCTCCTCTCTGGGCAGCAGCTTCCTGTTTAGGTGCCTGATGGATGTTACTCTCCTGAGTGTGTAACTTGACTCAAAACCACACCTAGTTCATGATCAGATGCATCTGTGTGTACAATAAACTTTAGAGAATAGTCCTGACTGGAAAGCACAGAAGCCTGACACAATGCCACCTTCAGCTGGTGGAATGCAGTATTGCTGGTTTCGGACCACTGAACTTTTTCCTAGCATTTTCCTCCTGTTGAGATTGGACAGGGGTTTGGCCATGCTGCTGAAATTCAGCATAAAATTATGGTAGTATCCTGCCATCCCTAGGAAGGCCTGTACTTTTCTTTTGGTCTTGGGCATGGCTCATCCCTGTATGGCCTCAATTTTCATTGGCTTAGGCAGGATGTACCCACTCCTCACCCTGTGCCCAAAGTATGAGACTTCTGCCATTCCTATCTGGCACTTCTCTTCCTTGACTGTCAGCCCAGTGGTCTGCAGCCAGCAGAACACTTCAGTCACATGCCTGTCATGATCCTCCCATGTCTGACTCTAGATGGCAATGTCTTCAATGTACGCGTTGAAAGGTGGCTGGCATATTCTTCATCCTGAATGGCATTACTCTGAACTCAAATAATCCAAATGGGGTAACGAAGGCTGACCTCTTTCTGGCTTCAGGTGTCAGGGGTACCTGCCAGTAGCCCTTTGTCAGATCTATGCTGTTCAGGTAAAGGGCTCATTTTAACCTGTCTTGGATCTCATCCATCCTGGTTATCGGGTATGCATCTGATTCTGTGCAGCTGTTGAGGCAAAAGGCAAGGCAAGGCAAATTTTATTTAAAAGAGGCCCAATCCCTGAGGTTCTGGGCACCATACATAAAAAAAAAAAAACAGCAAAGGAAACACATTAATAAATAGCAATGATAATTAAACTACAGTAATAATAAATAAAGATTCAGGAGGTAAATAAATAAAGAAATCAGGGACAAGCAATATAAATAGTCAGAACAGGGCAATATTTACACAACAGGGTCAGGAAAAGCCTGCATAAACAGGAAGACCATGAGGCATGCCTTGAATACCTCCACTGAGGGGATCACCCTTACAGATGGAGGGAGCAAATTCCACAGGATGGGGCCGGCGACACTAATGGCTCTGCCACCAGCTGTTTTTAGCCTCATCCTGGAAATCGCAAGGAGGCCCCTCGAGGAGGAGGAACAGAGGGAGCATACTGAGGTAGCAGGTGTAAGAAGGTCAGCCAGGTAACCAGGGCGCAGGCCATGTAGGACCTTAAAGGTGAGCAAGCCCACCTTGAAGAGGATCCTCCACCTGACTGGTAGCCAGTGCAGTTCATGCAGCACCGGGGTGAAGTGACAATACTTAGACTTAGTCCAGTAAATCTCACCTCCATAGTGTGAAACTCATGGAAATGATACTAAAGGATAGAGTGGACAATGGCCTCCAGGATGTGAGGCAGCATGGGTTTGTTTCAGGGAAGTCTTGTCAAACCAACCTGATACAATATTATGACTGGGTGACAGGTGAGCTGGATAAGGGTCATGCGGTGGATGTTCTTTACTTGGACTTCAGCAAGGCCTTCAATTCGGTGCCTCATGGGCAGCTTGGGGGGAAGCTAACTGGTGTAGGGGTAGGGGCAAAAGTGATGAACTGAATTACAAGCTGGCTGAGTGGGAGGCTACAACGGCTGGCAGTGGGAGGGGAGCTCTCAACTCCAATGTCGGTGACGAGTGGGGTGCCACAGAGCTCTGTGCTGGGACCAGTATTATTTGGGCTCTTCATATCAGACATTGCGCACGGGGTGGTGAGCAAGGTAAATCTGTTCGCAGACAACACCACAACTAGAGCAGTGGTGGATGGAGAGGAGGAATGGAAGCAGCTGCAGGGGGACCTAAGTAAGTCAGAGAGGTGGCAGCTGGGGTTCAATCCAAAGAAGTGTAAGGTTATGCACTTAGGGGCGAAGAACCCAAGGAGAGAATATTGGCTGGGAGGGGTTAAGCTGGGGATCACTGAGGAGGAGGAGAAAGACCTAGGGGTAATGGGAACAGGGACAATGAACAACACTGCCTGTACAGGAGAGCAACTGCAAAAGCAAACAAAATGCTGGGGTGCATAGTGAGGGGGTTTTCGTCTAGGCAGAGAGAGGTGATCTTGCCCCTATACAGGTCACTGGTAAGGCCATACTTGAAGTAGTGTGTGCAGTTTTGGAGGCCATACCTGAAGCGTGATTTTAGGCTCCTGGAAGGGGTGCAGAGGAGGACAGTGAAGATGATATGTGGAATGGAGGGGAGAGACTATGAGAGCAGGCTGGGAGACCTGAATATGTACACCCTGGAGGATGGAAGGGACAGGGGGCACATGATAGAGACATTCAAGTATCAGAGGGGAATCAGTAAGGATGGGGCAGATGGGGTCTTTAAGCTAAGGAGGGAGAGGGACACTGGGGGCATGGGCTCAGAACGGGGGGGAGATTTAGGAGGGACATGAGGAGACACTATTTCACGGAGAGGGTGGTAGCAAAATGGAATTGCACTACCAGAATGGGTGGTATCATGTAAATATGTGAACAGCTTTAAAAGGGCATGGGACAGGAAATAGGGGAGAGTGAGGATGGGGGAGGTGGGGACGGCAGTGGGATGACAAAGGGGAGGGGGGTGGGGCAGCTGCAAACTAGGGGTGCTAGCTGCACACCTGAGCAGACTTAGACAGACCAGGTGGTCTGTTTCTGCTGGCACATTTGTATGTTCGTATGTAGACTGCCCCATCAACAACCTGGCAGCTGCGTTCTGAACTAGATGAATCTGGCTGAGGGCACCTCCCGAGACCCCGAGGTACAGCGCATTACAGTAATCAAGCCTCAATGTTATGAAGGCATGCACTAAGGTAGGGAGGTCCAGGGGTGGAACTAGGGTCTTAATCCTGGTGATATTCCTCAGATGGTGAAAACTGGTACAGACAACAGCCGACACCTGAGCCTCAAGTATCAGTCCACCATCCAGAATAATGCCCAGGTTACACACCCTAGAGGAGGCCTTCAAAGGCACAGATCCCAGGACAAGTACTGTCTCTGCATCTGAGGCCATCCTGTCATGCACTCTGTTTGACTCTACTACCAGTACCTCCATCTTATCTGGGTTCAGTCGCAACCAGCTAGAGGCCATTCAGTCATTGATTTCAGCAAGGCAGTTGTTAAGCATGTCCACTGCGTTAGATGTCCCGGGGCAAAGGAAAGATACAGCTGGATATTATCAGCATAGCAATGAAAACCCAAGCCATACTTCCCAGTGGCCACATGTACATGGCGAACAACATTGGTGACAAGGTCAAACCCTGAAGTACTCCACAAGACAGGAGGCTAGGGGAAGAACAGAAATTCCCCATCACTACCCTTTGCTCCCATTTGTGAGAAAGGACTCAAACCAGCAGATGACTGTGCCAGTGAGTTCACAAAATTCCCTCAGGCGGTCAAGTAGCACACCATGGTCCACCATGTCAAAAGCTGAGGAGAGCTCAAAGAGAACAAGAATTGTCCCCTTCCTCGATCTCGCACCATGAGGAGGTCATTGTGCACCCATTGAGCTTGCAGTAGACACTGCAAAACCTCGTGGTCTCATCCCTTTTAGGGATCAGCACCACTGGTGAGGCCCAGGGACTACTGGACTCCTGGATCAAGCAGAGAGCCAGTGTCTTCATCTTCTCCTCTATGGCATGTTTTACTCCTTCTGGAGCTCTGTAGAGTGGCTGCCTCACTGGGGCTTTGGACTCTGTATCCACATGATGCTCTGCAAGTGTGGTATAGCCCAGCTTCCCCATGAGCATTTCACAAAATGTACGCAACACCCCACGCATTTTGGCAGTTTGTGCTGATATCAGTCACTCGTCTCCCTTAACCTCTTGTAGGAAATACACCAGTGGGTCTGTGTTGGCCTCCTTCTTCAGATAGCTGCACACAGCCAGGACCAACTCATCCCAGTCATGGTAGGGCTTCATCATGTTTACGTGGTACTCTCACTGTTTGTGCCTCCTGTCTGAGAACTCCACTGCATAATTAATATCATTCACCCTCCAGACCACTGAGTAAGGTTCCTCCCAAGTCATCTATAATTTGTTCTTTCAGACGGGGGTAAGTATCATCACCCATTGCCTCATGTACTCCCATGATCTGGCCTGTAAACGTGTGAGTCCCAATAAACAGATCGTACAACCACATTATGATGCATAAAAAACGCATACTTCTGCGTTTATCATTTTATTTTAGAAAAACACAAAACCAAAAATGAATAATCCAATATCTACAGAAAGGGAAAAAAAATGATGTTATTTCTTCACATCAGTTTGGACATCAAGATATACTGCTTGCTTCAGATGCTATAAGGAAATTCCTGTATTCTCTCCTTCCTCAGATAATGTGAAGGACAGCACATTACCTCCTTGCTGAGATCCTTCTCTCACCTTGGTCAGCACCCTACTGACCAACCTATCTGTGAGATCCTTGTCTCACCTTGGTCACAACGAATCTGACTAAGCCTCCTTTTGGAGGGTTTATATAGTAAAGGGAAGGGGGTGTGGTTTTCACTGCGCCCTTCCTCCTTTGTGACATCACATTCCCCTGTATCTATATAACCTTCCATTTCAGGGGCTGCTTGCCCTACAGAAGGACCTTTCCAAATGAAACAGAACTCTAGGTAACAACCTTTCTTTACAATTGTATATGGTTAAACCAACTTGTTTTGGAACAAATAACCGGTTATAACCTTTGCATGGACAGAGAGATGAGGGGCATGCTCCCTATCTGTCTCCATGAAAAGTTACAGCCTTTTATTTGTCTTTTGTGTTCATATAGGGAAATACATATAATATGAAACTACTGAGGTATCTATGCTTGTTTCACATAATATGGTACTCTATTCTTTAGACATGCTTTATTTCCTTCCCAAATCCTCTGTTTTACATTTCTAGGCCTTTTATTTATTTTCTTCCGAACAGTTTATCTGGCTGCAGCACTTTCAGCAAACAGCTTAACAGGCTGCTGCACTTTCAGCTGACGCCCTATTGAGGAACTCAGCCTTCTAGAACACAGAAGGCTTTACTGCAACAATTACAACTCCCTTTTTAAAAGAAGTGCTTTAACACTACAGGTTCTATGGCATTTTCCTACAACCTGAACTTTGTTTGAGTTGCCTAAAACATTTATTTCACTGTTTAGAGCAATTCTACAGCCTCAGCTTTCCATAATTACTAACTGGCTTGTAGGTGAAGACTTTCTTTCATAACCCAGCCCTTTACTCACATTATGGCTTTATTTAAGTGACACAGCTCCCTTTTTGTATACTTAAACAAGATGCAAGTTTTTGTTTTAATACCAGCAAAAAATGACAGTAAAGGCAAAGTAGAGAATTGCCAGGTTGGCCACCCTGACAAGAAAATTAGGATAGATAAGAATAAGCAGAAGGAGACAGGATAGAGTGAAAGCAGAAACCAAAAAAAAGAGGGGGGGGTGTTATTTGCATCTTCTCTGTGTCAGTTTTTTTCTTTTCAAAACTGGCCCTCCTCTTACACTCCTCCCACCACAAGAAGTCAACATACTATTTGTTATGTTGACTGAGACCCCTCACCCTGTGAAG
This sequence comes from Neoceratodus forsteri, assembly GCA_016271365.2. Lineage (NCBI taxonomy): Eukaryota > Metazoa > Chordata > Ceratodontiformes > Ceratodontidae > Neoceratodus > Neoceratodus forsteri. The sequence continues at coordinate 718,132,067 of CM057456.1, forward strand.
GGTTGGAACTTCCACCCACCCTCACAAGAAGTTCCCCCCAAGGACCCTTACAATAAACAGTATTCAAAAACAGCCAATACTGTTTATACGTCATTCTTTTTCCCTGGGGTTGTGCCGTCAAGGCACTTTATAATGCCATCATCCAACTTTACAGCAGGATCACTGGCAGGATCAGCACCAAAGCGTGATAAAAAATCCACGTTCTGATGCTGAGAACCAGCTCTATGGTGCACAGTAAATTTATATGGCTGTAGGGCTAGATACTAACGTAATATGCGAGCTTGTCTATCCTGACTTCAAGTGTTATCTCATACTGTACATACTGTGGTAAACAATTGTCTCTCTCAAACTACTACTGACTTGTAATCAGATCCAAATGTTAGTATTTCTCCCACTATGTATTTTCTTGTCTATATTGTGTAAAACTGTCTTCCTATGTTCTCCCCTCCCCCAAGATGCATCTGTAATTGAGCAGTACTCTGCTCAGTATGCCTTCCTGGTAAAACATTTAAATAAATAAATGCGAGCATTCTTGTCCTTCATTAAATGCAGCCAACATAAAGGGTTATGATCTGTCACAACTGTAAACTGATTTCCCCAAAGATAATATTTTAGGGCCTCTACTGCCCATTTGATGGCCAGACCCTCTTTTTCAATGGTTGAGTACCTCCTCTCTCTTTCATGTAACTTTCTGCTAAGGTATAAAATGGAATGTTCCTCTCCCTGGCTATGATGAGTTAATACTGCCCCAATGCCTGTTTCAGAGGCATCGGTCTGTAATTCAAACGGCTTAGAAAAATCAGGGCTACATAACACTGGGGCTGAGCACAAGATGGCTTTGATTTTAAGAAATGCCTCCTGACAGGTTGGAGTCCACTTTACTTTATTTGGAAATTGTTTCTTTGTTAACTCTGTAAGGGGGGTAGCTATGGCAGAAAACTCTTGGATGAAGCATCTATAGTAGCTTGCCAAACCAACGAAAGACCTAACATGACGCTTTGTTGTTGGTATGGGACTATTAGCCACTGCTTCAACTTTGTCTACTTCAGGTTTGATTTTCCCATGTCCAATAATCAATCCCAAATAACGCGTTTCTGTTTTAGCTATGGCACATTTTGAAGGGTTTATGGTCATTCCTGCATCCTGGATACTTTGTATTACTGCACTGAGATGAACTAAATGAGTCTCCCAGTCAGGACTATAGATAACATCATCATCCAAGTAAGCAGCACTGTAACTTTTGTGAGGTCTTAGCACAAAATCCATATACCGTTGGAACATAGCCGAAGCTCCATGCAGGCCACACGGCATTGTGGTGAACTGGTATAGGCCAAGTGGGGTACAAAAGGCACTTAATTCCTGAGTTTTCAGGTCTAAGGGAATCTGACAATACCCTTTCATTAGATCTAGGGTACTAATGTATTTTGCAGACCCAATTTGGTCCAGGAGATCATCTATACGTGGCATCAGATACCCATCAAACTCAGACACTTCATTTATTTTTCTAAAATCTAATCATAACCTGATGCCCCCTTCTTTCTTCTGTACAACTACCAATGGAGAGGACCAAGGACTGCGTGAAGGAACTATCACTCCAGCCCATTCCATGGATTTTATTTCAGCTACTACTTCTGGCCTGATCTTTTCGGGTAGTCTGTATGGCTTCTGGTGAATGGGCTTATTTTGTGTAACCCTAATTTCATGGACCACACCCTTAGTCCGCCCAGGTTCCTTCGTGAATGTGCCCGAGAAATATTTTAAAAGGTGTTCAATTTCTAATCTCTGTTCAGGGGTCAATTCAGGATTGATATGTACCTCCGTGTCCTTAATAGCTTTATCAATTCTGTCACAAGCTATGTCTAGTTCTGCTGTATCAGGATTTGTTTGAATAAATAGTGTTGGTGACTCTGGTTTTTCTATCCATTTTCTCAGCAGGTTGGCATGATATATTTTCTTCACTGGTCTATGTCCTGGCATCTCAATAGCATAGTTTACTGTGCCTACCTGGTATAAGACAACATATGGCCCTTGCCACTGCATAATCAATTTATTTTCTGTGGAAGGTAACAATAGTAACACTTTTTCACCTGGAGAAAATGTTTTATGTTTCAGACCTAGATCGTAATGTTCTTTTTGTTTAAGTTTCAGGTCAACATTTTGATGCATGATAGTCACATACTTTACCAACCTTTTTCTCAGGGCAGTCATATATTCCAATATATTTTTACAGGCTACATTAGTCCCCTGTTCCCAATGCTCCTTCACTACATCTAAGGGACCCCTAGGATTATGCTCATATAGCATGGTAAAGGGTGATAACCCTGTAGCAGCCTGAGGTACCTCTCTATATGCAAATAGCAGGTAAGGTAGGTACTTGTCCCAATCCCGGCCTTCCTCTTGTACATACTTCTGCAGCATACATTTCATGGTCTTATTAAAACGCTCTACTAACCCATCAGTTTGGGGATGGTATGGTGATGTTCTAACTGCAGATACCCCTAATAATTTGTACAGTTCCTGTAACATGATGGATGTAAAATTACTCCCACAGTCAGTCAGGATAACTTTAGGTATTCCCATCCTGCTAAAAACCTTTGCTAGTTCTTCTGCAATACGAGGGGCAGTAATCGTTCTCATTGGTATTGCCTCTGGATACCTAGTGGTATAATCACAAATAACTAAGATATACTGATTTCCCTTAGAACTTTTTAACAAGGGACCCACTACATCCATTGCAACCTTATCAAATGGGGTAGTTACATAGGGTATAGGTTGCAGGGGTACAATATCTTTTTTCCCTCCCTTGGCAACTAGCTGGCACTGTGGACAGGACCTACAATAGGCCGCCACATCCAGATGGATCCCTGGCCAAGTAAAATGAGAAAGGATTCTCCTGACTGTCCGATCTCTCCCTTCATGACCAGCCATGGGGATATCATGAGCCAAATGCATGATTTGTTCTCTATACTTTTTAGGCACAACTAGCTGTTCAAGCTTCTCATTAGTACCAGGTTCAACAGTGACTCTATACAAAATATTATTTCTTTCAATGAACCGTGATTGACCCGGGGGTCCAACCTTGTTGACCTGTAAATATAAAGGGGTTAGTGACTCATCACATTTTCGCTCTTGTCCAATATATTTCACTAAAGTCCCTGGAATGTGAAGTGGGCCCATAGCCTGATGCTTATTAGTCCAGTTCTTCTTTTCTTCTCTTCTAGTTCTTTTAGACTTTTTGATCTTGCTATCAGTCTCAAAATAATCAGTCTCGAAAGGAAAAATGTCTTGTAACTCCTGATTTTTCATCTAAGACCTAGTCACCACATTAACAGTTCCTGTAGTGGTTTTCTGCTGCTGCAGCAAAAGATCAAAATGAGGAAAGTCTTGTCCAATAATAACAGGTACAGGGAGTCATGGAACAAGGCCTACCAGCATGTCATGACATCCATTATTTACAGTTATTTTAAGACATGTGGTAGGGTAACGGTGTATATCCCCATGTACACATCGAACAGTTGTATTTGAGTCACTGTGGGGTAGACTGGGGGCTAGATCAGCTCTGATTAAGGTCTGTATACTGCCAGAGTCCAGTATACCCAAAGTTTGTTGTTCCCCAATACCCACAGAGGTCACATAACCAAAATTGGCTAGGGCAAGATGTGCTGGGTCAAACCTTTTATTGGGGCAGTTTCTGACAATATGCCGTTTCCCACAACAACCATGGCATATTATGTCTGTGTATGGGACTCTCCCACCTCTCACCCCACGATAGAAGTGTCTCTGCTTAGAGGAAGTATTAAACGGTGGTCTTACCAGTGTATTAGATGGTCCTGGATTGCCTGGGTTACTTCTGGCTCGAGTGCTCCGTGCAGCCAGATAATCTTCTGCCAGCTTGACAGTATCTTCTGCTATTTTGGGTTCATGTTCTTTCACCCATAATTGCACATCCATAGGTAAGATCCATATGAATTGTTCAATTATTATGAGTTCCATAATTTGGTCTACAGTTTTGGTGGTGGGCTGTAACCATTTTCCACAGTAGTCCTTTAAACGGGAATAGGTTTCCCTTGGTGTATCTATGCTGGACATCTTCTGGGAATGGAATCTTTGCTGTAGGTTTCTGTACTGATATTATACCTCCGCAGAATTGCCTCTTTCACTTTGTCATAATTAGAACTATCAGTCCCATTTAGATGGCTGTAAACTAATTGGGCTCAGCCAGAGAGGTGGGGGACCAACAATCACCCATTGATCCTGGGCCAGTTACAAGTTTGCGCCACCCTCTCAAAAGTAGTCAAATAGGCCTCAATATCATCCACTTCAGTCAATTTATTTAACTTAATGTCTCTAGGCACTGACCTTTCCATCTGCCCCTTGGTCATGTCCTGGATAGCTTTCAATGTTGCTGTCCATTTCTCATCTTGTCTTCTTCTTTCTTCCACCTGTATCCTCCAGTCTTCATCCCTCTGTCTCTGGTCCTCTTCTCTCTGGTGCTCCATCTCCAGCTGACGTAAACAGAGCCATTTCAGTAATTCACTTGGATCCTCTGGTGCTGGGGTCATCTGGCCTTCCTCCTTCTTAGGCTCACCAGCTGCAGCTGTGGCTCCTTCTTCCATCCTTCTTGGTCTGGTTGCAGGTTTAATTCCTGATAACAACTGGACACCAGTCTTCAATCGTACAGACCTGGTCAAATGTAATGCATCCAAATCCTCCGCTTCTGGTTGTTGCATCTGTCAGGGTATTTTCAGTACAACACCCCCTCTGAAGTACCTTCTGGCACACCAGTGGTTGAGATCCCACTGCTCACACCAGTTGTAAACGTGTGGGTCCCAATAAACAGATCGTACAACCAGATTATGATGCATAAAAAATGCATACTTCTGTGTTTATCATTTTATTTTAGAAAAACACAAAACCAAAAATGAATAATCCAATATCTACAGAAAGGAAAAAAAATAATGTTATTTCTTCACATCAGTTCAGACATCAGGATATACTGCTTGCTTCAGATGCTATAAGGAAATTCCTGTATTCTCTCCTTCCTCAGATTATGTGAAAGACAGCACATTACCTCCTTGCTGAGATCCTTCTCTCACCTTGGTCAGAACCCTACTGACCAACCTATCTGTGAGATCCTTCTTTCACCTTGGTCACAACGAATCTGACTAAGCCTCCTTTTGGAGGGTTTATATAGTAAAGGGAAGGGGGTGTGGTTTTCACAGTGCCCCTCCTCCTTTGTGACATCACATTCCCCTGTATCTATATAACCTGCTATTTCAGGGGCAGCTTGCCCTATAGAAGGACCTTTCCAAATGAAACAGAACTCTAGGTAACAACCTTTCTTTACAATTGTATATGGTTAAACCAACTTGTTTTGGAACAAATAACTGGTTATAACATTTGCATGGACAGAGAGATGAGGAAGAAAAGAAAATTAGGATAGATAAGAATAAGAATAAGCAGAAGGAGACAGGATGGAGTGAAAGCAGAACCCCAAAAAAGGGGGGGGGGGTTATTTGCATCTTCTCTGTGTCAGTTTTTTTCTTTTCAAAACTGGCCCTCCTGTTACATGGCCCCACAGTCATACCACATCTTCTGCCTCTGTTGTGCAGTAGCTAGGTGCTCCTGGGCAAACTCGATGAGCTCCTTGAGCCATGACCTGAAATTCAGGACATACTCCACAACAGATTCCCTTTGGGGAGCAAGCTCACCTACCAATTCATCCCTTACCAAATCAAGGGGATCCCTTACCCTATGGTCAAACAAGAGCTCAAAAGGTGAGAACCCTGTGGACTTCTGGGGGACATCCCTATATGCGAATAAGAGATGGAGTAGGTACTTGTCCCACTCTCTCATATGCTGCTTGGTGAATGCCCTTAACACGGTCTTAAAAGCCACATTGAATTGCTTGACCAGACCATTAGTTTGAGGATGGTTTGGCAAGGCCCTGAGCTGCCTTACCTCACACTTCTTCCAAAGACTAACCATCGGGTCAGACTTGAAGATGGTGCCGTGCTCTGACAGAATCACCTGGGGGAAAACACATCTGGCTAAATATTTCCAGCAGTTAATCCACCACCTTCTCAACCTCAATGGAGGACAAGGGCACTGCCTCTGGGTACCTCCTGGTGTACTCCATGACCACTGAAATGTACTGCCATGCTGCTGCACCTTTGGATGTTAAGTTGCCCCACAATGTCCATGGCAACTCACCTAAATGGCTCTTCAATTATAAACAGGGGAATCAAAGCTACCTTAACCTTGTCCCCTACCTTTCTCATCCACTGGCACTGTGGACAGGTCTGGCAGTAGTTTGCCACATCTTTAAAAATACTGAGCCAGTAAACATTGTTAGTCAGCCAGCTTTTTATGCTGCTAACCCCTAGGTGTCCAGAAAAGGGGTAGGTCATGGGCTAAGGCCAGAAGTTGCTTCCTATACTCCCTAGGAACTACCATCTGCCAGAGTACCCCTTCCTCTGGTCCTCCCTTGGGAGCCACATATGGAGCCCATTCTCCCAGTACACCTCTGTTGTCCCAGACCTCAAGAGAGTTATCTTCCACACAGGTGGCTAACTCCCTTAATTTTTGTAGGGATGGGTCATATTGCTGAGCTCTCCCTAGCTCTGCATGCCTGGGCTTCCCCGAAATAAACTCCGCCATCAGAGCCACCCATGTCTGGGTACTCCTCAGTCTGTAGCTGTGGCTCAGAACTGCTGCTTCCATCTGTTTTTTCAGTTACAACTTCTGTTGCTACCAAGGTAGGACTTAGTTCCTTGTGTTCTGCCCCCTCTGTGTCCTCAGGAGTTGGTTCCCTCATCTTGCTATGGGTAATGACACACACAATATTGACCCTGTTATTGAAGTCATTACCCATGATTACATCAATAGGCGATCGACTGACCAAGCCCTTTTTCACATTCCCAGACACAGAACTAATACGGGTGCACACGCCTTTTCTCACGTGGCTCCAAAATACTGGAATTCCATACCCCAAGCTATTCAACAAGCAACCACCCATGCCACATTTAAGAAACTTCACAAAGAGCACCTACGCTATATCAACCCCTGCATTTGCTTTAATCCACCTTAGCTCTACTCTTCTTCCCCTGCACTGTTTCAATCTTCTTCTCTGGTATCTCTTCCCTGCCTCTCTCAACACCCTCCTTCAGGTCCTCTCCCTCCTTCTCTCTATTTTTCTCTCTCTCTCTCGCTCTCTCTCATTTTCTCTTTCTCTCCTTCAGGTCCTCTCCCTCTTTCTCTCTATTTTCTCTCTCTCGCTCTCTCGCTCCCTCTCCCTCTTCCTCCTCTCTCTCTCCCCCCCTCCTATCACCATCCCTTCCTCTCCTCCCCTGTTCAACCACCTCATTGTGACTTGATATATTGTCTCTATGTATGCCCTCTATTGCAATGCCTATGTTCTTACTTTTATTTATTTTGTGTTACCTGTCCTACTGTTCTGTAATTTCATCATACTGTTTAAACCTACTCGAGTTTGTTGCTAAATTTGTCTCCCCATACCTGAAGTTTTGACTTGACTCTGTACTGTACTGCTTTCATGTGCTGTGTCACATATACAATTTTGTATTTCTAAAATGTGTTCTCCCGGGTCGTGCCTGAAAATAGGCATCCTTGTGCCTAGTGCACTTACCCGGTTACCAAAAGCAAATAAATATATAAAAATAATGAAAGTCTGGTACAACACCCACCTCTCATATGCCCTGGCCACCTTCTCAGCTTAGAAAGATCCAGGCAATTGACATGGAGACTTCAGGACCTGTCACTCATCTAATCCTACAAAACTGGTCAGGCAGGATCTGTTCCTCCTGAATCAAATCTTGCTTCACCATAGAAACAGAGGCCCCAGTGGCCCTCAATCCCTAGGTCACCATCTCATTTACAAACACAGGATGCATGTGTACAGTGGAGTTAGAAGGCACTGCACTCTATGTACAGGCTACTAACTGCTGGAAAGCTTCCCCAGCTATCCCCTTCAGGTGCACTCACAGCTTTTGAAATATGTCCAGGCAATCATATAACAAATGCTCCAGTTGGTGGCAGATACAGTACCTGTTTTTACCTGTCTCCTTGCTTTTGAAACCAGGTGGCTTGCTTTTTTGTTCAGGCACAGTCAGGCTTCCTTTAGTCCCCCCAGGTTCCCTTAAAACCACCTGATGTACCTCCCCATTACCATTGCAATGAGAGGATGGTCATCTGGATATGAAATTATCAGCCCTCTTGGCTGTCTTCCTCTGAGTTCTATCCAGCAACCATATTCTCAGTTCCTCAGGTACAGTTTTTAGGAACTGTTCTAGAATAAATAAATCTTTTATTTCCCCTTAGTTCCTCTACAGACTGAGCTTTTGCACCCTCTACCCATCATTCTAACAAATTACTTAGCTGCACACATATTTCAGCATAGCTATCTCCTGGTGTCTTTCTAAGCCCTCTATCTTTTTGCCTATAGGCCTTCAGAGTTAACTCAAAATGCTTTAGCAAGACATTTTGCAGTTTATCATAGTCCTTGCAGTCCTCATTGTCCATTCCAAAAAAGCTTCTAATGCCGTACCTGTAAACAGTAGCAGTAGGTGAGTTGCCCAAGAAGCCCTGCCCAGTTCAAATTTCCACAGGTTGCCTTGAATGATCTTAAAAACAAATTAAGATTATCTCCCTTCCTGATATCTGAGAAACATTTCAGAATTAATGTGGGCTTCTTGGGTCAAACCCCTCGTGCCATTATTCACAGTTTGTGGTAATGTCCTCTGGCACAGAATCTCCATTTGCCTCTCATGCTCATGCTCTTTCTCTTGCTGCTCTCTCAACTGAATATTATGCTGGTGCTGCCTCTCTTTCTCTCTCTCTCTCTCTCTCTCTCTCTCTCCTCTTGCTCTTTCTCTCACTCCTCTTGCTCTCATTGGCACTGCCTTTTTTTCTCCTCTTGCTCTCTTTCTCTCTCACGCTTCCTCAGCTGGATCTTGTGATGGTGCTGCTTTTCTTGCTCCTCAGCTTCCACCTTTCTCCTCTGCAGATCCACATCTGCCTTTTGCTTCTCAATTTCTGTCTTCGCCTTGAAGAGGGCGAGCTCCAGCTCCAACATTTGTACCCAGTCTGTTTGCATAGCTGCCCTAGTCATAGGCTGTGTCCCATCTGCATTCTCCCTAGCCTCCATCTCATGACTTTGGCTAGCAGTGATGAGGTTTGCTTTACTTTTCTGGTCACTTTTTTGAGGATGTCTATGAGTTCTACCCATGTTCAGCCTTCTTCATAGCCCAGTTCTCTCCTGAACAGCTCCTGCAGGTTTGGCAGTGTGCATTTCTTATATGTCACAGACATAATGTCCTCTATCTACTCATAGTTATAACAAACTAAAACTGGTAGAATATACAGTCCTCTTTCATATATCCTATTCCGTGACTGGATATATCCTGCTCTGTGACTGGACAGATAACCTTTATGCTGACAGATTATTTCATACCCCAACTGCTGCCTCCAGTTTGTGAAAGTCTGATCTCTCCGACTCAGTCTATACACCATCAGCTTTCTAAAAGCCTTCAGATGATTGCAAGATTACTTCAGTAGCTGCTAACACTCAGTAAGAGACACTCCCTCAGGGTATCTCTAAGACTGAATCTCACCACAGCCACTGCCACACAGTATAGAGATCCTTACCAAAGGGTAAATGACCCATCCCTCTCTGTCACAGCAAAGAACACCTCACTTTGGAAACAAAATATGGTAACTATAACCTCTGCTTTAGAGACAGAAACACAGTGTTTGTTATAACCCAGTTATCTGTAACTCAGAGAACTCAGGCACAGAAACATGGAGCATAAAAATAATATTTTAACATTTTATGCTATTTTCACATATAATACAGGATACCACACTAAGACAACGGGGAACAGTACTTCTATAGAGATAAAAAGAAAATATTTTAAACAGTAGAAAAAACACACAGAAAAAAATCTTACTACACTTCCTGATGTAACCCACCTACAAATGGGAGTTCCTGAAAAGTCTTCCTTGAGCTTGCCTAAATGCTCACTGCCAGGCTGTTGTCTTGCATTTTAGCAGTTTAAATTTGATTGCCAGAGAGTGCCTGTATAGCCTCTGTGTGTCTCTTTAACAGTTGCCTGGATTGCAGTCATAAGTAATTTGAGAGGGAGCTCTGTTGAAAGATGTAACTATTTGCTGAAAATCATTTAGAGTGATAATGATAATGTAGTTTGTCTAACCTGCCTTCTTTGCAGCAAGGACTGTTTTGTTTATCTCCACTATCTTGGTCCTGGACTGCTGAATTGGATTAATCAGTACTGGTGGGACCTAAAATGGAGCCGGACTACAGGAGCTGTCTAGAGTCAAAATCTGTAGGAATTGTAGTTTTGGGCTTTTGGTGCCTTTTTGCACCTGAAGGGGGAGACTTTGTTGTGACTGACAGATAGATCAGCCAACCAAACCTTTTGGATTCTGGGGAAAGTCCCAGGCTTGCTGGCAGTTGAGTCAGATCTAAGTTGGGAGCTGAAGAAACAACAGCTTGAGACAGTCAAGCAGCCGTCTGAGTAGTTTCTCATGGGAGAACTGTGGAAAGGCCTGAGTTGTGGCCTGCATGTCTGCCTGCTGCCCCTGAGAGGGAGAGGAGAGAAGAGAATTATTTCGGACTAAATCCAAGTTTGTGATAATGAAGTAAGCCACTGATTTTTTACCAGGCTCATACCTGAAGAAGACCAAAGATTTTGCGGAATGCGATTGGCTTGTCAGGATTTCCATCTGCTTTTGAATCCCCAGTTTGTGTAGAGACTTTGTGATCATGACTGGAGAGTGGTTTGCCTGGTACAGTAGAATTTTCTTACATGTAAATGTGCTGTGAGTTGTTAGTGGGTCATGATTTGGTTCCCCACAGTGTGAACTGTGTTCTGCTTGCTGGAAGCTGTATCCAGCCCAAAAACGGACTGTATCCGAATTTGTCTCCATTTGTCCGGGGCCTTGCCACACTGGGCCAGCCAGACTACCTGCTGCACAGAGTAAGCCATCAACAAGCGACATGCCTGGGGATCAGCCCCCTGCTCCATGCTTGAACAGGAATGACGCCTCGGTGATTTGTGTGGGCCCTGCTTCTCCTGGCACTCCAGATTAACCACCTGCTGTCTCGATTTTCATCCAGCCTGTGTCCAGTCTTAGGTATCGTGAGTAATCATCAAGGTAGCTCCCTGCAACAACAGCCTAATCTAAAAAAGGTGTTATCTGATTGTCTTGTTCTTTTCTTTTCACGAACTGAGCCCTCCGGCTCTGGATTATAAATAGTGTGTGTTGTGCATGTTGTTTTCTTCCATCACAGGGCCCCAACCAACTGCACTATTCCTGGTTAGCCCACCATTCTTCATCTGGGTACCCAGAGTGTGTGACTGTTTATGGACCTTGAAGTGCATACATAACTGTTTGATTGATACAGCCTTTAAGCAAATTAACCTGATTACACCCCTCCGTTGTTCAAGTCCCATAAATAAGCCAGATCTAACTCTTTTTTGCATTTACCCTGACTGCGGTTCCAGTTTGTGCAAGAGTACTGTACTGCTATTTGCTGTGTATAACCTTGTTTTACAGGGGTACCCCAGGGCTGGACCAGAGGAAAGCCCTGGTGGTAAGTGCAAACAGTGTGGGTACTTGTGTGGTGTATCAAGGGTATTGTGAAAGTGATTACTGTGTCTTGTTCTGGCCACTAGTAAGGAAAGAGAGGGGTTACAGTGTCCCGGAGGGCTGTGCCCAGGTTAGCTTGACCATTACCAACCCTGACCTCTGGGTGGAGGTACCTGTTTCAGAACTCAGGCCCCTTAACCTGTTACTAGCCATGCAGGCAGAGGTAGTAGCCCTTGGGATAGTGCCACCTAGGGGTTACATTTTGGAGGCACCGCTGGGAATTTTGTGCCTTCTAGTGGCCAAAAATTATGAATTATTGTTAAAGATTAATGGCTACCCCAGTAGAAACGGCTGCACACCAGTTGGTGAGGTTGTGTACTGGGCAGGAGATCGACCCCAAAAATGCTCTACTTATACTGGATATTCCCCTGGGTACCAGTAAAGACACTGTAGAGGGAGCACTCTCCAAAGTTGAATGTTTAAAAAACCCTGTGGTGGTGTGTCGACAGGCTGATTTGATCACCCAGACTTTCATAGCCTTGGTAGAGTGTAGTGACCTTGTGGACAGCTCTAAAGTGCCACAGACTATTGCCCCAGAAGGGGTTCCAGCTGCCTGGAGAGTGATAACAAAAGACAGTAAAGACCCCGGAGAGGATGAGCTCCCACCATTATCTGAGACTTTTGAGGAGAAATTTGGCAAGTTGTTGCTGGAGGAAGGAAAAACCATAGAGGACTTTAAGAAACTAGTCCTGCCAACTGGGGGTGTTCCTTCCCCAACACCCCCTCCCACTCCAGCACCTATTACTGCCCCACCTTCTGTGCCAGTGCCAATGCTGGCCCCTATATCTTTACCTTCCATTAGTCACAACTCCTACCGAAGGCTGAGAATATTCTCAGGCACCCTCCCCAACCCCCAGGGAGAGGATGACTGGGAGACCAGGATAGACTGTGTTGCCCCTCTAATACTTGAATGGCAATGCTCAGAAGCAGAAAAATGAAAGAGGTTGAGTGAGAGCCTCTGAGGTCCTGCCCTGGCTACCATCCGAGCCAAGCAGGCCAATAACCCTGGAGCAACTGCGCAGGACTATCTTGATACATTAGAGAATGTGTTTGGGAGCCCGGATTCAGATGAGGATCTGTGGTGGACAGTAAGAAACACTCAGCAGTACCCAGGGGAGCCACTGTCTGTGTATGTACCTTGGCCTGAAAAGCTGCTACAAGACAGCCTCAGAAAGGGTAGTTGGTGATCAAATGAATTAGATCGAACTAGGCTGGAATGAATCCCTAAGTCTGCTCTGTTTTCAGAATTGTTACTGCTTCAGTTGCACCTTGCCACCTGACTGGAATCTCCCCCCTCCTATGACGAGCTAATGAAAGAAATTCAGGGGGTTGAGCAAAGGTGACCCCGTGGGGGAATTGCACCCATATCTGCTGCTGCTGCGCAAGTGACCAAGAGTGATCAGCCAAGTGAGGCTCAGGAGCAAATGTCATCACTTAACGAGCACTCTGAGAATGCAAAGGACTTCCTGCCCTGGGCCCAGCATTGGAAAGATGAGCTACTAAAGGAAGTCCGAGAGTTGAAGATGAGTGCCTCTGCAAGAGTTTCCCCCACGGAACAAGATTCTGGTCCCTCTCAGGATGTGACTGCTATGGAGTGGGGGTGCACTCTCAGGCAACCGCTACCAAGGGTGGCTCCAAGGCTGAGATCACCAGATTGACTGCCACTCTAAAGGAACTGTTAAGACACATTGCACCACTCTCACCACTGCAAGCAGATACTAGACCCCAATATCTTACTACTGCTTCAGTTCCTCATAAGATGTTCTCTCCCAGGATGACCCAGGAGTCTATCATTTGTCACAACTGTGGAAAGGATGGCCATATGAAAAGAGAATGCCGGTCTCAGAAGGACTTAGAAAGAGTAGTAAACAGATTCCAAGGGGCAATCCAAAAAGTAGATCAGTGGCAAGGGGTGCCCGAAATGACTGCAGTGAGGGTTTGAGAAACCCTAACTCAAATTTCTTTGTGGCTAAATCGTCTTTCCAGACCTCTGCTACTGCCTCTCCAGACTGGGCCAAAATAGTGGGCCCTTCAATGGAGACTATGGTGACTGTGAACGGTATTCATACTCGGGCTCTGCTTGACAGTGGGTCGCAAGTGACCATTGTATTCCAGGACTTGTATGACAAACATTTATCTGATGTGCCTTTGCAATCCCTGGAAGGCCTACATGTGTGGGGCCTGAGCAACAAGTCTTATCCCTACCTAGGGTATGTACGCCTCTGGTTGTCTTTTCCTGCAACCGTAACTGGTGTAGAGGAGTGAGTGGAGACATTGGCCCTAGTGTGTCCCCCCACCAGACTGTATGATGGGGTCCCCCTGTTAATTGGGACAAACACCCATATGTTTGGGAGACTGGCGTAACTCTGTCATGAGAAACAAGGGTGACAGACTGTGAGGGCCCTGAGAATTCTGGCTCTAATCAAGAGGACCTATGATTTGCAGCAGAAACCCGAGGAAGTAGACCAGGATGAACCAGTGGGAATTGTGTGGAAGAAGGCTCCCGATTCAGTGGTACTGGTCCCTAATGCCCAGTGTACCATTCAAGGGGAGGTCCGCCTCTGGAAAGATGTCAAGAACAAAATTCTGATGTTGGATGTGCCAGGCAATGGAAAATTGGCAAAAGGATTATTGGTCAAGCCCAGCATCTTGCCTGCTTGTGCCTATACCTATGCATGATGAGTGATGGTCCTGATTCACAATGTGTCAGATCGGGAGATCCTAGTGAACAGAGGGTACACCCTAGCTATGGTACACTGTGCAGACACTGCAGTATTGCCCAGCAACAAGCACCCTGGTGAGAAGGAGAGAGTGACCCCAGACTTGTCTGACTTTGATGACTCCCCATTGCCAGCTGAATGGAAGGCTAGAATTAGCAAGAGACTTACCCAGAGAGACCAAGTGTTTTCATTGAAGGAATGGGATGTGGGATGTGTCCAAGATGTGGAGCATCACATATGCCTGCATGATGAATGGCTATTTCAAGAAAGGTCCCAATGCCTAGCCCCAGCAGACATTGATGATGTGAGAAGACACCTGCAGGAAATGCTCGCTACTGGCATAATACAAGAAGCCAGGAGCCCATACGCCTCTCCCACTGTGGTTGTGCATAAGAAGAATGGGTCTGTGAGGATGATTGTTGATTATCGAACCCTGAACTAGCGGACCATCCTAGACCAATACACATGCCTCGTATACAAGATGCCCTGGACTGCTTGAATGGGAGCAAATGGTTCTCGGTGATGGATCTTTGCAGCAGATACTACCAGATCCTGATGGCCCTGGAAGACCATGAGAAAACAGCCTTCATCTGTCCATTGGGGTTCTACAAGTTTCTGAAGATGCCACAGGGGATATTGGGCACCCCGGCCATCTTACAGCGACTGATGGAACATGCGGTGGGAAATATGAATTTGCTGGAATGCCTGGTGTACTTGAATGATGTCATTATGTTTGGGAGCACCTTAGAGGAGCATGAGAACTGACTGTTTAAAGTCCTAGACTGACTGGAAGACTTCAGCCTCAAGCTGTCCATCGACAAGTGCCAGTTTTTGTAAACCTCCGTGAAGTATGTGGGGCACATAGTATCTACAAAAGGGATAGAGACTGATCACAGTAAGGTTGAAGCACTGACTACTTGGCCCCAGCCCCATAATCTGAAAGAACTACAACATTTCCTGGGGTTCTATGGTTACTACCACAGGTTCATAAAAGATTATTCCAAGGTGATTTGCCCACTCTTGAAGCTTACCCAGGGTTACCCTCCTGCCAATCGTTTATACAAAAAAGGGGCCATTAAAGAACCAGAAAAAGTATACTTCTGCCCAGGTGAACTCTTCGGGCCCCGCTGGATGCCCAACTGTGAAGCAGCCTTCCATGAGATCATATACCAGCCCACCCATGCCCACATCCTCGCCTATGCTGAGCCCACCAAACCCTATGTGCTGCATATGGATGCTAGTCTGCAGGGTCTAGGAGTGGCACTATATCAAGACCATGAGGATGGCCTGAAACCAGTAGCTTTCACCAGTAGGAGCTTGACCCCGTCCGAATGAAACTACTCTGTGCATAAGTTGGAGTTCCTTGCACTAAAATGGGCCATCATTGAGCAGTTTCATGAATACCTCTATGGGGCAAAGATATTGGTGAAGACTGACAATAACCCATTGACCTATGTACAGACTTCAGCTAAGTTAGACACCACAGGGCACCGGTGGCTTTCTGCATTATCAACATATGATTATGCTGTCGAATACAGACCGGGCTTGAACCATATTGATGCTGACACCCTATCACGAAGGCCCACTTCCAAGAGTGATTGAGTCAGGCTGGCTGAACTGGACATTTGAGCATTGTGCCAAAAGTTTGATAGAGATGAACAGATGTCTGCGGACACAGTGGACTGTTTAGTAGATTGCTTGGGTCCTTCTGACACCTGCATACCAGTTGTTTATTGCCACTTCTCTGCTCTAGATATTAGTGCACTATCTCAATTTGACAATGACACCATTCAGTGGGCTCAATCCCAAGATCCTATGATTCAGCCAGCACTTAATGCCCTGCGCGAGGAAGATGTGTCTAAGTTACGTTCCACTGACTTGCAAACTGCTTTATTGTTTAAAGAAGGCCCCAGATTGAAGTTGTTCAATCAGTTGTTGTATAGAGAGACAGCAGATCATAGTGGCAAAGTAGACAAGCAACAATTGGTCCTGCCCATGGCCTTTAAAGATTTGGTACTGAGGTCCCTCCACAATCACACGGGGCACCTGGGTATTGACAGAACCCTTGACCTGGTATGATCTCGCTTCTACTGGCCCAAAATGGGGGCCAATGTTGAGCACCATGTAAAGACTTGTAGTCGCTGCCTGCAAAGAAAAGCCCTGCCTCAGAGGGCTGACCCCCTTGTTAATATTATTACCAGCACCCCCATGGAACTAGTCTGCATAGACTTCTTGTGTTTAGAACCTGATCAGTGGAACATTGGCAATGTGTTAGTGGTTACAGATCATTTCACACGGTATACACAAGCTTTTCCCACCAAAGATCAAAAGGCATCTACCGTGGCCAAGGTGCTAGTGGAAAATTTCTTCATCCACTATTGTGCCCCCCAGCAGATCCACTCTGACCAGGGCAGAGACTTTGAGAGTCAACTAATCAAAGAAATGCTCTCTCTCTATGGGGAGTGCGAAAGTCAAGAACCACCTCCTATCACCTGCAGGGAGACCCTCAACCAAAACGTTTTAACCACACCCTTCTAGACATGCTGGGCACCCTTCACCCAAAAGACAAGCATAAATGGAGCCAGCAGATTAGCACATTGATACACGCATACAATTGCACGAAAAATGATGCTACTGGGTTCTCCCCCTATTATCTCATGTTCAGGAGAGAGGCCCGGCTGCCAGTTGATGTCTGTTTTGGGGTCTCTCCAGATGGGGTCTGAGCTGAAAACTACTTGTGAAATGTACAAAAACTGAAAGCTCAATTGAACCATGCCTATCAATTGTCCCAGACAATAGCCACCAAGAGAAATCTAGCCAACAAAGAGAGGCATGATAAAAAAGTAAAGGCTCAAGAGCTTCAACCTGGAGACCGTGTATTGTTACACAATTTGGGACTGCATGGTAAACACAAAATTGCTGATCGGTGGCAGCATGTTCCCCATGTGGTAGTTGGAAAGTTGGATGATTTACCTGTGTACAAGGTGTGCCCAGAGAACAACTCCAAAGCTGTCAAGACCACGCACCGTAACCACTTGCTACCTATTGGCCAAGTCATGATTGAGGCTGAACCCCCAGAAACCAGAGCCGGTGACTCATGGTGCTGCAAGAAAGAGACAGAGTCAACCTACCCCAGTGGTCACAGATTTAAGGTTTCCTCCGCAGTAGACCCAGAATGATAGTGACTGTCAGTCCACTTCTGATGAAAGTGAGTGCGACTATGCCTATTACCCCTCTTATGAACTGAATCAGCTGTTTTGAGGTAACCCCATGATTAATGGAGGGGATGCAGCTGGGCCTTCTGGACTGCCTAACCCCCCAGCTTTGTCCTTGGAGCCAATGCTCCCTGAAAGTGAAGTGTAAAGTATCAAGTCTGAAGATGCTGAGTCTCTGTGTATTGTGGAACTATATGATTTGCCTGAGGGAGGGGCTGATGGAATGAGTCTTTCTTTTGACATACCAGAACTTGAAGAACACTATGAGAGTGCTGCCCCCCCCCTTCAGTGCCTCAAAGCTTGATTGTGCCTGAGCCTTCACAAAATGAGTCAAGTGTTGTAAAAACAGAGCCTACAGAGCAAGGAGCTGACAGTGCTCCAAGTTTGGGCGTTCCCATCCAGGCAGAGGCACCCCTCACAAGTGACGAGAGTCCCCAGACCAGTGCTGAGAGTACAGAGACTGTAGTTATCCTCCTCAGAAAGACTGGCCAAGTTGTCAAGCCAGTAGTACACCTCAGTTATAATTCTCCCAGGAGGCCAGTGGATTTGCCTCTCAATGTGGTGCACAAAGGTGTTTATGTCTCACCAAGCTCAGTGCCCAAATTGAGCTTGACAGCCAATTCCAGGTTACTTGTCTTTCCTTCTCACCATGGTGCCCCTGCCCCCTCTAGCCCCAAGTTAGCTGATAGGGAAGGGCCCCCTCTTGCATTGTTTAAGGTACAAGAAGTTATTACCTGATTCAGTATAGTAATAAAGCAACATACCATGACAGGGAGTGGGTATATTGGTGGATTTACCACACCTGGTGTGATTCGGTCACGAGGCACAGCCAAGTGACTTAACCACACCAGAAGTGGTAAATCCACCCATATACCCACTCCCTGTCATGGTATATTGCTATTATACAATGTTCAGCTTTTCTTTTTGTTTTTATAGTGATATCAAACTTTTACAGTGGGTATACTGGAGGATTTATCACAGTCATGTGATGTGTTTTGACCAATGAGGTTACAGAGTTTTCATACCCCATTGTATAATGTTCAATATACCTGTGTGAAATATGCAAAATGTGTTGTCAGAATGGATATAGTATTGTGAAGTGTAGAGAATATGTATAGCAAAGGTATAAGTTTAAGTTGATTGATGCATCAGATGTCACTTGCATAACGTGCTAATGGTATAAATGTCTTGTATAGTTTGCATTTGCAATATTGTGATGGTACGGACTTGATGCAGACTCCAAGTTTTCTCCAGGCAGGGAAGGGTGTAACCCCCCTAAAATGGGGGTTCCCAAAAATTCATCCTCGAGCTTGCCTAAATGCTCACTGCCAGGCTAGTGTCTTGCATTTTAGCAGTTTAAATGTGATTGCCAGAGAGTGCCTGTATAGCCTCTGTGTACTGTCTCTTTAAGAGTTGCCTGGATTGCAGTCATAAGTAATCTGAGAGGGAGCTCTGTTGAAAGATGTAACTATTTGCTGAAAATCATTTAGAGTGATAATGATAATGTAGTTTGTCTAACATGCCTTCTTTGCAGCAAGGACTGTTTTGTTTATCTCCACTATCTTGGTTCTGGACTGCTGAATTGAACCAATCAGTACTGGTGGGACCTAAAATGGAGCCGGACTACAGGAGCTGTCTAGTGTCAAAATCTGTAGGAATTGTAGTTTTGGGCTTTTGGTGCCTTTTTGCACCTGAAGGGGGAGACTTTGTTGTGACAGACAGACAGATCAGCCAACCAAACCTCTTGGATTCTGGGGAAAGTCCCAGGCTTGCTGGCAGTTGAGTCAGATCTAAGTTGGGAGCTGAAGAAACAACAGCTTGAGACAGTCAAGCAGCCGTCTGAGTAGTTTCTCACGAGAGAACTGTGGAAAGGCCTGAGTTGTGGCCTGCATGTCTGTCTGCTGCCCCTGAGAGGGAGAGAAGAGAATTATTTCAGACTAAATCCAAGTTTGGGATAATGAAGTAAGACACTGATTTTTTACCAGGCTCATACCTGAAGAAGACCAAAAATTTTGCTGAATGTGATCAGCCTGTCAGGATTTCCAGCTGCTTTTGAATCCCCAGTTTGTGCAGAGACTTTGCGATCATGAGCAGTTTGCCTGGTACAGTAGAATTTCCTAATATGTAAATGTGCTGTGGGTTGTTAGTGGGACGTGATTTGGTTCCCCACTGTGTGAACTGTGTTCTGCTTGCTGGAAGCTGTATCCAGCCCAAAATGGACTGTATCCGAATTTGTCTTCATTTGGCCGGGGCCTTGCCACAGTGGCCCAGCAAGAGTACCCGCTGCACAGAGAAAGCCATCGACAAGACACCTGCCTGGGGATCAGCTCCCTGCTCCACGCTTGAACAGGAATGATGCTTTGGCGATTCCTGTGGGCCCTGCTTCTCCTGGCACTGCAGATTAACCACCTGCTGTCTTGATTTTCGTCCAGCCTGTGTCCAGTCTTGGGTATCATGAGTAATCATCAAGGTAGCTCCCTGCAACAACAGCCTAATCTAAAATTGTGCCATCTGATTGTCTTGTTGTTTTCTTTTTACGAACTGAGCCCTCCGGCCCCGGATTACAAACAGTGTGTGTTGTGTAGGTTGTTTTCTTCCATCACAGGGCCCCAACCAACTGCAATGTTCCTGGCTAGCCCACCATTCTCCATCTGGGTACCCAGAGTATGTGACTGTTTATGGACCCTGAAGTGTGTGCATAACTGTTTGATTGATACAGCCTTTAAGCAAATTAACCTGATTACACTCCTCCCTTGTTCAGGTCCCTTAAATAAATCAGATCTAACTCTTTTTTGCATTTACCCTGACTGTGGTTCCAGTTTGTGCAAGAGTACTGTACTGCTGTTATTTGCTGAGTATAACCTTGTTTTACAGGGGGTCCCCAGGGTCGGGCCAGAGGTAAGCCCTGGAGGTAAGTGCAAACAGTGTGGGTACTTGTGTGGTGTATCAGGAGTATTGTGAAAGTGATTATTGTGTATCGTTCCAGCCACTAGTTAGGAAAGAGGGGGTTACAGTGTCCCGGAGGGCTGTGCCCAGGTTAGCCTGACCACTACCAACCCTGACCTCCGGATGGAGGCACCCCTTTCAGAACGCAGGCCCCTTAACCTGCTACTAGCCAGGCAGACAGGAGTAGTAGCCCTTGGGATAGCGCCACCTAGGGGTTACACTGACTTTTCCAAAGTAGAAAGAACTTACCACGCAAGGACACCTCGGTGAATCAGGGCAGGCTTGAACCTTAGATAATAACTCTGAAGGTCCAAAACCTGACTAACTTTTTTACAGTCTGGCAAGTCCTCAAACCCCTTCAGCTGCCAGACCACCACGACACATCATCAAGTTTATCACTCTGGCAACATAGATTCAGCACTTCCTTTATGTCCTGGGAAACCTCCTATCTGGAAAACTAGTCCAAACAGAACTGATACTCCAGACTCTGGTTTTGTGGATTCCCAGCTATATCCTTTTGTCTTCCCATCTGTTAAAGTCCATGGTGTTCTGTCTCCCTTACTCTGGCTTTGTTTACAATCAAAACACAGCCTGTGATTATGAAAGCAATTCACCTTTTAGAAGTGTAAATACCCTTTAGCTAACAGGAACTTTGTTGTTTGCCCAGACAGTCCTCTAACTGACTGCCTCAGGCATGGGCTCCAGGGGTATAAAACTTTAGATTTATTAGACAGTTTTATTTCAACTGAAATACTTACAAGAGGTCTAGTTGACACAAAAACATGAAAACAATTACAGAAAAGTTGTTAGAGTGGGAGAAAAGAAAGAAAGAAAGAAAGAAAGAAAGAAAGAAAGAAAGAAAGAAAGAAAGAAAGAAAGAAAGAAAGGCAGGTACCTATGAAAGATACACAACACAGCAGTAAAGTTATCAAAAAGTTGTTTTTATTTCTTTTTATTCATTTGCATAATACACCACAGATGAATCTATTAAACTTAGTTCCATATCATACTAATAGCACATGTTCAGAAATTCAGTATTAGGGTTATTTTCCTATTGTTTAATGTCACACATTTAGGGTATGTGGGAATCTTGAAATTTAACTGACAGTTAATATATCTAAATTGGTACCAAAATGGCCTATGTGCAGCAAGACCATAGACATGTTGCTGCTATAAAAAGTTGATAATACCCACAAGTAAACATACTCTATCAACCGGCTTGTGGTTTTTATTGTCCATGCACAATTACTACTTGATAATCAGTCCACAAATTGGAGACTATAGTGCACAACGTATCTTTTTCCCCCCTGAAAACACAACTAGTTCAAAAAGATGAAAACTTTACTCTTTCCTTAGCAGCATGAAATACCTTTAAACAACTAGTAGCTATTACAAATAGAATAACAGATAGATACACGGCAGTAAGACCATCAAGAGGTTTTGGGGACTTGGAACCTCGAGAGCGAAGCCAGAGAGGCTCCCAAAGTCCCCAAAACCTCAAGATGGTCTTACTGCCATGTAATAGATACTTATCTATTTGTTATTTTTTGTAATATGTGGATCCAGTTCGAAATTCTGCAGTTTTTTTCTGTGAGCTGGCCAGCCGATCGCAACACTGAAGACACGCTTGCGTTACGCCGACTGTCGCACCGGAGACTGATTAGGTTGCCCTCATCTCCCCACCACTCCCTCCGTGTCTATTAATATTTTACTTTTTTAGATTTGTGGTCATACCTTTTACTTTCCCATTCTTCAGGTAATGCAGGATTAACCAGATAATCCAAAGACACGAGAAAAAAAGCTGAAGAAACGACGCGCACACATTTGACTCGCTAAGCGAGACTAGCCAGCCGCCATGTTTTCAAAATTGCTCTGCCAAGTCACAGTGGAAAAGTGGCCAATCACAATGCACGCTATGCAGGAAAGGACTTGGGACCATGGCAACTGGGTTAATATGTGCGTCAGACTTGCGCAGCCGTGGTGGCATTTCTGAGATAATACTATCGTTCAGAGCTCTGAACAATAGTATTACGGGCTCTGAACGATAGTATTATCAGTCAGCAACGATGGTATTATCACTGGGGCTCCGGTGTATTACCAGGAATTTTTTGTATGCTTTTCGAATATATTATTTTTACTATCCATATATTACATATAAGTAATAACCATGGTCAGATAGAATTGTACCCAAGTGATACAGAAAAATAATATCGCTTCAAACCCACTGGACAGACTGGAACTCCAATGACCCACAGAGGTTGAAGTTCAGGAAGGAGTGCAAATCCTGGTGCATAAATACTAACTTCAATTGACAATCCATAATAAGCATATAATAGAATAATTTATTCATTGCAGCAAGAAAGCTGAAAGCTACCTAGTCACTCAAGAAAGGGAGGTTGCTGTGCACTGGGCATGTGCGGCCTAGTGCATATAGTGCATAGAGTCCCTGAACCACATAGTTATCCAGTGAGCATCACCCTTGATCTCCATTGATGGCAGGTGCCACCAAATCTTGAACCTCGGATGCCAATATAATAGTGTCATATCTCTAACCACCACACTACAACCAGTATCTTACACATACATTGCGTGTTACATCAAACTGATGACTTTAACCCCTGCACTTTATCCAGCTGGAGAAGTAATCCCACAGACTAAACAAAACATTTATAGTCCGCTATACAATCAAAACACCAGTGAAATTGCAATATATATTAAGAACAGCCCAAAAAGGTCCAAATACTTGAATTGTCTATGCAAACCTCCTCCATATCTGAGTCCCCGGGAGGTGTTTTTTTCTGAGCAAAATCTACTTTGATCTTTTCTAATCTTTTACCGGCTTTCCCCAGGTCATTGAAGATATACATTTTGCCAGCGTAAGAGACACAGAACTTTGCATGAAACTGCAGAGTGTGGTAGATCTCCAACTCCTTGAGTCTGTTTCATAGTGGGTTAAACGTTTTTTTGTCTCTGTCTCATCGAGTAACTAAGATCAGGAAACAAAAAGAGTCTGGTCCCATCTTCCATTTGTAGAGTCCATTTTTGTTTGGCCTGTGAAAAAACATTATCATGTACTGTATGTGGGCTCCCCCTGTGATTATCAGGAGGGTTCTAGGTAAGTCTACAGTGTTCACCCATTTGCAAGGGGTGATACAGTATACTTTGTTGGGCCTGGGTTTAGAATGCAGTATTAATAAAGTCCAGAACAATGCAGCAACACAATGTACCGAGTCCCAGCCCTCCAGCTATTCTGGAAGGTTCAGTATTCTGATACCAACTCGCCTGACACTGTTTTCTAATTGTTCAAGCCTGAGCTGTAAAATGTTATTTTCCTAAATCACTCTGGCCATGGCAATTGCTAATTTGTTTGCTGTCACTTGCAAGACCTCAGTTTTAACAGCCTCCATCAATAGGCACTTTTACATGATGCTTACGTTTGCCTTGGTTTTGTTACTGTTCTGTAATGCTCCTCCCGCTGCATTCTCATGTCACTTGTACACTGAAGTAGTGTTTAGGTTGTTTGTCTCTTCCGGCATTTTGGCGGTGTTTCCTGCCATCTAGTGTCCGGTGATAGCGTGGCAAATTAACTGAACTCTGGGCAGCCATTCTGCCTTGATAACTGAAAAAAAAAATAAGTTCAATGCAGAATTCATTTAGGGGTGATTTTCCCTAATGAATTCTGTTGAAAACATTACAAAATTCGTCCAAAGTTATGCGCAGAAAGGCAACTCACAAACCTCCAAGTTACTGAACAAATGTATTAAGGAACACAAATCAACAGGGATAATTTTTTAAATGTTTTCAACAGAATTTGTTAGGGAAAATCCTCCCTAAAAGAATTCTGCACTGAACTCATACTTTTTTTAATGTTATCAAGTCTGATTATCTTTCTTTGCAGAAGGTGGTGTAACTGTGAAGCTAGTAGTTCAATGAAATGAATGGAAAGCCGTGTTTATATGGCAGGGCACAATGGAACAAAAAGCAACAGAAGCCGGCAAACCAAAGAAAACAGGGATTGCATTTTAAGGAAGCATTCAGTTTGGTTGTGGCAGGGGAATGCGTGTACACACAAAAAAGGCAACATTACCGTGTGTCTGTACTGGTCATTCTGATATAGACCACTGCGTGTAAAAGGCCCTAATGTCTCAGTAAGAGTATCATGCTAGTTAAAACTCTCAGCCTTCTTGTCAAGTGTATCTACTTTTTTATCCAGAGAAGGAACCGTTCCTGTAAAATATTGAATAGCTTTCTGGATATCTCCCGGTAATGGGTCTGCTTCTCTAAGATGGCCACCACCTGCACCGCTCTGTCCCCTGCCCTCTATTGCCTTTTGAGATTTGCCCTTCCCTTGATCTTGTGATGGATATTGCAGTGATATGCCCACACTGATTCAGCCAAATTCAATACCGCAAGTTCAGTAGTCCAATACAAATCAAACCAAAAATGACTGATTGTGAGACAAAAAGAATAAGAAGGAACATAAAAATGAATCATTGATTTCAGGTTGTGTCAGGAGCTCCACACACGTGTCTATTCCTGTCAGCTGCAGGCCATGCCCCCCGGGTATCAAAAAGTTTTAATAAATAATATAGGCAAAGGCATGTAAAAAAACAACACAAACAATCAGCAACAAAAGAGGGCAATTGCCCATTAACAAACAAACAAAACAAAAACAGGGCAACCGTCTGTAACCAAAAATAACTGGCAGACTGCTTAGAAAAACACCCAGTATGGGCACCGCTCAGTTCACTTGTATGTCCAGTGGCCCCTATTAGCCCGCAGGTGGCTGCTGCTGCTGCTGATGCCCATTCAGCCGGATGACCACCGACAGTTCTTATATGGCAGTAGTGTTGTCCTCCAGCCACCTGAGCACCATCTGCAGGCGGAGGACCTGGTGCCACAGGAGCTCATCCCTTCGCTCCATCTCCATGATGTCACTGTGCCTTGACGCTACACTCTGGGCACCTGTGGGAGGGAAGACACTGAACTCAGCAAGCTGTTCACACAGGATGAGGTAGAAGTGGCAGACTGTGCATGAGAGATGTACAACCAGATCACACATGGGGAGACATGCCACATGCAGGTGGACAGAGTCGTGCAGCTGTGATGTCACATATGTGGCATACCAGAGATAGCAGTGAGTACCTGAACAGTGGAGCACATAGCATGAGTTTGCCACATGACAACAGAGTTAGGCATAGCCATGCAAGAGACACAGGGCACCAGCAGCCTAGCCAGATGTAAGAATGTGTCACTAAAAATAACACCAACAGCTTAATCTGGTTCAAGGTCAGTTGGCATTCATCTGTATCTCCTTCCCCCGGGTCGTGCCTGAAAATAGGCAGGATTTGTCTAGTGCACTTACCCGGTCAACAAAAACTAAAAAAAATAAATAAATAAAAACATGCCACAGCAGTGCCAAGGCAGAGCGCAATATGCAGTGTATCAGTCCCAGTGGACATGTGTTGCAGTGACACACCCAGCACCCTGCAGATCAGGCATGCAGCACACAGGCCCACACATTTGTGCAGGACAGCAGACATTCAGGAGCCACCCTGGCCAGCAGCAGCAGGGGTGTGGCCAAAGCACACCCAGCAGTGGTACACACAGCACAGCAGTATATGGATGGGACCGTCAAGCAGCACAATGTGCAGCAGGGTAACAAGTGAGTGCAGCAGTGCGGTAAGCAAGTGATTGCCAGACACACCGTACTGTAGTCACCATAACACTGGTGTAAGATGTAGAACAGTAGTAGGCAGCCTCCATCTCAACAGATACTGAGCATCCCCTACTGATAGGGCCCCCCCATACAGAGCCTGTGCAGGTCATCAGTCCAGTGACAGCTATGTGAGCTGCAATGCATGCATGTCACTCCCTGTATACTGTGAAATGATCACACAATGGGCATCACTTGGTTGGGCAGACCCTTCCAACTATGCATCATAATGCCAAACAAATACATGATGAGGTACATTCAAAGCCCATCAATAACTACCTCTGCTGTGAACTCCATGCCACATAAGGCCGGCCCTGGTGAGATTCAATGGCATGGCATCCAGTGCAGATGGCACTGATTAATAGATGGTAGCAGACAGCCTGGCACAGTACCATGCAACATCCACACTACACACACCTGTACACCAGTACTGTGCCAGTGCAGCCACACGTGCAGTGCAGAGATGGTCAGAACCATGAATGGACCTGTGGGACAGGTATGCAGAGCCATACTGTGGCACACCAACAGATGAGACAAAGGGCTGGGTACTGATTAAATGCTATATAATGGTGATGTAGCTAGAAACTAACACTGTACTCAAGACCCATTTAGTACACCTGTGCTGCTTTCCTCGCCACCCCTTACCAACATACCCATACACGTCAACCAAACACCATGTGCACCCCATATTACTTAGTTGAATGCATGTAGCATGAGGTCTTATACAAACTGAGCACAATAATCATACTATCACAACAGCTGGGGTGGATATCAGAGCGTAGGAGTAACCAAACACAATGGCAGGTCCTAGAGTGGCACAACCACTCCAATACAGTTGTAAGCCGTGGATTACGTTACATATGCGTAACTACACCCATGTTACATACCATGGACAGTATACATGGAACTGTCATGGACTGCAGCAACATGCTGTTCGGTACACCTAACACCCTGGCTAGAAGTACTCATCAAGGTACAGGACATATTCATCCAACCTGACACAGTGCCTAGTAACATACAATAATTTACATGCCGACTGGCCTGGTGATGCTGAGGGTTGAGGCGTTGGACACCACACCTTGCACCACGCCAGCGACCTGGGTTCGGGAATGAGCCTGGGCTGTCAGGGGTCAGCAGGGAAGGGAGAGGATCGAGCATCCGGAGGACAGCTCTTCTGTCCCGGGGGGGGGGTCCCGCTCGGCGCCTGGCTGGTTCTGGTGGAAGCCAGAGGCATAGCAAGTGCGCCAGAGCATAGAAAAAGGGGTTGGGAGTGGCAGATGTTGGTGGCAACGCCTTGACGTCAGGGCGCTAGCCACTCCCTAGTACAGGAGGAAAACCCCATCCAGCTCTGGCGGAGAAGGATCACCGGAGCTTGCCCTCGATTTGCGGCTGCCCTCCTGGCACCTTCCCGACCGACAAGACAAGAGGTTTGGGGTGTTGGAGCCCACCCCATCCCCGCCTGGGAGGGCAAAACTGAGGCTACATGGGTGAAGGAGGGTTGATCAGGTGAGGCGAACTGCAGAGGGATGACTCCTAGGTGATCCCGAGGAGACCAGATGTGGGGGGGAGAGGAGGAGAATAAATAGTAAGTTAAAAAAAATAATAATAATAATTTACATGCCTGCGTAGTATCACACACCCTTAATGGTATGACAAGTAGCATGGCTCTCAGATCCACAGCGATTCCTGTACTGTACAAGGAAATGTAGGCATCTACAGGGACAGTGGTCCTATAGACCTGCATTGGTTGTACAGGGCAATACATCAAATCAGTTTCCATAGGACAAAGTGTAACCAGCAAGTAAATACAGGCACACTGCCCTTTCCCTCAGAGACAAAGTAGTCCTGTAGTACGGAAACAGTAATATACCCCAGACACCACAGCAAGCATACATACAGCTAGCAGTAGTCACCTGGCCTTGGCACAGTGCCACCATCCACCATGGCCCGCAGCTGTTGGAGTCACCATGGCTCCCTGTGGCTCAGGTCACTGAACCTGCGGCAGCACTGTTCTCCTGTCCTGGCAATGCCTATTCTACAGAGCGGGCACTGCCCCACCAATGCCAGAACCTCATTCCTGGGCCTGTCAGGTGCTTTCTACCTCTCCCCCAGCAGCAGGTCCTCCTTGTTCATCACCAACTCCAGCAGGTTGGCCAGCTCAACAGGTGACCAACTGGTGTCCCTCTGTCTGGCCCCTCTGACCTTGCTTCACCTGTCAGACATTATTTCATGTGGTGCAACTCCCTCTCTTGCAAAGCTTCTCCCTAGACTTCCAGGCTCTGCTGATTAGGTCTGTTCTTAACACTGTACATCTGATGTTTGTGCAGTGCTAGCATCAATTTGCACAGTGGTAAGTGTGGTGCCAGCTGGGGAAAGTGTGACTACATGTGGATGGCAATGTGCTTCCTGGGTGCATGGTGGACACGAACAGTGCTGCACGGAACAGGTACAATGAAAGCACAATGTCATAGTGCACACACATGTAGCTCTTGTAATGGCCATTGCTGCACTGGCTATAGCACCAGGCACTAAAAATGCAATACTGAAATGGTGAGAAAAACAAATACCGCTCGTTTCCCGCAAGAGAGGGTGCACAGTATAAGTAGTAATGTAGAGTAAGCAAGTACCAGCACACCTCAGAGATCTTCCAAAAAGGCAATACTTTTATTTAATTAAAGAATAAAAAACTGGACTTCATAAGCACAACAGTGGCCGTGTAGCCCTCTACTGGTTTTGTACGTTCTTGTGCGTCATCAGGAGGTCTGAAATGGTACATGCAAATGACCTAATTACGCAGTCCATTCCTAGCTCCACATTTGCATGCCATTACTGGAATTTATTCAGGCATCTGAATGCTAAATTGCACCTGGAGCATATAAAAGGAGCAACACTACACAGCTTTCATACAGGTACCATAGGTGGCTAGAGGTAAGTGTATTTTGAAATGGCCTAAAAACAGGGAGAGGGATGTTCATAATAGTAGGTTTATGATGTATCCAGAATTGCCAGTAGCTGTATCTGCATGTGCCCTCTAGTCTGTTATAGTAGGCAGGGAGCTCACTGTATGTTCGACCCTGCCTTTTAGGGATATGTAGACATCCTGGCCAGGGGACAGTGGGGGACTGCATGCCACTGTTCCTGTGTTCTGTGCACTGCTGTGTATATAAAAATCTCAGTGCTGGCCATCCTCCTATTTCCAATATTTATCATAACAGAGGAGGAGAGACAAAGGAATAGGAGGTTCTTAGAAGAGGAGTTCATGACCCTGGCCCATGCCTACATGGTCAGTGAGGAACTGGTGGGCTGCTGCAGGGGGATGAGGGACGGGGTTACCAAGGCACATACAGAGATGAGAGAATCTGTGAAAGCCATAGGAGTCAGGGTCCGGATAGTGGAGGAGGTCAAAAAGAGGGTAGAAGACCTGCAGCACTACATATAGGACCTCGTGGCCAGGGCACAGTCTGACTTTCTGGCCACAGGTGATGGGCCACAAACTGCAGAGCCCCTAGTCCCTGCAGAGGTGCTTATGTTGGGCACAATGCAGTCTGTGACCATCATGGGTGTCCCTGGCACTGGCTATAAAAGCTAGGTGGGATTAACACAGCCATGTGTGTGACTGCAGTAGCCCCAGCTCATTGGGGTGGGTGGCACATGCACCAGTAGTGTGGGGGGTGCATGCTTGTCATGGGTGGGGGGACACATACCATGGTGATGTGGGGCATGGCTGGCCAAGCACAGAGGGCAAACACAGGATATACAGCACACATCAGTGTTCTGCAGACACTTCCTACAGTAGCCCAATGCATACGTCCTGCATGGGCCATGGTACACCAGGTATGTAGACCCTCACTGCCACATTCACTTTCTGTAATGTTGTACCTATTGGATGAGTTACACAATAGGGGTAGGCTGCATGGTGGCATCCAGGTATCCTGGTGGTGTGGACGCCTGCTTTGATATCCCTCTACATTGCCACATGGGTGTCATATGTGTGATGTGTACAGCACTGGGGGCGTTTTGGCACTGCACTGCATGGGTGGCATATGTGTGTCTTTACACAGTACACTTTGCCTGCATGCTGGCATTGTCCAGCTACTGGTATGTGCATTACTCAGCAATGACCTTCTGTTCTTTCAACAACCCAGTTCACTGTGTTGAACAAGATGGTTGAGGATGCCCCAGGCCCATTGAGATGGCTGCTACCTCTGTGGCTGACCCCTGCCGAGGCACCAAGGAACACCAAGATGGACAGTGATGGGGAGACATTCATGGAGGACTGGAAGTGGCCAGATGAATCCTTCTCCAGCTCGGACACCGCCGAAGGGTGAACAGCATTAGGGGCCATACTCTTGCCTCAACCACAACCGTGCCTCCTGTCATCACTGTCCAGTTGCCCCCCCAACAATGTAGCCCAGCAACCCCCCTCCCCAACCCAGCCACCACTATGCCACCCCAGGTCAATGCCCCCAGCCCAGCCACCATTGAACTGCTCCAGGCCTATGCTTCCGAACCAGCCACCACTATGTCACCCCAGGCCAATCCCCCTGATGCAGCCATTGCTATGCCACCCTGGCCCACTCTTCCAAGTGCAGCACTGACTACTGTACCATCCCAGTCCCCAAAGCAGGTAAGGGTGCAGCCGGACCCTGTTCTCCAAGACAGTCCACCCCAGCAGCAGCCAGCAGGCAGCTGCTTCAGGCTACTGTGAGGTCTCTGGGGGCCTGCAAACTGAGATGGGCTGCATTCAGGCCATACTGCAGGCCAATGAGCAGTGCACAGAGGCTCACAATGTGGAGCAAAAGGCAGGCTTGGATGCTGGCTTCTCCAGAATGAAGCAGTGCCTGGCAGCTGGCTTTGGTGGTGTGGTGCCTCCATGCTCGAGGTCACAGCCATGGTCTCGAGGACTGAAGAGGCCACCCACAGTGCAGGCCATTCTATTGGGGGGAGTGTCACTTCATGGCAGACACTCCAGAGTGTGACCACCCTGCAGAAGACACCTCAGCTTCTGTCCACCCCCACAGTGCAGGCAGCTGTACACACAGAATACCCTACAAGGGGGCTCATTGGGCCAGCTGCCGCATACCACTGGCCATGGCCTGCTCCCCAGTGGGGTTAATACCCCATGGGCCCATGACTATGGGTGGCTCACACCATCCCCAAACACATCCCCATTGTTTGGATAAAGACCCCCTCTGTCTGTCATGATATATTGTACACACCAGCCCCATGTCCACAGTGGAAATATGGGCTGCACATAGAGGTGAGTGTCACTCCTTTGCTCTACCTTAGGTTTGCCACCTCCTTCACCACCTGGTCACCAACCATTTTTCCCATTCTCTCATCCTTTCCCCCACCTGGATAGCTGTACTTGTGCTCAGTTCCCCTACCCCCACTGGATGCCTCTTCCTATCTGCCTGGATAGTTATACTTTTGTTTTAACCCCCCTTTTTAATACACCCCTATTTATTTTTCCTTACTCTATTGTATTGCTTTGACATGCATTTATATTTGTCTGTATTGTTTTTTCTTTTGTACATTTGCAATACATTTTATATTCCATTACTGTCTCCTGCATGCTCTGGCTCACTGTCTGGGTCTGAAGAAGTCTGCAGGGAGGCAGTCCATGTAGTCCTTGGATCTTTTTGCCATCCTGGGGTCATGCCTATCAATCTGCTCCTGCATCCCCTGGTATGCTGACTCTGCCTACACTACAATGTTTGCCTCTGTGACTGGCTGGTGTATTCCACAGTTCAGTAGCATGCAACAGACAAGGAATATGGCACAGGCCTTCTGTGGGCTGTACTGTAGGGCACACCTGAATGGTCAAGGCATCTTGAGCATGCCAAAGACACACTTGATGAAAGTGCGTGTTGTGATGTGTGCCGTATTGTACCTGTCCTTGGCAATGAAAGAGAGTCATAGGGCAAGTGTTAACTGCCAGTGACACAAGGGGATATGACCTGTCCACTGTGTAGGAAATGTTCATTGGTTACTGATGTTAAGTGGCAGGTATGGTCAGCAATGGGGCCTTGAGCTTATACTCACCAACAAGTGCCCAGTGGGTAGGTCCCCACCATCTTATTTCTGGCACAGGATGGAGTTGTGCTAGATGAAGAGATTGTGGGCACTGTCGGGGAACCAATCAAGTATATTGATGATGCAACCCAACTGGACCACTCACCACCTGACAGCTGATGGATTAGAAGCCCTTTTTGTTTATGTGGGCCTCCACCCTATTCCCTGGGGTGCACAGATGGCAACATGGGTGCAATCAGTGGCAACCAGTACAGCCAGGGGGTGCAGAATCTGATAAAATTACTGCATGATTGCTGTTCGCTCTGCTGGTGTGGTGGGAAACATGATGAACTCCCCAGCATGAGCCAGCAGGGCATCTAGAAACTGGCCCAACTGGGATGAGGTGGTAGACCATATGATATCTATGGTGTCACTCACTGGCATCTGGAGTGTGCCAGTGGACAGGAAGCACAGTGCTGCCCTCAGGGTTCCATCCTGGGACCATCTTATTTTCCTTATTTATAAATGATTTACCCATGTGCCTACCTATTGTAGTTCCACCCTTTACACTGATAACTTGGTGTTACTAACTCCTAAGATAGATCTAAGTCATCAACTTACAACTAAAGGTCGACTTCTGCCAAATCTAACCCTGGCTTACGCTGAATAGATTAGTCCTTAATCGAAAATGCAAGCTATACTTTTTGACTCTTGGACCAAAATCAGTGCATGTTCTGAACCCCTAATGTTGCTAGTGCTGACAGCTCTCCCGTTATTACTGCTGATTCCTTCAAGTATCTGGGAATCACACTTGACTCCCAGCTAGATCTTTGTACATCCATAATGTATGTAAGCTTCGACTGGCTTATAGAGCCAAACTTATCCTCACTCCTGCGGCACGTCTCGCCCTTGCTAGAAGAGTGCTCCTTTCCACCCTTAAATATGGGCCCCTTTAACTCATACAGTACTGCTAAGTCCACCTTACCTAAGTGGGATGAGGTCTATGACAATGTGTGTTGATGGACCCTCTCAGTTGCTCCTCACACATCACTTTGAGCTCTATGAGAAACTGGAATGGTTGCCTGTCTCCAGAGACCTATCATAACTTTGCCATGGGTTGCATTATTGATACAGTGATCAGAACTGCCACCCCTCCTGTCTTGGTGGAGCAACTAAGAGCTGCTAACTCAAGTTACCCTCTCAGGTCTAGCAACTTGTCTCTGTGGAGAAAAAAAAAACACATGCAGCCATGGGAGACCAGGCCTTTGCTGTCTGTGGTCCCAGATTATGGAACACCCTTCCAGTAGTTGTTTGCAGTGCCTCTTCCCACTACCTCTTTAGAAGATCCCTGTGGGATCATCTGAAATCTGACTTGGCCTGTCATTGCACTTGGTCCTAGTATCCTCTCCCCCTTATAATTAGTGGGCTCTAGTTCTTGGTCTGCCCAAGGCCATGATTGTATGCATTTGTGGCATATGTATATACTGGTATTATTACTGTGACCTTTACCTTACTGTTACTTTACCCATATGCTGTTGTCTTTATACTGTTAAAATTGTATGCTTGCATATCTTGTAACCTCCCAGGTCGTACCTGAAAAAGGCACTTATTTATCTAGTGTAGTTGCCTGGTCAATAAAAACTAACTAAATAGAAAAAAACACAATTAGGTGCTCAGTGAATAACGCTCAGGTCTCAAACAGGATCCCAGATGAATTCCCAAGGCAAGACGCAGTGCGGGGGTAACCTTCTTACATCCCCTGCATTTCTATGAGTTATGGTATAATATGCTTGACATATTTTCTACAACTAATTTGTTTGACACCTGAACACTATTCACTGAGCACCTTGTTGTGTTTGATGTGGTTCATTTAATAAACTGACCAACAGCAACAGAAGATCTTTATGCCTCTGAGTCATCTTTTACCTGCTAGTCTGAGTAGTTTGAGAGCCCTCCTATTTTGTGTTGTCCTATGACAAGGTACAATCCTTAGAGGTAGCACTGATTCCACTCTCAAGATGCCAGTTCAATTGAGTGTGCGGCACATTTTTTTTAAGTAAGAAACATTATAGAAAAATGATGTTTTCACTGTGCCAGAAAACAGTTATTATTTGGGTAGGGCTGTGAAACAACAGTTCTGTTGTACACCTCAGTGCTACAGTAATAGGCAGCAGGCATCTTTTTTAAAGTAAGAAATTATTTTATTTATTTCTACACCCAAGCAGTTCCAACTCCTGACCCACTGATAGCACAGACCACAGACGTTCACATCAGCCCCCTGAGAAAGGGAGAGACCTAACATATTTTGTCATGTTATACACAACATGACAACTAACACTACAAAACTGCAGCACCCAGCAGCGGCCATAGAAAACCTATGCTGACTCCTTACAATAGTTGTCAAAGATTTTTGGATGCATGGCTCATCAGGCAAGGGGGGCGGAATCTAATCAGGATTTAGCATGGCTTGGGACTTGACAACAAGTGAGACTGCCTGTCCACACTCCACTGACAGACTCGCACACCAATACCACCCTACTGAGAGACATTGAGAGACCTAAGATGTCTATCAGTGATTGGATGAACTGCAGAAAAGTTTCCTCACTGTATTCAATAACTAGCATATTAAGTAACATACTTGATCTATTGCTGTGTCTTTGTGAGGTTGTCTTCTTAAATACAACACCTGCAGACATTGGGGGTATTGAAGACATGATGGGAATGGTGCTTGAACTGGACAAAAAGAAATGAAATGTGCAACTCAGAAAGTTTTGGGTTGCACTACTGGTCCAGAAATCACTAGTGACATTCACATAATTCCCCTTTGCCTCATTCAAATGTGTCACCATCTGTGGGCACACTGTATCATGTAAACATGAAGCACCATAAAGTGTTTTATTTTGGCTTTAATTAATTCAAGTCTTCACAAGTCAGTGTCTTCCATAAGGGAAAATGGCTGCAGATCAAAGGTCATCATCTCCCACATGAGCTTTGTCATTCATACAGACCATAGATGAGCTGCTGATAGTTTAGTGCAGGCATGTACTGACTCAGGTGTGTGGAGGGGTTGTGGGACAACAGATGGACCAGACACAGAACTTCAGGTTCAACACACAATCTCTGTGTGATGTTTATTTAAAATACAGCGGATAACCTTAAGCAATGGCATATTCCTTCTTTCAATACATCAGTTTGCAGCAACAGAGTATGCATGTCCTTCTTCTGCACTTAGTCAGCACCTACTGACCCACTGATCTCTCTCTTTAGTGAAAAATGTTCAATCCCTATGTTTGTCTTGTGTGTTTGGGTGATGGGGAGCTCAAAAAAAGAAAAACTCCAAAAACAAGCTAAAGACAAAGGACCTTGGTGCAGAAGCACTGAAGCAAAGGTTACCCTAAAGGGCATTGGCAATAAAGCCAAGTTTCAAAGAAACACAACATCACACATACCCCCATAATGCAATGGGATCTATATGGAAATCACCATGACATTTTAGGCTTGTTCAGCTTAAAGCAGGAATGCATGGTGCCAAAGGGCCTCTCAAACAATCTGTAATTTAAATGCATTTTAAATATCACAACTAACTTCATTTTTATAATACAGTCCCCTAGTAACTTTTTACCTTTTTTAAAAATACCTAGTGCTGTGGTATTTTCAACATTTACAGGTTTCATACACATAAGGCATATACATCAAGGTATTTTATGACATAGTGCTATTGCATATACTAAATCCAGCAACGAGGAACACAGTCTGTTGTTTTATGTTGGCTCGAAGGTCACCACAACAACCTTCCTGTACAAGGACCTCAGAGGGAAAAGGAAAATTAAAGAGGACACTATAGTATAGTCAAGAAAGGGAAGGGGACACCCATAGGTGGCCAGCCTTATGGACTAGAAATTGTAAAGGATAGATTAGGCTACGAAATAGAAGAACTGTATAGACAGATTTAAGAAAAGGTCGGTCCTCAAGAGTAGCAGGATCTCCCTGTCACAAAGTGGCATAGTTTGTTTTGTTACAGCAAATTCAGTGTCAGTGCTGGTGGTGCATACACTGGCCCTGGCTCTGGCTGGTGGTGGTTGGACACCTTGTGAGGCAGCTCACGTACCCGTGGACACATCAGTTGGATCAGGCTGCTGCCATGGTGGCTGGATTATTTGAATGAATTCTCTTATCTTACCATTTCCCATTCTCAACTGTCCATACTGCAAGCCTATCTGACCTAAGTGGGGATTGTGAATGAACCTGACTGATAAGAGTGTACAGCATTCATGATTTAAAAAAACCTGTGAAAATACTGGTTCCCAAACCTCAAGTAGACTGACCCTGACTGATCTTTCTACCACAATGATTGCCATTTACTTTGAGTGAATTTGTGGTGTCATCTATAAAATACTCACATTCTGCAGAGGTTTTCTTTACCTCGAGGGGAGGGGGGTACTTCATAAGGAAAGAGGAGCAACTGTAAGTGGCTGGGAATGAGCTGGAAGGGCAGCAGTAGCTTGTATAATACAGGGGGGCTGATGCAAGGACTGGGTCTCATTTACAGATTTCCCCTGCCTGGGAAACTTCCTTTTCCGATCTTTTTTTTTTTCATTAGCTGTTTTACTGTTGTTATCTCCTCCTCTGATGGCCTCCACTCTACAGTTTCACACTCATCATCACTAGTAGTTGTCACATCTGACATCATACTTTCAAGCTTCTCTAGTTCTTCATTCTCCTTTCATGCAGGTGCTTCCTCAAACCCTTGCCCCTTTCATGCTTGTTCTCCCTGCTCATAGTAATGTAGCAATTTAAGGCCAGAATAAATTCTGTATCCATCATGTCTGCCCTTCCTGCTTCACAAGCAGGGATGTAATAAGTATGCTGGGCAAACACATACCAATTCATAGGGATTCCCTACTCACTCTACTACCCAGGGTAACCAGTGATTACCTGGGTAAGCAGATATTTGTCCAGGCTTACCTTACAGGGATTTATTATCTTCATGTCCACTGCCTCCACTGATAAGCTGTTCCAAAAGTTCACCACTTCCTGGGAGGAAAAGTGCCTCCTGATTTTATCTCTGAATTTATGACCCCCGAGCTTCAGGGTATGTCCCCAGATTCTGCTGCAGGACACCAGATCAGACATCTCTGACTGATCAATGTTGCTGAGGCCCTTTAAAATGTGAAAGACTGAGATTGAGAAACCTTTAAGGTAGAATTGACCCCAGAACTGCTCCAACTGTTGAGGGGGATTATGGCGGTGAGAGGATACCTAAGACATAGCAGAGAGCCCAGATTTCAGTCTTGCTGAAACCAGCATAGATCCCAGTGCGAGTGTATCATACTATCCTATTTCTCTGCAACCAGTGAACCTAAAACTATTTACCTCTATTTTGGCATATAGATTACAGATGGTGGTGAGGGGCCTGGTCCACCCGAATCAAACTGGATTCATCGAGAGGCGGAGCCTTCATAACAATATCCAGCCCCTCTGTAATAGCCGCTCCTCCCAGCAGGGGTCCCCTTTTCCAGATTGCCATCTCAGGTGTTTGACTGAGTAGACTGGGCCTTCCTATACCACATGCTAGTGGCTATGGGATTTGTGCCTACTTTCCAGCAATACATAACTACACTATATAATACACCAGAGGTGACAGTGAGGGTAACTGGGTGATTTCAACACATTTTCCTTTAAAGTGAAGTACACAGCAGGGGTGCCCTCTCTTCCCCCCTCCTTTTTACTTTGTGCATCAAAACCCCGTGGTAGCAGTGTAAAATAATCCACAGATCTGGGATATTGAGGTAGGGCAATCTGAACCGAAAATAAGTGTGTATGCAGACAACACCATTTTTTTTCCGTAAGAACCCAGCTACTTCAACCCAGCCCTCTGTCCAGACCTGGAGTGATTTAGTTGGATCTCTGGTTGCAAATTAAATATAATAAATCTGAGGCACTGCTTGCCTCAAGGCATCACCTCGCTCATTTCAGTGACTCCTTTCCCTTTAAATGGGCAACCCAGAATACCATTTGGTGTCTCAGAATATAGATCACCCCGCGGTTGTTCAAGCTATTCCAACTGAATCATTTATGTTTCCTGCAAAAAACTGGGGGTGATCTCAATAGCTGGAATTTCTTCCCCCAACCCTAGGCGGGCGTGTCGCCACACTAAAAATGAATGTGCTGCCCTCTTACTTTTTTATTTCCAGGTACTACCCATAGTCATTCTAGATCCTTTGGGCCATAACCTTGGGGGATTACACTGAAAATTGTGTGGCAGAGTCATAGAATTAAAGTGGGAATCAATACGCTGTCCTTACCTAGGGAGAAAGGGGTGGATGGGATTTCTCAGCTTTGAATGATACTATTTGGCAGCTCAATCCGCCTAACTGAACTCCATACTAAAAACAAAATATTGATTTGGGTTGGTACCATCTGGATAACACAACATACCTCCCCACCCCACTATACACCTAGCCATTCATGTCATGGACCATATCCAGTATCCGACAACTACAAAATCCATGGATGACAACTTCCATTAGGATCCTGCAGCAGCTTTGCTGCCTCACACATACACCAGAGGGGATAGGCTCCCTTCCTATAATAACTGGGGACACCAAATTTCCTCAAGGGAATGGTGATCCTGGTTTCCTTTGCTGGAACCAGTTAGGACTCACAGCTTGCTCCCAGTTTTTTTTTTGGGGGGGGGTGCTTCTCATTTGCTGAGCTGAAGGCTAAATTCAATTTAGCCAACAGTGACCACTTTAGGTTCTTGTAAGTAAGGCATTACTTGACAGTGGATAATAAGGCAAAAGTAACTAGAGACATGTCAGATCCAGACTGGAAGATTACATAGAAACATGGAATTTGACGACAGAGAAGGACCGCTTGGCCCACCCAGTCTGCCCATTTCCCTACCTAATGGATGAGCTGCAGATCCTAGTTAACCAACAGCCTACTTCCTCCTACCCCCCACCAGAATTTCCTTATGTCTGTCCCATGCATTCTTGAATTCCCCCACTGTTTGTGACTCCACGACCTCCTCAGGAAGGCTGTTCCATGCATCCACAACCCTCTTCATGAAAAAATACTTCCTCACATTACCTCTGAGCCATCCCCCTTCTATCTTCAAATTGTGCCCCCTTGTTCTTGCACATCTCTTTTTCTGAATGATGCTACCCTCTTGGACTTCATTGATTTCCTTGAGGTAGTTAAAAGTTTCTATCATGTCCCCCCTCTCCCTCCTTTCCTCGAGGATATACATATAAAGCACCTTTAGTCTCTCTCTTCATATGTCTTCTGGTGCAGACCCTGCACCATTTTGGTTGCCCTCCTCTGGACAGCCTCCACCCTGTCTATGTCTTTGCAGAGATGGGGTCTCCAGAACTCCATGCAGGACTCCAGATGGGGTCTCACCAACTGTCTGTACAGAGGGATAACAACTTCCTGTTTTCAACTGGTGATGCCTCTCCCTATGCATTCCAGTATCCCCCCTGCCCTCCTTACTGCCTTCTCACATTGCTTGCCCACCTTTAGGTCATCTGATATAACTACCCCCAGGTCCCTTTGTATTTTTTTGTTGTTAATACCTCCCCCCACCAGTGTGTATTCTTCCCCTGGGTTTTTGTTTCCCAGGCGCATTACTTTGCACTTCTTTGCATTGAGTCTGAGCTGCCATACATTTGACCATTCCTCCAACCTTGCCAAGTCCCTTCACATCCTTTCCACCTCACATTGTGTATCAACATTGTTGCAGATCTTTGTGTCGTCTGCAAAGAGACATACTTTTCCTTCCAGTCCCTCTGCAATGTCACTTATAAAGAGATTAAAAAGGACTGGACCCAGTACTGAACCCTGCAGTACCCCACTAGTAACCCCCCTTTCTTTACTGTGGACTCTGTTTACTATTACCCTCTGCGTCCTGTTGTCCAGTCAATATTTTACCCAGGCGACCACCCTGGGACCCACTCCCAGGCTGGTTAATTTTTTATTAATCTTTTGTGTGGGACTGTGTCAAATGCCTTGCTAAAGTCTAGGTAGACCATGTCCGCAGTCCCTCCCTGGTCTACTTCTTTGGTCACCCAGTCAAAGAAATCAGTTAGATTCATCTGACATGACCTTCCCACTGTGAATCCATGCTGCCTTGAGTCCTGTGCCCCACTGGCCTCTAGGTACTCAACAATTCTTTCCTTCAGAAGTGATGCCATAATTTTCCCTACCACTGAGGTCAAACTGACAGGTCTGTAGTTTCCTGCCTCTGTCTCACTCCCACTTTTGTGAAGGGGAATCACATCCACCCTCCTCCAGTCCTCAGGTACCACACCATCCTTGCATGATTTATTAAAAAGGGTAGTCAGTGGTGTTACTAGTTCTGCCCGTAGTTCTTTAGAACTCTGTGGTGAATTCCATCAGGCCCCATTGCTTTGTCCACCTTCAGTTTTAGGAGTTATTTCAGAACCCTTTCTTCTGTGAAAGGACTGATATTGACCCCCCATGCCGCCACTGGATGATATAGCATCAATGTCTCATTTTCCTCTTTTAGACACAAGCTGAAAGAGTACCTCTTCGCTGAATGCAAATATAAATGTTTTGCATAATTGGCCTATGAATGACTTTTTATGATTGTAATGTATTCATATATTGTTGCTGTTCAGTCATTTATTTTGTATTGTATTGCTGTTATTTGTGTACTGGTTGCCCACGTAAACGGGTCATCTGGCCCATGGTCTTATCAGTATAAATAAACAAAACAAACAAACAAATGATACATCTCCAAACTCATGGGAGAACTATTTTCTTAATGTATACATTACTCCATGTGGTTTCTGGCCACTCTCTGGTTAGGATTAGAGCAGGTGGGAGTGGGCCATGGAATGCACCATGCCAGATGCACACTGGCAACAGATGCTGGAGGGGCTGGAAGGTAACAACTTCACCAGGGTGTGATAATATAGACAGAAAACTCTGGTTAATTTTTCACGCCTCTACAATCATGGCTCATATCCATCAATGTACCACAGGCGCCAGCTGGAGGAGGTACTCTGATAGGGGTACCATTATCATATTTTTGCAGCTGTTCCCAGATTCAGGGATATTGGAAGGCTGTCCATACAGAGCTGAATGGAATCTGGGGTATTCAGGTCTCGTTGCAACATGAAACCCTATTACTGGTTCTTGGCCCCCGTCCCTGGGTTAAAGAAACAGAAAATAGAGAAATATTCTATGTCATTTGCCTTGCAGCAATTAAAGATCTTACTTGACACTGGCTTTCTGACACCATACCAAATATCATGAATGGAAAGCCAGGGCTTAGCAAACCTTTGATATGGAAAGACTCACTGCGGGGCTACAACTAACCAAGAACAAATATCTTCAAAAGTGGGACAAATCGGAAAGGAATATGACCCCTGTATCCTAAACGGGCCACAGGCTATATATACAGGATATAGAATCGCCCACACTCTGTTATTGAGGACCCCTAAAAATGTTCTTTCTGCTAAATATGAATAAAACAGATGCAGACTTAAAAAGCTGGTGTACTGCCTAAAACTAACATTAATTTTTAAAAGCAGGCAACATTACCGTTTATATCTAAGTACTTTTTCTTTTCTCTTTAATTATGATTGTTTACCTGATGTTAGTAGGTGTTCTGTGTGGGACAGCACTAGAGATGCAGCAAATTTAAATTTCACTGGCGAAGAGTCCGCAAAGTGCACACTTCACGTCGTCACTCCGCTACGCAGAGTGGCCAATATGGAAGGCTCATTTCACCATGTAATTACTACTTTGTGTTGTCAT
Organism: Neoceratodus forsteri; assembly: GCA_016271365.2. NCBI lineage: Eukaryota > Metazoa > Chordata > Ceratodontiformes > Ceratodontidae > Neoceratodus > Neoceratodus forsteri. The sequence goes on from CM057456.1 coordinate 718,174,156, forward strand.
TCTGCCTTAAAACGAAGTAAGGCGAAGTGACAATAATATTGGCAGCTCCCCTCCCACACACACACACACACACACACACACACAGTCACCAGAATTATTGTGCATCCCAAAATGCTACTGCCTTCTGTCCAGAAAACTTCCCAGTGCTGACCAAGTTAAATGAGAGCATAACAAGAAATGCAAAGTCTCCCAGAATTAGTGGCACACTCAGTCATGCATGCAGTGGTCACACACAGTCACCAGAATTAATGTACATTCCCAAAATGCTACTGTCTTGTGTCCGGAAAATTCTCGAGTGCTGACGAAGTGAAATGAGAGCGTAACAAGAAATGCACAGTCTCCCAGAATTAATGACGCACTCAGTCATGCATGTAGTGGTCACACACAGTCACCAAAATTAATGTGCATCCCCAAAATGCTACTCTCCTCTGTCCAGAAAATTCCCCAGTGTTGACGAAGTGAAATGAGAGCGTAACCAGAAATGCAAAGTCTCCCAAAATTGATGGTGCACTCAGTCATGCGTGCAGTGGTCACACACAGTCACCAGAATTAATGTACATCCCCAAAATGCTACTATCTTGTGTCCAGAAAATTCCCCAGTGCTGATGAAGTGAAATGAGAGTGTAAAAAGAAATGCAAAGTTTCCCAGAATTAATGGTGCACTCAGTCACGTGCGCAGTGGTCACACACAGTCACCAGAATTAACGTGCATCCCAAAATGCTACTGTCTTATGTCCAGAAAACTCCCCAGTGCTGACCAAGTGAAATGAGAGTGTAACAAGAAATACAAAGTCTCCCAGAATTAATGGTGCACTCAGTCATGCGCGCAGTGGTCACACACAGTCACCAGAATTAATGTGCATCCCCAAAATGCTACTGTCTTGTGTCCAGAAAATTCCCCAGTGCTGACCAAGTGAAATGAGAGCGTAACAAGTAATGCAAAGTCTCCCGGAATTAATGGTGCATTGCAAATGCAAAAACAGATTAAGATTGTGTTGTGCACTCAAGAGATGCAGATGCAAAAGCACAACAATACTTAACCAGTGCTCACAAGTCACAAATCCAAATCTGGAAAAGAATACCTTTTGCCATGGGGGGGGGTAGTGCACTGCAGTAACAGTCCATTATCAGTAAAGATACCACAAAGCAGTACAAAAACTTCATGCAAGTGCGGTGGATAGCAGGTTCACATTGCTGCAATTACTCAGTGGCACAATAAAAGGTGTCTGATTTAATGGCATGCATCGTACACACACACTCACACATACACTACAAGTAATGTGTAGCAAATTGAGCACCTTTAGTAATATAACCAAATGTTTTAAACAAACTGAAATTATACACTGCTGCACCACAACAATCAACAAAAAAATGTCAAGAATTACTGAAAATATTACTCTGTGTACATTAACAGTTACACAAGAAAAATATAACCAAAACAGAAAGACTTCCTTTTTCTCTCAGTTAATCTACCTACACCACAGATACACCCCTTCCCCAAAGCACACTTCACAGTACACAGACTGACTGTTCTAAATTAACATTCAAAATCCTACAGACAAACAAAAATCTCTCGATGATATGAGCACAGAAGGGTTTCCTACAATCCATGTGCTAAATTTTGAGCAGAAAAAATGACTCAAAAAGGCATTTTTAACAGCTTTTAGAGATTTTGAATTGCAGAGCTCTTACAGCAAATTGTCTCCAGCTACCACTACACACATACTACCCAGAACTGAGGCTGTGCAGAACATTCTAGACCCTGTGTGACCTGCAGTTCCATGAATCACTGCAGAATTTGCCTTGGAGCTCAATTACAAGGCAAAGTGATGTGAAGTACATTGATTTCAATGTACTTCGCCTTAAAATTGGTGGAAAAGTGGCATGGGGAAGGTGGAATAACACAAAGTCATTGTTTCAATGGACTTCACATTCCTCATTATGACACGAAGTACTCCACTTCGCGTTGCGGACTACTCCGCAGATTCCGCATTACTCCGCGAATCACTTCATGGAGCGAATTTTAGCCACTTAGCCCACCACTAGACATCACTATGCCTGGCAGCTGACTTATCACCCTCTATCCCCTCACTACATCATCAGCACTGTGATCTCACTGGCTGTGATATACTGACATCACTGCTACATAGGAAAAGCCACTCAGTGGCTGCCAGGTCAGTTACCTGTGATATCACTGTCGGTAAGATCACAATGCTGATGATGTAGTGGAGGAATATAAACAGATACAGTATGTTAGTATAGACAGATAAAGTATGTTAGCTGCCAGACTAAGTGCTATTGTACACATTCAGCACAATACTATCACATCAAAACTTTCTAATGAGCAAAATGGAAACAGAAAAATACTTCGAAATAAAAAGTTCTAACTATCTACTTCTTAAAATTTGTGTTATTTTCCTGTCTGCCTGTTTTGGCTCCATTAGCTCTTTAAACAGTTTCTTGTATTATGTTTTGTTGATGATCTTACATACTTTCATGAAGTTATACAGCAAACCCCTTTGGTGAAAGGGCAGAGAGACCGTGTTAATGGTCACAAACTAATACAAACCTATGGACTTACATGACAGACTTCATGAACTCTAATCTATAGTTATGTATGGAACTCTGCATCACTTTTGTTGTGAAATGTCCTGTATAGGAATATCACTGTATGGTGTTGTATTTCATGTAACTTTCTTCAATAAAGACATTTTGAGTTGCAAAAAAAGAAACAGATACATACTGTAGAGTTTGTCAACAGAGAAGGACCACTTGGCCCACCCAGTCTGTCCAGTTTTTTCCTTGCCTATTCTGTCCCAGCTGACTTTCACTGATCTTCAGCAACCCTTCCTCACCTTTATTATTCAGTAGTATTCCCCTATGTCCATCCCACGCATGTTTGAAACCCTCTATAGTTTTTGTCCCTACTACCTCTAGTGGCAAGCTGTTCCAGGCTCCACCACTCCTTCGGTGAAGTAGTATTTCCTCACATCCCTCTTAAATTTCCCCCTTCAAGCTTTGTTGCTTGCCCTCGTTTTGTTGCACTTTTTCATTTGAAACAGGTTCCAAACCTATACCCTGTTCACTTCTATGAGGTACCTGTAAGTCTCTATCATGTCCCCCTCTCTCGCTCCTCTCTTCTAGGGTGTACATATTGAGAAACCTCAGTCTCTCGTAGTGCGATTTCTCATCCAACCCATGTACCATTTAAGTTGCCATCCTCGGGACTGCCTGTACCCTGTCCCTATCTTTTCTGAGATGCAGCCTCCAGAATGGTGCACAATATTCAAGGTGTGGTCTCACCAATGATCTATACAGTAGTAATATCACCTCCCTCCTCCTGCTGGATTCCAGCGGCCCTGCCCACTGCCTTATCACACTGCCCTGTGACTTTCAGGTCATCAGATGTTATAACCCCTGGATCCCTCTGCTTTTTAGTGACTGGCACTACCCTCCCCCCTCCCATTTTATACTCAGCTCCCAGGTTTCTGTGCCCCAGTGCATGATTTTACACTTTTTGGCATTGAACCCGAGCTGCCATATCTTTGACCATTCCTCAAGTTTCCTAAGGTCCCTTCTCATTTTATCCATTCTCTCCTGAGTATCCACCCTGTTGCAGATCTTGGTGTCATCTGCAAAAAGGCATACCTTCTCTTCAAGCTCATATGTGATGTCACTTATGAAGATGTCAAATGGGAGTGATCCCAAAACTAAATCCTGATGCCCCCTGCTGGTCATTCTCCCCTCATTAGAGTGAGTGCCATTTATTCCCACTCTCTACCACCTATCCATTAACATGTTTTTTTACCAAATTTACAGCTCTGGCTCCCACCCCTAGACTATCCAACTTCTTTATCTATCTCCTATGTTGGACAGTGTCAAAAGCTTTGGTGAAGTCCAAATAGGTCACACCCACTTCCCTTTCCTGATCTATTTCCCTGGTCACCAATCAAAGAAATCTAGATTTGTCTGACATGACCTCCCCCTCATGAATCTATGCTGTATTTAGTCTTGTAACCACCTGGATTCAAGATATTCCACTAGCCTTTCTTTTAACAGGTTTTTCATTGATTTCCTCACAACTGATGTGAGACTGACCAATCTATAGGTGCTAGCCACCTCTGCTGCTGTTTTTATGAAACAGAATTACATCAGCTGTCCTCCAGTCCCCTTGAGCCTCTCCTGTTTCCAGTGACTGACATGTTAAATAAGGCTGCTGCAGCATGCTTCTTTCTGAGTTCCCTTAGCATCCTTGGATGTATTTTGCCTGGTCCCATGGCCGTGTCCACTTTCAGGTTTGCAAGTCCCTTAAAGACTCCTTTCCTTTGTAAATGGAGTTGAGTTTACCTCCCCAATTCTTTGTTCTTGTTACTCCTTGTTGATCCATCCCTCCTCCCTCTCCACTGTGAAGACCGAACAGAAACATCTCTACATGATTATCCTCTGTGCAGTCACTATCTACCGATTTCCTTATCCTCGCTATCACTCCCCTTAACTTCCTCTTCTAACTTATGTACCTGAAGAAAGTCTTGTCCTCTACTGCCACTTCTTTGGCTATCCTTTCCACTGTTCGCACTTTTGCTTGTCTCACTGCCCTCTCTGCTTCCTTCTGTTTTACCTGGTACGTATCCCTATCCTCCTTCTCTGTATTTCTTTGTACCTTTTAAATGTTATCTATTTTCCTTCCCTTTCTCGGCCACCTCCCTAGAGTACCATAATGGTCTTTTTTTCCTCCTGTTTGTTGTCACTTCTTTCACACATAGGCTGACTGCATTCACTATACCTTACTACCACATCTTGACCATTGATAGCCTTTGACAGGCTGTTTCTAATGTAGTCTCCCATTACATTAAAGTCTGCCCTGCTAAAGTCCAGGACCTTCATCTTCATGTAGTTTGCTTCTGTACCCACCTTGATATTATACCACACTGTACGGTGATCACTGGCCCCCAAAGAACTGCCCACTGTGACATCTGTTACTCTTTCTCTGTTAGTAAGCACCAGGTCCAATATTGTCTTTCCTTAGTGGGTTCACTTACTAACTGGCACAAGCAAAAACAGGAAGCATGCTCAACGGCAACACAGGAAAGCCCAACACCAGGACTTGATTAAACACTGTAATTTATTTACTTGTACATTAGATCAATCTTCCTCAGGCCATCAACATTTCATGCTGCCCTGGTGCTTTTTCAAGACCAGGGTGGCATGAAATGTTGATGGATTTGCACAGGGGGGTGTTACTGATTTTTATTTGCCCTTTGTATTAAATAAACTGCAGTGTTTAACTGAATTTTTGGAGTTGGGCCTTCCTGTGTTACCGTTGAGCCAGCTTCCTGTTTTTGCTTGGCCTCGTGTTTTTGCGTGGCTCCGGTGTTTTTCTCCTGAGCCGTGTTGCTACAAGGTTCACTTACTAACTGCCTGAGAAATATTCCTTGTAAGGAGTCTAGGATTGCCCTGCTTCTGGAGAAGGGCTCACGTGATCCCGCTCCATAAGAGTGATAGCAGGGAGGAGTCAGGGAACTACAGACCAGTCAGTTTTACCTCAGTAGTGGGCAAGATTATGGAGGCAGCCCTTAAAGAAAGGATAGTGCAACACCTGGAATCCATAGGAGTACAGGATCCAAGACAGCATGGGTTTACAACAGGAAGGTTCTGTCAAACTAGTCTCATAGATTTCTTTGACTGGGTAACCAGAGTGGTGAACCATAGGGGAGCAGTTGATGTCGCCTACCTTGATTTCAGCAAAGCTTTCAATACTGTTCCACATAGAAGATTGATTAATAAGCTGGGTAGGCTCAGGGTGGGTCAGAAGTTGGTCATCTAGGTGGCAAACTGGTTGGCGGGAAGAAAATAGAAAGTGGTGGTAAATGGTATGCAGTTAGAAGAGATGCAACTCACAAGTGGGGTACCTCAGGGATCAGTCCTGGGGCCAGTCCTCTTCAATATCTTCATCAGAGACATTGCAGATTGACTGGAGGGTAAGGTTTGTCTGTTTGCAGATGACACCAAGATCTGCAACAGAGTAGATGATCCAGATGGGGTGAGCAGAATGAGAAGAGAGGCCTTTCGGCACCATGCAATTTGCTTAAAGCTGAACCAGCATAACATTCTGTGGTGATTTGCATATGCAGCCCATGATGCTTTGCATTGTGTGGGCATGTGTGATTTTGTATTTTCTTGAAACTTGGCTTCCCAGCCAAATGCCCTTTGGGGTAACCCTTGCCTCAGTGTTTGTGCACAGACGTTCTTTGTCTTTTGAATAGTTTTTTATTTTAATGGGTTCACCACAACATAACCCAGATAGCCCATCTTAGGGTAGCTGGTTCATTCCACTGGGGTGTCAAACAGACGAGGCATACTGATGAGTCCTGGTAGGACAAAACATATGTCTATGTCATCTGTTAGCACCCTTTGCAAACTGTGTGAGAGGCCTTTCGGCACCATGCAGTTCTGCTTAAAGTTGAACCAGCGTAACATTCTGTGGTGATTTGCATATGCAGTCCATGATGCTTTGCATTGTGTGGACATGTGTGATTTTGTATTTTCTATCATCAAAGATGACCTGAAATCATCCAAGCAGACCACTAAAGCAGTAGGTAAGGCTAGGGGGATGCTGGGGTGTATTAGTAGGGGTATCACAAGTTGTAAGAGGGAGATAATAATCCCTCTTTACAAGACACCGGTTAGGCCTCATCTGGAGTACTGTGTGCAGTACTAGAGGCCACACCTTCACAAGGGCATTAACCAAACTGAGGCAGTCCAGAGAAGGGCAACCAAAATGGTGCAGGGACTGCATCAGAAAACATATGAGGACAGATTAATGGAGCTCAATATGTATATCCTAGAGCAAGGAAGGAGAGAGGTGATATGATCGAAACATTCAAATACCTTAAGGGCATTAACAAGGTGAAAGTGTCTAACATGTTTCAATATAAGAAAAATAGCAGGACAAGAGGACACAGCATGAGATTAGAGGGAGGCCAATTAAGGGGTAATGTGAGGAAGGTCTTTTTCCACAGAAAGGGTGGTGAATGCATGAATGACCTACCTCAGGAAGTGGTGGATATGAATACAGTGCAGAGCTTCAAACAGGCATGGGATAGGCATAAGGGGGCAATACAGATGAGTATGAGTAGATAGGCCATTGACAGAGCAAAGGCAGATGGCACATTCATAAGGTAGAAAAATAAATGGGCAGACTGGATGGGCCTTACATAGAAACATAGACTTTGATGGCAGATAAGGACCACTTGGCCCACCCAGTCTGCCCATTTCTCTACCTACTGAATAAGCTGCAGATTCTAGTTAACCAACAGCCTACTTCATGCCACCCCCCACTACAATTGCCTTGTGTCTGTCCCATGCATGTTTGAATTCCCCCACTGTTTTAGCCCCAACAACCTCCTAGGAAGGCAGTTCCACGTATCCACCACTCTCTCCGTGAAAAAAGATTTCCTCACATTACCCCTGAGCTGTCCCCCCTCTATCTTTAAATTGTGTCCACTTGTTCTTACACATCTCTTTTTCTGAAAGATGCTACCCTCCTGGAATTTGTTGATTCCCTTAAGGTACTTGAACATTTCTATCATGTCCCTCTGTCCCTCCTTTTATCAAGGGTATACATATTAAGCTCTCTGTCTCTCTTCATATGATTTCTTTTTTTTTTTTTCTTGGTCGGACCACCGACTACTTCTGCCCTGGTCACGGCCCCCAGAGACCTCCACCGCCGCCAATTGCTGCCAAGGACCCTCGGTCACCCCCGGCTTACCCCCTGGAGGGTGGGGCCATGGCCACCTTCGTGGCCATGGAACTGTGACTAGTCAGGGTCCCTGCAGCAGCGGCGGTGAATTGAGGACCTCCGGGGAGGGCTTCATACTGTCGGTGGACCGGCCCGCCTTCCATTTTTCCTGCTTTTTTCTCCCCCAGAGGAGGCGGGTTGTGCAATGATGCCAGCGTCTGCCCCGCCTCCCTCCCCCCCTTGCTGAACGTCGGCAGAGCGAGGTCTCCCGGCCTCTGCCAGGAGTCCTCAGTGTTCCGAATGTTGCCCACACCCTCCCCCCGGAGAAGGAGAGCTGCCCATCAGATACTCCATCCTTCTCCCCCGGCCAGCCCTCCGACGATCCGGGTCCGTTCCTGAACCCGGGTCGCCGGCGTCGCAAGTGGAAATCCCAACGCTATGCCTATGGGCCAGCTCTTCATATGATTTCTGATGCAGACCCTGTACCATTTTAGTTGCCCTCCTCCGGACTGCTTCCATCCTGTCTATGTCCTTGCGTAGATGAGGTCTCCAAAACTGCACACAGTACTCCAGATGGGGTCTCACCAACTGTCTGTACAGAGGGATAACCACTTCCCTTTTTCTACTTGTGATGCCCCTTCCTATGCATCCCAGTATCCCCCCTGGCTCTCCTTACTGACTTCTCACATTGCTTACCCACCTTTAGATCATCTGATATGACTACCTCCAAGTCCCGTTGCATTTTTGTTGTTGTTAGTACCTCCCCTGCTATTGTGTACTCTTCTCCTGGGTTTTTGTTTCCCAGGTGCATTACTTTGCACTTCTTTGCATTGAATCTAAGTTGCCATATGTCTGACCATTCCTACAACCTTGCCAAGTCCCTTCTCATGCTTTCTACCCTACCTTGTGTATCAACTCTGTTACAGATCTTTGTATCATCTGCAAAGAGGCATACCATTCCCTCCAGACCCTCTGCAATGTCACCTATAAAGATGTTAAAGAGGACTGGACCCAGTACTGAGCTCTGAGGTACTCCACTAGTGACCCCCCCTTTCTTCGGAATGTATTCCACTCACTATTACCTTCTGTGTCCTGTTGTGCCAGTTTGCAACCCAGGCTACCACCCTGGGACCCACTCCCAAGCTGGCTAACTTGATTATTAATCTTTTGTGCGGGACTGTGTCAAATGCCTTGCTAAAGTCTAGGTAGGCCATATTCACAGCCCCTCCCTGGTCTATTACTTTGGTCACCCAGTCAAAGAAATCTATTAGATTCGTCTGACATGACCGTACTGCTGTAAATCCATGCTGCTTTGGGTTCTGTGCCCCACTGGCCTCTAGGTACTCAACAATTCTTTCTTTCAGAAGTGATTCCATCATTTTCCATACCACTGAGGTCAAACTTACAGGTCTGTAGTTTCCTGCTTCTGCCTTGCTCCCACTTTTGTGAAGGGGAATCACATCTACCCTCCTCCAGTCCTCAGGTACCACCCCATCCTCCCATGATTTGTTAAAAAGTGTAGTCAGTGGTGTCACTAGGTTCTCCCTTAGTTCTTTTAGGATTATGGGGTGAATCCCATCAGGCCCCATTGCTTTTTCCACCTTGAGTTTTAGGAGTTCTTTCAGGACTCTTTCTTCTGTAAATGGACTGGTGTCAACCCCCTGCCCAGAGTGCTTCTATTGTCTGGTTTAGGTAACTCCTCCTCATCTTCTTTTGTGAATACTGAGCAAAAGTATTCATTCAGTATCTCTGCCTTTTCACTGTCTCCCTCTGCCAACCTCCCCTCTCCCTTATTAATCTTCACTATTCCTCCCTTAGCCTTTCTATGCTCCCTAATGTACCTATAAAAGGTTTTATCCCCCTTCTTAACTGACTTGGCTATTTGTTCCTCAGTTTCGGCTTTTGCTATTCTGACTGCCTTCCCCACTTTTTTCTGCTTTAATTGATACAGTTCCCTGTCGTGCTCCTTCTGTGATGCCTTATACTTTTTGAATGCAGCCTTTTTCTCCTTAACCTTCCATGCCACCTCTTTTGAGAACCATAGTGTTTTTTTACTTCACTTTGTTTTCTTTATCTGTTTCACACAAAGGCTTGTTGCCTCTTTGATGGCAGTTTTGATTTGTCTCCATTGTTCTTCCACCCCTCCTTTTTGGCCATTTGCTAGTGTATTCCTCAGGTATTCATCCATTTTGCCAAAGTCAGCCCTTCTAAAGTCTAGTATGCTTGTTTTTGTATGGCTTGTCTCCATGGTTGTGCTTACTGTGAAGCACACTGTGCAGTAGTCGTTTGTTCCCAGATGTCTACTGACTTCTAAATTTGTGATCCTCTCTCCATTTGAGAGTACCAGGTCTAGTATTGCTTCCTCCCGAGTGGGTTCCAACACTAGCTGACTAAGGCCTGCCCCCTGCAGGGCATCGAGAATGACTCTGCTCTTGGATGTGGCTGCAGTACATGTCATCCAGTTAACATCTGGCATATTCAGGTCCCCATTAACAGTATCTCTCCTTTTTCAGCCATTTTGAGAATGTCCTCTATCATTTTCTTGTCCATTTCCTCCCCTTGAGATGGGGGTCTGTTGACAACCCCTGTGCGGATTGTGATGCCATTCCCTGTCTCCAAGGTGACCCAGAGTGCCTCTTGTCATCCCCCTTTACTTTTTAGTTCTGTAGCTTTGATCACTTCCCTTATGTATAGAGCTACTCCACCTCCTCTTTTTCCCTCTCTGTCCCTTCTGTAGACTGTGTACCCAGGTATGTTGACATCCCAGTCATGGTTCCCCATGTACCATGTTTCTGTGACTGCCATAATATCCAAGTGTTCATCTTTCATCAAGGCTACTAGCTCAGGAAGCTTGTTTCCCAGACTACGGCTTTGGTACTCATTGCCCTCCATTTAATGTTGGCTTTGTCCTTTTTTCCCCCATGCCTGCTCTTTTTGCCCTTGTCTATTTTTCCATTTACCCTGTCCTGCCCTCTGTTGAGCACTGTACCTCAGCGTATACCTTACTACCCGTCATGTTTTGGTGGGGAGGCTTGAAATTTCCTGCCTATTAGCACCTCCCCCCATGGATAGTTTAAAAGCTTGCCAAGGAAGCATTTAAACCTGTCACTTAGGATCTTGGTTCCCTTCACGGACAGATGCAGACCATCATGCCAATATAAACCTTCATCTCTCCAGGTGTACCCCCAGTCCTCAATGAAGCCAAAGCCCTGTGCTCTGCACCAGTTTTGCAACCATTCATTAAACTGCATGGTGTGCAGTACCCTAGCCTCACCCCTGCCATGGACTGGCAGCACCTCTGAGAAGGTAACTGTGCTTGCTACCTGTCTGAGGCCCCTCCCCAACTCCACAACTTCATCCTGCACTGCACTGATCCCATGCCTAGCTAGGTCATTTGTCCCAAGGTGAACAATGATATCTAGTTCCCTCGCCTGTGATGCTGCTTCTGCAATCCTTAGGATTCACTTATTGTCCCTCCAAGCCATGGCACCAGGCAGGCACCTTACTTCCCTCTCCTCTCCCTTCCCCAGGTCTACCCCTCTAACAATTGAGTCCTCTATCAGAAGCTGTTTCCTTCCCTTGTGGCGTCCCTTGCCACCCTTCTGTGGGTCTCCCTTGTGGGTGTCCTCAGCATGCTTCTTGGTCTCCATTGAGGGTGCCATCATAGAGGAACCTTGCTCTGCCAGACTGGCATATAGTTTGTGTAGAGATACAACTAGGGGGGCTTCGCCTCTCTTCCACCACCTGTACCCTCCCAGAACCCACTGTGGTCCAACTGCTCTTCATACTTGGCAGCCTCTGTGGCAGTGGTGCTCTTTGGGTGGAGGAGGCCTCCTTAGTCCTTGCCAGTTCAGCCTGGAGGTGGGCTACCTCCTCCCTCAGTGCTGACAGTTGCCTGCAGATAGGACAGCAACCTGTTTCCAGAATGTCTCCCAGAAAACTGCTGCCCCACAGCCAGTGCATTGCACCACTCCCCACGTGTTCCTCTCCCTTATAATATACAATATCTAATATATATATATATATATATTTTTTTCTTCCTTTGTGTGGTGTGTTCTTACCCTTTATGCACTGTGCTGGGTTATTAAGAATATGACAGTTCTGCCCCAAGACCTGTTGAGGAAGTGATGTCAGAACCGTGGCTATAAAGAAAACGTCATGCCTGGGGGTGTGGGGTGTGGGGAAGGTGGGTGGGTAGTCCACAACCACTGGTGACTGTTAGAAACAATCAAATACACCACTGCTCCACCACCCTGGTGAGTTCTGCCCTTAATAGTAATTCAGCTAACCTCCAGTAACTGATTTGTCAACTATTTAAAAGTAATTTGATGCAAACTGTTACAGAATACTAGTAGACAGTCCAGTTAGCCACAAAGAAAAATCAAATATGCAGTTATTTCAACCCTTCTGAAGTTGCTCACAAGATAAGTAGTTTTGAAAAACCCCTTCCTGATTTAAAAACGAAAATAATTAAACACAAAGCAATAGCAATGTAAGACTGAAAAAGGAAAACTTCCCTCAGATGCAAGTGAGAGATCTGTGCAGATTTCTAGTCCAATATAGTATATCCTATGCAGCTTCTCAGTTGTTTCCAAAGCCCACCCTGTTACACCACTTGAAGAGATGGGCTTCTGTCTGAAACAGGATCACACCAGTAGTTTATAGTAATTGATCAATGCTAGAATGTTCCTCCACCCAAAACAACTGGCTATGATGCAAGGTCTCCCTGACTAGTGAAGACAATTTCCCCCACCTGAGGCTGTGTCTGGCATCAAATTACAAACTGCAGCCTTTGTTATTCAAAGTACACAGCTGCTACCAGTAAATTATTTCCAACTATATTAATGCAAACTGTCACAGAATACTAGTAGACAGTCCAGTTAGCCACAAAGGAAAATCAAATATGCAGTTATTTCAACCCTTCTGAAGTTGCTCACAAGATAAGTAGTTTTGAAAATCCCCTTCCTGATTTAAAAATGAAAATAATTAAACACAAAGCAATACCAATGTAAGACTGTAAACTAAGGAAAACTTCCCTCAGATGTAAGTAAGAGAGATCAGTTGCAGATTTCTAGTCCAATATAGTATATCCCATGCAGCTTCTCAGTTGTTTCAAAGCCCACCCTGTTACACCACTTGAAGAGATGGGCTTCTGTCTGAAACAGGATCACACCAGTAGTTTATAGTAATTGATCAATGCTAGAATGTTCCTCCACCCAAACAATTGGCTATGAGGCAAGGTCTTCCTGACTAGTGAAGACAATCTTCCCCACCTGAGGCTGTGTCTGGCATCAAATTACAAACTGCAGCCTTTGCTATTCAAAGTACACAGCTACTACCAGTAAATTATTTCCAACTATATTAATGCAAACTGTCACAGAATACTAGTAGACAGTCCAGTTAGCCACAAAGGAAAATCAAATATGCAGTTATTTCAACCCTTCTGAAGTTGCTCACAAGATAAGTAGTTTTGAAAACCCCCTTCCTGATTTAAAAATGAAAATAAACACAAAGCAATACCAATGTAAGACTGTAAAGTAAGGAAAACTTCCCTCAGATGTAAGTAAGAGAGATCAGTTGCAGATTTCTAGTCCCATATGGTATAACCCATGCAGCTTCTCAGTTGTTTTAAAGCACACCCTGTTACACCACTTGAAGAGATGGGCTTCTTTTCTATGTTTCTAGCTGAAACTGCCACTGGAAGACTCCAGTCCACACCAGGGAGACTAGAGTCTCCAACCAGCAGTACCTGCCTCTTATTTTCCATTCTGTCAATGTTTTCACCTATTCACCTAATGCTTTGTCCAATTCCTCCCCCTGTGCTGGAGGCTGTATACCACCCCTGTGTGACAAATGGACCCTGCTCCTGTCTCTAGTGTGACTCCAACATCTCCAGCCTTTCTCCTGCCTCTAGGTTCCCTTGAACTTCCATAGCCCTGATTCTCTCCCTCACATACAGGATAACCCCTCCTCCTCCCTTCTTTATCCCTTCTGAACTGCATTTATCCTGGTATGGCCATAACCAAGTCAAGATTTTCAATGCACCATGACTCAGTTATGGCCACTATATCTAGATCCTCCTCCATTATGATGGCCTCCAGGTTTGAAACTGCATTTCCTAGACTTCCTGCATTGGTGCACATTGCTCTCCAAACCTTGCTCCTTTCCTGCTTGAAGCCCCCACCCCACCCCCTTTTCTGCCTGTGAGGCTTCCTGCAACTTTACATAACTTCCCTCCCTCCCTCTCTCTTCTTTGCTCTCTCTGTTTTTTGTCCATTTAATCTCCTCCTTAACCTGCTTGTATTGGGGGGGGGTGGCTCTTCCAGAAACAGGGTATTAAGACTCAGTATCCCCCCCCATCAGTTTAATTGAAGGCTCCCAGTTGTGTACTCTCACAGTCTATCACTAAGAACCTTGGAACCCTCTCTGCTGAGGGGCAGACTATCTGGTGCATACAAGGTTTTATGACACAGGGTCCCCTCCCTTTCTTCTATGCATCCATAACCCCCCCCCCATGCCATTCTCATAGCCAGTTATTGGAATCCTCTATTCTCCTCTTCCTAGCTGTGCTTGCTCTAGGAACCAGTAGCGCTTCAGAGAAATCTACCAATCTGACCACCCACTGCAGATCTTCCCCACTACCCTAAATCTCTCCTGCACTACCTCCACCTCTTCTCCAGCTAGATTGTTTGTTCCTAAATGTATTATTACATGAGGGTCCCCATAACTCCCTATATCAGCTACTTGAACTTTGGGCTTGCCCACTCTACCTTCATCCCCAACATGCACACTACCTTTCTACCTGTGTCTGTATCCTCCCATCCCTCTGCAGCATATTCTCTTCACTACTGAGTCCCCAGGATTATAACTCTGGCTCCACATCCTCTTTCCCTTTCTTCCCCATGCCACACTGCCCTACTATCAAAATCACCCCTGCCTGAGTGCTCCTCCTCAGCCTTACCCTCCAACCTTCCAACCTGCCCCCCCACCAGCCTGACCTTCATCCACACTGACCTCCCCAGCCAGCCCATCTGTAACCCCTCCCATGTCTCTGTTCTGCTTCCGTGTACCTCATGTTCTCTTTTCACTTAGCCTCCCCTCCCCATTCATGGTCCCCCTCTTGCCACACCCTTCTCCATGTTTCTCCTCCCTAATCTTTCAACCCCTTCCTCTACTACGGCTGTACAGTACTTCACGCCCCACCACTTGTCTAATCACCCTGATTCCCATGTCCTGAACCAGATCCCTCTCCTTCTGTCCATCTCCCCCCTTCCCTTCCCAAGACAGTGAGAAAAATCTGTTCCACACTATTACCAAGCTAGGTGCTCCCATGCCAGTCACCTCCATCTTGACCAACCCCCTTCCTCCCACCTGTCTCTCCACCCCCCCAGGTGTCCTTACCCACTGAGGTAGAGGAGTCCAAGACATCTGGATCCACCCCTTCTCAAACCTTCCCTGCCTGCTACTTTTCCCCTGGTCCACACCCCCACCCTCCCTCTTCCCTGCCCCATCTTCCTCTCCTCCTCCTCACTAACCTACCCAACACCCATCAAAGCTGTCTAATGTTTGCCATCAAGTGATTCATATTTCTGCACACTGGACAGCCACTTACATCTCACAACATTCCTGTGAACACTGCAGCCCCACACTTCCTACAACTCATCACACTACTCCTGTCCCACTGCTGTCTGAACGTGTTCTCTCCTCACTGAATGCCACCTATGGCCATTCAAATCTTTTTATTTTAGTAAATGGTAACTTCTCCCCATCCATACCTAACAAGTACCTCCTACTACACTCTTTGTGGGCCTACCCCAGATAAGGTGTAGTTGCAACCTCTTTATTTCCTTTATCGGCTTACCCTAAATATTTTAATTTGCCTTTATAGGCCTATACTAGATAGGGTATTCTGGACAGACTGTATGGCACTGCTACTGACGCATGATCTGAGAGCCAGAGGGCATCATATAGTGGTTCAGGGAGGCTGGCAATTATTGACCTCCATGCACAGGCGACTGTGGCAGTTATTGTCACATTGTTAATATGAGACAGACGGGGAGGGCTTGTATTTACAGTACATTTCTTGACAGAACATTTATATCTTTTGTAGCTCAACTAGAACTGGCAGCACTTGAATGAGAAAAAAGAGGAAAGCAGTCTGTTTTGGATTGCTAAGGGTGGTTTCATTACCAATGCACTGGACAACTGCCTGCAAGGCTGCTTAAGTGAGAGCAGAACCAGTGGACCTCTGGGGACTAATATACCATGGTTTCAATGGCTATACTGCCTTAGTCCTCACAGCAACAGGACTCTGATTCCCAGTACCACATGGCCATCTCCTCTTTCACAGCCACCAGTTGCAGAGCTTTGACTTAGTAGAACTGGCATACTGGAAACTTTATCTTCACCTTTTCTCCACCATGCCTCCCTTTCTTCTCCTGTTCTTTTCCTCATATATTCTACACAACGACTCACAACAGATGATGACATAAAAATGATGCAGCCCCTGCCAGATGCTAACTATGATTTCTCACAATAATCAATGTTTTTAGATGCCAAGATAATGCACACATGCCACTGCATGACTTGTGATGTGAGAAGGAATTGAGGGACATGAGCGAGAGTGACACCAGCCAGCCGCACCTGACTGACAGACCCTCACAGCACCCCAGTAAGAGACATGGAGAGACCGAGTGTCTCACACAGCAGCCTACTTCACTTTTCACCCACTGACTGGCAGGATCCTACACAGGCAAAACAAACTCAAAATAAAAAGACAGATGTCTCTGCCCTGCACCACCTGCAGTCAGAAAAACCTTTGAAAATTTCCCCCAACTTTTTCCCTCTCAGCAAGCATGCACTGCTCTCTCCTCTGCAGCAGAATATGGTTTTGTGACTTGCCTTCCAGAAACTACACTTAACTGCTGTTAACTAGTTAGCTAGCATGATACTGCATGATTCTCTGACTATAACTTTTTCTGATCACAAATTGCATTTTGGGCAAAAAAATGAAGAGCTCTCAGGGAGAATCATGTCCTTCTCCACTGAGAGAGAGAGAGAGAGAGAGAGAGATGGAAATGGCACTGAGATATGCTTAGCACAAGAAGTTCTCAATCTCCAACATTGCTGATTGACTGTTGCAGTCAAGTTCCTTGCACAAGCTCAGTGAGTGATCCCTGAGAAAAAAAGTCATCATTATGACATGGAAGTGCCTAAATGTAGACATGAAGCCAAGTCCCTTTGGACCCTGCTTCACTGATGTATGCAATCCTTGAAAAAAATCTACATCATGACACGGAAATGCTGAAAAACAGAAGTGAAGCCAAGTCCTTTTGGACCCAGCTTCACTGGCATTGTATATGCGATCCTTGAAAAGAATCTACATCATGACATGGAATATTTCAGAAAAAGAGATGTGTAAGAAAGAACAAAGGGGCACAATCTGAACACAGAGGGGGAACGGCTCAGGGATAACATGAGGACATGGTGGTGGACACATGAAATGATCTTCCTGAGGAGGTCATGGGGTCAAAAACAGTGGGGGAATTCAAGAATGCATGAGACAGACATAAGGCAATTCTGGTGGGGGGTAGCAGGAAATAGTCTGTTGGTTTACTAGGATCTACAGCTTATCCAATAGGTGGAGAAACAGGCAGACTGAATGGGCCAAGTGGTCCTCATCTGCCATCAGTCTATGTTTCTATGTCTATGCTGAAATACAGAAATGAAGCCAATTCTCTTTGCACCCAACTTCACTGGTGTCAAAAAGGTTGATATTCAGCACTTCCACCAAACTCCAATTCAGCATCAGTTCACCCTTAGTTTTAACCATTGCTGCCACTGTAGAGAAAATAAACAAGTGGCCTATCATCTCCTCAGTGGCTATAGTCTTGGATTTGTGCATGTTTACAGATTCACATTCACTACTCAAGCCCCTGTGATGGACCCAGAGGAAGTTTAAGAGGATCCAGCACAGGAAGAAGGGATTTGCAATAATGACTATGATGCAGGTTATTTTATTACAGAATTAAGATTGCATTGAGAGGATGGAGAGGAGTAACATGTAGCACTGGAGAAGCAACATGATGATGGTGATGACCATTAAAGAAGGGATGTGCATCTCCTGGAGGCCATGGCAGAAAGTCCTGGAACTGAAAACCTAGCTCCATGTCCAGGAAAAATTAATTTGGGAGGCAGAAGTGTAAAGGAGATGCTGGTGCTGCTGGTCCTAATACTCAAGATGAACTGAGTCTACCTGAAGCTGTGCTAGCTACAAAGAAGTCCTTTGATGTCTGTCTCATTCAGAATAGCAAAACTGATGTTCTTTCAACCTGCATCACCTGCTTACAAAGCATCCACTGTGGGTCTGTAGTGACAGGTTACAGCACCGAGTATACCCAGCATGCGTAACCATCTGTAGAATAAACCATTTACAGGACTGGTAGAACATGACCCAGCGTGAGAAGCAGCAGGGACCCACTGATCAGGAAGTGGAGGAGGAGATGCTGGCAAGTCAGTCTGTCCCTAGAACTGAGATACTATAACGTCTCCAGGTATCAGATAAGTCATAGCCTCTGATCAGTAGCAGACCACCATTCAAAGAAACAGTACTAGTGTATTGTCAGATGAACTTGCAGGAGGTTATGTACCAGACTAGAAAATTCTTACACACAAAAACTTAGAAACATAGGATTTGTTGCCAGATAAGGACCACTTGGTTCACCTAGTCTTACACTCTGACTTCATACTAAGGAGATGAAAAATGGCTTCCCTGAGAGGACTGTGAAAACATGTTTCTCTTCAGTATTGTTTTGAGTGCTACATTCTGCACATTCCTGTGTTTCATCAAACCATTCTACAATGTGCTGTCCCATCAGTTTTTTACAAGAGTGGCTATGCCATAAGTCTGTAACAACATCTGCAGTACACTAACTGTTGTCTGAAGGAGTTGGCCTCAAAGAAGGCCCACAATATGACTGACACATGGACAATTGGGCAGATGCAGGATTACATGGCAATGACTGCAAACTGGATATGCTTTTACCAACCTCATCCTATGCCTGCAGGTACATTAAAGACCTCCAGTGCTACACCTGTGTATAGGAGATTGGCTGAAGTCTGTGTTGATGGGTTCCAGAAGAACTACCCTCACCAGAATATTACAATGTATTTGAGGTGTTTGGAAACTGGTTGGAGTGTGATGGCCAGAAGCCCAGAATCCTCATTACTGACAACAGCAGTACAGTGTATGGAACAGGGTTATTATGGTTGGAATTCAATGGAAACAGATGCTTGTTGTACCATCGTTGTGACATCATGTAGCTGTTGTAATATCATTATTACATCACAGCAATAGTACAAGTTAGAATGCTGTTGTGTGCCACCTTCCCATGAACTAACGCTGATCGCTCTTTTTTTCAGTAACATTCAAACCATGCGGTACCTTGAATGTCTCCTGTATCCAGCAGTGTTGCCATCTGCACTGCACTGCACTATGACTTCCTGAGACACTTCCACCTCACACACAGTGTGACGTTGGCCTGCATTGACGTCCAAATCACACTCAAGTTCCGTTTTAGTCAGACTTTTGATTTAATTTAAATATGTAATTTTTTTAAGTTCAATGATACATTTATTAGCTGTTTCCTGTTTTGTTTCAATAAAAATTGTCTTGCATTTTCAAGTCAGTGATGTCCACATCTTCACTGACAGGTAAGGAAATACGACTATGGCTGAGGCAGTTATGGAAAAGTGATGGTGTTTAAGAGTGTGAATTGGCTTGTGCTTTGTCACTGATGTCTATACATTATACAAGACAATGGATGGGCATGAGTTGAAAACCATGCTGAATTCACTCATCGAGGTTACCATGCCAACAGTAAACCTCTCAAACTTTGCTCACAAGATTTACTTTGTTGTCATGGTAACCTCTCAAAGTGAATACAGAATGTTTGTTAACTGATGCCCATATCCTCTATAACCTAAACAATACCATAACTGATGGGAAGTACTTTACACCTATGGTCTTGCCCAATGTATTACCTTGATGGTTCATAACTTATTGACTAACACCTATTTGCAGAGGACATCATTGAGATGATCAAGTAGCTTTGTAGCAACTTCTCCCATGCTGTGAAGGTCTGAGGCACATCCACATTGACAACTACCCGCCTGAGCATGCACTGACGCAGGATATGTTTATGCACTGGAACTCTTGTGTATGTCAAGAAGAGGTCCTTAGAACAGAAGCTGCCATCCATGTGTATTTATTTCCACAATCAGATAAGTTGGGGAGATATCATGGTTTCTAGCCATAACTGGGCATGGGTGAAGACCCTGGTGACCATACGGGAACCTTTTGAAACAGAGACACATGAGGTGAGGTCTGAGCCATTCAGCCTGAGCTTGATTCTACTACAGACGCATTTTCTGCATACATTTGTGCATCAGATCAGTGGGCAGTATAATAAGAATGATGAGTATAATGCAGATGCCATCACACTCACAAATTCCATACCTTACATTTTGTCAGAGGAGATCAGATAAAACCTGATGCTTGAATAGAAGCAGTATATCCTTGCCTCACTGCTGGAACCTCCTTTCAATTTTCACACCTCCAGTGCCTGCAACTGCTATTTTATCCTATTCCCTTCCCCATTCTCCTCTCCCTGGTGCCCCACCTGTCTTGTTGCTTTCCTACCCCCACTGTGATCAATTACTGCCTTTACATCTTCATTTGAGTACTCTGTACCTCACTAGCACCAGACCCCCACTCTAACCCAAATGTATTGTATTTACTTCCCTTATATTGCATTTGTTATGATTTGTGTTTATTTGTATTCAAGTATCTTTTGCACTGTGTTCAGTCTGAATTGTTTCTCCAAGTTTCTTTTCTTTGATACAATTTTGCATTACTTAGCACTGTTTCCCATTCATACTTTAGCTCCCAGCATCCTTGCCTCAGCAGCATCACCCTAGTCCCATCACCAACCCATCTCAAGGACTTACAGGTTAACATCATGGGGGTCTGCCCAGTAGGGTCATGTGGTGCCTGCAGGGGACACCGAGCAGGCCAGGCCATTGTTCTGTGTTATTTTCTGGGTCACCTGCTGGACGTCAGCGTTTAACGATGTGTGCATACACACGCATTTACTTGCATTCATGCATGCCATGTCTGATGACACCCTGCCCCTTCTTGCTGTTCCTGCCATTACTACCATCTGGCCTCCACCAGGTACAGTCAAGTGACAGGATCCAGACCCCCCCAAGGGAGTATAGCTGTCACGGGATGCTCAGTCCTCACTCTCCCAGCCAGTCCCTGAGTGTTCCTGGTCCATTCCTGAACCCAGGTCGATGCTGTGGCTGGTAGTGTGGTATGCAGCTCCTTAACCCACCACACCAATACTTTTCATTTCATACCTTCATTGTCTTTTCTTCCTTGTAAACCCCCTCCCCCTTGGCCACACCTGGAACTGAGTGTTAGCTCAGTGTGCTTTTTCTGGATACCACATTTTAAACTAGAAAACAGAATGTGACTTTCCTTAATAGAATGCCACTAGTATCTTCCAGTTTAGCAACTAATGTGATATTGCATGCTGTCTACCTCCATCTCCAAATTTACAATTATAGTATTTAAATGTAAACAATACTGTACATGTTCCTTTTAAATAAATTATTTCTAAAAGGGGCATTTGGGCTAAAACATTTTTTTTAAAGCTTGGAGTCAAGTCAATATAAATACACTATGTCAAAACATTTCTAATGTACCTATTTAATGAAACTGCACTTTTACAATATCAGTATATTAAATCCACTTTTACAATATCATTATATTAAAATACATTTTATTATATCAATTTTTGTTACGGATACACTGAAAATGTATCAACATGCTGTAACTACATCCACCTGATACCAAGCAATTAACAATAATAAACAAATGTCTACACTAGCTCTATTGGTTCAAAACTTAGCCCCTTTAAAATATTATATATAGGAAGAGCAAACATTTGAACAGCTATGGCTAGAAACTTAATTTTCTTTAATGAAAGCTTGGATCCAGTTGTATCAATGCAACCATTTTTTTTAATTTTTTTTCATTAATATGCTGGAACTGAATTCACAGAAAAAAAGGAAAACGCATTTGTAAAAGTTTCAGATTTTTGGTCCACATAGAGATAAAATTAATAATGATGATAGGATTTTTGTCTTGACAGTGGGAGGTAGGAGGATGTAGGCTGTTGGTAAAACTAGGATCTACAGCTTATTCGATAGGTAGGGAAATGGGCAGACTGGGTGGGCCTAGCAGTCCTTATCTGCTGTCAAAGTCTATGTCTCTATGTGTTGCGAATATAGTTTAATTGTGTTACATAAAATACTCATTTCCCCTTTGGGTAACCCCAAAGTCTTCCCATGCTGCAAGCAGTAAAATAAAAAGTATGTGATAAAGAACATCTTGCTAGAGACAGTACTGTATATAAGGAGATTCTACATGACAAGGTCATGCAGCTGATGCCATCATCACAGCCTGACTACCTTCAAGTGGACCTTGGCAGGCAGTCTGCACCTGTGCCTGTTGACTATTCAGGAGAAGAAAAGTCTGAACGCAGTAAAGAAGTGGCTACTTCTTCCCAACCAGAAAGTGGGATGTCATTGTTGGACTGGTTGATATCCATATGTATCTAATGATGTACAGCAGCAGACAGGTGTCTTATTCTGAACTTGATGTGGTGAGGGAACACAGAATCATTCACATTCTGTGAATAACTGTTGGGAAGAACAAGGAGAATAACTAGAGAATAATGCATGTGCAGGTGTGTGTTATGAGGATTTTTGACACACTGAGGGTGTGTGAAAAATCCACATAAGACAGACCTTGCACAGGCATTTTTTTATAATAAGTTGTCCAAGGTATGGACAGAGACAAAAACTATAACCTGTTTTGTGTCAGCAAGCATGTCTCTGAGCAGCTGCCGTAGTCACACAAATACAGTGTGCTTTCTTTGTTTTTCAGTGAAGTGTGAGCATGAGGAGGAAAATGCCGTAATAACCCGCTATCGAGTTATTACAGAATTCAGCCAGTTGTTACAGCATTTTATCAGAACTGGATATCTAGTCATTATAGGGGGTCACCAGTTATTATTGTAGAATAATGTGAAACTGTTTGTTTTGCTGTAAAAAAAATTCTCGCTATTTTTGTGCAAAGTGCTAATTATGCAATAAAATAATGCTAACTAGACAAAAATGCACATTTTTAATAGAAGAGAATTAGGAGCAAATCCCTTAGTGTAAAATTAAATTAGTGTAATTGGGGCCAGTTACTGCCTTGCACAAAATAAAACAAATGCAAAACTAACAGTTTTACAATATTACAAAGCTACAACTGAAACAACTACAGAAACTTGTTAGGCTCTTTTGGACAGTGCATAAAGCTGCACAGTCAAAAAAGTTCAACAATTTATTTAGAAACACATATTGTTAGCCTCTGAGTTATAACACTGAAGAGCAGGAAAGTATATATTTTAAATATTTTATTAGCTAGAGAGTCTAGAAAATGTAGACCTAGGCAAAGCTGATGTTCAGTAGTTGGAGTGCTGAAAGAATCTGTTCAGATTGGAGCAGTGATTTCAGCATAAATTGAATCAGTCATTGCCCTAAACCACAGTATATTCAAATAGTTTTCTTAACGGAGTAATCTGCTCACCATGGTGCCTACAAGTCACAATACTTAAGCAAACAGAAAATAATGGAATTTATGTTAAATAAATATTTTTCTGTTCCCTCACTTATAGTAATACTAAGTGCCTTTTCTCAAGTTCATTGGGTGAAAAGACTACAAAGCAAAAAAGTACAGCTCTTGGCACACAAAGGATTCATGAAAGGACACGACTGCAAACCCAAGAGACAAGGAACACAATGATACAAATATCATGTTGGAGAAGTAAAAAAATACAATATTTAAGAAATAGAGATGCAGTACATCTGGTAGAGAAAATAGTCATGTCCAGCTGAAGTTAAAAGTTCAATGTGACATTAATTTATTTGACTTGCCTTTTTACTCCCTCTGTTTTCTCTGCCTTGGGGGGTAGGGACCTTCATCCATCCTCTCCTCCAGCTCCTGTCACTAGAACCTAGGGTGCCTCACTTGTCATCCACCCTCTCCTCGACCTTTGTACTTCCTTAAGACCTCAGCTTGTCCATGTCTATTCCCTCACACCCAGATCATTTGTCTGGGATACACAGTGCTCCTAGTTGCTGCTCTGGCCAGCCAGAGTTGAGGAGAGGAGATGGTCTTAAGAGATGGGCTCCTGATAGGCCTAGGGTGAGATGGGAGTCTCATCACTAAGCCCTAGGTTGCTCACACCGAATGGTCACATATCTGTATTACCACCCTGGAAGTACAAGGAGCAATCTAAAAATGGTGCAACCATCCCTACCTCCACCCAGATCCACTGGAGATGAAGTGTCCCCAAGTAAGCCTCTTCCACGTTAGCCTTGCCCTGCAGCTATAATATGGGCTCCGGTTATGACACAGGGTCCCACAACTGCTGTGCTAAGATGACATTGTTTGATGATTTGAAGCATATGATGCGCTCAGATGCTTAGAAATTATCAATTCTGATGGTTACTTTGTGACAGTGATTTAAGGCTGGAAGGGGCTCTAGATCCCTCATGTCTCACACCCTTTGCCGTTTCATAAACAAGGATCAACAAGTATGGTCTGAAAACATGTACTAATTTATAAGGATTCCTTACCCACTCTACTACCCAGGTTACCCTGGGGTTCCCTTGGTAAACAGACATGTGTGCAGGCTTACCCTGAAAGTCTGAACTAACTTCACGTCCACTATCTCCACTGGTAGACTACAAAAGATTGCTTTATTTATAATTTAGAACCCCCAAGACTCTTACCAATAGAGATACACTAGGAACCTTTTGGAATTTCCCAGTAAAGAGTTCATCGCTGACCCCAAAATGAACCCTGCACTTATGGCCCAGGACAAACCATGGAACACATGGCAATCCATGGTGAACTACGCCTTATCTGTAGTTGGTCAGTTTGCCATAAGCAATCTAGACAGCCTTCTGCTATGATTAGTTAGTGTCTTGTGTTAACCAGATGTCTTCCTTCATTCATCAAACTTAAATGAGGTACGGACTGTAACATTACACTATGCTGCAGATCTCTACTGTTACTGTGGTTTTGAATCAAGAAAGTGAAATATAGCATACATGGCATCCCATAGTTCTCAGTCACTGTTATAAAAGTATTTTTAAGGACTACAGTGAGTATGTACTGTAGTGGAAGTGGAAGAGAAAGAAACAGGAATGTACAATTTCTACCTTACCTTGCCCAACCACTTCTTATGGTGCTTGTATCATGTGTGAACTGACTGCTGATTCACGACAAATGAAGTGCATCATAGGGAATAGAAATGAAAAATAAAAGTGCTCCCTTCTACCCATGTGAAAACAAAAGTTAAAATGGTATTGTATTTTCTACCCTAAAACATAAACAATAGATATCATTCTGATGAATTCTATGGAAACCTATTTAAATGCTGAATCAGTAAAATTTAGGACAGGAGGGATGACATTTCTACTGTTTAGGATAAGGCTAGAAATTATTAAACTCTGAGAACCTCAGAGGTGACTGGATACACAAAAGGCCTGATTAAGAAAGCCTATGTACACCATTAGTCCAATGCATGGGCCTTCATTCAGTCATGGAAGTTGTGATGTAGGCTTTTACAGTGTTAATGGACACCACTTCATGCCTTCCATCATGCTCAGTTTGGTCTGTCCACACACCAGTTTTGTGCTGAAACCTCTGTAGTTAGGCAAAACTTGGGCCCTGCCCATGCCAGCAATCTCGTAATTTATTCCACAGTGTAGATAGGTCTAGGGTGCATTGGAAATGTCAGCTGGAAGACTGCTTGCTTGTGTTCACCCTGATTCCCAGAGTGAGCCATGTTCTGCCCCAAGACAGGTACCTCTCTGAATTCCTACAGTTGCTATAGAGAGCGGCTGCCTAGGTGACTATATGGCCAACATTTCAGGCTGCTGCTCAATTTGAAGGATTAGGATACCCTGTTCTGCATGAAGAAGGGATCTACTCTTGGACAGGTCCAGACATCGTAATGGATGCATGATGTACAGCCAAGCTCTATACAATAGTCATCTCAACCCCCCAAAGGTGCTACATAGGCATGCAGAAGGGTGGCCAATCTGTCTTAGTCATGCACTCCTGTAGAGTGGCTGAGGGTTCAGAGGGCCACTTCAGTACAGCAGATCTGTTGAATGGCCCATGTTCGAAATCAAGCTCTTAGCCTTTTGAAGCCTTCTGGAAGAGATAGTATTTGAACACTGAAACTTTTACTAACTGCTTAAATTAAGAATGTGGGCCAAAGAAAATGGAAGCAATTCCACAGTGAACATTTTTACAGTCACTCCAGCTATTTTTTTTTACTTGAGACAGAAGGCATGCCAATAGGTGTGTTTTTCATGTAGCTCTATAATTCTTATTTTCCTCAAGGTATCGGTGTAGTAGAACCTTTATTTATTTAAAAACTGTTGTCTTAGAAAATCACACTAATCCAGAGCTCATTTATAGGTGTGAGCTGAGAGAAGAGTTAGCAAAAGAGAGTAATAAATGAAATACCACGGAAAAATAAATTACAAGTCAGTAGGACTGAAGAAACAGACATAGTGAAAACTACCAGTAGACGGTGAGCCTGTGTCTGCAATCTTTTCAATATAAGTGAGCTAAGCTAACTTACAGCAAATAAAATAGCATTACCAAAGCTGAAAAGAAAGGAAGAAGTAGGAGGTAATATGATGCCACTGGTTATGATGGAGAGGAGCTGCAACAGCACAAGGAGGAGGAGGGGAAGCAGTGGGGGAGATGTAGTGAAGTGGGTAGAGGGGAAAATAGCTAGAGGCAGACACAGGATGTGGTAAAATGATCCCTGAGGAGGGATCTGAGAGAAAGAAGGGGGGAGGATTGGAATGGGGGAGGAAGTGATATACTGTACAGCCCAGAAGACATTTTACAGAATGGGATGGAGAAAGAACAGGCATCAGATTAATGAATAACATAGAAAGAGAGGAAGGAGAAGAGAAGTAAGCAGAGGTAGCAGGCAAAGGAAGAGAGCTAGAATCTGATAAGGAAGGAGCAGCAGTGAACAAGGCACTTAGCCCGTTGAGAGGTTAGAGAGAGGTAAAGGAAATGAGAGCAGTGGTGAGTGCAAGAGGGGCCAGCTGAGGGCAAAGCAATAGAATGAGTGGAAATATGAGCAGCACTGTAGATCACATCTGCATAGTCAGTACTCAAGAACCTCCTTGCCTTACTAAGGGATAGGGACAAGAGCTGAGCCAAGTTTAAATCCTCTGGTCTCCCATCTGACTGGGTTGCTTACAGGACTAGGAGGAATGTCTGCAAAAAGATCATACTTCTCACCAAGAGCTTCTGCTGTAAGGATTTGTTGCTTGATTCAGTTGAGGATTCTTATAAAGTCTGGAACCACATTAGCGGCTTTATGTGGGGTGGGTGCACCCACTTCACGAATGATATTGTGATTGATGGCACTAACTGTAATAACCCTGTCACTACTGCCAATGCCTTCAATCACCACTTCTCAGACTTGTCCAAATGCACCTATCCCACCTCAGTACCCCTAGCTCTCACCATACTCACCTCTATGGATGCTCCTTTGCCTTCCTCCCTTCCCCTCTCCTCCCCCACTTCTACTTACATGCTGTCACACTCTTGGAGATGTGTTGACTACTGGACTCTGTCTCCATCTGCAGAAGTGTTGGCTCTGCTGGCCTCGAACCTATGTTGCTCAGAATGGCCTCCTCCTACTTACCCCTCCCACAGTGGCCAGAATCTATAATCTATCCCTGTGCTCAGGGATTGTTCCTGAGGTCTGGAAAGTGATCAAAATCATCACTGTTTTCAAGAATGGTGACCCTAAATCTATTACAAATTATTGCCTGATTGCTATCCTCTCTATTCGGAATAAAATATTGGAGAAACATGTTGCTGTCCAGACAATTATCTCCATGATTATAACCTATTTTCTTATCCAAACCTCATAAACCCTCTGACAAAGTGTCCAGCTACCATCCCATTTCCCCTCATGAATTACGACATGAAGCTATTTGCTAAAATTTTAGCTAACAGTTATGCAGATTTGGGAGGGTCTGATTGGACCAGAGCAGTAAGGTTTATGAAGGGGAGGTCCTCGATGGACCACTTAAGGAAATTGACCCATATTTCTTTCCACGTCTAGGGATGCCGCCTACCCCATGGCGTTGGGATCACTAAATGCGGAAAAAGCTTTCAACAGGGTTAACTGGGTCTTTTTATTTGCAGTATTGGACAAATTTGGCTTCCTCACATCCTTCATACAGTGGATTTGAGTTCTATATGCCAAACCCCAGGCCAGAGTTTATTGCAATGGAATATTATCTACAGGCTTCACCCTCCATTGAGACACTTGCTAGGGGTGCCCCCTATCTCTCCTGCTTTTCAATCTTTACTTGGAACCCCTAATATATCTGCTTAAGACCTCAGAGTCCATACAGGGAATTCTGGTATGCACACTGGACTTCAGACTCTCTGCATATGTAGACGACATTCTGCTGCACCTGTCAAACCCTACTACTTCTATACCTATGGCCTTGAGTATTATCTCTGAATTTGGCAAATTTTTTAGTTACAGGCTCAATCTCAACAAAACTATCATAATGCCTCTGAATTCCAGAGTTTTATCTTCTGATTTTGTGCATCTGGGGATGGTATGGAAATCCATACTGAAATACCTTGGAATTATCCTTTCGCCGAGGTACACTTTAATGAAAAAACTTAATTTAGATAATTTGTTTAACACCCTTTGGCAAGACCTTAGTAGGTGAACTCTCTTCCCCTGTCTCTGCATGCCCAAATAAGTATTATTAAAATGAATGTGCTTCCCCACATTTTCTACCCCTTAAACATGCTAAATCTCTTCCTCCCTGTCATGTGGTTTAAAAACCTTCACAGCATCATTTCCCACTTTTTATGGAAAAAGGAAACCCCATGCAGAGCTGACACTAGACTGAGGGCACCAGAACACCTTGGGGATCTTGGATTGCTTAATTTTTATTTATGTTATCTGGCAAGCCATATTTCAAAATATGCTAGATGGCCCAGACCTCCCACATTATCTGGTATGGCTAAATATGAACCACTTTGGCTTCAAATAGAGCAACACTAAATTATACAAGATGGCCTATCCCCGGAAAGTCTCCTCTTTATAACCCCTAAAAATCTCCCTCCCCAGATTAAAGGTACGGTTATTCATACCACAATAAAAGTCCATGCCCAACTGTGTGGAGCCATGCACTACAACAACTTGATAGACATTTCCCAACCACTCTGTTATAACCCCAATTTTAAACTAGGAGGTCACACATTGTCCTCTCAGAGGCTACCCTGGCTAAAGAACAAGTTAGTCTCTGCTCTCCTTGTAGAGGGCCAGATTCCTAGTATCCAGCACCTCCTTATTTATTTTAACCTGCCAGCCACACAAATATTCACAATATACCAACTCCAGCATGTGCTGACTCACTAGTTGGTATCAGCTGCATGGAACGTTGACCAGAAAGAGTTTCTCTCATTACTCCAAATCCACTCCTGGCAGCCCCATTCGGTGTCCCATTTAGTCTCCCTTTTGTTTTCCACACTTTTTCCTAAGACCATGGCCTTCTCTGGGTACTGGTCTTCTGCACTTCCTAATTTGAAGTCCAACTGGGAGCACATATGGTCAGATGTATGCATTTATCTGACTAATGATAAATTGCGCCTTACCCAATTTTACATTTTGCATAATATTTATTTTACCCCTATCCATCTATAGAAGATGAGTGAACTACCTCATTCTACATGTTCCAGGTGTAACCATGCAGAAGGCTCCCTCTTGCATGTAATGTGGGAATGCCCGAAAGTGGCCCCCCTTTGGGATGGAAAATTATATTTCCCCTGAAATTTGTTTGGTGGGAGACTTTTCAGATATTCCAGTCAAAGAAAGAAGATACTTCATGTCTCTAATATCCCTTTCAGTGAAGTGGGTAGTACTCTGCCACTGAAAGGACCAGAAAGAGATTACCTACTCAGAGTGGCTCAATGAACTACTTTTTAATCTTCGCACAGACAAGATGATAGCCAGTCTACGGAACAAGATGAATGCATACAAAAAAAAATGGGGCAAGCTGGATGCCCTCTTTTCAATCCAATCTAACCCTTAGGCGAGCATTAAAAGTTTTAGCTAGTGTTTACAATTTTGGAGACCTTTTCAGTTCCACCTAGATATCATCTTGTCTTGTTTTATTCAGCATTTACTTGCAGAAGATTATGGTTAGGTCCCATAGTTTTAGACCAATGTGAGTTAAGTCTATATATTCCCTCCTGATTTGCTGGTGGTATCTCCGGGGAGGGGGAGAGGGGGAGGAGGGGTGGGACTTTATATGGGTTATTTGTGGGTTGATTATTTGTATGTTGTCTGTATTTTGTTGGTTGAAAACTTTAAAAAAGTGTATTAAATTTTAAAAACCAAAAACTAATCTCTGATGCCCAGCATGACTTTAGAAAAGGCCATGGGACCACCATGGCCCTGTTTCTATTCACAGCTGATACCAAGGTAGCCATGTGTAACTCCTCTATAAATGGGGGTTCCCGAAAAGTCTTCCAAGAGCTTGCATAATTGCTCACAGCCTGGTTGGTGTACGGCGATAAAGTCGCTTGGAGGTTGCTGCCAGTGAGAGCTTTAAGAGTCTCTGTTACTGTCTCTTTAAGGGCTGCCTGTTTGCAATCATAATTAGCCTAAATGGGAGGCTGTGTGTCTCTATGCTCGAGTCCTGCTCGGGCTGCTGGATAATCACTCCATTTCTGCCATCTCTAATTGTGCAGAGGGAGCACTACTAAAAGATGTCATTATTTGATGCACCATTTCTAGAGTAATAATGATAGTGTGAGTTGTTCTAACCTGCCTTCATGCAGCACAGACTGTTTCTGTTTAGCTCCACCATTTTGGTCCCGAATTGCCGAATTGGACCAATCAGTACTCTGGGACTCTAAAATGGAGCCTGCTAAAGGGGGACTGTATGGATTACTTATTGGGATCTGTAGTTTTGAACTGTTGACGCCTTTTGCACATAAAAAGGGAGCTCTTACTGTGATTGACAGCTGGACCAGCCAATCGGACCTTTTGGATCAAGGGGAAATACCACGAGCTGTCTGCTGGCAAGCCAGATTTGAGTTGGAAATTGAGGAGGAAAGAACTTGCAGAATCGAGCAGCCATGTTGTGCAGTAGTTCGCGGGGGAGATCCGTGGAAGGCCCGAAACCTGGCCTGTTGCCATTTGCCGAGAGAGAGAAAATTAGTCAGACAGTGATCTGTTAGGAGTGCTGTGAAGTAAAGCTACTGGATGGAGACCAGGCTCAACCTGAAGAAGACCGAAGATTTTGCCAAGCGCGATCGGCCTGTGAGGATGTTAGCTACCTTCGAGCTCCCAGGTGTAGCAGTGACTTTGCGATAGGGATCGAAGAGTCGATGGCCTGGTACCGTAGTCCTTAGTTGCATATAAATGTGCTGTGAACTGGAGGGGGGTCGCAACCTGGTTTCTCCCTCGAGCTGAGTTGTGTGTTGAGGGCTGGAAGCTTTACCCAGCTTGCATCGGACTGAATCCGCCTGCTATCCAATGCAGTTGGGCCCTGCCACAAGGGCCTTGTCTCCCTACCCTGCTCTTTCTGGCAGTCCAGAACATCCATCATCCATCCTGTTCTCAGCCTTGGGTATCATGAGTAGTAAACAGGGTAGCTCCCTGCAACATATATTTTAAATCACAAGTGTGTCATCTGATTAATTTGTTATGTTGTTTCCATGAACTGAGCCCTTTGGCTCCGGATTACAATCAGTGGGTGTGCATGTTATTTATTTTCCTCACAGGGCCCCTACCAGCTGCAACGTCGGCCTACCCCGGGCAACGGTCCTTGCTAGCCCCCTTCTCCATCCTGGGTACCCAGAGAATGTGACTGATAGGGACACTGATTGCATGCACAACTGCAATATTTATAGTGTGTTTAAGCCAATTAACCTGGTTGCCCCCCATCCTTGTTATAGCCCCCTGAATAAATCAGATCTACTTTTTTCTGCAATTTACATTGACTATGGTGTCCGTTCATGCCTAAGGTATTGTATAGTTGCTTTTTGTCTTGCATCACCTTATTTTACAGGGGTCCCCAGAGCCAAGCGGAAGGAACCAGTCCTGGGGCTAAGTGTTAAAACTAGGTGTATGTGTAAAGCCTATTAGGGTATTGGGAAGGTAAACATTGTGTACTGTGTGGGCCACTAGCAGGAGACAAGGGAGGGTCACAGTGTCCTAGAGGGCTGTGGCCTGGTTAGTCAGACTGATACCAACCCTGACCTTTGGGTGGAGGCACCCATCACTGAACCTAGGCCCCTTAACCTGTTAATAGCCAAGCAGGCAGGGGTAGTAGCCCTTGGGATAGTGCCACCTAGTGGTTACACATGGATAAAGGTTTGCTCACAGGGCAGTGTTTATTGACATAACTAAGGCCTTTGATTTAGTGGACCAATTTGTACTCAAGACAAAACTGCAATCTCTGGGCATCTCCCCAGAGATGGTTTCCTGGTTTGCTGTCCACCTCAAGAATAGAAAACAGTTTTTCAAATTCAATACAGCTGTTTCTGACCTCACTTCTACAAACAGTGGTGTTCATCAATGATCTATCTTCGGGCCCCTTCTGTTCACTGTCCTTATAAATGAACTCTCCCTTAACCCTGTATCCTTTCCCTCATTTTTTTTTAATATGGATAACCTGGTGCTCTACACAAGTTCAGAAAAATTTGGCTGGCATCAACCCTTACCTTAATTCTGATTTCCTTGAGGTCCAGTCCTGGCTGTCCTAAAACAAACAGCTACTCAGTACTAGTAAATCACAGTCCATACTATTTGGCTTGGCCCCTAGATTGAAAAAGTGTACTGGCTGCTTGAAAATTTCCAGTATAGATGGTACCCTGCTTGTGAATGTTAACTCTTTCAAGTACTTTGGTATAACCCCTGCCCCTTCTCTAGATTTTGCACTGCACATCTCTCATACCTGTAACCTCTGTGAATATCAAGCTTGGCCTGGCCTATAGAACCAAATACACCCTCAAATCCTCCATCCAAACTGCCATACCTCGGGGTATCCTTCTTCCCAGTCTTACCTATGACTCTGTCACCTCCTCCCACACCTCTAAAGCTAACCTCCAAAATGGGGCGTTAATGACAATAGCATATATTCTTTTTTTTATTTATTTGAATTACCAGGAAAGTGGACTGGATCAAAGACCCATTTTCAGCTATGCCTGGGAAAGGGGGAAAAATAATAGGAATACAAACAGCTATCCAACACATTACAACAAACTTATTTAAAATAGCAATAAATTATTCAATATACAAGTTATAGCCTCTTCACACTTGCGTACAATATTTACAGAGTGAGAATATAATCTATATTGTAAACTTCAAGTGTTGTCATTACAACAGCAAACCGATGGGGCCTCCAGGTGATTTCTTACCCCATTTTTGAAAACATTTTTGTTGTATTTACTTCTATCCCCATGTTTATTAAATTATTTAGAAGTTTAGGACCATAGTTTGTTATTGAACACTCAGCAATCTTTGTGTTTGTCTTATTTTCTTGAAACATTTTTTAAAGACGTAACTCTTAATATCTTTGTTTTATTGACCCCTTTTAAATCTGTCATTTATCACCTTTGGAGTTTCTAGTCTAAGAGTTTTATGGATGAACAGTAGTACTGAGTATAATATCCTCTGTAAAGGTGGCAAAGTCCCAAAGTTTTTATACAAACTACAATGGTGCTCCTGTTTTCTACAGCCGGTTACAACTTGTAGAATGTTATTAAATGTAACTATATATCTTTGTAGTGATAAATCTGGCACATTTATCAATAATAAGTGCCCAAAGTGGATCTCCTGGCTCCAGGGATGTGGCATTGCTCCAGCCACTGTCCCCTCTCCTCCAGACCATAGCCGACACAGCAGGAGGTGGTCCCTGACTGGGTAGAGCACCCGAAGTGGATCTCCTGGCTCCAGGGATGCGGAATTGCTCCAGCCACTGTCCCCTCTCCTCCAGACTGCCACCAAAACAGCAGGAGGCATGCTCTGACCAAGGGAACACCTGAAGCAGATCTCCTGGCTCCAGGGATGCAGCATTGCTCCAGCCGATGTCCCCTCTCCTTCAGATCGCCACTGAAACAGCAGGAGGAGGCCCCTGACTGGGTGGCAGCACCCAAAGTGGATCTCCTGGCTCCAGGGATGTGGCATTGCTCAAGCTGCTGTCCCCTTTCCTCCAGACTACTGCTGAAACAGCAGAAGGCAGCCCCTGACTGTCAGGAGTACCTGAATTGGCTTTCCTGGCTCCAGGGATGCGGCATTGCTCCAGTCGCTGTCCCCGCTCCTCCAGACCACTGCCAAAACAGCAAAAGGCATCCCCTGACCAGGCGGGAGTGCCTGAAGTGGATCTCCTGGTTCCAGGGATGTGGCATTGCTGCAGCCGCTGTCCTCTCTCCACCAGACCTCCACCAAAACAACAGAAGGCAGCTCCTGACTGGGTGGGAATGCCCAAAGTGGATTTCCTGGCTCCAGGGATGTGGCATTGCTCCAGCTGCTATCCTCTCTTCTCTAGACCACTGTCAAAACAGTAGGAGGTGGCCCCTCACCAGGCAGGAGTGCCCGAAATGGATCTCCTGGCTCCAGGGATATGACATTACTCCAGCTGCTGTCCCCTCTTCTCCAGATCACCGTCAAAACAACAGGAGGTGACCCCTGACCGGGCAGGAGCAACCAAAATGGATCTCCTGGTTCCAGGGATATGGTATTGCTCTAGCCACTGTTTCCTCTCCTCCAGATCATGGCCAAAACAGCAGGAGGTGGCCCCTGATGGGCAGGAGCACCCAAAGTGCATCTCCTGGCTCCAGGGACATGGCATTGCTCCAGCCACTGTCCCCTCTACTCCAGACCACCACTGAAAGAGCAGAAGGTGGCCCCTGACCGGGCAGGAGCACCTGAAGCAGATCTTCTCACTCCAGGGATGTGGCATTGCTCCAGCTGCTGTCCCCTCTCCTCCAGACCACCACTGAAACAGCAGGAGACTGCCCCTGACTGGGCGGGAGCACCCAAAGTGGATCTCCTGGCTCCAGGGATGTGGTATTGCTCCAGTTGCTGTCCCCTCTTCTCCAGATCACTGCTGAAACAGCAGGAGGTGGCCCCTGACAGGGCGGAGTGCCCAAAGTGGATCTCCTAGCTCCAGGAACACTACATTGCTCTAGCCGATGTCCCCTCTACTCCAGACCACCACTGAAACAGCAAGAGGCGGCCCCTGACCAGGCAGGAGCACCCAAAGCTGATCTCCTGGCTCCAGGGACATGGCATTGCTCCAGCCACTGTCCCCCCATCTCCAGACCACTGCTAAAACAGCAGGAGGCAGCCCCTGACCAGGCAGGAGCACCCGAAGCTGATCTCCTGGCTCCAGGGACATGGCATTGCTCCAGCCACTGTCCCCTCTTCTCCAGACCACCGTTGAAATAGCAGGAGGTGGCTCCTGACCAGGTGGGAGCACCCGAAGCAAATCTCCTGGCTCCAGGGATGCGGCATTGCTCCAGCTGCTGTCCCCTCTGCTCCAGCCCACTGCCAAAACAGCAGGTATGGCTTTCTGAGTGGCTTTTGCTCTGCTTCTTTCCAGCACCATCCTCAGCCCCTGATTGGACAGCTCAGGTCTTTGATGCCCCTCATTGACTCATGCCTCAAGCCTACATTTGAACTGTAGCTCCCTGCCTTTTGGCTTTTCGGCTCCTTTTTTTTATTGAATTTTACTACTGCTTTACTACCTTTTCCACCTCTGATTTTCCCAAACTTTTAAACTGTTCTTTTTTTGATTTTAAATAGTGATTACAAATGTTCTGTTAGAAATGTAGAGCTGGAATGTAATTTAATTGTGACCATAGCCTTTTTTAAGTTTTCAACACATATTTTTTTTTTTCTCCATCTGATCTCTCCTCTTTGCTCCTCTCCTGCTCTCTCACCATCTAGCTTCTCCCACCTGCCCTCCTGACCTGCTTCTTGGGGCCATCACACCATTCACACTTAACCCTTGTTCCACTCCCCTGCTGTTTCCCTGTCTCCCTTTCTCTGACTGCTCCCTACTTACCAATTTTCTCCTTCTATCTAACGCTCTCACCTTTCCTTCCATCTTTCCTCAGGATGCAGCCCCTGACCAGGCAGAAGCACCCAGAACAGATCTCCTGGATCCAGGGACGTGGCATTGCTCCAGCCACTGTCCCCTCTCCTCCAGACCACCACTAAAATAGCAGGTACAGCTTCCTGAGTAGTATTTGCTCCGCTCCTTTCCAGCACCATCCTCAGCCCCTGATTGGACAGCTCAGTGGAACTGATGACCCTCATTGGCTCATACCTCAAGCCTGCGTTTGGAGTGTAGCTCCCTGCCTTTTGGCTTTTCGGCTGTTTCTTTTTTGAATGGAATTTTTCCCACCCCTGACCCGACACTCTTTAAATACACTTTCTTCTCAGTCCCTCCTCCCCTTACTCTGTCTGATTGGCCGCTAATCAGGCAGCCCTCCACTCTAAAAGGCACACTATCTCCTCATTGCCTATCTTGACAAATGCCTGCTGGAAGTTCCATGTACATCTCAGGTTGACAGGCAGCCTTACACACTAAAAGGCACAATCCCTCCTAATCTATTATCTTAACCAAGTGCCTGACAACTTTCTGTACCTTCCTCTGCTCCACTGCACTACTCCTTCTCTTGTTTTCCCACTTCCTACTGCCTTTAGCTCTCCTAATTTTTCTTCTCCCTCGACCACGTAATCCCCCTATCTCTCCATTCCTCCTCACTCCTTTCAGTCTCCACTACCCTACATTCCCACACTTCCATTCTACTCTACCAAGATTCTCCTCTACAACAGTATGAAGCCCCTCAGACTGACTCCACTATTTACTGTTTGTTGGAGTCTATTTTCCTCCTCGGGGCTCACCCTGAATAACCATGAGTACTTCTTTCCTACACGGTGCCCCTGCAATTTTCCCCACCTCCCACAACCCTTGCTCATCTTTATCTCCTCTCCACCCCTCCCCTTCCCAGCACCTCAGGTGCCCCATCTCATTCCACATCCACTCCTCCTCACTCACCTCCTCATTACATTGATTTTGCCTGCAGAACCATCTCCCGCTCCCACCCCCCAGGAACCACCCCTATAAACTATGCCTCTGTCAATAATTCTTCCCCTCCTACCACAAGCTATTGCTCATTACACAGCACTTTAAAAGACTTAGAACCCATAAGCTATCTATATTTACCTCCAATAGGCATAGGAGGCTTCTCCTCCTTCTCCAACTCATCTCCAGCTCTATCCACCCTAACCCCGGTCCACCACTCACCACTGAAAATAGCCCCACAATCCACCCCAGACACCCCAAACAGCTCAAAATTGTGCACCTCAAATGTTTAAAGTCTCCTGGCTAAACAATCTATGCTTGAATCCTGGCTTGCTACGGATTCCTACGATATTACTGCCATCACTGAAACATGGCTCTCCGATAAGATACCATTCAATGAAACAAAGTTTGAAGGGTGCACCCAATACAGCAAAGAGACAGGACAAACGGGGGGCTGCCTTTTGTGGGTAGCAAACTACAGCTCTGCAACTGTATTCGATCCTCCCCCAGCTACCCCTAACCTCGAAATCCTTTCAATCAATCTTATATTAGGAAATAACAAGGCAATAACCATTAGCATTTCCTACCTTCCCCCTTATACTCCCACCCAGGAACTTGATGACTTTTCTCTCAAGGACTCCCTCCCTCAGGGGAGGGAATGAATAATCCTTAGAGACTTCAACATTATTTGGCTGTCAGAGTATCCAGCTGCGGCCAAGGAATCTGTCATCAGCTGTGGACTTCACCAGCTTATCTCCATCCCCACCAGGATCAACTATAGAATGGGTTATGAATCCCTATTAGACTGGATACTTGTCACCAACCCCTCTCACATCACCTCCTCAGGAATCCTTCCCAACGTTATCAGTGATCATTGCGTAATCCACTGCTCCTGGTCTGCCAAAACACCTCATCAACCACAAAAGTACATCCTCTCCAAACAATTAAAAAAACTAGATCTAGCTGAATTTTCCAACACTGCCCTCGCTTTGGACTGGTCCTTCACAGAAGCTACAACAGATATCGACCAAACCCTCAACATGTTCTGCAAAAACTTTCTTACCCTTTGTGACTCACTCATCCCCATTAAAAAATCTAGAGTCAAAGGAAACAGCCAGGAATGGGTCTTCCTGATCTCCTTAAATTAATGTGACAGAGAGACAGGGCATGGTCCAGATATAGAAAACATAAGCACCCTCAATTACTTCAACACTAAAAAACTCTCAGAAATAAAAGTAAAGCTGCTGTCAGGACTGCCAAAGCCACCTTTCTCCTTGAAAAACAGTGCTACGTAGCTGAAAACCCTAGATGTACCTAGAAAATCCTTGATAACCTCATTTCTGTGTACTCACTTAGGAGCAGCAACTCCTATTCCTTGGCCATTCCACACATGTCCACCACTGCTGGCCAGACAGCCTTTAAATATTACATGCCTCAACTATGGAACTTCCTTCCTGAGTACATTCGGCATGCCCCCCCCCCCCACTCAGCACCTCAGCACCCTCCTCAAAGCACATTTCTCCTCCACCTGTTCATACGTCTAAATTATGACCTGCCACCAGGGCCTAGATTCTCCTTTATGTGAATGGAACAAAGTGTTGGTTATTTTGATCTTGTATTGTCTCTACCTTGCGCAACTACCTACTTGTATTGTACAGCTCTTAAATGTCTTGCCTGCTGTTTTTGTACACTGTGCTCTGTATTTATTATCCCATACCCTTCCTACCCCCAGAACACATCTGGAATTGAGCAGTAGTCTGCTCAGCATGCCTTCCTGGTAAAACTTTTAAATAAATAAATTGGAAGGGGCCCCTCACAATGACCGAATCTACCTTTCTGTTAATGGGGTGGCTGTCACTGATCCCCCTAAGGTAGCCTCACTTTTTAATCACCATTTTGCTGACGTCGATAAATATAAGCCACGACTGCCCCCTTCCCCGGATCCCCCCTTCCCACTCTCCACCAACCTTAACCCCCCCCTTTTTTTTTGCAATCTCTTTTTGTACTCCCCTCATGCACCTGATCTCTGCTCCTTCAGGAGACACACACTACAGTATCCCCGCATCATGACCTACCTGATCTCTGGTGAGTCCCCATGGACCATTGGCTATACTTCCCAGGCAGGTACGACGTGGGGCACAGACACCCTGAGACACTTCTTGTTTCATCAGACTCTCCCGGAGGATCAGGTAGGTGTGAGCCATCAGGGTCTCTATTCAGTGCTCCATCATCCTGGCAATCAGGTGCAGATTTTTCCTGTTTTTAGGGCAAGGTGTGCACTCTGACGTCAAGGCAATGAACGCCAATGTCTGTCTTGCCCTACTCCTTCTAATGTTCTCTACTTGCTGTTCCTTTGGCTTTTGCCAGAGGCCAGTCAAGTAGTGAGCCAAAACACCCCTCCTTCCCTCCTGGAGAAGGCAAGCTGTCCTGTGGACGCTCAGCCTTCTCCCCCTGGCTGGCCCTCCGCCTCCACAGGGTCATTCCCGGACCTGGGTTGATGTCATTGCAAGTGGTAGTGATACCGCTGCACCGGCGTTCAGCCCCTTTTTATTTTTGGTATCTCTCCTACTCTGAAGTTATCAAACTTATCAAAACCAATGGCCACAGGCCTTCTGTTGTTATCTATGACATTGGCTACAGGAAACTTAAGCTTGTCTACGAATCCCTGGCTATCCCTCTCACCAATATTTTTAACCACTCACTCTCGCATAGGCTTCATTTCCATTAAATGGAAAAGCGCTATCATCAAACCTCCTCACAAATCAGGTCCTAAGGATGAAATTTCCAACTACAGACCTATCTCCCTCTTGGCTCCCCTATCCAAAATTTTGGAAAAAATTGTTCATAAACAAACCATAGACTTTCTGTCAAAATACGACCTCCTGACCGATACTCAACGTGGCTTTAGGGCTAGCCATAATACTGAGACAGCCATAATAAAATTCACTAATTTCATTGACAGAGCTAACAACGAAGGCCTCTACTTTGGCTCAGTTTTGTTGATCTAACAAAAGCCTTCAACCTCATTGACCATAATGTGCTACTCCATACCCTTACCTGTCTTCACTTCTCTCCCGACGTGGTCCACTGGTTTCGGGAACTTCCTCTCCACCAGGTCCCATCAAACTATTATAAATGGCATACTCTCCGATTCCTGCCCCATTAAATATGGTGTGCCCCAGGGGTCCATACTTGGTCCCCGCCTCCTCTCACTTGTTGTGAACTCGCTCCCTGAAATCTGCACTAATTCAGAGTTAATCCTCTATGCTGACGATGCAGCTATGTTCAGTAAAGACAAAGACCCCATCTCACTTATTTGCAAACTCCAGCATGACTTTTCTGGACTTCTCACATGGTTTTCTTCAAAGGGTTTGGTACTTAATTTGAAAAAAAAAAACAAAGGTCATGATCTTTGCTAGTCCCAGGAGATCACTTACCTTTGATTTTCAATACACAGTGATGGTAACCTCATTGAGAAGGTCCACAAATTTAAATACCTTGGACTTCTCCTCGACTGCCACCTCAATTGTGATGCCCACATCAACTTTACTATTAAGAAAGCCCATCAAAGGCTTGGCATGCTCTACTGGGTTAAACCATACCTAAACAAGGCCTCTAAATCTTCCTAGCCTGTAGTTTCCTCCTCCCACTTCTCACCCCTCCGACACCTCCTCGCTATTCCCAAGGCGCGACAATGCATATATACCTCGCTGATAACAGGGGACAATCAAAAGGACAGAGGGCCCTAAGCCCATCAGGAGAGTAGTACCTGACCGCCGAAGCTCTCTGAAAACACATACTGCTGCCCTTAAACCAGTAGCCACAAATTTATAAAATCCACACACCCATTCACTGACCCACACACTCCCTCTCACACTATTTAAATACCCCCCAAAATAACCCTGCCCCTCAAAATAACACCTCCGCCAACCCAATTTATAAAAAACCAAAACAAAAGCAGCAATAGCAATCAGAATTAAATCAAAGCAGGTCACTATCTCACAGCAGTTCACTATTCAATTGTTCTCACAGTGAGTCCTGTATTCAGTTCTTAGTCCTCAGTCAAACGAAGCACACCAAAACCTCAAAAAAATGTTCAAACAACGAGGGGGAAGCTCTCACCATCACCCTTACTAATAAAATTGTTCATTTAGTGCAGCACTCTCACTGCCACACTTTATCTATTTTAGCATGCAGAATAATTTATAGCATAACAAGGCCCTCTCTGCCTCCCAGAAATAAATATGAATTTGTAAAATACCAATAAAATAGTATCTTCGGTATCTGCAGGGTACAAAGTTCACAATGCGGATGTCCAATGCTCCAGCAGCAGGTCTCAATAGGTTTTCTACCTAAACAGAGAAAAGTTACATCCACAAGAAAATTGGATCCAGGACAGTACAACAAAGTCCTCTGAGCTGGTCAGTCTTATCCCAAAACAGATTCCCAGCCCAGTATCCCCCCCAACTTTGAGCCACCGCCACCCATCCGACTTAATTCAGATGTGCTCCAGCAACCCAGAGGCAAATCAGAGCATGCCCCTTCTCCAAATGGCACCATCCGATCCCCCAAGGGAAAACAACCCAGGCCAGGGACCTACATCGAGGCGGGTTGGCCAGGCGCACCTTAGTCCACCATAGACACAAAGTAAATCCTTCTTGGGAGAGCAATCACCACCAGTCCCACTTATGGAGCTTATGGAGCAATCTGGCAGACTTTCCAACCTTCACTGTATTAGTTGCCATCGCTGATCACATCTATGGAGCGTTGGATCATAGGATTATTGTAGCAACAGTCACCAGTCTGAAACCCAGGGTGATTCAACAAAACCTTCAGATCCCAGCCACAGTAACCATCACTACAGGCCGTATCCACCGGACTCAAATCCAATACAATGGCGGTTGGTCGCACATAGGTCACACACAAGTCTGCATCCACCGGTCAGGAAGGAGACACTCCAGAAGACTTTCTCCATTTTCTGAGAATCCCCACAGTAACACCCTCATGAAGGGAATCACAGTATCCTCAAGTAGCGATACCGAACAGTTTGTGAAAAATAGCAACCAGCACAATACGAGTACAGGCCTTGGCATCCAAAAAAAAGAGCAGTGAAGTACAGAAAACAAAACGTAATATCTCACTCAGAGTTTCTACAGCTATTACTGAAAACAGGGCAATAAAAACTTTTACTTAACAAAGTAGACAAAATAAAAAAACAAACTTACAACTAACAATAACTTAAGTATAGGCTGCTACCAACGGCTGGCCCAGTACGGCTGCCATCTTAATCTTCCTTACTGACAAACTAACTTTCCCAACATTGTCAGCTCTACTCTGGGTTAAATTGGCTATCTCCTGAGGTTAGTCATTCTGTTGCT
The DNA here is from genome assembly GCA_016271365.2 of Neoceratodus forsteri. NCBI lineage: Eukaryota > Metazoa > Chordata > Ceratodontiformes > Ceratodontidae > Neoceratodus > Neoceratodus forsteri. Next base: position 718,216,576 of record CM057456.1, read on the forward strand.
CTGGGTGCCCTTATGGACAAAAGTCTTAGGACTAGGGTACCCTCCTCCCTAGCTATTCTGATGAACCCCTCCCTGACTTGGCCTACACCCTCCAATCAGGTGATCTGTTCCTTCTAACTGCTCCCAATAAGGGGTTTCAAGCTTCCTCCCATTTTGCACCAAATTACTGGAACTATCTCCCGTTAGCCCTCCAGTACTCCCCCTCCCATGCCTGTTTCATAAGGGAGCTCTACCAACAGCTAGTGGTCTCCAACTCATGTACCAGTTTCTTGCCTCCCTAAGTAATATACCTAAGTCAGCACCTATTACACTTTCAATTGTCTTCTGACTCCTGCTACCACTTGGTCTGCCCTCCATCCCACTCTCGGTGGGTCCATTGCTGCCTTTTGTGCAGTTGACATTATTTATGCTAAGAAAAGTGTTTGCTGAATTTGTTTTATTATCTGATTCACTTTATTGTTGATGCGCCTTATGCTCCAGTTGTTTTTGTTGCAATGTTTTGTGGCAGTGTACTGAGTCTCCTTGCTACCTAGATTCATGCATTGTTTTGTACAGCTACTGCTCATGTACTGCATTGTGTAGCTATAATATTTCTAATGTAATTTCTTCTTTACTACATTTTTACTCCATTGTGCTTGCAGCTGTATTCTCCCGGGTTGTACCTGAAAATAGGCATATTATTGTCCAGTGCACTTACCCAGTAATCAAAAAACAAATAAATAGCAGCAGGACTCACTTTGCAATACAATCTGCCAACTTTATGTCAAGAGCTTTTTATGTAAGACTTCAATGTTAACAGAGAAATCTAGGTTTTGATTCAGCTACACACTGAGGTACAGGAACCGAGGGACTGCTTCAAGGAGGCTGCATCAATAGTCATGAACACAGGAGTACTGGTCAGCGTAGCAAGCCTCTGTTTATTTATTTATTCATTTACTTAGTAGGACATCCTGTGCTGATGCTTGTTTCAAGATGCACCTGAGGGGAAGGGGTTACAGAGGAGGGTGCAAATCAAAGTCAGCACCATGCAGTTTACAAAACTATGCAGTTACAAATGTAGCCACAATCATACTGCAATCCAAAAGTGGGCAAATGTACATCTTGTGACATAATATACAAAATGGCTATTAAAGGCAATTAAAGTGCATATAGTAAAACATGCAGAAAACTAACCCAAATGGCAGTAGCAGAAAAAACAGAAAAAGGGGTGGTGGGAGCAGGAAAGGGGTGCAAGAGCAGGAGGTGGAGAAATGAGCCTTAAGAAGTGGTTTGAGAGAAAGGAGAGAGAGAGTGAGAGTCTGACAGGGACATGGAGCTTTTTCTAAACATAATGAAGATGGACCGAAAAGACAGACTGACCAGCAAAGGATTTATAGCAGGGGATTAAGAATGTGCATGGATCAGAAAAGCAGAGGGAGAGCAAGGATGGGATTCAAGGGGAGAGGACAGCACAGAGGTGAGGGGAGGGACAGAATTTTGCCAGAAAAGGAACAGTGCAAGTGTCAAAGTGACTTGAGGGAGGGGAGAGTGAGACTAAGGTACAAAGGATGAGTGAGTGGAGGGGTGTCGGATGAAATGGCAGAGAGTGGAAGTAGGGCTCCAGCCTGGTAAGGGAGGGTTGGGGTCAGCATTGTAGACCACATCCACATATTCAAACACTGGCAAGATCATTTTGAGGATGATCTCATAGTGGACTGGGAGTGGCAAGCAGTATTTGCTGTGGTACAGTACTCCAAGCCTGGGCTGGAGTTTTGTAATGCATGGCATTGATGGGGGTGCAGACATTGAGAAACTGATCCAGCCCCATACCAAGATATGTAAAGAAAGGAACTTCTTCAAAGTGATGTGCCATCAAGAGTCCTGAAGACTGTTTCTGAGTAGAGCCTTGCTAGCCCCTGCTTAGAGTCAAACGTTATAGAAACAGTCTTTTTGGCATTAGGAAACAGATAGTTGAAGGCAAGCCATGGTAGACTGACAGATGACATCACAGTTGAGCCTGAAATGCAAACAAATAGCCACACATCTCCTGCACTTTCCACAATCCTGTCTTAGGACTGTATACCCAGGGATCTCAACTTCCAGATTACTGACCTGGGCTGAGAGCAAGGATTTCTTGGTGATGACGAGGATGTTAGATTGAACCTGTAGGACCCACAGTCCCAGATGGTCAAGCTTAGGGAGTATACTCCTGAGACCCAATTCACAAAGCCCCTCAGAGACAGACGTAAGCTGCAGCAAACCGCAACTTGCATTGATCTCCAATGTGCCAGGGACCCTGCACCAGACTCAATATCAAAGAGGGTGCTGGTGTCAATTTCCCACAGTTTGTGGCAAATATTGTCATGCACCAAAGTCAAGACATGCCGGAGAGGTTTACTGCAAGCTGCAGGGTGGTCAGATGGCATTGGTGCTCATTGATGGAGACTTGCCTGGAGGCTGGCAGAATTGTGGGAGATGGGACAGGGGATGAGGAGGGGAGGTAGGGGACAGAATGTTAGCAGGGGGTGGCACCAGCTTTCCAACAGGGACATTGCATGGCAGCTGCCATGCCTATGCTGTCTGGGGGGGGACGCTGTATACCTGGCACCTTGGGGTTGACCCTGTGGGCACCACACCACTGACATTTCTGGGTGTTGTGTGGGTATGGGATACTGCAGGTGGGTAGCAACACCTGGGGGTACAGGTTTCTTCCCACCAAGCAATATCGTCGGGGGTGGCGCTTGGGCCAGTAGACCAGTCCTAGGCTGGTCTGTGTACCCTGTGGAGGGAATTTCTGAATCCCTCCATAGGGCATATTGCTGCTTGTGTCCACCGCAAGCCCCCTAACACAATGGCACACCCTTCAATTAGGCGCACGGTTGGCATAGGACCTGTTCCCCACAAGAGGTTCTGAGGTTGCCACAGCCTGTGTTTCTGAATTGCACTTGGCACAATTTTTGACACAAGGTGCCCCTTACATCAAGTCCAATTGATGCAGGCACCTTGCATCAGGTTTTTAACGTTGTGAATTGGGACCCTGCTGTATAGGTGTAAAGCCCCTTGGGAAGAGGGGATGGAGGGAAGAAAGGAAGCATAGAGTGTAGTTCCACATCTCTTGACAGTAGAAACATAAAGTGGTGAGGAGCTTGAGGGAGTAAGACATTCAGTGGGAATGGGCGTAGAGGGAGAAACAAGGAGAGCAAATGGGGTAAGAGTGATAAAGTCCAAAAAGTCTTTAAGATTAAAAGAGGGGGAAGAGATGAAGCTAGGGGTAATGGGGGGGAAGAGGAGAAAGGAAAGGGAGTGGGGTTGTAGGGCAATGGGCAAGGGGGAAGGCATAAAGACAGTAGGACCTGCAGTGTCAGGAGAATAAGAATCATTATGTGAGAAATGAGTAGACAGAAATTAGAGGTAGAGTGAAGGAGTATGGGGGATGTGAGCAACAGAGAGACAAAACGAGGAAGGAAAGAGTCTAGGGAGGAGATGTAAGTTTTGGACACCTAGCCACAAAGGGGGTGTATGAAGTAAGGATGAGCCAATTATAAATTTGCTTAAGATGAACATGCCAAAATCTACCATTTTGGATACTGACAAAGTAGATATGAAGGAACTGTGTTTTCCTTTGGCATTTGGGCAGTTCAACATCATGATCCAGCACTTTTTATAGGAAGGACACACTGAGCACGTCCACATTGCTGGCAAGTCACATGATCTACTGCAGCCAATCAGCAACATTTTTTTTTTAAGTTGTTTAACCAGGAGCAGCACACTAAGCTGAAAGCTTTTTTACAGGTGTGACCTGGGAGCACAGGGAAGTTAAGTGACTTGCTCAGGGTCACACAGTATGCAACTGGAAGCTGTGGGATTCAAACCAAGGTATGGTCTGCTGGATGTCACCAGATTTGCAGCTCAGAGCCTTAAACCACTGCGCTATACTGCCTCCTCCTACATTGGAGACTGACAACTCCATACACTGTGTACATTTCAGTGCCATCTCTCTCTCTCTCTCTCACAGGGGAAGGCCATGGCTACTCAAGGAGTTCCTTTTATGTGAAAGAGAGTGACTTTTGACCAGAAACCTTTCAAAATCATTACTGAATCATTCATTGTGATTCCAGTTAGTTAGTTTTTACTACATTAACTGTAGTTTTAGGCAGGCATACTAATAAAATCATGGAGGAGAGGAGAGGAGAGGTTCAGACCCCGCAGCAAGAGCAGGTCAACTGAATTTAGTAGACTGAAAGAAGTGTGGAGGGGGACTGTTAATGATTTGTTTGTCTATTTTTTACTGAGTGCTGGTGGTGTAGGGCACATAAATGAATAGTTAGTTAGTTAGCTAACTTATTTGCCCAGTGCAGCAGAAGCCTGTCAGAGTAAATTTAGCAGACTGGAAAAGGTGCAGAGTAGTGTTGCTTAGATAGTGCTTTTGTGGATCTGACTATCCTCCATCGGATAATGCTGGTATCCGACCTAGGATCTGGTGAATGGTTCTGGTGGTCGGATCCATCAGATCCCTCCTCAGATAGTTGGATCCAATGGTCGGATCCGTTGGATCCATCAGATCAATCCGATACCTCAGATCCTTACAGTGGATCCTGGGAGGTCGGATCCTTGGTTGGATGTCTATGCCATCTGAGGCTATCCGATATCCAACCAAAATGTTGGCATCCAATTGTATCTGAATTTGTAGGATACTATCAGAGCAACACTAGTGCAAAGGGAGTTTGAAGGGTTTATTTGACAAATAATTTGATGGCTGGTGGTGCAGAGCACAAAAATCCATCTGTTTGTTGCCTGTCTGTGAGTTATAACTACGGGAAATAGGCTGTTGCAGTGAGACACTGGATCTCTCTGTGAGGGAGAGGAAAAAGAAGTGTCCATGAGGAATTAAAGAACTGGAGGAGAAAGAAATGTAGGGGGGAAGAAAAGAGCAGAGAAGTTTCACCATGCCAGTTTCCCCAAGTTCCCGGTTTGTAAGCGGTTGTGATGGAGAAGGAATTGGGACAAGGACAGGGAATCATAGTGGTGAGGCAAGGGCTTTGCCCACAAGAAGCACTGAGGCTGCATGTGTTATAGTCCATCCAAAGAAACCATGGTTCATTAGTCTCCAGAAGACAAATGGTGCATCTCCCACTGCAAATGGCAGATTTCCAAGTCAGTCCCAGTCATCCAATGCACCTGGTGAAGAAAGCACCCTGAGCATACCTGAAGCACACAGGTTTCCCATTGTTCCTCTTTCAAATATTTTGAGATCCAGTACCTATGGGGATATAAGATGTCCATCCCAATCAGTAAAGACAAGCCCCCCTCATTCATTTCGTATGAGCAACATGACACCAGCAGAACATGTCAAAGGCACCAGCACCACCACTGCCACCTCTACGTTGTGAATGTGGATGGTTGCCTGTTCATCTCAAGGCACTATATCATGCCCACCCACTGCCCCTATACCCTTAATCAGGCATCAGGAGCAGTAGCAACACCATGCCAAGCACTGCTGCCAGTCAATGTGTGAGACACGACAGTGAGTCTGTGTCTAGCACTGATACTTTCTGTTATCTTGTCACCCGAGGAAAGCGTGGAATTGCTTGAGGTACGGTAAGGTATACAACGTGGCAATTTTTGCAAAGCAAGCAGGTAGCACCACCCACAATACAGCTTATTGTGGAGGAGCATTCCAGTGAGAAGGATATGGAAGTGGAGCTGCCGGAACAGGGGCATTACAGTGAGGTGGTAGAGGAGAGGGAAGCAGAAGCATATGAGGAGGAGGAGGAGGTGGTAAAAGGGAAGGAAAGGGAAAGCTAAAGAATCATGTGAGACCAAGATGGAGGAGCATGAGGATGGAGAAGAAGAAGCCAAAGAAAAGAGAAGCAGGGGAGGAGGAAGCAGGAGAGGAGGAAGTAGGGGAGAAGGAAGCATGACACAGCAGGAAGCACATGCAGGAGAAGGATGAAGCAGAGGAGGTTGAAAGTGTGCTGTCAGTCACACCAACAATTTCTGATGATGAGTGTGACACAGAGCAGTGAAGGCCATTATGGAAGAATATGGCCAAATTTAAAAAATAATGCAAAAAGAGAAAAGCAAAAATACAAGTTGGTCAGCCAGGGAAATCTAAAGACCAGGCTCATTCCAGCCCCCAGATGATCAACCTCATTGTAACCCTAGTGCTGCAGCTGCCATTGCTGCTTGGACAGGGCATCCAGCCCAACCATGTCATTCCACAGTGGCAGAAAAAATATATATTATTTTGCAGACACCGTCCTATTGCTTCAAAGAACTCCAGCAGTCTAGTCATGTAGCTAAAAAAAAACAAAGAGATCTTCTGCAGTGTGAGAGTATGTTGCCAATCCACGGCAAGCATGTTGCAGTCTGTGTGACAAAAAAACAGCTGTGGTCAATGTACTCAGACACTGGGAACCAGTGTTCTGACTGATCATTTAAAGCATGAACATGGTTTCTTCCTAACAGTCACATCAATTCCCAATCCCTACTCAGGTTCACAGGTCAGCAACTGCAGCAGGTAAAGTCAGGCACTGATGGTGGGCTAAGAAAATGCAGCCACCATGCCAACTCCAGCTGCCAACTGATACATCCCCAGGTACTGGCACTTTGAAAAGCACCCCAACCACCCCCACCAAAACAAACTGCACTGCCCAAGTCATTACATGCCCACAATAAACTGCCACCAAGTCACCCAGACTCTGTCTGAATCACACAATTGATTGGAGAGATGATGCCCCATGATCTTCAGCCATTCTTCATTGTAAAGAACACCAACTTTTGAAGACTGTTGCATGAACTGAAGCCCAAATACAACATTCCATCACACTTCACATATTCCAGGCATGTTCTCCCTAGTATATATGAGTCAGTATACACCCAATGGTGATACTTCTGAAGGATGTAGAAGGGTGGTTGGTGCATTGCACTGGTGATATATGCAGCAGTAGTGCAAACAAAAGCTTCCAAAGTCTCACTGCATTTTGGGTTATGTTTACATCAAGCAGCACCACCACCATTCCGACACCACCTCTGCCAGCATCAGCCCCTGCAGGAGTTATACTGAAGCACACAGCTTCACAGAGGCACAGCCACAGAGGAAGTACCTCACTTAATGTGTTGATCATGGAGGAATAGCATAGTGGGGAAAACATTCTGCAGTTCATTCAGTCACTGCTGGACATCCGGATATACCCTCATAATCTGAAGGTTGGAATGCTCATGACGGACAGTAGAAGTAACATGCTAAAGGCCATGAATGATTAGGACTTTGCCCATATATCTTAAGCCTTGTTATGCACATGCAGAGTCTGGTGGTGAGTCATGTACTTGACAAACATCCACAACTAAAAGAAATACTGACACTGTATGGGACACCCCTAGATATTTCCATCATTACCCCAAAATGTGTTGTGCTCTTCTGCCAGTACCAGTAGAAGCAAAGTGTTCAACAGCATTGCTCAATTAAAGACATGGCAACAAGGTGGAACTCCACCTTTTATGTGGTGGAGAGACTAGCTGAACAGAAAGTTGTGTTCCAGGCTATGGAATTCGGTGATGTGGCCTATATGGGATATCTTTCACGGGTGCCATGGTCTGTTCTTCAAATGTTTGTTCTGCTTCTGTGACCATATAATAGGCCACTAAATATTTATGTGTTGAATCAACAACCCTTAGAAACATAGAAACATAGAATTTGACGGCAGATAAGGACCGCTTGGCCCACCCAGTCTGCCCATTTCCCTACCCACTGGATAAGCTGCAGATCCTAGTTAACCAGCAGCCTACTTCTTCCTACCCCCAACCCCCAGAATTGCCTTATGACTATCCCATGCATGCTTGAATTCCCCCATGATCATTCCCATGGTGAGTATCTGAACTTAACACAGGCTGTTATTTATGATCTTCTACAGCAACCTAACAAAGCAAAGCTAATGGTGGTGGCAGCCATGGCAGCACTGATGGTGGGGGCAGGAATGACAGCTGTGATGGTGGTGACACCACTAGTTCATCTGAGTCATCGCAGCAGCAGCAGGATGCAATACTCATTAAAGTAGTAGCAGTGCTATTTTAGCTGCAGCCTGCAGACAGGTTTATACATCATTAGACTGCACATGCAATTTTGCCTAGCAACACTTCTTAATTTCAGACATAAAAACATGTTCATTCCTCCTGGAAACATAGAATAACTCAAACAGAAACATGCATCCACATATAGTGGAGCAGCAAAGGCAACTAGAAGAAACCAACAAGAATGTACAATTTGTACATGCACATCCTACTGGTCATATTTCTTCTCCACTTCTGCTAACATCTTGTGGAGCCAGAGTCAGGCATTGGTGTGACATGGAATAAGACTTGGATAGTGATGATTCTGACACAACGAAGGACATTTGTGAGCTTTACAATACTGAATGCCAGTGCTGCTTGGACATTTTGGAAGAAGGCTCAGACCTGTTACCAAAGTACCTGTTACCAAAATCTATGTTGCAGGCTTATCTAGAAGAGCCCCTGACTAGCAGAAATATTGATCGAATCAAATTCTGGCAAGACAGGCAAGTCATGTGTCCTGCACTGGCTAAAGTGGCTTTGTATATCTTGGATGCCCTCCAATATCGGTCGCTTCAGAAAGATATTTCAGAACAACTGGGGATAATGCCTCACCTACATTACTCAAAGCTAGGTCCTGATAAATCTTGAATTCTTAGCCTTTCTTAAAGTCAGTGTACCAAGGATTAACTTTGACTATCCATTTGATCATTCACATGTCCTACAAGTAACATCTACTACTATTCCCATTCCTACATCTCCTGGTGCCAACTCTCCCTGGACTCCTCCCACTGACACTGGCACTACAGTCTGGCTTACCCCTCACAGCAGTAGTGGCACACCTCCTCCTCCTCCTGATGATACTATAGCAACTTTCACATTGTCATCACCCACAAGCTCAATATCATCGGGTGTGTCACTGAGCACGTAAAGTCATTATCAGTTAAATAAAATGCATCACCCCACCAATCATGAGGGGGACAGCGACGGAATGAGTGACCTGACCAGCTGTATACAGGTGTGCACAGTTCTCCGTTCTGACCTACAGTCAGTAATTAAAGGGACACTGTCGACCTGTTTTTCATCATATTATTTCTAGTTAGAAACCTACATTTTCACCTCGCAGCATGCCGGCGACCCAGGTTTGGGAGCGAGTCTGGGTCATCGGAGGTTGGCATGGGGGGGCCGGCGGAGCAGGATGGAGGGGCTGCAAGGCAGCTCTCCTCTCTGGGGAGGTGGGGTGACATCCCTTGCTCTTCGTTACCCCATGGTGGAGGCCAAGGGGCTGCACAAGTGAGGGTGCCAGTGATAGGCCAATGGGGTAGGCAGAGGAGGGCCATTACCGGGGCTGTAAGGTGCATGCATGCCTCCACACGCGTGCATCCTTCTCCTGGGGTCCTTGGGAAATAAGGGGAGAAAAATTGAAAAAGGCAGCCGGCAGCAGGATGGCAACTGACTCTCCGCAGGCACCGCTCCCAGACATGGCATAAGGTAAGCCCCGGTAATTCCGGGGGACAGAGCTGGGGGAGTTGGTCAGATGGGGGCCACACGGAGCAAGGGAGAAATAAAGTAGTGATAAAAAAAAAGAAACCTACATTTCATGATTGCTTACCTTCTCTAAAATTCATTGATGTTGCTGTTTCTTTGTCTGTCTCCTTGTTGAGTAGAACTGAAATGCATGCTAATATATATTTATAAACAACCTTGTTTCGTTTACAGTCCTGGATCTGTTCTTACTGCGTACTTCCTGAGCATTAGAAACACACCCAAACAGTGCAGTCACACATTAGGCTGTACCATCCTAAACTCCCACTGCATCATGAGGGGCTAGACTGTGTTGTGGATGTTCCAAGTCCAGGAAAGATGCAGTCGGAGCAGATCAAGGAATGTAAACAAACCTGTGTTTGTGTGGTAACACTACCAGCTACACCAGCAATCTTTACAGAATGTTGGCAGTCATAAAATGTGTTTTTAAACTAGGGGCACTGTGAGACCTAAGAGGGCTGACAGTGTCCCTTTAACTGCTACAGCTTTGGCTGCCTGCAGGCAAAATATGTGTTCAAACTAAGTTCAATAAATGTAAAACATAACATTTTAAGTATAAAAAAAGTTAAGAAAACTACAAAAAAAATCCATCCATTAATGGAAAATATAATGAAAGGTAGGATAATGCCTCCATTTAATATACTGTAATTTATGTTTATTATTTTATGTTTTTTTATGCATAACTTGTGTTTTTAGGGGTTGGGGATTAATATATAATTTGAAAGTCAATGGGGCCATCGAAAATATAGTAATAATAATAATTGGCATGGAAGTAAAGTAGAGACTACAGAGGGTATAAGCCTTTAGGTCAGTAATGAATAGCAAAGGGTCTGTGCGTTTAGGTCAGCAATGAACAGTAACTATCATTGTAGCTCACACTGGGCCATGGTGGTCTTAGTGGGTATTGCAGGCTCTGTCACCACATGACAAATTGTAATCCACATATCATTGCATACCCATAATGCCTTGCACTGGGATCTAGGCTTTAGAAGATAAATGTGGTTTGGCAAGATGCACAAAAACCAAACACTTTGGATATTTACTCTGCCCTAGCATACTTTTACGAGTCCTATGCACTACTCTTCCTACAAAATGCCTTATTGTCATGTTAACTCTGAATGTACTAAATGCCCCATTCCTGCAGCGGTCCCCCGATGTATCAGTGAACCTTTGAGATTTATCCATACTCAAACTGGGTATAGTCACTGCCATGCAGCAGCAGAAGCAGACAAGATGGATCCCAAATCGCTTCTGTCCCCAACAGCACTATGTTACTATGTTGAAGAATGTCCTTTTAATTAGTTCATCAGATGATATTTGCCTGGAGTGAACTGAGCTAACTGTTATATTAACAGCTTCCATGATGTAGCCACGAAGAATATACTTCTCCATAAACAACATCAATACAGCCCTCTTTTTTTTAAATCTTTTTCTACATGTTACTGCAAATTATGGCAGGACTGTTATATTGTATAGCAGAAGCAAAATAAGTAATTATAAAATGGGTAGGGTATTTTGTACATCCTGACTGTCTGAGAGGTACCTTTGGCCCTGTCTGTATCAGTGCATATTGTACCACCGGCTACTTCTTCATCCAACCAGAATGCAGCATAGTCCAAGATCAATGCCTTCCAGAAAGCTTTTTTAAAACCTTTCTGGCAGCCATTTCAGCAAGGTGAAAAGTAGTAATACCCCTTACTTGCCATAAACCATAAAATAAAATTCCCTACCCATTTTAGTAAACACCAAACCCCACCCTACACCAAAAAACACATAAACTGGTCAACATTTATATTTCCATAGTAACAGACCTGCTTTGACATTTTTTTCCCTTTATTTATGATCCTTGGACTCCGGTTTTGAAATGAGCTCAGCCCACCCACTTGCCCATCCATCAGCCTGCCACAATATTGCCCGGCCACATAATCGGGAATGTTTATTTATTTTGTATTCTATCACTCAGAAACACACAGTATGTGAGAGCAAGCCACCCGATCTAAGAAATCGCAGCAACAGGGTAGCCGCTCACTAATACTGCAGTGCTAATGAGAAACCACTCACTAAGGTGGCTGCTGAGGGACACGCTCAATTGCACTGAAACTGTCTGCTCTGTCACTCATTAGCAGACACCTTGAAAAAAATTTAAATATAAAACATATTCTCAGGTCTGTCTGTGTGCGTGTGCATGGGGGAGGAACAGACAGACATCACTGCAGGACACGTTCACTCCCACTGAAACCAACCACTCTGTCATTCCCTACCAAAGACACCCTGAAGAAAAAAACTGAAACATAAAACATCCTCAAGGGGGTTTATTTATGTGTGTTGGGGTGCAGACATGATCGCCCTCTAGTGGCTTTTTTAATTAAACAACATCTCCATGCCATTACAAAATAAGGGCAATGATTGCTTTCTATTGTTTTGTATTTACATTAACATATTTTTACACTTTTTCTGTGAATTTTTTAATTATCTTTTTTTTTTATTGAGGGACCTATTTTATAAGTGGAATAAGACACTGGGAGGTGTAGTTTATGGCCTGATAAGAGCACTTCCCACGTGCTTAAGAAATTCGATGCCAGTCCCTCATGCCTCATTACGCACCTGGGTATGTTCTTATCATGCCATAAACAACCCCTCGTCGTGTCTTATTCCTTACTTAAGGCATTTTCAGTTCAGGTTGTGAGTGATGGTGTATTTTTGTTATCCTGCATTTTGTCAGAATGACCAACATATAAAGAGTTGCAAGAACAACAACCGCATTAGTGAGGTCTTGTTGATAAATCTCTGTCAGCTTGTTATTTATATATGCCCTGTACTATTTCAAATGTAGCTTTGTTTCTGCATTCCTATGATTTACAGAAGAGAATGTAACCAGAGACCAGAAAGACATCATGCAGAAGAAAATTATTTGAGTCAATATTCTGTTATCTGTGCTGTCAATGCCTTCCAGATACTGCTAAATAATTTAGACACAAACCTGTAATTCTGTGTTATACTACAGCAGCAAATGAAGCACTCACTAAATAATTTAAAACATTCACATGTTATTTGTGGTGGCTGTAAAAGGCACATGTACTGTCCATTTAATCAAAGAATATACTTTTAATACAGGTTGGTACCATGAACAGGTAAATCAAATGTACCTTACTCGGATTCAGCACCAGAATACACATATTTAGACCAAGAAGCTACTGCGTAACACTTGAAGGCAAAAGAGAATACAATGCTACAACATCATTTGGTGATGATACTGCAAAGCACAGGCCACGCAAATACTTTATTTTCGTTATTTGCAGCCTCCAACTAAACAGCATATGAAACATTAAATTTACCTCTGTTTGTTGAGTCGTGTGAGTACCACCCAACCACACCAAACTTCCATCATAGAAGTACACTTGGCTTCCAAAAATAAGGACTAAACTAAGGAAGTACTTAACTCAAACAAGCATTTGTCAGTGTCAAATGTTCACCGACGATATTGCAGTTGTAGCGGGTTTTGTTTGTACACAGTTTTACTATATACTTACCCAGGACGGAGCAGATGAGATGCAATGTCTCATTGTCAGTGGTGTCCTGCTTTAACACACTGCAAGATTGTAATTACCCAGGATACAGCAGCTGAGAGGCAATATCTATTTTTAAGTGGGCTCCCACATTTTGACCTCAATGGCCCGATTTTCAAAGGGCAATGCAGGGCTTGCACCTTTGACATGACTGCATCCAGTTTTAGTACACTGGACACAGTTGTGACAGTTTCCACAATTTACAGCAGCTCATTCCAAAGGTTTGGTGCAAGCCCCAAAAAAAGGGTCACTCAAATGGCACAAGTTAGACCAGGGGGGAGCTGGTCTAGCTTGCAGCAATTGGTGCAAGGGACTTGTATCAGGGGTTTGACACAGGCTGAGTTACAAAATTGCAGTTGCCACGGTTTCTGACACAAGTCACCCCTTGCGTCAAACTCTGTGATGCAAGTCCTTTGCGTCGATCCAAAGCCCTTTGAAAATCAGTCCCCAAATGTCAAACAGCCTTTTTATGACCTGACATTATAATCAAGACAGGTGACTGTTCTAAAATACCATCTGTAAGGGGATTTTGCTATGTGACTGTGGAAACAAGTTTCAGAGGGGAGTTGAAAAATGACACCTGCCATGATCAGGAGATTGGTTAACACAAGGGATATGTTGAACATTAGGGGCCAGAAACTGCAAATAATAAAGTTATGAGTAAATGCTGGAACAATTTGTTTCCTCATAACTTAGTTGGTTTTTCACATTTTTACACCAGATTTTCAACATAATCTTTTTATGACCACTCCTTCTGAGCATGGTGAGTGTCATTTATGAAGAAATGGCTGAAATGTTATTTTGTACCACAAGTGTTGACACATTTTGGGAAGGGTTTGAAAAATGACCATGAAATCACCTTTCAGGACAGATTTTGGCTAATTTCAATGCCAGTATTCATGAGGTGGGGCCCCCAGAAAGGCATGTTGAAAATTTGGGGTAGAATAATTCAGAAATGACCACCTTATGATGACAAGTTCAAAACCCCATTGAAATACATTGACATGCATTGCAGAGTTCCTCAGTTTGCAGTCCGATGTTGAAGAATGAAGCTGTGTCTGCGGTCCACAGAGGATTACGGCGTTGGAACCCCAGTAGCTAAATAAGGGCTTGGGGACATGCTGAGTGGGTGGGTCAGATGGGGGGACAGTAATGGGGGTGGCATCAACAGACATCGAGGGACAGTTTTGTTTTCTACAGGGTGTATGTTTTTCTTTATTTCAGGTGGCGACGCTGGGGGATTGGGCACCCCCAGTGTTGGTGTTATGTTTGGTGGCACTGGTGGTGGGTTCACGGTGTCACAGAATCACAAAAGGTAGGGTGGGAGGGTAGCAGCTGAAGCAGGGGACAGGGCAACCTCGTGCTATAATACTAATATGGATTGGGCTGGGGGGATAGTTACAGCATCAACAGCAACAGACATTGATGGATGGTTTTCTTTTTTGCAGGGTGTATTTTGAAACAAAAACTATGAGGGACAGTTTTTATAATTTCAGGTGAAGACACTGGGGGTTTAAGCACCTCGAGTGTCAGTGTTATGTTTGGTGGCATTAAGGGTGGGCTTCCCAGTGTCGTAGAATCACAATGGGTGTGGGGGGGTAGCAGCCAGCACTGGGGATTGGTCAGCCCCGTAGCAGAATATTAAGATGGGTTGGGCTTGGTGGGGGCAATTGTTACAGCGCCAGCAATAACAAACATCGATGGATGGTTTTCTCTTTTACAAGGTGTAATTAAAAAAACTATGAGGGACGGTTTTCAGCAAGCTGATCATGACAGATCAGCTGTGCTTGCTGGGCAGTGTTATACAGATCAAAGGAAAGAGCCATCCTATGATTGGGTCATCGCTCTCCTTTGAGCTACATAAAGTTTATGCCCAGCAAGCCAGAACACTGTTGTGATCAGCCTGGCTGATGACTGGTGTGACACTGACGAGTCCCTCGCAGACCACTCTGCATTGGACCAACAGTGACACACCTCTCAAAACCCACTCTCACAGCAAAATGTTTGCTGCACATGGAGAACATAAAAAGGACAAACAAAAAAATTAGATGCCATCCAGTTTTGCTGACAGGAAAGTCAATAATGGTGGATTTTTTATATATTTGTTTAAAATATTTGGGCCAGAGGGCACACGTAGCTATAAACAGTTCATTTCCCAGTGTCCTGGGAGAAGGGGAGTTAGCTCCACATAAGCAATGCTACATCAGATGCAGTGCTCCCTCCTAGCTTCCTAAACAGGATGTAACTATCAAAGCAAACAATAATTACTTATTTTTTACATTTTTCATTGTTGTTCTCAACCTCTGTCAACCCCCTATTCAGGGCCTAGTATTGGTATGGAAGACAACACATCTAAAAAGGTTCCCATATATTATTAAAGTACAAGAGTGCCTAGTATAAATTCAATTTAAAAAAATAGTTTACAACATAATGCTCGTTGTAAGATATCGTATATTAGCAAATACATCCAGTGTGCTTGCACTTACCTCTCTGCACTACTGCGAGCAGTGCAGGGTTGCTGATCCGATGCCAGCTAGACAAGTGTTAACAGATCTGGAGCATCACAAAGCCCATCTACTGCAAATGTTTCCAATTGCTGTAGTGGTAGTGAGCAGAAACGCTGTAGGCACTGCAATGGCTGGTAGAGATGCTACCCACTACTGGCAATATGCTAATCTGTGACGCTCCCGCAAGCATCCTTGGGCCTCCAAGAAATCCTCATATCCCAAATACATTGTTGCACATCACCAGTCTGCATCTGACAATGCTTGAAATGCGATGTCAGTCAGCATAGCCACAGGAGACTGTGATGTGGACATGCACTAAAACCCAGTCCCCAAGTGCAAGGATCAGATAACAGCATTTGGGATAGTGGCAGTTCAGTTAGTGTAAACACAGGCCTACCATTTCAGAAGTCAGAGATGGATTTTTGAAATCACACCAATAACCCTTTGTGTCTACTTATTTGTGGCATTACTGCTAAAGTCATACGCTGTGAATCGTGCATTGCTATTAGTGCTTCCCCACACCACACCAAATCCTTGCATCAAAAAACTGAATTCCTTTATCGCCTAAGCCCCTTCCTCACAAAGGAGTCATGCCTTCGTAGTGCAAACCGTACCCTTCTCCCCACCCTACTCTATGGCTCTCCGGTTCTCCAATCTGTCAGGTGCTCTGAAATGCAAAAGCTCAAAACATTGTGCCACAGTATAGGTTGTTTTGCAGTAGGGGCGTCTCCCATTGAACACCACTGTAAAGTGCTCCAATCCCCGAATTAGCCCTTTCTTGATTGCAGGTTGGACTACTCCTGTTCATGCCTGGCTTTTAAACTGAGCAATAGCAATGCTTCTCCTAGTTTACAAGACCTGATAATGTCTAAACCACTTGGCGGTCCCTTAGACCCTCATGCTGATCACTCCTCCAGGTCCCTAAAGTCAGGACCACTTTAAGGTAAAAGATTGTTTGCCACCTCACTCCTGATCCTGTGGAATGACTTCTCTAGTACCCTACAAGAATGATCCTCACTTGATGGCTTTAAGAAAGGTCTGTAGACTCAGCTACTAGAGCGTAGCCTCTGCAACTGCTACCGTTGATGAGCTCCCCTCATGCTGGTCTGTCTCCCTGGCCCTGTCACCCCTCGAGACTACGTTCAGATGTTTTAGCCCTGTCATCTTTTCTGTGCACAAGTCTGCTTTGCTATGTACCTAAGCCTGAACCCTTCTGACCATGTGATTTTGTTACATGAAGCTATATCTACCTTCGCTGTATAATTTGTTTCATATACTGTATATCACTGCCCACTGTTGTAACTTATAAATTGTTATTGTATGTATATTGTCCTGCCATGTTTCTCTGTAATTAATTCCAGGTCGCCCCGAAAAAGGAACTCCTGTGGTCCCAGAGGGTTTACTTGGCCAACAAAATTCAATAAATAAATACACTCCTTGCTGCTACTACCAGTTTGAGAGCAGCCATTAGTAAGCTACTAAATTAACTTCATGCATTGCATCTGCACAAAAGGTGACTCTGCATTTCTGAGCCTTTGCATAGCCCCAACCAGTGTAACTATCACCACACAATGTTCAACAAGCAGATCTCATCAAGTGTCCCTCTAACAACCTGCATTATATATAGAACAATGTATGTGGCACTGTATATTATGAGTTTTTGGTTTTTTTTACACACCCAAGGTATGTGATACCACTTAAACTACAAGTGTGAAGCACAAGTGGTTTGTGATGGTATCACACACTGAGGGTATGTAAAGAAAAAATAAATAATGGCAATACCCCATAGTTTATTTTATATAATTGCTGGTCCCAAATCATATATTACAGATGTCAGTTTCACTTTTTTATGCCTTATTAATCCACTTTAAATTGGTGTACATGCTGGTTCTTTTGTTTGTTCGTTAGTTTACTTGTTTGAACTATGCACTGAGCTGCTTTACTGGAAGCTCTGGCTTTTGGGAAAAATGATTATGAATGTAATTCTTATTATATGGTTACTGCATTTAGCTTGTTATGTTTTACAATTCATTTATACTGTTACATACTTCTTTCTTTGGAGCTTGTACGTATTTTTTTAAATCCTTAATAAAGTTGATTCAATTAAAAAAAAATTGGTGTACATGTATTTGGAAAAGTCACAAGTTTGAAAGATACTGTACACAGAAACAAAAAAAATGGAATGCATCTGACATCCTGGGTCATGCCTGAAAATAGGCCAGCTTTCATGCCTAATGCACTTACCCGGTAAACAAAAGCTAATTAATAAATAAATAAATGACGCTCATGCCATATTAACTGCCCAGTTAATATGGATAGAACCCAGTTAATATGACATTTGAAATGAGTGTCTGTCCAGTTAATAAATACACTGAGCAGTAATTATAAAATCCTAACATTTCATTAGCCAATTAAATGTTACAATGTGCACCAAACCACGTACAGTAAAATATGGAATATTAGAACATTATGGACCCTAATGTAAGCCAAGTGGTTAGCAGAGAGGTGTTAGTACAGTCAAATAGGTAACTGTTGCTGGACCAGTTGTATTGTGGTAGACAGCAGTGTACTACTATGTAGAAGAGCCATGTTTGGGAGCAGTCTCAAGTAGTGATGTGAGAAAATGGAAAATTTCGCCTGGCGAAATATTTCATGGAATTTGCGCATTTCACGAAATATTTAGCTGGGAAAAATGCGAAATTTCACCTGTTGGACGGGTGAAATTTTGCCCATGAACCAGCAAAATTTGCCACTTGTGAGTGAAATTTCATCACCCTCGGGTGAAATTTCTTAATTTCACCACTGGCCCCCAATCTTCCAAAAACAATCCCCCCACGTCCCTGGTGTCTAGTGGTCTTCCCCGCCAATCACTGGCCAAATTCAAATCAATATAGAACCCTTCCTCCTCCCCCAGTCACCCTGAGCCCCGGTCCCCAATCTTTGTTAAAAAACAAATAACAACCCCCTCCCATGTCCCTGGTGTCTAGTGGCCCCCCTGGCTGATCACTGGCAGAATTAAAATCAAGACAGAACCCTTCCTCTTCCCCAGTCACCCTGAGCCCCAGACCCATATCTTTGTAACAAAAAAAAAATCCCCTTCCCTGTTCCTGGTGTCTAGTGGACCTCCCATCCCCACTTCCTGTCTTAAGTCAGAGCCCACCCTGCTGCCCCCCATTCCCGATCGGGCCACCAGCACAGCCCTCCACTCACCTCCACGGCCAGCAGCCCATCTGAGCACTCAATGAATGAGCGTGTGCTTGTACAAGCACGTGCTCATTCACTGACAGATTCATTGACAGATTCAGACAGCCAGCACTCTCACTACTACTGGTAGTGTAGTAAGAGCACAGCGAAATTGACGATTTTGCAGCAATTTCACCAGCGAAATAAAATTTTGCAACATCTCTAGTCTCAAGCCTCTTGCTCACTGGCCAACTAGAGGACTGGGCATGTAACTGAGGTGGTACACTCCTGGGAGGGGGATGGACAAAGAGAACTGCCCTCCAGTACCCAATTCAACCAACTTATGGTAGGAGCCAAACTTCACAGGGTCTCATAGGAGGCACTGCTCCCTCCCCACACAGGCAAGGTGGGGTGCCACAACACCCTCTATGAGCAGTGGGGTGGGACAGAGAGAGAATACAGTGATTAGGTATCTGTATACCTCTTAACATTAGTGGAGAAGCCCTCTGTGTCACATACTATGGTACAGTACATACACGGCTATAAGGATGGAAGGAGGCTATTTGCCTATATTAACTGTCCCATCACATCTCAGTAATGATATTTCTGTAGGTTTCCCTTGCTCATGATGTTTTAGACCACCATTGAAGCCAACCTTATCACTGTTTTCCACTGATTCAGTCAGATGTGAGTTCTAGAGCGCCACAATGCATTGCACAAAGCAATATTTCCTTCTGTTATACTGTATCTAAATGGTTTACTTTGCAGTTTCACACCACCGTATATACTGTACTCTTGCGCTACCATTTTCACTTTGTAGAGTTAGACCAAGGCTGTTTAATAAATTATTGCTGTGTGCGATATGGTGCATAAATAATATGTCACCACTCTGTCTCTTCCTTTCCAGGCATCATAGCTAGGCTCAGGTTGTTCAGTCACTGTTCATATCTAAGCTTTCTCATGCCTATGACTGGACCCCTTCCAAACTGTTAGTGTCTCTCCTAAGATAAGGACTCCAGAACTGGGAGCAGTTGTCCATGTGCGGTCTTAACATAGCAATACAACTGTAGAATTACCTATTTTTCTGTTTATGAATCCTTTAAGGTGATAAAACCCTCATTATGTGGCATTTTTATTTTGAATTGTTACAAGAATCTGTAAAGCAATGTACACAAGCATGTATTATAACCCATAGAACACTGAAACATAGAAGCTGTCAGCAGAAAAGGACCTACTGGCCCATCTAATCTGCCCTAAGGTCCCTATCTACTGTGCTGCCATAGACCCTAATTGATCTCTGCCCCCCAAGACCTGTTACTAAGGTCCCCTTGTGTCTATCCCGTGCATATTTGAAACCTGTTACCATTTTGGTACCCACCACATCGGCTGGGAGGCTGTTCCAGATATCCACCACTCTTTCCATAAAGAAGTATTTCCTGACATCCCCTCTAAGTCTCCCCTTTCCAGCTTCATAACATGCCCCCTTACCCCACCCTTAAAGATATAAAATTCCTAGCCCCCTGGATGAATACGCTCACCAACACTCGCAAGGTGCCAGCTTTAAATCTTGACAAACTGGAAGTGCTGTGACATGATACTTCCGGTTCAGCGATTTTGTCAAAAGTACCCCAAAACTGACCTTTTGTATCCCCATAATGTGGTGGTGCCTGTAATGTGTTCAGGTAGGTGTATAACCCTCTAAAATGACTGAATCAAGTAATAAAATAGGCTGTACAGGGTCACTGCTATTGTATTTATCTAGTTTAAAGAAAAGTAGAAACACAGAAGCAGCTAGATGGATAAGCAAGAGAAGTACAGTTATGCAAACTGCTAAAAGTAGCTCATAAATCACTGGCAAGCAAAAGTTCTGCCATCAGGGACCCTTTCTAGTAGTAATCTGACCTTTGCCAGGCACTGGCTTTAAATCTATGAGACCATGAGGCCACAATACTACCAGTTCGGCAATTTCATCAAAAGTATCCCAAAAGTGACATTTTGCATATCCTTACAATGTGGTGGTGCCTGTAATGTTCTGAGTTAGCCCATTGTATATCCCACATTTATTTTATTTATTTATCTAGTTAGTTTTTGTTGACTGGGAAAGGAGGGCTAGAGAATTCTGCCTATTTTCAACGTCATCCCAAAGAAAGGGGGGCAGATACAGATGGAAACCAGCTGAAATTGAAGCAGATTAAGCTGTTGGTGGTATTTTTAGTGAATGGGGGAAATGTTTCCAGGACTCCAGGGAAATTCCTCTACTCTTCACTGTCCACTAGGGGGAACATTTGGCTGTTCATCGAGAATGGCCACTTCGTCCTGGGATTCCGGGAGAGAGAGAGGATGTAAGCAGGGAAGGGGAGCGGATCTCCTCCCCAACCCTTGTAAACCTAGAGACCTGAGAAATAAATAAAAAGAGGTCTTTACCAGTAATGTCCAGAGAACCAAAGGAAACCTGTCTGCTGCGAGATGAAGATCTACCAATTGCGCTAGAAATCTCTTCAGGTGGTTGCAATAAGCAAGACGGGCAAAATTCGGTTGAACTTGAAGAGCTACCAGAGCTGGAGGCAGAAAGTACCGATGAGGGAAGTAAAGCTGGAGAACAGCACATAGTGGCTGCTTGGTGTAACAAGGCGAACAACACAGAAGTATTGTCAGAAAAGATGGATGGAGCCACGACATTAGAACATGGAAACTCACAGGCTAGCAGGGAAATACCCATGAGAGAGCAAAATATAAAAACCAGAGTGAGAGAAGCAGCTGGAGCCATAAGTAATGAGACGCAAGTGCAAAGACTGAAAGGTGCTTCAAGCAAGGGGGGAAACACTGTAAAAGGGAATGTAAATACAAGCAAGGTTACAATGCAGGAGTTGACACCCAACAATGCCCTGCAAAAGTCAGGGTGGATTAAAGCCAATGATGGCACTTGGTTGCCAGATCCACAGGACCCAGAAATGAAAAAATTTAAAAACATTGAAATCACCGCAACAGAAAAATTATTGTCCTCCCCCCTCCCCGCAATAGGCTGGAAATGGAAAACGGACAACGCAGCAAGGAAATAGTAACTAGTGGACAAGACCCAGATGAAAGTGACCCTAAAACTGTGAGTACACTACAAGAAATGGGTTCACCTTCTACAAAAGGTATAGCAAACACAAACAGTAATAAAGGGAGGAAATGCAATGGGCAGGAATAATGGAAGGGCAGAAGTGATTCAAATTGGCATAAATCAAGTAATCCCTGAACAGCCGGAGTGAGGGGGAGTTAATAATATGCCTGTAGGGCTGGGACTGGAAAATTTACAAGACCCCAGAAAGCAGGGTTTTTATAAACCTATGCTGTGGATGACTGATCTATTTAAAAACAGTGCACGGGAACCAGCACCAAGGAGGAATGCCATACATTTATTGTATAAAGGAGGCCTAGCGATAACCGCAGATAGGGTATACATAGGCCTCAAACTCTTAAAAGATTCCTTAAAATTCTACGCATCAGAAGTTTTCGCCCTAATCCATACAAATAATTATAACTGCAATGTAAGCTTCAAAACCGTAGAGGCTTTGGACAGGTTCTGGGTAAAATACAATTCAATGAAGGATTATCCCCTATGGTCCCCCTTTTTAGCCATTCCCATTACAAAACCAGCAGTAAAGACCATAACAATCATGTTCAGAAATGACAGGGTTAATATCTCTGATATTTTGTTTTGTTTTGGTTAAAAAAATGATGTGAACCAGAGATAATGGAGTTCACAATACAACACCAGCCGACCCCACAACATTAAACAAAAATAAATGAAGGAAATCAAGAGGGATCTGTTATGCCCCCCCCCCCCAAAAAAATCAGAGACAAACCTGGATACACAAAAGTGGTATATAAAAAAAGACTCCGAGATGAAGTAAACAAATGATCAGAACCTAAAGGAAAGGAAAGGAAAGGAAAGGAAAGGAAAGGAAAGGAAAGGAAAGGAAAGGAAACTAACTAAAGGGAAACAAAGGGTACAAGCAAACAGACACACCCCATTGTGTGAGGAAGTGCCCTCAGATGATTCAGAGGAAGAAGAGACAGAATCTGACTCATTCTCAGTAGCCTCCTCAACTAAAGATGCATTGTCAGGTTTAGAAGATGGTAGCAAAGTAAAAAAGAGGTGGCCCACCAGGTTTCGGCAGTGAAGAAGCAACTTCTCTCCCCTAACATATGACAGCAATTTAGACTTTAACCTTAAATGTGAATAGTATAAAAAATGGGAATAGACATTTAACTATGTTAACAAAGTTAATGAAACAAGCAGCAGATATAACATTTATCCAAGACACTAGGATAAAAACTTTCCAAGGAATAGCCCAAGCAAACAAAACATGGTGCCAAGGAGCCATTTTCTGGCCACAAGGCCAAGAGATATGCGACGGAGTGGGAATACTGTTTGCTAATGTGAGCCTAAAAGTTACACGATTAGTGGATTTGGAACCTGGGAGTGCTCTGATACTAGATGTCTCATATGGGGTGGCAAGACTGAGGATCATCAACACTTATGCCCCACAGACAAAAGCATTATGGGTAAATAGAAACATAGAAACATAGAATTTGACGGCAGATAAGGACCGCTTGGCCCACCCAGTCTGCCCATTTCCCTACCTAATGGATAAGCTGCAGATCCTGCAAATCTGTTTAAAACAATCCAGCCCTTTTTATGTACTGCCAGACAAGTAATTTGGGGAGAGGGGGGACTTTAATTGTAGCCTGCATCAAACTGACAAAGGTCTTCAAACAACAAAAATGTATTGTGATTCAAATGCCTTAAATAGTATTCTAACATCAGCACAACTAAAAGACGTGCACAGATCAGTTTTCCCAATGGGGGATATACTTACAGAAGTGGGCCTATTCAGACCAGAATTGATTTCTTTTTTGTATCAAAAAAAAAATTGAGATAAAAAAGGTAGCGGTAAGAGATTTGGCTCTTTAGGACCATTTAGCAGTGATAACAGAATGGTCCTGGGGGAACTCCGGAGTTTGTGGAAAACATCCCTGGAGATTGAATGTTTCATTCCTAGAACAAGATAAACTTAAATAAGAGGGACAAATATAATGGGAAGCAAGAATGTCTGTCCAGTGTACGTATGATTCCCTAGAGAGATGGTGGGAAGACACAAAACAAGATTTTAAAAGTTTCTTCCAGAAGACAGCAGGGAGGAAGATACAGGATTCATATTTACATTACTTAAAGGATACCAGAAACAAGCAGTTTTTTAAAACTGCAAACTCCAAAATCTGGCTTCATAGTGAGGTAAAGTAAAGGCTACTGTTTACATTCATGCTAAAACTGCATTTAGGTAAATAACATAAATGTAGTTTCATAGCTTTTGAAAAATGTAAACATCAGCCTTTCACTTACAAAAAACAGCCTTGCCTTCTCCCTAAGATGTCTGGCAACTGTGTTAAGTGGAGTCATTATGACATCATTGGAGCCAGAGCCAGAGACCAATGTAGATTCCTATAGGCTAACTAGTTCTTTCCCTCTTTGTTTTGAATTGTTTTACCAGAATGATCAACACCATGTGTTAACGTGGATTATTTTGATTGGTACATGTTAGGCTATGATTTTGTTCATTTTATTTACTTTAACTTGTTGAAAATGTTTTGCAATCTAGCTGACTTTCTCTTTGGCAAACTGCAGAACAGTACAATGCTTAAAATACCTGATGATCTAGTGGTTATGTGATGCCCTGAATTTTGTTTTTGTTAACCAGGAGAGACACACTATGCTGAAACCTTGTTTACAGATGTGGCTTGGAAGCACAAGGAAGTTAAGTGACTTGCTCAGGGTCACACAGCGAAGTACCAGTGTGGTCCAATTCCAAAGCTCATACATTCTTGTTACTCCACAAAAAAAGCTTCTCATATTCTTTTTCCAAATGAACCCCCTACACCTAGCCTGGCTTCTGTTGAACACCCCACCATACATACTGTATCCTTAGTATTGCCTGGGGCTGCATATGAGCTTGCGGTCTCATGAAGAGAATTATCACACCTCAAACTGTGCTCGTATACCTCAGAAAGTTGTGCACACCTACACCGATATGGATCATCAGCTGGCACTGTTAAAAAATACCTCCCAAATCACACTTCAGTCCACTTTTTCAGTGTTTTGACTTCTGCTCCCATAGTAAACATTGAGTGGATCACCACCCTTCTGCACAGTGAAGGCAGTGTGTACAGTTCCCCTGTTGTGTTTTTGCCCCACCTCATTAACCAAAAATTGAGTCTTCGTGGAGGGCCAAGCAATAAGCCTCAGGACTCACCAGAAAAACTGCTGTTCCTGCCCTCATAAGGGCTGCACTTACTATGGATAACAATATTATTAGCATGAGAGGCATACTAATGCCTTGAGTGAATCCACCAGATTTCCAGTGTCAGTCTACTCCTTTACCTGTGATCTGCAGAACCCTGCAGGACAGTTCCCTGCAAATCTTTTCCAGTACTTTTTAGTGCCCTACTCCACAATGCGAGCTGGCTGGCTACCACCCTTCTAAATCTTGAATGATCTATACACAGCTTCCTCAATACTGTCCTAACAAATGTCAACGCCCCTCCCACCTGAGGGTAATCTCCCTACACTGAATTCAAGTAACACTTTAAGTGCAGCCCTGCCATTGAATATTTGTCATCGCTGGCTGCTCTCATTCACAGTCAGGTAGCGATCATGGTGCTGGCAGCCCTACATATCAGATCTCACAATGATCTGCTAAACATCCCCCTTCCTGTCTTCCCCTAACCTGAATATAGCTGTACCCTGCTGGAATGGCCTCTTCATTCCCTCTCTGGCATTCATTCTTCTCTTCTGCTCCCCACACCAAAAACTGGTGAGCTCACTACCCTTCTGCATCAATGAATGTGGTTAGTACAGTCACCCATGTCATTTTTAACATATTAATAATTAACATGATCTTCTGGTAAGCCAGGCTGATAGCAGCAGGGCACAAGGGGAAACATAGGCATTCCTACCCATATACGATCTAATCCACCTATGATTAGGCACTATGAAATGACACGTATAATGATGTGCCCGCCCATCATTTAATAGTGCCTAGTCAAAGGTAGCCTAGATCTTTTAAGGATAGGAAAGCATATAATTCCCCTTGTCCCCTGCTGCTATCAGCCTGACTTACTGGAAAGATTTGTTTATTTTTGATATGTCAAAAAACCTGGAGACTGTACTACCTCACATTCATGATGCATAAGGGTGATGAGTCACCAGTTTATGTGTGGGGAGAAATAGTGAGAATGAATACCAGAGGGGGACTGAGAAGGCCACTCCTGCAAGGTACTGCTATATTCAGGGACGGGGGAAGACAGAAGGGGAGAAATATGAGCAGATCACTGTGAGAAATAAGATGTGGGGATGCCAGCACCATAAACATTACCTGACCCTATCGTCCTGGCCAACATTCCCCTTCCCATAAAACCAGTTCATGCAGTTGTCCAAGGCTATGTGTGGGTATTAATGTGTGAACTGGCTGCCACTACACACCCAGTCACTTCACTCCCAGTCTAACATTGCTTGTAAAGCACTTTGGGATACAATGTGTATGAAAACACTTTATAAATACTGATTCTTATCGTTATTATTATTTCCCATGGATAAAGAAGAGGAGACATGCATATTTTTGATTTCCAAGAAAGTATGAACTCTGGCATTGGAGTACAGAAGAACTTTGCTACAAACAAGTGGTGGAACTATGGGGTGGCGAAGGGTGCGGTTGTAACCCACTCCCCATTGTAAAGTACTCGCTTGCTGCTGCTGCATTTCACTTTGTTGAAGAAGTCTGATTTATTGATTGTACAAATGTTTACATTCAAAAATATGGATTACATTTGCAGTTTCAGTCAAAAACATACTAGAAAAGCATAATAGCAGAAAATATAAAGGTTTCATAAAAATGTTAAAAGTGCATATCAAGTATGCACACTCCCAGCCCCCCTCCCCCATTGTAGCATCCTGGATCCGCCATAACCACTAGACCACCAGGTTATTCAAGATGTGTACCACACTGGTTTGTCACAGAGAAAGTTGGTTGGATTAAAACACAATTTCAGCATGTTAAAGTAAACAAAATAAACAGAACCATAGCCTCACATGCATATTGATCTATATAATGCACATGGTTTTGACCATTTTGGTGAAACAATTCTTTACACAGGGAAATAAGAGCTAGTTAGCACTATAGAGAGCCATATAACTCTCTGACTTTGGTTCCAATGATGTCATCACTTAACACATTTGACGGCCATTTTAAGAAGCAGGTAAGGCAGTTTTTTTGAAATTGGAAGGCTGATTTTACGTTTTTCAAATGCTTTGGAACCATATTTAGGTAACTTATATAAATGTAGTTTTAGCGTTAACGAATTCAGCAACTTTTCCTTTTAGTCCTGTTTGAGGTCAGATTTTTGAATAGTTTGTTGTCAAAATGTTGTTTAGGTATCCTTTAAGTTTACAAAAATAGCTACATAGGCTAACAGAAACCACAAAAAGTGACTACAGTCAACAAATAACAGAAATAAAGAAAGACATGTATAAGTATCAGTACAATAGAGCCAAAACAGTGCAGCAGGAACAGAGGTTTGGAACTGTAAGCAAAAAAACAATCTTTTGATCCTTACAAGGGCAATCAAAAAAGAGTGGAAAAGAAAATTACATGGGAATTAGAAGATGAACAGGGCAAAAAGTGCACAGAGAAAACAGAACTTATGCAGATAATAGATGGATATGTGCTAGAAATTTTTAGTACCCCACCAAAAATTGTTAACCATGAGAAATATGTGGACAAACTTGAAGTGGGAACTACAACAAGAGAGCAGAAGCAAAAACTAACCACTCCCATAACGGAAACAGAAGTCAATGAAACGATTAATGCACTAAGGAATAATACAGCCCCAGGACCGGATGGTCTCCCACCAGAATTTTATAAGGTATTGTGAGGGCAGTAGTTCCAGAATTAACAAAGTTATATAATGAAATATTATTAAACCAGAAAATAATAAAAACAATGGCAGAAGCAGAACTGATATTTTTGTACAAAAATGGAAAAAAATCAAAGTTAAAGAATTGGAGACCTATCTATTTACTAAACACAGACCTTTAAATTCTAAGTAAAATTCTGGCAAGCAGATTGGCAAAACATTCTGATAACTTAATCAGTGAAGCTCAGGGGTGTTCAGTGCCACACAGAGGCATACAAAACAATCTAATAATGCTTAGAGAACTATTCCAAAGAAGTCATAAAGGCATAGAACCAGGATATCTGTTAAGTATCGATCAGCAAAAAGCCTTTGACTCGTCACAGGCATGTTTATTCTTAGTGTTACAAAAGTATGGAATCCCACAACAATTCATAGCTTGAATAAAATGTCTATACAATGAAGCGACAGTTACCCCGAGAATTAATGGCTGGACTGGTAAAACAAGATATGTGTGAAGATGGGTCAGGCAAGGATGCCCGATAAGACCGCTGTTGTACGTATATGGGATAGACCCCTTTCTATGTTCACTAATAATGGACAGAAATATAGTGGGAATCCAGCTAATACCAACAGTTCCTCCATTAAAAGTATTGGCTTATGCTGATGATGTGGTGATAATAGTGCAAGAACCAATGGTGAAACAAGAAATTACCAGACAATTAGAAGAATTTTCTCAAGCCTCAGGAACCCACATTAATGTGGACAAAAGCACAGGTTGCCAGTTGGGAAACAGCCCACAAACACAGGATACCTATGCGGCAATACAGCTATCAATAGAACCAATCAACAACTTAGGGATACAATTTGGGAAAGGAGATTTAGCCACCCCTAAATTGGGAAGAAAAAATACAAAAAGCAGAACAAACTACAGCCAGATAGATGTACAGGACATTGTCTAAACAGAAAAGGGTGTGTCTGATAAAAAGATTATTAGTTCCAGTTTTCCTATATATCAGTTACGTTTTCCCCCCACCAAGGCAAGTAGTTACAAAACTTTACCTAGGGGTCATGGAGGATGCATGTATGAATAACTCTGAGCAGTGCAGGAAAGCGGCTAGCAAGGCAAACAGGATGTTGGGATGCATCGTAAGGGGCGATCACCTCTAGGAGCAGGGAAGTGTTTCTGCTGCTGTACAATGGACTGGTTAGACCACACCTTGAGTACTGTGTACAGTACTGGAGACCACACTTGAAGAGGGACATACAGCTCCTGGAGAGGGTACAAAGGAGGGCAACTAAGATGATACAAGGACTAGGGGATTCGACGTATGAGGACAGACTTGAGGAGCTCTGCCTGTTTTCACTGGAGGAGAGGAGAGACCGGGGGGACATGATTTAGGTCTTCAAGTACCTCAAGGGAATAGGGTAAACATGGAGGAGATCTTTATACTAAAGCAGGGTGGTATCACCAGAAGGCATGGTTTGAAGTTGGAAGGTGGAAGGGTGAGGGGGGAAAAGATGAGGAGGTTTTTCACTGACAGGGTGATGGACCCTTGGAATGCACTGCCTGGTGAGCTGGTTCAGAGATCCATAGTGGAGGGCTTCAAGAGAGGGTGGGACAGACACAGAAAGCGGATGTATCAGATGATGACCTGGCCCGAGGGGTTGGGATGGATGATAAGAGTTTCTGGAACACAAGGGGGGAAGGGCCTCGGCATCCAACTAGGGATCTGAGGTTCAAGCAGACCCGATAGACCATAAAGCCTAATCTGCTGGCAATTAGTATGTTAGTATTTTTCAGAGCTTTATGGGGAAGTCGACTAAACCAAGTGAAAAGAAACATCACATACAGAAGTATACAAGAGGAAGGACTACGGATGGTTCATCCAGTAGCTTTCTATTACAATGTATTTTTACATCATAATATACTAGAACCACTGGGAAATCCAGATAAATGTTGGGAAGTTATTCTGAAGGAATGGACAATACCATGTATGAAAGCCTGGGAAGAAAGGAAAAGCAGACTGCTAAGTAAGACTCAAGTGATACCAGGTTTTGCTAAAGATATGTTTCAACAATTAGTTACATGGAAAGTCCAATATAATGCGCAGAGAAACTTGAACAGACAGATAATTTATGAAGGGATTGTACAAGTTCAGTGTGAGGAAGCAGTTGTGTTACCCTTTTACGGATAAGACCAAAATAAAGAAGCATTCACGCAATTATTAAACAAAAGGATGCCAGCTTATGCATGAGATGTGCTATGGTTAACAATACACGGGAAACTGAATGTAAAGAGCAATAACAAGCATAAACCCATACAAGAAAGATATTGTCTAAGAACATTATTATAACTTACAGTGGAGGAACCGCTGTCAGGGAGTGACCACCACTCAGTATGGCTCACATTGGATATGGGCAAGGAAGGAGTGGAATCTGGCACAAGAGTGCTGGACTTCAGGAGGGCTGACTTTGGGAGGCTGGGGGAAGTGGTAAAGGGTGCCTGGCCAATTCAATCTAGTATGGATACTAACCAGAGATGGGAGCTCATAAAGTTGGGGATAGTGGAGGCAACAAAACCTGCTGCAAAGCCCAGAGCAAGAAGGCTAGAGCTAAGAAACCGAGCTGGTTGAGCAAGGAGGTCATGGAAAAGGTAAGGAGGAAAAGAGCTGCCTTTAGGAAATACAAGAAAACAGGGAGGGGAGGACAGAGAGGAGTACTTGACAGAATCGAAGGAGGTGACAAGGGCAGTAAGGGAGCCAAAGCATCTCTGAACTCAGGCTGGCACAAGGCATTAAGAAGGGGAGAAGGACTTCTTTAAGTACATCAGGAGAAAAGGGCTGTAAGGACCACATAGTAAGGATTAGGAAGGAGGGGTTGGGTGGAAGCAGGGTATGATAAGGCGGAAGCACTAAATGAGTACTCTGCTCAGTATTTACTAAAGAGAAGAGGGGGTGACACCCAAGATGGGTGAAATGGCAGACGCAGGGGAAGTGGTGACAGATGGGAAATCATGGAGGACAGAGTTCGAGAGGGTTTGAAGGCACTGAGGGTGGACAAGGCACCAGGCCCAGATGGCATCCACCCAGGGTACTGAAGGAGCTGGCAGAGGTCCTGCAGGACCTTTGGCAGACCTATTTAATGCCTCACTACATTCGGGTGTACCCCAGGACTGGAGGATGGCTCATGTGGTGCCCCTCCACAAGAGTGGCCCCAAGGATGAACCGGGAAACTACAGACCAGTGAGCCTCACATCCATCGTGGGTAAGCTAATGGAGACTATCCTGAAGGAGAGGCTGGTGGCCCTCTTAGAGGCCAAAGGACTACAGGACAGCAGACAGCATGGCTTCATACGTGGCCGATCCTGCCAAACCAACCTGGTCGGGTTCTATGACTGGGTAACTAGGCAACTGGACGGGGGACATGCAGTGGATGTCCTGTATCTGGACTTCAGTAAGGCATTCGACTCAGTGCCACATGGAAGGCTGGGAAGGAAGTTAGTAGGCACAGGGGCAGGTGCAATGCTGGTGAGATGGGTAGGAAACTGGCTGCAGGGAAGGCAACAGAGGGTGGTGGTGGGGGGAGCTCTCACACCCAAGGGCAGTGACGAGTGGTGTCCCACAGGGCTCGGTGTTGGGACCAGTGTTGTTTGGGATATTCATTGCAGACATATCATGGGACATCAAGAGCAAGATCAGTCTGTTTGCTGATGATACCAAGGTTGGAGCGGTGGTGGATGACCTAGGGGGATGGCAGGGGTTGCAGGATGATCTGGCAAAGCTTGAAACCTGGTCAGACACCTGGCAACTGGCTTTAATGCCAAAAAGTGCAAGGTGATGCATTTTGGGATGAAGAACCCAAGGAGGACTTACCAGCTAGGGGAGTGCAGCTAGCCCAGACAGAGGAGGAGAAGGATCTGGGTGTGCTCATCACAGGGTCAATGAACAACTCGGCACAGTGTAGGAAGGCAGCTGCAAAGGCCAACAAATGCTGGGTTGTATTGCAAGGGTATATCCTCAAGGAGGAGGAGGTGATTCTGCCACTGTATAGGTCATTAGTTAGACCACACCTGGAGTACTGCGTGCAGTTCTGGCGTCCGTATCTGAAAGGGACATTAAGTTACTGGAGGGAGTGCAGCGGAGGCGACAAAGATGATCAAGGGTCTGGGGACTTATCATATGAGAGGAGGTTGAAGGAGTTGAACATGTACTCACTGGAGGAGAGGAGAGACAGGGGGACATGATTGAAACCTTTAAATACATGAAAGGAATAAACAAGACAGGTACAGAGGGGCTGTTCAAAGTAAGGAGGGAGGGCCACCAGGGGCCATGATATGAGACTGGGCGAGGAAGGTTCAGGAGGAGATGAGGAGACACTTTTTTACAGAGAGGGTGGTGGCTGGGTGGAATGCGTTACCTGCAGAAGTGGTATGCAGTAGAACAGTGGACTGCTTCAAACGAGGATGGGACAGGACAAGGGGGAGGGTTAATGAAGGGGAAGGGTGGAAGGGAGGGGCAGCTGCAGAATAAGGGGTGCTAGCTGCACATTCGAGCAGACTTGATAGACCTCTAGGCCTTTATCTGCTGGCAAATTTCGTATGTTCGTAACATGCTGCCAGAAAATACCTGAAACACAAGAGCATCTATTCTTGGAATGCGAATAAGCCCAGAGTTTTTGGAATGTTCTGGCTAAAAAATGAAACTTAAACCAGTTTCAAACCATAACCTATATGGAGTTGATCTACTCAAAACAAACTACAAGATGGCAACAGTTAAAGAGAGAAGCACTTCAGACTGTGTTTGCAACCTTAAAATACTACCTTTGGCAGTCACAGTGCAAATGGGCATTACAGCAGAACTATATGCCTCATGATATATAAACTCTTTAGGAATCTATATTCTTCAGTACAACAAGTGTATGAATCAGATCAAAAGTATTCGGCTGCAAAATGTGCCTCACTATGGAAATCATGCGACACTATTCTGAACGCAAAGCCAGAAAAGAATGAGAGTTGAAAGAGAGAGCAAAAGATAAAAGAAACATATAAGGAAAGATAGACGGTTGAGCAGTCAGAACCAGAATAACCTTGGAATTATACCCCTCTTTAATTCAACAAAATCCCCTATTCGCTGGTTGGGGGTAATGTCAGCCCACTTCCTGCGACAGAGGAGCCAGATGTGGAGGATTTGTCGGAGAAGGAGCAGCTCATGGTAATGGCAGGCTCCTCCACTTCTTGTGATATTGAACTTATGGATGTAGGAAATGATACCATGGTGCCTGAGTCATGGGGATCCTCTGTGGATGATTTGCCCCAGAACATGGATCCGCATGAGAGCTCTAATGCCATAGCTATGGAAGTAACAGCACATCCAAATTTACCTGAGGATCAAGTGCTGGAGGAAAACATGCACTCGAGGCAGCACCAGTTGGAAAATGAGTTAGAGTGTGCGGCGGATGTCCCTCTGTGAGAACAGATGAAGTGACAGAATTTGCAGAGTCAAAACAGTGCAAAACAGAGAAAGTGCTTGTTTGCAGGAGACCAGACCAGAGAGCCCATCCTGGTCTCATGGCTCCATGTATGTCCCAACTGTGCAAGACAGAATTAAACAAGCTTTCTGCCTCCAATCTCCTCATGATTCTGAGCCTGACTGGACCCCAGAAAAGCCATTGACGTGAGCAGTATGGCAAAAGGATGCAAACAGCATCTAGATTCCAGATGATTCACAGGTGTTCATGGATGAATCATCGCAACCATTCCATAGTGATGCAATACTTCTGTCCCTCTGCAATTGGCAGATGAAGTAGGCAGTAAGTGGGACTGGACTGGGGTAAGTCATTTTCATAGTAACCCAAGTGTTTTGGTTGACTGCAATATTACTGAAAATACCACCACACGAGATGATCCTGCACCCTTTATTTTTACGGGTTCCATATCAGGCACATGGGAAGCAATGGACAATTCCAGTCCAGAGTGTGAGAAGGTATTCAGGCCAGAAATGTTGCAACAGCTGATACTGAATGATTCCCTGCTTTTAGGGGACACCTTACAGTCTAGACCGGTGGATCAGAGGGTGGGGAATACCTTGGCAACTCCTGAGGCTGACACCCCCAGCTCCACAGCGTGGCTAGTACTAGTGCTGATGAGGAACAGGAGCAGAGGACCAAGTCCCCTTCCCACCCCAGAGGCCCCATTTTTCAGAACTTTTTGATAGAACAGCGCCCAAACCCAGGAGGAATGCTGTCCACCTACAATACAGGGGAGGGCTTGAAAATTACCCAGATCAAAAATTTATGGGGCGCACACTTATAAATGAGTTTCTGAATTTTTCCCCAGGGGATGTCCATGCCCTCATTCATATCTCCAGGGAAGAACATTTTGACATTAGCTTTCATACACCTATTGGGTTGGAATGTTTTGGGGCTAAATATAATCAGGTGAAATATTCTCCAGTATGGACACCTTTTATTGTCATTTCTTTAACAATGCCACTGACAAAACAAATCACAATCGTGTTCTGAAATGAAGGGGTCAGTGTGAGCAACATAAACCACTGGCTTCAGAAAAATGGCTCTGTTCTCGGAACCCCAGAACCGAGTATTGATTCTGAACAATTCTGGACAGGTGGGTGGCATTTTCAAGTCAGATTACAACAAACTGGTGAAGGCATACTACACACACCTAGCAGTTTTTTCATTGGGAAAGATCGAGGTGTTCTATGCAGGTCAGCCTAAAGCATGCCATGAATGTGGGGATCACTCACATCTTGTAAGTACGTGTGATAAATTTAGGTGTATCTTATGTGGGGAATTTAATCATATCAGCATAGCATGCACAAATGTGGCCAAGTGCAGCTTATGTGATTCCATCTGACGTGTTTCAAAAATGCCCCTGGTCTTCCCATAACTGGACTGATGATTTTGGCCAGGATGTCCTTATTCGAGATGCTCAGACCTCTGCGACACCTCAGACACAAAAGGAGAGAGATCCTGGATCAGGATCTGCACCTTGCAGGGAGACAAATGGGCCTCGATCTCATGAGGCGCTGCACCAGGAACAAGGAGGACAGTCGATTTCCAAGGAGACACCCTCATATGACATCACACCCTATCCCACTCCTTAGCCCCTCTCCCCCTCCCATCTCAAATACACAACAGGCTACAGGATCAGAAACAAATGTGCCCCACAGTGTACAGAATATGCCCCCTCCTTAGAATGGTCTAAGCCAGCCCGAAGACATAGTGCAAGACTTTGGACAGCTCAAATCATGGTGGTTCTCACTGACAATCAGTTTGAGACTCTTGCAACATATAAAAACTGGGGTGCTACTGACTGTGAAGGGTTGGAGCCTGATACTTCAACCCATTCCTTACCCTTACCTGAGGAAAAGGATGGAAGGAAGAAAAAGAAAAGAAAGAAACATACGACTTCCATGACCCGGTCTTGGAAAGAGGAGAAATGCTGTATGAGTTAAGACTACCTTTAACTCCTCACCATGGAAGCCATCTACTTCACGTCACTCAATGCTTGTAGCATCAGAAACTCTCAGAAGAGGACAGCATTATTTTCTGCATTACACCTGGAGCGGGTGGATATTATTTTTATGCATGAAACCTGGATGCAGGATTCTTACCAGTTAAACCAAACAAAAAATACTTGGATGTGGGGACCTTCCTATTGGTCATTTGGACTTGACAAGGCAGATGTAATGGGAATATTATTTTTGGGGACCAGATTTAAGCTACAAAAACGAATTGACTTGATTCCCGGAAGGGTACTGATTTTGGATGGGTTGTGGGAAGGGAGGCTTTTTCGATTAATAAATGTTTATGCTCCTCAAGTGAAAAAAGACAATAGATTTACTGGATACAGTTCAACCTTATTTAGCTACAGCTAAAACTGTGATTTTTGGAGGGGATTTTAATTGTTCCATTGATACTGAAGACAGGGTAAGTTCAGGGAGAACAGTCTATTGCGATTCAAATGCCCTGCTCCAGTGTTTAGAGAAAGCTGGACTAAAAGATGCTTATGCAGTAAAAGGTATAACCCCAATGAAAACTTATTTCAGAGGAGCCTTGATTACAAGGATTGCCTTTTTTTTCTATCCCCTACCACCCAAATCAAAGCACTTAATTCTCTTCCTTGTGAATTCTCCGACCATCTGCAGTTAGTTTTACAAATACTTTTGATTAGCCATCCATCTCCACACAAAAGTAGACGGCAGGCAAATATGTCCCTATAATCACATACTAAGATTTATAGGGGGCTCTTAAGGGAACTAACTGCTAGGGCCAATGTTCTCTGTTTATATGATTCAGCTGGGCACTGGTGGGAGGACACGAAAAACTTACTCAGGACCTGGCTACAAAAGGAAAAATTACTCACCTTAGTAATGTTGTTTCTTCTAATGGAGTCTTGCTATATTATGACATATGCAGTGAGTCCCAACCTTCGAACTGCTCCGGAGGTGAAAGAGTTAACTTTCCATGCCAGGCATGGAACTTTGAGCTCGAGCTCGGTTTAAAACTCTGTCTATTGTTCTTCAAACTCAAACTGTCAGATCTTTATGAGCAAAACTCACTAAGGTTCTGTGTGGAAGCTGTAAACCTACACTAGCCAACTGGCTACTAAATATAAGAACACATTTTTTGGTCCCAAAACAAGGACTCAAGTCAGGAGACCCAAAAAATGAAAGACACAACACCAGTCACCCCAAAAAGAGGGGTGAAAAACAAGGTGGGCAGCTACTAAGTGCCAACACTGCACTGCCCACCCACATCCCAAAAGCAGAGGTTCTGAGAGGGGCAGGCAGGGGGGGAGGTCATAATATAGCACGACTCCATTAGAAGAAACAACATTACTAAGGTGAGTAATTTTTTCTTCAAACAACATGAAGTCTTGTTATATTATGAGTCATAATATAGCAAGAATAATTTATGACATATGCAGACTACACAGCAGTACCTCCATGGAGGAGGGACAGAACCTACTTAGGGAATAGGCTCTGAAGCACAGCTGTGCCAAACCGAGCATCACTCCTAGCCTGGATGTCCAGGGAGTAATGCTTGGTAAAAGTGTGAACTGTTTTCCAGGTAGCTACTTGACATATCTCTAGGATAGGGATGTCCCTGGCAGCAGCCAGAGACGCAGCTGTACCTCTGGTAGAGTGAGCAATCAGGCCTGAGGGAGGAACCTTACCCAGTTTTTCATAGCAAAATTGGATACAAGAGACAATCCACCTGGCAATGGATCTTTTAGTGGCAGGTTTCCCTTTACCAACCTCACCATAAGTGAGGAACAGTTGGAGGGAGTCAAACCTGTGACCCTTGGTATGATCTATGTAGTAACTAAGGGCTCTTTTGACATCTAAACTGTGCAGTCTCCTCTCGCCAGAGGAGGAATGGTCAGTGAAGTACACAGGGAGAGACATAGATTGATTTTTTTTTTTTAATTTTCTCTTTTATCCTCCTCCCTACTTGCAGCCCCCTCCTCTTCGGGAGACACCTATGGGCTTATCAGCCTTCGCTCACCTACCTGGAGCCGGTGCAGTCCATGCCCCATGGAGCCGTGGCTATACCCCCCAGGCGGGTACGAGTAGGGACACCCTTCCACCCGGCCC
This sequence comes from Neoceratodus forsteri, assembly GCA_016271365.2. Lineage (NCBI taxonomy): Eukaryota > Metazoa > Chordata > Ceratodontiformes > Ceratodontidae > Neoceratodus > Neoceratodus forsteri. The sequence continues at coordinate 718,253,980 of CM057456.1, forward strand.
GTTCCGCTAATCTTTGTGACATGCTGTCTCCGGGCAGGTAGGGGCATTGAAGTCGGGCCCTGGTGCTCCGTCTACCAGGAGGCTGCAAGGTTTTCCTGGTGTTTCTCGACGTGCAGGTCCGATGGCGTCAAGGCGAGCGCCCGGCGTCCAACGTCGCTCCCCTCTGTTGGAGCATCGGGCTTGCTGTACCTCAGGTCTCCACCTGGGGTCAGACAAGCACCGAGCTCAGAGTACCCCTCCCGGAGAGACGGGCAGTCCTTGGGACGCCAAGTCCTCCCTCCCGCCGGCTCTCAGCTCCCGGCTCGCTCCCAACCTGGTCGCCATGCCGCGAAGCGGAAACTAATCATTGCGCCGCGGGCCGGCAACATAGATTGATTAAGGTGGAAATCTGAAACCACCTAGGCAAGAACTTTCTGTTAGTCCTGAGGACCACCTTATCTCTATGAAAGGAGATAAAATCAGGCTCCACTGACAATGCTTGTAATTCACTTATGCATCTGGCAGAAGTGATGGCTACCAAAACACAGTTTTCCAAGTCAAGTACTTAAGCTCTGCTGAAGACAAGGGCTCAAAGGGTTGCATAAGCTGGGCAATGCAAATATTAAGATCCCAGGCAGGGGCAGGGTCCCTGAATGGAGGGTTGGTGTGAAGCAATCCCTTGAAAACTTGGAGAACACAGGGTGAGCTGAAAGAGAAGAGGGTTTACTTGCTGATAAGAAAGCAGACACGGCTGCCAGGTGCACTTTAGGGTAGCTGGTCTCAGCCCCAAAGTATTTAAATGGACAATATAATCCAGGACTGTGGGTAAGTCAGCAGATTCTGGGTAATATGTTTTCCAAAGCACCATATGGAAAATCTCTTCCATTTGGAATTATAAGTAGCCCTGGTGGAAGGCTTCCTAGAAGCTTTCAGGATATCCAATACACCTTGGGAGAGGTGTAGGTCAACAAACTCTAACTCTTCAAGAGCCAGGCCTTGAGATTGAGAGATTTGAGGTTCGGGTACCAAACTCTCCCCTGAGCACAGGTTAACAGGTTGTGATTCCTGTGAAGACACAGGGGAAGGTGGACTGCTAAGGACATAAGGAGTTGGTACCAGGGCTGTCTGGCCCAATCTGGAGCAATCAGGATCATCTTGCAGGGTTGAGATCTGATTTTGACTAACACCTTGAACAGAAGAGGGAAGGGGAGAAAAGCATAGAGAAACTTCCCTTCCCAACAGAGAAGGAAGGCATCCAGAGGGACTGAGCCCAACACTGGGGGCCTGCAGCAAAAAAGGGGAAGTTGGTGACTGTCTGGGGCTGCAAAAAGATCTATCTGCAGGGTGCCCCATCTGGCAAATACTACCTCCAGTACTAGGGGATCCAGTGACCATTCGTGATGGCCCTGGGAAATCCTGCTGAGAGCATCTGCCAGGACATTGTCCTTGCCTGGGAGGTGAACTGCCATAAGGGAGGTGTTCAGAGAGTAAGCCAGAGACCACAACTTCATTGCTTCAGTGCACAAGGCTGTAGACCGAGTGACTTGACACTTTGATGTACCACATTGTGGTGGTATTGTCTGTTCTGACCTGAATAACTCTGTTCTGAACAGAATTGGAAAAAACTTGAAGTGCTAGAAAAACTGCTCTGAGTTCCAACAAACTGATGTGGAGCAGAGATTCCTGAGGGGACCACAATCCCTGGGTAGTGAGGTCGCCCATGTGAGCTCCCCAACCCGTGAGGTCGCCCATGTGAGCTACCCAACCCAAGAGGGATGCATCTGTAGTAAGGATTAAGGAGTGAGACTGAGGGGCGAAGGGGAACCCCTGTCTCAGATTGCTCTGGTCCTGCCACCACTGAAGGGCTTGGATCAGGGTTCGAGTTACTGGGATCAATTTGGTTAGAGGGTCTCTCCTTTGAGACCAAAAGGCTCTCAAATGGAACTGAATGTCCCTCATCTGAAATCTGGCTCCCTGCACCACTGCTGTCGAAGCAGCCATGTGTCCCAGGAGCTGAAGAAAATGCCTTGCTGGTCGAGAGACCTGCAGGGGTGAAAAGGGAGCCAGAGAGATCAGGGTCCTTGCTCTTTCCAGAGGAAGGAAGGCTCTGGCTTCTTTTGTGTTCAGTTCTGCACTATAAAGGTGAGAAGCTGGACAGGCTCTAGGACTGACTTTGGAAGATTGAGAAGGAAACCTAGAAAGTAAGCAGTTGCTGAGTTACCTGAAGATGTAATTTGACTTGGTCTGGAGACTGGCCTACTATGAGCCAATTGTCCAGGTAAGGAAAGATGGCAATTTTTGCCTTCTTATAAGTGGGCAACTGCTACTGCCAGGCATTTTGTGAATACCCTTGGAGCAGAGGTGAGGCCGAAGGGCATTGCTCTGAACTGGTAATGGCCTGAGGGCAGTTCAAATCTGAGGTACTTTCGATGGGAGCTTCAGATGAGAACATGGAAGTAGGCATCCTTGAGGTCCAGGGCGCTAGCCAGTCCCTAGCCTTAGAGGTAAAATAATTCCCAGAGTCACCATTTTGAATTTTGGTTTTAAAGGTGCTTGTTTGGGTATCTGAGATCCAGGATGGGCCACCATTCTCCTCTCTTTTTTGGGGTAAGGAAGTACTTGGAGTACAATCCTTTGCCCTGGTGTAGGGGTGGAACCCTTTCCACAGCTCTGAGAGCCAGGAGGGTAGAAACTTCTGCCTCTAGGGCAAGAGCCTCTGATGGATTTGCAGGTGGAAAGGATCTGGCTCTCATCTTCAGAAATTTTTTGAAGCTGAGAACCAGTCCCTGGCTTACTACTTCCAGGACCCACTCGTCTGATGTTAGAGACTTCCAGTCCTGGACAAAGTAATCCAGCCTGCCCCCTACCGGTAGTGGAGAATCGACCCTGGCCACCCCATCAGGATGCCTGCTTGGCAGGGGCTTTAGGCTGAGGAGTGGAAGCAGGTCTGCTTGTACCCCATCTGCCTCTCCCTCTAAAGAACCCCCTCTGGGCATAAGCTGAAGAGGAGGCCTAGGCTTGTAAAGGTCTATGAAAAGGCCTGCCCCTGCCCCTGGAAGGCTGCCTTTGAGGAGTGGCCTGTCTTTCCTTGGCCTGTGCACACCTATGGTGGTCCTATACTCATCCATTTTCTTCATGTAATTCTCTGTCTGCTCCCCAAACAGAGAGTTGCCCACAACAGAGAAAATCCATGGCCTTAGTCTGGGTATCCTGTGACAGGCTATACATCTGAGCCAAGCCATTCTGCAAGAACCACAGATGTAGCCATGACTCTTGATGACACTTCATTAAGTCCACTGCAGCATGAAACTGCACCTTAGATGCCTCAATACCATCAGCAGCCATCTGCTCCAGCTCCTTGGCAAGCTGGCCAGGGACCTGCTTTGCTAGAGCCATAACAGTGTCCCATCTGGATTTCTGGTATCTAGCAACATAAGCCATATAATTTACCTGTCTGAATTCCAGGATGCTGCCATGTACTGTTTCTTTGCCATGGCTTCAATCCTCCTGGAGTCCTCGTCAGGGGTGTGAGGCCAAGGAATATCTGCCTTGTCTGAGGCTGCAGCCTGCACTACTAACATGGCTGCATTGTTGCAGGAACTCTTATCACAGCCTGACAATGTGTACCTCTTGTCCATTCTTTTATCCACAGGAGTATAGTGTGAGGAGTTTTTAGAATTTTTACTGTCTGTTTACAAAAGATTTATGCAAAGGAATAGACAGTCTCCTAGACTCTGGGATATCCATCATTTCTACATAGTCAGGCTCTTCTTGATCATCCACAGCTTCCTCCATAGTGAGCTGGAGGGTTTCAGCCACTTTTTTATAAAACATAAAATAAGAAGGGGACTCAGAAAGCCTAGGGGAGACACTCCTGAAGGTCTGTCTGGGGAGATGTCCGGTTCAATGGGTACATCCAGACTTTCAAATCCACATTCACTCTCCTCATACTCCTCTTCCCCCTCCTCCGGTTCATAAATTTCCACACAGAAAGTAAATGTAAAACCTATCTAGTACTTACAAATACCACAGACAGAGCTTGAACCGACTGGTTGTGGTTTAAATTCAGTTAAAAAAACGAAAAATTAATACTTTAACCGACAAAATGAACCGAGCAGAAGGAGAAATCTCCAGAGCGACTGTTCAGTGAGGCGGAGTAAAGAATCTGACAGTTTGAGTTTGAAGAACAACAGACAGAGTTTTCAACCAAGCTCGAGCTCAAAGTTCCATGCCTGGCATGGAAAGTTAACTCTTTCACCTCTGGAGCAGTTCGAAGGTTAGGACTCACTGCATATGTCATAATATAGCAAGACTTCATGTTGTTTGAAACAAGGAGCGAAAAAACAAAATGAGAACTTTCTGAAATATCTATCTCTCCGGGGCCAATTACAACATTTGTCTTAATTGATGACCCTGACTGGGAACAATTATTATAACCAAATTTCAAATATCAAAACCCAGATGAAACACTATCAATATGATAGGGCTGCCTCTTTGGCAGCAGAATTAGGTTTCGGTACACAAAACACCTCTAATAGTGATCCCTGTGCAGCCTGTAAAGCCCGCATAGACTCTTCACAGTTGACTATACTGAAAGACAGTAAGAGTAAGGTATGCCACAAAAAAGATGAGACAGAACAGATTATGTGAGATTATTTCTCAAATCTGTCTGACACCAAAATAGGTAGCCTACAGAAGCATTCAGACTATTTTGCACCCATCTCTGTTTCCCTGAGTGAAGAGGAACAGACAGCACTAACTCCCATTTCTCTTGAAGAAATTTGTTCGGTAATCTCAGGGATGAAAAAGAATAAATCACTGCGGGGGGGGGGGGGGGGGGGTTCCCTATAGAATTTTATCAACTGTTTCAAAATGAAATACCGGATATGTTATTACAGGTGTTTCAGGAAATCTCCTTGGCAGGGAACATTCACCCTGATTTCGCAAATGGTTTGCTAAGATTTTTATATAACTTGGGAGATAAGGCTCAGCTTCAGAATTGGAGGCCAGTAGTTCTCTTAAACACAGATTGAAAGATTTTCACAACCATTTTACATAAAAGATTACAAAAGTGTGTAGCTAAACTGATTTACCCTTCACAAACCTGTTCAGTGCCAGGGAAAGAAATCCAGGACAACCTTTGGGCAATTAGGGATGCCTCAGAATATTGTAACATGCATAACGTACAAGGTTTTTTGATTGCTACGGACCAAAGTAAAGCCTTTGATCGGGTATCACATCTATTCTTATATCAGGTACTGGAAAACTATGGAATTCCTGAACAGCTGATCAAGTGGATCACCACATTGTATCGGGCTGCAACCATAGTACCCTTACTTGGAGGACATTTAGGAGGCAAAATTCAAATTAGATGTCGAGTAAGACAGGGCTGCCCTCTTAGTCCTCCATTATATGTGTTTTATTTAGACCCTTGTATCAGATGTATTATAAATAATGCTGATATCATAGGTTTCCCGAACCCTAGTGGACGTCTTGCTCTTAAAGCTTTGGCCTATGCAGACAACCTCTTATTGTTCTGTCAGGATGATTCTAGTATTAGACATGCAGTAGATACTGTCACACATTTTTTCATGATCGCGGGGGCTAAAATTAATCCCTACAAAAGCTAGTGGATCAGCTTAGGTAGTTCACTGATGGATTCAACAATAGCTGGGATTCATATACAATCTGAACCCATAAAAATTCTGGGAGCATACACAGGCAAGGGGGATACGGCATATATGAATTGGCATGAGGTACTCCAGAGATGTGAACTTAGGGTTGCTAGATGGAAGGGCTGGTCCCTCTCTAAGACAAAAATAATTGTTATTTTTAAACAATTTATGATTCCTATTTTGTTGTACACAGTTTTGGGTTTACCCTATTCCTTTTCAGCTTGAAGAGTTTACAGCCTTTTTTCCAGATGTTGTGGGGAACTGTCTCAACCCAATAAAGAGGGAATTTACTTACCTTGGGGAAAAAAACGGGGGTGGGAATGATTCACCCACTGTTTTTTTCCATACTTTATTTTGGTCAGGTACCTTTCAATTTTTGGCTTCACAGGAACTCTCCTATGGTAAGGATTGATTCCAAGGGTTAGCACACCACTTCTTAGCTAAATGGATGTAGGACCCTTTAAAAATAATTCCCTCCATGCATTTACCAAATTTCCTAAAGCCTTCAGTCAAAAATCTGGGTAAGTGGCAGGTTTCCAAGTCTCAGATTATGACCTGCTCAAAGCACCTCTTATATAAGGATATTTTGGCAAGAATAGGACCCCAGGAACCACAGTCAAAAGGCTGTCACCCTACTAAAATTAAAACCGCTGTGCATCCGCTGACAAATGTTAAGATCCCATTAAGAATGTGGGACAACCTTTGGGTATGTACTTATGGGAAGGTAAATGTCTGAGGTAACTGGAAGCACAAGGTACTTGATAAAAGAATGTGCCCATATTATGAATGTTTAGCCCCAGTGGAAACCATGGAGCACTTTTTCCTGGAATGTACATACACGGTTCATTTATGTTTTTTTTGGGCAGTTAGATGGAAGCTTCCATGGTTAACTCAATTAACTCCTACCCAACTTATCCTGGGGGATTTTTGTGGCATACTAGGAGTGTATGAGTACAATACACTAGAGGTCCTGTTTGCCATATTAAAATTTTATTTATGGCAAGCTAAATGTAAGTATGTTCTACAACAATTAAAGATGCCATACTTATTAGTGGGGAGGTTATGTGAAGCAGCTTGTCAGGAAGGTTACCGTAAAGATGTATGCCACTGTAATAGGGTGAAAGTACAAAAATTGTGGAAAGGTCTCCTGGGAGTCCTTAAGTCCAATTAATTTGCTTTTTGATTTCTTTTTTTTTTTTCTCCAGACATTTTATGTCCCTGAGTATAGCTGTTAAAGGAGGAATGCTTGACCTGTTTGACTATTTGGTGTTTTCAATGGTTTACACAGAGGGAATGGGATTGTTTTTTTCCTTTTTGTACCACTTATTTCCAGTTGTTTTTTAGCATACTTTCTTGAGTTTTCATTTTTGTTGTTCTACTGTATACTTTGTATTGAATTTTTCTGTCAACAAAAAAACCCTAGTCTTTTCGAGAAGTGTCAAGGGACCTTTAACATCCACCTGAACAACCACCAGACCAGGTAGACAGGATCTCGGTTTAACGTCTCATCTGAAAGACGGCATCTCAGGAGTGCATCAGCCCCCTCATGATGCACTACAGTGTCAGTACTGGGATTTTACCCCAAGTGACTGGTGTAGGACTTGAACCCACAACCTTCTGCTCTTCTGGCCTCAGAGGCGAGTGTGCACTCTGCTGAGCCACTGATTGATTTATGTATTGACATAAAAAAGGTAGAGTTTTTTTTTTTTAAATGTACCTTTTTATTCTTGTTCTGATTTTTGGTAATACATTAATTAATTAGGAACAGTGTCATTTTCTACCAGTATAAATGCTTCTTATGCCCTTAGTTGAATTGTGAACATTTCCACCCACTCCTTCAAGCAACCCCTACTCTTTCTTGGTTTTGCTCGCTTTACCTGCAAATGTACTGGAAGATAATAAATAAACAAGACAAGACTGTGTTTATTCTTAAACAGAACAACCACATATATCTTTAGGACATTTCCAAAAACATTTGTTTATGACATTCTATAATGCTTGAAATTAAATTTAGAAAGCTGCAAATGTTGAACAGTTAGACTTAGTAAATTAAGTTTTTTTTAAATGAAAGTTTGGAGTCTGATCAACATGACTAGATCCTAGCAATACAGTTCTTGTGTGTTGATTCATGTGTACTGTATATATGTTGCTACAATATGTAGTTAAAAATAACAGGATTTAAAACATTTTGTAACCATTTTGCTTTACTGCATCGATATATGGAAGTTTTAGCAATATTATATATCAATACATCAACGAAGCTGACTACAAGTTATCATTTAAAATATCTAACTCCAGCAGTTCCAAAGTTATCCCGTTTTGAAGAAATTATGTTTTGAAAGGTTTAATTTTGGATCTGTGGGGGCTAGAAACTTTATTTTTTTTAAATGAAAGCTTGGAGTGAGGCCATTAAGAACCAGTCCTGCTGATACAGTTTATATGTTTTGACACTATTCTATATGAATTAATACTATGTAAAACTGCTTTTTATGGCTTCAGTGGGTGCAGTGGAGCCTACAGCTGTCTTGCTGTAGCTGAGAAAACAATATACCGAAGAGTACAACTTTTGGAGTTGCGTTACGCTTCTACAACTCCAAAAGTGCTCTGCTCATCCCAAACAATTCAATGGCTCAGTCCTCCCCCATGGGCACACTACTTTTCCTGCCATCTCTGGTTTCACTCATGGAGGTCACAGCAGAACACAGCACAGTCCGCTGTGACCAAGATAGCCACCAAACTGGCTGCCAAGGTTGAGTTGCATGATGTCTGGCTAGAGACAGCAGCATTCTTAACTCTCTCCCACTCTCCAGATTAAAAACTAATATATTCCACTGGCTTCTTCAGCACAGAACTGCCTAACCACTATCCCCCAGCAAGGTTGAGGATATTCCTGGGCAATATTCACAGTTTGGAGCCCAAATTCCAAAGATGGAAATACAAATGAAGCCAGAAGTCCGCAGGACACTCCTCCACCATCTCCTCAAAAGGCTGCAAAGAAAAGTAATCAGCAAGCTGCCAAGTTGACCCCGGCATCTTCAAGCAAGACAGCGGCTACACCACTAACAGAGGAGCAGTTTCTGCAGGAGATGAAGCCACTGCAGAAGGCATTAATGTTACTTACTTCGGATGTGGCAAGTCTAAGAAAGGATCTAGCCAACGTCTCAAGGCAAATCAAAGACAATGAGGCCCAGCAATCTCTTTGGAGAAGTGGCGGGCGACTACGGACCCCGGGATCGTGGCCCTCAAAAGACAGTTGTCTAAAGTAGAACTTAAACTAGAGGACCTCGAGGACTGTAGTCGCCACAATAATCTCGTGGTGATTGGCCTCCCGGAAGGTGAGGAAGGCTCCTCACCTATACTCTTCACCCAAAAGTTGTTCTAGAAAGTTGCAGGCCCTTCACCTAACAGCCCTTCCTATATGGTAGAATGGGCCCACAGAGTGCTGCACCCCAAACCAGCTCAAGGTGCTCCCCCATGGCTGTTCCTACTAAAATTGCTTAATTACTTGGACAGGCAGCATATTCTGGCAAAGTTCCACGAATACAAGCAGTAATGTGGGAAGGGCACAAAATAAGGGTCTCGCAGGACCTACCCGCCTCAGTGAGACAGAAGAGGGGCTTGTATCATCCATCGATCTCCTGCCTCATCTCTGCTGGAATCACTTTCTACCTGGCACAGCTGCAGGTCCGCATACAAGATAAGTGGCACTCCTTTGAATCGAACGAGCAAGCTGCCGCAAAACTTCAGAAATTGCTTCCCGAACTGTTTAGGTAATGAATGCAGGCACAAGTGTCTGTAGAGGTCTTGCAGTTTATGGACCTTGCCCAACATGTCTTAAAGGAGCTGTGACACTTACTAATGTGTAACACTACTTCAGGCCGTTCAGACACTGGCCCCTTACTAGCTCTCCTTTCGGTGGACTACGCAGAGGGCTATACCGTAAGATGAGACCTTGGTTCCTGGTGCACTTTCAGCCACAATATTATGGTCTATAGATCACTGGCATTCATATTAAAAAGCACAAATGTTGGAATTTGACTCTGTTCATGAGTTGGGTGTCAGGTCTCGATTTAACAAACTGGACTACATGACCTAACAGCACACCTTTACTGTTCCTTGTTTGGGATTGCTTTCAAAGGAATATCTAGTGTTTGGGAGTCGACAGAAAAGCAGTGGGTGGACAGCTCTATTCTCTTTGTGAGTCGGAAGTGTGCACGTTCGAGGGGCTGCACTGGACTTGCTGTGCGTATTCTTTCTCCCGAGCTCCCTAGATTGTACCCACCATGCGGTAATTACCGGCATTGCATTAGTGGAGATTTTCAGCATTTCCGAGAGTACCAGCCAACCAAACAGACTTATTGGAGCCCCTTGACTATTTGATTTACTTTTTTGCAATGTAATGCATATTTGATGCCGGTGGCTGGACTTGTGGCTAACAGATACTGACACATCATAGGGGATGGGGTGTGGGGTCCTCTCCTCCTTTAGGTTTATTTGCTTCTTTAGCAGCAACCTAAATGAGCTTCCACACGTTTTCTACCTTCATATTTTGCTCAGTACGCACTGCTCTTCAAAGGAGGATGCAATCAGGCTGAAACACCCCCTCGGCTATTTTTTTCAGTGAACACATTATTCAACAGTTTCTCCTCTATTTGGGCTCTGTTGCACCCTCATTCCTCAGTAAGAATTAGTTGTTTTTTCGCTGTCTGAAGCCCTTATTCCTTGATTAAATGGGACTAAGGGCCTCCAAGCCTTACTTTTTAGTCTGTTTAGCTTTACTATATCTACATGTTTTGTACAGATTCAAGTGTTTAAACAGTTGGCATCCTGACGGTTTCAGGGCCTTTCATAAAATAATTGTTGGGGAGTGTGAGTTCGCTATTCTGTGGTGGGGGGGTGGGAGGAAGGTTTCTCTGCTGGCACTGGCAGCATCACACACAGTGTCATGGGGTGGGTGTCTTACCATTGTACACTATAATGTATGGGCTTTAACCTATGGGGCAAATGCAGATATCCGGGCAGACTTAAACTTAAGTAAATTGTATACCCGTTTCATATTAGAGCTTTGTTTGGATTGGGGGGGTTGTTTTTGTGTACATTTTGGTATGTTGTAGGGGGTATGGGTGGTGGGACTCATGGTATCAAGTCGGGAGCCAGGGCTTGGTCTTTTTGACCACTGATAGAGGAAAATATCTAAGATCATTATAGATGGCTCACACTGTGAGAATCCTTTCATGGAATGTTAAAGATGTGCGCAACAAACACAAAGAATACAAAGTACTAAAGCACCTGCAGATGGAGATGGGACAAATCTGCTTTTTACAAGAGACCCAGCTTCTTGAAATGGAAGCTAATCTATTGCAGAGACTAAATATAGGGCAAGTATTTGCAGCAGGAACTAGTACACAGAGCAAAGGGATAGTTATCCTGTTAATCAGGAATCTGAATTTTAAATGCAACCAATGTATTCGTGACCCATTGGGTAGGTTTGTCTTGATACTGGGCACTCTGGAGAGGTCTGACATTGTCCTCGGGTCCATCTATGGCCCCAATACAGACACCCCATCCTTTTTTATGGAGATCCTCAACCTCCTGTTACCTTTCCTGTCTGTCCCCATTTTGTTGGGTGGAGATTGGAATTAACCCTTTTCCCCAGATGTGGACAGGACAGGCAAACCGAAGGTGGGCCTATCAATGGGCCAAAGAGCCATAAGGGATATGCTAGATAGATTAGGCCTGTGTGATCCTTGGAGGATACTCCATCCGAAATCACGAGAATACACTTTCCGGTCTCCCGTTCATGGGACGTCCTCTTGTATAGACTACTTCTTACTAAGTAAGTCATTCCTCCTCAGACTTGTGGCATGTCAGATTTCCCCAGAAGTCATTTCAGACCATTCCTTGGTGTCTTGCACCCTGGAAATATCTCCCAACTGTAAGGTGGAAACCAGTTGGAAAATCAATAATAGATTACTTAAAGACAAGTGGGTAGTGGAGAGGGTGAAATCCTGTATTAAGCAATATACAGATGACAACCTTCACTCTACAGGGCAGACAGAGATTGAATGGTGGTGTTTAAAGAGCTTTTTAAGGGGGGAATTAATCAGGATTGCCTCAATGAGGAAGTGTCAGAGGGACAGGCAAGTCAAAGAATTACCAGACAAGATCAGAATAGAAACAGGCATCTCATCATCTTCCACTGACGCACAGCACCAAGAATTAATCCACCTCAGAGCACAATACAACGAAATGTTAGGACAAAAGGCTGAATACGCCATTCTCAAAACAAAATCCACTTATATAGACCAAGGTGAGAAGGCAGGGAAGTTGTTAGCCCTAAGAGTCAAGCAATAGGAAACTTCTAGAGTGGTCAATGTAATCCGTTCAAATCAGGATGGTACACTTAAAACAAATCCAAAGGACGTTGTTGGGGAATTCCAACATTTTTACAGAGATCTTTACAGTGCTGGGGACAACCCCCCCATCAGAAACACAAATTGATAATTATTTGAATGACCTGCTCCCTCCCTGTTCTCTCCGCAGATCAGCAAGCCTCCCTGATCTCCTCAATTATGGAAGGTGAAATTACAGTAACAATCAAAGATCTAACTTCAGATAAAGCACCCGAACTGGACGGGTTTTCTCCAAATTTTTATAAAGTTTTTATGGAAGAACTGACCCCATGGTTACGCCGTCTGGTTCAGACCATACTGTCTGGCGAATAATAGTAGTCTTGCACAAGGAGGAGAGGGACCCGGAAAAGGTCTCAAATTACAGACCTATATCACTCCTTAACTACGACATCAAGATTTTAGCCAAGCTACTGGCAGTCAGAATGGGTCAGGTTATGCCATTTTTGATAGCCAGGGAACAGGTGGGCTTCATGGTGGGAAGATCCCCAGTGGATTACATATGGAAGTTAGATCATATCTTCTCCACGTCCCAGTGCATCACTCACCACGCGGTTCTGCTGTCCCTGGACATGGAGAAGGCTTTTGATAGCGTGGACTGGAGCTTTCTGTTCAAAGCCCTGGGCAGATTTGGTTTTCCTCCCCTCTTTGTGCAAAGGATCAAAGCCCTATACTCTACCCCAATGCCTGAATTTACTGCAACAGTGTCTTCTCCTCCCCTTTTCCCCTCCATCTGGGTGTGAGGCAGGGTTGTCCCTTATCCCCTCTACTATTCGACATGTATCTAGAACCCCTCCTAGCACGGCTTAAAAGTGACCCGGGTATCCAAGGAATAACTATAGGCACTCAGGAGTTCAAGCTTTTGGCATAGGCCGATGACATACTTCATCATCTATTGAACCCACTGGCCTCGAACAATGGGTCTCTATTCCTGATTCAGGAGTTCGGACTACTGTCCAACTATAAGTTGAACTTAGAGAAAACCATTGTATTCCCTATGAACTCGTTCACTCATAACTGAGAGACTGAAGGTTTAGGTTTACAATGGGAATCTAACAGACTTAAATATCTGGGGATAGTCCTGTCCCGGGACCCTAAGTCTCTACGGGAAGGTAACCTGGATGCAGTTGTATCCAACAAGATCTAGACAGATGGCCTAAGTTACCATTATTGCTTTGGGGTAGAATTAACAATTAAAATGAACATTCTACCCCAGATTTTCTACCCCCTTAACATGCTAAATGTTTGGTTGCTGTAGGCGTGGTTCACTAGACTACACTCCGTAATAACCCAGTTTATTTGGAAGAATCGACAAGCCCATAGATCTTATGGCAAATTAGCGGCTCCTAAAATCAAAAGAGATCTACGACTTCCCCATTTCAAACTTTACTATTGGGCCAGTCAAGTAGCAAAGGCCATGAGATGGATAGACAACCCTGAAACAACTTCACCAGTACAATACCACCCTTTGTGGCTTTGGGTGGAAAATGAACTTACGTTGGCCCACGGCCTCTCTCCCCTTGCTTTGTTTCATATACCCTTTAAACTGGTCCCATCTACCATAAAGGAGACTCCAATAGGAACATCAGTTAAGGTCTACAATCAAATGTGTACCTCCTTAGCTTATAAACACACCCAAGACCTGATCCAGCCCATTTTTGGAAACCCTAATTTGTTGGTGGGTGGAAAAATGATGCTGGCTTCCAGGCTTCCTCAACTGGCAAAGACCTCCTTTTCGGACTTGTGGAACAATGGTCAAGTTAGCCTGACAAAAGATATAGTAAAGGACTATAATCTGAGTCCCCAGTCCTACTTCAAGGTATGCCAGATTAGGCATGTACTAGGAAGAACCCAGATTAGTCAGACTGCCAGGGAGGAGGGGGAGTTCCTGCATCCACTCAGATCTGTGGTTACGCAACCACGTGCTACTTCTGCCATCTACTCATTACTGTTAGAAAGATCATTCCAACAGCTAGATGGATCCTCCAACTACTGGAACATGCAATTTCCAGAGAAGACAATTAACTGGGAGAAAATATGGATAGACACTCACAGGTTTATCTCCCAAGATAGGCTGCGGCAGATGCAATACCAGATCATTAATGATATGTACTTCACCCCGGTTAAAATGGCAAAAATGAATAGGACTCCTTCGGCAATCTGTTGGCATTGTGGGCAGGCAGAAGGATCCCTGTATCACATATTTTGGGACTGTCCAAAAATTGTTCCATTATGGAACTCTATTAGGCAGAAGGTACACCCTTTACTGGGTTTAGCAGAGCATATAGAACAAGCCACTTGTCTCCTGGGAGATTTCTCACAGATATCAGTCATTGAGAGGAAATATCACCCTGCCATGATGACACTATCGGTCAAGAAGTTAGTACTTCGACATTGGCTAGACGATGTAGTCATCCCATACTCTGAGTGGTTGCAGGAACTGCTCTCCAACCTTTCTGTGGAACGGGTCATTGCTAGTGTTCATCACAGGATGCCTAAATTTGAGAAATACTGGGGTAAGTTGCACACGCTTTACGCCTTTTAGGGGGAAATCCATGACATAGGGAAGTTATACAAACCAACACTGGGCATCCTCTTTCTCTTGTTATTAGCTGATACCATGAGTGGGGTGGGATGTGGAAGGGGGGATATGTTTGGTTTTTCTCTTTCTCTCTGTATTGACTTGATGTTATGGTCTGATGTGAAACTGATGTGTTATGGCTTTATTAGGCAAGGAGAAAGCAAAATGACCAATAAAGCATATTGAATTTAAAAAAAAAGATAGCCACCAAACTGTATTGGAAATGTGCTACTACTCGTGCATGCGCAATACAGGTTGGTGGCCATTTTGGACATGGCAGACAGTGCCTTGTCCCATCGTGACCTCCATGAGCTCGGCTACAGCTGTATTGGCTCTGGCCAGAGTTTGTTTAGTATATTATTCTACATGTTTTTAGTTGTGACAGAGCCAACAAACTCTGGTCAGAGACAATATGGCTGTGGAGGGCTTTTAGGAGCAGCAAGAGCATTGAAGAGAATATGCAGTGCTCTCGCTGCACCAGAGTCAGCCGTAACTAATATTGCAGTGATTACAGTACTGCACATGCATGATACTCATACATGTGCAGTTTGCCCTGGATTCAGCAGTGTGCAACATGGCAACACTGACATAACTATGTATGCACGATACTCGTACATGCGCAGTTTAAATCAGCGCCATCATGTTGCCCACGGAGGGGAAGGGCTGCATAAACAGAATCACTGGAAACTATGCTGAAGCACTGTGGCAGTACATTAGACAGCGGTCCGGTCACATGATTCCAGAGTGCTCTTATACAAATCTGATGATGGCATAACATCTGTCACGCTTGTCCCAGACAGCTGTAAAAATCAGACTCGGAGGCCAGCCCACCAGCGGAGCAGAAGGATTCACTGCTGTGCTGCCAACAACCCGGGTTCGGGAATGGACTTGGGCATTGGAGGGCCGGTCAGGGAGAGAAACATAGAAACATAAAAGTTGACGGCAGATAAGGACCGCAAGGCCCATCCAGTCTGCCTATTTCTTTTTCTGCATTATGAATGTGCCATCGGCCTTTGCTCTGTCAGTGGCCTATCTATTCATACTCATTTGTATTGCTCCCTTATGCCTATCCCATGCCTGTTTGAAGCCCTGCACTGTATTCATAGCCACCACTTCCTGAGGTAGGCAGTTCCATGCATCCACCACTCTTTCTGTGAAAAAGAACGTCCTCACATTACCCCTTAATCGGCCTCCCTCTAATCTCATGCTGTGTCCTCTTGTCTTGCTATTTTTCTTATATTGAAATATGTTAGACTCTTTCACCTTGTTAATGCCCTTAAGGTGTTTGAATGTTTCGATCATATCACCTCTCTCCCTCCTTTGCTCTTGGGTATACCGTACATATTGAACTCCATTAATCTGTCCTCATATGTTTCCTGATGCAGTCCTTGCACCATTTTGGTTGCCCTTCTCTGGACTGCCTCAATCTGGTTAATGTGGTTAATTTACATTGGATTACATTGGATTATTACGGCTCCTCCTACTGTTTGATGCCTTTTTTTCCCTGACTTTTTAATTTGTTTTATGGTTTCCTGGTGATGAGAGAACCAGGGTGCTTTGTTATTATTTTCCTTCCTTCCTCAGCTGTGTGAGGGCTGTGGGATGGGGAAGTTTTATGTTACTGTTTGTTTTTGAACATCCTGTGAGAGGGGATTGTTTTATTATTTGATTATTGTTTTTCCCATCCTTGGCTGTGAGAAGGCTGTGGGAGAGGAAGAATTTTATATTTGTATGTTTATTTTATCCTGTGAGAGGGGACTGTGTTATTGTATTAAGATCTTCTGATTCCCTACTGCCCCCTCTGCCCTCTCCGTTCCGCCAACGAGGGATTGCTGGAGATTCCCAGGGTTCAATTGAAAACATCAGGATCACATGCTTTTGGTTTTTCAGCACCAACCCTGTGGAATTCTCTACCTTGTTGGTTGAGAGAATGCCCAACCATCGATAGTTTTAAAGTTGGTTTAAAAACATATTTATTTAATTTAGCTTTTATTTAAATATAGTTGATGCACTATAAGAAAAAAATTACTCACCTTAGTAATGTTGTTTCTTCTATTGGAGTCTTGCTATATTATGACATATGCAGTGAGTCCCAACCTTCGAACTGCTCCGGAGGTGAAAGAGTTAACTTTCCATGCCAGGCATGGAATGCTGAGCTCGAGCTCGGTTGAAAACTCTGTCTGTTGTTCTTCAAACTCAAACTGTCAGATCTTTATGAGCTAAACTCATTGAGGTCCTGTGAGGAAGCTGTAAACCTACACTAGCCAACTGGCTACTAACATAACAACACATTTTTTGATCCCAAAACAAAGACTCAAGTCAGGAGACCCAAAAAATGAAAAACACAACACCAAGTCACCCCAAAAAAGGAGGGGTGAAAAACAACAAGGTGGGCACCTACTAAGTGCCAACACTGCACTGCCCACCCACATCCCAAAGAAAAATTACTCACCTTAGTAATTGCTTTTCTTCTCATGGAGTCTTGCTATATTATAACAATAGCAGTCAGCCACTGCAGCTGAACTGCCCGGAGAGGAAGGAGTTAACTCCAGAAGATCTGAGTTCTACAGCTGAGGCGCTGTGCCCAAAGTTTCTATCTGGCAGTTTCAAATGAAACTGTCAGATCTTTACGAAGCTAACATCAAAGGACGGAAAGTCTGTGTGGAAAAAACTACACTAGCCCATGGCTACCTACTAGTAGTAATAACAACAATATAAAGAACAAAGAAACACTCAGAGCCATAATAACAAAAATTGATGGTATTATGGTTCATTTTACCACCCTTGACAAGCACATATGAACCCCCCTTCCCCAAAGACTCAAGTCCAGGAAGGGGGCAATATAAATAACCTAAATGAAACAATCTAGATCCCTAACCCAAAGGAAAAGAGGGTAAGGGAAAAACTACAATGGCATGACACAGTGCTTGCACTAATTGCCACCCCTACCCAAGTAGAAGTTCTGAGAGGGCAGGAGGAGGGTGGTTATAATATAGCAAGACTCCATGAGAAGAAAAGCAATTACTAAGGTGAGTAATTTTTCTTCAAACACCATGAAGTCTTGCTATATTATAACAATAACAGATTACACAGCAGTACCTCCATGGAGGAGGGTCAGAACCTACTTAGGAAATAGGCTCTGAAGCACAGCTGTAGCCAAACCAACATCTCTCCTGGACTGGACATCCAGGGAATAATGCTTGGTAAAGTTGTGAACTGTCTTCCAGGTAGCAGCTTGACAAATCTCCAGAATGGGATGTCTCTAGCAGCCGCTAGAGATGCAGCTGTACCCTTGGTGGAGTGGGCCTCAATCCTGAGGGGTACTCTACCCAGTTTCTGATAACAGAATTGAATACAAGAAACAATCCACCTTGCAATTGTTCTCTTAGTGGCAGGTTTCCTTTGCCAACCTCGCCATAGGTAAGAAAGAGTTGGAGGATTCGAACCTATGACCTCTGGTGCGCTCTAAATAGTAGCTAAGGCTCTTTTGACATCCAAGCTGTGCAGTCTCCTCTCACCTGAGGAAGAATGCTCAGTGAAAAATACTGGAGAGAGATAGATTGATTCAGGTGGAAATCAGAAACCACCTTAGGCAAAAACTTTCTTAGTCCTAAGGACTACCTTATCTCTGTGGAAAGAGATAAAATCTTCTTCCACTGACAGGGCCTGTAGCTCACTTATGCGCCTGGCAGAGGTGATAGCTACTAGGAAAACAGTTTTCAAGTTAAATACTTGAGCTCTGCAGAAGACAGAGACTCAAAGGGGTGTGCATTAACTGGCAATGCAAATATTCAGGTCCCAGGCGGGAGCTGGTTCCAAAAGGAGGGTTAGTATGAAGTAACCCTTTAAAAAACTTGGAGAACACCGGTGAGAAGAAAGGGAGGCAGGCTTCCTGCTGACACAAAAAGCAGAGACAGCTGCCAGATGAACCTTCAGGGTAGCTGGTCTAAGGCCTAGGGAATTCAGATGGACCAAATAGTCCAGTAGAATGGGAAGATCAGCAGATTCTGGGATAATCTGCCTCTCAGAGCACCAGATGGAAAACCTCTTCCACTTAGAATTATAAGTGGCCCTAGTGGAAGGCTTCTTGAAGCCTTTAAAATATCCATGACACCTTGAGAAAGGTGTAAGTCAGCAAATTCTAGCTCCTCAAGAGCCAAGCCTTGAGGTGGAGGGATTTGAGGTCCGGATACCACTCTCCTGTGCACAGGCCAGTAAGTCATGGACTCTGGGCAGGCTCAGGGCAGGGTGGACTGCCAAGGACAGGAGCAGAGGGTACCAGGGCTGTCTGGCCCAATCTGGGGCAATCAGAATCACTCTGCAAGGTTGAGATCTGATTTTTACTAGTACCTGAAAAGGAGAGGAAAGGGGAAAGCATACAGGAACTTCCCTTTCCAGTCCAACAGAAAGGCGTCCAGAGGACTGAGCCCAGAACTGGAGGCCTGCAACAGAAAAGAGGAAGTTGGTGGTTGTCTGGGGCTGCGAAAAGATCTATCTGAGGAGTGCCCCATCTGACAAAGACAGACCCCAGCACTTGGATTCAGAGCCCATTCGTGATGGCCCTGAGAAATTCTGCTGAGGCGTCCGCCAGGACATTGTCCTTCCTGGGAGATGAACCGCTATCAGGGAGGTGTTCAGGGAGTAAGCCAGAGACCACAACTTCATTGCTGTGCACAAGGCTGAAGACCGAGTGCCCCTTGTTGTTGATGTACCACATTGTGGTGGTATTGTCTGTCCTGACTTGAACCACTTTGTTCTGGACAGAATCTGAAAACACCGAAGAGCTAAAAGACAGCTCTGAGTTCCAAAAGATTGATGTGAGCAGAGACTCCTGAGAGACCATACCCCCTGAGTGGCAAGGTGCTTAGGTGAGCCCCACCCTAACAGGAGGCATCCGTGGTGAGGTGAGGGTGAGAGAAATGGGAATGAAGGGAACCCCCTGTCTTAAATTGCTCTGGACCTGCCACCAGTGGAGGGCTAGGATCAGAGTTTGAGTAACTGGGACCAACTTGGTAAGGGGGTCCTTCCTTTGAGACCAATAGGCCCTCAAATGGAACTGAATGTCCCTCATCTGGAATCTTGCTCCCTGCACGACAGCTGTGGAAGCAGCCATGTGCCCGAGGAGTTGCAGAAAATGCCTTGCTGGTCGAGAGACCCGCAGGGTAAAAGAGGATGCCAGGGCGATGAGTCTGTCCACCCTTTCCGAGGGAAGAAAAGCCCTGGCTAACCTTGTGTTCAATTCTGCGCCTATGAAAGTTAGGACCTGAACTGGTTCCAGAACTGACTTTGGTAAGTTTAGCAGGAATCCCAGGGAAGTGAGAAGCTGCTGGGTGACTTGCAAGTGGGATTTCACCTGACCTGGAGACTGACCCACAATGAGCCAGTCGTCCAGGTAGGGAAACACAGCAACCCCTTGCCTTCTTAAGTGAGCCACTACTACAGCGAGACATTTTGTGAATACCTTGGCGCAGAGGTAAGGCCGAAGGGCATTGCCCTGAACTGGTAGTGGCCTGAGGGCAGTTCGAACCTGAGGTACTTTCGGTGAGAAGGCCTGATCAGAACATGAAAATAGGCATCCTTGAGGTCCAGGGAAGCTAGCCAGTCCCCTGGCCTTAGGGAAGGCAATATCATTGCCAGAGTCAACATTTTGAACTTTGGTTTCAACAGATGCTTGTTCAAGTATCTTAAATCTAGAATGGGCCGCCATTCTCCTGTCTTTTTTGGGGTAAGAAAGTATCTTGAATAAAGCCCCTTGCCCTGATGGCAAGGAGGAACCCTTTCCACTGCTTTGCAGTCCAGCAGAGCAGAAACCTCTGCTTCCAAAGCAAGGGCTTCTGAAGGATTTGCAGGTGGAAAATGCCTGGCTCTCATCTTTGGAAAGTGTTTGAAGCAGAGAACCAGACCCTGGCCTATTACCTCCAGAACCCATCTGTCCGTAGTTAGGGACAGCCAGTTCAGCTGAAATAGGCCAACCTGCCCCCCACTGGTACAGGAGAATCGGCCCTGGACACCCCATCAGGGTGCCTGCTTAGCAGCAGCCTTAGGCTGAGGAGGGGACGGTCTCTTGTACCACGCTACCCCTGCCTCTGAAGAAACCCTCACGAGACAGCAGAGGAGGCTTGAAATTGGTAAAAGGCCTGAAAAGGGCCTGCCCTACCTCTTGGGAGCATGCCTTTGTGGCATGGCATGCTTCTCCTTAGCCTGGGCACTTTTGTAGGTAGTTCTGTATTCATCCATCTTTTCATATAGTTTTCTGTTTGCTCCCCAAAAGAGAATTTCCCACTACAGGAAAATCCATAGCCTTTGACTGGGTATCTTGGGACAGATTAGTGCATCTGAGCCATGCCAACCCTACGGAAGCTACAGAAGTGGCCATGACCCTAGAAGAAACATCATTAACATCAACAGCAGTATGAAATTGAACTTTAGAGGCTTCAATGCCATCAGCAGCCACCTCTTCCAACTCACTAGCCAGCTGGCCATGGGCCTGCTTGGCTAACTGCAATACTGTGTCCCACCTAGATTTCTGATATCTAGCTACATAAGCCATATAATTTGCCTGCCTGAGTCCCAAAGAAGCTGCCATATACTGTTTCTTCGCCATGGCATCAATCTTCCTGGAATCCTTATCAGGAGGATGTGAGGCCAGAGGAATATTAGCCTTGTCACAGGCTGCAGCTTGTACCACACCTACATGACTACACTGCTCAGTAAGGAAGTCTGTATCCGAGCCTGACAAAGTATACCTTCTGTCCATTTTTTTATCTACAGGAGGGACAGAATGAGGATTTTTTAAAATCTTTGTTGTTTGCTTCCTAAATGACTTATGCAAAGGAATAGACAACCTCCTAGACTCTGGAATATCCATCATTTCCACATAATCAGGCTCCTCTTGCTCATCCACAGCCTCCTCTAAAGGAAGCTGGAGGGTTTCTGCAACCTTTTTGTAAAAAATAAAGAAAGAAGGGGACTCAGACAGAATAGGAGGAGATTCTAAAGGTCTGTCTGGAGAAATGTCCGGTTCAATGGGCATGTCCAGACCCCCCCAGCCACACATATATTGATCAAATTCCTCCTCCCCCTCC
Source organism: Neoceratodus forsteri (assembly GCA_016271365.2). NCBI lineage: Eukaryota > Metazoa > Chordata > Ceratodontiformes > Ceratodontidae > Neoceratodus > Neoceratodus forsteri. The sequence goes on from CM057456.1 coordinate 718,275,710, forward strand.
TGTGGTTCATAAAAATCCTCAACTTCAAAATCCTGAACCACTGGGACTGAACGAACCAACCTTTTACCAGCTGTTGGAGGTTCTACAGATCCCTGAGACAGTGACTGGACAATCTGAATGGCTTTAGCTATCTCTGCAGCAGTTGGAGACACAATTTGGACTCCAGACCTACTGATTTCCTTGTCTTTTACTTGGGACTGGTTCCTCTGAACCAGCCTTCCTTTGCCGAGGAAGTCTCGCTCTGGTCAGAGGCACTCCCTCTGGTCCAGTGGGTACTGGACCGGGCTGGCCATCCGGGTCAGCGGACTTTTGGCCTCTCGTCCCTGAGCCGCCCAATCTCTTCTCCAGGGTGGCTGCAGGGAAATTTTACACACCTGGCAGTCTGACAGGAGGTGGTCAGCCCCAGACAATAAACACAAGTGGTGTGTGGGTCAGCCTTGGCAAAGCGTCCCCACAGACATCACAGTGTTGAAACCCAGTGGGCCCGGTTTTCTTTTGGGTTTCTCAGACATAATGCCAGCCTAACAAAACTTGCCCTTTTGATGGCAGTTAGGCAAGACACCCTTATCGGTTCCTAACCGTGTCACGGGTATTTGAAAAAACGTTATAATTCGTTTTTTAGAACCGATAAGAACCGGGAACCGCACTCTAAAACCCACTGTACACTTTTAAAATGCAGAAAAAACAACCGATCGGTTCAAAACCGAACCGATAATTAATTTTCCACACAGACTCAAATTTTAGTACTTACGGTTACCAGATAGAGCTTTAAAACCAAATGCGGTAAAATAATAACTTTGCGGTTCAAATGAACGAAAAATACTCGCTTGAACCGAGAATGAACCGAGCTGAAGGAGCTGATCTCGGAGCGACTGTTCAGTAAGCGGAGTAAAGAATCTGACAGTTTCATTTGAAACTGCCAGATAAACTTTGAACAGCGCCCTCGGCGCTAGAACTCCAGATCTTCTGGAGTTAACTCCTTCCTCTCCGGGGCAGTTCAGCTGCAGTGGCTGACTGCTATTGTTATAATATAGCAAGACTTCATGGTGTTTGAAACAAAGGTTCTGAGAGGGGCAGGCAGGGGGGAGGTCATAATATAGCAAGACTCCAATAGAAGAAACAACATTACTAAGGTGAGTAATTTTTTCTTCAAACAACATGAAGTCTTGCTATATTATGACATATGCAGACTACAAAGCAGTACCTCCATGGAGGAGGGACAGAACCTACTTGGGAAATAGGCTCTGAAGCACAGCGTGCCAAACCGGGCATCACTCCTAGCCTGGATGTCCAGGGAGTAATGCTTGGTAAAAGTATGAACTGTTTTCCAGGTAGCTGCTTGACATATCTCTAGAATAGGGATGTCCCTGGCAGCAGCCAGGGAAGCAGCTGTACCTCTGGTAGAGTGAGCCCTCAGGCCTGAGGGAGGAACCTTACCCAGTTTTTCATAACAAAATTGGATACAAGAGACAATCCACCTGGCAATGGATCTCTTAGTGGCAGGTTTCCCCTTACCAACCTCACCATAAGTGAGGAACAGTTGGAGGGAGTCAAACCTGTGACCCTTGGTACGTTCTATGTAGTAGCTAAGGGCTCTTTTGACATCTAAACTGTGCAGCCTCCTCTCGCCAGAGGAGGAATGATCAGTGAAGTACACAGGAAGAGACATAGATTGATTAAGGTGGAAATCTGAAACCACCTTAGGCAAGAACTTCCTGTTAGTCCTGAGGACCACCTTATCTCTATGAAAGGAGATAAAATCAGGCTCCACTGACAAAGCTTGTAATTCACTTATGCGTCTGGCAGAAGTGATGGCTACCAGAAACACAGTTTTCCAAGTCAAGTACTTTAGCTCTGCTGAAGACAAAGGCTCAAAAGGGGGTTGCATAAGCTGGGCAATGCAAACATTAAGGTCCCAAGCAGGGGCAGGGTCCCTGAATGGAGGGTTGGTGTGAAGCAATCCCTTGAAAAACTTGGAGAATACAGAGTGAGCTGAAAGAGAAGAGGGCTTACCTGCTGAAATAAAGGCAGACACAGCTGCAAGATGCACTTTTAGGGTAGCTGGTCTCAGCCCCAAGGTATTTAGATGGACCATGTAATCCAGGACTGTGGGTAAATCAGCAGATTCTGGGGAAATATGTTTTCCAGAGCACCATATGGAAAATCTCTTCCATTTGGAATTATAAGTAGCCGTGGTAGAAGGTTTTCTAGAAGCCTTCAGAATGTCCATTACATCCTGGGAAAGGTGTAAATCAGCAAACTCTAACTCTTCAAGAGCCAGGCCTTGAGATTGAGAGATTTGAGGTTCCGGTACCAAACCCTTCCCTGAGCACAGGTTAACAGGTTGTGATTCCTGGGAAGACAGAGGGGAAGATGGACTGCTAAGGACAGTAGGAGTGGATAACAGGGTTGTCTGGGCCAATCCGGGGCAATCAGGATCATCTTGCAGGGTTTAGACCTGATTTTGACTAGCACTTTGAACAGCAGAGGGAAGGGGAAAAGCATAGAGAAACTTCCCTACCCAATTGAGGACTAAGGCATCCAGAGGGACTGAGCCCAACACTGGGGGCCTGCAGCAAAAAAGGGGAAGTTGGTGATTGTCTGGGGCTGCAAAAAGATCTATCTGTGGAGTGCCCCATCTGGCAAATACCACCTCCAGGACCAGGGGATCCAGTGACCATTTGTGATGGCCCTGGGAAATCCTGCTGAGAGCATCTGCCAGGACATTGTCCTTGCCTGGGAGGTGAACTGCCGTGAGGGAGGTGTTCAGGAGTAAGCCAGAGACCACAACTTCATTGCTTCGTGCACAAGGTCAGGACCGAGTGCCCCTTGCTTGTTGATGTACCACATTGTAGTGGTGTTGTCTGTTCTGACCTGTACTACTTTGTTCTGAACAGACTTGGAAAAAGCTGAAGTGCTAGAAAAACTGCTCTGAGTTCCAACAGATTGATGTGGAGCAAGGAGTTCCTGAGGACCACAACCCTGGGTAGTGAGGTCGCCATGTGAGCTCCCCATCCCAAGAGGGATGCATCTGTAGTAAGGATTAAGGTGAGACTGGGTGACAAAGGAACCCTGTCTGAGATTGCTCTGATCCTGCCACCATTGTAGGGCCTGGATCAGGGTTTGAGTCACTGGGATCAATTTGGTTAGAGTGTCTTTCCTTTGAGACCAAAAGGCTCTCAAATGGAACTGAATGTCCCTCATCTGAAATCTTGCTCCTGCACCACTGCTGTAGAAGCAGCCATGTGCCCCAGGAGCTGTAGAAAATGCCTTGCTGGTGAGACACCTACAGGGTGAATGAGGAGGCCAGAGAGACCAGGTCCTTGCCCTGTCCAAAGGGAGGAAGGCTCTGGCTTTCTCTGTGTTCAGCTCTGCGCCTATGAATGTGAGGATCTGAACAGGCTCTAGAACTGACTTTGAAAGATTCAGAAGGAAACCTAGAGAGGTGAGCAGTTGCTGAGTTATCTGTAGGTGTAACTTGACTTGGTCTGGGGACTGGCCTACTATGAGCCAGTCGTCCAGGTAAGGGAAGATGGCATTTTGTGAACACCCTTGGAGCAGAGGTGAGGCCAAAGGGCATTGCTCTGAACTGGTAATGGCCTGAGGGCAGCTCGAACCTGAGGTACTTTCGATGGGGAGCTTCTGATGAGAATATGGAAGTAGGCATCCTTGAGGTCCAGGGACGCTAGCCAGTCCCCTGGCCTTAAAGAGGTAGAATAACTCCCAGAGTCACCATTTTGAATTTTGGTTTTAAAAGGTGCTTGTTTAAGTATCTGAGATCCAGGATGGGCCGCCATTCTCCTGTCTTTTTTCGGGTAAGGAAGTACCTGGAGTACAACCCTTTGCCCTGGTGTAGGGGTGGAACCCTTTCCACTGCTCTGAGAGGCAGGAGGGAAGAGACCTCTGCCTCTAGGGCAAGTGCCTCTGGAGGATTTGCAGGTGGAAAGGATCTGGTTCTCATCTTTGGAAACTTTTTGAAGCTGAGAACCAGTCCCTGGCTTACTACTTCCAGGACCCATTTGTCTGATGTCAGAGACTCCCAGTCCTGGACAAAGGAAGCCAGCCTGCCCCCTACAGGTAGTTGAGAATCGGCCCTGGCAAACCCATCAGGGTGCCTGCTTGGCAGGGCTTTGGGCTGAGGGGTGGAAGCAGGCCTGCCTGCACCCGTCTGCCTCTCCTCTAAAGAACCCCCTCTGGGCAAAAGCTGAAGAGGAGGCCTGGGCTTGGTAAAAAGGCCTATGAAAAGGCCTGCCCCTGCCCTGGGAAGCTGCCTTTGAGGAGTGGCCTGCCTTTCCTTGGCCTGTGCACTCCTATAGGTGGTCCTATACTCATCCATTTTCTTCATGTAATTCTCTGTCTGCTCCCCAAACAGAGAATTACCCACAACAGGAAAATCCATGGCCTTAGTCTGGGTATCCTGTGACAGGCTAGTACATCTGAGCCAAGCCATTCTGCGAAGAGCCACAGATGTAGCCATGACTCTAGATGACACATCATTTGAGTTCACTGCAGCATGGAGTTGCACCTTGGATGCCTCAATACCATTGGCAGCCACCTGCTCCAGCTCCTTGGCAAGCTGGCCAGGGACCTGTTTTGCAAGAGCCATAACAGTATCCCACCTCGATTTCTGGTATCTAGCAACGTAAGCCATATAATTTACCTGTCTGAGTCCCAAGGATGCTGCCATATACTGTTTCTTTCCCATGGCATCAATCTTCTTGGAGTCCTTGTCCGGGGGGTGTGAGGCCAAGGGAATATTTGCCTTGTCACAGGCTGCAGACTGCACTACCCCAACATGGCTGCATTGTTGTGTAAGGAACTCCATATCAGAGCCTGACAATGTGTACCTCTTGTCCATTCTCTTATCCACAGGAGGTATAGTGTGAGGAGTTTTTTAGAATTTTAAAAGTCTGTTTCCCAAAAGATTTATGCAAGGGAATATACAATCTCCTGGACTCTGGGATATCCATCATTTCCATATAGTCAGGCTCTTCTTGATCATCCACAGCTTCCTCCATAGGGAGCTGGAGGGTTTCAGCCACTTTTTTATAGAAAATAAAATGAGAAGGGGACTCAGAAAGCCTAGGAGGGGACACTCCTGAAGGTCTGTCTGGGGAGATGTCCGGGTCGATAGGCACATCCAGACTTTCAAATCCACATTCACTCTCCTCATACTCCTTGTCCCCCTCCTCCGGTTCATAATATTTCTCTAAATCGTAGTCTTGAACCGGTGGAACCGGCCGATCCGGGCGCTTACCTGATGGCACCGGTTCGGTCGGAACCGGAGAAAGCGACTGGACAATCTGAATCGCTTTGGCTATCTCTTCAGCAGTTGGAGAGGAAAGTTTTGGCTCCACATCAGCTGATTTTCTAGTCCTTTTTACTGGAACTGACTCCTCAGAGTCGGCTCTCCTTTTGCCCGAGGAAGTATCGCCCTGGTCAGAGGACACTCCCTCTGGTTCGGTTGGAACCGAACCGGGCTGGCCATCCGGGTCAGCGGACTTCTTGGCCTCCCTTTCCCTGAGCCTACCAACTCTCTTATCCAGGGTAGCTGCAGGAAAATTTTGACAAATCTGGCAGTCTGCATTGAGGTGGTCAAACCCCAGACAATAAACACAGGTGGTGTGGGGGTCAGCCTTGGCAAAGGCTTCCCCACACACACTGCAGTGTTGAAACCCAGTGGGCCCGGTTTTTCTTTTGGGTTTCTCAGACATAGTGCCAGTCCTAACCAAACTTGCCCGTTTATGGCAATCCGCCAAGCAAGACCCTCTTATCGGTTCCCAACCGTGTCACGGGTCGTGGAAAAACGTAAGAAATTCCGTTTTTTTTAGAACCGATAAGAACCGGTAACCACACTCTAAATGATAGAATAAAATATTTTAAACAACCTGATCGGTTCAAGTGAACCGATAACAGTTTACAAGTTCCACACAGAAGAGAAATAATGTAAACCTATCTAGTACTCACAAATACCACAGACAGAGCTTGAACCGACCGGTTGCGGTTTAAATTCGGTCAAAAAAACGAGAAAGTAATACTTTAACCGACAAAATGAACCGAGCAGAAGGAGAAATCTCCGGAGCGACTGTTCAGTGAGGCAGAGTAAACAATCTGACTGTTTGAGTTTGAAGAACAACAGACAGAGTTTTCAACCGAGCTCGAGCTCAGCGTTCCATGCCTGGCATGGAAAGTTAACTCTTTCACCTCCGGAGCAGTTCGAAGGTTGGGACTCACTGCATATGTCATAATATAGCAAGACTTCATGTTGTTTGAATGCTGTTTTAATCTATTTATGTTATGTTTTATGTGCAGTGCCTTGTTGTGAAAGGCGCTATATAAATAAAGCTGATTTGATTTGATTACTTTTTTATTTTATTTTTAGGGGTTTGAAAGCCATCTTATAGTGGGAGTGGGGTAGTTTATATGTTTTATCAGGGCAAGGATTGTTGTTTAAGTTATTTTTGTTTTGGGTTTTTCTGCTTTGTCTGCAGTATCGCCTTGTGATTTAGGAAATTTGGTGTTTTATGTGCTCTCCCTGTTATTTTAATATTGTTAGCGAAATGTGCCTGCTTGCCCCTCCTGTCCTGTGCTATTCTGCCTCCGCTCTTTGTGCCATCCACCCTTTCTCCTCTCCCCCCCACCTGTTTCTACCTATCAACGCTGTCAAGCTTTGGGAATTGCTTGTAGGGGGGGAGTTGGGAGTGGTGGGGGTTGTGGACAGCGGAGCCCAAATGAGTGGTGCTCTCCCATAGGGGTGGTTAGGACCAGAAGACGCCCTGGGTCAAAATGGTACCTGGAAAATGGTGATTCCATTCTGGTTCCCATACCCAAGGGCACCTCCATTTTGGGAGGCAAGTAGTTGGGACAGCTCGCCAACCTCGTCCCACTCGGGCGCTGTTATGCAATGCCAGATCTGTCTGCAACAAGACTGTTTTTATTGCAGACTTTGTTGTTAGGGCAGATCTGGTTTGCATTACCGAGACCTAGTTGGATGAGAATGCTGCTCCTTTTTTAGAGGCGACTATTCCCACCGGGTACTCGGTTGTACATCGCCTGAGATTGGACCACGGGGGGGGGTTGCGGTCTGTTTCAAGACCGAATTGGGCCTAACTAGCATATCAGCTGAGGAGACCAGGTCATCTGAGTGTACCATGGTAGCTGGTGTGGGGTGCAGGATAGCTCTCATCTACAGTCCACCAGGTGATGAGAAGCTCTTCCTGCAGGAAATAGCAGACTTCACTGCCAACATGGCTTTGAAGTTGCCCCGACTGATGGTTCTGGGCGACTTCAGTGCCTGGGTCAACGACGAATCCTCGCTTTTTGGTCAACATTTCCTCCAGGTGATGACATCTCTGGGCTTCACACAGGTTGTTTCCTCAGCTACGCATAAGGGTGGTCACTCTCTTGATTTGGTTTTCCTCCTGGGGATCGAGGCCTCCGACTTAGTGGTGGGACCAGTCAGTTGGTCCAACCACTACTCAGTTGGGTTCAATTTTTCAGCCCCCCTGGGCAGGTCGGCCCCTGTGGAGTTGGTCAGGTACTGTCCTTTGCGGGATGTGGTCCCTGAAGACCTGATGGCGGTTATTGACCTCTCGTTGTTGGATGAGACTTGCACAGATCCCGAGCAGTTGGTCGCGGCCTATAATGGGGCCGTATCTTCAGCTCTCGATCTGATTGCTCCTATCCATGTTTGCCCCCTTCCGCATCGCCCTGGGGCCCCTTGGTTTTATGGGACTCTAAGGGAATGAGGAGATTGGGGCCTAGGTTAGAGAGTCATTGGCGGAAGACTGCCTCTGACGCCGACCACCTTATTTTGTTAGAGCATTATAAACTCTACCGAACAGAAATTTCCCGTAAGAAGGCAGAATTCCTTTCCAGGGAAATTTCTGTCACACGGAATCAATTGGTTCAACTCTTCAGAACTGCTGACAGGCTGTGCAACCCAGCCTGTCAGCAGTTCCGTCGAGTCTTTTCACAAATTGATTGTGATGAGATCGCTCACTTCTTTGCGAATAAGGTGGCTGACATCAGGCAGGAGTGCCACCAACTTCACTCTAAGGGGTTGCTGTTGCTTGGTGCCTTGTCGCAGAGCCCGGAGTTTCCTGGAGTACCTTTGACCTGCCGGATTTCGTAGCTATTATGAGGATTGTCCAGCAGATGCGTCCCACGTGCTGTAGTTTAGACCCAGGCCCTATTTCCCTGATCTTGGATTGTAGTGATGTTATCGGCCCGGTCTTAGCTCAGATTGTCCGGTGCTCTCTGGATTCGGGTGAGTTCCCTAGCTCCCTGAAAGAGGGGGTGGTTACCCCCCCCTTCTGAAGAAAGTTTCTTTAGACCCAGAGAACCTAGCAAACTATAGGCCTATCCCTAACCTCCTTTTTGTGGGGAAGGTTATTAAGAAAGTTTTGGCTGCTCAACTGGATAACCATTTAACCATCCATAATTTATACAAACCCCTCCAATCGGGTTTTCATAAGAGGCATAGTACTGAGACTACTCTGGTTCGGGTGCTCAATGATCTTCTGATGGCAAGAGATCAGAGACACCGTTCTATCTTGGTGCTCCTGGATTTATCATCAGCTTTTGATACTGTGGATCATGGGGTTCTGCTCGAACGTCTGAGGTTTACCTGTGGGCTGTCTGGTACAGTCCTCAGATGGTTTTCATCTTTCCTCGCTGGTAGAATGCAGAGAGTTGTCTCGGGTTTATTTTCATCCGGGGCTTTCTCACTGCCCTGTGGGGTACCTCAGGGTTCGGTACTGTCTCCCATGTTATTTGCAGTATATATGCTACCCCTCGGAGACACTGTAAGATGGTATGGGCTGAAGTTTCATTGCTATGCTGATGATACCCAGCTCTACCTGTCTTTTGCCCCCAACCAGGTTAGTGCTACCTCAGTACTGAACAGCTGCCTCGTAGAAATCCAAGATTGGATGAATACCAGCGGTCTAAAGTTGAACCCAGGAAAGACTGAGGTTTTGGTTGTGGACCCGGGTCATAGGGCAGAAGGGTTGAGGACTGGGCTCCCTTCCGGTTTAGTCCTTGGGGAGGCCCAGATTCCCACCTCTGAATGGGTGTATAATCTGGAAGTGGTGCTTGACAATGATCTGACTCTTCGTCATCAGGTATCAGCAGTTGTCAAGCTGGCCTTTTACCATCTTAGGAACATTGGTAGGATTAGGCACCTTGTTCCGTACAGCGACGTACCTGTCTTGGTCCATGCCTTTGTGATATTGCACCTTGATTATTGCAACTCCCTTTACCTAGACCTTTCTGGGGTTGATATCCACTGCTTACAGCTACTGCAGAATGTGGCAGCATGTTTGTTGACTAGGGCATCTAGAAGATCTCATATTACCCCAGTGCTGCACCATCTGCACTGGCTGCCTATACAGTGGCGGATCACCTTAAAGTAGGTCTTTTGACTACAAAGCCCTACATGGATCGGGTCCCGATTACTTGAAGAGCTCCTGGTTCCTTACACCCGCCTTAGCTCCGCTCAGCTGGCGAGGGGTTCCTGGAAATTCAAGGTTAACCTAAAGTCATCTGGTGCGCGTGCCTTTGGGTTTGTGGCACCTACCCTCTGGAATTCTCTGCCCCATCAGCTTCAGGAGTGCAGGATGGTGGGGAGTTTGAAGCAGGCACTTAAGACTTTTTTATGGGGGAAAGCATTTTTGGTACTTTCTTGATTTTATATTGTATGTATTGTGTTTTGTTTCTATGTGAATTGTACAGCGCCTTGAAATTTGAAAGGCGCTTAAACAAATACACTTTGTTATTATTTATTAATGTCCTTGTGAAGGTGTGGTCTCCAGTACTGCACACAATACTCTAGATGGGGCCCAACCAGTGTATTGTAAAGAGGGATTATTACGTCCCTCTTCCGACTTGTGATACCCCTACTAATACACCCCAACATCCCCCTAGCCTTACCTACTGCTTTAGTGGTCTGCTTGGATGATTTCAGATCATCGGTGATGATGATGCCCAAGTCTCTGTCTTCCCTTGTGACTGCCAGCAACTCCCCTCCCAGCCTATAGGTGGCATCAGGGTTCCTCTTCCCTATGTGCATGATCTTGCACTTCTTTGCGTTAAACCCCAGTTGCCACTCTTCCAACCATTTTGCTAGTTTATCCAGATTTCTTCTCATTCTGCCCACCCCATCTGGATCATCTACTCTGTTACAGATCTCGGTGTCATCTGCAAACAGACAAACCTTACCCTCCAGTCCATCTGCAATGTCACTGATGAAGATATTGAATAGGACTGGTCCCAGGACTGATCCCTGAGGTACCCCACTTGTGACTAGCATCTGTTTCAACTGTATCCATTTGCCACCACTCTCTGTTTCTGCCCATCAACCAGTTTGCCACCCAGTTGACCAACTTCTGACCCATCCGAGCCTACCCAGCTTATTAATCAATCTTCTATGTGGAACAGTATCGAAAGCTTTGCTGAAATCAAGTAGGCAACATCAACTGCTCCCCCCAGGTCCACCACTCTGGTTACCCAGTCAAAGAAATCTATGAGATTAGTTTGACAGGACCTTCCTTTTATAAACCCATGCTGTCTTGGATCCTGTGCTCCTATGGATTCCAGGTGTTGCACTATCCTTTCCTTATGGAGTGCATCCATAATCTTGCCCACTACTGAGGTAAAACTGTCTGGTCTGTAGTTCCCTGTCTCCTCCCGCTACTACTCTTGTGGAGGCGGGATCACATAAACCCTTCTCCAGTCTTCTGGGACCTCTCCTGTGCTCAGAGACTCACTAAACAGTTTTGATAATGGCTCTGCTAGTTCCACCTTATCTCCTTTAGTACCCTGGGATGTATGCCATCAGGTCCCATTGCCTTGTCCACCCTGAGCTTATCAAGCTCTTGTAGGATCCTTTCTTTTGTGAAGGGACTAGTGCAGACCTCCTCCCCCATTTCCATGGTGCTGAGCTGGACCTTGCCCTACCTTCTCTTCAGTAAATACTGAGCAGAAGTATCTATTTAGGATAGATGCTTTTACATGGTCTCCTCCTCCACACGTTCCTTATCCCCTTTGATCTTAGCAATACCCCTCTGGACTTTCTCTAATGTATCTATAGAAAGTCTTGTCATCTTCTTTTACTGTTGTGCTAGTGTTTCCTTGGTTTGGGCCTTTGCCTGCCTTACTGACTTCCCTGCTTCCGTTAGGGAAGTTTGGTATGCCTCCCTATCTTCATCCTGCTATGTCCCCTTATATTTCCTGAAGGCCAGCCTTTAGGCTCTGACCTTTTCCGCTACTATTTTTGAGAATCAAAGTGGTTTCCTTCTTCTTTTGCACGTCCTTTTCCATCTAACACAATGGGATGTTGCTTCAAGTATTACATCCTTAATGCTTGCCCACTTTGCCTATATCCACTCACCTGTACTTCTTTTTGCCAGGGCTAGCTTAACTCTGTTGGCCATATTATCAAAGTCATCTCCTCTGAAGTCCCAAATTTTTGCCTTGCAATGGGATGATTTAGTTCTAGTGGCCAAATTGAAAACCATACCATGTGATGGTCACTGGCCCCCAGGTGACCTTCTACCTGGAGATCTGTGATCCTTTCCCTGTTAGTCAGTACTAAATCTAGGATAGCCCTATCTCTTGTGGGCTGTTGTACCAATTGTTTGAGGCCATCCCCCTGTAGGGAATCCACCATGTGTCTAGTTCTGGCAGATGTTCCTGTTGGTGTTGACCACTCTGTGTCTGGCATGTTGAAGTCTCCCATTATCGGAACCTCCCCTTTAGCTGTCATGTTTTGTATATCTTCTAACAGTCATGTGTCTATGTCCTCCCCTGGTCTGGAGGCCTGTACACAGCCCCAGTTTGTATGGCTGTCCCATTTCCTGTTTCCAGGGTGACCCACAGTTCTTCTGGCTCCTTATGTGTATTCTGAATTTCTGTAGCTTTGATATTTTCATTGACAAAAAGGGCCACTCCACCCCACCCCCTTTTGCACCTCGGTCTCTTCTGAACAGTACATAGCCAGGTACTGAAGTCTCCCAAGTGTGGTTACTGGTAAATCATGCCTCACTAATGGCTCCTATGTCCAGTTTAGCCTGTGTCATTATTGCCTGCAGGTCTGGGATCTTGTTTCCCAGACTGCAAGCATTTGTGTACATGATTTTCCATTGGTCAGATTTCAGTGTGTTAGTTGTTGGGCAAGGTCTGGCATTTCCCCAGTGCATCGTATGGGGAGCAGGACCTTTTCCTTACCTGGTGATGCAAATGAACTACAAACATGCTGAACTCCTGTTTGACCACTAGCTGAGGGTGGAGGTGTTCTTCCCATTCGAAATATGGGGTACTGCACCCTCTCCCCATTTGCTAGTTTCAATATTCTGCAAAGACGTCAAACTTCTGCCCCAATGCATTGACTCCTCCTTAGTCAGATGCAGTCTATCAAATTTAAAGAACTTTTACTCCCAAAACTCTTGCAAGTTCCCCACAAATCTGTGTTCTTTTTCCTGGCACCAGCCCTTAAGCCACATGTTTAGCTCCCCTATCTCCCCTTCTCTGACCTTCCGCCCATCTGCCCCCTTCTCCCAGACTGTCAGGATCTCATAGAAGGAGATGCCGGACGAAATGGATGATAGTTTGTCACTCAGCCTGGTCAGGTGTTCCTTGGTCTCCACAACTGACCAGCTGGAAAGATCGTTAGTCCCTATGTGTACCAGGACATCAATGTTTTCTCCTGCTTCCTGAACAATTTTAGCGATGCGGTCATTGTCTCTCCACGCTGATGTATCTGGGATAAATCTGACCATTACCCCTGGCTGGAGATACGTATCAACTCCCTGAATCATGGAGTCTCCTATGATCAGAAGTTTTTGGGATTTCCTTTGCTTCTTTTTTTGTTTCTGATTTGGGTGAGTTGTTGTGCTAGCTCCTGCACTACAGTGTCCTCTGCCCTTTGTTTGATATTGGAGATAGAGACAGATACCTGTTTGTAGTTTTTATATGGTTTGTGAAGGTGATATGTTGGAGAGCATCAAGTGATGGGCACCCGATTTGCCCCTCCTAACCACTTGCCAACCTCCCAGACCAACTACCCTCTGTGGTCGAGGTGCTTCTGTTGGATTTCGGGGAAATGGCGGGTGGTTCTTATAATATATTTCCTCTTGAATATGCAATTTGAGGCATGCAATCTCTGCCCATGCTGCTGGAGCTGAGCCCTTAGATCTGCAATGGCCCAGCATGTAGGACAGTGTCCTAAATCCTGTAAAACTGCCCTTCTGAAAAGTGCTCTGCAGTACCTGCAATTAATGATATCCATTCCAGATAAGTTGCTGGGTTTATAACCTGGTCAGAGTAATTAGAAGGAAGAAAATGAAAGCAAAAGTTTGATTTTGTGTTTTGTTTGTTTGTTTTTGTATAACTTGTTATAACAAGTTAAATTACTAGTGCCCCTGTAAACTAGGTCACTGTGTGGATACCCCTCTGATCCTTCCCTTCCTACTTTGCTACAAGAAATGTCACGACTGTGCTACCCTATAAAAGGAGTGTAGTGTGGGGTGGTTGGGGATGGGGGTGGGTGGCTGGGCCCTTCCCCTGCCGAAAAAGAAGAACCATGAACGAAAGAAACAAGGAGGTAAGAGCAGAAACAATCAGCCAGCAACAAATACAGTAGCCCTGAAAACTTATCCTAATGACAGATAAAACTGTAAAACCGTAAAACCTGTAAATCACCACCTGTAATAATTTCACAGAAGATATACCCTGTAAGAAACATTTTGCTACAGAGAAAAATAAAGCAGTAACAGAAGATATACCTTGCAAAAGACAATTTGAATAAGAAGATTACATCAGTAATCTGCAAGCACACACCTGTAGGCACACCCTGTAATGATGCAGCAGAAGGTATACCCAGCAACAACAATTTGAATCAGAGAAAAATAAAGCAATAAAATGTTACCAACAAACAGTAACAATCATTGTGAGTACAAAATAAAAATAACAACACACAGTAACTCTACCTAGCCAAAAGAAGCCTTAATCCTTTTCCTTGCTCTGGTAAGGTTCTTTGCTCTGTCCTTTCAAGCAACCTAGAAGAAAAGAGCTCAGGTGAAGCTAGCTGCCTTGGTCAGCAAACCTAGTCTTCCACCTCCAAGAAATCAACTAATCTGACCTTTTAACCCTTCCTTCTGTTGGAAGTTACTGACAGTTTGTCAGTTCCACCCCCAGATACACAGCTAATCTCCTGGAAGAGCTGTGGGAGCATCCACTGACTACTTTCATTCTCTTGGGGGAGGATGGGGGAGACAGGTGCCTACTGACCCCTGGTGGAGGCTGGGAGACAGTAATGCCAGCTCCACATTTCAGGGGAGCATGACAGATGCCGGCATACTCCTTGCATACTGCACGCCATGATCCTGAGGGAATAAAACAGAGGAAAATTGCATTCAGGCTAATTGGGGGATGGCCTTCTGGACCCTCATCTCTGGGGACTCCTGTTCTGCAGAAGACCATCTCAGCAGCACCCAGCACCACTAGATTGCTGGTAAGGCACTTCCCCTCACAGGAGGAGGACCCACCCAATGAAGGGAAACAAAGGGGTTCCCTTGGTGGTTGCAATGTGGGGTGGTGGGTGGATGGGAGGATCCCTGGGATTCGATAAATAGGTCGATGTGGGACCCAAATGAGAGATCGGCAAGGGGGCCAGGGGGCACACAAAAAAAACAAATCAGACTCAGGAGAAGTATATTAACAAACTAGAGATCTCGTCTGGGACTTGTTCGTCATCACAGTCACTTTCTCATTCTTTTCTAAGCAGTAATTTCTGGTAAATGTGCCTTAACCATATTGAGCTCAGTGCTAGTAGACTACTTCTGGTTTTCCCTGCTTGTAGTAGGCAGGGTAGTAGCAGTCTTGAAGTGGCAGCTGCGGTGGTGGAATGCTCTGAAAAAAGTGGTCCCCATACTCATCTGCACATTTTAGAAATGCCCCTTTCCTTGTTTTGCTGTAAAACAAAATGACCCCTGTAACACAAAAACAAGGAATCAGTTATGGCCTCCACCCCCACCCTTTTCGCTCAAGCGAGGAACATGATTATGGGTTTGCATCAGATGTACAGTGGCAGCATATATGCATAATATTGTTAAACAGTAATCAAATGTATGCAAAACCTTTTTGTTTGAATGTGTGTATTCTTAATGTTGTCAATACCACTCCACCCATTTTGTACTGTGCCCTGTTTCTGTGCCCCAAGTGCATTATTTTACATTTTGTGTTCAGGACAAATGGCCTTTCAAATGGCGTAGTCACTAATGCAAATTCTTTGTAGTTTTTTTATAAATAGCCATAAGAAATATGAATTTTGTAATAACAAAATGGAAATACAGGTAATAAGATGGCCATATTTTACAAAATATAAGAATTCAAATTAGTGACTACCCTCATTTTAAAGGTCTTTTGTCAGAACAACTTTCATGCTGGTTGTTTTTGTGCACCTGTATTTTTTTTGGAATGTGTGCACATTTGCTAAGAATTCTGTACAGTGCCTTAGGAAGATTCTCAAAGAAAAGCAGTCTGGAGTTCTGTCTCCAATGTTCTAAACACACAATGGGTCTGAATGAGTTAAATTAGGCATGGCAAGCAATAAACAAGGTGGTCTGGTCTAGTATTTCATTTAACTGGCATAGTGGTTTGCAAAAATGATGCTGTTTAGAAGTGCAATAGGAGTTATGCCAGGCAAATGTAAATATCTCTAAAAGTATACAAGTTACACATAAACAACCAGTAAGACAGTTGTCCAGGACAAAAAGACCTTTTCAATGAGCCTAGTCATTAAGCTGCACTAATTATTTATTTTAAACTATGGTCATCTGATTACCTGAAATTTCATTATTTTTCACAATTTTCACCTTTCAGATGGCTATATTTAAAAAACATCTGATGAACTCAGAATAGTGACTGCCCTCAATTGAAAGGTTGTTTTGTCCCGAACAACTTTCATGTTGGTTGTGTATTGGCAATTTGTATAATTTCCAAGATATTTACATTTGTTTGGTATTACTCATACTGTGTTCACTCAGAGAGAGAAAAAATTAGGCTGTTTGGAAGACCATATTTTACAAAATATAAAGAATTCAGATTAGTAACTACCCTCATGTGAAAGGTCTTTTTGTCCTGAACAACTTTCATGTTGGTTGTTTTTGTGCACCTTGAATAGTTTTAAAGATATTTAGATTTGTTGCAATGTGTGCACATTTGCTAAGAATTCTGCAGTGCCTTATGGTTTTCAGAGAAAGGCAGCCTGGAGTTCTGTCTCCAACATTCTAAACAGAAAAAAGGGAGTATTCATTTAACTGCCATAGTGAATTGCAGTTATGGAAGGATATACTGAAAAGTCCAAAAATGTGTTCCACGATATCCCATTTTTCTAGCTAAAGCAAGATGGCTGTATGCTCTGCCCACAGCCATAAAAATGGCAAACACATTGTATCCATACTATTTCTATGCATAAACAGACTTACTGAAATGATTGTTTTGTACTGGAACATAAAATTATGACACAGTTTAAAAAAAACTGTTTTTATAATTTTATTTTTACTTTTCTGAATTTTGGTATTACTAGACATTAATAAGAAACTGAGTAGTTTGCAACTTCATTTTCATCCATCTTGTTACCTTAATCATGTTATGAACCTTTCACTCTCCCCTCTAGCAACCCCTTTTCTTCCTTGTTTTGGAAGATAATAATTGAATTACAGGATATGGTTAGGGCTTACTGTGTATGAAATTCAGTGGTTCCCCAATAGCTGTTGTAGGACAGTACAAAGGTCACAAAAAGTTGCTGTAGTATCATTGTGATGTCACAAGGATACTACAACAATTTTTCATGACCTTTGAACCATCCCATTCCTCATTAGAGTTAGGGAGATGGCTCTGAGATGCACAAGTGTGGTAAGAGCACCATCCTCCACCAACTCATATCCATTAATGCCCAGAGCAGTGGGTAAATACTGTATTTAATTTTTATTTAATAGTGTGAGCTTGTTTCAGCAGACCGAGCCAGCAAAAGTTCATTTGTGGCAGTCGGGTGCTGCTGATGAAAACCGTACCATGGCTCTCTGAAAACAAACACCCTTTATTTTGGGTAAGAAATTATTTTAAAAAATGTATACCACTTACTTGCAGTTGAAGAGTGAGTTAACGAGTGTGCCAGGAAAGATGAATGAGCAAACAGTTGGGTGGCAGAGATGAACGAGCAGGCAGGGAAGACAAGCTGACAGACAGCTGTGTGTAATTTTTTGAACCATGTAATATATAAAATAGTATAGGGGCAAACATACACAACAAGGACTGTGTTTCCACCTTGGGGTTGAGAGATGACATCAGGACCTCTCAAGTGTGTGGCTGCCCATACACTATTCTGTATATAGTACATGGTTAACTGTTGTGAATTTCCATACACTCAAAATCTTTGTAGTGCATGGGCAAAAAGGAAAATTACGTACCCTACCGTAATTCTTGATCTTCTCTGTATCTTCACCATTCATTACTTCCTGGGTGTAAGCCGAGGCGCACAAATCACGAAGAGCTTTTCTTTTTTTTTTTTAAAGTTGTCTAACGCCCCGCCTCGGAGCCGGCGGCTAGCGCCATGCGCGAGGGGCGCTTAGTAGCAACTGACCTCCTCCAACTCAGTTCTGAGCCGGAGAGGCAAAATGAAAGCAGAAAATATAGATAGCGAGGCAAGGTAGCGAGGATAGCAAAAGCAAGGAAGAATGAACTGAAAAGGAATAAGCCGATGGAGGAAGGACAGAGGAGATAAGAACATCCCTAGCCTAGGGAGTGCAGGCCTCCTTACCTGGGCGACTCTAGGAGGAGAGATGAGTAAGGAAATGAGAAAATAGAAGAAGAAGAAGAAAGAGAAGAGAGATGGGATGTTGAAGGGACCAGAAGGCCCAGAGCATAGTTAGCTTGTAGCTGAAGGCTCGACTAAAGGGAAGCAAGAATCCCGGAGATAGAGCTGAAGAGAAGGTTCACCGAACCCGCTAGACAGACTCAGGAGGGCATAGTCCTCATCTTCAACATGCCATTGTTCTTGACACACCACCTCGGCTCCTGGCGCGGAGGGCCTTAACTGGAGGACAGCCGAGGAGGGAAGAATAAAACCCCAGCAGCATGAGAGCGCTGCTCAGGGGTTTAGAAATGGAAAATGTAAGCCTTTCAGGCGTTTCAAGATAGAAATGGGACTCAGACTGACTGGCTAAGGCCGGCCAAGGCTTAGGCTGGCTAAGATTGGATATGGTCAGCAGAGCTCTACTGTAAAAATTGTCCAGGAGGACACTTAAAGGGAGAAACCACTAGCAAAACAGCGAGAAGGATAGCCTACCTTCTCATTTGCCTTCTTGTTTGATTTCTCCATTTTTTTTTTTTTTTTTTACAGATAAAAATTTTTTTTTTTTTTTTTAACTAGATGCATGACCCAGATACCAAGATACCTATAGCAGTCGGAGAGAGTTCCCTCAGCATTTTTTTTTTTTTTTTTAAAGAGAAAGGAACAGACATACTCTGCTCCTCTGCTCTGCAAGGTAAGAATAGAGGGGAATCAGATTTCAGGGCAACTATCTGAACACGGGATTGCAGGATCAAAACTGAATAGCCTGAGCCAGGCCAAAAACCCCAGAGGTATCTTGCCATAAGAATAGCAAGAGATAGTTGTGCAATCTGATCGTCAATGCAACCACGAGATGGCCCATGAATCTTAGGTAAGTAATTTTTCTGGATTTTAGAACCCCGCCCCCCAAGAAAGATCTTTTTTTTTTTTTTTTTGGAAAATTTAAGGAATTTTCCCTATATTTTATATAAATGCAGAGAGAGGAAGGAGACGGGAGGTGGAGAAGCCACAGGAAGAGGCACTGAGGGGATGGTGGGCGGGTGTAAGTAATGAATGGTGAAGATACAAGAGAAGATCAAGAATTACGGTAGGTACGTAATTTTCCTATCTTCCCTTGTCAATCTTCACCATTCATTACTTCCTGGGTGAGTACCAAGCTCCTCTTCCCCTGGAAGGGGAAGAGGCCATACCCTGAGGGAACAAGACCCCCAGCCTTCTGCTGGTGAGAAACAGAAGGAGAAGACCCTGGCTTATTCAGAAAGCCTAAGAGGAGAAGAGCTAGGAGGTGCCCCCGAGGACGAGGAGACGGAGGGAGCCTCTGTAAAGTCTCCTAGCTCTGGAAGAGAAAAGGGTCCCCGAAGGCGGAGCGAATCACCCTACGCCGGCCAGGGGTGACAACCTGGAAAGACGAAGCCATGCCGGGCCCGCCTGATGCAGATCGCTGTCCCCGCAAGCCTGGAAGCCACCTCATTGGCGCCATAGATGCCTTGCTTGGTGTCTTGCCAGCTCCAGGCCTACCGCGGAGAGGGCAACGGCTTGTCTGGTTTGCTCCGTATCAGGCATAGATGCCAGCAGCTGGGACATCATCGACCACAGATGCCGGTTGTAGGCAGCGTGGTGAGCCTGATGTGATGCAATACATGCACTCGCACGAGCAGAAGAGAACACTCTTCGCCCTCAACGGTCGAACTGGAGAGAGTCCGAATCCGGTGGGCGGTCGTGCGCCAGGCAACGGCGCCCAGGAGTATCCAGGTATACCAAACCTGAGGACGGGTTGGGAAGGGAACCTAGAGACTCAGAGGGGGCACAATACCAACGCTGGCAGTCCGCCGGGGCTGGGGAAGAAGCGGCCGGGGACTGCCATGACCGGATAGACGCCTCCTGGAAGGGGATAGGCCAGGAAGGTACCACCAAATGCTGGGCACTGAATTCACCAAGGAATTCACGCGTCTCCCATTCGGTATTGTCTCTTCGAACGTAGGAAATCCGGAGATCCCTCACCGTCCTCGAGAGGAAACGCTGATATTCTGTGAAATCAGCATTGGAGGACAGATGAGCAGGGGGTTCCTCTCCCTCGGAGGAGGGAGACGAGGATGATGGGGAACTGGAATGCCCAGAGGATTCCTGCGGCGTGGGAGAGTCGAAAGACCCGCTCATGCATGTACCTAACGTATGAGGGGAAGGCCGCCGCAGAACCCCTGAACTGCTCCCAGGATAACGGACCCGTAGGGCCGACATGGCCTGGGAGTGGGGGTGGTGAAGGCAGAGAGATGGGAGAGGGGCACCTCCGCGGAGGCAACTGCTCTCTGCGAGGGCTCTGGAATCCGGGGAAAGGAGCCCTGGAGAGGGATCCCGGATATCAGACCAGGCCGCAGAACGGAACTCTGGGGAAGCGGAGCCTGGAAGAGCCCTGGGGGAGAACCTCCCCTGTGATGACGCCGGGACTGCATGGATCCAGAAGGGCAGTCCGCACAAACGCCCAGGACACCCTAGAACCCTGGAGGGAGGGCGAGGCTCTGCACTTGTCGCCCTGGCCACCCCCTGAGGTGGCCAAGGAAGACCGAGCAGCAGACCCCTGCCCCTCGACCTCGGACTCCGGAGGCCCTCCTCCTTGACCACAGCGTCCCCTGTCCCTAGAGAGTGACAGCACCCGTAAGGTAGCTGTCACGGGCCTCAGAGGGCCTCCCCTCGTCACCCCACGGCTCGGCCACCCCAGCTGGGAACCCTCAGGGAGGCGACGAAGGGGACAGAGGAGAGGCCCGCTAAGCCGCCTGGCACCTCTAGCCACGGGGACCCAGACTCCGAAGAGTGGGGTGCCAGGATGGGTCCACGTCTGAATCATCGCCCTCCGAGGAGGGCCGAGACCAGCAGGACCTCAATGCTGGCCACCCAGGGGTCCCCAGGCTCAGGGCGCGAGACAGCCCAGTACCAAGGGAGGCGCCTTCGCCTCCCTCACGCCGGTGGCAGCCAGGCCTAGCTCCACACCCCAATGGCGCCCGGCAAGGCCGGCACCGCCTGGAGGAAGGACCAGGCCAGCGGCCTGGCAACGTCGGGGCGCAGCGGCACCGCAATGGTGCCGCCCTGTCCATTGACCAGGACGGCACCAAAGGCTAAAGCGGCACCGCCAATGGCGCCGCTCGATCACGGCGCCGCGACGGCGCTGGGACTCAAAAGCGGCACGGAAGCGGGCGCGTCTCGATCACCCGGCACCACGAACGGGCGCCAGGATCCGAAAGCGGCGCCCGGCGCGGCGTCGGTCCACCCCAGCTGGGCCCAAAAGACGAGGGCCTCGCCACGGGGGAGCCTGCCCAAGAGGTGACTGCCGAGGCGGTAGTCGGCGCCGCGGCCCCGAGGGACTACGACGCCCCGACACCGCAGAAGGGGCCTCCTCGGCAAGAAAAGACGAGGAGACCCTCCTCATCAGACTGGAATAGGCCCGGAGGGGACCCGGGAAGGCCTAGAGACCTTACCTGAGAACCTTGAGCGATCGCCATCCTCTCGGGTCGGGCGGGCTTTGCCGAGCTTGAACGCTGACTTTGAGGGACACGGCGGTCCATGGAGAAACAGGCGCCGCATCTTAATCCATGTCATGGTTGGGTCCCAGGCAAGCAAGACAAACGCATGCCGGTCCGAGACAGAGAAATGCCGCCACAGTAACACCGACGCATGGCGCGCCGTCAACACGCTAGCTCCGGACCCGACATAACGCCAAATCAAAGAAAAATAGAAACACACCGGCGCCGCTTTAGAAAGAAAAAGAACGGTCTTACCGATCAAGGCCGAGTGTGTGGAAAGAGGAGTCGCTGACGCAGTGGACAATGGACGCCCGAAACAGGTGCTGCCCGTCGGCGGGAGAAACAGAACTGAGTTGGAGGAGGTCGGTCGCCTATTAAGGCCGCCGCCGCGATGACGCATGACGCCGCTTCTCGAGGGCGGGCCATAGGGCAACTTTAAAAAAAAAAAAAAGCTCCTGACAGGTGTGCGCGCTTCCAGCTTACACCCAGGAAGTAATGAATGGTGAAGATTGACAAGGGAAGATGTTGTTGTGCATACCTGTAATTTAAAGGTCATGAAACCTACCTGAGAACCTGAAAATAGGCATTCAGTTGTTTAGTGTACCTACCTGGTTACAAATAAACAAAATAAAAAAAGTTGTTGTGCACAGTTTAAAAGGTCATTTAAAGTTGTTATGCACAGTTCAAGGGTCACAAAGGACCCCATTAAAATGAGTTTTGCTCAGTTTGGGTTATCCCTACTTATAAGATGAAATGAATAAAATGTACTACTGCTGCTACTACTACTACAGAAAGTTGCTGTGTATGGTTATCTTCTGTTAGGGCCCTGCCGATTGACATCATTTGTCTGTAATATAGTTACTGACTATGAGGGATGAAAGGTGGGTGGAAGGGGAGCTGATGGGTCCTGCTTACTACGTATATTAACTGACATGTTCACTGGTGACACATAGAAAGACCATGTACTGTAAAAAATAAAATATGGGCAACCATTCCCAACTTGTGTCATCCTTCTATCTCGAGGTTGCGATGACATCATGGACCTCCGAGCTTGCTCTCAAGGTCCATATGATGCCATCTCAACCCTCAATGGAAACACAGCCTTGTTGTGTATGGTTTCCCATGCATTATTCTCTATGTTTAGGGTTGCACAGTGTTTAGCGGCAGTTGTGGGATCCAACCCGAGACTTCAGATCCATAGCTCTGCACTCTAACCACAAGGCCAAACTGTCTGTAGAGGCTGTCTGGTCATGTTTTGCTAAAATATTGAAAGTAGCAGAGCAATAACTTTGGGGAAAGTTGAAGGACAGATGGCTTTGGGCAAGAATGAGATGGTCACTGCTGTGCACACAAATAAAGGAGTTATACCAAACTAACCAACATTTGTGTCACCAACCATATATGTGTTTACTGATTTAAGAGTTTCACCAAAACAGCAGACTGAGCTAGGAACAGCTCATTTCCAGTTGCATCCTGGGATTCATATCTGACTGAGAAATCATCTGTGACAACTAAGGGGAACACTCATGAACCTTGCCTATCATAATTTGGGAGCCTATGAAAGCTCTTTAAGTGAGGTATTAGACCTATCTGTATCTGACAGAAATTCAGAGATATCTATGACTAAGTCTGCTCTGTATTGATACTACATGGCCTTTTTTAGAACCTTATGATATCATGAAAATTGAAGCTGTGCCTGACTGTGCTGAAATAGGCACACTTTCAGAGAAGCCCAGTACTGTACCTCATTTAAAAGAGCTTTTAGAGGCTTTGAAATTATGATGGTCTCTGTTCATAAGCGTTCCCCTTTAAGAAACTTACACAGGGCCATTGGGGCAACATATCAGTTGCTTTAGGGCAACGTTCAGCAAATTTGGAATCTCCTGCTGCCTATCAGATTTCAGTTCACATGCATGGGTTGTACTCTCAGACAGGGCATGGTTAATTGTAGTAGGCTGATGGCCAGACAGTACAGCAGGTGTGCAGATTGGACTGTTTTGTGGACTTCTTAGTCTACAATAGGTATCCAACTTGTGTGCTCTTCCAACTTACAGTGCATGCCTCTTATCAAGAGACATTACTAACATCTGCTCCACATCCATACCCCTCCATCCCTGCTTCACAATTTATGGAGCAAGTTTAAAGGAAAGCAGTGAATATTTACAAACTCCTGCATACCAAGGTCCTGTTTGTATTTTCACCTTAAATTACAAATGTTAAAAATAGCTCTGATGTAGTTTTAGGTTTATTATTTGTGTCTGTGGCTTCTGGTTTAAAGAATGTCCACAGCCACCTCTGGCTGCCACCCTCATTCCACACTCGTTCTATGCAAATACACCCTTCTGACTCTGCCATTGGTCAGCAGGGTATATTAGCATAAAGAAAGCAAGGGATGTGCATAGCAGCCCGAGATGGCTACGGACATTCTTTTAAACTGGAAGCCATGGACGAAAATAATAAACTTAAAAACTACATCAGGAGGTATTTTTAACATTTTTAATTTAAGGTGAAAATACAAATCGGGGCCTTGGGATGCAGCAGGGAAGGTTTGGGAAATAGCCACTGTTTTCCATTAAACAAAAGCATAGCTGGATGATGCAGATCAAGAAAACTATCTAAAAATGGGTTAAACTGGGCAGGAACTCAGTTCTTCCTCATCTGATACCTTTCTTCACTGAATACTATTGGAGAGTTCCACCTTCATATGACAGTTCTACCTTCTACAAATATGGGCCCTATGCACTAACCGGCGGGTCCATATCATGGTGCCATCACGCACAGCGGCCAGAGAATGCGGGAGCGCCTACTGGGTTACGCCTGGTCTCGGCAAACATACCTGGCACCCCCTGAGCCTGGCACTATGCGGCTTTGTGAATGCCACATAGTGCAGGCATGCCCCTGACATGGTCCCAGCGCAGTGTTCCCGGGTGGCTGGGGTAACGTGTGCGTAAGTGCCCTGTGCGCCCTTGGTGAATGCTGCCAGGGGTCCACAGGACCCCTGCTGCGTGGCATTCACACTAAAGGTTGTCTACATGCCTCAGATATGCAGTGCATAGGCAACTTCTCCATTAGTGCATAGGACCCATTGAGATTAGAGTTCCACCCCATAAACATTTCCACTTAAACCACTGTCTAAAAACTGGAAATATAATTTAGCAGGCTAATAGAATAAGAGACGAAGGTGTAAAAATATATTTTTAAAGCAGAATTAGACCATAGCCTTAATGTTTGACATGTCGTGCTTCGTAGGATGGAGTTCAGGTACAATTAGCAATAGCCACAGTAAACCTGCACCAGTTATTAAGGCACTTAATATTTTTGTTTTAAATAGTAATTGTCCAGTGCATGCTTGAACTGATTCATAGAGTCACAGGATACTATGCTGTCTGGCAGAGTGTTTCAAGGGTTCACCACTCTCTGGTAAAACCAGTTACCCCTAAGGTTCTTATTGTATATTTAACCTTGGAGCTAATACTGGTGGCCTCTATGTATCCTTTGACAGTGTCTTGTATTTAGCCCTACACATTCCCAGAGGTCAGTGTTTCTAAAGGCTCTATACACTAGGCACACATCGCCTCTGTTTCTTCTGTAGTATAATGTATACAGTCCTAGTTCCTCCCTAGTTCAAACCCCTTTTCTTCAGGGATTGAAACCCCAATTTTTAGGAAGGCTATGGGACATTTTGGGGTAAGACTGGATGGGGGTCTGAAAATCTAGGACAGTCAAAAGGTGTGGTAACCGCGCACCCCCCAACCCCCATCTACAGTATAATTCAGTCACCTGTCAGTCAGAGATGAGCAGCTTACTAGAAAATAACTGAGATAGAAAAACAACTCTAAAAACTGTTTCTTGGTAATTCACATGAACTTGACAAAATAACTTGCATGTTTAGATGACTAATGTGAGAGTACCCTATTGCTATTCATCTTACTCTCAGAGAAAATATCAGTTACAGTTTCTATTCTAATTATTATTCTGACACATGCTTTTAGCATTCTCATCGTGGCTGTGTACTGTATGTACTTTTATGTATATATTACAACACAGCAGGCAAATTTTACCCTTCCTAACCACCAAGAAAACTCACTCATGCCTGCAGTACTTGAGAAATTTGTTTGTCTTGTTTGTGGAATAAAAATGCAAATTTCTGTGCTGGCCTGCTGGGTAATACCATCTATGCCTTCAGATCAGAATTCATAATTCACAAAACCTGAACTGCTCTGCACCATTTATTGTAGTTTCCATTTTCACGATGCCCGGAACAAAGGACACAAAGGCCTGTTGCCCTCAGTGGGACGTCGCCGAAAAGGTTTTGTTCCCAGATGTCAATATTTACTTAATCCTCTGACTCTTGGAAGAGCATCAGTGGTTCCTGAACTAGCCACAGTTTCTACAGCAGCTTCACAGCAGTGGGTGGAAGGGCATATGCAATAATGAGATGAGCGTCAGCTGCCCACTGTAAAGCTTCAGAATCAGCCTTTCGTGTTGTAACTGTACACCTGTACTTGCACGCTTCTGGCATGGCTCCTTTACCTACTTTGCATCTGCTGGGTCACTGGGGTGCCTTTGAGCAGACTATTGTCCACAGGACAGAATTTTGAAGAAACCCCAAAGACAACTTCAGCAGCAGAAAGCTGCAAGACAACTGTCAATCATGTAAAACACTGTGCAAGGTGTGTGTGTTTTTTTATGTTCCATTCCCCTCAGTACTCTGGCTATTATCCTTTGTAAGCCCTTGAGTGCCTATAGTAGGTGTTTGACACTTTCTCTACTGGTTCCTACTGGGAGACCAGGTGTAACTAGAGCAGCTGCATGCTCCTCCCTCAGAGATAATGACAGTACATGCTGTCAGCCAGTATAGTTATACATCTGCCCTTATGCAGTGAGGCAAGCCATCTCTGTTCTTTGTCAACTTACAGTAGTGCATTCATTATTAAGGTTACTTATTTCAACCTGTCTTCCTTACACCATCTAAACCTATGTGGTTGCATGAATGCTGGCATTGTGCACCCTCTTTTGCACGTCAAATCTCTCTCCAGTACAAGTAGATTTATGCATTATACTATTATTTGTATAGATAAAATCATTGTCTAATTTTAAACTGGCATTTAATGCAATGTTACACTTGCTGCTGCTACTGCTGCTGTATTATCTTGCCTAACCTAAGAACCTCTTACAACACCAAACGAGTTTTTGTTTTTCTAGTATAGAAACAATAAAAATAATACTAGACAACAAGGCACCCAGAACAGTATTATCTGTGGGTCTCTCATCCCACTCTATCATGTGGCATTCAGACTACCTTTCTGTTCCTTCTGCAGCAACTAGTACAGCAGCTGTGCGGGCCAGCTAGAAATGTCGATACACCTAGCCTCTGTGCATACCTTGCACCCTTTTATCAATGAAATGAGGGACACAGACACTCAAAATGAGGAACAATGAGGGGCACATCCTCAAACATAGAGATATAAGCTCAGAACACTATGGAAACCATTGGGCTCGAGTTTCAAAGGTCTCACAGAGCGACGCAATTTGCTCAATGGCGCAAACTGTATCAAAAAAACTGCACCATACATGATGTGTCCCATTCCAGTACATTCAAGACTTGCACTGATCCAACCACAAATAGTGCATGTTGTAGCCGGTGCCATAAAAAGGTGCACATCCATTGGAAATTACACAAACCACAACAGGATAGAATGTTGCAAGACAGTACCACAGAAAGTGGGCAACGAATGGTGCAGGAAGCTGTGGGCAGCCGGAGGAGGAAAAAGAACTTTACATCAGAGGAAACAGGCATCCTCCTTGAGGAGGTTGATAGCCAGGTTGACCTACTGTTGTCAGGGGGTGGTAATGAGGGCCTATGGGACTGCAGGAAAAGCACCTGGGATGAGGTGGCCACCTGGGTGTCTTGAGGCCACTGTGAAGCATTCTGTGGAGCTCCAGAAACACTATCGACATACAGCACAGGTGCAAGGAGAAGCTTGCACACAACTGGAGGGTATGATGGCCACTGGTGGTGGTGGTGGTGGCAGCTAGGAGAGACCTCTAACCAGCCAGGAAGAACATGACACTGGACACCTCAGAGGCCACGATAGAGAGTGACACCAACCTGGACACATTTGGCTGCAGAGTGGTACAGGTATGTTGGAGGTCACAGCCTACGGAAGGGGTAGGACACCCCAGGCAGCGGTACTAGCATATGGTTACACTGGTGTGTGTGTGTGTGTGTGTGTGTGTTTGTGTGTGTAAAGAGAGGTCACAATCCACAACTACCACTGAGCCAGGCACTGCAAGTGTGTGCAGGGGGCATGTGTCACAGCACACGGCAGGGGTACACTGTAGCCTGTAATGTACAAATTAACCTGTGACTGTGCAACTCAAGACCTACCCAGGCAGGTGATGAAGGGTGTAGGCCCCTGTGGAACTGCTGTGCAGTGTATGCAGTTGGGGCAAGGGACGCACTGCCACAATACATGTATGTCCGCATGCAGTAGGGCATGGAGTCCAGCCATCAAAGTGTACTGTCCATGGCTGTGTGGCACATGGCCCTGTAGCATGCTGTGGAGCACTGGCCAACAGTGTGGAGCCCACTGTTGCATGGCCCCATGGAGCAGGCATACGGCTGCATGTGGATGCAGGAATGGCTGTTGACACTGGAGTGAGGGCACTGCACAATAAATGGATGTGTGGGGATGTGCACGGGCCGAGGCTAGCCAAACAAACAGTCACAGCCATGTCATGGACAGATGTGTCCAGACATGTCACAGAAACAACAAAGGATACCCTCCTGGTGGCCAATAGAGGTACAGCAGGCAACCATGACAAGACACCCGAGGATGTACAGATAGTGTAGCTAATATCAGACCATTCAGATATGTCTGCCAATGAAGGTGAGCAACAGCATGGATAGCCACAGAGGGGTGATGCTGGCATCATGCTGGTTGCTGTGTGCCATGGATGCTGGGGGTGTGAGCCACAGAGGCATGGAGGTGAATGCAGCAGAGGTCATGGTGAATTACTACATGCAGGGTACACAGCCATATGGCGTTCCCAGCAGGAGGGGTGTGTGCACTGTGGAAATGCATTCCACTGACCAGGATGAATGTGGTGCATGCTGACGTAGCCATACAGTGGTGGAGCAGCAGCTGCTGATGTGCTGCACCATTGCCCGGTGTAACTTTGTACCCTGATGACAGGACAGGTGGCCACACGGTGTACATGGGACACAGGGCTTATGCCACACAACCACAGTGGCACAACACACAGCTGAGCATGTGGCTGGAGTGTGGCATGCTTAGAAGGCATGCAGGTGTGACAGCGGTGGCAACCACCACAGCATGACCAAGGCAAGACCGCATGGGCCACACATATGATGATCCAATCATACAGAGTCAGTAACACAGTGCTGACAATGAGGTGGGGGAGGCCCGTACATGCACGACACATACATAATCATGTGGTGCAGAGGTGTCATGACAAGTACAGATGTGTAGGTTGTATATTAGTATGTACGTTCAGACAGACAAGGAGAGGTCACACAGTGATGTTGCTTTTGTGTATGTTGGTGTCCCTCAGTAGTGGTAATATGCAGGGCAGGGACAGTGGCAGGGCAGGCATACCTGCAACAACCTACACACCGGGCAATGTGGACATGGGGTCGGGGTAATCAACGAATAATGTGCTCTCTCTCTACAGATACCACTACAGAGCAGGGGAAATGGTGTCAGCAGACACAGATAGAACAGGCACCATGCTGGACACAGTACCGAATGTGCCGATTTCCAATGACAGAAACAGCACACCAAGTAACATGGCCATGCAAGTGGAGCAGGGGGAGATGGAGCCAGAGACCAGACCTGTTGAATCATCCACCTCTGGAGATCTGTTCAGGCTGATGACGGATGTGGAGGAGGTGGATGATTGCGCCAGGATGATGGAAATGCTGACATGCAGGGCAATATGCCCAGCACTTAAGACCCCTAAATGTGGATGACCTGGAGGCAACATTGGAGGAGGTGGTCCATCATCTCCCCAGCAGCCCGTGCCACCAATAGACTTTGAAAACTACTGCCAAACTGCTGTGGACTGGCACATGGAGAGACATGACAGCTGATGGCAATAAGGCCTTGCCTGGACGACAACCATCGGCACCTCGATGACCACCATCGGCACCTGGATGACCACCTGAGTGGCCTAGCCTGTGCCATACAGAGTGGATCACATGACACAGCTGCACTGCTGGCAGACACTGTGGTGGTTCTGAGTGGCCTACGTGTGTGCGCACAGGGGCAGATAGATGCCACAGAGCACCTGACAGCAGTTATGAAGCAGTCAGCTGCACAGCAGCAGTGGCAGATCGAGGCACTGACAGCTGTATTTCATGACATAGCAACCACAAAATGGACAAAGCCATACTGGGCAGGTACATCACTCTGGGATGCCACTGCCAGTTACCCTGCAGAGCACATGCATGGTGTTGCACCCACCCTGCAACACACACACACACATGCCCTATCCCCTCAGTCTGCCACAACACCCATGCAGAGCCAACCCCCAGTGATATCTCCGCATGGGCCATGTCTGCAACAGTCATATCTGGCCACCCATGTTTCCGTCACAATGGACACCATGCCTGTGCACAAATCTACAACGACCAGTACTGTAACCACCACCACCACTGCTGTAGTGGAAGGCCAGGTGCAGACACTAGATCCCTATGGCTGACTGCCTTGCAAGCTATTAAAGGTGGAGAAACCGATATAGGTCCAACAGATCAAAGAAACACAGGTAATTTAAAAGATATTAAAGTTACAAAACTGTGCCCCTCGGATGATGTTGAGGCATACCTGACTAGATTTGAAAGGGTTGCCACTGCATGCCAATGGCCAAAGCAGCAACTGGCAATCAGGCTGGTACTGTATCTCACAGGTAAAGCCCAACTTGCCTACAGTAATGTGTACACTGCTCAGTCAGCAGACTATGACCTGGTGAAAAGAGAAATACAGAAAAGATATGACTTCTCAGGAGAGACCTACAGGCAGAGATTTTGGTCCTGAAGCACCAATCATTCAACAATCCCCAGTAAGCCTACACTGACTCAAGAACTCCCCATTAAATGGCTCCAACCAAAGGGCAGATCAGTCCCCAGCTTATTGACATGTTTACAATGGAACTGTCCATCAACATCCTGCCTACAGACGTGCAACCTTAGGTCAAACAGCGCAAACAGAAAGTGGGGAAAGGCCATCTCTTTGGCTGAATGCTATCAGATGGCCAGATAGACACCACAGCAGGGATATAATATACAAGGACCGATAAGACCCTCTTTCTCTCAGTCTAACTCCAGGTCAGACAAGAAAGAACTCTGTGGGGTAACAAATCTGTACCCAAAGACTGTATTTGCTATAACTGCAATGAGCCAGGCCATATTACAAGAAACCGCTGTAAAATAAAGGGTAACACTGAAGCAGGTTTGACCTCAGCAAATTGGGACAACTATTTAACAGAACTCAAGGTGGGAGATAAGGCTGTGAAAGGACTCATAGATTTGGGAAGCAGACAGGTTCTGGTGCATGTTGAAGTTCTAGGAAAGGATTGTGTAAGGACCAGGTACTGGGGCCATCTGCATTCATGGGGACACTCAATGCCTCCCACCACTCAGCTGACTCTGAGCGTAATGGAGTGTCGCACCAAATGAAAGTGGGTGATACCAAAGTTACCTGTACCTGTGATAACTGGAAATGACTTTCCAGGCTTGCTAAGTTAATCATAGAGGAGACAAACCTTCAGTTTCAGCAGCTGTGATGACAAGAGCACAGCAAAGAAAACTTGGATGATGAGGCAGTTTCCCTTTGGTAACTTTGATCAGGACTTGTTTCAATCCAGCTCCAAGATCCAGAAATTCCTGCCAGAAAGAAGATTCCTGAAAAATGGTGGCAACAAAAGACTGATGGACATAAGGGCCCGATTCAAAATGCATGGCGCCAACTTCGCGGGTGTTGTGAGTTGTGCCATGCGCACTGTCTCAGGGACCCTGCACCCTATTCCAGGACAGGCAGGGTCCCCAGCACCTATGACCTGTGACTTGTGGCAGCTGCAGGGTTGTGCCATGGAAACAGCGCAATGGGCCTGAGTGCAGCAAGTGGGAGATCATGAGTAACAGCTCCCCAAGCCCCCACCATGAAACAAGCCGAATTCCCTGCGTGCCATGGGGGTAGAGCAGTGTGGCACAGGAGCATGGGGGCACCAAAAATGGCCTGAGTGGCACCCAGACTTGCAGGGAGGGGCCATACTGTGTTGGAGTGAGTCCGTGGGGCACAGCTGTCTACGTGTTGCGATTGCTACGGGTGGGCAACCCTCAGTTTGCCAGGATGGATGCCCCTTAGACCAGCTAATTGCTGGTCTAACCCCACAGTGCCACAGTGGGACCTGGAATCACGTAAGGGGGTTACAGCAGCTGCCCTTTCAGAATAGGGTGCAGTTGCTGCTGTAACCCCCCCCTCCCACCATGTCATAGGGGCTGCAGCTGGTGGAAGTCCACTTGGGTGCAGGCCACCCGTGCCATGGTGCAGGCTGCTTCCTGGAATACTAAATGGCATAACACATGTCGCAAAGAGCTACTTGCACCATTGGGTTTGGCACAAGTCACCTTGTGACAGGCATAACCTGTTTTGGAATCAGGCCCAAGGGGTTAATGTAAGAAAATGCCGAAACCAGACTGATAACCGAGTGTGATTTTGCTTCTGAACAAATAAATGATGTTTCTCTCCAAGGTTACTTTAAGCTGGTGGGGGTGAAACAAAAAGAGGGGGAACCTGTGTTTAAAAAGTATAATGGGTTACTGTACCAAGTTTGTGTTAATCCTTAAACACGTGAACAGGTAGAATAACTGGTTATCCCAAAGTACTGGAACGAGTTGTTATAGTCAGGCAGATTAAATGGGCAGACTGGATGGGCCTGGGTCCTTATCTGCCAACAGCATCTATGTATCCATGTGTCTTTGACAGCACAATAGACCCATGGCTGATCACTCAGAGAGGGACTGCACCCTTGCCAGGGTGCTGTACAGGTTTCACTGGCATGGGATCCACGATGATGTAGCTACTTATTGCAGATCTTGTGTGGAATGTCAGAAAGTAGCCCCAATGTCTGAGACAAGGTGTCCTACAGCCCTTACCATTGATAGATGTACCTTTTGAGAAATTGCAGTGGATGTGATTGACCCTTAGATAGAAGTGAAACGGGTAATTATTTCATTTTGGTAGTATATGACTATGCTACTAGAAACCCAGAGAGGCAGTGCCTATGCGCACTGTGACAGTCCAAAAGTGGCTGCAGAGATTGCAAAAATTTTCAGCAGGGTGGGCATATTACTGATCAAGGTAGTAATTTTGGTGCTGCCTTGCTGAAAGAGCTTTACTGATTGCTCGGTGTGGCTGCCATAAGAACCTCCCCTTATCACCCTCAAACAGATGGTCTTGTTGAGCGTTTTAATCAGACCCTAAAACACATGCTTAAAAAGTTTATGAAAGCTGAAGGGAAAGATTGGGACCAGTATTTACCTACTTGCTTTTTCCTTACAGAGATGTGTCACAGGCATCAACAGGTTTTCAACATCTGAAATGCTGTATAGTAGACAACCTAGGGGACCCTAGATGTTATAAAAGAAACAAGGAAAAAACCCCTCGAGAAAAATCTATTACAGCATATATTTGTGTGCTGAGAAAAATTATCCAAATATGCTGAACTTGCCCATAGTAATCAGAAAGGGCCCCAAACCAGCAGCAGAAGACATATCATGACTATGGAGTAAAAGGAAACGTTTTTGAGCCAGATGAGAAAGTATTGTTATTATTACCCACTTCAGAAAACAAACTGATAATGAAGTGGCAAGGACCTTATGAAGTGCTTAGACATACTGGCACCATTAATTATAAGGCTGAGACTCTGACTGACAAATCCTATTAATATATACCATGCTAGTCTCCTAAAAGATGAGTTGAAAAAAAAACATGGGTTGCTTTGTTAGTATTGCCAGAAACTGAAAAGGAAGATGTGGACATAGCTTATGGCAGGCTAGAACAAACTGTGACTTCTGATGCTGTAAAGATAAATGCTAAGAACAAACTGCAGAAATGCATAACCTGGCAAAGACATTTAACAGCATTTTTAGCATGGTAACTGGCCGTGCCAAAAGTGTTGAGCATGTAATAAGGAAAGGTTATGCTTGCCCTATTAGACAAAAGACATACAGAATACCAGAGAGGTTAAGCGCAGAACTGGTTAGGAAATACAAAAAATGAAAGAATTGGGTATCATAGAAGAGTCAAGGAGTGCTTGGGCATCACCAACGGTGATTGGAAATAAAACTGAAGAGGGGTAGGAATCTGCCTTGATTTTAGAAAACTTAAGTGTCTGAATTTGACAGCTATTCTATGCCCAAGATAGGTGACTTGGTGGACAGATTGGAAAGTGCCAAGTACCCTTGAACTTATCAAGGGTTGCTGGCAAATTCTCCTAGCTAAAGAATCCAGAGACAAAACTGCATTTGCTACGCCTACTGGATTCTATCAGTTCACCACCATGTCATTTGGGGTACATGGCACACCAGTCACATTTCAGCAGTATGTGGATGTAGTCCTAACCCCTCATTTGGGTTATTCTGTGGCTTACCTGGATGATGTTTTGTGGGGTACAGTCCAGAATGGAAAAAACATCTGGATCACCTACAAGCAGGTATCCAAGCTATCAAAATGCAGCTCTGACCAATACTCCTACCAAATGTGCATTGGGTATGTAGGAAACCAGATATCTAGGGTATATTTGTGAGAGAACAGCAAAATGGTGCAGGACTGCATCAGAAAACATATGAGGACAGATTAGCAGAGCTCAATATGTATACCCTGGAGCAAAAGGAGGGAGAGAGGTGACATGATTGAAACACTCAAACACCTTAAGGGCATTAACAAGGTGAAAGAGTCTAACATGTTTCAATGTAAGAAAAATAGCAGGATAAGAGGACTCAGCATGAGATTAGAGGGAGGCTGATTAAGGGGTAATGTGAGGAAGTTCTTTTTCACAGAAAGGGTGGTGGATGCATGGAATGGACTACCTCAGGAAGTGATGGATACGAATACAGTGCAGGGCTTCAAGCAGGCATGGGATAGGCATAAGGGAGCAATACAGATGAATATGACTAGATAGGCCATTGACAGAGCAAAGGCCGATGGCACATTCATAAGGTGAAAAAAGAAATGGGCAGACTGGATGGGCCTTGCAGTCCTTATATGCCGTCAACTTCTATGTTTCTAAATGGAGAGGTAAAACTAGAATTTTGGCAAATGGAGAGGTAAAACCAGAACTTTCTCAGATAGAAGCTGTTGCTAACAGCCCTGTCCCTAAAACAAAGAAACATATCAGGTAATTTTTAGGGCTGACTGGTTACTACCAGAGATTCGTCCCCAGCTTTGCCCAACTAACTGATCCCCTCACTCAACTTACAAAGAAAAGATATCTGAATAATGTAAAATGGACCCCAGAGAGTGATGAAGCTTTTAGGGCCATCAAGGCTACATTATGTTCAGCCCTTGTTTTAAAAAGCCCAGACATTGAAAACAATTTACATTGCAAACAGATGCATCGGATCGGAGGTAGGCCTAGGTGTAGTTCTGAGCCAGAATATAGGTGGAAAGGAGCATCCCATTCTATATGTCAGCAGATAGTTGCACAACAGGAAAATATACTCCACCATTGAAAAGGAAGCCCTTGTGGCCAAGCAGGCAATGGAGTCCCTAAAATTGTATTTGCTAGGAGCTGACTTTGTGCTCATGACTGATCATAATCCTCTCTACTGGCTGAATCAAATGAAGGATAAAAATCCCAGAATCACGAGGTGGCACCTGGCAGTACAGCCATTTAAATTCAAAGTGTTGCACAAATCTGGAAAAGAGAATGTCACTGCAGATTTTTCG
Source organism: Neoceratodus forsteri (assembly GCA_016271365.2). Classification (NCBI taxonomy): domain Eukaryota; kingdom Metazoa; phylum Chordata; order Ceratodontiformes; family Ceratodontidae; genus Neoceratodus; species Neoceratodus forsteri. The sequence continues at coordinate 718,311,052 of CM057456.1, forward strand.
TCATGGTATGGTTCAGGAATTGAGAAATTGGAAAGGCTATAAAAAAAAGAAAATAATGGTATACAGGATCTGTATGTTTACCGAACTGTATGATGTAACATGTTATATAAAAAGGAGTATGAAGACTTCAGAGAATTAAAGGTCACCTGCAAGTATCTATACAGTCCTCCCATCTCACATACCTTATAATGCTGCCAGAGTCAGGGGCTACACAGGCAGTCATTTTTAATCTAGTCATGATATTTTATTAACTGCTGAAATTTTCATTGAACACAGAAGAGCGTGCAAGTCACAATTGAGCAGGTGCAATTGCGCCGTTGTTCTACCCTTTTAGTGATGTCGCTACCACCACTACTCTTATTATAGTAGCAGTGGCGATACTTTACTATACTTATTTCATGGCTTCCACAGAGGTGTTGATAGCTGTAATGTTACCTACAGCAACACCTGGACGAGTTGTTGCTGTAGGAAGTAACATTACAGCTATCAATACCTCAATGAAAACCATAAAATAAGTATAATAAAGTACCACCACTGCTACTATAATAAGAGCAGTAGTGGTAGCGATGTCACTAAATGGGTGGAATACCCATGTGCAATTGCGTCCACTCAATCGAGACTTGTGTGACACTTCTGTGTTCGGCCGAAAATTTCGGCAGTTTATAAAAATGTCATGACTGGATTAAAAATGGTCATCTATGCTGCCCCCAACTCCCGAAGCAGCATTATAAGGTATGTGGGGATGGGAGCGGGCTGTATAGATACTTTGCAGGTCACCTTTAACAATAATATAATGAGAATGAGGTAAGGTTTTGGAAACTAGTTTTAAAAAGAAGAGAGAAGGAAAAAAAACAGATTCCATCTCGGGAGGGGTAGGTATATGTGACAGGGCTGGCTGTGCCCTGTCCCATTTGTGTTGTGTAAAGAGAGTTTGAAGCATAGATTCTGCCTACTATCTCTGTCTTTTCTATTGGACTCGCGTAGTCAGCTCTTGCCTTTTCTTGCTGTTCTTTCCTTTTCCCTTTTTGCTATCTCTACCTTGCTTATATACAGTTATAAAATATGTATGAAACTGGGTTCCCTGATTTGTAAATGATTACAGAAACAGCTCTTTGAGTTTATAGTAAGCGTAACATGGTTTGACCTATTGACCTCAGGCTGGAGGAATCTGTCAGCAAAAAGCTAGCTAGTAGCTGGGTCACAGTGCTCTGGAGCTAGAATCTGACATGGTTCTGAAGTTCTGGGTCACAATGCTCTGGTGGAAGCTAGAATCTGACAAGGTTCCAAAGTTTTATGTGAAAAGAGATGGGCAAGTGTCTTCAGGAGGATTTGTGATTTAGAGACCAGAGGCTACAGAGAGCTGGTTGATTATAGGCTTCAGTTCTGAACTCAGAAATTGGACTTTGTTTTTTGACTACCTATGTTGAAAACTAGTCTGTACATTTCTTTTTTGTTTTAATTCTTTTGTTACTACTAATAATAAAACACTAGATGAACATGTTATTGTTGCGTTCAGGTGTACAGACGCTGGGTGCCAGAAAGGATAGCCAGCCCAAACACTGTAACAAATAATACCAGCACTCCAGAAGTTAATTAGTCCACTTAAAGTGTATGGTTTATTCCAAAATGCAGTACCAACGTCAAGAGGTTTACACAAGAAAGACAAAAGCCCCAGCGCCTCGACTGTTAGGTCTGCCAGGGGGTATAATTCAGTATAATTCTCATTATATACAGATCAATACATTCAATTAAACAATCAATTCAGTAATTAGAGAATTGCTCATAATTATACAGAGCTAAAATTAGCTCAACACTTAATATAAAAGTTAAATAATTGAAAGCGGTGCTGAGTTAGTAAAAAAATCTAAACATAAAAGAAGAAAACAAAATGAACACAGAAAGTGAAGGAGAAAGTAGTGCAAATCCATAAGTTTAAGTACATAGCTACAGTGAATACTATCAAACATGTTTCTATTTAAGTAGTATTGTTCCTTTAATTTACTTAAATAAATTTTACAGAGAAATGGCCAAGGCATCTCTTAGGTAATACATAAGTAAGAGAGAATACAGTGAATACTATCAAACATGTTTCTGTTTAAGTAGTATTGTTCCTTTAATTTACTTAAATAAATTTTACAGAGAGAAATGGCCAAGGCATCTCTTAGGTAATACATAAGTAAGAGAGAATAAAAAACGTGGTCTTTAGTTTTTACATTTCATAGTTTTAAATCCACAAATCTTATTTATAGTATAGATGTATTTACAGATCTGTGGGTGCCTAGGGCTGTACCGACTGATCGTCAGGCTATAAAGTTAATGTATAAATATGAGCTAAATATATCAGATATCCCAGTCATATATTTAAGACCAATGTTTTTATGTTCAAATTTAGTATATACCCTACCAGCACACCGAAGGTCACGATGAAGTGCAAAAGGTCAAATAATCATTCCATTGATTTCAAGGGCCAATAGATCAAAAGTAAATTCTATATTGTAATCTAATATAATTAAATAGGAATAGGATAATAATAGCGCTAAATTCCTAGACGACCAGTCAGTACAGACCAGAGCTGCCTCACATATCTAAATTACTAAAGATGCCCCATGTTCTTATTTTCAGGTTCCACAGGGTGTGCTGGGACCAATCAGGCCAAGTGGCCTCTTCATTTTGCTGCAAAGTAAATATTTTACAACCTAAAGGCAGAAATTCATAAGAAAATTATTTAATCATGAAAATGCATTCCCATGGTCTAGTTTAGTCTCATATTTCCCGAATTTCATCAGAGCACAAAGTAAATATTAAAGTTTAAATTTCAAAATAAAATAAGTGTGAATAAAAATAAACATTGGACCTGATGGGAAGGAGATACATGAGGAATCCAATAATTTGTCATATCAAAACAAAACCAAAACAATTCAGCAAAGAACAAAATAATCAATCTTTAGATTTTTTAATTTTTGTTTTCAAGCTCTTCAGATTGCAATAGCCTGCTATTGTTTGTTCCTATGGAGAAAATTAGACCAAAAAGATTATTTATATAGAATGAACAATTTGTCGGATTTTATAAAGGGTCTATGCAGGCAAAAACATAGACTTGGGATAAACTTCAAAAAAGGGGAATTGCTATTTCTTTAAATATGCTGTCAGATCAAAGTCCTCATTTAGGCCTTGTGAGGTAAGAGCCTGTAAGTTAAAAATCCACCTTGTTTCTTTCTGCCGTAAGATTGTGAGTCTGTCCCCTCCACAAACGGATGCAGAAACACATTCCAGTACCATAAATTTCTACCCTCTTGGATTCAAATCATGTGCAACTACAAAATGTGCTCCAATCACACTTTCCAAGTTGTGATTGTATATGGCATGGATGTGTTCCTGCATCTGTGTCTTCAGGAAGCAGGTGGTCATGCCCACATATTGCAAACCACATGGGCACCATGCCACATATACAACAAAGGTGCTTCGACATGTAAGGAACTGATAAATGTTTATTGTAATATCAGATCTAAGGGAGGTATGTAAATATCCCCTCACAAGCATATGTGCAAATATTGCAAAAACATATTTATGGAAGCCATTTGGTTAAGTAGACAGCCAGGTTTTGTTCACAGACTTAATTTTAAAATGACTGTCAGTCTGAATATCTGCCAATGAGTTCCCTTTACAAAGGTTACTCTTGGTGAATCACCAATACATTTATGTAAATTTGAATCTGAAGTCAGAATTTGCCAAAATTTATAAATGCTGCTGCCTATTGGTCCAGAGACAGGGTAAAATCCAAAACGAGTATAACAGGGTTCTCATTTGAGTGTATTTTCTCTTTCAGCTTTAATAGTGTTGCTCTTTTGAGCATTTTAACCCTGTTCAGAGCATCTAATAACATTTATTTGTCATATCCCCTACTCCGAAGGCGTTCTAATAATTCTTGGTCTTTTTTTTTCAAACAATGCATCATCAGAGCAATTGCATCTTATTCTCACCAATTGTGAGTATGGGAAGGATTTAATTAAACGTTTTGGATGTACACTTTTATAATGCAAAATTGTATTTGCTGCAACAGGTTTTCGATAGTAGCTTGTTATTATTTCCCCATTAAGAGATCCTAAAAGTTGGATATCTAAAAAACGAATGGTGTTTGCATCCATGTTACGTGTGAATCTTAAATTGTAACTATTATTATTGACGTACTCTAAAAAAAGTGTCAATTCCAAATCAGATCCATCCCATATACACAAAATATCATCTATAAAGAGCCACCAATAAATGACATTCTTGTGAAAGGAGTTACTCAAGCCATGGATATAGGTATCTTCCCAGTGCCCCATATAAAGATTTGCATAGGACGGTGCAAACACTGCACCCATAGCTTTGCCCTTTTGTTGTAAATAATATTGCTTGTCAAATAGAAAATAATTTCCAGTAAGAGCAAATTCCAAACCTTCTAAAACAAACTGTATTGGCACCCGACTGAATTCAGCATCTCTGTTTAAAAAAATGTTCATCCACTTGTAAGCCCTTAACATGTGGAATACTCGTATAAAGGCTGGCAACATCTATTGTTAGCCATTTATATTGTGGATGCTAGTTAATTCCTCTAATGTTGTATAATAAATGCATGGTGTCTCGAATGTAAGACTTAGTTTTAGTGACCATGGGCAGTAAAATATAATTTAAATAAATCCCTAGATTATCAGTCAGAGAATCGACACCAGATACGATGGGGCAACCAGGTGGATCTACATTGCTTTTATGGATTTTTGGCAGGATATAAAATGTTGGTGTAATTGGGAACTTAGGTTTAATAAAACCTGCTTCTGAATATGTTATCCATCCCTGTTCAATCGCTCTAGTTACCAAGTGGTCTAATTCATTACAAAAAACAGTGGCGGGATTAGAACCAAGTTTACAGTAGTCTTCGTTTACATCAAATAAATCATGCACCTTTTTTACATAAAAATTTTCATTCATTAATACTATATTACCCCCCCTTATTAGAGGGTTTTATTATAATACCTGGTTGGTCCCTTCGTTACCTAAGGGCCATACATTCAGCTGGAGTCAAATTAGTGTTAGAGTAAATTTCTTGTCTTCCAAGACTTTACAAATGTCATTCTCTACCGCTTTTTCAAAAGCTAGTATTGCAGGATTAGTAGGCCCCGAGGGAGAAAAAATGGATTTCGGTTTAAAAGGTGTACAATTATATCATGTAGGAATGGTCCCCATAGAAAGATCCTGAAGCAGTTAATCTAAATCCATAGTGTCCAAAATATTCAGTTCACAATATTCAGATGCATCTCCCTGCATAACTTCTGTATCTGGTGAGATCTCACTTCTTAAACAGACTTTGGAGTTGAAAAAAAGTTCATTGTTATTAAAGCCCATATTCAAATGTTCCTTTTCTTCACAGAAAATGCCACCTCAACTTTAATTTTCTTATTAACCTGAAAATGTCCACTTTAATATTGAAGGGGTCATCTTGGGGCATCGGTACACATGTTAAGCCTTTGCACATTAAACTTTTCTGTTCCTCTGTTAATGTTATATCAGAGAGATTTATTATATTTAGTTCCTGAATTGGTATCTGGTTTTCTTGCCTTTGTTTACCCCTCCTCCCCGTCTTCTTTTCTTATGCCACCCTCATTTTTTGAATCCTTTGATTTTAATACTTTATTGGTATTAATCTGTTGTCTTTGTGACTGATCTTGGTTTCTTTGATTTCTTCTACCTCATTTATTCTGGTGTTTATCAGAAGTTGCTCCCTGATTCTGTGGGGGGAAGGGGGAGCAGTACTGTCTAAGCTATATTGACTTGTTTCAGTGTTGTCATGGCTCTGATCTTCTGTTGCAAACTCGATCTTTTTTATTTCTATAGGTTTGCTGGAAGGCCTGTGAAGTGTCAGATTTTAGATTAAAATTTCTGGGTCTAGATCTTTGCGATCTCTCGACATTGGTACTGCATTTGGAATAAACCATACACTTTAAATGGACTAAACAACTTCTGGAGTGCTGGTATTAATAATAAAACACTACTTGTGGATTTTACAATTTATCCTGGTATGCTTATGCTTGTGACCAAAGCCTCAGCAACACCATGTCCTTTTGGAACCAGACAGTGACTGGCTAAACTCCAGTCCAATCTGGTCTTTATGATTCTAGATGGTGCACCCCTGGAGAAATTATCTTCCTGTAAATATCTGGAGGTCTGGTTGGATAGTCAAATTAACTTCTCCAGTTACATGGACACTAACTATCCACAGTAAACTCCTCCCTAAGCTTGGTGCGCTGTACCACAACAAATCTTTAATTCCTATCCCTGCATGCTTTGAGATTGTTGTGACATTTGATTATGGGTCTGTATAGTACAGTGCCATCTCCAAATCCATCATGGTCAGACTAGACCCTCTGTATTATTAATTTTGAATACCGCATACCCACCACTGCTCTCTGTACATCTCCTTCACTTTCCATTCCCTGCAGTGCTATTTCCTCTCCCACTGTGCATCTATAATGGCCAAATTCTGGTTTAGCTCCTCCCTGTTATGTCAGTACTTCCCTGCTCAGTCCCCATCCCCACACCCTCAGAAACTATGATTGTTGTTCCTTCATCCTCCCTTCTCTAAGAGTTCTACTAGCCAGGTGGCTTTTCTTATTGACTTTCCATCTCTTGTCTAACCTCCCCTCTGCCTTAGACCATCCTCATCCTCGAATACCTTGAAACTCTCTCCAAGACCTCATTGCTCATGTCTGTTCCTGTACCTAACCCCACAATTCTCCTTCTCTCAAATTTCACCTTTCCTTCCCCTCCCTCCCTCCCTCTCCTGTTCCCCTCCCTTCACCCCCGCCCCATGCAGGCTGTTGATTGACAGATTGTGTTCCAACATACTTTATGGCAATTATCTCCTAGTCATGCCTCTAGGCCCTGTTCATTGTTGTACAGTCTGACTGATAGTTTCACTTTATTTATGCCTAAATTTTTATCTGACTCCAACTCCTATTTTGTATCCCACTTGCCTGTTACATGCTTACCTATATATTTACAATCTGTGTAATTTGTTGGCAATTCTTGATCATTTCATTGTATCATTATTGATGGGACTTCTGTTCCATATGTGTCTCCTGTACTGTATATTCTACTCTGACTATCCCAGTATGGCCCACAGACCCTAAAAAAGGTAAATAAACAAACAGGAGGAGTCTATTTATTTATTGGAATTTCAGAAACAACCTTTGAGTAAGAACTGTTTTACAAAGGGTCCACATCCGTTAAACAGTACAAACACAGACATAATTGAATTCACAGTACAAATACAGACACAGTTGAAATATCAGTACAGGAAGTAATAAAAACATAGAAAACAGTTTCTTATGAGGTTCATTAAGGGTTTGATACTAAGTGCTACATGACATAAGGAAGTATATGAGAGAGAGAAAAATGTAGGACAGGGAGAGAGTGGTTAGTGAATGAAGCGTTGGGATACAGTAGCCCAGAAGGAGCACTGTCACACTGCATTACAGCTGAGGAGCAGAGGAGTTGGGGATGGTGCAGGTGAGAGTGTGTGGTAAGGTGGGAGAAGGTGGTTAGAGACAGAGAGAGAGAGGAGAGGGAGAGGGGGGGGGAAGAGGGAAGGAGGAGAGACCAAGTGGGAGAGGGTGATATCATGAGAGTGGAGGCTGATGAGAAAGGGAGGATGAGAGGGGAGGGAGGTGGAGGGAGTGAGAGAGAGGATGATGAGGCACGAGACAAATGAGAGAGGCGCAACCACTAGCAGAATAAGAGCATACAGAGCATGAGGTGCCAGAGTCTGGGGAGCAGGGAAGGGAGTGGGGAGGTGTGGACCATGTGAGTCCATGAGTAGTTGCTGGTAGGCAGGATTGGTGCAGGCTCTGGAGACCCAGTCTGAACAGTTTAGCACTCACAGACATTCTTTTGCAGTAGAAATGCATCTAGAGTGTTAGCTGGGCTCTCATTAAGCCACAGTGGGGCATAGTAGGAGAAGGATCTTCGTCCAAGAGCTGTCCTTCGGAATGGGACACAGAACGGGTGTAGTTCTTTATTCTTGGTCCCGTACATGGAGTTGGTTAAAGTAATCAGGTCAGTGATACAGGGAGGAGTTAGGCCTAGCATGACTTTCCCACCTAGGAGGCATGTCTGCTATGAGATTCTATTCTGAGTCTGTGCCAGTCAAGGCTGAAATGACTCATACGGAGTGGTTAGAATGTAGACTCACTCACTCACTCACCAAAATGAAAGTTTTTAAAAGATTCTTTTAAAGCCTCAGATGTACAAGGCCCTGTAGTCATCGCCAATGTTTCATAGACTAAGTGTCTGCTAAGGGTGGATAGGGATATCTATATCTGAGATTCTCTGCATTAAAGTGCCTCCAGTACAGACATCTGACGGTCAAATGCTCCATGAGGCTTGTAAAACGTACTTACTTTTTAAAAGTCAAGAATGGAAATATGATTGCAACACACAGACAGAAAGCTATTTAAATACTGGTAGTATTTAGATGCTTGTATTGTTTTTGTGACTATGTGTAACCCCTAGATGGCGCTATCCCAGGGACTACTACCCCTGCCTGATTTGCCACTAACAGGTTGAGGGGCCTGGATCCAATGGCGGGTGCCTCCACCCAGAGGTCAGGGTTTGCAATAGTTAAACTAACTTGGTCACAGCCCTCTGGGACACTGCAACCCCCTTTCTTCCCACTAGTGGCCCACACAATATATCAGAATTACCTTCAGTATACACTTACCCCCAGGTCTGGTTCCGGCACTGGGACCTCCTGTGAAATGAGATACAGTGCAACAATCACAGTACAGTACTTTAACATAGACAAATACCTCAGGCAGTATAACTTTGCTGAAACAAGCAGCTCTGATTTATTTAGGGGATATAACAAGGACAGGAAATCAGGTTAATTAGCTTATCACTCTAATAATCTACCTATGGCTCTGTGCACAGGCCTATCCTATCAGTTACTGTCCCTAGGTACCCAAGCCCTAGTGGCTAGTCCAAACCGTGGCAGCTGGTAGGGGCCCTTTCACACAGAGAAAGGAGAATTAAACAGTCAGCAGTACAGTAATTCCATTTGGATTTAATGTGGCAATTCAACAGAGAGCAACCCTGAATTAGTACTCCGACCTCCAAATAAGATAGGGTCCTTCAATGTCAGCAGGGCTCACTTGAGGTACACAAACCTCTTCACACATCCATATAAAAGAAAGCACTATACCAAGCAGGCTGCATCTGTATTCCGATAGCAATTACTGCACAATACCGGGAGAACACACAGCAGATTCAGTTCCTGACAGACCGAGTGCAATTTTCAGCAATTCTTCCAGTCTTCTACAGGGTGAGCCTGGTTTCTACTCTTCAGAGATCCTTTGATTCTTTTCACAGGACGGATTCAGTCCTAACAAGCTGTTACACAAGCTGCAGACCGGAACTCTGGGCCTTACACATGTTTTTGACTAAAACTGCACACTGAAAAAGCACAGGGCTCCTTCCTTCTTCACTGCCAAAGCTCAACTGAAACTCCAACCGACAAAACCGGGCACTTCCTTTGAGTTCCTCCCAGTTCTTGACTGGATTGGCTGTCTCACAATAGACTGCTGCTGTTGGTCCAAAAAGGCACTGAAGTCTAAACTACATCTCCCAGAGTCACTGTCCATACAATCCTCTTGTGGCTGGCTCCAGATTATGAGTCCAAGTTCTGATTCAGTCTAACGCACCATTTTAGAGCTACTTACCCCACACTGATTGGTCCAGTTCAGCAGTTCAAAACTAGAATGGGAACTAGCAGACACAGTTCTGACTGCAAAGAAAGCAGGTTAGACAAACTGTAATTTCATTATTACTCTAAATAATTTCTGGCAAACAGTTACATCTTTCAGATAGGTTCCCTTTGCACTCCTAGTGACTGCAAAAATGAAGTGAATTGGCAGCAGCTTGAGTGGTACTCAATCAAAGAAACACACAGCCCCCCCATACAAACTAATTATGTCTGCAAGCAGACAGCTCTTAAAGAGACAGTACCAGAGGTTCTAAAAACACTCACTGATAAATGGCTTAAATGCCAAACACCATTCAGGCTTGGAGCATTCAAGCAAGCTCCTGGAAGTCTTTTGGGAACCCCCATTTGCAGGGGGGTTACATATGTAACTGATGTAAACCTTTGTAAATGAGCACATGTGCTCAAAGGTAATCTCCGAAGTTTTCAATAAATAAATAAATAAAATAATAAGCAATTGATTGTCGGGTATCTGGAGACATTTTATAGCAGATGTTCTCTGATTTTGGTATCCCTGTCTATCCTGAGGAAGGAGACACCAGCTCTACGAAATGGTGGTAACTACACCTTTCACCTCTGAGTTTCTTCAAATACTGTAAAATGACTTTATTTTGCTGTAGTTTAATTTTACTATATTCACGCAGTTGACTATGCATGAAAATCAGATTACAATATATCACTATATTCACGCAATTGACTATGCATGAAAATCAGATTACAGTATATCATGATTGGCTTAACCACTATGCATGCAAAGAAGTAGGCACATGCTATGGCATCCATTCGGGAGGGTGGGATGAAAACTAGTACAATTTGAGAGTCCACTAATTTTATTAAAATGATATCGGTGCTGTGTGTTCCACAGGGTATCCCGTGATAATTGTGACTTTATAATAGCGACTTAAAAATCCGAATACAAAATAGCGAGCACATGAAGGCGACATGAAACAACAAGGGATAAGCAATAATAGTGAATAAAACTGCCAATCCGATTACAAGTATCGTGACTGCCAAATTAGCAATCAGTAGAGCCGCCAAAGTGCACCAGTCACAGACCTCCAACTTGAAACCCCTCGCAATCCTGAGTAAGTTGTGCAACAGATACCCAAAGGAAAAAAAACTCAGCTCAGAATTAACTGCACAGTTCAGAAAACGTCCCCCTAAAGTTCAGGAGCAGCCACTGGGATTTCTTAGTAGGGACAAATGACTGTTGTACATCACAAATGCATTTAAATTTTATTAAGATGGATACCTTCGTTAAGCAGAATAGTGTCAGAACAATATCACAGTGCTCTGATTTGTGCACCCCTCAGTTTGTTTATGATGCTGTCTTGTTTACCAAGGATGCTTCTCTGGATTTGGTATTACAAAAGCTGCAAAATTATTTTCTTCGACATTGGCTTCTGGACAACTCTTTAGTGTTAAACTCTATGAAAACAAAAGCTGTGGTGTTTTCAAAATCCCACTCAGGCACTATTATGTGGTCATGATTTTAACATGGAACCGCACAAAGGTGCCCTACAGGTATGAACATAATTTTATCTGCAATCCATTTGAAGAGCAGCTGATGCCTCATGGAAAACTTGTTAAAATATAAATATTTAGACCTAATTCAGTTAACATTTCAAATATTTTCTGTATTTCCTTAGTCCATTGTTCTGTCCTAATACGTATATTTGCATGTAAACAGAACATTTGCCCCTTGGAGTTAATCTGCTGTGGCTGTTTATTCTCCACCTTAAGCAATTAGAAAATACTAGTGGTATTATTAGGTTGGATAACACTTCTCTTGAATTCATGTCAGTGCTCTGACTTTTAGGGAACATATTGACTCAATGATTAAATCAGTTCACAAGCGTTTGGGTATGATTTATAACGACAGACATTGTTTTTACTATTTATAACAACAGACATTGTTTTTACTATGGATATAAAGAACATTTTAGCTGAGTTATTTTTGCTGTCTGTAATAGACTATGGTATCCTGAACAGTTCTGCAGCCCTAGTCAGTGCACTGTCAAGCATACAGGCTTTATTGAACAAAGTATGCAGGTTTGTGTAAGATACTGATTGCTCTATGTATTCCTCTCTTGGGGGTTCTGTTATTTTGGGGCAATGATAAGGTTATTCATATGCATCGCTTGGTGCTATTTTGTGATTTAGCAATATATACTGCGCTATAATGCTGGGTCGTACTTGCTAGTCAGCCTGAATTTGCCGTTGTTTCAGGCGCTATTATGGTCACGATTTTAACATGGAACCTTCCAAAGAGATCAAGGATAAATCACAGTTTGGAGGTTACTACTGTAAGTCGAACTTCCGAAGTCATGGGAGGACACTGAGGGAGAAGGCAGCCATGCTGGCCTTTTTGGAAGTGTTGCCTGTGTGGGCTAGGGAAGGGGGAAGGGGGAGGCAGGAAGAAACTGAGGTATTCAATGCCTGGTTGAAGGAATGGTGAGGGGACAAGGGATATGGATTTGTAGGGGACTGAGGAGAAATCTAGGATAGAAGGCTTTTCAAGGGGATAGCCTTCATCTCACTGGGGAAGAAATTAGATGTCAACATGGACAGGTTTTTGAACTAAAGAGGGGGTAGCTGTTGCTGGGAACCCCCTCACAGGTGGTAGGTGCAGAGTGAACCCAGCAGAGGCTCCCCTGGATAAGTAAACAGGGCCAGGAGTAGCCTGCAGTGACATGAGCAAGGGCCAGATGAAGTTAGTAAGCTAGGGATTGGGTAGCAGATGTACACTTATCAGAGGGTATGGTAGAAGGGATGGGGAAGGAGGAGATGGCATGAAAAATGGATCAGGTGGGAGGGGAAGGAATATGAGGGAAGCATGAAAGTTGGTTTGCCCAAACAACAGAAGTTTAAACAATAAGATCAGTGAACTGCAGGCGTTGGTTGTAGTTGCTAAGTTAGATTCATGGCCATTATGGAGACTTGGGCTGGTGGCAACAACAACAGGGATCCACCTGTTCTGGGGTATACCTTGCTTAGGAGAGACAGAAGCAAGAGGAGAGTTTGGGGGAGTAGTTCTATGCATTAGGGAAGGTATCAAGGTGACAGAAAATGGGACTATAAAAAAGAGGGGGTGGGAAAGTGGAATCTATCTGGGTGCAGCTAAAAATAGCTACTGGCAAGAGAGGCAGTATAGTGAAGTGGTTAAGAACACTGAGCTGCAAACCTGGAGAACTGGGTTTGAATCCCACAGCCATCACTTGCATACTGTGTGTGATGAGCAAATCATTAAACTTCCCTGTGCTCCCAGGGAAGTTTATGAAGACAAACAACAACTTAACATGTCTTTCTGCCCAAAACTAATAAAATAAATACAGTACAAGTCACATTAAACTGTTCCATCAAAGAATTGGTTTAGCATTGTTTTTTACAGTTGGCAATGCATTGCCAACTCATATTGCATTATTTTTCAATGCTTAACCAGCTGAAGAGCAATGTTTGTAAAATATTTTTGCAACTCAGTTGGAATGCATATGCAGTCCTGTAACAGTGCAATGCAAATTTTCATTTTAATTCTTAAAAAACAGTTTGTACAAGGCTTTGTGCTGGATCCAGCAACACTTAAGCAACTCAGTCAGAAAAGCTAAAGCAACTCATAGGAGGAACAGTTTAATGTGACTTGTACTGTACATTAGAGAGTTAGATTAAGGGTGTTCTACAGACCACCAGGGCAAAAAAGGTTGGGGACAGAGAGTTGGGGGAGAAATTCAGGAAGTGAGCAGCAAAAGAGGATCTGGTGTTAGTAGGGGACCTGAACCTGCTAGATATAGACTGGGACATCCCAGCATTTAGGAGCACCAGAAGTCAGGCACTGCTAGATACACTTCAATACATACTGGCGCACCTGGTTAAGGATCCCATATGGCAGGATGCCACACTCAACATGGTACTCACCAATTCTGAGATGGTGGGGGTTGGCTGTCGTGTACTGCTGGGGTCCAGTGGCCAAAACTGTGTAGGTTAGGACTGATAGGGGGAGCAACAGACCCCCTCCCCCCAAAGCAAATAGTCATGGACCTCAAGCAGGCAGATTTGGGGCAGATGCAGGAACTAGTCAGGGATAAATTGGCATGGGTACCCAGATTAAGGGGTGGAGGAACAGTGGGGCAGGATTAAGGGGCCACTCCTGCAGGTGACCCAATCTTGTGCAAGGGAGATCACCCAAAGGAACAAACACAAAAGGCCAATCTGGTTTTTGAATAGGGTGAGGGAGGCAATGAGGGCTAAAGGAAGGATTCCACTGAGTACAAGAGGAAAGAGGGGGAGTAAACTTGGCAGGGGTATCAGACTTAACTCAAAAGGTGAGGGTGGAAGTCAGGAGGCAACTGCAGACATGGAGCTGCAGATGTCTGAGGAAGTAAGAGGTGGGAAAATAATTTTCAGGCACAAAGAGAAAAAAGTAAAGCAAGAGGGAATTGTTAGGCTAGCTGAGAGGGGGAAGGATAGTAGAGGATAATGAACAGCAGGCAAATGTACTTAACAATTACTTCTGCTCAGTATTCATGGTAGAGAACAAAGATCCTCTACCAGAAAATGGTATAAACGCCTCCACAAGGGGGTTTCAGGAGTGGGTAGATAGAGATCTCAGCAAATGGTACAAAAGGGACTAAATGCTCTCAGGGTAGACAAGGCTCCAAGCCCTTATGGCCTGCACCCACGAGTGCTAGGGGAATTGTCTGCAGTATTGGCAGTACCATCAACTTATCTAGTCAACGACTCACTGCAATCTGAAGTGGTGCCAGTGTACTGGAGACCTGCCCATTTAGTACCTCTCCATAAGGGAGGAGGTATTGATTTATTTATTTAAAAATTGGAGACTGCAAAAGGTACACTAACCAAGGCTTATTTACAGGTGCAACCCAGAGGAAGGGAACAAAGGATACAAACAGTACATAGCTTAGATAAATACAGTGTAACAAGAAGAGTGCAAAATCAAAACACACAATGACCATGGAAAGTTCAAAACTGAGCAAACAAAAATTTGGCAGTTAATCATTACACCAGGTGTAAGGGACTGTTAAGAGGAAGGAAAACAGGAGTGGGGGAAGGGTAAGGAGGTTCAACTGGTGTCTGAGGGAGGCAGGGAGGCAGTGAAATAAAGGGAAGAGAAAGTTGGTTCCAAAGTGAGGGAGATGACAGGCGAAGGCTGATTGGCCAGCCGAGGTACAGAGACATGGCAAAGCAAAGATGCAATGGTCCCTGAAGCACAGGGAGCAAGAGGCAGATGGAACCATGGAGGAGCAATGAAAGGTAGGAGAGAAGGGACCCAAACCAGTATTTAGATGTAAAGGAGACACAGTACATCTGGCGATGGGATGGAAGAGGAAGGATGGATAGAAATGAGTAAAGTGAGTAGCGATGAATTCAAGAGAGTGAGTTGATTGCAAAGCAACAGAAGGAGTTATAGAGGGCATCCAATCTAGCCAGAAAGGTGGGAGGGGCAGACCCATACACCACATCTATATAGACAAAGAAAGGGAGCACCATTTTGGTGACAAGCTCACTGCGAACCTGTAGAGAAAGACAATCTATGTTTCTGTACAAGGCACCAAGTTTAGGATGGAGCTTGGCATGATTGGTGTTTATGTGGACAGAGAAGTCAAGCTTACTGTCAAGCCACATACCAAGGTACTGTACTTGAAGGATGGAACCACTTCAAGTAGGGAGCTGTCCAAGGTGGAAAAAGTGGGCACTAAGGTGAGTTTGCCAGTTCTTGGCTGGTGCCAAAGGTCATGAATACTTTTTTTTAGTATTGACCAAAAGATGGTTAGACTGAAACCATTGTAAGATGTTATGGAAGTCTAGTAGTAACAGACCTTCAATGTCAGTGGTGGAGGGGCCAAAAGTGTAGATAACTATGTCATCTGCATACATGTGAATATGCGAGTTGGCACAGGCTGAAGGGAGGTCATTGAGGAAAATGGAGAAGCGTATGGGGCCCAAGATAGAGCCCGGTGGGACCCCTACCTAGATGGGAAGAGAAATTGGCAAGGCAATACCAACCTGTACAGACTGTAGTGGGCTCATGAGATAAGAATGGAACCAATCTACGGCAGGAGCTGAGAGGCCAGCCATACCCAGCTTATTCAGAAGGAGAGGGTGAGACACCATGCCAAAGGCCTTGGCCAGATCACTGAAGATGGCTGTTGTGATGTAACCCTAATCCATCTCTGAGAGGATGTAATCAGTTACATGACACAGGGAGAAGACTGTGGAGTGATCTTTCCTGAACCCAGACTGGTAAGTGGGAAGGAAATCAGAGAAAGAGAGGAGGAGAGTCTTTGGTACACAAGTTTCTCTTGACACTTGGCTGGAGAGGAGAGGAGAGGAGAGGAGAGGAGAGAAATAGACCCATAGTTACTGAAGGAGGAAGGGAACCCTCTCCTTTGTGTAGTGATATCATTTTGGCCAACTTCCAGGTCAGTGGGAGTACACTGAGGGAGAAGGAGAGGTTGAAAAGATGAGTCAATGGCAGGAGCAGATATATGCAGAAGTCTAGTATACACTCCATCTGGACTGGACTTGCTCAAATTCAGAGCGTATAGGGCATTCAGGGTCTCCTGGGTGGTAACAGTGGAGAAGTGGAAGCCCTAGAAGGGAAGGGAATATGAAGCATGGTATGAAGGAGTTGAGGGAGGCAGGGAAAAAGGGAGAGCACAAGTGGTGAAGAACTTGCTAATGTATGAGGCAACAGAGGAGGGTTCAGATACCAGTGAACCATTGATTAATAGACTTAAGGAGCCAGATTGAGTGAGGGTGGGGTCAAAAGGGAAGGAACTACCTTCCAGAATGTTGATGGGTTGTTAAGATTATTCTGGAGGTTGGTCTCAAAATATTGCGATTTTGCAGCCCTGATAACCTTTGTACAGGAATTCCTACTAGACCTATACTTGAGGAGGTCAGTAAGGGAATGATAGGATTTATAGCATGACCAGGCAAGATCATTGGACTTGCACTAACAATATGTTCACAGGTAATCTTGGGGTGATGACAAGATTTTACCATAGATTTTTGAGCAGGGCATGTTTGTCCCAGATTGACTGCAATATAGAGTGAAACATGGAGAGGGCTATGTCAATATCAGATGCACTGTAAAAGGCTGATCAATCTGATGCAGCAGCATCACACAATAGGGTTTGAGTGTTAAGCAACCTGAGGGACCTACTCCAGATGTACTTAGGAGAAGAGGGAGGGCATCTGATCTTTCTGATGTAGAATATCATGCAGTGGTCACTGAAGGCATCAGGCAATATACCAGCTGCAGCTATCACGATGGGATGGGAGGAAAGAACCCAGCCAAAAGAGTGTGGTTTTGAGACTGTGGGTTGAGCCGAGTAGGATCAGAGATAATCTGCATGGGATTAATGGACTCAGTCTTCTGGGTGATTGACCTGGAGGCTGGGAGAGTCAATTAACATTAAAATGCCCCCAGAAGTATGAGTTCACCAACAGCGAAATGGGAGGTAATAGTAGTGATAGATTCAACCAGTGAGGAGGAGGATGAAAGTCTGGATGAGGCACAGAGTACACCAATGAAAATGGACAAAGAGGAGAGGAATGACAGCCTAATAAACTAAACTCATTGGAAGATGATACAGCCTCTCTGACAGCCAAGTTACAAGACAGGCTCTGACATATAAAAATAGCAACCCCACTCTCATGTAGGGACAGGGAGGGTCCAGACAACTGTAGGTTGTGAGGTGTGGGTGTCTAAGGACTCAAACAGCACCAACCCCTCATGTATAAGGCGCAGGATATGAGTCATTTTATTAAGCACAGTCAATTATACAGCAAACAAACACACGTTAGGATATATTAAGGGTAAATGGGATGCACATGGACTTCTCATGACAGAACTCCTCAACCTGGTATATTCCAACTGTAAACTGGCACTGCTGATTTGCTTACAATTTTACCAAGGAACCACAGAGATTTTCTGCAGAGCACTGCCTGTGCTCACAGACTTTCAGTACAGGATTAATATGAATTTGACCTCTTACCCACTAAAACCTTTTATAGGGCTTATTCTATGCTAAATTTTAAACAAAGAAAAAACATTTTCGTTGCTGGGCATGTCATAAACTGTAATAGACAGAGCTTCTTGTCTTTTGCATGTGGTGCTCATTTGGTCAGTTTCAGTTACAAAAGATACATCCTGTTAACTTTGCTTCTGTTTTTCTGAGAGTTTAACTGAGACTCTCAATTTTCCTTAATATGACTTAAAGTGACACTGTCCACCCCTAAGTCTCTAAGTGTCCCTTTAAGCTTTTTTTTTTCCACAGCAGAAAAACATTTCCTTTGGAAGTGCTATTATTTTAAAATATGCATGAAGTTTACCTTCTCAGTGCTATCTTTTCTACAAACATCAAGTGTAGCCTGACCCTTTAGGCTGGCACTGAGAATACTTTACAGGACAAAGACACTGCTAGAGTAGCAAACAGTTCAGGACAGGGTAAGAGTGAAGAGGGGATTTTGCACTCAGATAGTCAGTCTGAATGCCAGTTAGAAGGACCGAATAGAGGGAAAAGAAAAAACATATGTGGCAGCTGCAAAACCAAGACTGAGGGGACACCAGAAACAAATAACATTTTCTTGTTTTCTTCTGTTACTGTTAAGCTGGCTATATTTTATTCTTTTATTATTGTAACCACTGTTGAATGGGCTTGTGTGAACATCACTGCTACCATTAACAAACCCACCTTCAGGTAGGGCCACCAACCCTATCACAGTCCCCCTGCTCAAGAGGAACTAGTCCTAGCAAAGACTGTTATGGGAACCTCCCAGAACCACTGTACATTTTCCATACACAGTCATCAAATTACAGTCAATAGACTTCAGTATATTCAGAATACAAACACTTCAGGATACAATTTTAAACCCATATCGGGACATAAAATCAGCATTTTTGGTCTAAGAACCAGGCTTCTGTATGACCTTAAGCTTAAACTGTTATAAAAAGAGATACCATCTTGATACACAGGTATTTTTATCTTTTATTTGATTTAAGAAACACAGAGGGTTATGATCAGTGATCAATGAAAATTCAGCCCCCAGCAAATAATATCTCAACGATTCTATTGCCCACTTTGTTGCCAATCTCTCTTTCCCCACAGTAGAGTATTTTTACTCCCTATCCGGCTGTTTACAGCAAATATACACAATGGCATACTCATTCCCATCAATCTGGTGAACCAGCACAGCCCCAATACTATTTATAGATACATCCTCCTGCACTAGGAAGGACTGTATAAAGTCAAGGTTACACAACACAGGATGAACACAGTATAGATTTTAAAGTGCAAAAAGCCTCATTGCATCTTGTAGTCCATCTAACTTTGTTTGGCTGATGTTTCATAGTTAGAGGGACTGCTATATTGGACAAAATTTGGCACAAATGTCTATAACCCCCAGTCAAACTTTAAAAAGGATCATATATGTTTCTTTGTGTGAGGTATTGGACTTTCTGCCACTGCTTGGACTGTAGAAATTTCTGGCTTGATCAACCCATTCCCTAAAACATAACCCAGATAGTGGGTCTCCTGCATAGGGAATGCACATTTAGAGGGGTTGATAGTAAGCCCTGTGAATGGCTCCACTCACCTGGTGCAAATGGTGCATGTGGCTATCTCAGTCTTTACTGTAGATAACAATGTCATCCAGGTGGATGGCACAGTAGGCTGAATGGGTGGGACAGAATCTATCTGTTAACCTCTGAAAGGTGGCAGAAGCTCCATGTAAACCAAATGGCATTGTTCTAAATTGAGAAAACCCCTATGGGGATAGCAAAGGCTGTTTTTTTTCCCTGGAGGAGGAATCAAGGGGAATCTGCCAGTAACCTTTGGTTAGGTCTAGGGTGGAAATGTGTTTTGCATTCTCCAGATGTTTAATCATCTGTGATTGTCTATGCTAGGCATAGGATAGCCATCAAACTTTGCAACATGATTCACTTTATGAAAATCAATATAAATTCTGATCCTCCTCCTCCCTCCTTTTTGTCCATAGTCACCATAGGTGAATACCAGTCACCTTTTGAAGGCTCAATTATCCCCAAAGCTTGCATATTTTTAAGCTCCTTGACAAACTGTGGTTTCAGCCTCTCTGGGATTCTGTATGGTTTATGCCTAATGGGGACAGTATCACCTGTTTCTAGGTTGTACTCTATGCCTTTTGCACATGCTGGGACCATCCTGAAGGTTTTTTTTTATGATGTTTTACCACCGTCTGTACATGTTCAACTGAGAATTGTCCAGTTTTGTGTTAATCACAGTCTGAACATTCGGATCCCCCTCAGAGCATTGATAGGCAGCCTCAAGTCTTCCGTCTTCCTGGTCAGTCAGAATAGTAAAGGAAGGCTGAGAATCGGGTTCCACCCAGGCCTTTAAAGGATTGGTATGACAGATCTTACTTTTTCTGGTGGTTTCTAGTTCATAGGTGACTGGACCAGCTTGTCTCACTACTCTAAAGGGACCCTACCATTCTGCCAACAGCTTGTATTCAGTATTGGGTAGCAGCAGCAACACATGTGTCCCAAGCTTTTTTCCCAGTTTATCTGTCATAATACTTTTTTTGAACCATTTGTGCCTGGGCACAGT
Source organism: Neoceratodus forsteri (assembly GCA_016271365.2). Classification (NCBI taxonomy): domain Eukaryota; kingdom Metazoa; phylum Chordata; order Ceratodontiformes; family Ceratodontidae; genus Neoceratodus; species Neoceratodus forsteri. Next base: position 718,331,455 of record CM057456.1, read on the forward strand.
TCTCATGAGCAGCTTTTACATATTTACCCAACCTCTTCCTGAGGTTCACAATATACCAGGTCACCTCCTGTTTTTCGACAAGTCGCTCTTCCCAAGTTTCTTTAAGCACATCGGGGGGCCCCTGGGTTGTCTACCTTACAAAAGTTTAAAAACAGAATACCCTGTAGAGACTTGTGGCATTTCAAGGTATGCATACAAAAAATAAAGGGGATACAAATCCCGTGTTTTCCCCTCATCATGCACATACATCTCAAGCATACATTTAAGAGTCTGACTGCATTGTTCAACTAGACCCTCAGTGTGGGGATGGTAAGGAGATGTCCTCACAGCAGTAACTCCAAGTAATTGGTACAGTTCTCTCAGGAGGGCAGCACTGAAGTTGGACCCCTGGTCTGTCAATATCTCTTGCAGAATTCCCACCCAACTAAACAGTTCACCAACCCCTTTGCTACCTTGGTGACTGTTACTCTCCTAAGAGGTACAGCTTCCTAGTTTCTGGTACCATAATCACATATCACCAGGATAAAATGATACCATGGGCACTCTTTTCTAGAGGCCCCACAATATCTATGCCACCCTTTGAAAAGGATGTCTACTAAGGGTACAGGATCATGGTTACCTTATCTTTACAAATGATGGGGCAACCTTCTGACATTCTCCAGGATCATCTTCGACTTGCTTGTGGATACCAGGCCAAAAGAACTGCTGAAGCAGTCTGCTCAGGGTGCGCATTCTCACCTTGATTCCTGCGAGGGGTATATCATAGGCAAGGTACAGCAACTCAGGGGAAATTCTCAGGGTCAATAAGTTGGCCAACTTGTTCTTTTGTTTGAGGACATTGGCAAACCCTGTATAAGACACCATTTTTCAAATCACCAACTCAAACAGGTTTTCAGTGTTACATCAACTTGTTCGTTAACAAAATTAGCTACTTGAGTAACTTTTAACTGATTGGGTAAACTATTAACATTCATAACCTTATCAGTCTCTAATGATCTTTTTCTTCCTTTACCTACAGATGTTTCAAGATTCACTCCTCTTGCTTGGTCTTTTTTATTTTTTTGCATAACATGTTTATTAATTTTCCACATATAACCATTAATGAAAAACACCTCCAGTAAGATACAACAACCAAACTAACAATACACATGTAGACAATGCATTTAACTATTCCCATCCCTCCCATCCCCATACTATCCAACTTTTCCCAACATATCTGGGTACTCTACAATATTTAAATCACATCATACAATACATCAGAACACTAAGACATTTCCACTCCCCCCCAGTCCCATCCAAAAGAGAGGGAAGAAAGAAAAGAAAAAAAAAAGCTTAACAATAACCAAGACAACAGTTTAAAATGTGCAGATTGTATTCTGTTAGTTACCCCATATTTTAGTACATACAAATTTTCCCATTTCCAAATTGATTCACGATCTCCCTGAATTTACAGTTATACCAGCTCCCATCTGCCCCCAGGTACTGGTCTCTCCTCACTAACCTCGCAGTCCCTTCCTCAATATATCTATCTCAGCTAGGGATAGCGAAGAAACAAAAGACTCCCAGGTCACCCAAAAGTGCTCGTCTCTATTTTTAGATACATAATATAGTCTCTCAGGCCCAGGACCACTAACACAAAGTTTTCCATTGCTGAATGGTTGGGACCTCACAGGAACCCACATATTTAATATACAGTGCCTAGCTAGGACTATCAAGACCCTCACCCACCTAGGAAAGGGTCTCCAATCCTCCTCAACTGAGTCATCCACTCCAAACAGCAGGTTAAAAGGCCTTTTTATGTTGATTGTGCACATGCGCAAGAAACATGTTGCAGCAGCTTTCTCCACAAGCAGGTTGTGGAGGTGCAGCACTTTTGTGCCCAATGCCCCCACAGCCTGCAAAGGCTTGTCCCTCATCCCCCAATGCCATTGCTCACTGCTGCTGACAGTAGTTCAGCCAGCATGCCACAACCTTCTAAAAAATCAACCGCTGCAATCAGGGGCCGCCTCATTATTGCAGCATCTGCCATCCGCTGCAATGAGGGAGCGACCCGTCATTGCAGGGCGGGATGTAGGATCCCTGATATTGTTTGTGAACATGGCGGCGGCTTGTCGCCGTATTCACAAACAATATTACCCTCCCACTATGTTTTTGCCAATGGGGAGCTCACTCCCAGTCAGCATAATGTAAACCCCTCCGGTTTATTGTCTGCCGATGGGGTGCCCAATCCCGTCGGCAGAAAGATCCCCGTTTTGTTGTTTGCCGATGGGAGCTCAATTCCCCATTGGCTACAGCTACCCCAAAACCAAGACTCCGGTAGCGCTGGGAGCCCACCCAGCGTGCCATCGTCCCTTTCATTGTTGCCGACAGGGGTGCCCAATCCCCGTCGGCTACAGCTACCCCAAAGCAAGACTCCGGTGGCATGCTGGGAGCCCACCCCAGTGTGTCCACGCCCTGTAAAGTTAAAACGGTCCTGCAATGTTTTGGTTTTACCTGAAAAAAGAAGCGGTCCTACGTAGTCTCACCCCCCTCCCTGACCGCACCCACCCACTCGCACCCTGCCTTCCCACACACACCTCACCCCATACTTACCTCTGGATCGGAGGGACGATCTTGGTGGACCGGAACACGCCTGCACTCTTCAAAAGCCGACCGCAAACTGAGGAAATGCCAGTAAGCTATATAATGTAATAAATGGGTTTTCAACTTTAGTGCATATCTCAGGCATTTTGAGAATTTGTTCCCAAATTTTCAACATGGGGTTTGGGACCCCTCCTCATGAATTCTTGAACTGTTATGGCATTAATTGGCCCCAAAAGGTGGTTTCGCGGTCACTGTCGGAATCACCCATCGGGGCTGATTAACAAAACGACAGTGCCAGTGTTCATGAGGTGGGCTCTCAAAAAGTCTATGTTGCAAATTTGGTGGAAACAATCCAAAAAATGACTGTTTTATGAGCGTGCGTTGTGCAGTTGCTACGCACGCTTGTAACTTCACGAATTTGCAATATTTTCACGCCAGATTTTCAACATTGGCATTTTGTCACACCTTCTTGTAAGCAGTACAGCTGTCATTGTTCACATCCTGGCTGAAATGTGTTTTTGCCTTCCGGCGCAGAGTAGTGTGGTCACTGTGGGAAATCAGTGTTCAAGACAGATTAAGAAAATGACAGTGACACTGTCCACGAGTAGAGGTCCTAAAATGCCTGTGTTGAAAATTCGGTAATGATACTCCATAAAATGACTGTGTTACAAGCGTGTGTTGTGCAGTTGGCACGCACGCTCGTAACATCACGAATTTATAATATTTTCACTCCAGATTTTCAACATTGCCATTTTCCCAGACCTACTTATGAACAGTATAGCTGTCATTTTTCCCATCCTGGCCGAAATGTGTTTTCATACTTCCAGCACAGAATAGAGTGGTCGGTGTGGGAAATCACTGTTTGGGACAGATCAAGAAAATGACAATGATACTGTTCATGAGCAAAGGTCTTAAAATGCCTATGTTGAAAATTTGGTGATGATAGCCCATCAATTGACTGTGTTACAAATTAATGGTGCGCTTTCCACCTCCCTTAACCCATGAGATTTGTAATATTGTCACACCAGATTTTCAACAGTGGCATTTTTCACACCTTCTTATAAGCAGTACAGCTGTCATTTAACACATCCTGACCAAAATGTGTTTTCACAGTTCCGGCGCAGAATAACGTGGTCACTGTGGGAAATCAGTGTTCAGGACAGATTAAGAAAATGACAGTGGCACTGTTCATGAGCAGAGGTCCTAAAATCCCTATGTTGAAAATTTGGTGATGAAACTCCATAACATGACTGTGTTACAAGCGTGCGTTGAACTGTTTCCACGCACCCTTGTAACTTCGCAAATTTGTAATATTGTGACGCCACATTTTCAACAGTGGAATTTTTTCACACCTCCTTATGAACACTACAGCTGTCATTTTTCACATCCTGGCTAAAATATGTTTATGCACTCCTGCCGGAGAGTAGCACGGTCACTCTGGGAAATCAGTGTTTGGGACAGATTAAGATCGACCAAGTGAGAGGGGGTGACCGAGCTCAACTGAGCTCTGTGGGACTGCTGCGGTTGTTTGTGGGTAGACAAGGCCCCAACACAGAGCCCAGTACAAAGGGCAGCCTGCAGCACTGGGAGAAACAGGCGAGACAGCGACTGAGGGAGGAGTAGCGAACTCACCAAAGCACTGTCAGGACTGCTGCAGATTTCTTTGTGGGCAGAAAAAGGTGTCAATGCAGGCAGAGGCCCAGTACAAAGGCCAGCCTGCAGCGGTGGGGAAACAATACAAGTGAGTGAGACAGGGGACTTAGTGAGCTCAGCGGAGATCTATCAGGACTGCAGCGGATTTCTTTGTGGGCAGAAAAAGGTGCCAATGCAAGCAGCCCTGTAAAAGGGCAGCTTGCAGCACCAGGACAAACAGAATGAGTGCATGAGAAAGGGAGACTGAACAACCTTAATGGAGCTCTGTCAGGACAGCTGCAGATTTCTTTGTGGACAGACAAAGGTGCCAATGCAGCCAGCAGCCCCATACAAAAGCACAGTCTGCAGCGCCAAGAGAAACAGAATGAGCGAGTGACAGAGCGGAAATGAGCGAGCTCAGCGGAGCTCTATTGTGACTGCTGTGGATTTCTTTGTGGGCAGAAAATGCAGCAATGCAGGCAGCAGCCCAGTACAAAAGGCCAGCTTGCAGCACCAGCAGAAACGGAATGTGTGGGTGACAGAGGGGGAGTGAGTGAGCTCAATGGAGCTGTGTCGGGACTACTTCAGATTTCTTTCTGGCCAGAAAAAGCCACCAATGCAGGCAGGAGCCCAGTACAAAGGCAGCCTGCAGTGCCAGGAGACACAGAACAGCGAGTGAGGGAGGGAGTCAGTGAGCTCAATGGAGCTCTGTTGGGACTGCTGCAGATTTGTTTGTGGGCAGAAAAAGGTTGCAATACATGCAGAGCCCAGTACAAAGGGGCAGACTGCAGTGGCAGGAAAACCAGAGTGAGCGAGTGAGCAAGCTCAATGGAGCTATATTGTAACTGCTGCAAATTTTTTTGTGGGCATAAGAAGGCAGCAATGCAGGCAGGAGCCCAGTAGAAAAGGGCAGCCTGCAGAGCCGGCAGAAACTAAATGAGTGAGTGAGAGAAGGGGAGTGAGCGAGCTCAATGGAGCTTTGTCAGGACTGCTGCAGATTTCTTTGTGGGCAGAAAAAGGCGCCAACAGAGGCAGGAGCCCAGTAAAAAAGGGCAGCCTGCAGCATCAGGAGAACCAGAATGAGTGAGTGAGACAAGGGCGCGAGCCACCTCAAAGGAGCTCTGTCAGGACAGCTGTGGATTTCTTTGTGGGCAGAAAAAGCCACCAACACAGGCAGGAGCCCAGTACAAAGGGCAGCCTGCAGCACCAGGAGAAACAGAATGAGTGAGTCAGAGAGGGGGAGTGAGCCACGTCAATGGAGCTCTATCGGGACAGCTGCGGATTTCTTCCTCGTCAGAACAAGGTGCCAATGCAGGCAGCATCCCAGTACAAAAGAGTAGCCTACAGCACCGGGACAAACAGACTGAGCCAGTGACAGAGGGCCACTGGCGAGATCAATGAGACCAATGCAGTCAACATTCGGCATTGACAAATGCTTGTTTCCAATTGTCTTTCCCATATTCTGCCAATTTCTCTAGCCACTCCCTCCCAGAGATGCGTTAGAGCAGTGCATTCCCCAAAACAGTGTACTGTATATACGTACCCACTTCCAGGTGACATCTCCCACATAGAGGGGACACCTCAGGATGAAATCGATGTACCATACTTGGGGGGCAATATAGCCGATGCACAAATTTATAATGTGATTCTTGATACTTATTACAGACCAGCAGCCCTTTGTGTAATTGCATCACAAGGTCCCACCCTTGGTCAGAGATCTCCCGTCCTAAGTCTCTGTTCCACAGTCTCCTGGTTTTACAAGTATAGTCGGGGAAGAATTGCCATCCCAGCCTCGCTGCTCTACCAATTAGCCCCCCCCATTCCCAGGTGAGTGCCAAGGATTAAGTATTCTACCTGATCTAGAGATGAGTTCTCCTTTTTACTTTTACTAATCGTTTTGGCGTAGTTGCAAGCCTGGAGGGTTCTAAATATTCCCAAGCCCATTCGCTCTCCAAGTTCTTCTCCGGAAATAAACTGCCCCCCCCCTCCCACAGGTCCTTTACTCACTTTATGTCTTTTCCCTCCCATGAAAGAAAACCTTTGTCCTCCAGTCCAGCCACAAATCCTGGGTTCCCCCTAAATGGCAGTAGTAATGTCTCTTCCCCTTGCCCAACACCAACCCATTTCAGGAGTTGTTCCCATGCTTCTAGCACTAATACCACCAATGGGTTTGGATTTCCTGCCTACTATAAATTTTCCTCCCTCCTCTACCCAAGTATATAATCTCACCACCCCCTTCCCTTCCTCTAAGTCCAGCCATCCTGCTTCTGGCATTCCATTAATCCAATCCCCTATATACCTATTTACATAGCTAAAGCATAATTCTGTAAATTAGGGAGATTCAGACCCCCTCTATCCCTATCAGCCTGCAATCTATGTAGGCTCACTGTAGGCCGCTTCCCCCTCCACAGAAATCCGGAAAAAGCACTGTCTACCCATTTAATATCTTTCTTATTCAGCCCCATTGGCAACATTTGCATCAAATACAGAACCCGAGGGAGGGTATTCATTTTAATAAGATTTATACATCCCATCCATGAGATAGGCAACTCCTTCCATCTTCTTAGCTCCTCCTCTATAGTTTGTACCATTGGGCTATAGTTTAAGTTATACAACTGACCCAGTTCATGGCCAATATGAACTCCTAAGTATACAAAAGCCTTCTTAACTTTTTGAGTCCCCATGCCCTGTCCCAAAGCTCTATTTCCCCACATAACATGATCTCTGATTTATTAAAATTTATTTTGTACCCAGAAAACACTGCAAATGTCCTTATTATCTCTAATAATGGGGGAACAGACCTAGTTGGATCCTGTACATATAGTAACATATCATCCGCATAAAGCGTGATTTTATGTTCTCTGCCAGAATTCCTCTGCACACCTCTAATCTCCACCAGGCTCCTAATCTTAACTGCCAGGGGCTCTATAGCCAATACAAATAAAAGTGGTGAGAGGGGGCATCCCTGCGTAGTACCTCTATGGAGACCAAATTTTCCTGTAAGGTCACCATTTGCTAAAACCCTGGCATTCGGGGCACTATACATACTTCTCACCCAACCTATAAATCCCTGACCCAGCCCATACACCTGTAGAACTTCAAATAGATACTCCCATTCTATCTGGTCAAATGCCTTCTCGGCATCCATTGTAAGTACAGCAATGTTCTTCCGACCCTGAGAAGCTCTCCACACAACATTAAGCAATTTCTTCATATTATGATATGAGCATCTCCTGGAAACAAACCCTGTCTGATCTGGATGAACCAACCCTGGAAGAAGCTGATCCAACCTTTTGGCCAGCACCTTAGCCAAGATCTTCCGTCTTTCGGATGAGACGTTAAACCGAGGTCCCATCTGCCTGTTCTGGTGGTAGTTCAGGTGGATGTTAAAGATCCCATGGCACTTCTCGAAAAGAGCAGGGGAATTTCCCCGGTGCAATGGCCAAATTCCTCCATTCACAAAAAATACCACCAACAGCTTAATCTGGTTCAAGGTCAGTTGGCATTCATCTGTATCCCCTTCCCCCGGGTCATGCCTGAAAATAGGCAGGATTTGTCTAGTGCACTTACCGGTCAACAAAAACTAAATAAAATAAATAAATAAATAAATAAAAATCTTTGCATCACAATTCAATAAGGAGATTGGTCGATCGATATGAAGAACACTCCTGCACATCCTTTCGGATTGGGGACTAGACAGATGATCGCATCCTTAAAACATACTGGGAGACTTCCCCTCTCGAGCTTCTGCAAACACCTGAGACAGGGGTTCAACTACATGCTCCTTCATTACCTTATAAAACTCGATGGGGTACCCATCTGGTCCACTGGCTTTCCCCAGTCTCAGACCCTGTATTGCTTGGATAATTTCTGCCCTTGTGATCTCTCCTCCCAACTGTTTCTGCTGTGTTTCAGTTATTTTAGGCATCGAATCTCCTGCAAAAATTGCGACACTAACTCCCCTATTCCCTCACATTCTGCCTGGTAAAGTTGTTGATAAAATTGTTCAAACCTGTTTCTAATTAAGGTTGTATTCCTTAACAGCTGCTTGGTCTTCTTAATGTGGTTACAGATATCAAACAGTTCAGAGTCATCAAATGGAAATATATCACCCAGATTATACAGATTTTTAGCCTGTGCCCTCATAACCACAGCAACTGAAAGTTCCCAGGTACCAGAAAGAAATTTGAGCATCATGGCCAACGCATACGGGTATAGGTAAGGTATCCACCACCCCAACCTTCATAGAATAGACTACCCCTTTTATTCATGCATCCACATGAGTTGTAATACTTGGTGTCACTATGAATACCTAAAACCCCAGTGCCAGGCCCTCTTTTACAAGTATTTGGTACCAATCTGCCCTAATTAATATCTGTCAATTTCCAGAGTCAGACAGGTATGACTTGCCCCTCAAGTTGTATGTCTGTCAGATACTGGCCCCTATTGGCCAATATCAGCTTGGAGGGTTCAGTCTGTTTCATTGGACATTTCTGGGTGATATGACCAACTCATTTACAATAATGGCAAATAATTTCAGACAGAGGTACATTAGGCCCACTATCCCATCAATAGCTCTAAGCTCAGTCGTAGGAGTGAAATAAGGAATTTGTCTTACCAGCCCGTTGCTCCTTGGTGGTCCCTGAGAAGCAGTCTGGTGAGCTAGCTGGAAATCTTCAGCCAGAGTGATTGCTTTCTCCTCTGTATCAGGACGATGTTCCTTGACCCACATCTGGATGTTATTTGGTAGAATCTTTAAGGACTGTTCCAAGATGAAGGTCTCCAAACCTGCTGCACTGCCTTCAGTTCTGGTTTCACCCACTTGTGGCATGGCTCCTGTAGCCTAGTGTACATCTCCTGGGTGAAACGTGTAGCTAGAACTTTACTGCTCAAAATTGCTACCGATAGAAACGTTTCTCCACATATGTACCTTTGTAGAATTGCTTCTTTCACCTGGTCATAATTCTCACTTTGGGTACTGTCCATGCGACAGTAAGCCAGTTGGACTGGCTCAATCAGGTAAGGCACTAATCTGATAGTCCACTAGTCTCATGGCCACTGGCAGGCTCTGGCTGCTCTTTCAAAAGTTAATAAGTATGCCTCTATCTCATCAGTAGGTCCCAACTTGTTTAGTTTAATGTCCTTTAGGGTGAAACCCCTTCACTCTCTATTGGCAGTAATTTGGCCAGGCCCCATCCTACCTCCTTGAAGGAGTCTCATTGTTTCCAGCCAGATTCTTACTTTCAACTTGTTTTACTGCCAGCCACTGTCAATCTCCAATGATGCTCTTAGAGACTTCTTTATTTCCTTCATCTTCTGAATCAGGAAGCGGGATCTCCTCAGCCCACTGCAACAAAGGCTGCTGGTGCTGCATTTGCTTTGGCTTGGCTAACAAAGTAATGATGACTGGTGCCTTGTAACTAACAAAACTAATAAAAAAGGAATAAGGACAATCAGTCATAGTGACTTGCCACTGTCCAATAGGCATACCACACTAGATATGGAACCTGAATTCTCAGATTATCATGAACTGGATGCACAAAACTAGGCTAGAAGTAAACTGTCACCTAAATTGGTGATTGGTGACTCAATTATAAGATTTACAGATACACACGTATGTAGAAACGATAAACTTAACACTACAGTTACCTGTCTTCCAGGTGCAAAAATCTCAGACATTAACAATAGGATAAATAAGTTTTCTATTGGTAAAGATTCATCAGTTAATTTGCATGTGGGGTCTAACGATGTGGGTAGAATGCATGAGAAAGATATTTGTTATGAACTACTGTCTTTTGGTAAAATGATTAAAGAAAAGGGAGGCAACGTCACTATATCAGCCATCCTCCCCATTCCGAGGGCTAATGTTGAAAAAAAATCACATTCTCTCCACAATAAATGCCTGACTCTCAAACTGGCGTAGGAGGGATGGTCTTATGTTCATAGACAACTGGGACTCATTCTGGGTGAAATTCCCACTGTTCTCAAAGGATGGACTCCACCTTAATAAAAAAGCATTTGTCAATGCCAAATGTTTGCTTGCTGATATTAGCATTGGCCGTGCAGGAGTTAGACAGATGCAGAATAGGAGTGGCAGTGAAGTATTGAACTCACACCAATCCCACCTCCACCCTGCAGAGATGGACAGGCATTGGGGGTGTGCCTGTGGGTCGTTGCCCATAATGCTGATGGCATTTCACCTCACCCTATCCTGTAGACACCGATAAGTGTTGAGGTGTGCCTTGGGGTGTTCAGCTTCACAGTCACCCCATTTCATAAGGACATACGCTGAAATGGGTGCAGTACAGGAGAATGGGGTAAAGTCTGGGGCTGAAGAGTGCAAGGCACACTTCGATGCCTGTCACTGGCTTCAGGGTGGTGATGGGATGGCAAGAGCATTCCAAAGTTATACCTCTGATGCCTGTCAGTCTGTACAGGGTGTGACATTATGGTCAGAAACCCTAAGGCCCGGTCATGTGATGGTATTTGCACTACAAATTTTCAGCATGGCCTTTTTGTGACCCCCCACCTCATGAAAGCATTTGGGACCTCTTCTCATGAACAGTGGCAGTGTGGTTTTGTTAATGTGTCCCGAACTTCGAGTTCCCACAGCAACTGTGCCATTCTGCAACAGATGTGCGAAAACACAGATCAGGCAGGATGTGAAGAATGACAGCTGTACCATCCATAGAGAGGTGTGAAGAGATGGCAATGTTGAAAATCTGTAGTGAAAATATTAAAATGCTCGAAGTTTCGAACATACATGGAAACTCATAGCGCATACCGTAACACAGTCATTTAGTGGAATTATTTCACCAAATTTCCAACATAGGCATTTTGTGACATCTGCTCATGAACACTGTCACTATGATTTTCTTAATCTGTCCAAAACATTAATTTCCCACAGCAACCGTGCCATTATGCGCCAGATGTACAAATGCATATTTCAGGCAGGATATGAAAAGTGACAGCTATACTGTTCATAAGGAGGTGTGGAAAAATGCCAATGTTGAAAATCTGGAGTGAAAATATTACAAATTCGTGAAGTTCTGAGCATGCGTGGAAGCTGCATAACGCATGCTTGTAACATAGTCATTTTATGGACTTTTGTCACCAAATTTTCAACATAGGCATTTTAGGTCCTCTGCTCATGAACAGTGTCACTATTATTTTCTTAATGTGTCCCAAGCACTGATTTCCCACAGTGACCGAGCTATTCTGCGCCGGAAGTCCGAAAACACATTTTGGTCAGGATGCGAAAAATGACATCTGTACTGTTCATAAGGAGGTGTGGAAAAATGCCAATGTTGAAAATCTTGAGTGAAAATATTAAAAATTCGTGAAGGTAAGAGCATACGTGGAAACTGTGCAACGCATGCTTACAAAACAGTCATTGTTTGGATTTTGTCCACCAAATTTGCAACATCGGCCTTTTGAGAGCCCACCTCATGAACACTGGCACTGCTGTTTCATTACTTGGTCCCGAAGGTGATTCCACACAGTGACCTGAAATCACCTTTCGGGACGAATAACTGCCATGACAGTGGCTGAATTCATGAGGAGGGGTCCCAATAACTACATGTTGAAAATTTGGTGCCAAAATTCCCAAAAATGCCTGAGATGTGCACCAAAGTTGAAAAAACCCTATTTATGCCATTATACAGCTTACCAGCATTTCTTCAGTTTACGGTCATCTTTAAAGAATGCAGACGTGTTCCCGGCCCACCGAAGATAGTCACGCTGGGCGCCAGAGGTAAGTATGGGGTGAGAAGGGTGTGGGGAGGTGGGGTGCACAGAGGGTGGGTGTGGGTTAGGGGGCAAGAGAGTCAACGAGGGACCGTTTCCTTTTTTATAGGTTAAGAAAAAAAAACATTGTGGGATGGTTTGTTTTTACAGGGACATTTGGCATGCTGGGGTGGGCTTCCAGCATTCCACCAAGTGTTTTGGGGGCTGTAGCCAACAGGGGATTAGGCACCCTGTGACACACCACAAATTATGGGGGACAATATGCTGACGGGGAGTGGGCTCCCCATCAGCAAGTTGAACTGGGAAGGGGGGACTGAACCAACAGGGATTGGACCCCCCGTGAGCAAAGAAAGACTTTTGAGGGGTGCATGATGCAAAGGGGTATTGGGCACCCCCTTGGCACACAACAAATGGGGGAGGGGGTTACAGTATGCCGACGGGGAGCGGGCTCCCCCATCAGCAAATGAACTGGGTCGGGGACGGCAAGGTACCACCCTGCAATGACAGGTCGCTCCCTCATTGCAACAGCGGATTCCTTTCAAGGTGGTGGCATGCTGGCTGAACTAGTGTCAGCAGCAGCATGTCACCACATTTGGGAAAGCGGGCCAAGCCTCAAAAGGCACTGGGGCCATTGGCCCCACAGTGTCGCACCTCAAAACCCGCTTCTCTCCAAAGCTGTGACAAAATGTTTCTTGCGCATACATAAGCAAACACAAAAGGGTAGCTCAACTTGGGAAACATTTTAATAATGCCATAAAGCATAGAAATGAACTGCAATTGTGATGCCATTTTCTTAAGCATGTTGGGCAACTTCATAGCAGATCTCAGGTGTACAGACTATTTATTCCATTCTTTGGTATTTCAAAGGTGGTCTTGCAGACTGAAGTTCCCATAACACACTCTCTGCCATAGCCAAAGGTATGCCAATGTTTTTGGTTAGGACAACTGCTGTGAACTCACTTAAGAAAGATAAAAACATAAGAATTATGCCTGCAGAAGAAGACCTTATGGTCTGTCAAATCTGCACAATGCAGAGCCCATGTAACCTTCTTTACAGGTCACTCTGCCCCTCAGACTCTCTTACCCTCCCCTTAAATTTATCCCAGCCCCTCTTGAAACCAACAATAGGTTTCTTGCAGACCACCTCTTCTGGTAGCCTGTTCCTCTCCTCCAGTACTTGCTCTGTGAAGAAGTGCCTCCTGCCCTCCTTCCAGAACCAATAGTACTTCTAGCTAGTTTGCAACTGTGTCCCTTCATGTTTTTGTTTTTGCTGGTCCTGAAAAAGTTCACTGAGGTTTACCTTGTTAGTACCACTGAAATGTAGCTGAGCAAGCCAGGATGCAACACAGCTCAGAAGATTTTCCTTGCGCCTGGTGGCTCTGTCCTGTGGCATACCCAGGGCTCTGTCCTGTCGCCCATGTTGTTCATAGTTAATATGCTGCCCCTGGGCAAGGCCATTAGGAAATATAGTCTCGGGTTTTGTTGCTACGCAGATGATACATAGCTCTATATGTCCTGTGCACCCGGGATGGTGGGTGCGGTGAACGTGTTTAATAGATGCCTGGCTGAGATCCAAGACTGGATGTCATTGAGCTGGCTGAGGCTTAACCCAGAGAAAACTGAAGTTCTAGTGGTTCAGCCGGTCCGCAGAGAGGAGTGGTGACTGCAGGAGGAGACAGCAGACTTCGACTTGGTCCCTCTGGGCTTGTAGCCACCACCAAGGTGAAAAATCTGGACGTCATTTTGGACAAGGGGCCGACAATGGAGGCTTAATTGTCAGCAGTAGTATGGCATGGCTTTTTCCACCTGCAGAACATCAACCAGATTAGGTCCCTTATCCCACCTGGTGACCTCAAGACTCGACTATTGTAATGCTTTTTACCTTGGGGTCAGTGGAGATACACTATGATGCCTGCAGCGGCCCGGTTACTAGAAGGCCTTTTAAGATCATGCCATATTTCACGGTGCTGCGTAATCTGCACTGACTGCCTGTCAAATGGTGTATCTCTTTTAAAATGTGTTTCTTGACCTATAAGGTCCGACATGGATTGGGCCCAGGCTACCTGGCTGAACTCCTGCATCCTTATGTGTCCTCTCACCCACTCCACTCCGCTAAGGAGGGCCTCCTAGTAGTGCTGAGGTCCAAGGTTGAAGACATCAGGGGTCAGGCATTTCAAATAGCAGGCCCGTTCCTTTGGAACTCCCTACCTGGTGCTTTGGTTTCCCCTCAGTGGAGGCCTTCAAAAGGGGCTTACTTATTTCAGTAGTCATTTGGGGTGGATTTGTAACATCTATAACCCCTTTTTAATGATTTATTAAGTGTCTAGGCTATTTTTTATTATTTAATTTATATTTTGTATTTTGGAATGGCTGAGTTATAGATCTGACTATAGTTAGTCCCTATTTTATGTAATGGTGCCCTGAGCCTCCGGGGAAAGCTGCCACAAATAAATAAATACTACCACTACTACCACTTTTCAGTAAATGGCATGACAAAAGGGCTTAATTGCCATTGACTTGCACTGTTCCCTGCAGCATACTGCAGCCCTTTGCAGTATTATGGCAAAGCACTGTGTTACATCCTGGCTGGCTCTGCTGTACCTAAAGGTCTCTATCATGTTCCCTCATTCCCATTGGCCCAGTGGTGCAGAGGGCTGAGGAACCAAGTGCTTCACCTGCTGCCAGGCTGGTAACCCTGATTCAAGAATGGACCTGGAATGCCAGAGGACAGCCAAAGTGGGAAAGGATAGAGCATCTAGAAGACTACTCTTCTCTCTTGAGGAGTGAGGGTTACAGTGCCTGGCATTAGCCTGGCCTCTAGCATTGGCTGAGGGTATGGCAGCCAGGTACTGTCTGGATTGGGGTGAGTGATGGCTACAGACATCCCAGGTGTGTTAGCAGGCCTGGAGACATCTGAGTAGCAATGCACATCCACTCTGCAAGGGAGAAAATGGGAAATATGGATTCCTGGGTGACCAATGACTCCTAGCCACCCGGTAGTCCTACACCTGATGAATTCCCAGAGCATACTGCCTTCATGCAATGGTAAGTCCTAGAGGAAAAACAGAGCAATGGGGCTGGGGTGGCTGACATCTGGAGGGCTGCTTGGGGCCAGGAGTGAAACAGAACTAACTGCAAAAAGGTTCTCTCATTCCCTTCTGTCCTTTACAAGCGTACCTGCTGCTCCTGAATTATTTCTGAGGCCCTTCTCTGTACTGCCTTCAGCTGTTTAGTACCATTTTTGTGACAGAGCTTCCAGAACCATATGCAATACTCCTGGAATGGTCATACCATGGATCTGTACAGAGGTAGCATGACCTCTTTTCTTCTGCTAAAGAACTTTCTACTTATGCAACCCAACATCCTGTTAGCCCTCACCGCTGCATAACTGCATTGCATAGAGGGCTCAGGGTGCTACTAATTGTATTTCCCATGTGTTTCTCTCTTGTGGACACCATAGTGGTCACTCCCCCAGCCTGTACTCTACCCTAGGGTTCTTTCTCCCCGTGTGCATCACTTTGTTTTATGTTAAACTCCAGTTGCCAGATACCTGACCATCTCTCAAGTCTTTCTAAGTCTTCTCTCAAGTCCTTGACCCCTCCTTTGTATGCACTCTTCCCAAAGAGTGTGGTTTCATCCACAAAAAGGCAAATTTTGCTCATAATGCTGTCCCCAATGTCAGCTATGAACATGTTGAACAGCACCGGCACGAGCACCGACCCCTGTGACACCCTACTAGTAACTTCCCTCATCTCTGCATATTCCTCTTCCAACTAACACTCTCTGGGTTCTCCCCACTAACCAATTTGCACCCACCTAGTCATTTTGCCACCCACCCCCAGGTCTTCCAATTTCTTGATCAGTCTCTTATGGAAGACAGAGTCAAAAGACTTTTCTGTAAACCAAGTACAGTTGTCTATTACCTGGCTCTTAACCCTGCCTTTGTAACCCAGTTGAAGAAACTGATTAGGTTCATTTGGCATGACTTCACAACCACAAACCCTTGCTGTCTGCCATTTTGGAGCCCATTTGCCTCAAAAACTCAACAAACTTTCCTTAAGAGTGGTTTCCATCAACTTGTCAATGGTTGATGTTAAGCTAACTGTCCTGTAGTTCCTGGCTCATTCCTAGCCCGCTCTTATGCAAGACCACAACATCCATAGTTCTCCACTCTCAACACCTCACCTGTATTTAGGGAGCAACTGAACAGAACAGCCAGTGGGGCTGCCAGAACTCCTGCCAGCTCCCTCAGCACACTTGAGTGTATACCATCTGCCCCAGGAGATTTTTTTTGGCCCCATCGCTGCTCGGTTGGCCCTCATCTGCAGTGTCCTCCCCAGCCCTGTCATCCACCATAGTGACTTACTCACCTGTTTGTTACAATGCCCCACAGTTTGTACCCTGTGTCGAAGCTCCCTGAGGTTCTCCAAACCTCAGGGAAAGTTTAACTCAGATGCTGTAGGTAGGGAAGCCCAGTAACATAGAAATATAGACTTTGACGGCAGATAAGGACCACTTGGCCCACCCAGTCTGCCCATTTCCCTACCTACTGGATAAGCTGCAGATTCTAGTTAACCAACAGCCTACTTCCTGCAACCCCCCACTATAATTGCCTTATGTCTGTCCCATGCATGTTTGAATTCCCCCACTGTTTTAGACCCCACAACCTCTCCAGGAAGGCTGTTCCATGTATCCACCACTCTCTCCTTGAAAAAAAATTCCTCACATTACCCTGGATCCCCCCTCTATTTTTAAATTGTGCCCCCTTGTTCTTACACATCTCTTTTTCTGAAAGATGCTATCCTCCTGGACTTTGTTGATTCCCTTGAGGTACTTGAACATTTCTATCATGTCCCAGTAGGAGGTGTGGGGCCTGTGGGATGATGCCACATCATATTGCTTCATCCAGAAGTGTTTTTTCAATTTTCTCCCTTCACTGGGTGCCTCCTGGGCATGGACTGCCAGTGTGCTCATGTCCTAGTGTGGAGGTGCCTGCCCTCTTTCCATGGCTCTGGTTGCATTACCAGCTGTGGTAGTGCAGCAAAGTGCATGTCCCTCCTTCCACAGAGGAGGAAAGAGTTCTCTGGGATGCTCAATCCTCCTCCCCCATCAGCCCCCAGGACCTGAGATCACTCCCAATCCTAGGTTGCCAACATCATGAGCACTAGCACCATTGCTGCACCAATGGGCTGGTCCAGGAGATTGTTACCAAAGGGCCATGAGTCCCTTAAAACCCCTATGTGCTGTAAACAGCTCCTCACACATTTGTACTCCCCCTCCTTGCATATTCTACCCTGTGGTGTTGGTCCTTCTTTTTTTTTCCATAAAGGTTTTTATCCCTCCAAGACAGACAGGACACCTACTCAGCCTTGTTACCTGGGCACCAGTGACCGTCCCGTGCCTCTCTCCAGGCTGGTGGCTAGATTTCCTCATGGATTTTACCCCACAGCAGGGCCAGGAAGGGAGCTCTATCCTTTCTGCCCCAGTGAACTCACATCCAGAAGTCATCTTCCAACCTGGAGTAGCAGGGTGGGTCACAGTGCTATAGCTGGGGCTGCACAAAGCCCTAATCTTCCCATTTTCCTCCATTTTTCGTCCACGTCCCGGGCCATAGTGGCATGGAGGACGCATGTGCATGTAGGCACACTTGCATTCTGGAACTGCAGCTCCTTCATCCCTCCCCGACCTATGTCTGTTTCCCGAGTCTTGGTGCTACCACCAGACCTCCAGCTGGTAGCAGCCAAGAGCTGTGATGACCCACCACCCTAATCTTGGAGAGGAGAGCTGCCAGGCCACAGCTCAATCCTTTCCTAGCCCTCCTCCCCATTGAGCCCTGGTGACTCGAGCTTGTTCTTGAACTCAGGTTGCCAGCAAGGTGAGAAGTGCAGACTTACAGCACCTCAGCCATCCATGCCACTGGGCGGGTATACTGGTCCTGCCTTCTTCATGAATACTGAGCAGACTAAGTGTGAAACATTGAGGTGGTTTTGCTGCACTGCAAGTTGTCCTGCACCTTTGCTGTACTGCTTGAGAATTAAACTTTTTGTACCATAGCAAAATATTCTGTTTTGTGGTGATCCCTGTTAGCAGCTTTGCTACTAGTGCTGGCATGACTGTGTGTTAACAGTTCTCTGTTTTTACTGAAAGTTTGGTCATTGCCTGCAGCACGACTCCAGCTTAGTAGCTCTGTTTGTTGGACTTGTTTGTTGGACTTCTGCCTTCCCTCTACTGTCATCCACCCACACTGTCTTATCTCAGCTTGACAATACCTTTCTTTGTCCTCCTTTTTTTCTTGGATGTACCGAGAAAAGGTCTTATCAGTATCCTTGACTCCCTCCAGCATTCTAAACTCAGCCCCTACTTTGGCCTTTCTTACTTTCCAACCAGTGGCCCACTCTGTCCTCTTCACGCTGGGTCTTACTTTATTTTTTTAAGAAAGCCCTTTTCTCCCTTACTGAACTTACAACTTGCTCTGTGAACCCGAGTGGTTTCTTGTACTTGCAGTTCTTGAACTTATGCTTCAGACTAGTGTTAGTAACTTCCTTAATCCCTCATGCACCATTTTTCTTCTTCACCCCCCCACCCCCAGCCCTCATAAGCCTTGCCAAAAGCACACTCAGGTGTTCTCTTATTCTGGCAAAGTCCACCCTCTTGAAATTTGAACACTTGTTTGAGTGTTCAGGTTCCTTCCACACTAAGCTGAAACCACAAGGACTGGGCCACGCTGATATCCCTGGACACGGTCACAGCTTGTCAGTACTTGGTCAAAGAGTGCCCAATCCGTAGTCAACTCACTAACACCCTGGATTAAGAAGCCATCTTAAACTGCACCTAGGAGTGATTCGCTTTTGCTGCTGCTAGCTTTAGATACAGTATACTCCTATTTACATCCACTATTCCCACCTCCCTACAATGAAGCCTTCCTGATTTCCATTCCAGTTGGAGTCCTGTGCTGGAAGTGCTGGAATTGCTGATAGAGAGGAGAGTAAGCACCCAACTTTAACCTAGAGGTAGATATCTATCTATCTATAGATCTACCTATCTGGAATACATGATGGCTGGCTGTGGAATACATGATTTATTTGACTGAGGCAAGACCTTGGGTAAACGCACAAGTGGCGGAGCCACGATTAATGTTCCCAAGCTCAGTGGAGGCAAATTCGAATAAACTGTGTATTCCACTAAGCCAGCCATCATGTACTTGATTTATGCAATATGGATGGGTGCCTTAGGTAAGGAATAAGACACGACAAGGTGTGGTTTATGGCCTGATAAGAACACGCCCCAGGTGCGTAATGAGGCATAAGGCGCTTGAGCTGAGTGCCTTTAGCGCCTGGGAAGTACTCTTATCAGGCCATCAACCACACCTCGGAGTGTCTTATTCTGCTTATAAAATGGGTCCCCCCCAATAAAACAAATTAATTAAAAATGTACATAAGAAGTGTAAATAAAAAAAATATGACCATATCAATAGAAAAACAAAAAAACTAGCCCTTGTCATTGTAGTGGACATGTTATATTAAAATTAACTAGGGGTCTGTGGTGTCTGTCTGTCCCCCCTTCCCCAACACAAAATCTTCCACAATATGCTTTTTCTTGTTTTGTGTGTGCATATTGTGTTTCTGGTTTTTTGTTTGTTTGTTTGATCAGGGGGCAAATGCCCAATGAGTTTTCCTCAGAGGAGCGGAAGAGAGCGTTTCCCTCACCACCCATGGTAGCTTCCGTGATAATGTCTGTCTGTCCCCCCCCACCCCACAAACAAAGTCCTCCACAATATGCTTTTCCTTTCTTTTTTTAAATCTGTGAGCAATGAGGAGTGGGAGTGAGTGTGTCCTTTGCCAGCACGCTATTTATAGCTTCTCTGATCGCTTCACCGATGGTGGTTTCGCTGCTTGCTCTGCCACTGAAACCATGAATGTTAAGAAAAAAAGAATGGTCATTTGAAAGAGCCACTAAGGAGCAGGTCTGGTGAGCCAATAGAGAAGTAGATCTGGTGAGACAGTACAGGATCAGGTCTGATTAGTTGGTGGAGGAGCGGGTATGAGCATTTATTTGAAAGCCGCATCCTGGTGGCAATGCTGACTGGATTGGGGCCACTTTTTTCTTCAGAAGCATCAGAAGTCACATTGTAGGCATGAGCTGTGATTGGGGATGCCAGCCTGATTCTTCACTTCATGCTCTTTGGCCAGTTTTTGTTTAATAAATTCGGTAATCCAGCTGCAAGCTCAGTGATTCTACTTGGTCCAGATAGGGGAACCAGTCCTTAAATGACATGCATTTCCCCATAGGACATTTGTTTCCCTAGTAACAAAATCAACTCTTTGGTGGAACAGTGAGGGAAACAAAACCATCAATGGCAGGAAACTGGTCTCTCGGGATGGCGGATGGCAGGGCAGCTTGGGTTTCCTCCACAGAGACTCAAGAGATTAAAGTTCTCATTCAGCAGATCCTCAAGGAGATTACTTCATTCAAATCCTCTGTGGCTGACCTCAAAGAAAAAATGTTTGGATCTGCAAGAAAAAGCTCGGAATACAGAAACTTTTCTTTCTTACATAGATGATAAAGACTCCCGACATGAAGCCCGATCCAAGAGTTAGAATGTATGGTATCCCTACTTTGGGTTCAGGTTGAGGATACGGAAAACTGTAGCAGACAGAACAACTTGCACCTGGTAGGATTCCCCAAAGGGTGGAGAAGAAAGGCCTGGCTGTTTCTCCAGGGTGGCTGCAGGGAAATTTTACACACCTGGCAGTCTGACGGGGTGGTCAGCCCCAGACAATAAACACAAGTGGTGTGTGGGTCAGCCTTGGCAAAAGCGTCCCCACAGACATCACAGTGTTGAAACCCAGTAAGGCCCGGTTTTTTAGGTTTCTCAGACATAATGCCAGCCTAACAAAACTTGCCCTTTTGATAGCAGTGCTAGGCAAGACACCCTTATCGGTTCCTAACCGTGTCACGGCTTGTTAAGCGTTATAATTCGTTTTTTAGAACCGATAAGAACCCGGGAACCGCACTCTAAAACCCACTGTACACTTTTAAAATGCAGAAACAACCGATCGGTTCAAAACCGAACCGATAATTAATTTTCCACACAGACTCAAATTTTAGTACTTACGGTTACCAGATAGAGCTTTAAAACCAAATGCGGTAAAATAATAACTTTGCGGTTCAAATGAATCAAAAATACTCGCTTGAACCGAGAATGAACCGAGCTGAAGGAGCTGTCTCGAGCGACTGTTCAGTGAAGCGGAGTAGAATCTGACAGTTTCATTTGAAACTGCCAGATAGAGTTTTTGGGCACAAGCCCCTGCTGGCAGAACTCCAGATCTTCTGGGTTAACTCCTTCCTCTCCAGGGCAGTTCAGCTGCAGTGGCTGACTGCTAATGTTATAATATAGCAAGACTTCATGGTGTTTGAAACAGACGTTCTGAGAGGGGCAGGCAGGGGGGAGGTCATAATATAGCAAGACTCCATTAGAAGAAACAACATTACTAAGGTGAGTAATTTTTTCTTCAAACAACATGAAGTCTTGCATATTATGACATATGCAGACTACAAAGCAGTACCTCCATGGAGGAGGCAGAACCTACTTGGGAATAGGCTCTGAGCACAGCCGAATGCCAAACCGGGCATCACCTCAGCCTGGATGTCAGGGAGTAATGCTTGGTAAAAGTATGAACTGTTTTCAGGTAGCCGCTTGACATATCTCTAGAATAGGGATGTCCCTGGCAGCAGCCAGGGAAGCAGCTGTACCTGGTAGAGTGAGCCCTCAGGCCTGAGGGAGGAACCTACCCAGTTTTTCAACAAAATTGGATACAAGAGACAATCCACCTGGCAATGATCTCTTAGTGGCAGGTTTCTCACCAACCTCACCATAAGTGAGGAACAGTTGGAGGGAGTCAAACCTGTGACCCTTGGTACGTTCTCTATGTAGTAGCTAAGGGCTCTTTTGACATCTAAACTGTGCAGCCTCCTCTCGCCAGAGGAGGAATGATCAGTGAAGTACACAGGAAGAGACATAGATTGATTAAGGTGGAAATCTGAAACCACCTTAGGCAAGAACTTCCTGTTAGTCCTGAGGACCACCTTATCTCTATGAAAGGAGATAAATCAGGCTCCACTGACAAAGCTTGTAATTCACTTGTGCGCTGGCAGGAAGTGATGGCTACCAGAACACAGTTTTTCAAGTCAAGTACTTTAGCTCTGTAAGACAAAGGCTCAAAGGGGTTGCATAAGCTGGGCAATGCAAACATTAAGGTCCCAAGCAGGGCAGGGTCCTGAATGGAGGGTTGGTGTGAAGCAATCCTTGAAAAACTGGAGAATACAGAGTGAGCTGAAAGAAGAGGGCTTCACCTGCTGAAATAAAGGCAGACACAGCTGCAAGATGCACCTTTTTAGGGTAGCTGGTCTCAGCCCCAAGGTATTTAGATGGACCATGTAATCCAGGACTGTGGGTAAATCAGCAGATTCTGGGAAATATATTTTCAGAGCACCATATGGAAAATCTCTTCCATTTGGAATTATAAGTAGCCGTGGTAGAGGTTTTCTAGAACCTTCAGAATGTCCATTACATCCTGGGAAAGGTGTAAATCAGCAAACTCTAACTCTTCAAGAGCCAGGCCTTGAGTTGAGAGATTTGAGGTTCTGGTGCCAACCCTCCTGAGCACAGGTTAACAGGTTGTGATTCCTGGGAAGACAGAGGGGAAGATGGACTGCTAAGGACAGTAGGAGTGGATAACAGGGTTGTCTGGGCCAATCCGGGCAATCAGGATCATCTTGCAGGTTTAGACCTGATTTTGACTTGCACTTGAACAGCAGAGGAAGGAAAGCATGAAACTTCCCTACCCAGTGAGGACTAAGGCATCCAGAGGGACTGAGCCCAACACTGGGGGCCTGCAGCAAAAAGGGAAGTTGGTGATTGTCTGGGGCTGCAAAAGATCTATCTGTGGGGTGCCCCATCTGGCAAATACCACCTCCAGGACCAGGGGATCCAGTGACCATTTGTGATGGCCCTAGAAATCCTGCTGAGAGCATCTGCCAGGACATTGTCCTTGCCTGGGAGGTGAACTGCCGTGAGGGAGGTGTTCAGGAGTAAGCCAGAGACCACACTTCATTGCTTCTGTGCACAAGGTCAGAGGACCGAGTGCCCTTGTTTGTTGATGTACCACATTGTAGTGGTGTTGTCTGTTCTGACCTGTACTACTTTTGTTCTGAACAGACTTGGAAAAGCTTGAAGTGCTAGAAAAACTGCCTGAGTTCCAACAGATTGATGTGGGCAGGGATTCCTGAGGGACCACAACCCTGGGTAGTGAGGTCGCCCATGAGCTCCCCATCCCAAGAGGATGCATCTGTAGTAAGGATTAAGGAGTGAGACTGGGTGACAAAGGAACCCTTGTCTGAGATTGCTCTGATCCTGCCACCATTGTAGGGCCTGGATCAGGGTTTGAGTCACTGGGATCAATTTGGTTAGAGTGTCTTCCTTTGAGACCAAAAGGCTCTCAAATGGAACTGAATGTCCCTCATCTGAAATCTTGCTCCCTGCACCACTGCTGTAGAAGCAGCCATGTGCCCCAGGAGCTGTAGAAAATGCCTTGCTGGTCGAGACACCTACAGGGTGAATGAGGAGGCCAGAGAGACCAGGGTCCTTGCCCTGTCCAAAGGGAGGAAGGCTCTGGCTTTCTCTGTGTTCAGCTCTGCGCCTATGAATGTGAGGATCTGAACAGGCTCTAGAACTGACTTTGAAAGATTCAGAAGGAAACCTAGAGAGGTGAGCAGTTGCTGAGTTATCTGTAGGTGTAACTCTGACTTGGTCTGGGGATTGGCCTACTAGGCCAGTCGTCCAGGTAAGGGAAGATGGCATTTGTAGAACACCCTTGGAGTGAGGTGAGCCAAAGGGCATTGCTCTGAACTGGTAATGGCCTGAGGCAGCTCAACCTGGAGGTAATTTTCACATGGGAGCTTTGATGAGAATATGGAAGTAGGCATCCTTGAGGTCCAGGGACGCACAGTCCCTGGCCTTAAAGAGGTAGAATAACTCCCAGAGTCACCATTTTGAATTTTGGTTTTAAAAGGTGCTTGTTTAAGTATCTGAGATCCAGGATGGCCGCCATTCTCCTGTCTTTTTTCGGTAAGGAAGCACTTTGAGTACAACCCTTTGCCCTGGTGTAGGGGTGTGGAACCTTTCCACTGCTCTGAGAGGCAGGAGGAAGAGACCTCTGCCTCTAGGGCAAGTGCCTCTGGAGGATTTGCAGGTGAAGGATCTGGTTCTCATCTTTGAAACTTTTTGAAGCTGAGAACCAGTCCCTGGCTTACTACTTCCAGGACCCATTTGTCTGATGTCAGAGACTCCCAGTCCTGGACAAAGGAAGCCAGCCTGCCCCCTACAGGTAGTTGAGAATCGGCCCTGGCAAACCCATCAGGGTGCCTGCTTGGCAGGGGCTTTGGGCTGAGGGGTGGAAGCAGGCCTGCCTGCACCCCGCCTGCCTCTCCCTCTAAAGAACCCCCTCTGGGCAAAAGCTGAAGAGGAGGCCTGGGCTTGGTAAAAAGGCCTATGAAAAGGCCTGCCCCTGCCCCTGGGAAGCTGCCTTTGAGGAGTGGCCTGCCTTTCCTTGGCCTGTGCACTCCTATAGGTGGTCCTATACTCATCCATTTTCTTCATGTAATTCTCTGTCTGCTCCCCAAACAGAGAATTACCCACAACAGGAAAATCCATGGCCTTAGTCTGGGTATCCTGTGACAGGCTAGTACATCTGAGCCAAGCCATTCTGCGAAGAGCCACAGATGTAGCCATGACTCTAGATGACACATCATTTGAGTTCACTGCAGCATGGAGTTGCACCTGGATGCCTCAATACCATTGGCACCTGCTCCAACTCCTTGGCAGCTGGCCAGGGACCTGTTTTGCAAGAGCCATAACAGTATCCCACCTCGATTTCTGGTATCTAGCAACGTAAGCCATATAATTTACCTGTCTGAGTCCCAAGGATGCTGCCATATACTGTTTCTTTCCCATGGCATCAATCTTCTTGGAGTCCTTGTCCGGGGTGTGAGGCCAAGGGAATATTTGCCTTGTCACAGGCTGCAGACTGCACTACCCCAACATGGCTGCATTGTTGTGTAAGGAACTCATATCAGAGCCTGACAATGTGCCTCTTGTCCATTCTCTTATCCACAGGAGGTATAGTGTGAGAGTTTTAGAATTTTAAAAGTCTGTTTCCCAAAGATTTATGCAAGGGAATATACAATCTCCTGGACTCTGGGATATCCATCATTTCCATATAGTCAGGCTCTTCTTGATCATCCACAGCCTCCATAGGGAGCTGGAGGGTTTCAACCACTTTTATAGAAAATAAAATGAGAAGGGACTCAGAAAGCCTTAGAGGACACTCCTGAAAGGTCTGTCTGAGGAGATGTCCGGTCGAGAGGGCATCCAGACTTTCAATCCACATTCACTCTCCTCATACTCCTTGTCCCCCTCCTCCGGTTCATAATATTTTCTAAATCGTAGTCTTGAACCGGTGGAACCGCCGATCCGGCGCTATTTGATGGCACCGTTCGGTCGGAACCGGAGAAAGCGACTGGACAATCTGAATCGCTTTGGCTATCTCTTCAGCAGTTGGAGAGGAAAGTTTTGGCTCCACATCAGCTGATTTTCTAGTCCTTTACTGGAACTGACTCCTCAGAGTCGGCTCTCCTTTGCCCGAGGAAGTATCGCCTGGTCAGAGGATTACTCCTCTGGTTCGGTTGGAACCGAACCGGCTGGCCATCCGGGTCAGCGGATTCTTGGCCTCCCTTTCCTGAGCCTACCAACTCTCTTATCCAGGGTAGCTGCAGGAAAATTCTTGACAAATCTGGCAGTCTGCATTGAGGTGGTCAAACCCCAGACAATAAACACAGGTGGTGGGGTCAGCCTGGCAAAGGCTTCCACACACACTACAGTGTTGAAACCCAGTGGGCCCAGTTTTCTTTTGGGTTTCTCAGACATAGTGCCAGTCCTAACCAAACTTGCCCGTTTATGGCAATCCGCGAAGCAAGACCCTCTTATGGGTTCCCAACCGTGTTACGGAGTCGGGAAAAACGTAAGAAATTCGTTTTTTTTAGAACCGATAAGAACCGGTAACCACACTTCAATGATAGAATAAAATATTTTAAACAACCTGATCGGGTTCAAGAGTGAACCGATAACAGTTTACAAGTTCCACACAGAGAAATAATGTAAACCTATCTAGTACTCACAAATACCACAGACAGAGCTTGAACCGACTGCTGCGGTTTAAATTCGTCAAAAACGGAAAGTAATACTTTAACCCGACAAAATGAACCGAGCAGAAGGAGAAATCTCCGGAGCGACTGTCAGTGAGGCAGAGTAAACAATCTGACTGTTTGAGTTTGAAGAACAACAGACAGAGTTTTCAACCGAGCTCGAGCTCAGCGTTCCATGCCTGGCATGGAAAGTTAACTCTTTCACCTCCGGAGCAGTTCGAAGGTTGGGACTCACTGCATATGTCATAATATAGCAAGACTTCATGTTGTTTGAATGCTGTTTTAATCTATTTATGTTATGTTTTATGTGCAGTGCCTTGGTTGTGAAAGGCGCTATATAAATAAAGCTGATTTGATTTGATTACTTTTTTATTTTATTTTTAGGGGTTTGAAAGCCATCTTATAGTGGGAGTGGGGTAGTTTATATGTTTTATCAGGGCAAGGATTGTTGTTTGTTATTTTTGTTTTGGTTTTTCTGCTTTGTCTGCAGTATCGCCTTGTGATTTAGGAAATTTGGTGTTTTATGTGCTCTCCTGTTATTTTAATATTATTGTTAAATGTGCCTGCTTGCCCTCCTGTCCTGTGCTATTCTGCCTCCGCTCTTTGTGCCATCCACCCTTTTCTCTCCCCCACCTGTTTCTACCTATCAACGCTGTCAAGCTTTGGGAATTGCTTGTAGGGGAGTTGGGGGGTGGTGGGGTTGTGACAGCGAGCCCAAATGAGTGGTGCTCTCCCATAGGGGTGGTTAGGACCAGAAGACGCCCTGGGTCAAAATGGTACCTGGAAAATGGTGATTCCATTCTGGTTCCATACCCAAGGGCACCTCCATTTTGGGAGGCAAGTAGTTGGGACAGCTCGCCAACTCTCGTCCCACTCGGGCGCTGTTATGCAATGCCAGATCTGTCTGCAACAAGACTGTTTTTATTGCAGACTTTGTTGTTAGGGCAGATCTGGTTTGCATTACGAGGTCCTAGTTGGATGAGAATGCTGCTCCTTTTAGAGGCTATTTCCCACGGGTACCTGGTTGTACACTCGCCTGAGATTGGACCACGGGGGGTTGTGTCTGTTTCAAGACCGAATTGGGCCTAACTAGTATCAGCTGAGGAGACCAGGTCATCTGAGTGTACCATGGTAGCTGGTGTGGGGTGCAGGATAGCTCATCTACAGTCCACCAGGTGATGAGAAGCTCTTCCTGCAGAAATATGAACTTCACTGCCAACATGGCTTTGAAGTTGCCCCACTGATAGTTCTGGGCGACTTCAGTGCCTGGGTCAGCAGCGAATCCTCGCTTTTTGGTCAACATTTCCTCCAGGTGATGACATCTCTGGGCTTCACACAGGTTGTTTCTCAGCTACGCATAAGGGTGGTCACTCTCTTGATTTGGTTTTCCTCCTGGGGATCGAGGCCTCCGACTTAGTGGTGGGACCAGTCAGTTGGTCCAACCACTACTCAGTTGGGTTCAATTTTTCAGCCCCCCTGGGCAGGTCGGCCCCTGTGGAGTTGGTCAGGTACTGTCCTTTGCGGGATGTGGTCCCTGAAGACCTGATGGCGGTTATTGACCTCTCGTTGTTGGATGAGACTTGCACAGATCCCGAGCAGTTGGTCGCGGCCTATAATGGGGCCGTATCTTCAGCTCTCGATCTGATTGCTCCTATCCATGTTTGCCCCCTTCCGCATCGCCCTGGGGCCCCTTGGTTTTATGGGACTCTAAGGAATGAGGAGATTGGGGGCCTAGGTTAGAGAGTCATTGGCGGAAGACTGCCTCTGGCGCGACCACTTATTTGTTAGAGCATTATAAACTCTGAGACAAGAAATTTCCCGTGAAGAAGGCAGAATTCCTTTCCAGGGAAATTTCTGTAACACGGAATCAATTGGTTCAACTCTTCAGAACTGCTGACAGGCTGTGCAACCCAGCCTGTCAGCAGTTCCGTCGAGTCTTTTCACAAATTGATTGTGATGAGATCGCTCACTTCTTTGCGAATAAGGTGGCTGACATCAGGCAGGAGTGCCACCAACTTCACTCTAAGGGGTTGCTGTTGCTTGGTGCCTTGTCGCAGAGCCCGGAGTTTCCTGGAGTACCTTTGACCTGCCGGATTTCGTAGCTATTATGAGGATTGTCCAGCAGATGCGTCCCACGTGCTGTAGTTTAGACCCAGGCCCTATTTCCCTGATCTTGGATTGTAGTGATGTTATCGGCCCGGTCTTAGCTCAGATTGTCCGGTGCTCTCTGGATTCGGGTGAGTTCCCTAGCTCCCTGAAAGAGGGGGTGGTTACCCCCCCCTTCTGAAGAAAGTTTCTTTAGACCCAGAGAACCTAGCAAACTATAGGCCTATCCCTAACCTCCTTTTTGTGGGGAAGGTTATTAAGAAAGTTTTGGCTGCTCAACTGGATAACCATTTAACCATCCATAATTTATACAAACCCTCCAATCGGGTTTTCATAAGAGGCATAGTACTGAGACTACTCTGGTTCGGTGCTCAATGATCTTCTGATGGCAAGAGATCAGAGACAATGTCTCTATCTTGGTGCTCCTGGATTTATCATCAGCTTTTGATACTGTGGATCATGGGTTCTGCTCGAACGCCTGAGGTTTACCTGTGGGCTGTCTGGTACAGTCCTCAGATGGTTTTCATCTTTCCTCGCTGGTAGAATGCAGAGAGTTGTCTCGGGTTTATTTTCATCCGGGGCTTTCTCACTGCCCTGTGGGGTACCTCAGGGTTCGGTACTGTCTCCCATGTTATTTGCAGTATATATGCTACCCCTCGGAGACACTGTAAGATGGTATGGGCTGAAGTTTCATTGCTATGCTGATGATACCCAGCTCTACCTGTCTTTTGCCCCCAACCAGGTTAGTGCTACCTCAGTACTGAACAGCTGCCTCGTAGAAATCCAAGATTGGATGAATACCAGCGGTCTAAAGTTGAACCCAGGAAAGACTGAGGTTTTGGTTGTGGACCCGGGTCATAGGGCAGAAGGGTTGAGGACTGGGCTCCCTTCCGTTTAGTCCTGGGGAGGCCCAGATTCCACCTCTGAATGGGTGTATAATCTGGAGTGGTGCTTGACAATGATCTGACTCTTGTCATCAGGTATCAGCAGTTGTCAGGCGGCCTTTTACCATCTTAGGAACATTGGTAGGATTAGGCACCTTGTTCCGTACAGCGACGTACCTGTCTTGGTCCATGCCTTTGTGATATTGCACCTTGATTATTGCAACTCCCTTTACCTAGACCTTTCTGGGGTTGATATCCACTGCTTACAGCTACTGCAGAATGTGGCAGCATGTTTGTTGACTAGGGCATCTAGAAGATCTCATATTACCCCAGTGCTGCACCATCTGCACTGGCTGCCTATACAGTGGCGGATCACCTTTAAAGTAGGTCTTTTGACTTACAAAGCCCTACATGGATCGGGTCCCGATTACTTGAAAGAGCTCCTGGTTCCTTACACCCCTTCGCAACAGCTCCGCTCAGCTGACGAGGGGTTCCTGGAGATTCCAAGGGTTAACCTAAAGTCATCTGGTGCGCGTGCCTTTGGGTTTGTGGCACCTACCCTCTGGAATTCTCTGCCCCATCAGCTTCAGGAGTGCAGGATGGTGGGGAGTTTGAAGCAGGCACTTAAGACTTTTTTATGGGGGAAAGCATTTTTGGTACTTTCTTGATTTTATATTGTATGTATTGTGTTTTGTTTCTATGTGAATTGTATGCCTTGAAATTTGAAAGGCTTAACAAATACATTTGTTATTATTTATTAATGTCCTTGTGAAGGTGTGGTCTCAGTACTGCACACAATACTCTAGATGGGGCCCAACAGTGTATTGTAAAGAGGATTATTACGCCCTCTTCCCGACTTGTGATACCCTACTAATACACCCCAACATCCCCTAGCCTTACCTACTGCTTTAGTGGTCTGCTTGATGATTTCAGATCATCGGTGATGATGATGCCCAAGTCTCTGTCTTCCCTTGTGACTGCCAGCAACTCCCCTCCCAGCCTATAGGTGGCATCAGGGTTCCTCTTCCCTATGTGCATGATCTTGCACTTCTTTGCGTTAAACCCCAGTTGCCACTCTTCCAACCATTTTGCTAGTTTATCCAGATTTCTTCTCATTCTGCCCACCCCATCTGGATCATCTACTCTGTTACAGATCTCGGTGTCATCTGCAAACAGACAAACCTTACCCTCCAGTCCATCTGCAATGTCACTGATGAAGATATTGAATAGGACTGGTCCCAGGACTGATCCCTGAGGTACCCCACTTGTGACTAGCATCTGTTCCAACTGTATACCATTTGCCACCACTCTCTGTTTTCTGCCCATCAACCAGTTTGCCACCCAGTTGACCAACTTCTGACCCATCCCGAGCCTACCCAGCTTATTAATCAATCTTCTATGTGGAACAGTATCGAAAGCTTTGCTGAAATCAAGTAGGCAACATCAACTGCTCCCCCCAGGTCCACCACTCTGGTTACCCAGTCAAAGAAATCTATGAGATTAGTTTGACAGGACCTTCCTTTTATAAACCCATGCTGTCTTGGATCCTGTGCTCCTATGGATTCCAGGTGTTGCACTATCCTTTCCTTATGGAGTGCATCCATAATCTTGCCCACTACTGAGGTAAAACTGTCTGGTCTGTAGTTCCCTGTCTCCTCCCCGCTACTACTCTTGTGGAGCGGGATCACATGAGCCCTTCTCCAGTCTTCTGGGACCTCTCCTGTGCTCAGAGACTCACTAAACAGTTTTGATAATGGCTCTGCTAGTTCCACCCTTATCTCCTTTAGTACCCTGGGATGTATGCCATCAGGTCCCATTGCCTTGTCCACCCTGAGCTTATCAAGCTCTTGTAGGATCCTTTCTTTTGTGAAGGGACTAGTGCAGACCTCCCTCCCCCCATTTCCATGGTGCTGAGCTGTGGACCTTGCCCTACCTTCTCTTCAGTAAATACTGAGCAGAAGTATCTATTTAGGATAGATGCTTTTACATGGTCCTCCTCCTCACACGTTCCCTTATCCCCTTTGATCTTAGCAATACCCCCTCTGGACTTTCTCTAATGTATCTATAGAAAGTCTTGTCATCTTCTTTTACTGTTTGTGCTAGTGTTTCCTTGGTTTGGGCCTTTGCCTGCCTTACTGACTTCCCTGCTTCCGTTAGGGAAGTTTGGTATGCCTCCCTATCTTCATCCTGCTATGTCCCCTTATATTTCCTGAAGGCCAGCCTTTAGGCTCTGACCTTTTCCGCTACTATTTTGAGAATCAAAGTGGTTTCCTTCTTCTTTTGCACGTCCTTTCCATCTAACACAATGGGATGTTGCTTCAAGTATTACATCCTTAATGCTTGCCCACTTTGCCTATATCCACTCACCTGTACTTCTTTTGCCAGGGCTAGCTTAACTCTGTTGGCCATATTATCAAAGTCATCTCTCTGAAGTCCCAAATTTTGCCTTGCAATGGGATGATTTAGTTCTAGTGGCCAAATTGAAAACCATACCATGTGATGGTCACTGGCCCCCAGGTGACCTTCTACCTGGAGATCTGTGATCCTTTCCCTGTTAGTCAGTACTAAATCTAGGATAGCCCTATCTCTTGTGGGCTGTTGTACCAATTGTTTGAGGCCATCCCCCTGTAGGGAATCCACCATGTGTCTAGTTCTGGCAGATGTTCCTGTTGGTGTTGACCACTCTGTGTCTGGCATGTTGAAGTCTCCCATTATCGGAACCTCCCCTTTAGCTGTCATGTTTTGTATATCTTCTAACAGTCATGTGTCTATGTCCTCCCCTGGTCTGGAGGCCTGTACACAGCCCCAGTTTGTATGGCTGTCCCATTTCCTGTTTCCAGGGTGACCCACAGTTCTTCTGGCTCCTTATGTGTATTCTGAATTTCTGTAGCTTTGATATTTTCATTGACAAAAGGGCCACTCCACCCCACCCCCTTTTGCACCTCGGTCTCTTCTGAACAGTACATAGCCAGGTACTGAAGTCTCCCAGTGTGGTTACTGGTAAATCATGCCTCACTAATGGCTCCTATGTCCAGTTTAGCTCAGTGTATTATTGCCTGCAGGTCTGGGATCTTGTTTCCCAGACTGCAAGCATTTGTGTACATGATTTTCCATTGGTCAGATTTCAGTGTGTTAGTTGTTGGGCAAGGTCTGGCATTTCCCCAGTGCATCGTATGGGGAGCAGGACCTTTTTCCTTACCTGGTGATGCAAATGAACTACAAACATGCTGAACTCCTGTTTGACCACTAGCTGAGGGTGGAGGAGTGTTCTTCCCATTCGAAATATGGGGTACTGCACCCCTCTCCCCATTTGCTAGTTTCAATATTCTGCAAAGACGTCAAACTTCTGCCCCAATGCATTGACTCCCTCCTTAGTCAGATGCAGTCTATCAAATTTAAAGAACTTTTACTCCCAAAACTCTTGCAAGTTCCCCACAAATCTGTGTTCT
This sequence comes from Neoceratodus forsteri, assembly GCA_016271365.2. Lineage (NCBI taxonomy): Eukaryota > Metazoa > Chordata > Ceratodontiformes > Ceratodontidae > Neoceratodus > Neoceratodus forsteri. Next base: position 718,364,117 of record CM057456.1, read on the forward strand.
TTTTCCTGGCACCAGCCCTTAAGCCACATGTTTAGCTCCCCTATCTCCCCTTCTCTGACCTTCCGCCCATCTGCCCCCTTCTCCCAGACTGTCAGGATCTCATAGAAGGAGATGCCGGACGAAATGGATGATAGTTTGTCACTCAGCCTGGTCAGGTGTTCCTTGGTCTCCACAACTGACCAGCTGGAAAGATCGTTAGTCCCTATGTGTACCAGGACATCAATGTTTTCTCCTGCTTCCTGAACAATTTTAGCGATGCGGTCATTGTCTCTCCACGCTGATGTATCTGGGATAAATCTGACCATTACCCCTGGCTGGAGATACGTATCAACTCCCTGAATCATGGAGTCTCCTATGATCAGAAGTTTTTGGGATTTCCCTTTTGCTTCTTTTGTTTTGTTTCCTGATTTGGGTGAGTGTTGTTGTGCTAGCTCCTGCACTACAGTGTCCTCTGCCCCTTTGTTTGATATTGGAGATAGAGACAGATACCTGTTTGTAGTTTTTATATGGTTTGTGAAGGTGATATGTTGGAGAGCATCAAGTGATGGGCACCCGATTTGCCCCTCCTAACCACTTGCCAACCTCCCAGACCAACTACCCTCTGTGGTCGAGGTGCTTCTGTTGGATTTCGGGGAAATGGCGGGTGGTTCTTATAATATATTTCCTCTTGAATATGCAATTTGGGGCATGCAATCTCTGCCCATGCTGCCTGGAGCTGAGCCCTTAGATCTGCAATGGCCCAGCATGTAGGACAGTGTCCTAAATCCTGTAAAACTGCCCTTCTGAAAAGTGCTCTGCAGTACCTGCAATTAATGATATCCATTCCAGATAAGTTGCTGGGTTTATAACCTGGTCAGAGTAATTAGAAGGAAGAAAATGAAAGCAAAAGTTTGATTTTGTGTTTTGTTTGTTTGTTTTTGTATAACTTGTTATAACAAGTTAAATTACTAGTGCCCCTGTAAACTAGGTCACTGTGTGGATACCCCTCTGATCCTTCCCTTCCTACTTTGCTACAAGAAATGTCACGACTGTGCTACCCTATAAAAGGAGTGTAGTGTGGGTGGTTGGGATGGGGTGGGTGGCTGGGCCCTTCCCCGCCGAAAAGAAGAACCATGAACGAAAGAAACAAGGAGGTAAGAGCAGAAACAATCAGCCAGCAACAAATACAGTAGCCCTGAAAACTTATCCTAATGACAGATAAAACTGTAAAACCGTGAAACCTGTAAATCACCACCTGTAATAATTTCACAGAAGATATACCCTGTAAGAAACATTTTGCTACAGAGAAAATAAAGCAGTAACAGAAGATATACCTTGCAAAGACAATTTGAATAAGAAGATTACATCAGTAATCTGCAAGCACACACCTGTAGGCACACCCTGTAATGATGCAGCAGAAGGTATACCCAGCAACAACAATTTGAATCAGAGAAAATAAAGCAATAAATGTTACCAACAAACAGTAACAATCATTGTGAGTACAAAATAAAAATAACAACACACAGTAACTCTACCTAGCCAAAAGAAGCCTTAATCCTTTTCCTTGCTCTGGTAAGGTTCTTTGCTCTGTCCTTTCAAGCAACCTAGAAGAAAAGAGCTCAGGTGAAGCTAGCTGCCTTGGTCAGCAAACCTAGTCTTCCACCTCCAAGAAATCAACTAATCTGACCTTTTAACCCTTCCTTCTGTTGGAAGTTACTGACAGTTTGTCAGTTCCACCCCCCAGATACACAGCTAATCTCCTGGAAGAGCTGTGGGAGCATCCACTGACTACTTTCATTCTCTTGGGGGGAGGATGGGGGGAGAGACAGGTGCCTACTGACCCCTGGTGGAGGCTGGGAGACAGTAATGCCAGCTCCACATTTCAGGGGAGCATGACAGATGCCGGCATACTCCTTGCATACTGCACGCCATGATCCTGAGGGAATAAAACAGAGGAAAATTGCATTCAGGCTAATTGGGGGATGGCCTTCTGGACCCTCATCTCTGGGGACTCCTGTTCTGCAGAAGACCATCTCAGCAGCACCCAGCACCACTAGATTGCTGTAAGGCACTTCCCCTCACAGGGAGGAGGACCCACCCAATGAAGGGAAACAAAGGGGTTCCCTGGGTGGTTGCATGTGGGGTGGTGGTGGATGGGAGGATCCTGGATTCGATAAATAGGTCGATGTGGGACCCAAATGAGAGATCGGCAAGGGGGCCAGGGGGCACACAAAAAAAACAAATCAGACTCAGGAGAAGTATATTAACAAACTAGAGATCTCGTCTGGGACTTGCTCGTCATCACAGTCACTTTCTCATTCTTTTCTAAGCAGTAATTTCTGGTAAATGTGCCTTAACCATATTGAGCTCAGTGCTAGTAGACTACTTCTGGTTTTCCCTGCTTGTAGTAGGCAGGAGTAGTAGCAGTCTTGAAGTGGCAGCTGCCGGTGGTGGAATGCTCTGAAAAAAAGTGGTCCCCATACTCATCTGCACATTTTAGAAATGCCCCCTTTCCTTGTTTTTGCTGTAAAACAAAAATGACCCCTGTAACACAAAAACAAGGAATCAGTTATGGCCTCCACCCCCCCACCCTTTTCGCTTCAAGCGAGGAACATGATTATGGGTTTGCATCAGATGTACAGTGGCAGCCATATATGCATAATATTGTTAAACAGTAATCAAATGTATGCAAAACCTTTTTTGTTTGGAATGTGTGTATTCTTAATGTTGTCAATACCACTCCACCCATTTTGTACTGTGCCCCTGGATTTCTGTGCCCCAAGTGCATTATTTTACATTTTTGTGTTCAGGACAAAATGGCCTTTCAAATGAGCGTAGTCACTAATGCAAATTCTTTGTAGTTTTTTTTTATAAATAGCCATAAGAAATATGAATTTTGTAATAACAAAAATGGAAATACAGGTAATAAGATGGCCATATTTTACAAAAATATAAGGAATTCAAATTAGTGACTACCCTCATTTTAAAGGTCTTTTTGTCCAGAACAACTTTCATGCTGGTTGTTTTTGTGCACCTGTATTTTTTTTTGGAATGTGTGCACATTTGCTAAGAATTCTGTACAGTGCCTTAGGAAGATTCTCAAAGAAAAGCAGTCTGGAGTTCTGTCTCCAATGTTCTAAACACACAATGGGTCTGAATGAGTTAAATTAGGCATGGCAAGCAATAAACAAGGTGGTCTGGTCTAGTATTTCATTTAACTGGCATAGTGGTTTGCAAAAATGATGCTGTTTAGAAGTGCAATAGGAGTTATGCTAGGTAAATGTAAATATCTCTAAAAGTATAGTTACACATAAACAACTAGTAAGACAGTTGTCCAGGACAAAAAGACCTTTTCAATGAGCCTAGTCATTAAGCTGCACTAATTATTTATTTTAAACTATGGTCATCTGATTACCTGAAATTTCATTATTTTTCACAATTTTCACCTTTCAGATGGCTATATTTAAAAAACATCTGATGAACTCAGAATAGTGACTGCCCTCAATTGAAAGGTTGTTTTGTCCCGAACAACTTTCATGTTGGTTGTGTATTGGCAATTTGTATAATTTCCAAGATATTTACATTTGTTTGGTATTACTCATACTGTGTTCACTCAGAGAGAGAAAAAATTAGGCTGTTTGGAAGACCATATTTTACAAAAATATAAAGAATTCAGATTAGTAACTACCCTCATGTGAAAGGTCTTTTGTCCTGAACAACTTTCATGTTGTTGTTTTGTGCACCTTGAATAGTTTTAAAGATATTTAGATTTGTTGCAATGTGTGCACATTTGCTAAGAATTCTGCAGTGCCTTATGGTTTTCAGAGAAAGGCAGCCTGAGTTCTGTCTCCAACATTCTAAACAGAAAAGGAGTATTCATTTAACTGCCATAGTGAATTGCAGTTATGGAAGGATATACTGAAAAGTCCAAAATGTGTTCCACGATATCCCATTTTTCTAGCTAAAGCAAGATGGCTGTATGCTCTGCCCACAGCCATAAAAATGGCAAACACATTGTATCCATACTATTTCTATGCATAAACAGACTTACTGAAATGATTGTTTTGTACTGGAACATAAAATTATGACACAGTTTAAAAAAAACTGTTTTTATAATTTTATTTTTACTTTTTCTGAATTTTGGTATTACTAGACATTAATAAGAAACTGAGTAGTTTGCAACTTCATTTTCATCCATCTTGTTACCTTAATCATGTTATGAACCTTTCACTCTCCCCTCTAGCAACCCCTTTTCTTCCTTGTTTTGGAAGATAATAATTGAATTACAGGATATGGTTAGGGCTTACTGTGTATGAAATTCAGTGGTTCCCCAATAGCTGTTGTAGGACAGTACAAAGGTCACAAAAAGTTGCTGTAGTATCATTGTGATGTCACAAGGATACTACAACAATTTTTCATGACCTTTGAACCATCCCATTCCTCATTAGAGTTAGGAGATGGCTCTGAGATGCACAAGTGTGGTAAGAGCACCATCCTCCACCAACTCATATCCATTAATGCCCAGAGCAGTGGGTAAATACTGTATTTAATTTTTATTTAATAGTGTGAGCTTGTTTCAGCAGACCGAGCCAGCAAAAGTTCATTTGTGGCAGTCGGGTGCTGCTGATGAAAAGCATCGTACCTGGCTCTCTGAAAACAAACACCTTTATTTGGGTAAGAAATTATTTTAAAAATGTATACCACTTACTTGCAGTTGAAGAGTGAGTTAACGAGTGTGCCAGGAAAGATGAATGAGCAAACAGTTGGGTGGCAGAGATGAACGAGCAGGCAGGGAAGACAAGCTGACAGACAGCTGTGTGTAATTTTTTGAACCATGTAATATATAAAATAGTATAGGGGCAAACATACACAACAAGGACTGTGTTTCCACCTTGGGGTTGAGATGACATCAGGACCTCTCAAGGTGTGTGGCTGCCCATACACTATTCTGTATATAGTACATGGTTAACTGTTGTGTGAATTTCCATACACTCAAAATCTTTGTAGTGCATGGGCAAAAAAGGAAAATTACGTACCTACCGTAATTCTTGATCTTCTCTTGTATCTTCACCATTCATTACTTCCTGGGTGTAAGCCGGAGGCGCCTCACCGCGCACTTTTCTTTTTTTTTGTTGTTTAACGGCCCGCCTCGAGAGCCGACGCTTATGCGCCATGCGCGCGAGGGGCGCTTAGTAGCAACGACCCTCCTCCAACTCAGTTCTGAGCCGGAGAGGCAAAATGAAAGCAGAAATATAGATAGCGAGGCAAGGTAGCCGAGGATAGCAAAAGCAAGGAAGAATGAACTGAAAAGGAATAAGCCGATGGAGGAAGGACAGAGGAGATAAGAACATCCCTAGCCTAGGAGTGCAGGGCCTCTTTACCTGGGCGACTCTAGGAGGAGAGATGAGTAAGGAAATGAGAAAATAGAAGAAGAAGAAGAAAGAGAAGAGAGATGGGATGTTGAAGGGACCAGAAGGCCCAACGAGCTATAGTTAGCTTGTAGCTGAAGGCTCACTAAAGGGAAGCAAGAATCCCGGAGATAGAGCTGAAGAGAAGGTTCACCGAACCCGCTAGACAGACTCAGGAGGGCATAGTCCTCATCTTCAACATGCCATTGTTCTTGACACACCACGCTCCCGGCTCGACGTTGCTAACTGGAGGACAGCCGAGGAGGAAGAGAATAAAACCCAGCAGCATGAGAGCGCTGCTCAGGGGTTTAGAAATGGAAAATGTAAGCCTTTCAGGCGTTTCAAGATAGAAATGGGACTCAGACTGACTGGCTAAGGCCGGCCAAGGCTTAGGCTGGCTAAGATTGGATATGGTCAGCAGAGCTCTACTGTAAAAATTGTCCAGGAGGACACTTAAAGGGAGAAACCACTAGCAAAACAGCGAGAAGGATAGCCTACCTTCTCATTTGCCTTCTTGTTTGATTTCTCCATTTTTTTTTTTTTTTTTACAGATAAAAATTTTTTTTTTTTTAACTAGATGCATGACCCAGATACCAAGATACCTATGGCAGTCGGAGAGAGTTCCTCAGCATTTTTTTTTTTTTTTTTAAAGAGAAAGGAACAGACATACTTGCTCCTCTGCTCTGCAAGGTAAGAATAGAGGGGAATCAGATTTCAGGGCAACTATCTGAACACGGGATTGCAGGATCAAAACTGAATAGCCTGAGCCAGGCCAAAAACCCCAGAGGTATCTTGCCATAAGAATAGCAAGAGATAGTTGTGCAGTCTGATCGCCAATGCAACCTACTTAGATGGCCCATGAATCTTAGAGTAAGTAATTTTTCTGATTTTAGAACCCCCAAGAAAGATCTTTTTTTTTTTTTTTTTTGAAAATTTAAGGAATTTTCCTATATTTTATATAAATGCAGAGAGAGGAAGGAGACGGAGGTGGACGATTGCACAGGAAGAGGCACTGAGGATGGTGGGGGGAAAATGAATGGTAGAAGATACAAGAGAAGATCAAGAATCACGGTAGGTACGTAATTTTCCTATCTTCCTTGTCAATCTTCACCATTCATTACTTCCTGGGTGAGTATCTAGCTCCTCTTCCCTGGAGGGGAAGAGGCCATACCCCTGAGGGAACAAGACCCCAGCCTTCTGCTGGTGAGAAACAGAAGGAGAAGACCCTGGCTTATTCAGAAAGCCTAAGAGGGAGAAGAGCTAGGAGGTGCCTCCCGAGGACGAGGAGACGGAGGGAGCCCTGTAAAGTCTCCAGCTCTGGAAGAGAAAAGACGGTCCCCCGGAAGGCGGAGTAATCACCCTACGCCGGCCAGGGGTGACAACCTGGAAAGATCGCCATGCCGGGCCCGCCTGATGCAGATCGCTGTCCCCGCAGCCTGGAAGCCACCTCATTGGCGCCATAAGATGCCCTTGCTTGGTGTCTTGCCAGCTCCAGGCCTACCGCGGAGAGGGCAACGGCTTGTCTGGTTTGCTCCATCAGGCATAGATGCCAGCAGCTGGGACATCATCGACCACAGATGCCGGTTGTAGGCAGCGTGGTGAGCCTGATGTGATGCAATACATGCACTCGCACGGCAGAAGAGAACACTCTTCGCTCAACGGTCTAACTGGAGAGAGTCCGAACTGTGGGCGGTCGCGGCGCAGGCAACGGCGCCCAGGAGTATCCAGGTATACCAAACCTGAGGACGGGTTGGGAAGGGAACCTAGAGACTCAGAGGGGCACAATACCAACGCTGGCAGTCCGCCGGGCTGGGGAAGAAGCGCAGGGACTGCATGACCGGATAGACGCCCCTGGAAGGGGATAGGCCAGGAAGGTACCACCAAATGCTGGGCACTGAATTCACCAAGGAATTCACGCGGCTTCCCATTCGGTATTGTCTCTCTAACGAGGAAACTGAGATCCTCACCGTCCTCGAGAGGAAACGCTGATATTCTGTGAAATCAGCATTGGAGGACAGATGAGTAGGGGTCTCTCCCTCGGAGGAGGGAGACGAGGATGATGGGGAACTGGAATGCCCAGAGGATTCCTGCGGGGAGAGTCGAAAGACCCGCTCATGCATGTACCTAACGTATGAGGGGAAGGCCGCAGCAGAACCCCTGAACTGCTCCCAGGATAACGGACCCGTAGGGCCGACATGGCCTGGGAGTGGGGGTGGTGAAGGCAGAGAGATGGGAGAGGGGCACCTCCGCGGAGGCAACTGCTCTCTGCGAGGGCTCTGGAATCCGGGGAAAGGAGCCCTGGAAAGAGGGATCCCGGATATCAGACCAGGCCGCAGAACGGAACTCTGGGGAAGCGGAGCCTGGAAGAGCCCTGGGGGAGAACCTCCCTGTGATGACGCCGACTGCATGGATCCAGAAGGGCAGTCCGCACAAACGCCAAGGACACCCTAGAATCCTTGAGGGAGGGGCGAGGCTCTGCACTTCGCCCTGGCCACCTCTGAGGTGGCTAAGGAAGACCGAGCAGCAGACCCTGCCCCTCGACCCTCGACTCCGAGAGGGCCTCCTCCTGACCACAGCGCCCCTGTCCCTAGAGAGAGTGACAGCACCCCGTAAGGTAGCTGTCACCGGCCTCCAGAGAGGGGAGCCTCCCCCTGCGTCACCCCCGCGGCTCCCGGCCACCCCCCAGCTGGGGAACCCTCAGGAGGCGACGGAAGGGGGGACAGAGGAGGGCCTGCCTGCCGGCTTGGCACTTCTAGCCACCGGGGACCCAGACTCAAGAGTGGGGGTGCCAGGATGGGTCCACGCCTGAATCACGCCTCGAGGAGGACGAGACCAGCAGGACCTCAATGCTGGCCACCCCAGGGGTCCCTCGAGGCTACGGGCCGAACGGCCCCGTACCAAGGAGGCGCCGCTTCCTCACGCCGGTGGCAGCCAGGCCTAGCTCCACACCCAATGGCGCTGCAAGGCCGGGCACCGCCTGAGGAAGGACCAGGCCAACGGCGCCGGGCGCTGCTGAAGGCGACAAGACACCGACGGTGCCGCTTGTCCATTGACGCCGAAACGTACTAAGGCCCAAAGCGGCATCGCCAATGGCGCCCGCCTGACCACCGGCCGCGAACGGCGCTGACTCAAAAGGCACCGGAACGGCGCGTCTCGATCACCGCACCACGAACGGGCGCCAGGATCCCAAACGGCGCCGAAGGCGGCGGCTGAGGTCCACCCCAGCTAGGGCCTAAAAGACGAGGGCCTCGCCACGGGGGAGCCTGCACTCAAGAGGTGACTGCCGAGGCGGTGGTCGGCGCCGCGGCCCCGGAGGGACTACGACGCCCCGACACGCAGAAGGGCCTCCTCGGCAAGAAAAGACGAGGAGACCCTCCTCATCAGACCGTGATGAGGCCCGGAGGGGACCCGGGAAGGCCTAGAGACCTTACCTGAGAACCTTGAGCGACGCCATCCTCTCGGTCGGGCGGGCTTTGCCAGCTTGAACGCTGCGACTTGAGACACGGCGGTCCATGGAGAAACAGGCGCCGCATCTAATCCATGTCATGGTTGGGTCCCAGGCAACGAAGACAAACGCTATGCCGGTCCGAGACAGAGAAATGCCGCCACAGTAACACCGACGATAGGGGCGCCCGTCAAACACGCTAGCTCCGGACCCGACATAACGCCAAATCAACAAGAAAAATAGAAACACACCGGCGCCGCTTTAGAAAGAAAAAGAACGGTCTTACCGATCAAGGCCGAGTGTGTGGAAAGAGGAGTCGCTGACGAGTGGACAATGGACGCCCGAACAGGTGCTGCCTCGCGGCGGGAGAAACAGAACTGAGTTGGAGGAGGAGGTCGCCTATTAACGGCCGCCGCCGCGATGACGCATGACGCCGCTTCTCGAGGGCGGGCCATAGGGCAACTTTAAAAAAAAAAAAAAGCTCCTGACAGGTGTGCGCGCTTCCAGCTTACACCCAGGAAGTAATGAATGGTGAAGATTGACAAGGGAAGATGTTGTTGTGCATACCTGTAATTTAAAGGTCATGAAACCTACCTGAGAACCTGAAAATAGGCATTCAGTTGTTTAGTGTACCTACCTGGTTACAAATAAACAAAATAAAAAAAAAGTTGTTGTGCACAGTTTAAAGGTCATTTAAAGTTGTTATGCACAGTTCAAGGGTCACAAAGGACCCCATTAAAATGAGTTTTGCTCAGTTTGGGTTATCCCTACTTATAAGATGAAATGAATAAAATGTACTACTGCTGCTACTACTACTACAGAAAGTTGCTGTGTATGGTTATCTTCTGTTAGGGCCCTGCCGATTGACATCATTTGTCTGTAATATAGTTACTGACTATGAGGGATGAAAGGTGGGTGGAAGGGGAGCTGATGGGTCCTGCTTACTACGTATATTAACTGACATGTTCACTGGTGACACATAGAAAGACCATGTACTGTAAAAAATAAAATATGGGCAACCATTCCCAACTTGTGTCATCCTTCTATCTCGAGGTTGCGATGACATCATGGACCTCTCGAGCTTTGCTCTCAAGGTCCATATGATGCCATCTCAACCCCTCAATGGAAACACAGCCTTGTTGTGTATGGTTTCCCATGCATTATTCTCTATGTTTAGGGTTGCACAGTGTTTAAGCGGCAGTTGTGGGATCCAAACCCGAGACTTCAGATCCATAGCTCTGCACTCTAACCACAAGGCCAAACTGTCTGTAGAGGCTGTCTGGTCATGTTTTGCTAAAATATTGAAAGTAGCAGAGCAATAACTTTGGGGGAAAGTTGGAAGGACAGATGGCTTGGGCAAGAATGAGATGGTCACTGCTGTGCACACAAATAAAGGAGTTATACCAAACTAACCAACATTTGTGTCACCAACCATATATGTGTTTACTGATTTAAGAGTTTCACCAAAACAGCAGACTGAGCTAGGAACAGCTCATTTCCAGTTGCATCCTGGGGATTCATATCTGACTGAGAAATCATCTGTGACAACTAAAGGGGAACACTCATGAACCTTGCCTATCATAATTTGGGAGCCTATGAAAAGCTCTTTAAGTGAGGTATTAGACCTATCTGTATCTGACAGAAATTCAGAGATATCTATGACTAAGTCTGCTCTGTATTGATACTACATGGCCTTTTTTAGAACCTTATGATATCATGAAAATTGAAGCTGTGCCTGACTGTGCTGAAATAGGCACACTTTCAGAGAAGCCCAGTACTGTACCTCATTTAAAAGAGCTTTTAGAGGCTTTGAAATTATGATGGTCTCTGTTCATAGCTGCCCCTTTAAGAAACTTACACAGGGCCATTGGGCAACATATCAGTTGCTTTAGGGCAACGTTCAGCAAATTTGGAATCTCCTGCTGCCTATCAGATTTCAGTTCACATGCATGGGTTGTACTCTCAGACAGGGCATGGTTAATTGTAGTAGGCTGATGGCCAGACAGTACAGCAGGTGTGCAGATTGGACTGTTTTGTGGACTTCTTAGTCTACAATAGGTATCCAACTTGTGTGCTCTTCCAACTTACAGTGCATGCCTCTTATCAAGAGACATTACTAACATCTGCTCCACATCCATACCCCTCCATCCCCTGCTTCACAATTTATGGAGCAAGTTTAAAGGAAAACAGTGAATATTTCCCAAACCTCCCCTGCCGCATACCAAGGTCCTGATTTGTATTTTCACCTTAAATTACAAATGTTAAAAATAGCTCCTGATGTAGTTTTAGGTTTATTATTTGTGTCTGTGGCTTCTGGTTTAAAAGAATGTCCACAGCCACCTCGCGGCTGCCACCCTCATTCCACACTCGTTCTATGCAAATACACCCTTCTGACTCTGCCATTGGTCAGCAGGGTATATTAGCATAAAGAAAGCAAGGGATGTGCATAGCAGCCCGAGATGGCTACGGACATTCTTTTAAACTGGAAGCCATGGACGAAAATAATAAACTTAAAAACTACATCAGGAGGTATTTTTAACATTTTTAATTTAAGGAAAATACAAATCGGGGCCTTGGGATGCAGTAGGGAAGGTTTGGGAAATAGCCACTGTTTTCCATTAAACAAAAGCATAGCTGGATGATGCAGATCAAGAAAACTATCTAAAAATGGGTTAAACTGGGCAGGAACTCAGTTCTTCCTCATCTGATACCTTTCTTCACTGAATACTATTGGAGAGTTCCACCTTCATATGACAGTTCTACCTTCTACAAATATAGGGCCCTATGCACTAACGGGCGGGTCCATATCATGGTGCCATCACGCACAGCGGCCAGAGAATGCGGGAGCGCCTACTGGGTTACGCCTGGTCTCGGCAAACATACCTGGCACCCCCTGAGCCTGGCACTATGCGGCTTTGTGAATGCCACATAGTGCAGGCATGCCCCTGACATGGTCCCAGCGCAGTGTTCCCGGGTGGCTGGGGTAACGCAGCGTAAGTCTCTGAGCTTTTTGGCTAGTCCACAGGACCCCTGCTGCGGGCATTCACACTCAAAGGTTGTCTACATGCTCAGATATGCAGTGCATAGGCAACTTCTCCATTAGTGCATAGGACCCATTGAGATTAGAGTTCCACCCATAAACATTTCCACTTAAACCACTGTCTAAAACTGGAAATATAATTTAGCAGGCTAATAGAATAAGAGACGAAGGTGTAAAAATATATTTTAAAGCAGAATTAGACCATAGCCTTAATGTTTGACTATGTCGTGCTTCTAGGATGGAGTTCAGGTACAATTAGCAATAGCCACTAACCTGCACCAGTTATTAAGGCACTTAATATTTTTGTTTTAAATAGTAATTGTCCAGTGCATGCTTGAACTGATTCATAGAGTCACAGGATACTATGCTGTCTGGCAGAGTGTTTCAAGGGTTCACCACTCTCTGGTAAAACCAGTTACCCCTAAGGTTCTTATTGTATATTTAACCTTGGAGCTAATACTGGTGGCCTCTATGTATCCTTTGACAGTGTCTTGTATTTAGCCCTACACATTCCCAGAGGTCAGTGTTTCTAAAGGCTCTATACACTAGGCACACATCGCCTCTGTTTCTTCTGTAGTATAATGTATACAGTCCTAGTTCCTCCCTAGTTCAAACCCCTTTTCTTCAGGGATTGAAACCCCAATTTTAGGAAGGCTATGGGACATTTTGGGGTAAGACTGGATGGGGTCTGAAAATCTAGGACAGTCAAAAGGTGTGGTAACCGCGCACCCCCCACCCCCCATCTACAGTATAATTCAGTCACCTGTCAGTCAGAGATGAGCAGCTTACTAGAAAATAACTGAGATAGAAAAACAACTCTAAAAACTGTTTCTTGGTAATTCACATGAACTTGACAAAATAACTTGCATGTTTAGATGACTAATGTGAGAGTACCCTATTGCTATTCATCTTACTCTCAGAGAAAATATCAGTTACAGTTTCTATTCTAATTATTATTCTGACACATGCTTTTAGCATTCTCATCGTGGCTGTGTACTGTATGTACTTTTATGTATATATTACAACACAGCAGGCAAATTTACCCTTCTAACCACCAAGAAAACTCACTCATGCCTGCAGTACTTGAGAAATTTGTTTGTCTTGTTTGTGGAATAAAATGCAAATTTCTGTGCTGGCCTGTTGGTAATACCATCTATGCCTTCAGATCAGAATTCATAATTCACAAAACCTGAACTGCTCTGCACCATTTATTGTAGTTTCCATTTTCACGATGCCGGAACAAAGGACACAAAGGCCTGTTGCCCTCAGTGGGACGTCGCCGAAAAGGTTTTGTTCCCAGATGTCAATATTTACTTAATCCTCTGACTCTTGGAAGAGCATCAGTGGTTCCTGAACTAGCCACAGTTTCTACAGCAGCTTCACAGCAGTGGGTGGAAGGGCATATGCAATAATGAGATGAGCGTCAGCTGCCCACTGTAAAGCTTCAGAATCAGCCTTTCGTGTTGTAACTGTACACCTGTACTTGCACGCTTCTGGCATGGCTCCTTTACCTACTTTGCATCTGCTGGGTCACTGGGGTGCCTTTGAGCAGACTATTGTCCACAGGACAGAATTTTGAAGAAACCCCAAAGACAACTTCAGCAGCAGAAAGCTGCAAGACAACTGTCAATCATGTAAAACACTGTGCAAGGTGTGTGTGTTTTTTTATGTTCCATTCCCCTCAGTACTCTGGCTATTATCCTTTGTAAGGCCCTTGAGTGCCTATAGTAGGTGTTTTGACACTTTCTCTACTGGTTCCTACTGGGAGACCAGGTGTAACTAGAGCAGCTGCATGCTCCTCCCTCAGAGATAATGACAGTACATGCTGTCAGCCAGTATTAGTATACATCTGCCCTTATGCAGTGAGGCAAGCCATCTCTGTTCTTTGTCAACTTACAGTAGTGCATTCATTATTAAGGTTACTTATTTCAACCTGTCTTCCTTACACCATCTAAACCTATGTGGTTGCATGAATGCTGGCATTGTGCACCCTTTTTTTGCACGTCAAATCTCTCTCCAGTACAAGTAGATTTATGCATTATACTATTATTTGTATAGATAAAATCATTGTCTAATTTTAAACTGGCATTTAATGCAATGTTACACTTGCTGCTGCTACTGCTGCTGTATTATCTTGCCCCTAACCCTAAGGAACCTCTTACAACACCAAACGAGTTTTTGTTTTTCTAGTATAGAAACAATAAAAATAATACTAGACAACAAGGCACCCAGAACAGTATTATCTGTGGGTCTCTCATCCCACTCTATCATGTGGCATTCAGACTACCTTTCTGTTCCTTCTGCAGCAACTAGTACAGCAGCTAGTGGGCCAGCTAGAAATGTCGATACACCTAGCCTCTGTGCATACCTTGCACCCTTTTATCAATGAAATGAGGACACAGACACTCAAAATGAGGAACAATAGAGGCACATCCTCAAACATAGAGATATAAGCTCAGAACACTATGGAAACCATTGGGCTCGAGTTTCAAAGGTCTCACAAGCGGCCTTAATTTCTTGCCAATGGCGCAAACTGTATCAAAAAACTGCACCATACATGATGTGTCCCATTCCAGTACACATTCAAGACTTGCACTGATCCAACCACAAATAGTGCATGTTGTAGCCGGTGCCATAAAAGGTGCACCTCCTTGAAATTACACAAACCACAACAGGATAGAATGTTGCAAGACAGTACCACAGAAAGTGGGCAACGAATGGTGCAGGAAGCTGTGGGCAGCGGAGGAGGAAAAGAACTTTACATCAGAGGAAACAGGCATCCTCCTTGAGGAGGTTGATAGCCAGGTTGACCTACTGTTGTCAGGGGGTGGTAATGAGGGCCTATGGGACTGCAGGAAAAGCACCTGGGATGAGGTGGCCACCTGGGTAAATGCCCAGGCCACTGTGAAGCATTCTGTGTGGGAGCTCCAGAAACACTATCACGACATACAGCACAGGTGCAAGGAGAAGCTTGCACACAACTGGAGGGGTATGATGGCCACTGGTGGTGGTGGTGGTGGCAGCTAGGAGAGACCTCTAACCAGCCAGGAAGAACATGACACTGGACACCTCAGAGGCCACGCCATAGAGGGTGACACCAACCTGGACACATTTTGGCTGCAGAGTGGTACAGGTATGTTGGAGGTCACAGCTACGGAAGGGGGTAGGACACCCCAGGCAACGGTATAGCACATGGTTACACTGGTGTGTGTGTGTGTGTGTGTGTGTGTTTGTGTGTGTAAAAGAGAGGTCACAATCCACAACTACCACTGAGCCAGGCACTGCAAGTGTGTGCCGGGGGGGGGGGCATGTGTCACAGCAACCACGCACAAGGGGTACACTGTAGCCTGTAATGTACAAATTAACCTGTGACTGTGCAACTCAAGACCTACCCAGGCAGGTGATGAAGGGGTGTAGGCCCCTGTGGAACTGCTGTGCAGTGTATGCAGTTGGGGCAAGGGACGCACTGCCACAATACATGTATGTCCGCATGCAGTAGGGCATGGAGTCCAGCCATCAAAGTGTACTGTCCATGGCTGTGGCACATGGCCCTGTAGCATGCTGTGGAGCACTGGCCAACAGTGTGGAGCCCACTGTTGCATGGCCCCATGGAGCAGGCATACGGCTGCATGTGGATGCAGGAATGGCTGTTGACACTGGAGTGAGGGCACTGCACAATAAATGGATGTGTGGGGATGTGCACGGGCCAAGGGCTAGCCCAAACAAACAGTCACAGCCATGTCATGGACAGATGTGTCCAGACATGTCACGAAACAACAAAGGATACCCTCCTGGTGGCCAATAGAGGTACAGCAGGCAACCATGACAAGACACCCGAGGATGTACAGATAGTGTAGCTAATATCAGACCATTCAGATATGTCTGCCAATGAAGGTGAGCAACAGCATGGATAGCCACAGAGGGGTGATGCTGGCATCATGCTGGTTGCTGTGTGCCATGGATGCTGGGGGTGTGAGCCACAGAGGCATGGAGGTGAATGCAGCAGAGGTCATGGTGAATTACTACATGCAGGGTACACAGCCATATGGCGTTCCCAGCAGGAGGGGTGTGTGCACTGTGGAAATGCATTCCACTGACCAGGATGAATGTGGTGCATGCTGACGGTAGCCATACAGTGGTGGAGCAGCCGCTGCTGATGTGCTGCACCATTGCCCGGTGTAACTTTGTACCCTGATGACAGGACAGGTGGCCACACAGTGTACATGGGACACAGGGCTTATGCCACACAACCACAGTGGCACAACACACAGCTGAGCATGTGGCTGGAGTGTGGCCATGCTTAGAAGGCATGCAGGTGTGACAGCGGTGGCAACCACCACAGCATGACCAAGGCAAGACCGCATGGGCCACACATATGATGATCCAATCATACAGAGTCAGTAACACAGTGCTGACAATGAGGTGGGGGAAGCCCGTACATGCACGACACATACATAATCATGTGGTGCAGAGGTGTCATGACAAGTACAGATGTGTAGGTTGTATATTAGTATGTACGTTCAGACAGACAAGGAGAGGTCACACAGTGATGTTGCTTTGTGTATGTTGGTGTCCCTCAGTGTGTGTAATATGCAGGGCAGGGACAGTGGCAGGGCAGAGCATACCTGCAACAACCTACACACCGGGCAATGTGGACATGGGGTCGGGTAATCAGCGAATAATGCTCTCTCTACAGATACCACTACAGAGCAGGGGAAATGGTGTCAGCAGACACAGATAGAACAGGCACCATGCTGGACACAGTACCGAATGTGCCGATTTCCAATGACAGAAACAGCACACCAAGTAACATGGCCATGCAAGTGGAGCAGGGGGAGATGGAGCCAGAGACCAGACCTGTTGAATCATCCACCTCTGGAGATCTGTTCAGGCTGATGACGGATGTGGAGGAGGTGGATGATTGCGCCCAGGATGATGGAAATGCTGACATGCAGGGCAATATTGCCCAGCACTTAAGACCCCTAAATGTGGATGACCTGGAGGCAACATTGGAGGAGGTGGTCCATCATCTCCCCCAGCAGCCCGTGCCACCAATAGACTTTGAAAACTACTGCCAAACTGCTGTGGACTGGCACATGGAGAAGACATGACAGCTGATGGCAATAAGGCCTTGCCTGGACGACAACCATCGGCACCTCGATGACCACCATCGGCACCTGGATGACCACCTGAGTGGCCTAGCCTGTGCCATACAGAGTGGATCACATGACACAGCTGCACTGCTGGCAGACACTGTGGTGGTTCTGAGTGGCCCCTACGTGTGCGCACAGGGCAGATAGATGCCACAGAGCACCTGACAGCAGTTATGAAGCAGTCAGCTGCACAGCAGCAGTGGCAGATCGAGGCACTGACAGCTGTATTTCATGACATAGTAACCACAAATGGACAAAGCCATCTGGGCAGGTACATCACCTGGGATGCCACTGCCAGTTACCCTGCAGAGCACATGCATGGTGTTGCACCCACCCTGCAACACACACACACACATGCCCTATCCCCTCAGTCTGCCACAACACCCATGCAGAGCCAACCCCCAGTGATATCTCCGCATGGGCCATGTCTGCAACAGTCATATCTGGCCACCCATGTTTCCGTCACAATGGACACCATGCCTGTGCACAAATCTACAACGACCAGTACTGTAACCACCACCACCACTGCTGTAGTGGAAGGCCAGGTGCAGACACTAGATCCCTATGGCTGACTGCCTTGCAAGCTATTAAAGGTGGAGAAACCGATATAGGTCCAACAGATCAAAGAAACACAGGTAATTTAAAAGATATTAAGTTACAAAACTGTGCCCTTCGGATGATGTTGAGGCATACCTGACTAGATTTGAAAGGGTTGCCACTGCATGCCAATGGCCAAAGCAGCAACTGGCAATCAGGCTGGTACTGTATCTCACAGGTAAAGCCCAACTTGCCTACAGTAATGTGTACACTGCTCAGTCAGCAGACTATGACCTGGTGAAAAGAGAAATACAGAAAAGATATGACTTCTCAGGAGAGACCTACAGGCAGAGATTTTGGTCCCTGAAGCACCAATCATTCAACAATCCCCAGTAAGCCTACACTGACTCAAAGAACTCCCCATTAAATGGCTCCAACCAAAGGGCAGATCAGTCCCCCAGCTTATTGACATGTTTACAATGGAACTGTCCATCAACATCCTGCCTACAGACGTGCAACCTTGGGTAAAACAGCGCCAAACAGAAAGTGGGGGAAAGGCCATCTCTTTGGCTGAATGCTATCAGATGGCCAGATAGACACCACAGCAGGGATATAATATACAAGGACCGATAAGACCCTCTTTCTCTCAGTCTAACTCCAGGTCAGACAAGAAAGAACTCTGTGGGGGTAACAAATCTGTACCCAAAGACTGTATTTGCTATAACTGCAATGAGCCAGGCCATATTACAAGAAACCGCTGTAAAAATTAAAAGGGTAACACTGAAGCAGGTTTGACCTCAGCAAATTGGGACAACTATTTAACAGAACTCAAGGTGGGAGATAAGGCTGTGAAAGGACTCATAGATTTGGGAAGCAGACAGGTTCTGGTGCATGTTGAAGTTCTGGGAAAGGATTGTGTAAGAGGACCAGGTACTGGGGCCATCTGCATTCATGGGGACACTCAATACTATCCCACCACTCAGCTGACTCTGAGCGGTAATGGAGTGTCGCACCAAATGAAAGTGGGAGTGATACCAAAGTTACCTGTACCTGTGATAACTGGAAATGACTTTCCAGGCTTGCTAAGTTAATCATAGAGGGAGACAAACCTTCAGTTTCAGCAGCTGTGATGACAAGAGCACAGGCAAAGAAAAACTTGGATGATGAGGGCAGTTTTCCCTTTGGTAACTTTGATCAGGACTTGTTTCAATCCAGCTCCAAGATCCAGAAATTCCGCCAGGAAAGAAGATTCCTGAAAAAATGGTGGCAACAAAAGACTGATGGACATAAGGGGCCCGATTCCAAAATGCATGGCGCAACTCGCGGGTGTATGTGAGTTGTGCCATGCGCCACTATGCCAGGGACCCTGCACCCTATTCCAGGACAGGCAGGGTCCCCAGCACCTATGACCTGTGACTTGTGGCAGCTGCAGGGTTGTGCCATGGAAACAGCGCAATGGGCCTGAGTGCAGCAAGTGGGAGATCGCGAGTAACAGCTCCCCCCAAGCCCCCCACCATGAAACAAGCCCGGAATTCCCTGCGTGCCATGGGGGGGTAGGCAGTGTGGCACAGGAGCATGGGGGCACCCAAAAAAATGGCCTGAGTGGCACCCAGACTTGCAGGGGAGGGGGCCATACTGTGTTGGGTGGGTCCGTGGGGCACAGCTGTCTGCGTGTTGCGGTGCTACGGGTGGGCAACCCTCAGTTTGCCAGGATGGATGCCCCTTAGACCAGCTAATTGCTGGTCTAACCCCACAGTGCCACAGTGGGACCTGGAATCACGTAAGGGGGTTACAGCAGCTGCCCTTTCAGAATAGGGTGCAGTTGCTGCTGTAACCCCCCCCTCCCACCATGTCATAGGGGCTGCAGCTGGTGGAAGTCCACTTGGGTGCAGGCCACCCGTGCCATGGTGCAGGCTGCTTCCTGGAATACTAAATGGCATAACACATGTCGCAAAGAGCTACTTGCACCATTGGGTTTGGCACAAGTCACCTTGTGACAGGCATAACCTGTTTTGGAATCAGGCCCAAGGGGTTAATGTAAGAAAATGCCGAAACCAGACTGATAACCGAGTGTGATTTTGCTTCTGAACAAATAAATGATGTTTCTCTCCAAGGTTACTTTAAGCTGGTGGGGGTGAAACAAAAAGAGGGGGAACCTGTGTTTAAAAAGTATAATGGGTTACTGTACCAAGTTTGTGTTAATCCTTAAACACGTGAACAGGTAGAATAACTGGTTATCCCAAAGAAGTACTGGAACGAGTTGTTATAGTCAGGCAGATTAAATGGGCAGACTGGATGGGCCTGGAGGTCCTTATCTGCCAACAGCATCTATGTATCCATGTGTCTTTGACAGCACATGATAGACCCATGGCTGATCACTCAGAGAGGGACTGCACCCTTGCCAGGGTGCTGTACAGGTTTCACTGGCATGGGATCCACGATGATGTAGCTACTTATTGCAGATCTTGTGTGGAATGTCAGAAAGTAGCCCCAATGTCTGAGACAAGGTGTCCCTACAGCCCTTACCATTGATAGATGTACCTTTTGAGAGAATTGCAGTGGATGTGATTGACCCCTTAGATAGAAGTAAACGGGGTAATTATTTCATTTTGGTAGTATATGACTATGCTACTAGAAACCCAGAGGCAGTGCCTATGCGCACTGTGACAGTCCCAAAAGTGGCTGCAGAGATTGCAAAAATTTTCAGCAGGGTGGGCATATTACTGATCAAGGTAGTAATTTTGGTGCTGCCTTGCTGAAAGAGCTTTACTGATTGCTCGGTGTGGCTGCCATAAGAACCTCCCCTTATCACCCTCAAACAGATGGTCTTGTTGAGCGTTTTAATCAGACCCTAAAACACATGCTTAAAAAGTTTATGAAAGCTGAAGGGAAAGATTGGGACCAGTATTTACCTACTTGCTTTTTCCTTACAGAGATGTGTCACAGGCATCAACAGGTTTTTCAACATCTGAAATGCTGTATAGTAGACAACCTAGGGGAACCCTAGATGTTATAAAAGAAACAAGGAAAGAAAACCCCACTCAGAAAAAATCTATTACAGCATATATTTGTGTGCTGAGAAAGAAATTATCCAAATATGCTGAACTTGCCCATAGTAATCAGAAAGAGGCCCCAAACCAGCAGCAGAAGACATATCATGACTATGGAGTAAAAGGAAACGTTTTTGAGCCAGATGAGAAAGTATTGTTATTGTTACCCACTTCAGAAAACAAACTGATAATGAAGTGGCAAGGACCTTATGAAGTGCTTAGACATACTGGCACCATTAATTATAAGGCTGAGACTCCTGACTGACAAAATCCTATTAATATATACCATGCTAGTCTCCTAAAAAGATGAGTTGAAAAAAAAACATGGGTTGCTTTGTTAGTATTGCCAGAAACTGAAAAGGAAGATGTGGACATAGCTTATGGCAGGCTAGAACAAACTGTGACTTCTGATGCTGTAAAGATAAATGCTAAGAACAACTGCAGAAATGCATAACCTGGCAAAGACATTTAACAGCATTTTAGCATGGTAACTGGCCGTGCCAAAAGTGTTGAGCATGTAATAAGGAAAGGTTATGCTTGCCTATTAGACAAAAGACATACAGAATACCAGAGAGGTTAAGCGCAGAACTGGTTAGGAAATACAAAAATGAAAGAATTGGGTATCATAGAAGAGTCAAGGAGTGCTTGGGCATCACCAACGGTGATTGGAAATAAAACTGAAGAGGGGTAGGAATCTGCCTTGATTTTAGAAAACTTAAGTGTCTGAATTTGACAGCTATTCTATGCCCAAGATAGGTGACTTGGTGGACAGATTGAAAGTGCCAAGTACCCTTGAACTTATCAAGGGTTGCTGGCAAATTCTTCCTAGCTAAAGAATCCAGAGACAAAACTGCATTTGCTACGCCTACTGGATTCTATCAGTTCACCACCATGTCATTTGGGGGTACATGGCACACCAGTCACATTTCAGCAGTATGTGGATGTAGTCCTAACCCCTCATTTGGGTTATTCTGTGGCTTACCTGGATGATGTTTTGTGGGGTACAGTCCAGAATGGAAAAAACATCTGGATCACCTACAAGCAGGTATCCAAGCTATCAAAATGCAGCTCTGACCAATACTCCTACCAAATGTGCATTGGGTATGTAGGAAACCAGATATCTGGGGTATATTTTGGCAGAGAAGGGCAACCAAAATGGTGCAGGGACTGCATCAGAAAACATATGAGGACAGATTAACGGAGCTCAATATGTATACCCTGGAGCAAAGGAGGGAGAGAGGTGACATGATTGAAACACTCAAACACCTTAAGGGCATTAACAAGGTGAAAGAGTCTAACATGTTTCAATGTAAGAAAAATAGCAGGATAAGAGGACTCAGCATGAGATTAGAGGGAGGCTGATTAAGGGGTAATGTGAGGAAGTTCTTTTTCACAGAAAGGGTGGTGGATGCATGGAATGGACTACCTCAGGAAGTGATGGATACGAATACAGTGCAGGGCTTCAAGCAGGCATGGATAGGCATAAGGAGCAATACAGATGAATATGACTAGATAGGCCATTGACAGAGCAAAGGCCGATGGCACATTCATAAGGTGAAAAAAGAAATGGGCAGACTGGATGGGCCTTGCAGTCCTTATATGCCGTCAACTTCTATGTTTCTAAATGGAGAGGTAAAACTAGAATTTTGGCAAATGGAGAGGTAAAACCAGAACTTTCTCAGATAGAAGCTGTTGCTAACAGCCCTGTCCCTAAAACAAAGAAACATATCAGGTAATTTTTAGGGCTGACTGGTTACTACCAGAGATTCGTCCCCAGCTTTGCCCAACTAACTGATCCCCTCACTCAACTTACAAAGAAAAGATATCTGAATAATGTAAAATGGACCCCAGAGAGTGATGAAGCTTTTAGGGCCATCAAGGCTACATTATGTTCAGCCCTTGTTTTAAAAAGCCCAGACATTGAAAAACAATTTACATTGCAAACAGATGCATCGGATCGGAGGTAGGCCTAGGTGTAGTTCTGAGCCAGAATATAGGTGGAAAGGAGCATCCCATTCTATATGTCAGCAGATAGTTGCACAACAGGGAGAAAATATACTCCACCATTGAAAAGGAAGCCCTTGTGGCCAAGCAGGCAATGGAGTCCCTAAAATTGTATTTGCTAGGAGCTGACTTTGTGCTCATGACTGATCATAATCCTCTCTACTGGCTGAATCAAATGAAGGATAAAAATCCCAGAATCACGAGGTGGCACCTGGCAGTACAGCCATTTAAATTCAAAGTGTTGCACAAATCTGGAAAAGAGAATGTCACTGCAGATTTTTCGTCATGGTATGGTTCAGGAATTGAGAAATTGGAAAGGCTATAAAAAAAAGAAAATAATGGTATACAGGATCTGTATGTTTACCGAACTGTATGATGTAACATGTTATATAAAAAGGAGTATGAAGACTTCAGAGAATTAAAGGTCACCTGCAAAGTATCTATACAGTCCACTCCCATCTCCACATACCTTATAATGCTGCTTCGGGAGTCAGGGGCTACACAGACGATCATTTTTAATCTAGTCATGATATTTTTATTAACTGCTGAAATTTTCGGCTGAACACAGAAGGGCCGTGCAAGTCCTGATTGAGCAGGTGCAATTGCACATGGGTATTCTACCCTTTTAGTGATGTCGCTACCACCACTACTCTTATTATAGTAGCAGTGACGATACTTTACTATACTTATTTCATGACTTCCACAGAGGTGTTGATAGCTGTAATGTTACCTACAGCAACACCTGGACAGGTTGTTGCTGTAGGTAACATTACAGCTATCAATACCTCCATTGAAGCCATAAAATAAGTATAATAAAGTACCACCACTGCTACTATAATAAGAGCAGTAGTGGTAGCGATGTCACTAAATGGGTGGAATACCCATGTGCAATTGCGTCCACTCAATCGAGACTTGCGTGTGACACTTCTGTGTTCGGCCGAAAATTTCGCAGTTTATAAAATGTCATGACTGGATTAAAATGGTCATCTATGCTGCCCCCAACCCTCAAGCAGCATTATAAGGTAAGTGGGATGGGAGCGGCTGTATAGATACTTTGCAGGTCACCTTAACAATAATATAATGAGAATGAGGTAAGGTTTTGGAAACTAGTTTTAAAAAGAAGAGAGAAGGAAAAAACAGATTCCATCTCGGAGGTAGGTATATGTGACAGGGCTGGCTGTGCCCTGTCCCATTTGTGTTGTGTAAAGAGAGTTTGAAGCATAGATTCTGCCTACTATCTCTGTCTTTTCTATTGGACTCGCGTAGTCAGCTCTTGCCTTTTCTTGCTGTTCTTTCCTTTTCCCTTTTTGCTATCTCTACCTTGCTTATATACAGTTATAAGAAATATGTATGAAACTGGGTTCCCTGATTTGTAAATGATTACAGAAACAGCTCTTTGAGTTTATTAGCAAAGCGTAACATGGTTTGACCTATTGACCTCAGGCTGGAGGAATCTGTCAGCAAAAAAGGCTAGCTAGTAGCTGGGTCACAGTGCTCTGGAAGCTAGAATCTGACATGGTTCTGAAGTTCTGGGTCACAATGCTCTGGTGGAAGCTAGAATCTGACAAGGTTCCAAAGTTTTATGTGAAAAGAGATGGGCAAGTGTCTTCAGGAGGATTTGTGATTTAGAGACCAGAGGCTACAGAGAGCTGGTTGATTATAGGCTTCAGTTCTGAACTCAGAAATTGGACTTTGTTTTTTGACTACCTATGTTGAAAACTAGTCTGTACATTTCTTTTTTGTTTTAATTCTTTTGTTACTACTAATAATAAAACACTAGATGAACATGTTATTGTTGTGCTCAGGTGTACAGACGCTGGGTGCCAGAAAGGATAGCCAGCCCAAACACTGTAACAAATAATACCAGCACTCCAGAAGTTAATTAGTCCACTTAAAGTGTATGGTTTATTCCAAATGCAGTACCAACGTCAAGAGGTTTACACAAGAAAGACAAAAGCCCCAGCGCCTGACTGTTAGGTCTGCCAGGGGTATAATTCAGTATAATTCTCATTATATACAGATCAATACATTCAATTAAACAATCAATTCAGTAATTAGAGAATTGCTCATAATTATACAGAGCTAAAATTAGCTCAACACTTAATATAAAAGTTAAATAATTGAAAGCGGTGCTGAGTTAGTAAAAAAATCTAAACATAAAAGAAGAAAACAAAATGAACACAGAAAGTGAAGGAGAAAGTAGTGCAAATCCATAAGTTTAAGTACATAGCTACA
This sequence comes from Neoceratodus forsteri, assembly GCA_016271365.2. Lineage (NCBI taxonomy): Eukaryota > Metazoa > Chordata > Ceratodontiformes > Ceratodontidae > Neoceratodus > Neoceratodus forsteri. The sequence continues at coordinate 718,388,968 of CM057456.1, forward strand.
GTGAATACTATCAAACATGTTTCTATTTAAGTAGTATTGTTCCTTTAATTTACTTAAATAAATTTTACAGAGAGAAATGGCCAAGGCATCTCTTAGGTAATACATAAGTAAGAGAGAATACAGTGAATACTATCAAACATGTTTCTGTTTAAGTAGTATTGTTCCTTTAATTTACTTAAATAAATTTTACAGAGAGAAATGGCCAAGGCATCTCTTAGGTAATACATAAGTAAGAGAGAATAAAAAACGTGGTCTTTAGTTTTTACATTTCATAGTTTTAAATCCACAAATCTTATTTATAGTATAGATGTATTTACAGATCTGTGGGTGCTTTAGGGCTGTACCGACTGATCGTCAGGCTATAAAGTTAATGTATAAATATGAGCTAAATATATCAGATATCCCAGTCATATATTTAAGACCAATGTTTTTATGTTCAAATTTAGTATATACCCTACCAGCACAATCAAGGTCACGATGAAGTGCAAAAGGTCAAATAATCATTCCATTGATTTCAAGGGCCAATAGATCAAAAGTAAATTCTATATTGTAATCTAATATAATTAAATAGGAATAGGATAATAATAGCGCTAAATTCCTAGACGACCAGTCAGTACAGACCAGAGCTGCCTCACATATCTAAATTACTAAAGATGCCCCATGTTCTTATTTTCAGGTTCCACAGGGTGTGCTGGGACCAATCAGGCCAAGTGGCCTCTTCATTTTGCTGCAAAGTAAATATTTTACAACCTAAAGGCAGAAATTCATAAGAAAATTATTTAATCATGAAAATGCATTCCCATGGTCTAGTTTTAGTCTCATATTTCCCCGAATTTCATCAGAGCACAAAGTAAATATTAAAGTTTAAATTTCAAAATAAAAATAAGTGTGAATAAAAATAAACATTGGACCTGATGGGAAGGAGATACATGAGGAATCCAATAATTTGTCATATCAAAACAAAACCAAAACAATTCAGCAAGGAACGAACAAAATAATCAATCTTTAGATTTTTTTAATTTTTTGTTTTCAAGCTCTTCCAGATTGCAATAGCCTGCTATTGTTTGTTCCTATGGAGAAAATTAGACCAAAAAAAGATTATTTATATAGAATGAACAATTTGTCGGATTTTATAAAGGGTCTATGCAGGCAAAAACATAGACTTGGGATAAACTTCAAAAAAGGGGAATTGCTATTTCTTTAAATATGCTGTCAGATCAAAGTCCTCATTTAGGCCTTGTGAGGTAAGAGCCTGTAAGTTAAAAATCCACCTTGTTTCTTTCTGCCGTAAGATTGTGAGTCTGTCCCTCCACAAACGGATGCAGAAACACATTCCAGTACCATAAATTTCTACCCTCTTGGATTCAAATCATGTGCAACTACAAAATGTGCTCCAATCACACTTTCAAGTTGTGATTGTATATAGCATGGATGTGTTCCTGCATCTGTGTCTTCAGGAAGCAGGTGGTCATGCCCACATATTGCAAACCACATGGGCACCATGCCACATATACAACAAAGGTGCTTCGACATGTAAGGAACTGATAAATGTTTATTGTAATATCAGATCTAAGGGGAGGTATGTAAATATCCCCCTCACAAGCATATGTGCAAATATTGCAAAAAACATATTTATGGAAGCCATTTGGTTAAGTAGACAGCCAGGTTTTGTTCACAGACTTAATTTTAAAATGACTGTCAGTCTGAATATCTGCCAATGAGTTCCCTTTACAAAAGGTTACTCTTGGTGAATCACCAATACATTTATGTAAATTTGAATCTGAAGTCAGAATTTGCCAAAATTTATAAATGCTGCTGCCTATTCGTCCAGAGACAGGGTAAAATCCAAAACGAGTATAACAGGGTTCTCATTTGAGTGTATTTTCTCTTTCAGCTTTAATAGTGTTGCTCTTTTGAGCATTTTAACCCTGTTCAGAGCATCTAATAACATTTATTTGTCATATCCCCTACTCCGAAAGCGTTCTAATAATTCTTGGTCTTTTTTTTTCAAACAATGCATCATCAGAGCAATTGCATCTTATTCTCACCAATTGTGAGTATGGGAAGGATTTAATTAAACGTTTTGGATGTACACTTTTATAATGCAAAATTGTATTTGCTGCAACAGGTTTTCGATAGTAGCTTGTTATTATTTCCCCATTAAGAGATCCTAAAAGTTGGATATCTAAAAAACGAATGGTGTTTGCATCCATGTTACGTGTGAATCTTAAATTGTAACTATTATTATTGACGACTTCTAAAAAGTGTCAATTCCAAATCAGATCCATCCCATATACACAAAATATCATCTATAAAGCCACCAATAAATGACATTCTTGTGAAAGGAGTTACTCAAGCCATGGATATAGGTATCTTCCCAGTGCCCCATATAAAGATTTGCATAGGACGGTGCAAACACTGCACCCATAGCTTTGCCCTTTTGTTGTAAATAATATTGCTTGTCAAATAGAAAATAATTTCCAGTAAGAGCAAATTCCAAACCTTCTAAAACAAACTGTATTGGCACCCGACTGAATTCAGCATCTCTGTTTAAAAAAATGTTCATCCACTTGTAAGCCCTTAACATGTGGAATACTCGTATAAAGGCTGGCAACATCTATTGTTAGCCATTTATATTGTGGATGCTAGTTAATTCCTCTAATGTTGTATAATAAATGCATGGTGTCTCGAATGTAAGACTTAGTTTTAGTGACCATGGGCAGTAAAATATAATTTAAATAAATCCCTAGATTATCAGTCAGAGAATCGACACCAGATACGATGGGGCAACCAGGTGGATCTACATTGCTTTTATGGATTTTTGGCAGGATATAAAATGTTGGTGTAATTGGGAACTTAGGTTTAATAAAACCTGCTTCTGAATATGTTATCCATCCCTGTTCAATCGCTCTAGTTACCAAGTGGTCTAATTCATTACAAAAACAGTGGTGGATTAGAACCAAGTTTACAGTAGTCTTCGTTTACATCAAATAAATCATGCACCTTTTTACATAAAATTTTCATTCATTAATACTATATTACCCCTTATTAGAGGGTTTTATTATAATACCTGGTTGGTCCCTCTGCTACCTAAGGGCCATACATTCAGCTGGAGTCAAATTAGTGTTAGAGTAAATTTCTTGTCTTCCAAGACTTTACAAATGTCATTCTCACCGCTTTTCAAAAGCTAGTATTGCAGGATTAGTAGGCCCCAGGAGAAAAAATGGATTTCGGTTTAAAAGGTGTACAATTATATCATGTAGGAATGGTCCCCATAGAAAGATCCTGAAGCAGTTAATCTAAATCCATAGTGTCCAAAATATTCAGTTCACAATATTCAGATGCATCTCCCTGCATAACTTCTGTATCTGGTGAGATCTCACTTCTTAAACAGACTTTGGAGTTGAAAAAAAGTTCATTGTTATTAAAGCCCATATTCAAATGTTCTTTTTCTTCACAGAAAATGCCACCTCAACTTTAATTTTCTTATTAACCTGAAAATGTCCACTTTAATATTGAAGGGGTCATCTTGGGGCATCGGTACACATGTTAAGCCTTTGCACATTAAACTTTTCTGTTCCTCTGTTAATGTTATATCAGAGAGATTTATTATATTTAGTTCCTGAATTGGTATCTGGTTTTCTTGCCTTTGTTTACCCCTCCTCCCGTCTTCTTTTCTTATGCCACCCTCATTTTTTGAATCCTTTGATTTTAATACTTTATTGGTATTAATCTGTTGTCTTTGTGACTGATCTTGGTTTCTTTGATTTCTTCTACCTCATTTATTCTGGTGTTTATCAGAAGTTGCTCCCTGATTCTGTGGGGGGAGGGGGGAGCAGTACTGTCTAAGCTATATTGACTTGTTTCAGTGTTGTCATGGCTCTGATCTTCTGTTGCAAACTCGATCTTTTTTATTTCTATAGGTTTGCTGGAAGGCCTGTGAAGTGTCAGATTTTAGATTAAAATTTCTGGGTCTAGATCTTTGACGATCTCTCGACATTGGTACTGCATTTGGAATAAACCATACACTTTAAATGGACTAAGCAACTTCTGGAGTGCTGGTATTAATAATAAAACACTACTTGTGGATTTTACAATTTATCCTGGTATGCTTATGCTTGCTGACCAAAGCCTCAGCAACACCATGTCCTTTTGGAACCAGACAGTGACTGGCTAAACTCCAGTCCAATCTGGTCTTTATGATTCTAGATGGTGCACCCCTGGAGAAATTATCTTCCTGTAAATATCTGGAGGTCTGGTTGGATAGTCAAATTAACTTCTCCAGTTACATGGACACTAACTATCCACAGTAAACTCCTCCCTAAGCTTGCGCGCTGTACCACAACAAATCTTTAATTCCTATCCCTGCATGCTTTGAGATTGTTGTGACATTTGATTATGGGTCTGTATAGTACAGTGCCATCTCCAAATCCATCATGGTCAGACTAGACCCTCTGTATTATTAATTTTGAATACCGCATACCCACCACTGCTCTCTGTACATCTCCTTCACTTTCCATTCCCTGCAGTGCTATTTCCTCTCCCACTGTGCATCTATAATGGCCAAATTCTGGTTTAGCTCCCTTCCCTGTTATGTCAGTACTTACCTGCTCAGTCCCCATCCCCACACCCTCAGAAACTATGATTGTTGTTCCTTCATCCTCCCTTCTCCTAAGAGTTCTACTAGCCAGGTGGCTTTTTCTTATTGACTTTCACATCTCTTGTCTAACCTCCCCCTCTGCCTTAGACCATCCTCATCCTCGAATACCTTGAAACTCTCTCCAAGACCTCATTGCTCATGTCTGTTCCTGTACCCTAACCCCACAATTCTCCTTCTCTCAAATTTCACCTTTCCTTCCTCCTCCCTCCCTCCTGTTCTCCTCCTTCACCCCCCCCATGCAGGCTGTTGATTGACAGATTGTGTTCCAACATACTTTATGGCAATTATCTCCTAGTCATGCCTCTAGGCCCTGTTCATTGTTGTACAGTCTGACTGATAGTTTCACTTTATTTATGCCTAAATTTTTATCTGACTCCAACTCCTATTTTGTATCCCACTTGCCTGTTACATGCTTACCTATATATTTACAATCTGTGTAATTTGTTGGCAATTCTTGATCATTTCATTGTATCATTATTGATGGGACTTCTGTTCCATATGTGTCTCCTGTACTGTATATTCTACTCTGACTATCCCAGTATGGCCCACAGACCCTAAAAGGTAAATAAACAAACAGGAGGAGTCTATTTATTTATTGGAATTTCAGAAACAACCTTTGAGTAAGAACTGTTTTACAGGGTCCACATCCGTTAAACAGTACAAACACAGACATAATTGAATTCACAGTACAAATACAGACACAGTTGAAATATCAGTACAGGAAGTAATAAAAACATAGAAAACAGTTTCTTATGAGGTTCATTAAGGGTTTGATACTAAGTGCTACATGACATAAGGAAGTATATGAGAGAGAGAAAAATGTAGGACAGGGAGAGAGTGGTAGTGAATGAGCGTTGGGATACAGTAGCTCAGAAGGAGCACTGTCACACTGCATTACAGCTGAGGAGCAGAGGAGTTGGGGATGGTGCAGGTGAGAGTGTGTGGTAAGGTGGAGAAGGTGGTTAGAGACAGAGAGAGAGAGAGAGGAGAGAGGGGAGGGGGAAGAGGGGAAGGAGGGAGAGACCAAGTGGGAGAGGGGTGATATCATGAGAGTGGAGGCTGATGAGAAAAGGGAGGATGAGAGGGGGAAGGGAGGTGGAGGGAGTGAGAGAGAGGGATGATGAGGCACGAGACAAATGAGAGAGAGCGCAACCACTAGCAGAATAAGAGCATACGGAGCATGAGGTGCCAGAGTCTGGGGAGCAGGGGAAGGGAGTGGGGAGGTGTGGACCATGTGAGTCCATGAGTAGTTGCTGGTAGGCAGGATTGGTGCAGGCTCTGGAGACCCAGTCTGAACAGTTTAGCACTCACAGACATTCTTTTGCAGTAGAAATGCATCTAGAGTGTTAGCTGGGCTCTCATTAAGCCACAGTGGGGCATAGTAGGAGAAGGATCTTCGTCCAAGAGCTGTCCTTCGGAATGGGACACAGAACGGGTGTAGTTCTTTATTCTTGGTCCCGTACATGGAGTTGGTTAAAGTAATCAGGTCAGTGATACAGGGAGGAGTTAGGCCTAGCATGACTTTCCCACCTAGGAGGCATGTCTGCTATGAGATTCTATTCTGAGTCTGTGCCAGTCAAGGCTGAAATGACTCTACATGGAGTGGTTAGAATGTAGACTACCTACTCACTCACCAAAATGAAAGTTTTAAAAGATTCTTTTAAAGCCTCAGATGTACAAGGCCCTGTAGTCATCGCCAATGTTTCATAGACTAAGTGTCTGCTAAGGGTGGATAGGGATATCTATATCTGAGATTCTCTGCATTAAAGTGCCTCCAGTACAGACATCTGACGGTCCAAATGCTCCATGAGGCTTGTAAAACGTACTTACTTTTTAAAGTCAAGAATGGAAATATGATTGCAACACACAGACAGAAAGCTATTTAAATACTGGTAGGTATTTAGATGCTTGTATTGTTTTTGTGACTATGTGTAACCCCTAGATGGCGCTATCCCAGGGACTACTACCCCTGCCTGATTTGCCACTAACAGGTTGAGGCCTGGATCCAATGGGGTGCCTCCACCCAGAGGTCAGGGTTTGCAATAGTTAAACTAACTTGGTCACAGCCCCTGGGACACTGCAACCCCTTTCTTCCCACTAGTGGCCCACACAATATATCAGAATTACCTTCACAGTATACACTTACCCCCAGGTCTGGTTCCGCACTGGGACCTCCTGTGAAATGAGATACAGTGCAACAATCACAGTACAGTACTTTAACATAGACAAATACCTCAGGCAGTATAACTTTGCTGAAACAAGCAGCTCTGATTTATTTAGGGGATATAACAAGGACAGGGAAATCAGGTTAATTAGCTTATCACTCTAATAATCTACCTATGGCTCTGTGCACAGGCCTATCCTATCAGTTACTGTCCCTGGGTACCCAAGCCCTAGTGGCTAGTCCAAACCGTGGCAGCTGGTAGGGGCCTTTCACACAGAGAAAAGGAGAATTAAACAGTCAGCAGTACAGTAATTCCATTTGGATTTAATGTGGCAATTCAACAGGAGCAACCCTGAATTAGTACTCACGACTCCAAATAAGATAGGGTCCTTCAATGTCAGCAGGGCTCACTTGAGGTACACAAACCTCTTCACACATCCATATAAAAGAAAGCACTATACCAAGCAGGCTGCATCTGTATTCCGATCGCAATTACTGCACAATACCGGGAGAACACACAGCAGATTCAGTTCCCTGACAGACCGAGTGCAATTTTCAGCAATTCTTCCAGTCTTCTACAGGTGAGCCTGGTTTCTACTCTTCAGAGATCCTTTGATTCTTTTCACAGGACGGATTCAGTCCTAACAAGCTGTTACACAAGCTGCAGACCGGAACTCTGGGCCTTACACATGTTTTTTGACTAAAACTGCACACTGAAAAAGCACAGGGCTCCTTCCTTCTTCACTGCCAAAGCTCAACTGAAACTCCAACCGACAAAACCGGGCACTTCCTTTGAGTTCCTCCCAGTTCTTGACTGGATTGGCTGTCACTCACAATAGACTGCTGCTGTTGGTCCAAAAAGGCACTGAAGTCTAAACTACATCTCCCAGAGTCACTGTCCATACAATCCTCTTGTGGCTGGCTCCAGATTATGAGTCCAGTTCTGATTCGGTCTAACGCACCATTTAGAGCTAGTTACTCCCACACTGATTGGTCCAGTTCAGCAGTTCAAAACTAGAATGGGAACTAGCAGACACAGTTCTGACTGCAAGAAAGCAGGTTAGACAAACTGTAATTTCATTATTACTCTAAATAATTTCTGGCAAACAGTTACATCTTTCAGATAGGTTCCCTTTGCACTCTAGTGACTGCAAAAATGAAGTGAATTGGCAGCAGCTTGGTGGTACTCAATCAAAGAAACACACAGCCCCCATACAAACTAATTATGTCTGCAAGCAGACAGCTCTTAAAGAGACAGTACCAGAGGTTCTAAAACACTCACTGATAAATGGCTTAAATGCCAAACACCATTCAGGCTTGGAGCATTCAAGCAAGCTCCTGAAGTCTTTTGGGAACCCCATTTGCAGGGGTTACATATGTAACTGATGTAAACCTTTGTAAATGAGCACATGTGCTCAAAGGTAATCTCCGAAGTTTTCAATAAATAAATAAATAAAATAATAAGCAATTGATTGTCGGGTATCTGGAGACATTTTATAGCAGATGTTCTCTGATTTTGGTATCCCTGTCTATCCTGAGGAAGGAGACACCAGCTCTACGAAATGGTGGTAACTACACCTTTCACCTCTGAGTTTTCTTCAAATACTGTAAAATGACTTTATTTTGCTGTAGTTTAATTTTACTATATTCACGCAGTTGACTATGCATGAAAATCAGATTACAATATATCACTATATTCACGCAGTTGACTATGCATGAAAATCAGATTACAGTATATCATGATTGGCTTAACCACTATGCATGCAAAGAAGTAGGCACATGCTATGGCATCCATTCGGGAGGGTGGGATGAAAACTAGTACAATTTGAGAGTCCACTAATTTTATTAAAATGATATCGGTGCTGTGTGTTCCACAGGGTATCCCGTGATAATTGTGACTTTATAATAGCGACTTAAAAAATCACGAATACAAAATAGCGAGCACATGAAGGGCGACATGAAACAACAGCGGATAAGCAATAATAGTGAATAAAACTGCCAATCCGATTACAAGTATCGTGACTGCCAAATTAGCAATCAGTAGAGCCGCCAAAGTGCACCAGTCACAGACCTCCAACTTGAAACCCCTCGCAATCCTGAGTAAGTTGTGCAACAGATACCCAAAGGAAAACTCAGCTCAGAATTAACTGCACAGTTCAGAAAACGTCCCCCTAAAGTTCAGGAGCAGCCACTGGGATTTCTTAGTAGGGACAAATGACTGTTGTACATCACAAATGCATTTAAATTTTATTAAGATGGATACCTTCGTTAAGCAGAATAGTGTCAGAACAATATCACAGTGCTCTGATTTGTGCACCCCTCAGTTTGTTTATGATGCTGTCTTGTTTACCAAGGATGCTTCTCTGGATTTGGTATTACAAAAGCTGCAAAATTATTTTCTTCGACATTGGCTTCTGGACAACTCTTTAGTGTTAAACTCTATGAAACAAAAGCTGTGGTGTTTTCAAAATCCCACTCAGGCACTATTATGTGGTCATGATTTTAACATGGAACCGCACAAAGGTGCCCTACAGGTATGAACATAATTTTATCTGCAATCCATTTGAAGAGCAGCTGATGCCTCATGGAAAACTTGTTAAAATATAAATATTTAGACCTAATTCAGTTAACATTTCAAATATTTTCTGTATTTCCTTAGTCCATTGTTCTGTCCTAATACGTATATTTGCATGTAAACAGAACATTTGCCCCTTGGAGTTAATCTGCTGTGGCTGTTTATTCTCCACCTTAAGCAATTAGAAAATACTAGTGGTATTATTAGGTTGGATAACACTTCTCTTGAATTCATGTCAGTGCTCTGACTTTTAGGAACATATTGACTCAATGATTAAATCAGTTCATGGCGTTTGGGTATGATTTATAACGACAGACATTGTTTTTACTATTTATAACAACAGACATTGTTTTACTATGGATATAAAGAACATTTTAGCTGAGTTATTTTTGCTGTCTGTAATAGACTATGGTATCCTGAACAGTTCTGCAGCCCTAGTCAGTGCACTGTCAAGCATACAGGCTTTATTGAACAAAGTATGCAGGTTTGTGTAAGATACTGATTGCTCTATGTATTCCTCTCTTGGGGGGGGGGGGTTCTGTTATTTTGGGGCAATGATAAGGTTATTCATATGCATCGCTTGGTGCTATTTTGACGATTTAGCAATATATACTGCGCTATAATGCTGGGTCGCTAACTTGCTAGTCGCCATTTTGAATTTGCCGTTGTTTCAGGCGTTATTATGTGGTCACGATTTTAACATGGAACCTTCCAAAGAGATCAAGGATAAATCACAGTTTGGAGGTTACTACTGTAAGTCGAACTTCCGAAGTCATGGGAGGACACTGAGGGAGAAGGCAGCCATGCTGGCCTTTTTGGAAGTGTTGCCTGTGTGGGCTAGGGAAGGGGGAAGGGGGAGGCAGGAAGAAACTGAGGTATTCAATGCCTGGTTGAAGGAATGGTGAGGGACAAGGATATGGATTTGTAGGGACTGAGGAGAAATCTAGGATAGAAGGCTTTTCAAGGGATAGCCTTCATCTCACTGGGGAAGAAATTAGATGTCAACATGGACAGGTTTTGAACTAAAGAGGGGGTAGCTGTTGCTGGGAACCCCCTCACAGGTGGTAGGTGCAGAGTGAACCCAGCAGAGGCTCCTGGATAAGTAAACAGGGCCAGGAGTAGCCTGCAGTGACATGAGCAAGGGCCAGATGAAGTTAGTAAGCTAGGGATTGGGTAGCAGATGTACACTTATCAGGGTATGGTAGAAGGGATGGGGAAGGAGGAGATGGCATGAAAATGGATCAGGTGGGAGGAGGAATATGAGGGAAGCATGAAAGTTGGTTTGCCCAAACAACAGAAGTTTAAACAATAAGATCAGTGAACTGCGGCGTTGGTTGTAGTTGCTAAGTTAGATTCATGGCCATTATGGAGACTTGGGCTGGTGGCAACAACAACAGGGATCCACCTGTTCTGGGGTATACCTTGCTTAGGAGACAGAAGCAAGAGGAGAGTTTGGGGAGTAGTTCTATGCATTAGGAAGGTATCAAGGTGACAGAAAATGGGACTATAAAAAAGAGGGGGTGGGAAAGTGGAATCTATCTGGGTGCAGCTAAAAATAGCTACTGGCAAGAGAGGCAGTATAGTGAAGTGGTTAAGAACACTGAGCTGCAAACCTGGAGAACTGGGTTTGAATCCCACAGCCATCACTTGCATACTGTGTGATGATGAGCAAATCATTAAACTTCCCTGTGCTCCCAGGGAAGTTTATGGAAACAAGCCTTGGCTTAACATGTCTTTCCTGCCCAAAACTAATAAAATAAATACAGTACAAGTCACATTAAACTGTTCCATCAAAGAATTGGTTTAGCATTGTTTTTTACAGTTGGCAATGCATTGCCAACTCATATTGCATTATTTTTCAATGCTTAACCAGCTGAAGAGCAATGTTTGTAAAATATTTTTGCAACTCAGTTGGAATGCATATGCAGTCCTGTAACAGTGCAATGCAAATTTTCATTTTAATTCTTAAAAAACAGTTTGTACAAGGCTTTGTGCTGGATCCAGCAACACTTAAGCAACTCAGTCAGAAAAGCTAAAGCAACTCATAGGAGGAACAGTTTAATGTGACTTGTACTGTACATTAGAGAGTTAGATTAAGGGTGTTCTACAGACCACCAGGGCAAAAAAGGTTGGGGACAGAGAGTTGGGGAGAAATTCAGGAAGTGAGCAGCAAAAGAGATCTGGTGTTAGTAGGGGACCTGAACCTGCTAGATATAGACTGGGACATCCCAGCATTTAGGAGCACCAGAAGTCAGGCACTGCTAGATACACTTCAATACATACTAGGCGCACCTGGTTAAGGATCCCATATGGCAGGATGCCACACTCAACATGGTACTCACCAATTCTGAGATGGTGGGGTTGGCTGTCGTGTACTGCTGGGGTCCAGTGGCCAAAACTGTGTGGGTTAGGACTGATAGGGGGAGCAACAGACCCCCTCCCCCCAAAGCAAATAGTCATGGACCTCAAGCAGGCAGATTTGGGGCAGATGCAGGAACTAGTCAGGGATAAATTGGCATGGGTACCCAGATTAAGGGGTGGAGGAACAGTGGGGCAGGATTAGGGCCACTCCTGCAGGTGACCCAATCTTGTGCAAGGGAGATCACCCAAAGGAACAAACACAAAAGGCCAATCTGGTTTTTGAATAGGGTGAGGGAGGCAATGAGGGCTAAAGGAAGGATTCCACTGAGTACAAGAGGAAAGAGGGGGAGTAAACTTGGCAGGGGTATCAGACTTAACTCAAAAGGTGAGGGTGGAAGTCAGGAGGCAACTGCAGACATGGAGCTGCAGATGTCTGAGGAAGTAAGAGGTGGGGAAAAATAATTTTTCAGGCACAAAAGAGAAAAAAGTAAAGCAAGAGGGGGAATTGTTAGGCTAGCTGAGAGGGGGAAGGATAGTAGAGGATAATGAACAGCAGGCAAATGTACTTAACAATTACTTCTGCTCAGTATTCATGGTAGAGAACAAAGATCCTCTACCAGAAAATGGTATAAACGCCTCCACAAGGGGTTTCAGGAGTGGTAGATAGAGATCTCAGCAAATGGTACAAAAGGGACTAAATGCCTCAGGGTGGAACAAGGCTCCAAGCCCTTATGGCCTGCACCCACGCAGTGCTAGGGGTGTCTGCAGTATTGGCAGTACCATCAACTTATCTAGTCAACGACTCACTGCAATCTGAAGTGGTGCCAGTGTACTGGAGACCTGCCCATTTAGTACCTCTCCATAAGGGAGGAGGTATTGATTTATTTATTTAAAAATTGGAGACTGCAAAAGGTACACTAACCAAGGCTTATTTACAGGTGCAACCCAGGGGAAGGGAACAAAGGATACAAACAGTACATAGCTTAGATAAATACAGTGTAACAAGAAGAGTGCAAAATCAAAACACACAATGACCATGGAAAGTTCAAAACTGAGCAAACAAAAATTTGGCAGTTAATCATTACACCAGGTGTAAGGGGACTGTTAAGAGGAAGGAAAACAGGAGTGGGGGGGAAGGGTAAGGAGGTTCAACTGGTGTCTGAGGGAGGCAGGGGAGGCAGTGAAATAAAGGGAAGAGAGAAGTTGGTTCCAAAGTGAGGGGAGATGACAGGCGAAGGCTGATTGGCCAGCCGAGGTACAGAGACATGGCAAAGCAAAGATGCAATGGTCCCTGAAGCACAGGGAGCAAGAGGCAGATGGAACCATGGAGAGGAGCAATGAAAGGTAGGAGAGAAGGGACCCAAACCAGTATTTAGATGTAAAGGAGACACAGTACATCTGGCGATGGGATGGAAGAGGAAGGATGGATAGAAATGAGTAAAGTGAGTAGCGATGAATTCAAGAGAGTGAGTTGATTGCAAAGCAACAGAAGGAGTTATAGAGGGCATCCAATCTAGCCAGAAAGGTGGGAGGGGCAGACCCATACACCACATCTATATAGACAAAGAAAGGGAGCACCATTTTGGTGACAAGCTCACTGCGAACCTGTAGAGAAAGACAATCTATGTTTCTGTACAAGGCACCAAGTTTAGGATGGAGCTTGGCATGATTGGTGTTTATGTGGACAGAGAAGTCAAGCTTACTGTCAAGCCACATACCAAGGTACTGTACTTGAAGGATGGAACCACTTCAAGTAGGGAGCTGTCCAAGGTGGAAAAAGTGGGCACTAAGGTGAGTTTGCCAGTTCTTGGCTGGTGCCAAAGGTCATGAATACTTTTTTTTAGTATTGACCAAAAGATGGTTAGACTGAAACCATTGTAAGATGTTATGGAAGTCTAGTAGTAACAGACCTTCAATGTCAGTGGTGGAGGGGCCAAAAGTGTAGATAACTATGTCATCTGCATACATGTGAATATGCGAGTTGGCACAGGCTGAAGGGAGGTCATTGAGGAAAATGGAGAAGCGTATGGGGCCCAAGATAGAGTCGGTGGGACCCCTACCTAGATGGGAAGAGAAATTGGCAAGGCAATACCAACCTGTACAGACTGTAGTGGGCTCATGAGATAAGAATGGAACCAATCACGGCAGGAGCTGAGAGGCCAGCCATACCCAGCTTATTCAGAAGGAGGGTGAGACACCATGCCAAAGGCCTTGGCCAGATCACTGAAGATGGCTGTTGTGATGTAACCCTAATCCATCTCTGAGAGGATGTAATCAGTTACATGACACAGGAGAAGACTGTGGAGTGATCTTTCCTGAACCCAGACTGGTAAGTGGGAAGGAAATCAGAGAAAGAGAGGAGGAGAGTCTTTGGTACACAAGTTTCTCTTGACACTTGGCTGGAGAGGAGAGGAGGAGGAGGAGGAGAAATAGACCCATAGTTACTGAAGGAGGAGGGACCCTCTCCTTTGTGTAGTGATATCATTTGGCCAACTTCCAGGTCAGTGGGAGTACACTGAGGGAGAAGGAGAGGTTGAAAAGATGAGTCAATGGCAGGAGCAGATATATGCAGAAGTCTAGTATACACTCCATCTGGACTGGACTTGCTCAAATTCAGAGCGTATAGGGCATTCAGGGTCTCCTGGGTGGTAACAGTGGAGAAGTGGAAGCCCTAGAAGGGAAGGGAATATGAAGCATGGTATGAAGGAGTTGAGGGAGGCAGGGAAAAAGGGAGAGCACAAGTGGTGAAGAACTTGCTAATGTATGAGGCAACAGAGGAGGGTTCAGATACCAGTGAACCATTGATTAATAGACTTAAGGAGCCAGATTGAGTGAGGGTGGGTCAAAGGAAGGAACTACCTTCCAGAATGTTGATGGGTTGTTAAGATTATTCTGGAGGTTGGTCTCAAAATATTGCGATTTTGCAGCCCTGATAACCTTTGTACAGGAATTCCTACTAGACCTATACTTGAGGAGGTCAGTAAGGGAATGATAGGATTTATAGCATGACCAGGCAAGATCATTGGACTTGCACTAACAATATGTTCACAGGTAATCTTGGGGTGATGACAAGATTTTACCATAGATTTTTTGAGCAGGGCATGTTTGTCCCAGATTGACTGCAATATAGAGTGAAACATGGAGAGGGCTATGTCAATATCAGATGCACTGTAAAAGGCTGATCAATCTGATGCAGCAGCATCACACAATAGGGTTTGAGTGTTAAGCAACCTGAGGGACCTACTCCAGATGTACTTAGGAGAAGAGGGAGGGCATCTGATCTTTCTGATGTAGAATATCATGCAGTGGTCACTGAAGGCATCAGGCAATATACCAGCTGCAGCTATACGATGGGGATGGGAGGAAAGAACCCAGCCCAAAAGAGTGTGGTTTTGAGACTGTGGGTTGAGCCGAGTAGGATCAGAGATAATCTGCATGGGATTAATGGACTCAGTCTTCTGGGTGATTGACCTGGAGGCTGGGGAGAGTCAATTAACATTAAAATGCCCCCAGAAGTATGAGTTCACCAACAGCGAAATGGGAGGTAATAGTAGTGATAGATTCAACCAGTGAGGAGGAGGATGAAAGTCTGGATGAGGCACAGAGTACACCAATGAAAATGGACAAAGAGGAGAGGAATGACAGCCTAATAAACTAAACTCATTGGAAGATGATACAGCCTCTCTGACAGCCAAGTTACAAGACAGGCTCTGACATATAAAAATAGCAACCCCACTCTCATGTAGGGACAGGGAGGGTCCAGACAACTGTAGGTTGTGAGGTGTGGGTGTCTAAGGACTCAAACAGCACCAACCCCTCATGTATAAGGCGCAGGATATGAGTCATTTTATTAAGCACAGTCAATTATACAGCAAACAAACACACGTTAGGATATATTAAGGGTAAATGGGATGCACATGGACTTCTCATGACAGAACTCCTCAACCTGGTATATTCCAACTGTAAACTGGCACTGCTGATTTGCTTACAATTTTACCAAGGAACCACAGAGATTTTCTGCAGAGCACTGCCTGTGCTCACAGACTTTCAGTACAGGATTAATATGAATTTGACCCTCTTACCCACTAAAACCTTTTATAGGGCTTATTCTATGCTAAATTTTAAACAAAGAAAAAAACATTTTCGTTGCTGGGCATGTCATAAACTGTAATAGACAGAGCTTCTTGTCTTTTTGCATGTGGTGCTCATTTGGTCAGTTTCAGTTACAAAAGATACATCCTGTTAACTTTGCTTCTGTTTTTCTGAGAGTTTAACTGAGACTCTCAATTTTCCTTAATATGACTTAAAGTGACACTGTCCACCCCCCTAAGTCTCTAAGTGTCCCTTTAAGCTTTACTTTTTTTTTTCCACAGCAGAAAAACATTTCCTTTGGAAGTGCTATTATTTTTAAAATATGCATGAAGTTTACCTTCTCAGTGCTATCTTTTTTCTACAAACATCAAGTGTAGCCTGACCCTTTAGGCTGGCACTGAGAATACTTTACAGGACAAAGACACTGCTAGAGTAGCAAACAGTTCAGGACAGGGTAAGAGTGAAGAGGGGATTTTGCACTCAGATAGTCAGTCTGAATGCCAGTTAGAAGGACCGAATAGAGGGAAAAGAAAAAACATATGTGGCAGCTGCAAAACCAAGACTGAGGGGACACCAGAAACAAATAACATTTTCTTGTTTTCTTCTGTTACTGTTAAGCTGGCTATATTTTATTCTTTTATTATTGTAACCACTGTTGAATGGGGCTTGTGTGAACATCACTGCTACCATTAACAAACCCACCTTCAGGTAGGGCCACCAACCCTATCACAGTCCCCCCTGCTCAAGAGGGAACTAGTCCTAGCAAAGACTGTTATGGGAACCTCCCAGAACCACTGTACATTTTCCATACACAGTCATCAAATTACAGTCAATAGACTTCAGTATATTCAGAATACAAACACTTCAGGATACAATTTTAAACCCATATCGGGACATAAAATCAGCATTTTTGGTCTAAGAACCAGGCTTCTGTATGACCTTAAGCTTAAACTGTTATAAAAAGAGATACCATCTTGATACACAGGTATTTTTATCTTTTATTTGATTTAAGAAACACAGAGGGTTATGATCAGTGATCAATGAAAATTCAGCCCCCAGCAAATAATATCTCAACGATTCTATTGCCCACTTTGTTGCCAATCTCTCTTTCCCCACAGTAGAGTATTTTTACTCCCTATCCGGCTGTTTACAGCAAATATACACAATGGCATACTCATTCCCATCAATCTGGTGAACCAGCACAGCCCCAATACTATTTATAGATACATCCTCCTGCACTAGGAAGGACTGTATAAAGTCAAGGTTACACAACAGGATGAACACAGTATAGATTTTAAAGTGCAAAAGCCTCATTGCATCTTGTAGTCCATCTAACTTTGTTTGGTTGATGTTTCATAGTTAGAGGGACTGCTATATTGGACAAAATTTGGCACAAATGTCTATAACCCCAGTCAAACTTTAAAAGGATCATATATGTTTCTTTGTGTGAGGTATTGGACTTTCTGCCACTGCTTGGACTGTAGAAATTTCTGGCTTGATCAACCCATTCCCTAAAACATAACCCAGATAGTGGGTCTCCTGCATAGGGAATGCACATTTAGAGGTTGATAGAAGCCGTGAATGGCTCCACTCACCTGGTGCAAATGTGCATGTGGCTATCTCAGTCTTTACTGTAGATAACAATGTCATCCAGGTGGATGGCACAGTAGGCTGAATGGGTGGGACAGAATCTATCTGTTAACCTCTGAAAGGTGGCAGAAGCTCCATGTAAACCAAATGGCATTGTTCTAAATTGAGAAAACCCTATGGGGATAGCAAAGGCTGTTTTTTCCTGGAGGAGGAATCAAGGGAATCTGCCAGTAACCTTTGGTTAGGTCTAGGTGGAAATGTGTTTTGCATTCTCCAGATGTTTAATCATCTGTGATTGTCTATGCTAGGCATAGGATAGCCATCAAACTTTGCAACATGATTCACTTTATGAAAATCAATATAAATTCTGATCCCTCCCTCCTCCCTCCTTTTGTCCATAGTCACCATAGGTGAATACCAGTCACCTTTGAAGGCTCAATTATCCCCAAAGCTTGCATATTTTTAAGCTCCTTGACAAACTGTGGTTTCAGCCTCCTGGGATTCTGTATGGTTTATGCCTAATGGGGACAGTATCACCTGTTTCTAGGTTGTACTCTATGCCTTTTGCACATGCTGGGACCATCCTGAAGGTTTTTTATGATGTTTTACCACCGTCTGTACATGTTCAACTGAGAATTGTCCAGTTTTGTGTTAATCACAGTCTGAACATTCGATCCCCTCAGAGCATTGATAGGCAGCCTCAGTCTTCCGCCTTCCTGGTCAGTCAGAATAGTAAAGAAGTTGCTGAGAATCGGGTTCCACCCAGGCCTTTAAAGGATTGGTATGACAGATCTTACTTTTCTGGTGGTTTCTAGTTCATAGGTGACTGGACCAGCTTGTCTCACTCACTCTAAAGGGACCCTACCATTCTGCCAACAGCTTGTATTCAGTATTGGGTAGCAGCAGCAACACATGTGTCCCAAGCTTTTTCCCAGTTTATCTGTCATAATACTTTTTGAACCATTTGTGCCTGGGCACAGTTCTCATGAGCAGCTTTTACATATTTACCCAACCTCTTCCTGAGGTTCACAATATACTCAGGTCACCTCCTGTTTTTCGACAAGTCGCTTCTTCCCAAGTTTCTTTAACACATCGGGGCCCCTGGGTTGTCTACCTTACAAAAGTTTAAAACAGAATACCCTGTAGAGACTTGTGGCATTTCAAGGTATGCATACAAAAAATAAAGGGGATACAAATCCCGTGTTTCCCCTCATCATGCACACATACATCTCAAGCATACATTTAAGAGTCTGACTGCATTGTTCAACTAGACCCTCAGTGTGGGGATGGTAAGGAGATGTCCTCACAGCAGTAACTCCAAGTAATTGGTACAGTTCTCTCAGGAGGGCAGCACTGAAGTTGGACCCCTGGTCTGTCAATATCTCTTGCAGAATTCCCACCCAACTAAACAGTTCAGCCAACCCCTTTGCTACCTTGGTGACTGTTACTCTCCTAAGAGGTACAGCTTCCTAGTTTCTGGTACCATAATCACATATCACCAGGATAAAATGATACCATGGGCACTCTTTTCTAGAGGCCCCACAATATCTATGGCCACCCTTTGAAAAAGGATGTCTACTAAGGGTACAGGGATCATGGTTACCTTATCTTTACAAATGATGGGGCAACCTTCTGACATTCCTCGCAGGATCATCTTCGACTTGCTTGTGGATACCAGGCCAAAAGAACTGCTGAAGCAGTCTGCTCAGGGTGCGATTCTCACCTTGATTCCTGCGAGGGGTATATCATAGGCAAGGTACAGCAACTCAGGGGGAAATTCCTCAGGGTCAATAAGTTGGCCAACTTGTTCTTTTGTTTGAGGACATTGGCAAACCCTGTATAAGACACCATTTTTCAAATCACCAACTCAAACAGGTTTTTCAGTGTTACATCAACTTGTTCGTTAACAAAATTAGCTACTTGAGTAACTTTTAACTGATTGGGTAAACTATTAACATTCATAACCTTATCAGTCTCTAATGATCTTTTTTCCTTCCTTTACCTACAGATGTTTCAAGATTCACTCCTCTTGCTTGGTCTTTTTTTTTATTTTTTTTTGCATAACATGTTTATTAATTTTCCACATATAACCATTAATGAAAAACACCTCCAGTAAGATACAACAACCAAACTAACAATACACATGTAGACAATGCATTTAACTATTCCCATCCCTCCCATCCCCATACTATCCAACTTTTCCCAACATATCTGGGTACTCTACAATATTTAAATCACATCATACAATACATCAGAACACTAAGACATTTCCACTCCCCCCCAGTCCCATCCAAAAGAGAGGGAAGAAAGAAAAGAAAAAAAGCTTAACAATAACCAAGACAACAGTTTAAAATGTGCAGATTGTATTCTGTTAGTTACCCCATATTTTAGTACATACAAATTTTCCCATTTCCAAATTGATTCACGATCTCCCTGAATTTACAGTTATACCAGCTCCCATCTGCCCCCAGGTACTGGTCTCTCCTCACTAACCTCGCAGTCCCTTCCTCAATATATCTATCTCAGCTAGGGATAGCGAAGAAACAAAAGACTCCCAGGTCACCCAAAAGTGCTCGTCTCTATTTTTAGATACATAATATAGTCTCTCCAGGCCCAGGACCCGCAAACACAAAGTTTTCCATTGCTGAATGGTTGGGACCTCACCAGGAACCCACATATTTAATATACAGTGCCTAGTTAGGACTATCAAGACCCTCACCCACCTAGGAAAGGGTCTCCAATCCTCCTCAACTGAGTCATCCACTCCAAACAGCAGGTTAAAAGGCCTTTTTATGTTGATTGTGCACATGCGCAAGAAACATGTTGCAGCAGCTTTCTCCACAAGCAGGTTGTGGAGGTGCAGCACTTTTGTGCCCAATGCCCCCACAGCCTGCAAAGGCTTGTCCCTCATCCCCCAATGCCATTGCTCACTGCTGCTGACAGTAGTTCAGCCAGCATGCCACAACCTTCTAAAAAAATCAACCGCTGCAATCAGGGGTCGCCTCATCATTGCAGCATCAGCCATCCGCTACAATGAGGGAGCGACCCGTCATTGCAGGGTGGGATGTAGGATACCTGATATTGTTTGTGAACATGGCGGTGGCTTGCCGTCATATTCACAAACAATATTTACCCCTCCCCACTATGTTTATTTGCCAATGGGGGAGCTCACTCCCAGTCAGCATAATGTAAACCCCCCTCCCGGTTTTATTGTCTGCCGATGGGGTGCCCAATCCCCGTCGGCAGAAAGGAATTCCCCCCCGGTTTTGTTGTTTGCGATGGGAGCTCAATTCCCCATTGGCTACAGCTCCCCCAAAACCAAGACTCCGGTAGCGCTGGGAGCCCACCCAGCGTGCCACGTGTCCTTTCATTGTTTGCCGACAGGGGTGCCCAATCCCCGTCGGCTACAGCTGCCCCAAAGCAAGACTCGGTGGCATGCTGGGAGCCCACCCCAGTGTGTCACACGCCCTGTAAAGTTAAAACGGTCCTGCAATGTTTTGGTTTTACCTGAAAAAAGAAGCGGTCCTACGTAGTCTCACCCCCCTCCCATGACCGCACCCACCCTCGCACCCTGCCTTCCACACACACCTCACCCCATACTTACCTCTGGATCGAGGGGACGATCTTGCGTGGACCGGGAACACGTCTGCACTCTTCAAAGCCGACCGCAAACTGAGGAAATGCCAGTAAGCTATATAATGTAATAAATAGGGTTTTTTCAACTTTAGTGCATATCTCGGGCATTTTGGGAATTTGTTCACCAAATTTTCAACATGGGGTTTTTGGGACCCCTCCTCATGAATTCTTGAACTGTTATGGCATTAATTGGCCCCAAAAGGTGGTTTCGCGGTCACTGTGCGGAATCACCCATCGGGGCTGATTAACAAAACGACAGTGCCAGTGTTCATGAGGTGGGCTCTCAAAAAGTCTATGTTGCAAATTTGGTGGAAACAATCCAAAAAATGACTGTTTTATGAGCGTGCGTTGAGCAGTTGCTACGCACGCTTGTAACTTCACGAATTTGCAATATTTTCACGCCAGATTTTCAACATTGGCATTTTGTCACACCTTCTTGTAAGCAGTACAGCTGTCATTGTTCACATCCTGGCTGAAATGTGTTTTGCCTTCGGCAGAGTAGTGTGGTCACTGTGGGAAATCAGTGTTCAAGACAGATTAAGAAAATGACAGTGACACTGTCCACGAGTAGAGGTCCTAAAATGCCTGTGTTGAAAATTCGGTAATGATACTCCAAAAATGACTGTGTTACAAGCGTGTGTTGTGCAGGTTAGCGCACGCATTTCGTAACATCAATTTATAATATTTTCACTCCAGATTTTCAACATTGCCATTTTCCAGACCTACTTATGAACAGTATAGCTGTCATTTTTCCCATCCTGGCGAAATGTGTTTTCATACTTCAGCACAGAATAGAGTGGTCGTGTGGAAATCACTGTTTGGGACAGATCAAGAAAATGACAATGATACTGTTCATGAGCAAAGGTCTTAAAATGCCTATGTTGAAAATTTGGTGATGATAGCCCATCAATTGACTGTGTTACAAGTGTGCGTTGCGCACTTTCCACGCACCCTTGTAACTTCGCAGATTTGTAATATTGTCACACCAGATTTTCAACAGTGGCATTTTTTCACACCTTCTTATAAGCAGTACAGCTGTCATTTAACACATCCTGACCAAAATGTGTTTTCACAGTTCCGACGCAGAATAACGTGGTCACTGTGGGAAATCAGTGTTCAGGACAGATTAAGAAAATGACAGTGGCACTGTTCATGAGCAGAGGTCCTAAATCCTATGTTGAAAATTTGGTGATGTAAACTCCATAACATGACTGTGTTACAAGCGCGTTGAACTGTTTCACGCACCCTGTAACTTCGCAAATTTGTAATATTGTGACCACATTTTCAACAGTGGAATTTTTCACCTCCTTGCGAACACTACAGCTGTCATTTTTCACATCCTGGCTAAAATATGTTTATGCACTCCTGCCGGAGAGTAGCACGGTCACTCTGGGAAATCAGTGTTTGGGACAGATTAAGATCGACCAAGTGAGAGGGGGGAGTGACCGAGCTCAACTGAGCTCTGTCGGGACTGCTGCGGATTTGTTTGTGGGTAGACAAAGGCCCCAACACAAGAGCCCAGTACAAAAGGGCAGCCTGCAGCACTGGGAGAAACAGAGCGAGACAGCGACTGAGGGAGGGGGAGTAAGCGAACTCACCAAAGCACTGTCAGGACTGCTGCAGATTTCTTTGTGGGCAGAAAAAGGTGTCAATGCAGGCAGAGGCCCAGTACAAAAGGCCAGCCTGCAGCGGTGGGAGAAACAATACAAGTGAGTGAGACAGGGGGACTTAGTGAGCTCAACGGAGATCTATCAGGACTGCAGCGGATTTCTTTGTGGGCAGAAAAAGGTGCCAATGCAGGAAGCAGCCCTGTAAAAAAGGGCAGCTTGCAGCACCAGGACAAACAGAATGAGTGCATGAGAAAGGGAGACTGAACAACCTTAATGGAGCTCTGTCAGGACAGCTGCAGATTTCTTTGTGGACAGACAAAGGTGCCAATGCAGCCAGCAGCCCCATACAAAAGCACAGTCTGCAGCGCCAAGAGAAACAGAATGAGCGAGTGACAGAGCGGAAATGAGCGAGCTCAGCGGAGCTCTATTGTGACTGCTGTGGATTTCTTTGTGGGCAGAAAATGCAGCAATGCAGGCAGCAGCCCAGTACAAAAGGCCAGCTTGCAGCACCAGCAGAAACGGAATGTGTGGGTGACAGAGGGGGAGTGAGTGAGCTCAATGGAGCTGTGTCGGGACTACTTCAGATTTCTTTCTGGCCAGAAAAAGCCACCAATGCAGGCAGGAGCCCAGTACAAAAGGCAGCCTGCAGTGCCAGGAGACACAGAACGAGCGAGTGAGGGAGGGGGAGTCAGTGAGCTCAATGGAGCTCTGTTGGGACTGCTGCAGATTTGTTTGTGGGCAGAAAAAGGTTGCAATACATGCAGAGGCCCAGTACAAAAGGGCAGACTGCAGTGGCAGGAAAACCAGAGTGAGCGAGTGAGCAAGCTCAATGGAGCTATATTGTAACTGCTGCAAATTTTTTTGTGGGCATAAGAAGGCAGCAATGCAGGCAGGAGCCCAGTAGAAAAGGGCAGCCTGCAGAGCCGGCAGAAACTAAATGAGTGAGTGAGAGAAGGGGAGTGACCGAGCTCAATGGAGCTTTGTCAGGACTGCTGCAGATTTCTTTGTGGGCAGAAAAAGGCGCCAACAGAGGCAGGAGCCCAGTAAAAAAGGGCAGCCTGCAGCATCAGGAGAACCAGAATGAGTGAGTGAGACAAGGGCGCGAGCCACCTCAAAGGAGCTCTGTCAGGACAGCTGTGGATTTCTTTGTGGGCAGAAAAAGCCACCAACACAGGCAGGAGCCCAGTACAAAAGGGCAGCCTGCAGCACCAGGAGAAACAGAATGAGTGAGTCAGAGAGGGGGAGTGAGCCACGTCAATGGAGCTCTATCGGGACAGCTGCGGATTTCTTCCTCGTCAGAACAAGGTGCCAATGCAGGCAGCATCCCAGTACAAAAGAGTAGCCTACAGCACCGGGACAAACAGACTGAGCCAGTGACAGAGGGCCACTGAGCGAGATCAATAGACCAATGCAGTCAACATTCGGCATTGACAAATGCTTGTTTCCAATTGTCTTTCCCATATTCTGCCAATTTCTCTAGCCACTCCCTCCCAGAGATGCGTTAGAGCAGTGCATTCCCCAAAACAGTGTACTGTATATACGTACCCACTTCCAGGTGACATCTCCCACATAGAGGGGACACCTCAGGATGAAATCGATGTACCATACTTGGGGGGCAATATAGCCGATGCACAAATTTATAATGTGATTCTTGATACTTATTACAGACCAGCAGCCCTTTGTGTAATTGCATCACAAGGTCCCACCCTTGGTCAGAGATCTCCCGTCCTAAGTCTCTGTTCCACAGTCTCCTGGTTTTACAAGTATAGTCGGGGAAGAATTGCCATCCCAGCCTCGCTGCTCTACCAATTAGCCCCCCCCATTCCCAGGTGAGTGCCAAGGATTAAGTATTCTACCTGATCTAGAGATGAGTTCTCCTTTTTACTTTTACTAATCGTTTTGGCGAGTTGCAAGCCTGGAGGGTTCTAAATATTCCCAGCCCATTCGCTCTCCAAGTTCTTCTCCGAAATAAACTGCCCCTCCCACAGGTCCTTTACTCACTTTATGTCTTTTCCTCCCATGAAAGAAAACCTTTGTCCTCCAGTCCAGCCACAAATCCTGGGTTCCCCCTAAATGGCAGTAGTAATGTCTCTTCCCCTTGCCCAACACCAACCCATTTCAGGAGTTGTTCCCATGCTTCTAGCACTAATACCACCAATGGGTTTGGATTTCCCTGCCTACTATAAATTTTCCTCCCTCCTCTACCCAAGTATGCCAATAATCTCACCACCCCCTTCCCTTCCTCTAAGTCCAGCCATCCTGCTTCTGGCATTCCATTAATCCAATCCCCTATATACCTATTTACATAGCTAAAGCATAATTCTGTAAATTAGGGAGATTCAGACCCTCTATCCCTATCAGCCTGCAATCTATGTAGGCTCACTGTAGGCCTTCCTCCACAGAAATCCGAAAAAGCTCTGTCTACCCATTTAATATCTTTCTTATTCAGCCCCATTGGCAACATTTGCATCAAATACAGAACCCGAGGGAGGGTATTCATTTTAATAAGATTTATACATCCCATCCATGAGATAGGCAACTCCTTCCATCTTCTTAGCTCCTCCTCTATAGTTTGTACCATTGGGCTATAGTTTAAGTTATACAACTGACCCAGTTCATGGCCAATATGAACTCCTAAGTATACAAAAGCCTTCTTAACTTTTTTGAGTCCCCATGCCCTGTCCCCAAAAGCTCTATTTCCCCACATAACATGATCTCTGATTTATTAAAATTTATTTTGTACCCAGAAAACACTGCAAATGTCCTTATTATCTCTAATAATGGGGGAACAGACCTAGTTGGATCCTGTACATATAGTAACATATCATCCGCATAAAGCGTGATTTTATGTTCTCTGCCAGAATTCCTCTGCACACCTCTAATCTCCACCAGGCTCCTAATCTTAACTGCCAGGGGCTCTATAGCCAATACAAATAAAAGTGGTGAGAGGGGGCATCCCTGCGTAGTACCTCTATGGAGACCAAATTTTCCTGTAAGGTCACCATTTGCTAAAACCCTGGCATTCGGGGCACTATACATACTTCTCACCCAACCTATAAATCCCTGACCCAGCCCATACACCTGTAGAACTTCAAATAGATACTCCCATTCTATCTGGTCAAATGCCTTCTCGGCATCCATTGTAAGTACAGCAATGTTCTTCCGACCCTGAGAAGCTCTCCACACAACATTAAGCAATTTCTTCATATTATGATATGAGCATCTCCTGGAAACAAACCCTGTCTGATCTGGATGAACCAACCCTGGAAGAAGCTGATCCAACCTTTGGCCAGCACCTTAGCCAAGATCTTCCGTCTTCGGATGAGACGTTAAACCGAGGTCCCATCTGCCTGTTCTGGTGGTAGTTCAGGTGGATGTTAAAGATCCCATGGCACTTCTCGAAAGAGCAGGGGAATTTCCCCGGTGCAATGGCCAAATTCCTCCATTCACAAAAAATACCACCAACAGCTTAATCTGGTTCAAGGTCAGTTGGCATTCATCTGTATCCCCTTCCCCCGGGTCATGCCTGAAAATAGGCAGGATTTGTCTAGTGCACTTACCCGGTCAACAAAAACTAAATAAAAATAAATAAATAAATAAATAAAAATCTTTGCATCACAATTCAATAAGGAGATTGGTCGATCGATATGAAGAACACTCCTGCACATCCTTTCCGGATTTGGGGACTAGACAGATGATCGCATCCTTAAAACATACTGGGAGACTTCCCCCCTCTCGAGCTTCTGCAAACACCTGAGACAGGGGTTCAACTACATGCTCCTTCATTACCTTATAAAACTCGATGGGGTACCCATCTGGTCCACTGGCTTTCCCCAGTCTCAGACCCTGTATTGCTTGGATAATTTCTGCCCTTGTGATCTCTCCTCCCAACTGTTTCTGCTGTGTTTCAGTTATTTTAGGCATCGAATCTCCTGCAAAAATTGCGACACTAACTCCCCTATTCCCTCACATTCTGCCTGGTAAAGTTGTTGATAAAATTGTTCAAACCTGTTTCTAATTAAGGTTGTATTCCTTAACAGCTGCTTGGTCTTCTTAATGTGGTTACAGATATCAAACAGTTCAGAGTCATCAAATGGAAATATATCACCCAGATTATACAGATTTTTAGCCTGTGCCCTCATAACCACAGCAACTGAAAGTTCCCCAGGTACCAGAAAAGAGAAATTTGGAGCATCATGGCCCAACGCCACGGGTATAGGTAAGGTATCCACCACCCCAACCTTCATAGAATAGACTACCCCTTTTATTCATGCATCCACATGAGTTGTAATACTTGGTGTCACTATGAATACCTAAAACCCCAGTGCCAGGCCCTCTTTTACAAGTATTTGGTACCAATCTGCCCTAATTAATATCTGTCAATTTCCAGAGTCAGACAGGTATGACTTGCCCCTCAAGTTGTATGTCTGTCAGATACTGGCCCCTATTGGCCAATATCAGCTTGGAGGGTTCAGTCTGTTTCATTGGACATTTCTGGGTGATATGACCAACTCATTTACAATAATGGCAAATAATTTCAGACAGAGGTACATTAGGCCCACTATCCCATCAATAGCTCTAAGCTCAGTCGTAGGAGTGAAATAAGGAATTTGTCTTACCAGCCCGTTGCTCCTTGGTGGTCCCTGAGAAGCAGTCTGGTGAGCTAGCTGGAAATCTTCAGCCAGAGTGATTGCTTTCTCCTCTGTATCAGGACGATGTTCCTTGACCCACATCTGGATGTTATTTGGTAGAATCTTTAAGGACTGTTCCAAGATGAAGGTCTCCAAACCTGCTGCACTGCCTTCAGTTCTGGTTTCACCCACTTGTGGCATGGCTCCTGTAGCCTAGTGTACATCTCCCTGGGTGAAACGTGTAGCTAGAACTTTACTGCTCAAAATTGCTACCGATAGAAACGTTTCTCCACATATGTACCTTTGTAGAATTGCTTCTTTCACCTGGTCATAATTCTCACTTTGGGTACTGTCCATGCGACAGTAAGCCAGTTGGACTGGCTCAATCAGGTAAGGCACTAATCTGATAGTCCACTAGTCTCATGGCCACTGGCAGGCTCTGCTGCTCTTTCAAAGTTAATAAGTATGCCTCTATCTCATCAGTAGGTCCCAACTTGTTTAGTTTAATGTCCTTTAGGGTGAAACCCTTCACTCTCTATTGGCAGTAATTTGGCCAGGCCCCATCCTACCTCCTTGAAGGAGTCTCATTGTTTCCAGCCAGATTCTTACTTTCAACTTGTTTTACTGCAGCCACTGTCAATCTCCAATGATGCTCTTAGAGACTTCTTTATTTCCTTCATCTTCTGAATCAGGAAGCGGGATCTCCTCAGCCCACTGCAACAAAGGCTGCTGGTGCTGCATTTGCTTTGGCTTGGCTAACAAAGTAATGATGACTGGTGCCTTGTAACTAACAAAACTAATAAAAAAGGAATAAGGACAATCAGTCATAGTGACTTGCCACTGTCCAATAGGCATACCACACTAGATATGGAACCTGAATTCTCAGATTATCATGAACTGGATGCACAAAACTAGGCTAGAAGTAAACTGTCACCTAAATTGGTGATTGGTGACTCAATTATAAGATTTACAGATACACACGTATGTAGAAACGATAAACTTAACACTACAGTTACCTGTCTTCCAGGTGCAAAAATCTCAGACATTAACAATAGGATAAATAAGTTTTCTATTGGTAAAGATTCATCAGTTAATTTGCATGTGGGGTCTAACGATGTGGGTAGAATGCATGAGAAAGATATTTGTTATGAACTACTGTCTTTTGGTAAAATGATTAAAGAAAAGGGAGGCAACGTCACTATATCAGCCATCCTCCCCATTCCGAGGGCTAATGTTGAAAAAAAATCACATTCTCTCCACAATAAATGCCTGACTCTCAAACTGGCGTAGGAGGGATGGTCTTATGTTCATAGACAACTGGGACTCATTCTGGGTGAAATTCCACTGTTCTCAAAGGATGGACTCCACCTTAATAAAAAGCATTTGTCAATGCCAAATGTTTGCTTGCTGATATTAGCATTGGCCGTGCAGGAGTTAGACAGATGCAGAATAGGAGTGGCAGTGAAGTATTGAACTCACACCAATCCCACCTCCACCCTGCAGAGATGGACAGGCATTGGGTGTGCCTGTGGTCGCTGCCTCATAATGCTGATGGCATTTCACCTCACCCTATCCTGTAGACACCGATAAGTGTTGAGGTGTGCCTTGGGGTGTTCAGCTTCACAGTCACCCCATTTCATAAGGACATACGCTGAAATGGGTGCAGTACAGGAGAATGGGGTAAAGTCTGGGGCTGAAGAGTGCAAGGCACACTTCGATGCCTGTCACTGGCTTCAGGGTGGTGATGGGATGGCAAGAGCATTCCAAAGTTATACCTCTGATGCCTGTCAGTCTGTACAGGGTGTGACATTATGGTCAGAAACCCTAAGGCCCGGTCATGTGATGGTATTTTCTACAAATTTCAGCATGGCCTTTTGTGACCCCACCTCATGAAAGCATTTGGGACCTCTTCTCATGAACAGTGGCAGTGTGGTTTTGTTAATGTGTCCCGAACTTCGAGTTCCCACAGCAACTGTGCCATTCTGCAACAGATGTGCGAAAACACAGATCAGGCAGGATGTGAAGAATGACAGCTGTACCATCCATAGAGAGGTGTGAAGAGATGGCAATGTTGAAAATCTGTAGTGAAAATATTAAAAATGCTCGAAGTTTCGAACATACATGGAAACTGCGCAACGCATGCACGTAACACAGTCATTTAGTGGAATTATTTCACCAAATTTCCAACATAGGCATTTTGTGACATCTGCTCATGAACACTGTCACTATGATTTTCTTAATCTGTCCAAAACATTAATTTCCCACAGCAACCGTGCCATTATGCGCCAGATGTACAAATGCATATTTCAGGCAGGATATGAAAAGTGACAGTATACTGTTCATAAGGAGGTGTGGAAAATGCCAATGTTGAAAATCTGGAGTGAAAATATTACAAATTCGTGAAGTTCTGAGCATGCGTGGAAGCTGCACAACGATGCTTGTAACATAGTCATTTTATGGACTTTGTCACCAAATTTTCAACATAGGCATTTTAGGTCCTCTGCTCATGAACAGTGTCACTATTATTTTCTTAATGTGTCCCAAGCACTGATTTCCCAAGTGACCGGCTTATTCTGCGCGGAAGTCCGAAACACATTTTGGTCAGGATGCTAAAATGACATCTGTACTGTTCATAAGGAGGTGTGGAAAAATGCCAATGTTGAAAATCTTGAGTGAAAATATTAAAAATTCGTGAAGGTAAGAGCATACGTGGAAACTGTGCAACGCATGCTTACAAAACAGTCATTGTTTGGATTTTGTCCACCAAATTTGCAACATCGGCTTTTTGAGAGCCCACCTCATGAACACTGGCACTGCTGTTTCATTACTTGGTCCCGAAAGGTGATTCCACACAGTGACCGCGAAATCACCTTTCGGGACCGAATAACGCCATGACAGTGGCTGAATTCATGAGGAGGGGTCCCAATAACTACATGTTGAAAATTTGGTGCCAAAATTCCCAAAAATGCCTGAGATGTGCACCAAAGTTGAAAAAACCCTATTTATGCCATTATACAGCTTACCAGCATTTCTTCAGTTTACTGGTCATCTTTAAAGAATGCAGGCGTGTTCCCGGCCCACGAAGATAGTCACGCTGGGCGCCAGAGAGGTAGTATGGGGTGAGAAGGGTGTGGGGAGATTGGGTGCACAGAGGGTGGGTGTGGGTTAGGGCAAGAGAGTCAACGAGGGACCGTTTCTTTTATAGGTTAAGAAAAAAAACATTGTGGGATGGTTTGTTTTTTACAGGGACATTTGGCATGCTGGGGTGGGCTTCCAGCATTCCACCAAGTGTTTTGGGGCTGTAGCCAACAGGGGATTAGGCACCCTGTCGACACCACAAATTATGGGAGACAATATGCTGACGAGGTGGGCTCCCCATCAGCAAGATTGAACTGGGAAGGGGACTGAACCAACAGGATTGGACCCCCGTGAGCAAAGAAAGACTTTTAGGGGTGCATGATGCAAAGGGTATTGGGCACCCCCTGGCACACAACAAATGGGGAGGGGGGTTACAGTATGCCGACTGGGAGCGGGCTCCCCCATCAGCAAATGAACTGGGTCGGGGACGGCAAGGTACCACCCTGCAATGACAGGTCGCTCCCTCATTGCAACAGCGGATTCCTTTCAAGGTGGTGGCATGCTGGCTGAACTAGTGTCAGCAGCAGCATGTCACCACATTTGGGAAAGCGGGCCAAGCCTCAAAAGGCACTGGGGCCATTGGCCCCCACAGTGTCGCACCTCCAAAACCCCGCTTCTCTCCAAAGCTGTGACAAAATGTTTCTTGCGCATGCACGCAAGCAAACACAAAAAGGGGTAGCTCAACTTGGGAAACATTTTAATAATGCCATAAAGCATAGAAATGAACTGCAATTGTGATGCCATTTTCTTAAGCATGTTGGGCAACTTCATAGCAGATCTCAGGTGTACAGACTATTTATTCCATTCTTTGGTATTTCAAAGGTGGTCTTGCAGACTGAAGTTCCCATAACACACTCTCTGCCATAGCCAAAGGTATGCCAATGTTTTTGGTTAGGACAACTGCTGTGAACTCACTTAAGAAAGATAAAAACATAAGAATTATGCCTGCAGAAGAAGACCTTATGGTCTGTCAAATCTGCACAATGCAGAGCCCATGTAACCTTCTTTACAGGTCACTCTGCCCCTCAGACTCTCTTACCCTCCCCTTAAATTTATCCCAGCCCCTCTTGAAACCAACAATAGGTTTCTTGCAGACCACCTCTTCTGGTAGCCTGTTCCTCTCCTCCAGTACTTGCTCTGTGAAGAAGTGCCTCCTGCCCTCCTTCCAGAACCAATAGTACTTCTAGCTAGTTTGCAACTGTGTCCCTTCATGTTTTTGTTTTTGCTGGTCCTGAAAAAGTTCACTGAGGTTTACCTTGTTAGTACCACTGAAATGTAGCTGAGCAAGCCAGGATGCAACACAGCTCAGAAGATTTTCCTTGCGCCTGGTGGCTCTGTCCTGTGGCATACCCAGGGCTCTGTCCTGTCGCCCATGTTGTTCATAGTTAATATGCTGCCCCTGGGCAAGGCCATTAGGAAATATAGTCTCGGGTTTTGTTGCTACGCAGATGATACATAGCTCTATATGTCCTGTGCACCCGGGATGGTGGGTGCGGTGAACGTGTTTAATAGATGCCTGGCTGAGATCCAAGACTGGATGTCATTGAGCTGGCTGAGGCTTAACCAGAGAAACTGAAGTTCTAGTGGTTCAGCCGGTCCGCAGAGGAGTGGGAAGGGTGACTGCAGGAGGAGACAGCGAGACTTCGACTTGGTCCCTCTGGGCTTGTAGCCACCACCAAGGTGAAAAATCTGGACGTCATTTTGGACAAGGGGCCGACAATGGAGGCTTAATTGTCAGCAGTAGTATGGCATGGCTTTTTCCACCTGCAGAACATCAACCAGATTAGGTCCCTTATCCCACCTGGTGACCTCAAGACTCGACTATTGTAATGCTTTTTACCTTGGGGTCAGTGGAGATACACTATGATGCCTGCAGCGGCCCGGTTACTAGAAGGCCTTTTAAGATCATGCCATATTTCACCGGTGCTGCGTAATCTGCACTGACTGCCTGTCAAATGGTGTATCTCTTTTAAAATGTGTTTCTTGACCTATAAGGTCCGACATGGATTGGGCCCAGGCTACCTGGCTGAACTCCTGCATCCTTATGTGTCCTCTCACCCACTCCACTCCGCTAAGGAGGGCCTCCTGGTAGTGCTGAGGTCAAGGTTGAAGACATCAGGGGGTCAGGCATTTCAAGTAGCAGGCCCGTTCCTTTGGAACTCCCTACCTGGTGCTTTGGTTTCCCCTCAGTGGAGGCCTTCAAAAGGGGCTTACTTATTTCAGTAGTCATTTGGGGTGGATTTGTAACATCTATAACCCCTTTTTAATGATTTATTAAGTGTCTAGGCTATTTTTTATTATTTAATTTATATTTTGTATTTTGGAATGGCTGAGTTATAGATCTGACTATAGTTAGTCCCTATTTTATGTAATGGTGCCCTGAGCCTCCGGGAAAGCTGCCACAAATAAATACTACCACTACTACCACTTTTCAGTAAATGGCATGACAAAAGGGCTTAATTGCCATTGACTTGCACTGTTCCCTGAGCATACTGCAGCCCTTGCAGTATTATGGCAAGCACTGTGTTACATCCTGGCTGGCTCTGCTGTACCTAAAGGTCTCTATCATGTTCCCTCATTCCCATTGGCCCAGTGGTGCAGAGGGCTGAGGAACCAAGTGCTTCACCTGCTGCCAGGCTGGTAACCCTGATTCAAGAATGGACCTGGAATGCCAGAGGACAGCCAAAGTGGGAAAGGATAGAGCATCTGAAGACTACTCTTCTCTTGAGGAGTGAGGGTTACAGTGCCTGGCATTAGCCTGGCCTCTAGCATTGGCTGAGGGTATGGCAGCCAGGTACTGTCTGGATTGGGGTGAGTGATGGCTACAGACATCCCAGGTGTGTTAGCAGGCCTGGAGACATCTGAGTAGCAATGCACATCCACTCTGCAAGGGAGAAAATGGGAAATATGGATTCCTGGGTGACCAAGACTCCTAGCCACCCGTAGTCCTACACCTGATGAATTCCCAGAGCATACTGCCTTCATGCAATGGTAAGTCCTAGAGGAAAAACAGAGCAATGGGGCTGGGGCTGACATCTGGAGGGCTGCTTGGGGCCAGGAGTGAAACAGAACTAACTGCAAAAGGTTCTCTCATTCCTTCTGTCCTTTACAAGCGTACCTGCTGCTCCTGAATTATTTCTGAGGCCCTTCTCTGTACTGCCTTCAGCTGTTTAGTACCATTTTGTGACAGAGCTTCCAGAACCATATGCAATACTCCTGGAATGGTCATACCATGGATCTGTACAGAGGTAGCATGACCTCTTTTCTTCTGCTAAAGAACTTTCTACTTATGCAACCCAACATCCTGTTAGCCTCACCGCTGCATAACTGCATTGCATAGAGGGCTCAGGTGCTACTAATTGTATTTCCCATGTGTTTCTCTCTTGTGGACACCATAGTGGTCACTCCCCCAGCCTGTACTCTACCCTAGGGTTCTTTCTCCCCGTGTGCATCACTTTGTTTTATGTTAAACTCCAGTTGCCAGATACCTGACCATCTCTCAAGTCTTTCTAAGTCTTCTCTCAAGTCCTTGACCCCTCCTTTGTATGCACTCTTCCCAAAGAGTGTGGTTTCATCCACAAAAAGGCAAATTTTGCTCATAATGCTGTCCCCAATGTCAGCTATGAACATGTTGAACAGCACCGCACGAGCACCGACCCTGTGACACCCTACTAGTAACTTCCCCATCTCTGCATATTCCTCTTCCAACTAACACTCTCTGGGTTCTCCCTACTAACCAATTTGCACCCACCTAGTCATTTTGCCACCCACCCCCAGGTCTTCCAATTTCTTGATCAGTCTCTTATGGAAGACAGAGTCAAAAGACTTTTCTGTAAACCAAGTACAGTTGTCTATTACCTGGCTCTTAACCCCTGCCTTTGTAACCCAGTTGAAGAAACTGATTAGGTTCATTTGGCATGACTTCACAGCCACAAACCCTTGCTGTCTGCCATTTTGGAGCCCATTTGCCTCAAGAAACTCAACCAAACTTTCCTTAAGAGTGGTTTCCATCAACTTGTCAATGGTTGATGTTAAGCTAACTGTCCTGTAGTTCCCTGGCTCATTCCTAGCCCCGCTCTTATGCAAGACCACAACATCCATAGTTCTCCACTCTCATAACACCTCACCTGTATTTAGGGAGCAACTGAACAGAACAGCCAGTGGGGCTGCCAGAACTCCTGCCAGCTCCCTCAGCACACTTGAGTGTATACCATCTGCCCCAGGAGATTTTTTTTGGCCCCATCGCTGCTCGGTTGGCCCTCATCTGCAGTGTCCTCCCCAGCCCTGTCATCCACCATAGTGACTTACTCACCTGTTTGTTACAATGCCCCACAGTTTGTACCCTGTGTCGAAGCTCCCTGAGGTTCTCCAAACCTCAGGGAAAGTTTAACTCAGATGCTGTAGGTAGGGAAGCCCAGTAACATAGAAATATAGACTTTGACGGCAGATAAGGACCACTTGGCCCACCCAGTCTGCCCATTTCCCTACCTACTGGATAAGCTGCAGATTCTAGTTAACCAACAGCCTACTTCCTGCAACCCCCACTATAATTGCCTTATGTCTGTCCCATGCATGTTTGAATTCCCCCACTGTTTTAGACCCCACAACCTCTCCAGGAAGGCTGTTCCATGTATCCACCACTCTCTCCTTGAAAAAAAATTCCTCACATTACCCCTGAGCCGTCCCCCTCTATCTTTAAATTGTGCCCCCTTGTTCTTACACATCTCTTTTTCTGAAAGATGCTATCCTCCTGGACTTTGTTGATTCCCTTGAGGTACTTGAACATTTCTATCATGTCCCAGTAGGAGGTGTGGGGCCTGTGGGATGATGCCACATCATATTGCTTCATCCAGAAGTGTTTTTTCAATTTTCTCCCTTCACTGGGTGCCTCCTGGGCATGGACTGCCAGTGTGCTCATGTCCTAGTGTGGAGGTGCCTGCCCTCTTTCCATGGCTCTGGTTGCATTACCAGCTGTGGTAGTGCAGCAAAGTGCATGTCCCTCCTTCCACAGAGGAGGAAAGAGTTCTCTGGGATGCTCAATCCTCCTCCCCCCCATCAGCCCCCAGGACCTGAGATCACTCCCAATCCTAGGTTGCCAACATCATGAGCACTAGCACCATTGCTGCACCAATGGGCTGGTCCAGGAGATTTATTTACCAAAAGGGCCATGAGTCCCTTAAAACCCCTATGTGCTGTAAACAGCTCCTCACACATTTGTACTCCCCCTCCTTGCATATTCTACCCTGTGGTGTTGGTCCTTCCTTTTTTTTCCATAAAGGTTTTTATCCCTCCAAGACAGACAGGACACCTACTCAGCCTTGTTACCTGGGCACCAGTGACCGTCCCGTGCCTCTCTCCAGGCTGGTGGCTAGATTTCCTCATGGATTTTACCCCACAGCAGGGCCAGGAAGGGAGCTCTATCCTTTCTGCCCCAGTGAACTCACATCCAGAAGTCATCTTCCAACCTGGAGTAGCAGGGTGGGTCACAGTGCTATAGCTGGGCTGCACAAAGCCCTAATCTTCCCATTTTCCTCCATTTTTCGTCCACGTCCCGGCCATAGTGGCATGGAGGACGATGCATGTAGGCACACTTGCATTCTGGAACTGCAGCTCCTTCATCCCTCCCCGACCTATGTCTGTTTCCCGAGTCTTGGTGCTACCACCAGACCTCCAGCTGGTAGCAGCCAAGAGCTGTGATGACCCACCACCCTAATCTTGGAGAGGAGAGCTGCCAGGCCACAGCTCAATCCTTTCCTAGCCCTCCTCCCCATTGAGCCCTGGTGACTCGAGCTTGTTCTTGAACTCAGGTTGCCAGCAAGGTGAGAGGTACGGAGCTTACAGCACCTCAGCCATCCATGCCACTGGGCCGGGTATACTGGTCCTGCCTTCTTCATGAATACTGAGCAGACTAAGTGTGAAACATTGAGGTGGTTTTGCTGCACTGCAAGTTGTCCTGCACCTTTGCTGTACTGCTTGAGAATTAAACTTTTTGTACCATAGCAAAATATTCTGTTTTGTGGTGATCCCTGTTAGCAGCTTTGCTACTAGTGCTGGCATGACTGTGTGTTAACAGTTCTCTGTTTTTACTGAAAGTTTGGTCATTGCCTGCAGCACGACTCCAGCTTAGTAGCTCTGTTTGTTGGACTTGTTTGTTGGACTTCTGCCTTCCCTCTACTGTCATCCACCCACACTGTCTTATCTCAGCTTGACAATACCTTTCTTTGTCCTCCTTTTTTTCTTGGATGTACCGAGAAAAGGTCTTATCAGTATCCTTGACTCCCTCCAGCATTCTAAACTCAGCCCCTACTTTGGCCTTTCTTACTTTCCAACCAGTGGCCCACTCTGTCCTCTTCACGCTGGGTCTTACTTTATTTTTTTAAGAAAGCCCTTTTCTCCCTTACTGAACTTACAACTTGCTCTATGAACCGAGTGGTTTCTTGTACTTGCAGTTCTTGAACTTATGCTTCAGACTAGTGTTAGTAACTTCCTTAATCCCTCATGCACCATTTTCTTCAACACCACCCCCCACCCCAGCCCTCATAAGCCTTGCCAAAAGCACACCAGGTGTTCTCTTATTCTGGCAAAGTCCACCCTCTTGAAATTTGAACACTTGTTTGAGTGTTCAGGATTTCCTTCCCCACACTAAGCTGAAACCACAAGGACTGGGCCACGCTGATATCCCTGACACGGTCACAGCTTGTCAGTACTTGGTCAAAGAGTGCCCAATCCGTAGTCAACTCACTAACACCCTGGATTAAGAAGCCATCTTAAACTGCACCTAGGAGTGATTCGCTTTTGCTGCTGCTAGCTTTAGATACAGTATACTCCTATTTACATCCACTATTCCCACCTCCCTACAATGAAGCCTTCCTGATTTCCATTCCAGTTGGAGTCCTGTGCTGGAAGTGCTGGAATTGCTGATAGAGAGGAGAGTAAGCACCAACTTTAACCTAGAGGTGAGATATCTATCTATCTATAGATCTACCTATCTGGAATACATGATGGCTGGCTGTGGAATACATGATTTATTTGACTGAGGCAAGACCTTGGGTAGCGCACAAGTGGGCGAGGCACGATTAATGTTCCCAAGCTCAGTGGAGGCAAATTAAATAAACTGTGTGTTCACTAAG
This sequence comes from Neoceratodus forsteri, assembly GCA_016271365.2. NCBI lineage: Eukaryota > Metazoa > Chordata > Ceratodontiformes > Ceratodontidae > Neoceratodus > Neoceratodus forsteri. Next base: position 718,426,555 of record CM057456.1, read on the forward strand.
CCAGCCATCATGCTGATTTATGCAATATGGATGGGTGCCTTAGGTAAGAATAAGACACGACAAGGTGTGGTTTATGGCCTGATAAGAACACGCCCTGGTGTGTAATGAGGCATAAGGCGCTTGCGCTGAGTGCCTTTAGCGCCCTGGGAAGTACTCTATCAGGCCATAAACCACACCTCGGAGTGTCTTATTCTGCTTATAAAATGGGTCCCCCAATAAAACAAATTAATTAAAATGTACATAAGAAGTGTAAATAAAAAATATGACCATATCAATAGAAAACAAAAAACTAGCCCTTGTCATTGTAGTGGACATGTTATATTAAAATTAACTAGGGTCTGTGGTGTCTGTCTGTCCCCCCTTCCCCAACACAAAATCTTCCACAATATGCTTTTTCTTGTTTTGTGTGTGCATATTGTGTTTCTGGTTTTTTGTTTGTTTGTTTGATCAGGGGGCAAATGCCCAATGAGTTTTCCTCAGAGGAGCGGAAGAGAGCGTTTCCCTCACCACCCATGGTAGCTTCCGTGATAATGTCTGTCTGTCCCTCCCCACCCCACAAACAAAGTCCTCCACAATATGCTTTTCCTTTCTTTTTTTTAAATCTGTGAGCAATGAGGAGTGGGAGTGAGTGTGTCCTTTGCCAGCCGCTGTATTTATCGCTTCTCTGATCGCGCTTCACCGATGGTGGTTTCGGCTGCTTGCTCTGCCACTGAAACCATGAATGTTAAGAAAAAAAAAGAATGGTCATTTGAAAGAGCCACTAAGGAGCAGGTCTGGTGAGCCAATAGAGAAGTAGATCTGGTGAGACAGTACAGGATCAGGTCTGATTAGTTGGTGGAGGAGCGGGTATGAGCATTTATTTGAAAGCCGCATCCTGGTGGCAATGCTGACTGGATTGGGGCCACTTTTTCTTCAGAAGCATCAGAAGTCACATTGTAGGCATGAGCTGTGATTGGGGATGCCAGCCTGATTCTTCACCATGCTCTTTGGCCAGTTTTTGTTTAATAAATTCGGTAATCCAGCTGCAAGCTCAGTGATTCTACTTGGTCCAGATAGGGGAACCAGTCCTTAAATGACATGCATTTCCCATAGGACATTTGTTTCCTAGTAACAAAATCAACTCTTTGGTGGAACAGTGAGGAAACAAAACCATCAATGGCAGGAAACTGGTCTCTGGGATGGGGATGGCAGGGCAGCTTGGGTTTCTCCACAGAGACTCAAAGATTAAAGTTCTCATTCAGCAGATCCTCAAGGAGATTACTTCATTCAAATCCTCTGTGGCTGACCTCAAAGAAAAAATGTTTGGATCTGCAAGAAAAAGCTCGGAATACAGAAACTTTTCTTTCTTACATAGATGATAAAGACTCCCGACATGAAGCCCGAATCCAAGAGTTAGAATGTATGGTATCCCTACTTTGGGTTCAGGTTGAGGATACGGAAAACTGTAGCAGACAGAACAACTTGCACCTGGTAGGATTCCCCAAAAGGGTGGAGAAGAAAGGCCTGGCTGTTTTTTTCAAAGGGAGCTACCATTGCTGCTTCGACACAACTGAAGCCCGGCACTTGAAATAGAACAGGCATACCTACTACCTATGTTTTATGCTATGTATAATGTATGTATCGCACCTGTATTGTTCCACCCTGACTTGCCACACTATTTGTTGTTCCCCTTCCTGTGACGAGGTGCCTTTGTAAATAAGTCTGTGACTCAAAGGTTGTAAATCTGATTTATGAACTAAATAAATAAAATACCAGTCCCTGGGTCCCCCACTGAAGCCCAGAGAATGTCCCAGACCATTCATCATCAAGCTGCTTCACTACCCTGATAGGATATGCACCCTAGAGCTGGCTAGGGGTAGGGGACCCCTCCACTGGCAGGGACATCGAATTCACATCTTTGCAGATTATTCTGTGGAACTGGCACAGAGAAGGAAAGGGTTCATGCCAATCAAGAAAGCCTTGCAATCCCAGGGTATTGTATATAAAATGTCCTAACCTCCCGCTAATCCATCTCTCATAATGTGTTTGGCACACTTTTGATTCCCTCATGGAGGCAATGGACTTGATGCACGAGCATTGACCAAATGGACTGCACCAGCCTGCGCTGACCCACAGTGCAATTTTAGCACCAAGAATCTCACAGCATCGATCTGCCCATTGGCCTCATCTGGACCGTACCACTAGCCACTCGGATGTTGTGGCTCATGATATGGACTGGCGAACTACTAAAGCTAAGCGTGCAGATCACTAAGGGAGAACTTATCAGCGACAAGAGTTGCGGACATCGGCCCTGGTTCATAGAGACACCAGCAGAGGATCCAGGGAGTCTGGGGCCAGCACGGACTCCAATGGGGAGCCAGGTCCTAAATGAGCCAGCACGCAGTCTGCCTTGCATTCCATAGCACCTCTTCCAGACTTTCCAACCAAGTTCCCTGTGGACCATGCACCTTCAAGCCACTGTGAAGACTTCAGATCATGGGTGGACAGAGCCGGTGACCCGGAGCCTCAGGAGACTAACCCATATTGGGACAGGGACGGATGCACAGGCCACACCTGATGGCTTCACTATACTGCACTTAAGTCTTTGCTATGGCTTTGTCAAATGGTTTGTATGACAGCCTGACAACATCTGTTTTCTGGCTGTATCAGGCTAATAGATGTTAAAGTTCCATCGGTATTCTTTGTTTGACACTTTTATTACACTAGTTCATGTTCCTTGTTATGTACATGTATTACCTGATGTGCCAGTGGGATGCATGTTGGGGGGTGGGGGCTGCATAGTTGAATACATTAAGCAACTAGACTTGAAAGTCTCAGACAATATCTCCCTCCCTTCCCTCCTTCCTGGGTGATGCCACCTTGACCATTTTTACTGTGTGTTGTGCTCAGCTTCTGCTGTGCAACTTTTGCCACTCCTCAAATGGTGGGTCGTGTCCCCAGCACTCTGACTCACCCCTGCTCCCTGGTGAATTCTCCCAGTGGCCGGCAGCACAGACAAGTTGGCCCTCGCCTGCAGTATGCTGAAAAGATGGGAATCCTCGTGCACTCTCTACTCAGGTAGGGTTATCCTTCCAAGGTCCCCTCAACTCACACTACACAATCCCCCTCAGTGGGCCCACCTGGTCTCTTATATTAGCCCCAAACCCATCCCCTGGTGCGCATGCCCACATCACCACCAATTAAGGTGGGTGAGCTTCATGTTTGCCAGCTAGCAACCCCCCAATGTTTGGTCTATTCTGCCTGCACCAGACTACTTTAGACATAAAAATGTATCCTTCACCCTTGCCAAGTGGCATACACATCTACATCTCTTAAGCAAAACAAACAATCCCCCTCCATAACATCCCACAGGCACCAATGACTTTCACTGTATTTCGTGATGAGGACTCGTATACTCATATACTCGTGCAGTAGCTGTGGTTTCTTTATTTCCTCTCCATTTCCACTTCCCCCTTCACTTACACTCTTTCTCCTCTTACTTTCTATGGAGCTTCACAATGTAATTGTCTCTCCTGTTACACTTGTACATCACTGTCATAGACTAGTCAATTAGCCTCACCATGTTTGTCAAATCTTCGGGACTGGACACCTGGCTATCTCCCCCCCCCACCCCTTTTTTCATATACAATTAACTTGTTCACATAGCCCCTGATTCCCTCAGTTTTCTTACCTAGATCCTCATCTCCGACAATGGCTCCTCCCCACCCCCACCCCATTGCAGCCCTGAGTCAATCACTTCCCTCTCTTTCTTTCCTCTACCACATAACAGGCCCCGAAACCTGTTAGGTCACCAGTTCTAGCCCCCATGCCCTACTCTCTTGTCTGTCTGCTAGACATTCTGTGTTACATTTTGCAGCCAGCTCCCTCCGCTCCCCTTCTCCTCTCCTTATCTCCAGTCCCTCTGTCCAGCCAAGGTGCAACAATACTCTGAGCACCCTGCCACCCCTTAATAGGGGAGATTGATCTCGCTCATGCAATCAATCTAAGAAAGCAAGACCACCACCCTGAAGGTCCCCCTGACACCAACCCATGGGATAATCCTTCTTCTGCCAGATGGTCCCCCCCAAACACCCACCCATGAGCAAATGCTCTAGATGCTTACTTACCCACACATGGGGAGATGCGTTGGGCTGCCAGTTCAGTCCTTCCAGGAATCCCCTCCACTGTGTGGACCTGGCTCTGGTAGCACATCACCTAATAGTTTGTGTTCATCATGGTCATCGACCGTTTTTTATGAATGTTTTTCGTTTCACACATTGTACCTAGTATCGGTTTTCAGCCTGTTGCTGCTCACCTGATTCATAGCATACGCATAGGAATTTTATCTGTTAGATTTAATGTTTCAGTGGAAGTGGAACTATGTTTTCTGGGGAGCACATATACTACTGGCAGGAGGATGACACAATACCAGGTACAAATTTCTCTCATGTCCCTCTTCCCCCTGACACCTAACTCTGGGCACTACAGACAGGTCACTAGTAATAAAACTCCTTTCATTTTCTCCTCTCTAGCCCATCCTATACTGCCTTAGCACAGTTATCATGGAGACAGGACCTTTAAAATGGACATCCTGGAATGCCAAAGGCCTGCACTCTCCAGTCAAGCAGAGGAAAGTGCTGGACCACCTTCGGAGGGAAGGCACACATATTGCCTTTCTTCAGGAGATGCACCTCTCTCCAGCAGAGACTGCCAAGCTCAAAATGAACCGGGTAGCTCAAGTACATGGCAGTTCATTCAACTCTAAAAGCAGTGATGTATCAGATCCCGCAGGCAGATATGTCATAGTGCAGAGCACCTTCAATCACCAGAAGGTGATCTTGTGCAACTTGTATGCTCCCAACTTGCCTGAACCTGACTTCTTTAATCAGCTAGCTCAGACTCTTCTAGCATGTAGTAAAGGTTCTCTTATCATAGGCGGTGACGCCAGTATTGTCATAGACACATCTCAGATAGGAGCACTGCCCTTCTCAGGCCCACGGTCCCCTGCAACCCAGGCCCTGAACAGACTCATGACAGATCTCTGGCTCACTGACATTTGGCGTCTGGTGCATCCTCAAGTGTGAGACTACTCCTTCTTCTCCAACGTTCACCACTCATACTCCCGCATTGATCTATGGCTGATCCCACACTCATGGGTCTCAGATGTTTTGCAGACCTCAATCAGCACAATTGTAATTTCAGACCATGCTCCGGTCTCCTTTACCAGACTCAGCAACCCCTCTAATACACCAACATCCAAGCCCTGGCACACCACCCTTGACCAGGTGGACTCCTTCAGATATCTAGGCCTAACACTTGACCCAGCACTCACATTCCACCAGCATATCCACCTCCTTTCTACTATTCTCAATGTGCGGCTCGGGCTCCTGTATCACCTCAAACACTGCTTTACCCCTAATGCCTTAAGGCTAGCTGTCTCCACCTCAGTCCTCTCCCTGCTAGATTATGGTCTAGTCATCTATGGGGCAGCTAACTCCTAGGCACTCAACAGACTATGTGTCTCCCTAAATAAAGCTTGCCGCCTCATTTTAGGCTGTGACCAGCTAACTCATACATGTGCACTGTACAATGCAACCAACTGGCTTAGCCTTGACAATAGGCTCAAGTTAAACACATGCCTCTTGGCAAAAAAAATGTGCCCTTGGTCCCTGCCCTTCAGGTCTTGCACCACTAATAAGACCAGCCCAATCGCTTAAGCACCCTCAGAGTTATGATAAACACCTACTGTCTGTCCCCCATTGCCGTACCTCCCTATACCAGAGGTCCTTCAGCTGCAGAGCCCCATCCTGGATGAATAGTCTGCCCCCACCGGTTGCAAATGAGAACAGATTAGGATCCTTCAAAACTTCTCTTAGATCCCACCTACAGGCCTCAAACCTTTGTGCTTGTCCTTGACTAATACTTCAACCAATGACCAGCCTAGGCTACGGCTGGCTCCCCCTCCTCATAACCCTGCCACTTACAGAGTCCCTCTTGTATAGCTCAGCTCTGTTATACCATATTGTGTTGCTTGTTTCCCTGCACTGTTATGCCATGTTGTGTTGCCTGTCTGCCCTAACTTGACCTAGGTCTCCTCTGTGAGACCCACAAATGCCTCTGTAACTACTGTTAATGTAAATACCTGACTATGTACTGCTGTACTGCTATGTAACCTCTCTTCTTGTATGTAATACTTGTGACATGGAACCTTTGTAAAGGAGTCCTTGACTCAAAGGTACTCCAAATCTCCAATAAATAAATAAAATAAATAAATAATTGATCTCTCATGCATGATCCCATCTTCTGTACCTTCCTGTTGTCAGAGATCACTACCTTTTTGCAAATCAGCCACCCCAAGGACACTTCTACTGCCATCTGCTGGGACGCCCTCAAAGCTTTCATCAGGGGCTGATGTATAAGCTACATTTCACATGCTGAAAAATAGAAAGCCCAGGACTTAGAAGACCCACTCATAAGTCTCCAGGACCTAGAGAAGAAATGCAGGGATATCCCCAGTTCCCCCCCAACTCCTGGTCAAAATTGTGGTAACAAGATATAAAATTAATCTCTATTTACACCAGAAGGCCAAATTCACCCCTTTACTTCTCTGACAATCCTTTTGGGAATCAGGAGAATGCCCTGACAGATTACTTGCCTACCAGCTCTGAAAATGTCAAGAAAAATCATATATCCCAGAGATCACAGATGCATCCGGAATTATACAATGCCAGCAAGACTCCATTAATGCGACCTTCAGGCAATTCTACGAGAATCTGTATCACCAAGAAAACAACCCTAGTCAACAAGAGTTTAACACCTTCCTCTCTACACTTGGCCTACCCATAATCTCCTCTGACCTTCAGGAACAGCTAGACTGACCTTTCTCCCTTAAAGAACTGTAGGCAGCCATTAACTCCATGCCTTCTGGCAAAGCCCCGGATTCTGATGGCCTACCAGCCAAATTCTTTCACCACTTTAAACAAGACCTATTGCCTCCTCCAATGGACGCCCTTAGTAAAGCCTCTCAAAATGGACAACTACTGGCCTCAATGCGCACCACCATTATTTCTCACCTCCCCAAGGCAAGAAAGGATCCACTACACTGCGGGAGTTACAGACCCATCTCACTCATTCTCGTTGACTGTAAAGTATATGCTAAAATGATAGCTACCCGACTTCAGCAAGTTATCCCTGGCTTGATTAACAGGGATTAAGTTGGCTTAGTTCCCAAGCGGCGAGGCATGGATAATACCAGACACTTCATCAACCTTATCTGGCAGGTGTCCCATCAACATCCGTCAGTAGTACTCCTTTGGGGGAAAAATTCCTCGATAGTAAGTCACTTGATGTGCTCTGTGTGATCAGACGCTTCTCTTTCAGCTCAGAGATCAGCAATTTTAAACCAAAAAACATCTATTTCCATGAACAAAGTTACTCTCTGGCAATATTTTGTTAGAATAATACATCTTGTAATGAAATATACAGTTACCAGAATGAACAGAGATGGATGACGGACAATAAAAAGGACACAAACTCTTTGCCCCCTGCTCTACCGCACAGCCAGGCTTCCAAATGGCTGAAAACAGACTTTCAACTTGACTCTGCACCAGAATCAAGATTGCAAGAAATGCTGGACAAGAAATGTAACCACTTCTTATCTGAGAAAGCCTCTGCAAAGTCACACTTTATGTGACCTGGCATCTGATTTTAAAATCGTTAAACCTGCTTTAGAAAACCTAATGTCACAGATCTCTAATGCTGCGATACTAATAAGCTCAGTGGAGGACCACCAGCAGAAAAAGACAAAAGAAGTACTGGTGCTCTGAAGTTAAATAACTAAATTGGAAGCCCAGCTAGAAGACCAAAAGGGAAGACAAAGCAGTAACAACATAGTACTGGTGGGACTACATGAAACAGCAGAAGGAAACAATATAATGGTATTTGTCCAAAACTTGCTACACGGAGTGGTGGGTCCCCTGGAATGCAGACATGCTTACATGATTGAAAGAGCCCACTGATTCACCCACCACTTTTTTTATTTTATTTAGTACACCTTATTAATTCACAGTATACATAGCAGTGTAACGAAGCAATATTGCAATAGTATATAATATTATACATACGCTTATATACCCATTAGCTCTTCTTTAGACATCCTTGAAAGGAATAAAGACACATGGTTATTGATAAACTGACTATGCTATAGGTTTACTTGTAGTTATAATTTCAGATTTTAGTGAGCTTTGCCTACGTATAATAGTATATGATGATGTATTGTACTTTTCCTGTCTCCTGACCTTGCTAATAAAATTTTACAACTTCAAAAACCAAAAAGAAAATGATATACCCGTTATACTCCCCCCACCCAACAGTTTCCCAGTCCCTTCCATAGAAGATACTTGAAAAAGGGTAATATCTAAGTTTAAACAATAATCATGGTTAGCCAATGTAAGTGGTATCCCTAGCAAATGAGGTAGGACATCCAAGTTTCTAAAGGACCCCAACGCTTAGAGTAAAGAGAAAAGGTATTCTGAGTAGAAGCCAATATGTGTAAGGTACGTAAAATCTGAGACATTTCTTTGTACCATTCAAAGAAGGTAGGAGTGCTATGGTCAAGCCAATGTCTCAAGATTATTTTGTTTGTGACCATCGATATCAAACTAAAATGATATCTTTTGATGCCTATCAAATCTTGGATGTCCTTTCCCAGTATACAGTTCTTAACAGTAAAGGCAGAAGAGATATCTAAACCTGAATCTAAAATTGTAATTATATTATTCCAAAGAAGTTTGGCTTTTGGACAGTCCCATAGGATATGTAACAATTACCCTATTTCAGCATTGCATCTAGTACAATTCTATGAGTTCAAAATTCCTCGTTTGTATAATTGTTCAGTAGTATTACATATTGCATGTATTATTTTTAATTGGGTATATTTGTATCTGTTGAAGGGTATATATAAATGCACATTTTGCCAAATATGCTTTAACTGAGTTTTGGCAAGAGGTTGGTCCAGAGCTTTAGACCAATAATTATATGTTGATTTATGTATAGTCTATCTGACAGAATTGCATTGTAGATTTTAGATATAGCACGTCTTTCTAAGTTCATTTCTGTTAGGGTCTCTAAAAAATAAGGTGTCAAAGTTATTGGCTTGGGGTTTCCTAGTTTGGCCTGTAACAGATATCAAATTGAAGATAAGTCAGGTAATGTTTCTTTCTTCAATTAAAATTTTTAGAAAGAGTTACATATGGGACCTATTTACTATCTTGAATCAATTGATTTAATGATATAAGTCCCTTATTGGATCAAATAGAATTAACCAATACCTTCCCCTGCATTTTAAAGTTTAGATTTAGCTGAATTGGTTGTTTCCAAGGGTTGGCAAGATCTTGACTCATAAATTTATTAAGTTGGCTCAATGGGTCCTATGCACTAATGGGGTGGAGTGGCTACATGCACGTATCTGGGGTGAGCAACCACTCTGCACCCTACATGTCCCCCATGCGGGATGCTGGAAGGGGGGTGCGCAACACATATGCGCCCGATCCCCTGGCCATGGGAGGAGCAGCGCAACGGGGGTGGGTGAGGGGAGGGCCGGCACTACATGCCATGCACTAGGGTGTGTAGTGTTGGCCACAGGGGTGCATAGGGTATGCCAGGGAAGACCCTGCCATAAACACCCTATGCACCCCATGCGCCCCCTGCAGGACAGGGCGAACAGCCCACCAACCCTCCAGGGCCTCAGGAGATGGCCGCCTGATGCCACCCATCCACCCCAGCACACAGCAGTGAGTGTGGCAGTCCCCCAAGCACCCACAACACCCATACCCCTCATAGGGGCACTGGCACCAGACTGACACCCCCCATTCCCAGCGGCACTGCATGTCAACCCCCCCAACCCTGCAATCCCTGCCACATAATGGCTCCACTCTTGGACCCATGCCAGGCATCTGATTAATGCCCAGCTGGGTCTGCGACTCTGCCAGTGCCCATCCTACGTGGACTTGCATGCCAGGGGCAGGGCCACAGACAGGTGGTCAGCAGTAGTGAATGCCGCCAGTGCACACCTGTCCACAGGTGTGGAGCTGCACACATGGGTTATGCTCCTTTGGCATGTAACTTGCACCCATATGTGCATAGGGGCCAGTATTAGTAAGGAAATGCTTATAGGAGTACATTTTAAAGAATTAGGTAAAGCTTTATGTCTAATATAAAATAATCCTGGTAAAGAAATTTTATTTATATCACATAATTCAGATTCTATAATAAATCATTGAGGAGTATAAGGTAATTCCTTATCCTGATTCCCAACTGAACGCCATCGAATCTATTTAGCAGTCTGCATGGCGAAATAGTATATCGGGGTCTGGCACCCCCAGCCCACCATTAATTTTAGCAGCCGTCAAATATGCATAGCTTCTTTGTGGTTTATGACCTTGCCAAATAAAATTTGAAAGGATTTTCTGTAAGTTATTAAACCAGATGAAAGATAGTTTAACAATTAACATTATCATTGGGTACAATATTTTGGGGAGAATGGACATTTTTAATAAATTGCCCCACCCCATGGAGATAGTGGCAACTTTTGCCATCTATCCAAATCTGCTTTTATAAGGCGTATAGGTTCTATAAAATTACTGTTAAATAGTTCTATGCATAGAGGTGTTAAAGGATACCTAAACAACACTTTGACAACAAACTATTCAAAAATCTGACCTCAAACAGGACTAAAGGAAAGACTGCTGAATTCGTTAATGCTAAAACTACATTTATATAAGTTACCTAAATGTTGTTCCAAAGCATTTGAAAAATGTAAAATCAGCCTTCCAATTTCAAAAAAAAACTGCCGTACCTGCTTCTTAAAATGGCCACCAAATGTGTTAAGTGATGACATCATCAGAGCCAAAGTCAGAGATCTATATGGCTCTCTATAGAGCTAACTAGTTCTTTATTCCCTTTGTATAGAATTGTTTCACCAAAGTTGTCAAAACCATGCGCATTATTTAGATCAATACGCATGTTAGGCTATGGTTCTGGTCATTTTGTTTACTTTAACTTGCTGAAATTGTGTTTTAATCCAACCGACTTTGTCTTTGGCAAACCACAGTGCAGTACAAATCTTGAATAACCTGGAGGTCTAGTGGTTATGGTGGATCCAGGATCCTACAATGTGTGTGTGTGTGTGTGGGAGGGGGGGGGCTGGGAGTGTGTGCATACTTGATATGCACTTTTTAAAATTTTATGAAACCTTTATATTTTCTGCTATTATGCTTTTCTAATATGTTTTTGACTGAAACTACAAATGTAATCCATATTTTTGAACGTAAACATTTGTACAATCAATAAATCAGACTTCTTTAACAAAATGAAATGCAGCAGCAAGCAAGCAAGTACTTTACAATGGGGGGGGGTTACAGCCGCACCCTTCACCACCCCATAGATCCACCACTTCTTTGTAGCAAAGTTCTTCTGTAGTCCAATGCCAGAATTCATGCTTTCTTGGAAATCAAAAATATGCTTGTCTTCTCTTTTTTATCCATGGGAAATAATAAGAATCAGTATTTATATAGTGCTTTCATACACATTGTATCCCAAAGTGCTTTACAAGCAATGCTAGACTGGTAGCGAAGTGATTGAATGTGTAATGGCAGCCAATTCACACATTAATACCCACACACAGCCTTGGACAATTGCATGAACTGGTTTTATGGAAAAGGGAATGTTGTCCAGGACAATAGGATCAGGTAGTGATCATGGTGCTGGCAGCCCCACATCTTATTTCTCACAGCGATCTGCTTATACTTCTCCCCTTCTGTCTTCCCCCATCCCTGAATATAGCAGTACCTTTCAGGAGTGGCCTTCTCAGTCCCCCTCTGGTATTCATTCTCACTACTTCTCCCCACACCAAAAACTGGTGAGCTCATCACCCTTGTGCATCATGAATGTAGGTAGTACAGTCCCCAGGTTTTTTGACATATCAAACATAAACAAATCTTTCCAGTAAGTCAGGCTGATAGCAGCAGGAAACAAGGAGAATTGTAGGCTTTCCTATCCTTAAAAGATCTAGGCTACCTTTGGTTAGGCACTATTAAATGATGGGTGTGCACATCATTATGCATATAATTTAATAGTGCCTAATCATAGGTGGATTAGATCTTATACAGGTAGGAATGCCTATGTTTCCCCTTGTGTCCTGCTGCTATCAGCCTGGCTTACCAGAATATCATGTTTATTATTAATATGTAAAAATGACACGGGCGACTGTACTAACTGCATTCATGATGCAGAAGGGTATTGAGCTCACCAGTTTTTGATGTGGAGAGCAGAAGAGAAGCATGAATGTCAGAGAGAGACTGAAGAGGCCATTCCAGCAGGGTACAGCCATATTCAGGTTAGGGGAAGACAGGAAGGGGGATGTTTAGCAGATCATTGTGAGATCTAAAATGTAGAGCTGCCAGCACCATGATCACTACCTGACTGTGAATGAGAGCAGCCAGTGATGACAAATACTCAAAGTAGCAGGGCTGCATTTGAAGTGTTACTTGAATTCAGTGTAGGGAGATTACCCTCAGGTGGGGGTGTTGACGTTTGTTAGGACAGTATTAATGGAATCTGTATATAGATCATTCAAGATTTAGAAGGGTGCTATCCAACCAGCTCGCATTGTGGAGTAGGACACTAAAAAGTACTGGAGAAGATTTGCAGGGAACTGTCCTGCAGGGTTCTGCAGATCACAGGTAAAGGAGTAGACCGACACCGGAAGTCTGGTGGATTTGCTCAAGGCATTAGTATGCCTCTCCTGCTAATAATATTGTTATCCATAGTAAGTGCAGCCCTTATAAGGGCATGAACAGCAGTTTTTCTAGTGAGTCCTGAAGCTTATTGTTTTCCCCTGCACAAAGACCCAACTGTTGGTTAATGAGGCGGGACAAAAACACAACAGGGGAACTGTACATACTGCCTTCACTGTGCAGAAGGGTGGTGATCCACTCAATGTTTACTGTGGGAGCAGAGGTCAAACATTGAAAAAGTGGACTTAAGTGTGATTTGGGAGGTATTTTTTAACAGTGCCAGCTGATGATCTGTATCGGTGAAGGTATGTACAACTCTGTGAGGTATACGAGTACAGTCTGAGGTGTGATGATTCTCTTCATGAGACCGCAAGCTCATATGCAGCCCCAGGCAGTACTAAGGACATGGTATGGATGGTGGGGTGTTCAACAGAAGCCAGGCTAGATGCAAGGGGTTCACTTGGAAAAAGAATACAAGAGACGCTTTTTTGTAGATTAACAAGAATGCATGAGCTTTGGAATTGGACCAGATTGGTATTTCGCTGTGTGACCCTGAGCAAGTCACTTAACTTTCTTGTGCTGCCAGGCCACATCTGTAAACAAGGTTTCAGCATAGTGTCTCTCTCCTGGTTAACAAAAAAAATATTCAGGGCAACACATAACCACTAGATCATCAAGTTTTGAAGTGTTGTACTGTTCTGCAGTTTGCCAAAGAGAAAGTCAGCTAGATTGCAAAACATTTTCGCAAGTTAAAGTAAATAAAATGAACAAACCTTTCTTATTTTGTTTGCTTACTTCTGGTTTTTTGCTTACTGATACACTACTTGGAGTGCTAGTTGTAATACTCTCCCCTTGTGCCATGAGACTGTCTGATACTGTGTCAATAAACTCTTCTAATTCTTCTATCTCCTTTTTCACCTCCAGTCTCCCCAGTAGCATTTTAATCTCTTCCTGTAGAGTTTCAATCAGCAGACAGTTATTACATCTGAATTGTTGCACCTTATCCCCCTCCGTATACATTTTACATTGCAAACATTGTTTTTGTAACTTTTTAGCTTTGCCCCTACCCTGTGACATTATAATGTTTTGTTTGGTTACTCACTTAAACAGATAATTTTAGTATCCTTTAGTACCACCATTTGCAATTCTCTAACCCTTTCTCCAAGTGCCTGGCTCCTGTCCCTGGCATCTGCAGTGGACACAGCAGACACACGCAGATGCACGTGTCTCTGCGCTCGTCTCCACGCACAATGCCGCACGCTCGCCCCACTTGCGGGAGGTGCTCAATTTAAGCTGCCCCTACAGGAAGTGCAATGTAGCCCACATCCTGTCTAGCAAGGAGCACTATGTCAGGCTTTTAGGCTGAAACAGTGTTAAAATAATAAAAATGTGCCACCTCATGCGGTGGACTTTACTGCAGGGAGCACTACATTTGCTTCCCAGCTGCTAGCGTGCTATTTAGGGGATTGCCAGGAAATGTAGGTGGCTCCTCCATCTTCCCTCGGTGCTCTGAGCTGCTGAGCAGGCAGTTAACCCCCCAGGATATACAATCCCTTTACACCCACAGCAACCAGCCTTGACTTTTCCTCTCACCAGAGGTACACAAAATATATGCAGCTCCCAGCCAGTAACCCTTACAAGCTAGATATATTAAATTTCAGTGTTTACCAACCTTGATTGTGCAGTCACTCTCTGGTTACTCTCTAGATTGCATTGTGTTGGGTAATAAGTGGCTGTGTTTGAGGGGGGATGACTATTTCTCAGAGTATTATATTAAAATAGCAGGTTATTGCTGGGAATAGATGGGACTATATGTTAGGACTGAGTAAATGGAACAAACAGTGAAAAGAACACAGTAGGTGACCAGCGGAGGAATCTTGCTCCCATGAGAGCCCATCCTTGTCAGCTACATTTTCAGGGCTCTCACCCCTCATCTCACTCACTCACACCCAGTGGAGTAGGGGGAGTGGAACAGACCTCTATGAACCCTGTCCTGATAGAATATGATTCTCCCAGTCACTCAATTTAGCAAGGGGACATGGAGGGCAATAACCGGAACTATGGTAAGTGCTTTTACTTGTACATAAGCCCTATACACATGACAGGCGTGCACTCACATCGACCATGGCCAGACCTCCCCAATCCCCCCCTGCCATTGACCCTCTGGGTTACATTATAATTAACAGCAGGAGAGAGGGGGTATATCAGCTAGCGGATGCTGGGTTTGCAATTGACTACTCCTGGTGGCATGCCTACGGCGTAATGCCCACTATCCGCCACAGCTGCAGCTCCATCAAGTGCATGATGGCAGGACACAAAATCCAAACACAATCTGTGGATTGCACAACATTTGTAAATACACCTTTTGATCCCCAAACACTGTGCAAATGCTAAGTATTCTGCAGTATGACATTATTAGCAGAGTAGTCTTTTTTTATTTTACTTCCTAACACTCAAGCTTTTGAACTCTTTTTGTCATGACACACCTGTTAATCTCACAGGCAGAAGAATCTACTATTTAAACCACACCTGCCGGTCCATGCTCAGGAGACAAGAAGGAGACTGTAGCTGGCAAAGTCCTAGGCCACCCTCTCTCCACAACAAATACCAGCCCATACATTGCCAACTACATATCTTCCAATATGGTTAATCCTAGTTTTACCATCTTGTCCTGGAATGTCAAAGGGGCACAAATGCAGGAGAAAAGATTTCAGATACTTAGACATTTAAAACAGGTAGGCTATACCATTGCTTTTCTGCAGGAAACTCACACCCCCATCCTCTAAGGCCAATATGTTGTGCAGAACGTGGGTAGACCAAGCGTATACAGTGGGTCAAGATAACAGAAAAGGGGGCACAGAGATTTTGATACATCGTAACACTCCCTTCCACCTACATAAAGAAATTGTGGATCCTAATGGGTGCTTCCTAGTGCTTCATGGGACACTAGATGGGAACAGCACTCATACTTGCATTCATAAAACCAGTGTCAGTGGCTCAGTAGGTAGCACATTTACTTCTGAGGCCGGATGATTTAGATAATGCTAGATAATGCACCCAACCTTACCCCTCTAAATTGGTTACTGACTAAAATCTCGCTGCCCCTGGACTAGCTAACCTCTAAAGCTAATGTCTCTGTAGGCCTGCAACAATGTAACAGTACTCTCCTACCCCTATCCAAATGTACCCCACTGACAATGTATGTACTCAGGCACTGTTCTTGCTGTATGTACTCTGACACTGTCTTACTGTTCCCTTGCCTCATGTACTGACTGTATACGTATTTTTGAAACTGTCTTACTGTAACCTGATGTAAAGTGGTTGGTGTACTCAACCCTGGGTCGCCCCTGAAAAAGGGATCTTTGGTCTCAGAGGGCTTACCTGGTCAACAAAATCTAAATAAATAAATGATCGGAAGGTGGTGGATTCTAGCCCCGCACCAGGAACGTGGGATAAATCCCAATACTGACACTGTAGTGCAGCATGAGGTGAGTGCTGCACTCCTGAGGTGCCATCTTTCAGCTGAGACATTAAGCCGAGGTCCCGTCTGCCTGTTCTGGTGGTTGTTGAGGTGGAGGTTAAAAATCCCATAGCACTTCTCAAGATCGGGAGGAGATGCTTCAGGCCTACCGGGGAATGAAAGAGCTTAGGTATGAGGGAGAGAGACTGTATCTCATGGAAGATTATTCAAATCGCGTTATCAAAAAGAGAAGGGCATTTAATCCTGTTGTGGCATAATTGAGAGAGCTTAAGGTGGAGTGCTTTTTGATCTTCCCTGCAATTTTGAAGGTGAAACATGAAGGGGCGACCTATTCGTTTTGGGAGCTGGAGAGGGCAGCAGCTTTTGTAGCGGAGCTCAAGAAAAAGGCGGGCTGAACACAGTAAGCTGGGAGGAGAAATGGAGGAGGTAATCGTGGCGACCACGAGGAGGGTTTCAACGCTGACTGGAACTCAAAGGGCTAAGGAAAATAACTGTTGTTGTTTCATATTTGTAAGTTGGAATGTGAGTCTTTTTGTACCCCTGTTATTTTATTGTTTCTTTTTCACCCCTCTCCGAAACCCTGCTGGAATAATAGTTGACTCTGTGACAGGCAATGCATACAGAAGGACCCTGAGCACTAGGCAAAGTTGGCGATGGGGGAAGGGCGGCTTCCATGGACGTCTAGCTATCAGAGGTGCCACCAGAGAGAATGGACTGTGGGGATGCAGTACCCACGCATTAAGGGACTTACAAGTGGTGAGGTGCATAATCTGTACTGGCGATCACAGAGGTATCATGGAGGTCTGGTAAGTGGGGGCCTGGGGGGTGGGCTAACGCTGCGTTAATTTTTAGGGTAGCATCGGCGCCCCGGAGGCCTCTACAGTTTTGATTTGAAATACGTGCATGTGCTCTGGAATAAGGGGAATGGAAGATCTGCTTATGGGGTGGAATCCAGCGGGGGAAGGGGGAAGGAGCTGGAAGGGGGTAGCCAGTTACGATGTTAAAAAGTTTTAAAATGTTTAAATATAAGCATTAGGGGATTGTTATGTTAGAAGCAAGAAGGGGTAATGTTACTCTTAGTAGTTTAAACATTAGATGCCATATGAAGGGCAGCAGGGAAGGGGCGTCTGCAGTAAATGACGTAGAGCCATTCCAGGAGTTGAATGGCAAGGATGTGACTAGATCTTAAAATCAGTAGGAGGAATGGGGGGATATTTTTTTGGGGTGGTATGGAGGGAGGAGGGGGGGGATACATGGGAAAAGGGATTTGTTAATGTTTAGTTTCTGTATTTATAAGATTGGAAAGTCTCTTATATCTTCTCAACAGAAAAGTGTGAAATGTATAGAAATGATTCTCATCCTGGATGGTGGGGACAAGGGGTTAAAGAGACGGTGGCAGTGAGGATGGAGGGAAATGTGTCCTGGTCAAATGGTTAAGCAAAAGACGCTAGGGGTCACCTCGTGGAATGTGAAAGGGATTTCGTCTCCAGTAAAGCATACAAGTATTCTGACGGCTCTGCGCTAACAGGGCACTCAGGTAGCCCTCTTATAAGAAACGCATTTAACTAGTCAGGAACATAGAAAACTGGAAAGAGGTTGGGTAGGTAAATGCTATGCATCATCTTACAGCTCGCATAAAAGAGGGGCGGCGGTGTTGATAGGTAAAGCAACTCCATTCACCTGTACAAGAGTTGTTACAGACCGAGGGGAGGGTAAATATATTTTTGTAGAAGGTATGTTATTGGAGGAGAACATTACCTTCGGGAGTGTATATGCCCCTTCGGTCTTTAACCCGGCCTTCTATCAGGAGGTTCTAGATGTTCTGATTAGGGAGCAATTTGAAGGGATGATCTTGGGTGGGGATTTTAATGCAGTTATGCAAGGGGAGTTGGACCACTCGGAGGGGAGGTGCAAGCATGGAGGGAGGCTGAAACACTGGCAGAAGGGGGTGATAGACTTAGATATGATCGATTGCTGGTGAGCATTACACCTGGTAGAGAAGGAGTACACATTTTATTCAAACCCCCACAGAACTTGGTCTAGGATAGACTATATATATATATATATATATATATATATATATATCCCCCCCTTGGCTGAGCAGAGTATATAAAATTGATCATGGTCCCATTCTGCTATCAGACCATGCTATGGCCCGGATGGTACTGGAACTAAAAGAACAGAAAGAAGAGCCTCCACCCTGGAAGTTTCCAAAGTCTCTGATGGGGAAAAAGGAGTCTCGAGCAACAGTGGCAGTTGTATAAGGAGACCAATGAGGGATTGGTGGAATCCCCGGGGATATACTGGGAATCTGGGAAAGCCTTTATAAGGGGGGCTATTATTAGATTTGTGGCAGGAAGAGGTTAGAAGATGGTAAAGGGCAGTAGTTGAAAGATCAACAGAGGAGAAGGTCCAGAACTTGAAGGCTGCAAGGGAGGCATTGAATGCATTTCTCTCGGGGGAGGCAAGAATAGAAGGGATGTTAGCCAGAAGTCGCCTGTATGAGTGGGGGAACAGATCTGGCCCGTTAATGGTCCAGTTAATAAAGGGCAAGTGTGCATACACAAACATAGCTGGAGTTAAGGATAAGGACGGGAAGTTATTGAGGGACAGGGACTTAATTAGGACCAGATTTGAACAATTTTATCAGCAGCTTTACCGGGCAGAGTGTACTGGCACCAGAGATAACATAAAGCAATTTTTGGGTGGAGTTAAAATCCCTCATGTAACAGAGCAGCAGCAACAAAAGCTACTGGGGGAGGAGATTACCCAATCTGAAGTCAGGCAGGCAATACAATGTTTGAAACAGGGGAAGGCCAGTGGACCGGATGGGTTTCCCATAGAATTTTACAAAATGATGAAGGGGCAGGTGGTGGATCCCCTGTGTCAAGTATTTTCTGAGGCCAAGGGAGGTGGGGACCTTCCGATGTCGTTCAGAGAGGCAGTCACCTGCTTGGTCCCAAAACCAGGGAAGGATGGGCAGGATCTCTCTATTAAACTGCGATGCCAAAATTTTGGCCAAGGCTTTGGCTAGGAGGTTGGACCGGGTTCTCCCGGGTTTGGTGCATCCAGACCAGACGGGGTTTGTCACTGGGAGAAGCTCATACCATAATGTGAGGAAACTTCTTAACGTGGTGTGGAGAGCGTATTACAGTCAAAAAAATATAGCGGTTCTAACAATGGGTGCCAAGAAGGCATTTGACCTCATAGAATGGGAATACCTGTTTGATGCTCTCCATGGGTATGGGCTTGGGGAGGGATTTATAGGGTTAATAGAGGGTCTGTACAAAGCCCCAGAAGCAATAGTTTTAGTAAATGGAAGCCTAACTGGGAAGGTCATCCTCCACAGGGGTACAAGACAGGGATGTCCCCTATCGACGCTTTTATTTGCACTGGCCGTAGAACCTTTGGTGATAGCAATTAGAAGCCTGGCTGAAATTAAAGGAGTAGTGGGGGGGTCCGGGGAAGAACATAAGGTCACATTATATGCAGACGACATGCTGGTATATGTTCGAGACCCGGCCAGATCTGTTCCCCCATTGTTGGCAATTATAAAGCAATTAGCAACATTTTCTGGGTATAAGATAAATATTCATAAGTCAGAAATAATGCTGTGGGGGGAAATTGAGAAAGAATTTAGAGATACGGCTTGGGGCCTTAAGAAGGCAAAGACGGAATTTACCTATCTGGGGATTCGCATTGGCCATGAGCTAGGTCAACTATATAAGTTAAACTTTACCCCAATGGTGCAAAATATAGAAGAGGAGCTGAGGCGGTGGTGAAATTTACCTATATCGTGGCTGGGACGCATAAACCTGATAAAAATGAATACTCTACCTAGGATCTTGTACTTAATGCAAATGCTGCCAATGGGTCTAAATAAGAAAGACTTGAAGAGGGCTGACAAGGCCTTTGCTGGATTTATATGGAGAGGGAAAAGACCGAGAGTGAGTCTCCCAGGCTAAGGGCAGATGGGGAGAGGGGGGTCTGAACATGCCCAACCTAAAGAACTGTGCCTTAGCCATGCATTACAGAATTTTGGGGGACTGGGTGAACAGGCCACCAGAGGCTGGCTGGATAGATCTGGAGGAAGGAGGGAAGGGGGAGAGGATCTCGGCTCTCCTGAGAAGAGGAGGGAAGAAGGTGTATAAGAGACAGGGGAAACCAAACCCGCTGGTAATTTCAGTATTGGAGGGATGGGAGCAATTGTTGAAATGGGTGGGGGTAAAACCAGGGGAAGAGACACTTCTACTCCCATTGATGGGGAATCCAGGGTTTATAGCAGGTCTAGAGGATGTAGGCTTTTTGTTATGGGAGGAGCAGGGAACCAAATGTGTAAGGGATCTATGGAAACAAGGAAAGTTGATGTCAGGAGAAGAGATTGATGATTATATGGGGTCAGGTATGTTTAGAATTTTCCAGGCAAGAAATTATGCTAGAACAATTGGTAGAAGCCGAACAATGGAATCTCCTTTAGAACATGTTGAACATATGGTCCTTAGTACAAGGGGGGAGGAGAGGAGTATAACAGGAAGGGCGGCAAGAATGGGGCGGCAGTATATGCCTGATCTTACTAGCAAGACCAGGAGTTTGTGGAACAGGGACTTACAGAGGGAGATACCAGACCAGGGTTGGGAGTTATTGTTACAAATGCATAAAGGATTACTGATCTGTAATAAGTACCAGGAGTCCTATTATAAATTCCTACATAGACTTTACTGCCCACCAAGTATGGTACACAAATTTCACCCCAAGAGCTCCCCCTTTTGTGGAAGGTGTAAGAAAGAGGAGGCTACGTACATACATTGTTTCTGGGGGTGTCTGTCCCTGAGACGGTTCTGGATAGGGGTGGCTGAGGGAATAGGTAGAGTGTGGGGGAGGCAGGTAGAGAGAAGCCCAACTGTGATGTTGTTTGGAGTGGATGATTCAGAAGAGGAGTGGAGACCTCTCCCGTGGTGGGCACGGATACTGGTTGTTTTAGCTGGACAGTGTATTTTAAATACTTAGGTCACAAATGAGACCCCAACTATTCAGCAGTGGAAAAACTTGTGTTTGCAAGCTCTAGCAATGGAAAAATTGTACTATGGGGCTAAGAATAGAGAGGACCAGTTCTGGAAGGTTTGGAGAACATTTTTGTCCTCGTTACCCCCAGGGGAGATGGAGGCGATGTAGAAGGGGCTACAAGGATAAGAAAGGGATGGGTGAGGAGGATGGGAAAGGTGGGGAGTGGGCCGGGATGGCAAGGGAGGGCACACTGGGAAGAAAAAGACACAGGGAGCTTAGGTGAGAGACAAGATGAGTTGTTTTTTTTATTTCTTTTTCTTTTCTCCTTTTTCTAGGTATTACTAGTTTGTATAATTAGTGGGGGTTCTGATTTTCGTTTGCCTGGAGGGGGTGGTAATAATGGGAGTAGGGATTGGGGGGAAGGGCAACTCAATAAAGTGGTATGAGAAGGAGATATTTAAAGGGGATTGATATTATAATAATAATAATGTACTAAAATTAAAGTTGTTATTGGTTTTTATGTGCAAATATGTTTTGTATGTATAAATATGTTTTTACTGTTGTTATGGTTGAAAAACGCAATAAACATATGATGCAAAAAAAAAATCCCATAGCACTTCTCAGTAAGAGTCGGGGAATTTTTATTGAAAAAGAGGACTACATACAATAACAAATACAGGGTACATACACATAACAACAAATATTACTAATTAAGAAAACGTGTTACATCACAGAAATAGCCAGATATTTCCTTTTTATACAGTATTACACAAAAACAGCACATTACTTAATTCAATGTACACAATGTACCCACAGAAAGTTTACCTTTTCCTTTGAAAAGTTCTTAATATCTTGTTGCCAAACGTTTTGCAGAGTTGTTTTTACGTCTTTTAAATTTCAATATATGAGATGTTCCTTTGCTGAGTTACCCAAAAACATCTAGCCTGCCATATTTAATATCTTAATATAGCAAACACTATGTACAAAGTAGCCTTATTATATTTCCCCATCCCCTTAAAGAAGTACCATACAGAAGTTCTGGGTATGACTGCCAGGGAAAAAAGCAGTTCTCCCATTTCTACTGCTATACAATCCCACAGACCTTTAGCATATTCACACTCTAAAAATAAGTGTTCTTGGGTTTCTAATGTCTGAATATATGATTCTCTAAGACAATATCTATCTATTACCTGTTTATGCTTGTTGTTATTTCTCACCCCTAATCTCCAATAATTTCCTAGTCAAACTGTATCCCAAATGAATAATGGTAGTTTAAGGTTAGATAACTGTCTTAATATTCTATTAATATCTTAGGCTGGACATTGAGGAAAGACTACTTCTTCACTCCTTTCAATCTGTAAGATATTAGCATAAATAATTTTCCTATCTAAGATCTGAATTTGCGAATTAGTTAGGCCCCATTTGATAATATTTTTCATTACTTCCATACCATAGGTGGGTAATTGTGAAATTACTTTTAGCAGCAAGACATCCCTTGGGCCAAGGGCTCTAAACATGGGGAAAGCTAGGATAGTACCAGAGACCTCCATGATTTTCCACCCAGTCTTAGAGCACCCCCCAAATTGTAGTTAATAAAAAGACCAGTATAAAAAACAACCGGATTAATCATATTGATGCCTCCCTCTTATATCTTTATATAAGTGATCTCTCTTTTTATAGGATTTAACCTATTGCCCGAAAAAGCTTGGAAAAAAATATTAAATAATGCCATTATAATTAACTGGGGTGGCAGAAACACATAACTAATATAAAGAAAAAAGGGATCAACAAGGTTTTAATTAATACTATTCTTTTTCTTTTTGCAATCTGCAAACCTCTCCAGTTAGCAACCAGTCTGTTATCTTTAGCCATACCAGTTTCCCAATTCCTCTGTGCCATGTCTCCTGAATTAAATTCTATCCCTAAAATAGTTATTGCATCTTGTGTTAGTGAAAGACCTGCTAAGCAATCACCATTTGGCATGGGGGGTATCTCCTAATGTAGCTCCCATACTCTTCCTAAAATAAATTTTTGAACCCAACAAATCAGAAAAAATTCTCAATGTCTCCAAAAGGGCTGTTTCTTTAATCTCTGGAGTAAGAGTCAGTACAACATCAGCATATGCAGGTATTTTTACAGGGCATATATCTGGCACTGGGAATAAACCTATGATAGCTTTGTTTTCATTAATGCTCCTGATCAGAATATGAATTCCAAATGCATACAAAATGGGACAAAGGGAACAGCCTTGTATAACTCCCCTTTTTACTGGAATTTTGTTCCCCCACCACCCATTTATATTAGGAATAAGAACAGTTTGAGCATATAAACATTTAATCCATCCAATAAATTCTGCAGGCAATCCAAAGGCCTTCGGTACTTTGAAATGGTAAAAATGACCTAATCTATCAAAGGCCTTTTCTTGATCAAGGCCAAATACATACCCCTGTAATCCTGATCATTTGCTTTTTTGGAAAATGTCCCTTAAAGTTATTAGATTACCTTGTTGCACCTGTTTGGAATCGCACAAGTTTGGACTGGACTAATTAGTTTGTCTGCTACTTTAATGATCCTATTTAATAGAATTTTACTTACTATTCTAATATATGTATTTAATACGCTCAAAGGCCTCCAATTATTCAAATCCTCCCTAGTTCCTTTTTTATGTAAAAGGATAAGTACAGCTTCACATATTGAGTCTGCCAACTTCTTACTCTGTAACATATGGTCGAATAGGATGACTAAAACTGGAGCTAATTCTTCTAAAAAAGCTTTGTACAGACCAGCCCCAGTCCATCTAATCCAGGTACAGCATAATTTCTTAGACTATTAATAGCTGAATATATTTCTTCTACAGAAGCTTCTCTAACCATATTCTGTGCATCCACTTCTGTGACCTGTGGTAAATTTAATTTGATCAAATGTTCGGCGTCCCAGACAATATGAGGGGTTGTCCAAACATAGATTTAATATGCCTTTCTACTATTTCTACCATTTCTGTTGGGGAGGAGGTCATATGTCCTGATTCAGTTCTTAACTCTGTAACCACTCTATGATCCATTCAGTTCTTCTACTCCTTGAAAAGGGTCCATGTATCCTTTTTTCATTTGTGTTCTGAATCTAAGTTCTTGATCTAAAGACTTAGCGCGGTCATACTGGATATCTTTCATCTGTTTTTTAATAACTTGCATCTGTTCCCCATAATCAATTTTATTTAATTCTGTCTGAGAGATCAGCTTCTGTAGCTGATCCCTTAACTGAAAATAATGTAAATACTCAGTGTTTGCCATATTATTTGATTGTGTCTGAAATAAAATTTGCCATGCCCTTTTAGTATCTTCCCACCAATAAACTAGTTCTTCATAACATCCTGCCACTGATGATCTGGCTTCCAATTCTATTTTCCATAACTTTCTTATTTCTGGGTTGTTTAACATAGTCTCATTTAACCTCAAACTATTCTTTTTACACCTTGGCGAATTATCCCATCCTACCTGTACAGCTATTGACTTGTGGTCTGAAAATTCCCTAGCTTGAGTATGAATACTTTGAATTCTTAGTGTCAGGCTAGTGAAGATAAAATCAATCTGGGTAGAAAGCGGACCCCTTAAAATAAGTATGCCCGCCTGTTAAAAATCTCATTCATAGAAACATAGAAGCATAGACTTTGACGGCAGATAAGGACCACTTGGCCCATCTAGTCTGCCCATTTCCCTACCTACAGGATAGGCCGTAGATCCTAGTTAACCAACAGCCTATTTCTTCCTACCCCCCACAAGAATTGCTTTATGTCTGTCCCATGCATTCTTGAATTCTCCCACAGTTTTAGACCCCACAACCTCCTCAGGAAGGCTGTTCCATGCACCCACTACCCTCTCTATGAAATAATACTTCCTCACATTGCCCCTGAACCGCCCTCCTTCTATCTTTAAATTGTGTCCCCTTGTTCTTGCAAGTCTCTTTTTCTGAAAGATGCTACCCTCTTGGACTTTGTTGATTCCACTGAGGTACTTAAAAGTTTCTATCATGTCCCCCTCTCCCTTCTTTCCTCAAGGGTATACATATTAAGCTCCTTTAGTCTCTCCTCATATGGCTTCCCTTGCAGACCCTGCACCATTTTAGTTGCCCTCCTCTGGACTACCTCTATCCTGTCTATGTCTTTGTGGAGATGGGGTCTCCAGAACTGGACACAGTACTCCAGATGGGGTCTCACCAACTGTCTATATTCTATACAAGTCTATCAAACCTGCTATAGTAACTATATTCTGTAGTGCCAAAGTATCACAGAAAAGTTTACTAGTTCTCAAGCCTCTATCTGCAGTGTCCAAACCACAATTAAGATCATCCGCTCAAATAATTAATCTAGCGGTATGTAAAAAGAGCTGAATTTCTTTAAATAGCGACACTCTCAATGCCTTAGTTTGAGGGGCACAGATGTTAATTATTCTAAATCTTTCCTGGTGGTAATTTATATCCAAAAGAAGAGCCCTTCCCCAATGGATATTTACTAATCTTGATACTTTTAGCTCTGGGTTAGGAAAAAAGTATGCCTATCCCATCACACATATCCTCCCCAACTGACCAGAAGGCTGGTCCTGTGGTCCTAGTGAAGTTCTACATGTGATTTAACTCTGGTATCTTGAAGGCATAAAATATCAGTTTTTAAATTCTGCAAGGAATGATACACCCCATCCTTTTTTTTATTACCTTTGATGCTATTTACATTAACCAAAATTATGGTACTTGAAAGGATAGGTTTGAATTATTCCACACTTAGAATTAAGGAGTTTTTGAAGGTCTCCTATGTCTAGTCCTTTTGGCTATAGAATTCCCCCTTCCTTCCTCCTCTACATCTGAAGTAAGATCTGTGGTGGTGGAGGCCACGGAGGAGGAATCTGAACCTTTGTCCCCTGAATCACCCCATCATTCTCAGCTGCTAGAGATGCATATTTATTTCCATCTTTCCATGAGGAACATCATTTCCCTTTTCCTTTGTTTTAGTGAGAGGATCTTTCACTGAAGAAACAGTGTTTCCTAATCTAGATCTCTTCTTAGGAAGTACTGTCTTAAATGGGGCATCCCGAGTTGGGGGGGCATAACTTCTGTTTCTGAAACATTAGTTGTTAAGGCTGTTTCAGTCTCAGTTACCATACTCACATCCTCCTGAATATTTGTTTCAGTGACCTTAATATCCATCATGACACCATCGGTATTTTCATTTTCCATCTACTGTATAGTGTTAGTAGCAGCTGTACCTATTTCTGATCCTGTTTTCATCTTCTGCTGCCACTCTCTGGGCCTGCATTTGCTGAACCATATTAATAAGCTCTTCATGTGAGGTGAGGGGCAGTCCTCCATGTTACGTGATGTCCAGGGACATCTACCATATGCATGCCCCGTTCTTTCACATAAATTGCAATTAAATAAGTTCAGACAATTTATAGCAGCATGACCATATTCTAAACAGTAACTACACTTTACCATATCACAGGCTGAATTAAAGTGAGTCCTGGATCCACTTTTAAAATAGGAGCATGGTTGGCCAGCATAAAAAAAAGAGATCCCTACCCTTTCCCAGAAAAAAACTATTTTGCAAGTGGGCTGGCCCTGTATTGGAAGAAAAAAAAGTTTGATTATGATCTTCCAATCCCCATTCTATATTTGTTCACTGTCTGGAATGGGGGAGGGCCTATCCAATATCTCACACCTCTGTCAGAGCCGAAACAGAATATCTTCAACATTGACTCCTTCATTTTTAAACATTATAGTTATGTTTTTTTACCAATGGTAAAGGTACCGCTTAAAAAGGAATCCACAAAGATGTACTTTTTAAGGTCTGGTATTGGGACCAAAACCTATCTAGACCTGTAACTGATTTAAGCTTACATCATAGTTTGAGTTTCCTATATGCATCAATGCAAAGATTTCCAATGAAAAAATTTCATAGACCCCTTTAATAAGAACTTGGCAATATACAGTGTGTCTGGAAGGGTTTCTAGTCCACCTTTGAAAATTATTCTAATGGCATTTCTTCTGGGGGCCAGTTCACCTTTATTTTAGAATAAGTCTGCTAACCTAAACATTGGCTCCAGCCATGCTCTGCATCCAGGATCCCTTAAAGTTTCTTCTGAAAGCCCCATGCGATTAGAATTATTCTCCCTTTGGTTAGAGTCCAAAACTTCTGGGGACTGAACATTTGCATTGTTAGAATTATTGATAGCAACAATTGTTTATTCCAGTGGGGTACCCTGTTTACTTTACTTTGATCAGAACTGACAGACTCACTTAAAACATTGGTGGCCACCTTATTTTTAACATTGGAGCTCATAAGATTATTATATTCTTTTACCTTCTCATCCTCTGGATCTGGAATCCAGCTACCATCTGCTGAAAAGATCCAACTGGCATTTTCCAGAGTCTGGGGCAGTGACCAACTTCCTTCTCCATTCTGCATGTCTCTAAGCATAGAAGGGCCCGGAGTGACTGTACTGCAATGAGCTTCCTCCCTCTGAGTTGTGACTGGGGCATCATTTACTACATCAACCTTCTGTTGTTGCCTTTGTTCTACTGACACCATGGGATTTTTTTACAGACTGCACATCCTTTATTCATGAGGTCTGCTTTGGTCCGAGCCTCCGCTAGCTTTTTAGTACAGGTCCCAACTGCTTCTTCTGTGACTTCTTCGGTGGTTCTTGGCACATGTCTGCCCAGACATTAAATCTGCTAGTCATGTTCATATCTGGAGAAGTCAGGACATCACTGACAGCTGGTGACAGTTCTGAGGCCTCAGGCTGAGCCATGGTCTTCTTTGATGCAGCTGCATCATCAAGCAGCTGATTTGAACTGACAGGTTTCTGGCTCTCTGTGATGGCCGCTGGGCTTTTTTGCAAGGACTTTAATCGGGCTTGTAATTCTTGTTTTTTCTTTTTAAAACTTTGCTTCTCTTGATCTGTTTCAACAGAAGCTCTATTTGTGAGAGTTCTGTTGAGTCAGAGACATGATTCATTTTTTCAGTCACTTCATTTACATTTGCTTTGTTACATACAACTTCTTCACTTATGTCCTCCATAGATACAAAAAATCTCTGGACCAGTTTCATCTTCCTACCCATCTGTTACTGTAATTTCTTCTTCTTCAGCCTCTAGAAGTTCTAGGTCAGGGGAGGAGTCCTTCTCCCCTGCCTCAGACACATTCATCTTCTCCTGAGTCTCAGCCACAGTGACCATCTTGGCAAGATGGCCAAGGGTTCCCCCTACTGCAGAGTAGGGGAATTTCCCCAGTGTCCTAGTCAAATTCCCCCCATTCACTAAAATACCACCAACAGCTTAATCTGGTTCTGTAAGTCAGTTTAAATCTGTACAAATATTCCCTTTCCCTTGCCCCCAGGTCACACCTGGAAATGAGCTATGGATTAGTGTGCCTCTCCCAGTCACAAACTTTCAAATAAATAAATATATGGCCCCAATGAGGACGATCCCCAAATCTTTACCTGTCTCCTATCTGTACTGGCAAACTTCCGATCGCTACCCATGATACTGGCAGGCGACTGGAATTCTGTCAAAGACACTAGCATAGACAGATCCTCCCCCCACAAGGCAGGACTATCCCCAAACCATAGGGCCTTGAGAGACCTGCAGGACTCCTTAGGGCTCATTGAAACCTGAAGAGTAATCCATCCTGGTGATAGGAGCTGTACATTCCTATCACCAGTGCATAACTCAGCCTCTCACATGGACTATTTTTTTTATGTAGTTCTTGTTGACTGGGAAGGAGGACTAGACAATTTTTTGCCTATTTTCAACCTCGTCCCAGGGGGAGGGGGATACAGATGGACGCCAACTGAAATTGAACCAGATTGTAAGCTGTTGGTGGTATTGTTTTAGTGAATATGTGAAATTTGGCCAGGACACTGGGGAAATTCTCCTACTATTTCTGAAGGGGGCCTTGCTTCCTGTGAGCAGAGGGGATCCCTTTGTCTGCTGCACCAGATGGTTGATCTAGAGATTGGAGGAGAGGTTGTGGAAATGGAGCTGGATGGAAACTGTGCTCAGACTGTGTCTAATGAAAATATACTGATGGAAGAAATTGTGGAAACAACAGATGTGCACTTTGGAGAAGGTAAAGAGAAAGAGTCTTTAAAATCTATAAATGAAGAACCCTTAAAAGACTGTAATTTGGTGGAGGAGCCTGAGGGAAGTTTAACAGACTGGCATGACACAGAAACACAGCAAACAGTAGTTGCAGAGAGAAAGTGTGACATAAATGCTGAAGAGACTGACTTACAGGCACAAATAGATAAAGAAAAATGGAGTTTCCACTTTAAAAAATCACAACTAGAGAAGCAACTGAGAGAGATTTGGTCTGACAGGCAGAAGTAGCCTGTCAAGCAGGCACAGCTGAGCTGTGATGATGCAGTATCATCAAAGGCTTCTACAAGCTGGGCAGAGGCAGTAGAATGAGTGGAAAAAGTAGCCCAGAAAGAAAATAAATGAGAAAAAGCACAAGAGAAGTGGTTGCCAGATATTGCATCAGGAATGGCAGATACATGTACGGATGGGTCTGGCCTAAGACGCTCTGGAAATCAGCGACAAACATCAGATCAGACTAGGATTGTGGACAGTGCACTACTAGCAGTAGGCTGGGAGTGGAATGCTAACACAGGTCAGTGGGAATCTGGGACTTCACCCATACTGATGCCAAGTTCTACTGAAATGAATGTTTTGAGTAAAGATAAAGAAAAGGAATTGCCTCCAGAACTAGAATTAACTCAAAACCCACATCTTCAGTTTAAGCAGGTGGTAGAGCCAAACCAAGAGTTGGCAGTACTTTCAACTGCACAGCAAACTGGGGGACGCCCCGAGGCAACTTCTGACTCTGCACAAAGGCCTTTAAATTTAATTAACTGAGAGGCGCCTAGAACATATGCATCTTTTTTCAAAGCACCAATTTACCTGGCAAAGAGACATAATGTGGTCAAACTATCATATAGTGGGGGAATGTCAGAACCTCCAGACCGCTTGTTTGTTGCAAGGTCCTTACTGAAAGAACCTATGATTTTTTTTTCAAACGAGATATATGCATTGATACACAAATCAGGGGAGACCACGTTTGACATTAGTTTTAAAACTGCAAGTGGTCTGGAAAGATTCTGGATAAAGTAAAATGCTTTGTAGAAAACACCTGTATGGTCATCATTTGTGGCTATCACCTTTACAAAACCAGCACAAAAAAGCAATAACTTCTTTTTAGGAATGAAGGTGTGAGTGTATCAGACTTAATACACTGGCTAAAGCAAAAATGCACAATTATAGAGGACCCTGAAGCAGTCATGGATGCTGAAAATATTTGGACTGGGGTTGGAGGGTGAAGGTGATGTTGAAAACTACTGATGGTGGGGTTGCACATCTCCCAAATTAATTTTTTTTTGGGAAGAGAATAGGGGTATTTTATTCTACCCAGGTCAGCCAAAGATGTGCTATAAATGTGACATTTGAGCAGTATCTGTGATAAACAAATATGTTTTGTATGTGGAGAGTTGGGGCATATAGCAACTCAATGTTTAAATGAGTGTAGGTGTAATTTATGTGATGAGAGGGGACATACTTTTCAAAATTGTAAATGGGCAGCACATAATACCCTGGATAAGAACAAAGGCTGTTAATCACATTGACCCAAAAGAAGAGGTTGGGGAAACAAAAGCCAACACCACAAAGGGAGTCTAATGTGGGACCTGCATCACAGAATGTAGGCACTTCTATAGTACAGAGTGAGGAGGATTTAGTACACAGACAGACTGGTGCGCACAAAGTCATAACACAAGTTGAAGAGGAACATGAGGAGAGAGCAGATGAAGGGAAGATTGCAGCTGGGGCCTCTGGGTCAGGCATTCATTCTGCATCAGAAATAAGTATAGCTCTGAATGTTACGCCCTCCCCCCCCAACCATTACCAGATTCCCTATTCCCTTCACCCAATCCAAATAGTCTTAAAGAGAAACAAGTTGAGAAAGTGAAAACAAATGTGTTTTCTACCAGGTCCTCTGTAAAACAAAGTGCCACAAATATCAGAAACAGATATGAGATATTGCAATCTGATCATACGGATAAAGAATAAAATGATTCCTCTGTGATATCTTCATTACTGGAGGTCACGACTGACACTGAAAAACAAGGAAGGCCAAGAGGGCCTCAAAAATGGAAAGCAAAAATTAAAACCAAGCATAAAGAACAAAATGCTAGGAGAGGAAAATACAAACAAAGTAAAAAACAATAATGTTTGAGCCTTTTTCCTTTTATACTATAAATGTAAATAGTATTAAGAGGTTGGGAAAAAGGAGAATAGTATTTTCCTTTTTAAAGTATTTGCATTTCAGAATTTTCTTTTCGCAGGATGTTCACCTGTATACGGTAAAATAATGTCAGAAAGCTACAAAGGATTGGTTGACTGGTCACTCCTTTTGATCCCTAGGACAGGAGCCTTGTTCAGGAGCAGGAATTTTATTTAAGATACCTGAAGTTAAGGTATTAAAGTTATATAATTTAATACCTGGGAGGATTTTGATAATGGATGTAATTGTAGAGAACACAGGGTATAGATAAATAAATCATTATGCCCCACAATCCGAAGCCTCTAGGTGTGAAATGTTAAACTTAATATAGCCATATTTATATACGGCATGACATGTCATTTTGGCAGGAGACTTTAATTGCCCACTAGTTGCAAAAACAGCAATGCAATTTTGCGATTCGAATCTTTTGTTACAAATAACCAGTAAGGCAAAATTAAAGGATGCATATTTTTCTTACATTCATATGGCAATGCCCACTTTTCAGAAAGGTAATCTAACCTCTAGAATTGATTTTATTTTTACATTCGGAAATGTACAGATTGAGACTGCTGAAGTGTTTCCAGCAGAATTCTCTGATCATAATATTGTCACAGTTAAAATCAAAACCTCTGAGGTGTTAAGGAAAGGGCCAGGGTATTGGAAATGGAATATCTCATTGTTAGCTGATATATATATATATATTTTGAAAACTATAAAAACTTTCATATTAGTCAGGAAGTCAGTTTTTATTATTTATGACACTGCTGTAACCTGGTGGGAAGATACTAAATGGGAAATGCAGAAATTATATAAGCACTTAAGTAGGACCCAGAGCAAAAGAAAAGTTCTAGCTTATCTGCAGAATAGGAAAACATTACAACAATTAATGTCTGTGTCATATGAGACAGGACATAATCTTACTGTACCAATAAAGAGAGTTAAGCAACAAATGATGACCTTTCACAATGATGAAGTTAAGTTACTATACCATCAACATAAATTTGAAGTCAGGAGGAGATCTGAGATTATCTGCCCTTTTGAACATTCCGTAAAATCTGCAAAGGACAAAGAAATGTTACGTATAAGAGATGACACAGGGAAAGAAGTGTGTACACAGCCAGAGATTGCGCAAAGTGTTACAGATTACACTGGGAATATGTATGCGTCATTGGAACTAGCGCAGGATGGCTTAAGGGATTTCTTGAAGAATATGGAAATACCAGATATAGTACAATCTAAACTGAAAGCATTTGATGAGGCTGATACAGGATGAGGAAGTTAAAGAGGCAATATCCATGCTGGCAGGTGGTAAAACACCAGGACCTGACGGCTTGCCAAATGAACATTTAAAAATCATAGGAACAGAGCTTCTTGTGGAATTAAAAGAAGTATTTAATCAGATATTATTTACTAAACATATGCCTTATACATGAACATGGGGGTTTTAATGTATATTTATAAAAAAAAAGGGGACAAAAAGGATTTGAATAATTGGAGACAAATTAGTCTTCTTAACTCAGATTTTAAGTTATTAACTAAAATACTGGCTAAAAGATTAACAACAATAGCAAATATTGTGATCTCTCCAGTACAAATGTATGTGATTCCAGGCAGGCAAGTGCAGAGTCATCTACTTCTAATCAGAGAATTCGTTGAATTAGGTAAGGTAGGGGAGCTGGATGGGTTTCTAGTTTTGTTAGATCAAAAGAAAGCTTTTGACCAGGTGAGCCAAACATTTTTATGGGAGGTGTTAAGACATTATCACATTCCTGATGTTATGATTGACTGGTTTAAATGCATTTACCAAACAGCTATGGTCGTACCCATTGTAAACAGATGGAAGGGGCCTATAACTAAGATACACAAAGGAGTCAGACAGGGATGCCTGTTGAGTCCCATTCTTTACGATTATTTATAGACCCAATACGAAAGAATATAAATGAAAATAATGAAATAATACCTGTATTATTTAAAGGACATTGCCTTCCACACAAAGTCATTGCATATGCTAATGATAAGAATTTAATGGTTAGAAATACATCTTCAATATCTAGAGTACTAAATCTTTGCAGAATTTTTGGTAGCTTATTGGGAGCATCTTTACACATTAATAAATGTGCAGGACAAAGGTTGAATTATTTACTAAGATTTACGGGTATAGTGGAGCAGATCTCGATAAAGCCAGATCCTATAGATATTTTAGGTATTACATATGGTCCAGGAAACTTAGATGAGTTAAACTGGGAAAAAAAGTTAGAAGTGGGAAAACTGAAAGTAACACAATGGAATAAGTGAAAGTTTAGTAAAAAAAAAAAAAGAAGGTATATCTTATTAAAACTTTTCTTATTCCTATTTTCCTATATATTAGTTACATTTTTCCCCCTCCAAAAGTAATGAAAATGGCTCTTTTAAGAATTTTTTTCAGGCATGCTGGGGGAGTTGATTGAATCCCTTAAAAGGGAACATTTTATATCAACCAATCAGGGAGGGAGGGTTAAACATGATTAATCTGATCATTTTCTTCAACACTTTCTATTTTTACAGTAATTTAAAACCATTACTGACAAATCAAGAGTTTGGTTGGGAGTTGCTATTAAGGTAAAAATGTCAACAATGGTTACCACAATGGGAGACTCAGACCTTGAGAACTTTTAAAAGATCTGTGATGATTCCGGAATATGCCAGATGTACTTTTCTAAGGTTAAAACAATGGCAGGTAATGACACAACAGATTATGACAAAACAAAGGAAGAAATTATATTTTGTGTTATTAGAAACATTGTGTAGGGAGGACAAAGATTTTTTGTAAATGTCCTGATATATTCAGAGAAAATTTAATAACTATGTTAAATAATAAAAGAATTCTGGAACGAATGTGGGATGTACACTGGCTAGCATGCCATGAAAAAATTAATGTGAAAGCAAACCAAAAACATAAGAAACTGCAGGAAAGGATATACAGTAGAATTAGTTGTATACAGCGGGAAGAAACTATAGTACATCTGTTTTTGTATGCTCATTTATTCAAGGTTTCTGGCAATACGTAGCAGATCAGTGGGGAGAACCTATATGCAGCACAATAATTTATGAAAATATAATTTATGGGGTATTTAACAGGAACTGGGGGAAATGGAATGTAAATACATTGCAATTACAGTAATTATGGTGCTTTGTAAATGGAACATATGGCTAATGAGATGTGAGCTTACACTGCAACAAAAAGAAGGAAACCATTTGGAGTTGTATAATACAATTATGCAGGACTTACAAACTACATATGAGGAAGAAAAAATAGATTGGATAGGAATGTGTTGTTGGAATTGTGGAAGGGAATGCCTTGGGTTACGGATAATGATATTCCAGTGACATGATACAGCAACGGAAAAATTTGTTATGTGATGGTTTGTATGTTGTAAAATGAATATCCTCTGTAATTAAAGTGTTGAAACTTAGTTTTTTTTTTCTTTTTTCCCTCTATTGAAGGTAAATTGAAAGTCTGAAGTAAGACTATGGATATACTACATTTGTAAAGCATTTGTTTTATTCTGTGAAATAAAAAATTCCCCTACTCTTTTCGAGAAGTGACATGGGATCTTTAACATCCACCTGAACTACCACCAGAACAAGCAGATGGGACCTTGGTTTAATGTCTCATCCAAAAGACAGCACCTCAGGAGTGCTGCACCCCCCTCATGCTGCATTACAGTGTCAGTATTAGGATTTAACTGAAGTGTCTGGAGTGGGGATAGAACCCATAGCCTTCAGATCTTCCAGCCTCAGAGGTGAGTGTGCTACCTGCTGAGCCACTGACACTGTTCCCTAACCACCCCAAATATCTTTGCTACCACAACCAGTTGTGAGTTTTTAGCAAAGCCCAACCTGCAGTATAAAGACCGTACATGGAGAATCAACAATAACATCCTCAAAGACCCCAAGACAGAAGAAAAACTCAAGCTCCTCTCTAAGAATTTCTTTTAAAGAAAATCAAGGCACAGTGACAAACTATTCTCATACTGTATATGGGAAGCATATTAATGTACCATTAGGGTTGAGTTAATACACATAGCAGCCACAAGGAAAAGAAAAAGAAAACACTAGATGGCCACACTGCTCTGAAACATAAGATCCAAAGAGAAAAACATATCCAAATCCTCCCCAGATGAGATCTGACTTCAGCGTAACTCCCTTAGGGCAAAATATGAAGTACTGTTAAGAAAGCATGCAGAATTTATGATCTGTTGGGTAAAAACCAACTATGTTGATCACGGGGAGAAAGCCGGCAGACTACTAGCCATTAAACTAAAACAAAGAGAATCCCTGAAAAACATTAGAAGCATCCATCCCTCACTACAAGACAACCTACTCACCCATCCCAGAGAAACTGCATCAACCTTCACTTATTACTTCCAATCTTTATAGCAGCAATATATGCGTAAGACATGAAGTAAGTTGTCTAGCTAAAGGTGAATAAGGAAAACAGGAAATAAACAGGAAAGTGTGAGCACTGAGATAACCCAAGTTCAAAAGATTTTATCTTTGATTTCTAGTACAAGCATATGAAGAACTGGAAATACCAAGATGTATAAAAAAAGAAAACAGCCATTCTCAATAATAATAACCCAAAATATGAGAAGATTTGGGCCCCTTTACATACGTTATATTCCATTTAAGTTGTACTTTGTTTTGTAACTATTTACTTTGGATTGTCAAGTCTCTGGACTGTGGGGGGGGATGGTATCTTGGGGGTTAAGTGGAGGGGATGGAATCATGTATCTTGTTTTTGTGTGTACATGTTTGAGATTGATAAGCATGATCCTGTCAATTATAAATGTAAAAAGCTTCAATAAACATTATATTGAAAAAAAAAAAAGAAAACAGTCATAACCAAGTGAAGAACACAATGGTAATTGTCCATTTTAAATATAATAATCAAATACTGATGTTTATAAAATGTTTATGTAAAAATGGCTTATGTGAACATTTATCATATAGTTCAGAGCAAGAAAGTCCTTTGAAAAAGCACTTGAAAGTGTGAAACATTAGGGCTTGAACAAATAAAAGAAACTTGATTACATAAGCTTTTTAGAAAAAAATATATATATATTTTCTGCCCCCCCCCCATGCAAACCCTGACTATGAATAAGTTCCTCGTGAGGGGGAACAAACCGATTTGAGAATTAGGAATACCCATTTCCCATGGACTTTCTCCCCCATTCCACTCACACCAAACCCTGGAACCTTCCTTCAACAAGCAGCCATCACCTTAATACACAAACTGGGAAAGAACCCAGCAGGCTTGGAGAATTACCATTCCATTTCACTTCTCAACACAGACATAAAAATGTTAACAAAAATCTTAGCTCAGAGAGTGAGTATTTTATGAGACTCCCTGATTGGACCTGAGCAAGTAGGTTTTATACAGGGATGCCTATCTTCTGACCACATGCATAAATTGTCACACCTAATTACTATAGCCAGGGACTCTAAACAACTGGCCATATTGACATCTCTAGATGCAGAGAAAGCATTTGACAGGGTCTCCTGGCATTTTCTATACCTGACACTTCAACAAGTTGGATTCCCCATTAATTTCATAGAAAGAGTTAAATTACTGCACTCCTTCCCAACAACCTTTATTAGATGCAATAGTATTAACTCCAAACCCTTCTACCTACACAGGGGAACATGTCAAGGCTGCCCCCTCTCCCCCTTCTTATTTAACCTATACCTAGAACCCCTGAGCAGAAGAACAAGACAATGCGATGAGATAAAAGGAATTTGGGCAGGTCAACACCCGTATAAAATCTCAACATACGTAGATGACATTTTTCTTCACCTAGAGGATCCCCTACAGTCCATGCCAGCAACCATTAACCTACTACAGAAGTTTGGACAACTCTCTGGGTACACAACCAGCCTTGAAAAACATGCATCATGCCTCTCAACCACTGGGCTACACGAGACCTATTACTGCAGTGGGGGAGTACATGGGCTCCAACCACCCTCAAGTACCTGGGTATCCACTTAGCCCCCCAATTCAAGGAGAATTTACACACAAAATTTTGATCCCCTACTATCGACCATTAAACAGGACCTCAAATGTTGGTCAGCACTTCCCCTCGCCCTATGGGCTATGGTGAACATCATTAAGATGAATAGTCTACCCAGACTTCTCTATCCCCTGAGTATGGTCACCTTATACATTCCTGCAATGTGGTTCACAAAATTAAAATCCACCCTAACCGCCTTTCTATGGGGCAAGAAGACACCCCACAGGGCATACCATAAGATTACCCCTCCTTAAGAAACAAGAAGGCCTGCAACTACTGGACTTCTACCTCTAAAACCTGGCACTCCACGCAGGGAAATTCCTCATTTGGAAGTCACTAGAGACCACAAACCCTTCAGGCTCGTACACTCCTTGGTAGTTACAAATTGAAAAGGACCTGTGTCACCAAGCCAAAATTAGTACGAGTGTCCTATTGTACATACCCTGACTAGACTCCTGAAACCCTCCAGAGTACACCAATAGAAATGTCCTTATTAGGGAGCAAGCAGCTTCATAGGCAGTTGAAAACCAAACCACTATTCTCACTGGACCAGACCATCACCAACAACCCCAACTTCAAATTCCAAAATAAACCTATCCATCACAACTTTTAGGTGTCATCCCTCTTTTATATCTGGGACAAGTCATATAAAATGACTCGTATGCCTTCTATGCCTTCTTCGCAGAAGCCCACCCCAATATCAGAATTCCCCCCATGCCTTCCTGCAGCTCTAACATGCTATCGCATCTACCCTTGGACCAAGACCATGGTCATTTCCTGACCCCTCCTAGTGGGCCGTGTCACAGGGTGAGCCCTGTCTGGGGTGGATGCCCATGTGTGGGGTGTCCAGGGCCCCCTTCCCATTCTTTTTGCTCTTTGTTTCTGTGGGACAGCCACTCATGCTGGGAATGAAAATGAAATATGTTTGCTGTATGCTTGTCTATTTTAAAGTCAAATTTCTGGAACTCCAGGATCCCAACATACAAACCACCCCATGGATTAACATTCATAAATATATTAAATTTGATGGGCTTAGACTCATGCAATATAAGATAGCCCATAACTTATACTACACCTCAGCTAAACTTCATACAATGGGCCATCTGTAATTACCCACATCCATACAATGCCATGAATATACTGGCTCACTAAAGCACATACTATGGGACTGTCCTAAAGCTCAACCATTATGGGATGAGATACGCATCAAACTAGACCCCCTCCTCAGTCTAGAATCAGCATTCACCCCCAAATCTGTGTTCTGGGCCTGGGCATGGGCAAGGTCTTTGGAATTCACAAATACCATATCGCCCTTATAGCAGCCATTGCTAAAAAGGTAATTATTAGACACGGGCTTGATGACAACTTGCCCACCTCTTGGAAATGGCATAGCTCAATCCTAGTGATCATGAGAATGGAAAAGATTATTAGCTCTCTAAATAACAGGTTAACACAATACAACAAAAAATGGGAAGCACTTGAAACTCTCCTGCTTGTGGCATAGTTATAAACAGTTTAATAAGGTACTGCTGGGTACGGATGCAACCATGCAAATGATTATTAGATACTGGCTACAGATCATAATGTTTATGATTTTTACAAACTCATGATAATCTGGATCACTCAATGCTCACCAACATATCACCTCCACAAACCATATAAAAACTACAAACAGGTATCTTCCTCTATCTCCAAAATCACACAAAGGGGCAGAGGACACTGCAGAGCAGGACACTGTAGCACAGGAGCTAGCGCTACAAAACTCACCCAAAACAGGGACCAAAACAAAAACAGGAAATCCAAAACACTTCTGATCATAGGAGACTCCATGATTCAGGGAGTTGATACCTACCTCTGGCCGGGAGCAATGGTCAGATGTCTCCCAGGTACATCAGTGTGGAGAGACGCTGACCACATTGCTAAAATTGTGCAAGAAGCAGGAAAAAACAGCAACATCCTAATACACATAGGAACTAATGAACTTGCCAGCCTGTCAGTTGTGGAGACCAAGGAATACCTGACCAGGCTGGGAGACAAACTCTCGTCCATTTCATCCGGCATCTCCTTCTCTGAGATCCTGCCAGTCTGAAGAGGGAGGAAGTTGGATGGAAGGTCAGAGAAGGAGAGATAGAGGAGATAAACATGTGGCTCAAGGGATGATGCCAGGAAAAAGGACACAAATTTGCAGGTAACTGGCAACAGTTTTGGGAGTGAAAATGCTTTAAATTCGATGGACTGCATCTGACTAAGGAGGGAGTCAGTGCATTAGGGCAGAAATTTAATGTCTTTGCAGAATATTTAAACTAGCAAATGGGGAGAGGGGTTCAGCACTGGATACATTGAATGGGAAGAACACCCCTCCCCCTCAGCTAGTGATCAAACAGGAGTTCAGCATGTTTGTTGTTCATTTGCATCACCAGGTAAGGAAAAAGATCCGGCTCCCCATACAATGCTCAGGGGAAATGTCAGACCTCGCCCAACAACTAACGCAATGAAATATGGCCAATGGAAAATCCTGTACACAAATGCCCACAGTCAGGGAAACAAGATCCCAGACCCGGAGGCAACAATGACAGAGGTTAAACTGGACATAGTAGCCATTAGCAAGACATGGTTCACCAGTAACCACACTTGGGAGACTTCAGTACCCTGCTATGTACTGTTCAGAAGAGACCAAGGTGCAAAAAAGGGGAGGGGAGTGGCCCTTTATGTCAATGAAAATATCAAAGCTACAGAAATTCAGAAGATACATAAAGAGCCAGAAGAACTGTGGGTCACCCTGGAAACAGGAAATGGGACAACCATATGAACTGGGGTTGTCTACAGGCCTCCAGACCAGGGGAGGACATAGACACATTGCTGTTAGAAGATATACAAAACATGACAGCTAAAAGGGAGGTTCTGATAATGGGAGACTTCAATATGCCAGCTACAGACTGGTCAATACCAACAGGAACATCCACCAGAACTAGACACATAGTGGATTCCCTGCAGTGGGAGGGCCTCAAACAATTGGTACAACAACCCACAAGAGACAGGGCTATCCTGGATTTAGTACTGACTAATGGGGAAAGGATCACATATATCCAGGTTGAAGGTCACCTGGGGGCCAGTGACCATCAAATGATATGGCTCAATTTGGCCACTAGAATTAATCATCCCATTCCAAGTCAAAAATATGGGACTTCAGAGGAGCTGACTTGGATAAGATGACCAACAGAGTTAAGCTAGCCCTGCTAAGATGAAATACAGATGAAGGGGTACAGGCAAGGTGGGCAAGCATTAAGGATGCAATACTTGAAGCAACATCCCATTGTCTTAGCGAGAAAAGCAAGAGCAAAAGAAGGAGGAAACCACTTTGGTTCTCAAAAACAGTAGCAGAAAAGATGAGAGTCAAAAGGTTGACCTTTAGGAAACATAAGGGAATGCAGCGGGACGAAGATAGTGAGGCATACCAAACTTCCCTAAGGGAAGCAGGGAAGGCAGTAAGGCAGGCAAAGGCCCAAACCGAGGAAACACTAGCATGAGCAGTAAAAGAAGGGGACAAGACTTTCTATAGATGCATTAGTGAAAGGAGAAAGTCCAAAGGGGGTATTGCTAAGATCAAAGGGGATATGGGGGAGTGTGTGGAGGAGGACCAAGGAAAAGCATCTATCCTAAATAGATACTTCTGCTCGGTATTTACTAAGAAGAAGACAGGGCAGGGCCCATAGCTCAGCACTATGGACACGGGGGGGGAGGTGTGCACAAGTCCCTTCACAAAAGAAAGGGTCATACAAGTGCTCGCTATGCTCAGGGTAGACAAGGCAATGGGACCTGATGGCATACATCCCAGGGTACTAAAGGAGCTAAGGGTGGAACTAGCAGAGCCATTAGCAGAACTGTTTAGTGAGTCTCTGAGCACAGGAGAGGTCCCAATAGACTGGAAAAGGGCTCATGTGATCCCGCTCCATAAGAGTAGCAGCAGGGAGGAGGCAGGGAACTACAGACCAGTCAGTCTTACCTCAGTAGTGGGCAAGATTATGGAGGCACTCCTTAAGGAAAGGATAGTGCAACACCTGGAATCCATATGAGCATAGGATCCAAGACAGCATGGGTTTACAACAGGAAGGTCCTGTCAAACTAATCTCATAGATTTCTTTGACTGGGTAACCAGAGTAGTGGACCAAGGGGGTGCAGTTGATGTCACCTACCTTGACTTCAGCAAAGCTTTCGATACTGTTCCACATATAGGATTGATTAATAAGCTGGGTAGGCTTGGGTGGGTCAGAGGTTGGCCAACTGG
Organism: Neoceratodus forsteri; assembly: GCA_016271365.2. Lineage (NCBI taxonomy): Eukaryota > Metazoa > Chordata > Ceratodontiformes > Ceratodontidae > Neoceratodus > Neoceratodus forsteri. The sequence continues at coordinate 718,468,474 of CM057456.1, forward strand.
GTGGCAAATTAGTTGGCGGACAGAAAACAGAGAGTGGTGATAAATGGTATACAGTCAGAAGAGATGCAAGTCACAAGTGGGGTACCTCAGGGATCAGTTCTGGGGCCAGTCCTCTTCAATATCTTCATCAGTGACATTGCAGATGGACTGGAGAGTAAGGTTTGCCTGTTTGCAGATGACACCAAGATCTGCAACAGAGTAGGTGATCCAGATGGGGTAGGCAGAATGAGAACAGATCTGGAAAAAACTGGCAAAATGGATGGTAGAGTGCCAACTGGGGTTTAACGCAAAGAGGTGCAAGATCATGCACATAGGGAAGAGAAACCCTGAAGCTACCTATAGGCTGGGAGGGGAGTTGCTGGCAATCACAAGGGAAGAAAGAGACTTGGGCATCATCATCACAGATGACTTGAAATCAGCCAAGCAAACCACTAAAGCAGTAGGTAAGGCTAGAGGGATGTTGGGGTGCATTATTAGGGGTATCACAAGTCGTAAGAGGGCGGTAATAATCCCTCTTTACAAGACACTGGTTAGGCCCCTTCTGGAGTAGTGTGTGCAGTACTGGAGGCCACATCTGCACAAGGACATTAACAAAATGGAGGCAGTTCAGAGAAGGACAACCAAAATGGTGCAGGGACTGCATCAGAAAACATATGAGGACAGATTAACGGAGCTCAATATGTATACCCTAGAGCAAAGGAGGGAGAGAGGTGATATGATCGAAACATTCAGACATCGTAAGGGCATTAACAAGGTGACAATATAAGAAAAATAGCAGGACAGGAGGACATAGCATGAGATTAGAGGGAAGCCGATTAAGGAGTAATGTGAGGAAGTTCTTTTTCACAGAAAAGGTGGTGGATGCATGGAATGGCCTATCTCAGGAAGTGATGGCTATGAATACAGTGCAGGGCTTCAAACAGGTATGAGATAGGCATAAGTGAGCAATACAGATGAGTATGAATAGATAGGCTATTGACAGAGTAAAGGCCTATGGCACATTCATAAGGTAGAAAAAATGGGCAGATTGGATGGGCCTTGCAGTCCTTATCTACCGCCAACTTCAATGTTTCTATGTTGGGTGCCTGCACAGCTCACCTGTACGTTCTGCAACTGTGTGTGTCAACCTGTTTTTTGGCTGTAAGGACATTATTGTTATAGACTGTAACAATGTGTAATTGAAAAATTTTATTTTCGACAAAAAAAAAATCCTCAATAGTATCTGTACCCTTTATAAAGGAGTAGCCACATCAGTGCTCACCAACTCAGTTCTTTCTCTACCCCCATTGTACTCGGATGAGGAACTCAGCAAGACTGCCCGCTTTCCCTGCTCCTCTTTATATTGGCCTGCATACCATTATTACAGGCCATCCGGAAACACCCACAGATCAGGGGCATATCACTGGAACAGGAACATAAGGCAATGGTGTATGCCGACGATTTCCTCCTGACATTTACTCATCCTGAAGAATCTGTTCCAGCTGTATTGTCCTTCCTACATCAATTTGGCAATCTTCTGGGATGCAAAGTCAGTGTAGCTTAATCCTTAATAATGCCACTTCGATCTAACACTAGAAAACTGCCCGCTTATCCATGAGATCTTGAGGTGGCGCAGGGACACCTGCGATATCTGGGCATTAACATCTCCTGGAATATCAACTCCCTAGGCCATCTCAATCTCCCTCCCTTACTTTGTGCCCTTTCCCAAGATTTAACTAGATGGAGGTGCCTTCCCCCTCTCACACTGGGGCAGGACCCAGGCCTTCAAGATGCTGGTGGCACCTGAAGTCCATTATGTGTTAAGTAACCTTCTGGTGGGCCTTTATCCAGACCTGTTTAAATGTTTGCACTCCTAAATGCTCCTTCTCTTTTGATGCTCCAGCTCGCGATGCATCAGCCATAGGAAGCTCACGTTCTCTTTCACTAATGGAGGCTTGGGTCTGCCTAACTTCACACTGAAACATGCTTCGCATGCATTGCTCCAATTATCACAAGCCTCTTTCTGCTCTCGAGAAGCAGAAAGTCCTAAATGGGCATCTTATGAGGAACATCTTCTGGGGGCCAATTTACACACCAGAGTAATGTTCAGTGGCATCCCCTTGCATCTATGTTCGCACCCCACTATCAGGCATACAGTCCAGGTCTGGAATAAAGTAGCCAAACTTATTAAATCGAACCTAAAAGTATCCCCAAGCCTACCCCTTTGGAAGAACCCGCTTCTCACCACTGGTGGCTCTCCTATCCATTGGTCAGCCTGGTCCACTAAAGACATCCAAGTTTCTTTCCCACCTGATCGACTGCTCGACTGGTTACCTGAAAGCTTTCAGGCAGCTCCAAACAGAGTTTGGGCTGGAGAAGCACAGACATTGGCAATACCTCCAGCTTTGCTCCTCACTCACAGCACTCTTTGGATACAGTTTTCACTGTGGGGACACCATGGAAATAGACAAACTATTGACACCTTCGGAGAACATGCAGTTAAGGGCCAACTCATTTTACAGATGCTTCTGTCCCTTGGACACAACAATCCTGGAGTCACTGTGTAGAAAATGGGAGTCTGAACTGGGGACTACTCTGACATCAGAGGTGTGGAACTCGTGCTGGATGTACTTAAAATCAGCCCTTCGAGATACCAGCAACTGCTTTACTCAGTTGAATATATTGCATAGATGGAATAGAACCCCATCTCAACTACACAAGTAGGGCCTTATGACCACGTATTAATGTTCACAGTGCCTCTCCTCAACTAGTGACATTACCCATATTCTTTGGACTTGCCCATCCCTTCACCCCTTGTGGACTGAGACCCAGAAGATTTGTAGAGTGATAACAAACACAGGTATTATACTGAACTCTACACTAGTCATGGTAGGTCTCTTCCACCCAGAAGATGAGCACCCTTCTGTATCAACTCCACTTAAACATTGGCTTATGTGTGCCTTGGTCACAGCAAAGTGAGCTATTCTCAGACACTGGAGAACAGCTACCCCTCCCATGTCCTCCAAAAGACTGTTGGAACTGGGGAAAACAGCAAGTTCTGAGCGGATACATTATGCCTCTTTAGGACAATTAACTCAATATGACAAAGTCTGAGGCCCCTTCTTATCTTCCCCCTATTGCACCATACCACAGGGCCACTTCCTAATTCCTCACCTTCCTCCCCAGCACCATAAAGGGGACTAGTAACTAGTGCCTGGTATTGCTCCCCCTCCCCTTCCCCCTTTGTCTTCCTTCCATTGCAAAGCCTATTCTCTGCTATTGCAACAGTTGTATTACCTCCCATCTCTTCTTTCTACCTGGTTTGTGCTCATCAACTGCTAGAATGTTTCATTTGTCTGGTGCAATGCATGGTTAAATAGATTTATAACATAGGTTAAGAGAAAAGAGGAACCCCACTCATCAGGGACCATCATGTGACTGTTTATTAATCCCCAATATATGCACAGTTGCTGTGATGCGGTGTAGTGCAATATCAGTGAGAGGAGTGGCACTTATTATACTGTTCAGAAATGAAAACTGACAGACAGCCATTACTGAAGCTGAGAGGAGTGCAAGCGTGTGCATTACTTCGCCTCGTTTGGCAGCAGTGTTGTCAGTCAAATATCACACCCCATGTTGACATTATTTTCCCATCACAGCTGTTTGGATTCCCACCCTCCCACCTGCCCTGCAGACCTTCAGGGACCAAGCTCACACTGAAGTCCCCATTGCTGAGGAAAAGTGCTGCGATGTGCTGATTAGGGGAAGGAGAGGGAGAGAGAAACCCCCAGTGCCCGTAGGCTGTCCTGGCACGCAAGCAATAAGGACAGAGATGAATAATGGCCTTGCAGTCCCCAAAAACTGCGCAGAGAGAGAATGAGAGACAAAGGACTGAGACACAGAGCGAGCAAGACCGTGGACTGCAAACTGTGTCTCTGTCTCTCTCTGTGATAGTGTTAGTTTGCAGCTCGTTTTCTCTGTACTGTGTGGGGCCGAGGACTAAGTAGATCTATTTAAATTCCCCTGCTGTGTTCCCTCAATTCCCTGGGCTGCTGCAGAGCACTGAGAGAGAGAGAGAGAGAGAGAGAGAGAGAGAGAGAGAGAGGAGAGAGACAGTGATAGCAAGTGAGCGCAGTAGCGTGGTCCGGTGCCAGAAGAAAAGGTGACATACAAGGGCATCTGCTTAGTGTTTCTCTCTTTCTTTCTCTCTCTCTCTCCCTCTCTCTCACTGTCAGGTTGCCTAGTCATGAAGGGAGAGCTCCACTGCTGGTGTGTCCAAAAAACCTGTTGGCAAGTAAGAGATAGGTGCAGCGCTGTGAAAATCGGCACCTCCTGGCTGTGTGTCTGTTGTTCAGCATGTCTTCCCCTACTTCCCACTCACTGGGTAGGTCAGCATCGTTCCTGGACATCTACTGAAACACTTCTAAGCTGTACCATGTATCAGAGAGAGAGCGGGAGCCTGACAGAAACCAGGGGGTTGTGATACAGATGGTACCACGTGTGCACAGTAGTCATGTCACACTGCTACAGTGCAAAGCAACAGTCGTCTTTTCAGCCGTGCGATGCCAGCCTGCCTTACCATCCATGAGATGACACACAGTGAGAAGATAATGGAGATCCAGAATGCCCTCTCTGTCTTTCTTTATCTTGACTTGGCTGCAGTAGCGAGAGCAAGAGAGATAAGTTTTCCTACAAGGTCCAGTATTGTAGCTGACATTGTGTGTATTTGTGTGTGGAGGGGGGCAAAGTAACAGTGGTAGACAGTGTAGCATACAGTATTATGCGCAACAAATATCACAGATCATCTCTACACTGTATGAGTGACATATGCATGTGCATAAGACCAATGCAGTGTGCATTATTTGTTAGGGACTATTTTGCAAGGTGGTAGGACACAGTACCTTTGTTGCTGTTTAAAATAGCAAAAACACCTTTTTGGATTTTTTTTTTTTTGGTTTAAACATATCCCATGTTATAAGCACAATAATTCATTCCAGGGTGTGTAGTTATTGGGAATTAATCAACACCCCAGGCGCTGTCAGGAGACTCGGCCTGCAGCCTTATGTCTCACAACACACCCAGGGTGTTGATTAATCCCCAATGACTGCACACCCTGTCATGGGCTACTGCTTACATATTAATTGTATATTGCATTTATTTTAGAGTTCTCCTAATTCCATGGTTTTTGAACAAGCAAAAAGGAACTGTGTGTTCTCTTGTATCCACGCATGTGGCTAGGCCTGCCTCTCACCCACTGCTTTATGTATCCCCAGCAGTATTGGTAATGCCTTGTTACTTACTATGATAAACATTATGTTTAATATTGGATCTTCTCCTATGGACAATGCTTAGTGTTGTAGCTCCATAGGATGACCCCGGCCAGGTTATTTCACTACTAATATTCGGTGCTCCTGTGCATACTTCTCCATTCTTATAATAAAGTTTTAATTAAAAAAAAAAGAAGTAACATCATTATTATTAAATGAGGGGAAATCATAAAAAAGGTTTTGCTGTGGTGCTGTTGTGCAGTGTGTGACTGGAGTAATGGACATTGTGTTGCCTGGGGAGAGAACGGGCACTGCAGCCACACAGATCTTCGTTGTTGGCAGTATGATTTCTCTTGTGGTGTGGTGAGTCCTAAGCAGCTGAAGAGGTGGCAGTTGGCAGATTATGTGCTGATAAGGTAGGTAGGTAAAATTTGTATTCTAAAAATGAATATGGATAGCTCCACTAAGCAGAAGCTCATTTACAGTGAGGTCCAAAAAGCTGATTCCAGTTACTCTTGCATTAATCTCACAGAGAACATTAAACACAATAAATAATAAAAAGACTTATGAGATAAATAACACCAACATTAACATCTCCAGGGTATCCTCATACAAATATAACAATACAAATAACACTTACATAATACAGATAAAGTGCAAAGTTCTAAATATTTTATATATCTTATATTTAAATGAACTCCTTCTCTTAGTACAGTTGATATCTTATTTGTTTTACTTATCACCTATACTAATTCCCATTCAGTCTTTATATATTTGATGTACCAGTCTTTTATTGCATTTGCCTGGATTTCTCTGTCCAGAGGTCTTAAGTTCCCAGGCAATTTATTCCACAATACCAGCCCAATACATATAAAATTATTCTTACCCAGTACCGTTTTTCATGTTGGGACCACACATTCCAAACTTTTCGCAGAATGCAATCTTCTTATAGGAGTTTTAAAACAAATACTCTCAACAACATATTCCAGAACTCTCCCTGAACTACAATTTGTCATAAATATAATTGTACATAGTACTCTCCTTTGAGACAGAGAAAGCCAATCCAATTCCCTATACATCTTTAGTCTATGCGTCGTTTTTGATACACCCAATATATATCTTGCCAATTTATTGTACATGACATCCAGTTTATCTAACTGCCCTTTCGTTGCACCAATATAAATTAAATTTCCATATTCCAACATGGGTAATACCATAACATTTACTATAAGTTGTCTAGCCTCTAAAGACATACTATTTCTAATTAAATACAGAGATCCTCGGCATTTCCCTTATTTTTTTAAGGTATTCTCAATATGAATGTCCCATTTCAGGTATCTATCTAGATAAACCCCCAGATATCTATAATTATCTACTTGCTCCAATATGGCCCCTGTGGAAGTCACAATTTGTAATTTAGTATGTTCAATTTTAACCCCCTTACCCCTTTGAAAAACCATAACCTGCAGTTTTTTTTTTTCATTTAGAACTAATTTACAGCTTATCAGAAAATCTTGCAGGTAATCAAAAGCTTGTTGTAATGTTAACTGAATAGATGCTACTGATGACCCAGCAACGTAAATAATTGTGTCATCAGCATAGAGGTGGTACTGCACCCACTGCTGAAAACAATGTAGTTCATTCTTATTTAAATTATACAAGATGGGTCCAAGTATGGATCCCTGTGGTACATCAGAGATGGTTTTCTTCAGGACAGAAGACCATTCCTTAATGGTTACTTGTTGTCGTCTAGATTCCAAATAATTTCTGAACCATCTAACCACTGTCTTGGATATACCATAGGTTCTCAGTCTGGACAGGAGGATGCCATGGTCCAAGGTGTCAAATGTTTTTGAGAGATCTATAAAAATAGCTCCCACTGGCATCCCCCTGTCCACTCCTTCCACAATATCTCCTGTGACCTTCAATAGGGCCATGGTAGTTCCATGCTCTGGTCTATAGCCCGACGGATACTTATTGAGGACACTATATCCATTAAGAAAAGCCTGCATTTGTTTTGCCACAATCTTTTCCAGAATTTTTGACATTATTGGTAATAAAGAAATTGGCCTATAATTTTCTATGAACATTCTGGATCCTGATTTAAAAACCAGTACTGTTCTCACTGTTTTCCAAATTGAAGGTACTGTATTTCTGCATATGTAAGAGACATTAAATAGATTTGCCATAGGCTGATCTATGATTGGAGCTACTAACTTTAATAAAACATTTAGTATTCCATCCATACCTTCAGCTTATTTGTGTTAATTTTAAATAATAACTCTCTTACCTTCTTACTTGTTATTGGGGCAAATTTAAATTCCAATTGTTCTTCCCAATGAGTGTTTTCATTACCTAATTGATCCCCCTTAGTTTTCATCTGAGATACATTTGTCATATTATTCTGCCCAGTTTTTAATACATCAGTGCCCATACTAATAAAAAAGTTGCTAACTTCATTTACCACTCTACTTCCTATTTCCATTTTGTTTCCATTAATCATGAATTGATTAGGATAACCCGTTTGCTGTCCCTTGTGTAGTTTATTTATTGTATTCCAAAATGCCCTTGGATTCTCTGCCAAAGTTCAAAGTTTAATTTATTTAAATCGACAATCAAGTCATTATGAAAACAGACCAATATATATAAAATGTATAAACATAAAAGCAGAATATGCTATTATCTTACATTACCATACACAGGTTTGAGATCTTATAGCTGCCAATACTGTAAAAAAACAAACATTTCTAAGCTTTTGCATTTTATACGTAACCTTCTATTTCAAAAATGTATTATAACCTTTAAGATCTATCATGTGGAAAGCTAATAAGATCTATTACTCATTTAATTATAATATATTAATAATTAAAATAATATATCGCAATTATGCATATTATGAGTAAGTTAAGCACATATAAATAGACTGCACATATTCAACATTATCCAAATAACATTATTACATCTTAGTTTGGGACATCCTATATATCCTGCAGGTGTGAAAGGCCAGAACGACTTAATCATTTGATAATTATATAATCATAGGCAGAGAGCTGTAAGCGCAAAAGTTTTGGCAGAAAGTTTATAAAAAGGGTCTGTAATCACAAGATTTTAAAACACCCTTATGAACAATGTTCGTTGGATTTCTGTGTAACCGCTTTCAAGTTTTGCAGGGAAACACTAAGCTCAATACAGCCTGAAGTACCCCAGTTTATACCCCTTAACACGTTGATCAGAATCACAAAAGCAGCTAGCTATATAAGCCTTCACTGGTCCACTAATATTGGACCACATCTAAGCCTGCCATTTAAAGACTATTTGTGGCTTCATTTCAGAGCCCTCCTCAGTCCTCCAGTAAAAAGTTTTCAAAGGAGCTTATATTGTGTCTCTTTGTCAAACCTGAACGGGTTTTCACTTAGGTCTATCCAAGCATCATTAGAGCTACATTTCCTTCTGACAAGTTAGAGTTTTAACACCTCAAGTCACTAAGTAACTAGTTTCAGAGGGAACTGTGGTATTCAGCCCTTTCCGCCATTAAAAACATTTGAGCTTCCATTGGGGCTGTCACTCTGACTTAAGTTTTAGCAAAATTATTTCAGGCAATTCACACTCTATTTCTGGAATCCCATAATAGAGCAAATAGCAACTGTTAGTTAAATCACGGACCATTATTCAATTAATTAATTAGTTTAAAACAAATCATATAAATTATTAGAAAATATTCCCTAATATGAAAGTTTCCCTAATCAGATGTTACATGCAATAGGGAAAGAATTTAAATATCTGGTCCATAATAACCACACTGGCATTTTAAAATTACCAAACTGCTCAAAATAATCCCAGCGTTTCAGTTTGAAATACACAGTCCAGCTTAACAGTCCAAAAGCATTAATAATAGCTTTAAGACTTATAGTATAAGTATTTTAAATATTTAAGAACGTTAGGTCAAATTATAATAATATCCAAAGGAACATTGTTTTAAAAAGCCTCCATTAATTTCTGGGAGTCCAATCAAGTTATGAACTAAAGTAAAAAATTAAAAATGTATGGCTCATATTCTGTAAGGGGTCCGAGCATTTCAGAAAAATTCCACAGCATCCAAATCTCCACCGATAAACAAGGGTTGTGGCCGTAAACATTTGAAGAAGTGTCTATCGGTTCCATCTTTTGGAGTCCTAGAACAACAGACAACGGCTCAACTCCAATATTAATATCACTACAATATTTAATATTTGACAACCAAAGTGAGTCCTGTCTCATATAGTAAGAAAACTTTGTTCTTGTTCCAAAGCACTTATTCCAAAACAGACTCTTCAAAAAAATCCCGTAGACCCATAGTCATAGTGCTCTGAAGCAGACAGTTTGGTGCATCTCATAACTCGGTATTGGTACATTTAATCAATAAATATGAAAGCCACCCTAGACAATGCGGCGTGGGTATTTGTCTCTGTAGGCCGAAGTCCGAATGAAGTACAATTGCTAAATAAAGATAATTCCTTCTGTACATTTGCTGATCTCCAAGGGCCACTAAAAGTGTCACCAAAATAAAAGGAAATAAATCAGTACCTTTTAACGGCGATCTCCCATGGCCAGCCTCCCATTGACACTAAAACAGCATCTTTTACTTGGAGAGGTCAACATTCATGAATCATTCATGAGTCTCTTGAAAATTTCTTATATCCTTTGTCTAACTTTGTACCAAACCTCACACCAACCTAGGGCTTTAACTCCACATGACTCTCTTTTCCAATTTCAAGAATGACCAGGGCAGCACCTGTAGGATTAAAACAGAAAATAATGCTCTACTGAGTGCAATAACTTTGGGTTAACATGCCCGAGCCCTTAATATGCAGACCCCCGAGGCAATATTAACATACCTTTTTCAGGCTAATATAAGTCTGTAGGCACCAGAGGTGCTATGAGTGTCCTGGATATCTCATTTTCCTCTCCTGGGCATCCTTGCACCACAACCTCTTGTAGCTTTTCCTCCAGCAAAAAAGGCCATTTTACATCAATTGTAGCACTACACAACAGCTAAAAACTGAAGTGCTTTATCTATATTTTTTTTAAAATGTTTTAAACGCCACACCTCGCTGCATGTAATGTGCCTTCTACACAAACAAAAGCTACTTCTCAAGACACTAGTAGGTGGAAAACATTCACGACAGGGCCGGTAAGAACTGAGGCCTTTTAAAAGCAGCTCCCCGCTAAGACCAATACTTTACTTACGGCGTACTCACAATAAAGCAAAGCAACACTGGCATCACAAAAGTGTACCAAATGCAGATTAAACTTAAGTTTAATTCATCATTTTCAAGACGAATAAAAATTACAATGTCTTTTAACTAAATGTTTGCAACTGCGTTTCAGAGTCGGAGCTCCTGCGAGGAGCAGAGCAGCACTGCAGCCATCTTGCCGCCCCCAAGCCCAGATTCTCTGTCATTTCTTTAGATAGTTTTTTATTGCAATAAGATTGTCTAACTTTCCTTACTTCTTTTGTGTACAAATTCCGAAGCTGTTTATATTTAATCCATTCCTGGCTTCCATTTGTCAGTTTGGCTTTTTCCTATGCCTTGTCCCTAGTTCTTTTAATTTTAAATAATCCAGGACCATACCATGGTGCATTGTTTGATTTAACCTGTCTAATTGTTATGGGGGCATGTTCATTACAAATATGTATAAAATCATTTTGAAACATATCCCACTCATCTCCCACACTTGGGACCAATTCCAATCTTTCCCAGTTATACCCTTCTAAATCCTACATAAATTTAATATAATTAAAGTGTTTATAGGCCCTAGTGTATATAATATTCTTAGGTTCCCTTCTTGTCTTCTGTCTTCTTATCCAAAAAATCATCTGATGATCAGACATTATATCAGGCAAAACCCCACTTTTCACATACTTATCAGGATTTGTGGTGAAGATAAGATCCAATATAGATGAGCTTTTTAGGATTCTTTACATTTAGTCTGGTTACTTCTTTTATAAGTTGAGTGATAAGGACACAGCTAAATGTAACTCTCAGCCAACCAGAATCCAGAAAACTCCAGACCATTTTATACTGTGGTGTTTTTGTATGAAAAGAGTGTATTTTTTTTTTTTTTTTATATTTTGTAGGGGACTTTTTGGTGGTTTGGCTTTAAACATCCACTAAAGTGAATGGGCTATTGTGTGTAGAACGTGATTGGCAGTTTTGTATGAATAAGGGACCTGTGTGATGTGACTGGGTGCGAGGACCATGAGAAAAGTGATTTGATTGGTTGCAGGGTGTGATCATGCATTGGTGGGTGAGGTTTAGCATGACTGTGCAGTTTTATTTTAGTATGCCAGGAGGCTTTCATCGAGGAGGTTACTGCATGCGTTGGGCTAATGTTTCCAGCGGGTGCAACCTAGTTGGAGTATTGAGGACCAGGAAGATGGCACTGCAGGATGCGATGATCATTGGCTAGAATCTGTATCTGAGAACAGGAGCCACAGCAACTTCAGAGAGGCTATATCTGGAGAGGGAGAGTTGAGGACCATGGAGACACTGTGGATGCAAGCAGCGATCAGATCAAATGGAGTCTGGATTAGTTAGAGAACCAGTGGTGGCATCAGAGAGGATTTCTTCAGAACACAGTGGAATCTTTGGTGGAGCAGCACTGAGTTTTCTTCCAGGGATCACCAACTTTGATGGGTCTTTACAGCATCAGATGGTCTTCTAGGAGCCAGTCTTCAGTGAAGGTGGAATCAAGTGGAAGATTCAGGATTACAGGGAAGGAGGTTCTTCTGTCACTATTAAAGAGACTGGATCTTCAGGAAGAAGCATCTTAGTCATCTATGTCTTTAGCTTCGTCAACCATGTGGATTTACAACATGAAAAATCAGTTCCTGTGGATGTAAAGTTTGTTATTTTTTGGATTTTTTTTTTACTTTGTGACTTTGTTTCCTTTATCACATTTATCATTTGGATATATTGCTAGATCTATCATTGGACATTGGATTTTATTCTGTCTTTTTTGTTGTTGTTGCTGTTTTGTTTAAATTACAATCACTTTTGTTGGATTATACTTATAGAAAGAAGACAAAATCAGGTAAGTTAAACATTTTCATTGAAACAGGATAGACAGGTTTATCATTTAAATGCATTAAAAGTAGTAAATTTATTAAAATGTTTAGTTTGTGTGCCGGCCTGGTGGCACTGAGGGATGAGGTGCTGGATGCCTTACTTCGCGCTACACAGGCAACCCGTGTTCAGGAACAGGCATGGGCCATCGGGGGTCAGTAGGGAGTAGAAGGGATCGAGCGTCTATATGACTACTCTCCCTCTCCGGGGTTGGGGGACACCAGTGGGTCTGTGCATGACTGGCACCTAGAGGAAGCTGGGCACTGGTGCACTGAATTGCTGCACAGGAAGGGCATAGGCAAGGCAGACACTCGGAGGAACATGTATGGGAGCGTGTGCATTCGCTCCTTGTGGCATCATTGCATGCCTCACCTATGGGACAAAAACCTCAGGTGGAAAAATTAGGTACTGGCACTGCAGTACGACAGTCGGTCCCCGCAGGTGCTACCCCCCACAATGGGCATCTAGCCTTTCAGCTTCAAATCAGGAGTTATGGTGGGTCGAAGGATCCCTGCCACCCCATCATGGGGGGCAAAGCCATGGGGCAGCTGGAAAGGGTGGGTTGCGAGCGGGGGTTGGGGTTGGGGGAGCCGACAGGAGCCATCGCCACCAGGGACCAGTCGGATAAAAGAGAGTATAAAAAAAATAATAGTTTGTATAAACAACAGGAATGTTAGTTCTTTTGCAAGCCTTTGGTGCAATAAATTAAGAGTTAGTAGTGAGAATGTATTTATTTTACAGCTAAAGAGTTTTTTTTTCAGGTTTCACACTGGTAAATAGAAAAAATTGGGTTATCCGATAGGGTATGAGGTCAACAGCGCATATGAATAACAGCATGGTAAAATCCGTGCAGACAAAATAGCGTACGTGAAAACAGCTATATGTCAATAATAGTGCAGTCATTACAAAGCAGTAGACATAGTTGTTCTCACTGATGCCAACAGTGCACGACTGTGTGGTGCTTGGCTTTGCTGACAGTGTGGCATGCACAGTAGAGCCATGGGCTGTGCAGTACCTCACTGTGTCCAGCTGACCAGGGTTAGAATCTCAGGCTATTGTTTATTGCCATTGGCCATCCCAGCAAAATGATTAAATGCCCCCCAAAATTTGTCCCTCAAGAGTTGATTATATATATTTTAATGGGGTGCGGGCGGCGTAGCCCCCTGCACAGAAAACTACTTAAGGGCATGTTAAGGTTTGTAGTGTAGTTGGTTGGTAAATATGCCGCCACGTTCACCATCCCCCTTGAGTTGCCTCCGCTGAGAAGTTTTAATAGTAAATGTGCCCCCCCGAGTTTGCTCCACCCCCTTCCAGTTGCCTTTCCCTTAATAAATGTGCCCACTCCTGAATTTTCAGGTTCCCCGAGTCTGGTTTCTGATTCCATCTGTATGTCCGCAGCTTTATTCCCACTGTCTGCGGTGTCGCTGTTTTTTGTGAGCACTATCTTTGTTTACATACTTTTGCATGCACGGTCTTGAACTGTGCTATATTGAATACACCCTTTTGGCCTAGATCCATTAGATAGAGTGTTTTAAATTGGTAGACGGGGTTTTGTTTACAGGAAAAAAAGAAGAGGAGAACGGTAGAAGAAATTTCGTTTTTAAATAGTTTTTTGGTTAGGCAGACAGGTTTTTTTTTTTACAGGTAAAAGAAGAAGAGAACAGCAGAGGATTTTAAGTAGATTTATGTTGAAAGATGGGTGTTTCTTTTACATGGTTGGAAGATAAAGAATAAAAAAGAAGAAGAAAATGGAACAGTAAAATGTGTTAGGTATGATTCGGCAGATAGGGAGTGGATTTTACAGGAGTCAAGCTGGAAGGGAAAAAACTTAAAATTATTAATGAAAAATGGTAGGTAGGATTTTTTTTCCTTTTGCATGTTCAATGTTTAAAAAGAACAAAATGCATTAGTGCGTTTAAACTGGCGGGGAAAACATTGTAAAATCAGGTCTAAGCAAGCTAAACAATTTGCAAAATTGCATTTTGCAGGTGCATTCACAGGTTAGATCCATTTATTTTTCAGGAGTGTTCCAGGATTCCGAGGCTTGGACATCATGGAGTAGGCCTCACAGAGTACCAGGGCATTGAAAATAGTGAGTCTTGATTTGTATATTATTTCAATGCAGACAGCAAATTAGGAGTTAGTTTTGGCAACTTTTTTTAAAATTGTTTATGGACGACTAGCTATAACAGTAATATATTTTTAAGAATTTATTTATGAACTTGTAACTATTCCTCTTACATTTTTGTATCTGTGCCTTTTCTATTTTTATGTTGACTGCACTTATGCACACATTTTGAGGCAAGGATAGGGGATTGGGGGTATCACTGCCAAGCCCATTGCAGTTCACAAAAGCAAGGGTTCGGCAGTCTACACCAATTGTCATGGGCTGTGGACCTGATATTCTCTGCTTGGTGAACTGAAACTTTGTGTATTTCAAAAAACTGAAGCTGCTCCAATCAGAGAGGTCTTCAGTCTTTTGACTTGCATGAAGCCATCATGTAAGCCTTTTTTAGGGACTGAGTGGCTCACTACAAAAGGTAAGTGCACCTAGTGGCAATTATGTTCTTTAATTGCAATTTGTTATTGTTGTAACTGCCGCTTTGTTACAGTTCATTTGGATAATCTGTGAGCTCCATTTTACCTTTAATAAGCAGAGTAATACAGGTTATTTTATTGATGTGTGTGTTTGCCCTGGGCTGATCTTATGAATTACAAACTAGGGACCAGATATTCAAAGCTTTGCGCCTGGCGCGCCCATTCGTTACTCACTGTGGTACGCACTCATTCATCGGGCAGTTGGCAGCTAGCTGCAGAGGTGAACGGAGGGTTGAGACAGTCACTGGCTCTGGGAGGAAGGGGATGGCACTGCTGGGTGGGGGGCCACTGGACTGCCAGGGAATTATGGTGGTTTATGTACATTACAGACTCAGGGATCATGATAGGGTGGGGGACCACTAGACTACCAGGGAATTACTGTGCATATGAACACTATGGAGTCAAGGATCATGACGGGGGTGGGGAACCACTAGACTACCAGGAAAATAATTACTATATGTGGTCTCAGGAGTCGGGGATCATGATGGGGGGGTGGGGTGCAACTAGACTATCAGGGAAAGTTTTATTTATTTATTGAAATCACAGATTACAACCTGTGAGCTAGAAGCTCATTTACAAAGATTCCACATCAGAGGATATAAACACAAAACAGTAGTAGCAGAAGCATTATGTACAAACAGATAAATATGATCTAAGAGAAACAATTAATAAATCGACATTTACATGGTGAAATAAGGTAGATAAGAAGAGGAAAATAGGTAAGCAAGAGGGTTAGTAAAGGCAAGGACATACAATTGTATTAGAAAGGGGTTAGTGAAATTAATGTGGAAAACCAGAATGCCTGGCTAACCGTTTCCTGAATGTAGTCAAGGAGGTGGGGAGGGTAGCTGAAGTAAGGTAGTATGATTAGGCAGGAGGAAAAGGTGTGGGGGGAGGGAATAAATACTATATGTGATCTCGGGTGTCGGGGATCATGATGGGGGGGGCACAAGATTACCAGGGAAATGATTAGACTGATTGTACTATGGGCGTCTGATGTGTGTGAGGCTGTGTCCCACCTTCTAGGGCATACCTCTGAACTGTCCCTGATTTTGCCTCAAAATTCTACCCTGTCCCTCATGCAATATGTGCTTTCGTGACTGAACAGTGGGGACTGTAAGCACCACATACTGTCAAACAATAGAATTACAGACATGTTGCTCTTCGGAAACTGCATCTTACACAATTTCCCTCATTCTGTCAGCTGTCTGGATGGATATTACCAATTCATAGGATGTGTCCTGAGTTTGGTCAGTAGTCCCTGATTTTCTTAACCTTGTCCCTGATGCATGAGGCAGGAGGTTAACAGATATGTTTTAGGGAGCAGTGTCCCTCACTGCCCCTCAGTCAGCACTGTACCCCTCATTGTAGTGCTGCATGGGCAAGTGGTACATACGAACATTATGAATTTTCCAGCAGAAATAAGCCATCTGGTCTATGAAGTCTGCTCGAGTGTGCAGCTAGCACCATCACCTTGCAGCTGCCCCTCCCCCTTCCCTTCCCAATTAACCCCCTCTCACCTTGTCCCATCCCCATTTGAAACTACCCACTGTCTTACAGGCTACCACGTCCGAAAGAGTATACCATTCTGCCATGACCCTCTCCATGAAAAAGTGTCTCCATTTCTGTCCTAAATCTTCTCCCCTCCAATCTAAGGCAATGCCTTCTCATGTCCCTCCTCCTCCTCAGCCTGAGTATTCCTTCAGTGCCTGCCTTGTTTATCCCCTTTATGTACTTAAAGGTCTCAATCATATCACCCCCCAGTCTCTTCTCTCGTCCAAGGAGTACATGTTCAACTTTCTCAGCCTCTCCTCGTATGGTCTGTCCACCAATCCCTGGATCATCCTTGTTGTCCTGTGTTGTACCCCTACCAGTAATTTCATATCCTTCTTCAGATATGGTTGCCAAAATTGCGCACAGTACTCCAGGTACAGCCTGAGCAGTGCCCTGTGGAGAGGCAGGATCACCTCCCTGCTCCTGGAGGAAATCCCTCTCACGATACAACCCAGCATCCTGTTTACTTTCACTGCTACCCTCCTACACTGCTCTGTAGTGTTCGTCTTCCCCATTACAACTACCCCTAGATCCTTCTCCTCCTCGGTGGAACCTAGCTGCACCCTTCCCAGCTGGTAACCCGTCCCTGGGTTCTAGATCCAAAGTGCAGGACTTTGTGCTTTTTCGCACTGAACCCCAACTGCCACACTTCTGACCACTCCACCAGTTTTGTCAGGTCGTCCTGCAGCCCCTGCCAACCTGCTATATCATTCACCACCACTCACAATTTGGTATCATCAGCGAATAGACTGATCTTATTCCTGATGCCATACGAGAAGTCCGTTATGAATATTCCAAACAGCACTGGCCCCAGTACCAATTCCTGTGCCACCCCACTCATCACAGCCCTTGGAGATGAGAATTCCCCCACCACCACCACTACCCTTTGCTGTCTCCCCTGCAGCCAATTCTCAATCCATTTAACCATCTTAGGTGGTATGCACTGAATGTGCCTATAAACACCCATTTCCTGCAGCATCCAGCCTGTACTTCCATTCCGACCAACAGGGGGTTGTTGTGTGCACACCCTGGCCTGCAGCTTCCAGCCTGTACTTCCATTCCGACCAACAGGGGGTTGTTGTGTGCACACCCTGGCCTACAGCTTCCAGCCTGTACTTCCACTCTGACCAACAGAGGGTTGCTGTGAGCTCCATGCAATAGCACCAGGCAAACTACATGGGACTGTATGCTAAGCAGCCCATAGTGAGATGCAAATGTGACTGTCCATGGATTATCTAAGTAGGCTCATTTCCATAGGAGCTTTAAATATGGCAAGCATTTGCCCAGGCTAACCTATTTGCATCAGGCTAATGTGTTAGCACTGTGCAGCTGGGTTAGCCCTGGTCAAACCTCTAATCAGCATAACACAGTTCTGCAGTGTGTGGCCTGCATTGTTGTTTGCAGTTGTGCAACACTTCATTGCTGTCACACACATTGTCCATGAACTTCAACTCTGCCTTGCTTCACCTCTGTGTCCACTGAGCTGCTGTTGATTTTGGACTTCCCTGTCACTATATTCAGAGCTGTCTTATTTCCCAGGCTATTTTAGCACTGCACTCCCAGCCCTGTTTGCCCTGCTTCCTTTGCATGCTGTATTCAGCAGGTTTAGCCTCAGGACTATTCCTTCGACTATAGCTTGCTACTGGTTCAGGACTAATTTAGCATGCTGGGCAGTGCTAATTTAGCCCTGGGGTTAAGTTTTGAATATCTGGCCCCAGGGCTTTGAAATCAAGCTTCAGCGGCTACTTTTAGAATCAGAGTTTGTTGAGGGAAACAGGGAAATGTGTAAAATGTTTAAATGAACCTGCCTCTTTGTAATGTAACGTGGACGTTCCCCTTTCAAGGCTCTCCATAATTTAAGATTTTTCCCCCTGGTGAATGTTTTTGGTTGACATGACCTGACGAGTTGCTCCATTTCTGTTCTCCCATGGGATCCGATCTGCAGGCTGACTTTGGTAGAGTACAATCAGTGCTTTGCCTGCCTGTTCTGATCTTTAATTAAGATGTTTGGTGGATCCTGGTTATGGTTTCCTTTATCTCATTTTCATTTCTCCATTGTTGTTTCTGTCAGCTTCAGACACATTTTTTTATATTTTTTTCCTTGAATCCGATCCAGTTTTCGATATCCTAGAAGTGCAAGTCGGCTGTTGGGAAATGGCTGAATCAAGTGAATCCAGGGTGGAAACAAAAACAAGAGCCACCGCAGCGGCTGAGGTCATGCAGTTCACCTGCCAGTGGAGTTGTGCTTTTTTGTTGTTTTGTTTTGTTTTGGTTTGGTTTGGTTTCCTTCCTAAATACAGAGTAGGAATCTGGGTTTTTGAGACATATGGGGTTAGGGTAAATAACCAGCAGTGTTGAACCCTGCAAAATAGAAAACTGTCCATCATTGACTGTTGCACCACTAGTTCCCCACCCTACCCTCCCGCTCAGCACCCACCACCCCACCTCAAGCCCTTTACTGACCCAGCGGGAGTCCGATGCCATGATCTTCTCCACATCGCAGAGACATCTTCACTCTTTGTCTCTTTTCATAAATTATATTCATACCTCTAAAGTATTCCTATTTAACTATACCTGAAGAAAAGGTGAAGCTGTCAGTTATGTTTTGTATTGTCTTCTTTTGTATGGACAACATTATGTGCAGTTCCTTTCATGGAACCAAGAATTTTGGAGTTTTGACTATGGAACTGCACAGAATGTTGTCCATACAAAGAAAACAATACAAAACAAAAAAACTGACAGCTTCAGCTTTTATTCAGACACAGTTAAGTAGGGATCCTTTAGAGGTATTTATATAATCTATGAATATAGAGATATTTCAAACAGCTTCACATAAGTATTCAATTCCTGTACCCTTTAACATACTATAAATGGCACATGTCATGTCTATAAGGCCAATCCTAAGAAAAGTATCTTCAAAATTTGGGGTCAGAATTGCGAAAAACAAATTGTTTAACAAGCAGCCAACATTCGGCATTGACAAATGCTTGTTTTATGTTGATACTAGTTTGACTTTTGGTCGGGGGGGGGGGGGTCTATGATGAACTTTTTTAGTTTTTTGCATATGTAAATGAAAGTATTAGGGATATTTTTGGAGGTAGTATTTTTGATACTTTAGATAGTTTTCCACAAATAGTTGTGTACTTAGCAATTAGACACTGTCCACAGCAGTGCTCTTATGACATTTTAAGGCATTTAAAGTGAGACTCCTGACAAAAGTGCTACATTGCAGAATTAGAATAAGCATACCCCCCAATAAATATCAGAACTAAAATTAGGTTTCTGTGTTACTTCATTTTAAAATTATGAGCTATTTTGTAACCCTGACTTCACTACCTATTCAAAAAAGCCAGTTTCAGAGAAGAGCCACTGATGATGTCATCTCCTGAACTCACACTGTAGTCCTCCCTGTCAGCAACCTTATAGGATCTGCTTCTCCAAAGAAACTGTAGTTATAGTAATCCTTTAAAAAACAATGACATAGGCTGTCGGAATGTGACAGGACACACCATTTATTCTGAAATTGCTTGTCCCTGCCACGTTTCAGAATTGTATGCATCCATAATTCAAACTTATGCATCGCCTCCCCACTACATTCCAACATTATGCGTCCCAGCCTAATTCTAAAATTATGCATCCCTGCTATATTCCAAAATTGCACATCCCTTCCCCATTCCCAAATTGCTCATCCTTGCCACATTCTGAAATGGCGCATCCCTGCTAACTTCCATAATTGCAGATCCCCGCCAAGTTGTGTTTCAGTGCTACATTCCAAAATTGTCACTGCCACATTCCCAAATTGTGTCATGCCACATTCCAAAAGTATGCATCACCACACATTCTGAAATTGTGCATCACCACCACATTTCGAAATTTTGTGTCATCACCACATTCCGGAATTGTGCGTATCCACCACATTCCAAAATTGTACATCACCGCCACATTCTGAAATTGTGCGTCACCACTGCATTCCGAAAATTATGCGTCACTGCCACATTCTGAAACTGTGTTGCCGCTGTATTCCAAAACTGTCACCCACTGCATTCCGAAACTGTGTATTACTGACACATTATGAAATTGTATGTCACCGGCACATTCCAAAATTGTGCGTCACCACCACATTCCAAAACTGTGCATCACCGCTGCATTCTGAACCTGTGCATCACCACCACATTCAGAAATTATGTGTCACCACCACATTACAAAACTAAGCACCACTGCCACATTTCGAAATTATGTGTCACCGCCACATTCCGAAACTGTGTGTCACCACCACATTCAGAAATTGTACATCACCGCCACATTCTGAAATTGTACGTCACCACCATATTCCAAAATTGTGCATCACCACCACATTCCAAAATTATGCATCACCGCCACATTCCAAAATTGTGCGTCACCGCCACATTCCAAAATTGTCCATCACTGCTGCATTTTGAACCTGTGTCACCAGCACATTCTGAAATTATGCATCACTGCCATATTCTGAAACTTTGTGTCACTGCAGCATTCTGAAACTGTGTATCGCCACCACATTGTGAAACTGTACAGCACTGCACATTCCAAAATTGTGCGTCACCACCACATTCCAAAATTGTGTCACTGCCACATTCCAAAACCGTGCGTCACCACTGCATACTGAAACAGTGCATCACCACTGCATTCCTAAATTGTGCATCACAGCCACATTCTGAACCTGTGTGTCACCACCACATTCTGAAATTGTGCATCCCCACCACATTCCAAAACTGTGCATCACCACTGCTTTCTGAAATTGTGCATCTCCACCACATTCCAAACCTGTATGTCATGCCACATTCTGAACCTGTACATCACCGCTACATTCCGAACCTGTGCATCACTGCCACATTCCAAAATTGTGTCACTGCTGCATTCCAAAATTGATCATCACCACCACATTCTGAAATTGTACATCACTGCCACATTCCAAAATTGTGCATTACCACCACAGTCCAAAATTGTGCATTACCACCACAGTCCAAAATTGTGCATCACTGCCACATTCTGAAATTGCGTGTCACTGCCACATTCTGAAATTGAGCATCACTGCCACATTCTGAAATTATGTGTTCCAGCTACTTTCTGAGACTGTGTCATTGCTGTATTCTGCAGTTGCAACCTAATGACATTTCAAAATCTCATACTTGCAGTATTTAAAAAATTGCATACAACTTTGTCATTCTAAAGCCATGTTTGCTGCTGCATTCCAACCCCCATTGCATTCTAATGGGGAAAGGATTACAGATCACCAGGTAGAAGGTCACCTGGGGGCCAGTGACCATCACATGGTATGGTTCAGTTTGGCCACTAGCACTAAATTATACCATTCAAAGGCAAAATTATGGGACTTCAGAGGAGCCGACTTTGATAGGATGGCCAACAGAGTTAAGCTAGCCCTGGCAAGAAGAAATACGGGTGAGGGGGTACAAGCAAAGTGGGTAAGCATTAAGGATGCAATACTTGAAGCAACATCCCACTGTGTAAGGAGAAAAGCAAGAGCAAAAGAAGAAGGAAACCACTTTAGTTCTTAAAAACAGTACCAGAAAAGGTCAGAGCCAAAAGGCTGGCCTTCAGGAAATATAAGGGAATGCAGCAGGATGAAGATAGGGAGGCATACCAACCTTCCCTAAGGAAAGCAGGGAAGGCAGTAAGGCAGGCAAAGGCCCAAACCGAGGAATCACGAGCATGAACAGTAAAAGAAGGGGACAATACTTTCTATAGATACATTAGTGAAAGGAGAAAGTCCAAAGGGGGTATTGCTAAGATCAAAGGGGATATAGGGGAGTGTGTGGAGGAGGACCAAGGAAAAGCATCTAGCTTAAATAGATACTTCTGCTCAGTATTTACTAAGGAGAAGACAGGGCAGGACCCACAGCTCAGCACCATGGACACAGGAGGAGGGAGGTGTGCACAAGTCCCTTCACAAAAGAAAGGGTCCTACAAGTGCTCGCTAAGCTCAGGGTGGACAAGGCAATGGGACCTGATGGCATACATCCCATGGTACTAAAGGAGCTAAGGGTGGAACTAGCAGAGCCATTAGCAGAACTATTTAGTGAGTCTCTGAGCACAGAGAGGACCCAGAAGACTGGAGAAGTGCTCATGTGATCCCACATGAGCACTTCTCCAGTCTTCTGGGACCTCTCTGTGCTCAGTGGCAGCAGGGAGGAGGCAAGGAACTAGAGATCAGTCAATCTTATCTCATAGTGGGCAAGATTATGGAGGCACTCCTTAAGGAAAGGATAATGCAACACCTGGAATCCATAGGAGCACAGGATCCAAGACAGCATGGGCTTACAAGAGGAAAATCCTGTCAAACTAATCTCATAGATTTATTTGACTGGGTAACCAGAGTGGTGGACCAAGGGAGTGCAGTTGATGTCGCCTACCTTGACTTCAGCAAAGCTTTTGATACTGTTCCACATAGAAGATTGATTAATAAGCTGGGTAGGCTCAGGGTGGGTCAGAAGTTGGTCAACTGGGTGGCAAACTGGTTGGTGTACAGACAACAGAGAGTGGTGGTAAACGGTATACAGTCAGAAGAGATGCAAGCCACAAGTGGGGTACCTCAGGGATCATTCCTGGGGCCAGTCCTCTTCAATATCTTCATCAGTGACATTGCAGATGGACTGGAGTGTAAGGTTTGTCTGTTTGCAGATGACACCAAGATCTGCAACAGAGTAGATGATCCAGATGGGGTGGGCAGAATGAGAACAGATCAGAAAAAAATGGCAAAATGGTTGGAACAGTGGCAACTGAGGTTTAACGCAAAGAAGTGCAAGATCATGCACATAGTGAAGAGAAACCCTGAAGCTACCTATAGGTTGTGAGTGGAGTTGCTGGCAATCATAAGGGAAGAAAGAGACTTGAGCATCATCATCACAGATGACCTAAAATCATCAAAACAGACCACTAAAGCAGTCGGTAAGGCTAAAAGGATGTTGGGGTGTATTAGTAGGGATATCACAAGTTGTAAGAGGGAGGTAATAATCCCTCTTTATAAGAAACTAGTTAGGACCCATCTGGAGTACTGCATGAAGTACTGGAAGCTGCACCTGCACAAGGACATTAACAAAATGTAGGCAGTCCAGAGAAGGGCAACCAAAATGATGCAGGGACTACATCAGAAAACATATGAGGACAGATTAATGGAGCTCAATATGTATACCCTAGAGCAAAGGAGGGAGAGAGGTGATATGATCGAAACATTCAAACATCTTAAGGGCATTAACAAGGTGAAAGAGTCTCATATGTTTCAATATAAGAAAAATAACAGAACAAGCGGGCACAGCATTAGAGGGAAGCCGATTAAGGGGTAATGTGAGGAAGTTCTTTTTCACAGAAAGGGTGGTGGATGTATGGAACAGCCTACCTCAGGAAGTGGTGGATATGAATACGGTGCAGGGCTTAAAACAGGCATGGGATAGGCATAAGGGAGCAATACAGATGAGTATGAACAGATAGACCATTGACAGAGTAAAAGCCTATGGCACATTCATAAGGTAGAAAAAATGGACAGACTGAATGGGCCTTGCGGTCCTTATCCGCTGTCAACTTCTATGTTTCTATTCTGAAATACTGTACTGACCCCCCCATGTCAGTTTTCCTTTTTCAGATGTTTACAACACCTCCAGTTTTAAGTAACATAGGAGAAATAAGTCATATAAGGTAGCTTGCAGGGAGAACTAGATTGTGAGTTCAGTATATGACATCATCATCAACTCTTCAGTGAATTAAGGGTTACAAAATGGCTTGTAACTTTTAAACGAAGTAACTTACAGATCTGATTTTTGGCATGAGGTTGATTGAGGATATGCTGATCCAAATTCTGAATTTAATGATGCCAAAAATGTTGGCCTCAGTCCCTCTTTAAAACATTATAAGAGCTTCTAAAAATGCTACACATCCACACCGGTAATGTTTTCCAACCATGTCTGAAAACCATGTTTAAATCTAATAGTATTAAGCAATAATGCACGACAGGATGTGGTATATCATGGGATATCATCATGCCTCATGGGGGGCATGAGGCCGCAGATCAAGTGTGCCCAACACCAGAGAAGTGACGATGTCCCACTATATACCACATCCTGGAGTGCATTATTGCTATTATGAACTGGCTTACATTTTTTTAAACTTAAAAACAATAAATAAATAAAGGACACATGTCTTAAAACCTTTTATAAATTAGTTTTTGAGTAATGTAAGAGTACATTTAAAAAAAATAGTTCTCAGACAGTAAGTAGCACTGTTGTAGTTAAAGTTGACAGGAGAGGTAGAACTGTTGTGTTAGCGTGAACTCACTCCCTCCCACCTCCCCCAAATGTGAACTGTATATTTCTGGTAGCAGCATGCAAGGGATTTTTTTTTACAGTTGGAGCTTGTCAGTAGTTACTCAGCTATCAAGACTGTTTTTTTTTGTTTTTTTTTTAACAAAAACTTGTGTGCTGCGATGCTGCGGAAATGCAGTGATTCAACTTGCTTAGTGGCTCAAACTTTACACCGCAGAGAGAAGATAGTTGAGAGGAGTGATGGATTGAGAGAAGGGACAGTACAGTGGTAAGCTACTGCGTGGGGGGAATGTGAAGTTTAAGGTTCTTTTGTCACAGCTTTCAAGATTTTACAGTTTTTTTTTTTTTGTTTACCGCAGCCACTCTAGAGCTGAATTTTAAAATAAATGCTATAAAGTGTGTTTGTAAATGCTACTGCATGCGATATATGGGCAGATGACCGTGTGCCTCTGAAGAGAGAGAGAATGAGCCATTTGAGCTGCACACAGTAGCACTTCATTTGAAAACAAAAGATCAAAAAGCAGATTGTACTGTGCTAAAGAATACATTCTTTGGTAGAATCAGGGTTGACTCAGCCATTGCTGCCACTCACTGCTGCTGTGGAAATTATGGGTTGAGAGGGAGTGAGTGAGAAGCTGCTCCTAGGGACCATGATTTCAGAGGGGCTGTCTGGCTTCCCCTTGTTGTTGGATTGATTTGTTGTGGGTGAGGAGGCTGGTGGCCAGAGGCTTTTTGAAGCTCTGATTATGTAGTTGGATATAATCACAGCTTCAAAGACTTCTCAACCAATCAGCTTCCTCCATATTTGGCAGCCAGTTCATAATCAGGGTTTTAACATGGGTTTCAACACAGTTTAAAACTGACCACGGTCAACTCACCAGTGTGGATGCAGGTCCATACCAAGTTCATCATTCTGCTGCTGTTGTTTATTCTTCAAGGAACCAGAATGCAAAGCGCTTCAGTCCCCTGATGCTTGCTCACCATTCACGCACATGCAGTTCAGCCTCAGATGTCAGATTTGGCATTGTGAGTCACTGTTCACAAACTGGCCCAAATTTGGCAGTTCCATGAATTTAACTGCACATGTGCAGAGTTAACTGTTTAAATATCAAAAACGTGCTGTTGTACTCAATACATGCCTGAGATGCAATTCCAGCTCTACACACCAAGCGTGCCTCCAGTACCTGCTACAGTTGAGAGAAACACAAACTGAGCACCATGAAGCACTGTGCAAAAAATCTTGTCCTGAAGATGCATGTGACGTGCAAAGCCGGTCGAGGTGTCCTCGATCTGTAGGGCAGCTGCTTGTGCATGGAGCACTTGTTGTAATAAAGATTTTTTGCACATTACTTCATGGTGCCCAGTTTGTACTCAGTGCAGCAGTGTATTTAAAGTACAGTATTTCATTGTTTTTTTCTTTCCTGTCAGAGTTGTTTCTATGATAGGCAGCTGCACATATTGGGCAGGATTCACAAAAAGATGCACCCAGTGCATCTCGGCTGCCCCGGCAAAGGGGAGATGCATTGAGTGTAATATGGGCTATTCACAGAGGAGGCAAAGGGAGATGCCCCCAGCGCATCCCCTCTGTGAATAGCACAGGTGCGCCCAGCCCAGGATGCCCCGGAGCATCCCAGGCTGCTCCGGCGCATCCCTCATGTCAGGCTGTGAACCCACTGGGGCAGGGCATCTCAGGATGCCCTGTGCCCAAAAACGCGATTCACAGCCAGGGGCACGCAAATGAGGCCATTAAGCATGCATGGTGCAATGGGGCCATCAGCATGCCATTATGGACCCGTTTGCATAGCGCCGGCTGGGATGCCCCAGCAGAATGCGCTGAAGTGTGTCCATCGCCCCACCCCTGCCCGACCCCGGACCAAGCCATGTCGCTCCCGGCAGCATTGAATGTAATGAATCCCCCCCCATGCCTCCGTAGGATGCCACACCCGGTAGCAGTAAAGATATTGGCAACCCCCAAGTCCTCATACAAAGCCACTCAGTGGCAGTAGAAAGTAGAGTTGATCCCCAAGCACCTGTAAGATGCCACTCCTGGCAGCAGTAGTTGAACATAAGAACCCCCAAGCACCCATATGATGCCGCCCCGGCAGCAGTAGTAACAATGATGACCCCCAAGTGCCTGTCAATGCCGCCCCCGGCAGTAGTGAATGTCAGGCTGAACCCTCCCAGCCCCAAGCCCTCGGTAATGCTGCCTCCCGTGGCAGCCATGCATACAGCCCCCAAGTACCCCTAAACCACTTTCCCCACCCTAGCAGGGTCCCACTGTCGATGGGCAGCTCAACCCACCCGCATACCGCCACGGCCACCCACCGACACAGCTGTCTGAGAATGACAGCTATCACAATGCCGTGGGAGGCGGCATTACAGAGGTCTTGGGGCTGGGACGGGGGTTTAGCCTGACATTCACCGCTGCCGGGAGCAGCATCGTACATGTGCTCAGGGGGGGGTCATCTCTATTACTACTACTGCCACCAGGAGCAGCACTTTACGGGGCTTGGGGTGGGGGTTCAGTACTGTTGATGCCGCTTAGAAGTGGCTTTGTACGGGGGGCTTGGGGGGGCACCATGTCCATTACTGCTGCCAGGGACAGCACTGTACGGGGGCTTGGGGCTGGGGGGGCTCACTGGACTGCCAGGGTGGGCGGACACCCATGCTGCTGCCCGCAGTGTGGCAGGCTGCCTGTAGGTGGCCACTGACATAAGTCTAGTTTTCTAAACTTATCTTTCTGTGGTGCATTCCGGACTTGCCACGGGGTTGTGCCACAGAACTGGGCTGTGAATGGGGTTGCACCCAGTATGCATGGGCATGACCTCCCCATCACAGCCCCACTGGATGTGCTGCATAGCATTACTGGTGGTATGCAGCACATTGGGGTTGCGCCGCGCATTGGAGTTGTGCCAGCACATCGGCTCTCTGCTTGAATCACCCTTGGGTGCATTTTGGGGATGCTCCAGCACATCTTGGATGCGCTGGGCGCATCCCTTCTGTGAATCCTGCCCATTAAGTACATGTGACGGACCTTCTGACAGGAACTTGTGGCTTTGGGCCTGTTTTCTGCCAAGACTGTTAGGTGGTCCTTGTCAATGGGGGTTTTCCCAGAGTCATTTAAAAAGGCTATGGCAAAGCCCCTGTTGAAGAAATCATCTTCTTTGGGCTCAGACATCTTGGCAAATCACCAACCTGTTTTGAATTTTCCCTTTTTAAGGAAGTTTATTGAGGAGGTGGTTGCACAGCAGCTTGAGACTCACCTTGCAGCCTTACAGATTTTTCAGCCTCTCCAGTCTGTATTTAGAGTAATGTACAGTACGGAGATCGCATTAGTATGAGTGTTGAATTACCTGCTCAGGGCGAGGGATAGGACAGAGCGATCTATTCTCATCCTCCTCGATCTTTCATCAACGTTCAACACTGTGGATTATGGGGCATTATTGGACAGACAGAGGTAGTATAATGGACTCACTGGCAAGCTCATCAGCTGGTTTGAGTCCTCCCTCCAGGGCAGGACCCAGAGGGTGGTGTTGAGGAATTATTCCTCAAGCCTATTGGCCCTGTCTTGTGGAATGCCCCAAGGTTCAGTCCTCTCTCCCATCTTATTTACAGTGTATATGCTGCCCATGGGTGAGGTCATAAATTGGTTTGGGCTTGGGTTTCATTGCTACACTGATGATACCCAGCTCTACCTGTCTTTTGCACCCAGAAGAACAGATGCAGTCGACATGCTGAATAAATGCTTGTCCAAGATCTGATCCTGGATGTCAAATTGGCTAGGCCACAACCCAGGGAAGTGTTGGCAGTGGAGCCGAGTAATGGGGGGGGGGGCTGGAGGCCTCTGGGAAGAATTTGGGGATTTATATTGACACGTCCAAACTGGAGACCTCCACCAAGCTGAAAAATCAGGGTGTCTTTCTGGACAGTGAGCTGACACTGGAGGCTCAGGTGTCAGTGGTAGTCTGAAATGGCTTTTACCATCTTTGGAATATTGCTCGGATAAAACCCTTTGTCCTTCCTAATGATCTGGCCACACTGATACACACGCTTGTTACCTCGAGGCTCGATTACTGTAACATGCTGTACCTCGGGGTCAAAGGGGGTGCGCTGCAGCACCTGTAGCTGCTGATGAACACTGTGGCATGGCTATCGATGGGTCTTCCAAGATCCTGTTTTATTTCGCCAGTGCTGCGTGAACTGCACTGGCTGTCCGTGCGCTAGCACATCTCCTTTAAAATAGGGTAAGACCCGACACGGGCTGGGTCCGGGTTACCTGGTGAAGCTTCTGTATCCCTACAATCCAAGATGCTCTCTCCAATCAGCAGGGGAGGGCCTCCTGGAGGTGCCTAGGGCCAGTCTGAAATCTTCAGGGATCGGTCTTTTGAGGTGGCAGCTCCGATCTTCTGGAATTCATTACCTGGGCACCTGAGGGAGGCCTCCCCTGTATAAAGATTTAAAAGAGAACTGAAAATGTTCTTGTTTTGACAAGCCTGGGATTAATAGAGATAGTTATAGTTACTGTTTGTTAAGAGTAAAGGGAACATATTACATAGTACATTATGTATTATATTTATTATGTTTTTGGATGTTAAGTGTATAAATTGATATTATTATGACACTTATAATGTATATATATTGTAAGGGCACCCTGAGCCTTTGGGGGAGGGTGCCTTAAATAAATAAAATCTACTACTACAACTACTTCCACTTAAGTGGCATAAGAATTTGTTTTTGTATTGCATTACATCTGTATGCAATATAGTACAGTGTTTTAAACCACTTTACTGTGCTTTTTTTCATTCCTGTCAGTCTTGTTTCTATAGTAGGCAGCTGCACTTGATAAATATATTTGACAAACCTTCTGACAGGAATTTATTAATTAAGTAGCATAATCAATCCTTTTATACTGCACTGCTATTGAAAAGTTATCCCTTATATGCTTGAAGTACACAGACTGCACGTCTTACTATGGCTGATAGCTTATTGGTCACAGAAGCAGGTGCAGGACGAGATGGCCACTTTCTGACATAATACAAAACTTTATGAGAAAGCATCCCAATAGCATATAAATCCTGGTATTGAGCGCACAGCATACCAGTGTAGAGAGAAAATAAAACAACTTAAAGTGAAGTATGCCAAAGCAGGAGATGGCAACCAGAGGTCCAATGGTGGCCAGGTTGTTTGACCATTTTATGATGAGCTAGATAAAATACTGGGAATGAAACCAATGTCGGAGCCTCCTGTGGTGCTAGAGAGTACCTCCATTGAGGAACTGAACAATGCTGACATTGATGACATTTTTTAAGCCTGATAACTTACTGGAATCAGGTGGGTTGTCATACTCCAGGTGTTTCACCTAACCATATTTTGAACATTTTTTGCAGGGAGGCGGTTTAACATGACTAATTGTTTTTTTTTGTTTTATATTTTTATTTGCAGATGAAGAGCATCAAGACAGATCAGCCAAAAATGAAGCAGATGTCACTCTGGAAAGTACGACTTTATTGTCTGAGGAGTCTACATCCCCCACTGCGTAACAGCCATCATCCAAAGTAGAAGTCACCAGAAGAGAAACCCAAGTCCAGATCATTATTCAACCTCCATAAAAAGAAAAAGTTTACATGCATGCAAGAAATTATGAAGTGAGTATTCAAGCTCACCCACGGGATGCACCTTGAATAGCACAATAAAATGATTGCAATGGAGAGGGAGCATGCAAGAGAAGAATGAAAAATGGAGGCCATGTTACATCAGAAGGAAGCTGAGCACAGCAATCTGCTTTTTCAAAATCTATTAAGACTGTTTAATACCCAGGCCGGCCAGGTGGCATGGAGGGCTGAGGCATCATACCTTACCTCCAGCTCAGCCATTGCCAATGCCAAAAATGCTCCACCTCT
Organism: Neoceratodus forsteri; assembly: GCA_016271365.2. NCBI lineage: Eukaryota > Metazoa > Chordata > Ceratodontiformes > Ceratodontidae > Neoceratodus > Neoceratodus forsteri. The sequence continues at coordinate 718,499,187 of CM057456.1, forward strand.
GGGGGAGCCAGAGGAGAAAAATGTCCTGGGCAGCTGGATGAATGCTGACCCTGCAGGTGCCACTCCCACAAATGGCAGGCACCTCCCAAAACTGGATCCATGTCAGTGGGTTGAGGGATCCCCGCCACCCCACCACGGGGGTAAGCCATGGAGGATGACAGGAGGTGCATTGTGAGCGGGAAGCATGGGGCTGGAGGGGTCGGGGAGATGGAGGGCTGCCTAGGACAGGGGATAAAGAAAGTAAAAAAAAAAAGACTGTTTAATACCCAGTGCCGGCAACACCAATGCCCTCACACTCAATATACATCCAATGCTGTACCGACTAATCAGCAACATATCAATTTTCCTGAAAGCATGCCTTCAATAGTATAGGGTATAACCACTAATAATAGCAGTGTCACTGTAATTGCAAGTAATTCACAGCACGTGCCGCTTCCCTCTATAATCGTGATGTAACCAGTAGTAATGCTGTACCCAGCACTGATTAGCAGTACGTTTCACCATCAACCGCTAGATTCTGTTGGCAATGTTCCTTCTCAGACAAGTGCCATGTAAGGCACCAACAGTATATTTATGCTGGCAGCATGTAAGTGACTCTTTCACTTAAGATATTCTCAATGAAGATTTCACATGGACGTCCCTGTAGTTACAGTACATTCTGAGTAGCATGGTACTACACTGAAGTATGGACATGTATGCCAATAGTAATGCTGTCATTGTACAGCTGCCTGCTGCCCATTACATTAACAGTTCATGCAGTGTGTGTGTGTGTAAAACAAGTTATTTATTGTAGTTTGAATTTTTATGTTGATTTTAAAAAATTACAAAGTGATCATTAATAAATGGTTAGGGACTTCATGCTCTCAGAAATATCCTGAGCTCTTAGCTCCGTCTCCTACCAAGCTAATAAGTACTCTTTTCTCAACTACTGCTGACCTGAATAGTGGACAAAACTGACACAGCTGATTGCCAGGATGTTCATACGAAAACTTGACTGGTCAAAAACGTCCCTGGACCATCAGGATCCCGATGGATTGCACTCTGACAGTTCGCAGATCTCAGGCTGCAGCGACCTGCCAAATACCAACCTCCCAGATGCTCCTAATATTGCCAAGCAAATGGACATCATCCTACGGGAGCTGTGGGATTTCAGAAAGGAGACTCACTTGACTTTTGCAGCTCTCTGCATGGATGTCGGGAAAAATCGAAAGGCGGCTCGACTCACTGGAAGAGCAGGCTACACACTCCGATGCCCGCATGGACAGCGCTGAGCGCCTATAGTCCAACTGCATCAAACAATCCAAGCACTTCAGGGGAAGGTCGAGGATTCAGAGGCCCAGAGTCAAAGAAACAATCTATGGGTCTCGGGCTTTCCAGAGGGCTCCAAGAACAGCAGCCCAATCCAGTTTCTGCAGCAGTTTTTCAAAACAAAGCTGGACTTACCGGAGAGTTGTACCGTTGAGATGGATCAGGCACATCGAGCGCTGGGCCCGCAAGCTCCAAATCGCCCACGCTCAATGGTCACACGATTCCTGCATTTTCAGGAAAAGGAAATGATTCCGCATAAGGCCTGGCAACAGGGGGATTTAACATTCCAAGACTGCCGCATCTACGTGGACAATGACTACCCCTCTTCAATCGCCACACGACGCAGAGACTACGCTCCCATCCTGAAGGTGCTAAAGGAGGCAAAAATCAAATTCAGGACTCCATACCCTTCAAAGCTTACTGTGAAGTTTGAGGAAGGCCCAGAAACCTATGGGAGTGCTGAGGAGGAAGCCCGGGAGTTGTCTCGCCAGGGCATGGAGGTCGCGCTGGCCCAGAGGCAGCTCAGCGCATCACTTGCAGCTAAACTGTCCTGAAAGGTGTGGAACAGAATACCACAGAAGGAACAGCACCATAAAAAAGGAGCAGCCACTATCCAGCAGATTGTCGCAAGACTGAAAAAACAGGCAGCTGAATCCTCCTCAAGGGAGTCAGCTCCCTGGGCAGCAAAATGACTGGACTCCATGAACTCAACTAATATTCCTTTTCCTTTCAGGTGAGCCAGTTTTGCCCTTTTCCCCCAAGATGGGCTATGCCTTAGTGGCCCTAGGTCCTCAGTTCCTCCCCTGCTCACCTCCCCTCACCAGCACCGCGGAGGTCTCCCTTGGGCGTCCCCTCCCCGTGCATGAGCTTGCAGCCCCTCGATCTCTCTGGGTGGGTCTGCTGGAACCGGCTGCCACGCTATACAGGTGGCATGGCTTGCTGTCCATGCAGGCCTCCTCCAGAGACACTGACACTTTTTACCAAGGTGCTGAGGCTCTTTGTTGGGGGTTGAAGGATGGGGACTGGGAGACTACAAAAGGGGGATGGCTCTCAACTCGGCTCTTTGTTGCTGTGAATGGAGGCCTGAGACAGGTCAGTGGCACCTACTGTGAACAAAAAAAAAATATATATATATATATATATTTTTTTGCTCAATATTACCAGTTTTATGGTTTGCATTGGCTTCATTTAAGCCATCCTCTCTGGTGGGGGGGGCAGTTGCTAACAGGAGTGTAGAGGGATGAGTGCTGATGCCTCAAGCGGTGCCCGTGGACACCCCCCTTCCCTGACTCACCCTGGGGGTTTGGTGGGATGGACTGAGGTACTACACTCTTGTATCCATATGAATGTGAGGGGGGCAGCTGGTATTCCCTTGCACACTCTGAGTCCCCCCAATGCTGTACCGGGGGGACCGGAGGGGTGGGGGTATCGAGTCTAACTCTCTCCTCCTGCCCTATCCTGAGCTGAACTGCCCCTCACCAAGGGCCAAACATAATTAACGTGTCCTGTTGTCACCTAATAGCTGCTAATTTTTAATTAGTAGTTGATTCAAATGTTGGATTTACTGGATTTGCCTGCAGCCTTGGAGGAGCCAAGGCATGACCACTTCACCCCCTTACCCGTAGACATATATGTCAAGTGCCCCTTTGCTGAGCCTAGCCAAAATTGGCACACCCTGAGAGCCGGTTGCTCTCTAGCATCCGACTCCATGGAAGCCACCCATAGTTTGGCAGACACTGCCCAGTTGGCGGGATTCTGCCTAGGTTAACTTTTTATTCCCCGTTAGCTTTGTTCCCCCATTGTTTGATATTGGAGGGGGTTGTTATTACTCTCACACTTACCCAGGCAGTCACCATTTCACACTACAGGACTCAACTCCTCGGTCAGGGTCAGACCCGGGATTGAATACAGAGATTATGCAGATCCTCACCATGTCACAAACTATTTTAAATAGCTAACAAACCCTTCAAAATATACTCTCCTAATGTGAATGGGCTGGGCAGTCCTATAAAAAGGTCAAGAATGATATCCTTACTTAAGAAGAGTCAGTCTGATATTGCCTATATACAAGAAACCCATATGTCTGTCATAGAGCACAAAAAATTGATTGGTAAGGGTTTTACCCAGGTTTTTTCTTCAGCTTTTGCCGGAGGGGGAGGAGGAGGCGTGTTGCCATACTAGTTCCCGGCTACACTCCCTTTCGGACTACCTATGAATGGGCAGACCCAGAGGGCCACCTGGTCATTGTTCAGGGCCTCCTACAAGATAAAAAGGTAACCCTGGCCAATATTTACCTTCCCCAGGGTCAAATATACCGACAATTCAGCATCTCCTAAACAATTTTGGAACTGTCCAGGGGGATCCTGATTCTAGCAGGTGATTTTAATATTGCCCCAAGCTCCAATTTGGACTCCTTGAATACACCCAGGGGTAAGCAGCCCACCCCACATACATTTTTTAAGTGTTTTTTCCAAGAGGTGGGATGGCTGGATGTGTGGCAAACCCTTCACCCTAGAGATAGAATCTATACATTTTGTTCAGCTGTGCATGGTACATATTTTAGAATTGACCATTGTTATACTCAAAAGGAGTGTTTTGGGACTCTCGGGGATGCTACCGTGAGAGATATTGCCCATTCTGATCATGCCCCCAATCACCTCCTGGGAGCTGGGACTTGAAAAGCACAATACCATTTGGAGATTTACGGTAATCCAGCTCATCTACGGAGTGAACCCTTCTCGGAGTTTCTCAGGAATAAGATGCAGGAGATCTTGGAGGACAATCAGGACCCTGAGGTTTCTCCGTCCATTAGTTGGGATACTTTAAAAGCGGTCCTGAGGGGCCACCTAATTCAGCACACTGCTGCCCTCACACGGCAGTGGAAAGAGAGACAAATACACCTTGAACAAACCCTACACTTTCTACAGACCGCCCACCAACAGGGGGATCCTTCGGTCTCCGTACAACTCAGACAGGTCAAAAAGGACCTGGATTCTCTCTGCAACCAGCAGATGGAGATAGTATTAACCTTCTTGAGGCAGAGGTATGGGGAGATTGACCCCCGGGCCTCTCACCTCCTAGTCTTTCGGCTATGTAAACAGCGTAATCTCTTCACTGTGGCAACCATAAGAGACCCCCAATGCAGGTACCCTCCACACGAACTTGGGACACATCACCCACGCTTTCTGTGACTACTACAAGGCCCTATATACTCCTGGCCATACCTCAGACCCCACTGCTATTACAGCTTTCCTGTCCCCATTGGGATTGAACAAGCTTAACCAGGACCAGCAGGCCAACCTGATTTCCCCCATGACCTCCAGGGAAGTATTGACAGCCATCTCCAAATCTAAAACTATGAAAGCCCCTGGTCCTGATGGATATGGGGTGGAGTTTTATAAATGCACTTCCCAGATGGACAGCCCATTACTCCTCCAGGTCTACAATGACGTCCTACAAGGTCTATCCGACCCCCACCGAGCTGGTCCTACGTAACATATCCCCAAGTCAGATAAAGATCTCCTCTTGTGCAGTTCTTACCAACCAGTCTCAGTCCTGAATATGGACTATTAGTACCTTATGTCCATTTTGGCCAGACGATTAGATACTGTCCTGCCCTCCATAATCAACCTGGACCAGATTGGTTTTGTAAGCTCCAGGTCCACTTTGGAAAACACATGCAGAGCACTCCATCTGGTCCAGAAAATGCAGACAAACAAAGACTCATCTGTCCTTCTCAGCCTTGACACTGAGAAGGCATTTGATAGGGTCTCTTGGCCCTTTCTTTTTGCCACTATGTTCCAGATGGGATTCCCCATATCCCTCATCTCCATGATAAAAATGCTTTATCACTCCCCTCAGGCCTGTGTCAAGGAATCCAGCTATCACTCTGCCTATTTTCCCCTGTTAAAAGGCACCCGTCAGGGCTGTCCCCTGTCACCTGGACTTTTTGCCATCTATATCGAACCTCTGGCCCAGGTTATTAGACTCTCTTCCCAGACCTGGGGGGGGGGGTTCAGATGGATGGAATGGAACACCGCATAGCTTTGTATGTGGATGATGTCTTACTCTTTTTATCAACCCCTCCCCCGAGTCCGTTCCAGCAGTCTTCAGAATTCTTGAGGACTTTGGGTCCTGTTCAGGGTACAGGCTTAACACATCCAAAACGGATGCTCTTGCCTTTCATTACACCCCCCCTCAGTCATTCAAGGAGGCCTACTCATTTCATTGGGACCTTGAAAGATTGAAGTACCTGGGTATTTATCTTTCCCACTCAGCTGAGAAAGCTATGCAAAACAATTATGACCCCTTCTACTCTCAACTTCAATTCAACCTGGCTAGATGGGGTGTCCTTCCTCTAAATCTACTCCAGAGGGTGGAAGTGATTCATATGGTGACCTTACCTCGAGCTCTCTACCTCTTTCAGAATGTACCACTACATACATCAACAAAAATATTCCACAAATGGAACAAGGCCATCCTGAGGTTCATCTGGTTTGGAAGGCACCCAATGGTGAAGTTTTCTGTCCTCTCCCTCCCCAGGAAGAAAGGGGGGGCTGGCCCTCCCCAACCTCATGCTGTACAACTGGGCCTCCCACCTCTCCTTTATTACTGCCCGGTACATGAGGACTAACCCTGCCATTTGGAGAGAGATTGAGGAGGGCCTCCTCCCATATGAAGATATGGTCATGACTACTCTGTATCAAAACTCCCCTCCTCTAAACAAGGCTGTCACAGGTCCATGGATTTCTCACCAAGTTAGACCATGGAATGAGATCTGCAGGCACTTCTCTCTCTTCCCATACTTGTGGCTCCTTGGCCCGGTTGCTGTCCTTGAGAATTTCCTCCCAGCCCAGCTTGATCACACCTTCTGCACCTGGGACCGCCTCTAACTTACTACCCTCTCACAGTTCCTGAATGGCCATGACTTTAAATCCTTCCAGGAGCTCTCAAAAATCTATGGGCTAAGGCAGATAGACTTTTCAGATATCTCCAATTGAGACACTTTTATTACTCTCACCCACCCAGAGTACGCAACACTGAGGGTCCCCCCCAATAACACTACTTCAGAAGCTCATACTTTCAGCAGAGATGCCACATGCAATCTCTGTCTTTTATCAGGCGTTTAGTGAAACAATGGGAGCAGGTACTGAGGGGACACTTGAAAAATGGAATACAGAGCTGGGCACAGATATTAGCCCACTGCAGTGGGACAATAGCTGCCATCTGTCCTCCAAACTCACTTACTCCCATAGTTGACGATTATTCGCATGGCATCTGTTACTAAGATACTTCTGTACACCAGTCATAACATCTCACTACCTAACAACAGGGATGGTGGACTGTTGGCACCAATGTGGGGACCCAAGGGCACATCACACACACATCTTCTGGCTGTGTCCTAAAATTCAACCATTCCTGGCATCCCTGCAGCTCGAATTGGAGGTCATATTTGGTCATCCAATGCCCTGCACTGCTGACCTCTTCATATTCCAAATTTTTCCCCCAGAATACAGGGATTATCATTCCTGTTACCTTCTGGGGATAGCCCTCATGGCAGCAAAGAAGACCTTGCCCAAACACTGGCTTACAGCTATGGTCCCCACTATATCTGAATGGAGAGAAATAGTGAACTGAATTTACAAAACAGAGAGGGGTCTCTTTCCATTTGAATGACTGCTCTGAACTACATCCAGCGAAGTGGAACAGATGGATTTTATACATCATATCTAAGGATCCAACCTTTGTTCCCCAAGCTCACCAACTCCCTTGGGAGGAGTTGGTGGGGTCGATCTTGGTTGGCGAAGGGTGGGGGCCGCACAGTACTAAGAGAGCTCAAAGTAAGGTGTGGATCTGCCTGTTTTCAAGTTTAGATATTGAATTTTATTGATTCTGAGCTGATGAGGCCATTTGAGCTGTAGCCATGTATACCAAAGCATAATTGTAACCAATGAACTTGTGACTGCCGATACCATGTATACTGAAGAAATAAGTTAATAAAAAAATTATATTTACAAAATAAATGGTTAGAAAATCATTTACAAAATGAGACATAAAAATATCAAAAGTTAATAACAGTTCCAATGCTTTTATTAATGAGTCCATGTTATACGGTAGTGGATTTCAGTTAAGCTATAGAACTGTGTTTGTACAACCAAGTGTTATTTATTTTTTTGTATTTTATTGTAGATTCAGATTACATAACCTTTGAGCTAGAGTGCTTGTTTACAAAGGTTCTATGTCAAAAATCAAGGTGTAAAGACACTTTGGAGTTACACAAGTACAGCAGTTCCTCAGTGAATCAAACAAAGTTGTACGGACAATTGTGGGTAGTACTGCACATAGGACAAAGAGGTGCAGGTACAATTAAGCAATAAGCCATGAAGGGGTGTGGGTTATCAGGGGATTTACCATGGCTGGAGTGGTTTGCCCACGAGGCACAGCCAAGTGGGTAAATCCTCGCCAGCCATGGTAAATCCTCCGATAACCTACATCCTCTGAGTGGCTTATTGTGATTATACCCAGGTTAATTTTTTTTACTATAATAAAACACAACTTTTAAAGAGGTTGCTTTGTGTTTTTAATTTTATTGTATTTATTCCTGGGTTGCAGAGGATTAGGATATAGATGGCCATTTGTACCATTATTATTTGCTCAAGAGCCAGTGGTTATCAGAGGATTTACACCGGTGGTAAACTGCCAGTCTGACAATTTCATTGGCTGTTCACTTATGTCAATGGGATAATAGAACATAAAGGTACAAGTAAGCAGCCAACATGGTGTTGAGATGTTTTATTTAAGTGCTATAGGTCGGAAGAGAAACCTAGGCGAGGTATAGGAGGTTGGAGGGAGGATGTGCTGCCTGTCTGACAGGAGGAAGTTGGGTATAGCAGTCACGTCCACCAGACTGGGATAGGTGGTTCCAGAGTGCCACTTTGAAAGGGGCAATTTTATTGAACTCGTGAAGGGTGTCAGGGAGTTCATTTTACCATTTAGGGCCCCTATAAGCTAGGGACCTTTGTGCTATTTTATTTATTTATTTTATATTGTAATCAGTTTACAACCTTTGAGCCAGAGGCTCATTTCCAAAGGTACCTCGTCAGGAGAAGAGAAGATAGTACAAGTAAAAATACATAATATAAGAGAACAAGCGCAGAAAGATGCAGGCATACATGGATCCAGGGTACAGGTTACATTGATAGTATTATAAGGTGCAGATTCAGGTATTGTAGACAAAAGGGTTAGTTACAGGTTTAGCTGCATAAATGTATGACATCTGCAAAACAACAGTCGATCAAGTTACATGGTATTAGTTACAGAGTTAGCAAAGCGTGTGACAAGGACAACACAGTAGGTAGTTTGATTTGGTAACAGTAGTGCATACTAGTGGGACAATTTGCAAGCAGTATATTAAGACTCTATCATACATAGTACGTTCTTGACAGTTGAGAGAAGGTAGGCAGTAGGATATGGCAGTAATGTAGGTGGTAGGAATAAGGCGAGGTACAGAGGGTGCAGCCCAGTGGGCATTGTCAGGGCAAGGATGTATGTACACCCGTTATGCACAGGTACCTTGGCGCTTGTTGAATAGCTCGCTTTTGAGCGCAGTTTTGAATTTGGAGATAGTGGGGATTTCTGAGATGGAGAGAGGGAGCATGCTGTACCAGGAAGGGGCTCTGTGGCGGAAGGACCTCTGTCCATGTGAGGTCCTAGATCGAGGAACCAGGAAGGTGGCCTTGCAGGAGGTCCGCGTGCTGACTAGAGGTTGGGCTAGGAGGAGGGAGGATGTCAGCCCAGGTGGAGAAAGTCCTAGCAGGGTTTTTTTAGCTATAAGGCAAGTTTGGTATTGCAGCCGTTCGTCATGGTTTAGCATTGTTGCCATGTCATAAAGCTGGCACGTATGTGTGAGCCTAGGGGCCCCAGTGATTAGCCTGCAAGACTTATTTAGGACGAGGCGGATTTTGTTTAGGGCAGTCGTGTTGGCAGCACCGTAGACAGGTAGCCCATAGTCAACTAGGGATAATATAGAGGATGCAACTGCAAGCCAGAGGGCATCGGGGGGAAGACAGTTTTTGTAGCGGTACAAGATACCAAGCCGTATATTGGTAGCAGAGGCAAGTGCTTCGATGTGGGTGTGGTAGGTGAGGGCTGAGTCAAAGGAGACCCCTAGGTACTTATAGGAGTGGACTTGCACCAGTTGCTGTTTGGAGTAGGACAGGATACGGAGAGGGGAGTTGTAAGCTTTGTTTTGAGGGTGGGCAAAGAGCATGGTTTTAGATTTTTAAGATTTAAGACCAGTCTATGCTCTTTAAACCAGGTTTCAGTGTCATTATAGGAACGTTGCAGGAAACCTGGAGGAGGTGGGGTTACAGTCAGTGGCGAAGATGACGGTGTCATCTGCATCTGACAGAATTTTCCCAGTGCATGCACTGGGCAGGAGTGTGGAGTATAGCGAGAAGTAGGGTCCCAGGATGGAGCCCTGTGGAACCCAGAGAGGATAGGGCGTGGATTGGAAAGTGTCCCACCAATATTGACACATTGGGAGCATGCGGATAGGTAGCTGGAGCACCAGGCAAGTGGTCCAGTGGAAAAGCCAGAGAGACAGAGGGCATCCAGCAGGAGGGGATGTGAGACTGTATCGAAGGCCATTGATAGGTCAAGGAACACGGCCCCGGCTAGGGAGCCAGTGTACATGGAGGAGTGTAGGAAGGATGCGAATTCAACCAGCGCTGTGCTAGTACTGTGTCCAGCATGGAATCCATGCTGTTCAGGGCAGAGGATGTTGTATTTGGTCAGGTATTCAGTGATTTGCGTGGCAACCAGTTTTTCCAGGGCTTTGGAAAGGGTGGGAGTATGGAGATAGGTCGGTAGTTCCCAGCTAGGACCTGTCACCCTTATGGATAGGAGTAACAGTGGCAGTTTTCCATGTAGTGGGGAATTGTCCCAGGCAGAGGATTTGTTGAGAAGGCTGGTGGTGGGGTGAGGACCTGATCCAATACCAGCCGAGATTCTGTGGTCAGGGTGTTGTCACTGGGGCTGTTGCCTTTTAGTGCACGGGTCAGGTGCGGTCTGGCTTCCTGGGCAGTTACCCTACATAGGTAGAAGCTAGGGCGATGGAGGGCAGGGGCAGGTTGGGAGGGTGGTTGGTCAAAGAAGTTACTGGGGAGGATAGGGCTAAGGTCAGTAAAGGAGGTGTTCAGGAGGTTTTCAATGTCAGCAGGGTCAGTAACGGTGGTGTTGTCAGTAGTAATCTGGGAAGGAGGAGGGGAGCGAGTGTTCCCATTTAATTGTTTGACGTTGTCCCAGAAGGTACAGAAGCACCCCCAGGAGGCGGTGAGGGTGGCCTGATAGTGGTCGGCCTTGGCTTTCCTGATTGCCCATGTGCACTTATTCCACGCAGCGTTGTAGGCCTGTCTGTCTGCTGGTCGCCAGGTTTCTATGGCAAGGTGCCAAAGATTATCCCTGTGCCTGAGCAGTTGTAAAAGGGCAGGAGTAATCCAGGGCAGGTTATGTTTTTTGGTTCGGACGGCTGAGAGGGGAGCAAAGAGGTCACAGGCTTTACTAAAGGTTAGGGTAAAGAAGGCAAGGGCAGTGTCAATATCAGGAGCGTGGTGAATGGGGGACCAGTCTTGCTGGTCAAGGTATTGTTTAAGGTTTTTCAGACCACACGGTTTGAAACGCCGGCGGGTTGTGCACCGGGCAGTGGGTCGGGGTGAGGTGGCCATCCAGCGGAACAGCAATGGGGAATGGTCACTGAGTGAATCAGGGAGGACTTGGATGTCCAGGATTTTTTGGGAGTGGTTTGTAATGATGACATCTAGGAGGGTGCTGGTACCTCTCTTGAGGTTTACTCTTGTGAGTTGGGAGACTAGTTGTGTTAGATCCAGGGCTGTGAAGGAGTCCCGGGTGGGGATGGAGGAGGGGCTCAGCCAATTCACGTTAAGGTCCCCCACAATGACTTGTTCTGCACTGTGAGGGAGGGTGGCAAGATAGTCAGTTAATGATAATAGTGCTGGGTTTTGGTTCCTGGGCAGTATATAGGCAGTGGTGAGATAAAGTGGTGCCCTGGCGGGGTCTGGGGTAAGCTTGATGGTAAGGGCCTGAGCCCCACTTACAAGGTCCGGAGCAGGGAGGGCGAGACCAGTGAGAGAGTCCCTGGTGTAGATAGCACAGCCAGCCCCACGTTTGGTTACTCGATCCTCATGGTATAGGGTGTAGCCAGGGAGGGTGACAAAGGTGTCAGGGGTGGATTTAGATAGCCATGTTTCCACCAGCGCAATGTCGTCAGGTTTGTGCAGTGTGACCCAGCATTGGAGGGAGTCAAATTTTTTCAAGATGCTGCATATATTCATGGAGGCAATCAACAGACCGGGGCGCCCACCTGCTGGGCAGGTCAGGGTGGGGCCAGGGTTAGGATGGATATTGCCAGTTAAAAGTAGTAGGAGGACAACAGCTCTGGCCAGGGCGCGGTGATATGATTTTGCCTGCGCTAAGAAGAGATGGGGTGGGACCATTGGGGAGCAGGGGATGGGTAGGGATTGCAAGGTAGGGAGGCAAAGTTGATGGGCTGCCCAGGGTGGGCTGGGAGGAGGAGGGAGTAGCCAGCGGATGGATGCTGTAGGCCAGTGTACATGGGAACTGTAGGGTAAGTCACGAACTATGTGGCGGGGATTAATGGTGCAGTTTCCAGTGACCCAGGGAGATGTCAGGCTGGAGGGATGAGGGTACAGAAGGAGGGTGAAGGAGGGAGTTTGAGGAGGTGAACTAGCATGGTTTATTGGCGGTAGTGGGGTAGGAGGTTGAAGTATCTGGGTTGTCTTCTAGAAAGTGTGGCTGCCACTATGGATTAGTGGTAGTGACACGGACTCTGGTGGACAGGGTATAGGGTTCAAGTCTCTGCCAGGGCAGTAAGAAAAGTGCCTGGGAGAGGGCAGAGACCCACATTGTAGGGGTCCGAAGCAGGCTGGGATTGGGCCTCAGCAGGGTGAGATATAGTGACTCCTAGTGGTCACTGGGTATTGGTACAGAGGAGAAGAGGTGGGTCAGGAGGTGGATTGGTACAGAGAAAGAAGGAGCAGGTGAGGGTGTGGGCAGAAGTGGGTATGTTGGAGGAGAGGAGTGGGAAAAGGCGATAGGAGGGATTCCAGGAAGAAGGTAGGCAGAGAAAGGAAAATTACGTACCTACCGTAATTCTTGATCTTCTCTTGTATCTTCACCATTCATTACTTCCTGGGTGTAAGCGCGGCCTGCGCCCGCTGAAACTTTTTTTTTTTTTTTAAAGTTGCCTAACGGCCACGCCCTCGGAAGCGACGTCATGCGTCATGCTGCGCGAGGCGGCGATTCAGAGCGTGCCACTCCTCCTCCAACTCAGTTCTGTGAGCCGGAGGCAAAGTGAAAGCTGAAAATATAGATAGCGAGGCAAGATAGCGAGGGATAGCAAAACAAGGAAGAATGAACTGAAAAGGAATAAGCCGATGGAGGAAGGACAGAGGAGATAAGAACATCCTAGCCTAGGGTGAGGGCCTCCTTACCTGGGCGACTCTAGGAGGAGAGATGAGTAAGGAAATGAGAAAATAAGAAGAAGAAGAAGAAGAGAGAGATGGGATGTTGAAGGGACCAGAAGGTCCAAGAGCATAGTTAGCTTGTAGCTGAAGGCTCGACTAAAGGGAAGCAAGAATCCCGGAGATAGAGGCTGAAGGAAGGTTCACCGAACCCGCTAGACAGACTCAGGAGGCATAGTCCTCATCTTCAACATGCCATTGTTCTTGACACCACCTCGGCTCCTGGCGCGAAGGGCCTTTAAGTGGAGGACAGTTGAGGTGGAAGAATAAAACCCCAGCAGCATAGGCGCTGCTCAGGGTTTAGAAATAGAAAATGTAAGCCTTTCAGGCGTTTCAAGATAGAAATGGGACTCAGACTGACTGGCTAAGGCCGGGCAAGGCTTAGGCTGGCTAAAAGTGGATATGGTCAGCAGAGCTCTACTGTAAAAATTGTCCAGGAGGACACTTAAAGGGAGAAACCACTAGCAAAACAGCGAGAGGGATAGCCTACCTTCTCATTTGCTTTCTTGTTTGATTTCTCCATTTTTTTTTTTTTTTTACAGATAAAAAATATATATTTTTTTTTTTTTTTTTAGTAGATGCATGACCCAGATACCAAGATGCCTATAGCAGTCGGAGAGAGTTCCCTCAGCATTTTTTTTTTTTTTTTTTTTAAAGAGAAAGGAACAGACGTACTCGTTCCTCTGCTCTGCAAGATAAGAATAGAGGGGAATCAGATTTCAGGGCAACTATCTGAACACGGGATTGCAGGATCAAAACTGAATAGCCTGAGCCAGGCCAAAAACCCCAGAGGTATCTTGCCATAAGAATAGCAAGAGATAGTTGTGCAGTCTGATACGCCAATGCAATCACGAGATAGCCTATGAATCTTAGAGTAAGTAATTTTTCTGGTTACGAACCCCCAAAAAGATATATTTTTTTTTACTTTTGTCTTTTTTTTTTTTTTTTTGGAAAATTTAGGAAATTTTCCTATATTTCTATATAAATGCAGAGAGAGGAAGGAAGCGGGGAGGTGGAGAAGCCACAGGAAGAGGCACTGAGGGGATGGTGGGCGGGTGTAAGTAATGAATGGTGAAGATACAAAGAAGATCAAGAATTACGGTGAGTACGTAATTTTCCTATCTTCCCTTATCAATCTTCACCATTCATTCACTCCTGAGTGAGTACAAGCTCCTCTTCCCTGGAGAAGGAAGAGGCCATACCTGAGGAACAAGACCCCCAGCCTTCTGCTGGTGAGAAACAGAAGGAGAAGACCTGGCTTATTCAGAAAGCCTAAGAGGAGAAGAGCTAGGAGGTGCCTCCCGAGGGCAGAGGCGGAGGAGCCCTGTAAAGTCTCCTAGCTCTGGAAGAGAAAAAGCAGGTCCCCGGAGGGAGGCGAATCACCCTCGCCGGGCCAGGGGTGACAACCTGGAAAAGCGAAGCCATGCCGTCCGCCTGATGCAGATCGCTGTCCCAAAGCCTGGAAGCCCACCTCATTGGCGTCGTAAGATGCCCTTGCTTGTCTTGCCAGCTCCAGGCCTACCGCGGAGGGGCAGCAGCTTATCTGGTTTGCTCCGTATCAGGCATAGATGCAGCAGCTGGGACATCATCGACCACAGATGCGGTTGTAGGCAGCGTGGTGAGCCTGATGTGATGCAATACAAGCACTTGCATACGAGCAGAAGAGACACTCTTAACCAGCGGTCGAACTGGAAGAGTCCGAATCAATTGGGCGATCGTGCGCCAAGCAGTGGCGTGAAGGAGTATCCAGGTATACAAACCTGAGGGCCGGGTTGGGAAGAGACCTAGAGACTCAGAGGGCACAATACCTCGCTGGCAGTCCGCCGGGGCTGGGAAAAGCGGCAGGGGACTGCCATGACGGATAAGACGCCTCCTGGAGATAGGCCAGGAAGGTACCACCAGATGCTGGGCACTGAACTCACCAAGGAATTCACGCGTCTCCCGTTCAGTATTGTCTCTTGAGCGTGGGAAATCCGGAGATCCCTCACCATCCTCGAGAGAAACACTGATATTCTGTAAATCAGCATCGGAGGACAGATGAGCAGGGGTTCCTCTCCCTCGGAGGAGAGCGAGGATGATGGGGAACTGGAATGCCCAGAGGATTCCTGCGGCGGTGGGAGAGTCGAAGACCGGCTCATGCATGTACCTAGCATTGAGGGGGAAGGCCGCGCCAGAACCCCTGAACTGCTCCCAGGATAACGGACCCGTGGGGCCGACATAGCCTGGGGTGGAGTGGTATGAGCAGAGAGATGGGAGAGGGGCACCTCCAGCAGGAGCAACTGCTCTCTCGAGGGCTCTGGAATCAGGAAAGGAGCCCTGGAAGGGATCCCGGATATCAGACCAGGCACGCAGAATGGAACTCTGGGGAGGCGGGCCTGGAAGAGCCCTGGGGAGAACCTCCCCTGTGGCGGCCTTGGGACTGCATGGATCAGAAGGGCAGTCACTGTCACCATCGAAGGACACCCTAGAACCCTGGAGGGAGGCGAGGCTCTGCACTTGGCTCCTGGCCACCCCTGAGGTGGCCAAGGAAGACCGAGCAGCAGACCCCTGCCCCTCGCCCCTCGGACTCTCAGAGGGGCCCTCCTCCTCGACCTAAGCGTCCCCTGTCCCTAGAGTGACAGCACCCGTAAGGTAGCTGTCACCGGACCTCAGAGGAGCCTCCCCTGCGTCACCCCGCGCCTGCCCCAGGGGCTCCGGCCACCCCAGCCGGGGAACCCTCAGGAGGAGGCGAAAGGGGGACAGAGGGAGGGCCCTGCGCCGCCTGGCACCTCTAGCCACGGGGACCCAGACTCCGAAGAGTGGGGTGCCAGGATGGGTCACGTCTGAATCATCAGCCCTCGAGGAGGCCAGAGACCAGCAGGACCTCAATGCTGGCCACCCAGGGGTCCCCAGGGCTAACAGGGGCATGACGGCCACTGATACCAAGGGCGCCTTTCTAGCCTCCCTCACGCGTAGCAGCCAGGCCTAGCTCCACACACCCCCAGCAGGCGCCCGGCCCGAGGCAGCCACCGCCTGGAGGACCAGGCCCAGCGCGGGGCGCGTCCCGGAAAAGCGGGCGGCACCGCTGGCCAGCGCCTGTCCGCCAGCGCCCCGTGACAGCGACCAGCAGCACCGCCAGCAGCGCCGCCCGATCACCGGCGCCAAGCGGCGCCGGGATCGCAGCGCCTTAGCAGCGCCGCTCTGATCTCACCAACATGACAGCGCCCGGGACTCAAAAGCGGCGCGAGCAGGCGCCGTCTGATCTTGGCACCGCATGACGAGCGCCAGGATCCAGCGGTGCCGGCGGTGTCGAGTCCACAGGAGGCTAGGCCCAAAGAGCGAGGCCTGCGCCACAGGGGAACCTGCACCTCGAAGGTGACTGCCGGAGCGGTGTCGGCGCCCATGACCCGGAAGGACTCGGCGCTCCCGACACACAGAAGGGGCCTCCTCGGCAAGAAAGGCGAGAGACCCCTCCTCCTCAGACCCGTATAGGCCGGGAGGACCGGGGAAGACCTAGAGACCTTACCTGAGAATCCCATGGCGGCGTCGTCCCCGAAGGTCGGTGAGACTGCCGAGCAGGCCAGCGGACTTGAGAACGGCGGTCCATGGAGAAACAGGCGTCGCCACGAATCCATGAGACAAGCGTCATTTGGTCCGGGGGCAGACCCGGCCACAGTAACACCAGCGCATAGGGGGCGCGCCGTCTTGAGCTACGTTTGGCTCCGGACCCGGACATAACGCGAAATCAACAAGAAAAACGGTAGGAAAACACACCGGCGCGCTTTAAAAGAAAAAAGCGGTCTTACCGATCGGCGTCGAGTGTATGGAAAAGAGTCGCTGACGCGGTGGAGAATGGACGCTCCGAAAACAGGTGCTGCCTCGGCGGTAGGAGAAACAGAACTGAGTTGGAGGAGGGTGGTGATTGGCACTAGGCGCCCCTCGCATGACGCGTGATAATGGCTCTCGGTGAGGGCAGGTTAAACAAAAAAAAAAAGCTCCCGTGGTCTGCAGCGCCTCGGCTTACACCAGGAAGTAATGAATGGTGAAGATTGACAAGGAAGATCAGGAAGCGGACCTGAGGGTGGATAGGTATGTGTCCCTCTGGTGGCTGGCAGATATAGCCTGCAAATGGGAAAGTGGGGAGTTAGTAAATTGACAGAGTGGAAGTGATGTCATAGGCCAGTGCCTATATGGGTAGTGATGACCCAGGGTGGGTGGGGCAGTCGACATGCGAAGCGTGTGGACGGGCTAACCTCCCTCACAAAGGTGCTGGTATAGAGGTACTTTAATTACCTCTTAACGGCCCGCGGTGAATGTCCGTGCTCCTGGGGAGAGCTGAAGATCTGGGGTGAAGAGAGCTGAAGATCTGCTAGGGTGGTGTGTTTAAAGGGGACCTGGAGGGCATTTCTAGTTGTACTTCTGGTACGTTCAGTTGTTTTAGTCAGTTGGAAAAGCTTCTTGAGGGGGGCAGGGGTTAGGTTTAATTCATCTTTTTTTGCCAGCAAACATATCTGATACCTGATCCTGCTGTGTAGGGGGAGCAAGCCAGTTTGAGAGTATAGGGTACATGCATGTAGTAGTTTGTCTGTTCTGAGGGTGAGCCTGCAAACCTTGTTGAATAGCAGCTTAATCCTTTTTAGAGCAGTGTCTGTTACAGCGCTGAAATAACCAGCCCATAGTCAATTGAGGACAGTAATGAACTACTTATGGCTAGCCGCAAGGCACTGGGTGTCATAAAGTTCCTGTGCCTACAAAGTACACCTAGCATAACACTGACTGATTTGACAACATGGTCTATGTGAGGCGTAAAGGAAAGGGTTTCATCTAGTTACACTCCAGGACACTTAAGTTGACTTGTTCAAGTTGCACATTGTCACGACTCTATTGATAGTGGGCTTGCCTTTTTTTTTCATGTGGGGTGTATGGAATAGCATGCCTTTTGTTTTTTTATAGTTTAGCAGGAGCTTAGTTTGTTGGAACCAGTGTTCTAACATTTGGAAGCTGTCTTGGTGTTCCTTATTTGGCTGTCTCAGTTGTTTGCTCCTAATAAAGATTACCACATCGTCGGCATATAGTATTATACTAGGACAGGCCAGGGGCAGGGAGTTTATAAATAAGCTAAATAGTAAGAGACCAAGAACTGACCCTTGAGGGACTCTAAGGGAGACCATTCTTGGGTCAGACATTGCCCTGTTTATTTTTACACATTGGCTGGGATATTCAGAGCTGTTGCACAATGCGCAGCAGGGATGCACCAGCGCAAATGCAGCAATGCACCGGAGAGCGATATTCAGTGGCAGCAAATGTGCAGTGCAAGTACCAATGTGCCAATGCACAAGGATAATGAATGCATGCACAAATGCAGGGGGCGTAGCCATGCATACACGGCACAGTGTGATATTCAACGGCAGACGAATGGCGCGAAGACAGGAGCAACAGGACATGCATGAGCAGCGTTGAGCACATAAAAGAGGAAGCAAGCAAGGAAGGAAGTTTGCACCACAGGGGAGCCAGACCGAGGAAGAGCGAGGGGGCAGCCCGGAAGGCCAATGGGGAGCCACAGAGCATGAGGCAGGCTGAGAGAGGCACAGAGTGGGGACCTGGGAGCATGAAAGCGCCAGACACTGGGCATGTGAGAGTGTGAGTGAGTGGGGGTGTGTGTGTGTGTGTGTGTGTGTGTGTGTGTGTGTGTGTGTGCGCGGCAGTGGGCGTGAGACAGGGTGCAGGACAACCCACAGCGGGTGTCTGTGACACGCAGCACAGGAGGAGCAGCACAGGGGCATGGAGAGGTGGGAGGCGGAGGCCACAGACAGTAGGCCAGGCAACCCTGAACAGGGGTGCACACGGTGCAGGGGCACAGACAGCAGCCAACAGCCAGGGGGACCAGGGGAGAAAGAGCCACCCAGGGGAGGACATACAGCCCAGACCATGGCCAGTGCAATATTCCAGATGGAGGCAGTAATGAGGGGAGTGAGGAGGCAGCACGCAGACCAGTGTGGCCATGGAAGGGCCCGTCGGCGGTATGCCTGGAACAGGTGGTACCATGCCCGCATCACCTTTGAACAGTATAGTGACACAGAGATCGTGGGCCAGTACCACCTGAACCGGGCCATGCTGAGGCAGCTATGTGAGCTGTACAGTGAGGAGATGCGGGCACCCACAAGACAGAGCCACACCCTGTCTGTGGAGACAAAGATCATGGCCGTCATGTGCCTGCTCGCCACAGGCACCTTCCAGAGACCAACAGAAGACACCACAAGCATGACCCAGTCGGCCACATCATGTCTTCTCACACAATTCCTCAGTACACTGCTGCCACATGCTATAGAGTACATCCATTTCCCCTACACACAGGCAGAGCATACAGCAAGCATGCAGGAGTTCCACAGGGTGACACAGTTGCCTGGCGTGCTAGGGACCATCGACTGCACCCATGTTGGCATCCACGCACCACCTGGCCCAGAGGGGGTGACCTACATAAACAGTATTGGCTACCCCAGTGGCAACTGGCAGGTGGTGTGTGATGCCAGGGGGTGCATAATCAATGTCTGTGCCGCACATCCTGGGGGAACACACGATGCCTTCATCTGGCACCAGTCGGCACTGTGCCAGAGGTTCGAGAGTGGGGACATCCCCATTGGCCACCTAGTCAGTGAGTATGCTGTGTATGCCATATGCCGGGAACAGCAGGGCAGGGTGTGTAGGATGCCAGGGCATGGGTGCCAGGGGACGTGGCTGGGATGATGGGGGGGTGCACTGACACAGGCCACCAAGCTAACCAGACATCTCTCCACACAGGTGACAGTGGCTATCCACTCTGGCCTTGGCTGCTCACCCCATACCGGTGCCCGTCAACCCCAGCACAGGAGCAATGCAATGAGGCATACACCAGCACACGAGCAATACAATGAGGCACACACCAGCACACAGAATATCATCGAGCGGGTGTCTGGGCTGCTGAAGGCCTGGTTCCGTTGCCTGGACAGGTCTAGTGGAGCCCTACAGTACAGCCCCTCAAAAGCCTGTGGCCTATTCATGGCCTGCTGTGTACTCCACAACATGGCCACCAACTGTGAGATAGCTGTCGAGGTCGAAGAGGGGGACAGCAGTGGGGACGATGAGGCCACCAGGCCTGGTGGTGGGCAGCCACCCCCTGGGCAAAGGGATTCCCGGCTAATTCGGATGGCCCAGCAGCACAGAGACACAATCGCTGAGGAGCATTATGGAGCATGCAGGTAGGCATACATGGCCACATGCAGGGGCCAGGGCACAGTAGACAGGCAGGCATGGGCGTCCCCTGTGCCAGGGTTGGCAGAGAGGGGCCTGGACAGGGGTGGGACACAGGCACCGAAGCAGAATGCAGCACAGGCCCGCGTGCACGCGCGCACACACACACATATGCACATAGGACCCATCATGCCCCCGCCCAGAGGTGGGCACCAGGCGTGTGTCAGACGCTGAGCTGCGCTGCACAGTGGCAGTCAGCGCTGTGCTGGCATCATCATGCACACATGGATGGCCATGCTGGGAATGCACAGCAGTTGCTGGCTGTGCATCAGCCACAGGGGTGACACTGCGGGACCACGACCGTGTCTGCGCGGGTGTCTGCAGCCACACACCATGCCCGCACCAGGCATGCTGGGAATGCCAACAGGAGACCCTAGGCGGTGACACCTAGGGGTCACCGCCCACCCGGCAATGGAGAATGCACACACACAGGTGTGGCCGGCAGAAGGCCACACACCAGGGTGGCCAGAGTGCCAGTCGGCTGTGACCGCAGCAGTCAGCCAATCCATGGCTGCGGCCGTGTCCACCCACATTTGCCAGTTCTCTGCCAGGAGCAGGGCGAAGTCCCTCTCCCGATGCTCTGCCACCTGGCTCAGCTCTTCATGGAGTGCACGCACCCCTGCTGCGAGCAGCACCTGCTGCTCAACAGAGGCCTGGAGCAGACGGGTGTGCTCATCCAAGGAGTCAGCGCCCTTGGGCGCAGGGTCACTGTGCTGACCCAAGGGTGTATCCCGACCCTGCAGCCCAGCACCTCACGATGGTGGGCGCTGCACAGCGGGTCCCTCCTGGGGCTGGGTGCCATGTGCTGCACTGGTGGCGGATATTGCCCCAGACCCCCCCAACGATGTCCAGCCACTGCTGCTACCCCTTCAGCAACTGTGTGCAGGATAACACCAGTGTGGCTGCACCGCCACAGCCACTACCGCCACCACAGCCATCCATTGCTGCAGCTGTGGCAGCCTCGACTACGCCTGCTGCAGTGGCCGGTGTGCAGGCAACCACCACTGGGCCACCAGCTGCACTGACATGTCGTGCCTGTGGTATGGGTGTCTCCTCTGCTGCCACAACAGCGCTGTCCGTGATGTGGTTGTTGTCATCATCAGATCCAGACCCCGCCCCAATCTGTGTCTCAGCACACAGGACACCATGCCTGGTGTCTTGCTGAAATGCAGCCAGGGCCCTTTCCGCAACCATGCTGCCGGCATCAGGATGGACAGCGGTGCTGACCTGCAGTCAATCCAGGCCATGGTGCCCACTGGAGGTGCTTGGATGGTCCTCCGGGGCCAGAACTGCCCCCACAGCGGACACCCCCACCACTGACACAGCATGCAGGTGCTCAGGAGTTGGAAGGAAACAAAGTAGCATTAGTGTTGCTGTCACCCACCCCTGTCCCCATCCCTCTGCCCCTGTTCCTGCCATGCCTACCATGCAGTGATGGGCTTCCACCTGTCTGGAACCCTCCACCGGGCACGCCCTCAACCACGATGTGCCGCATGGTGGCTGCCATCAACTCCTCGTGCAGTGTAAGGTTGGGCAGGGCTGGCTGACCCCAGCCTGTGGTGGCACGCACTGCCCGGATGGTTGCTACCTTCTCCTTGAGCCACCTCCATTCCATGCTGACCTTCTTTTTGCACTCCTGCACAGACCGTTGATGGCTGCCCTGCTGGTTCATGGCACGGGCCACTCCCTCCCATGCTGTTGCCCGGGCCTGTGGGGTGCCTGTGGAGCCACTCAGGAGTGGCTCCTGGTCCAAGTACACCTGGAATAGGGCATCTGACTCCACCCTGGTGAAGGTGGGCCTGCACACTCCTCACTCTCCTCATGGTCGGTCATGCTTCTTCCTGTAGAGAGTGACATGTGTTAGCATGGGCTGCTAGGTCCCCATCCACCCTCCTATTCCACCGTCCCGCAGCGTGTAACTCACCTCTAAGGGATGCAACCGTTCCTATCCTGTGCATTTCCCGTGGCGCCTTTATAGCCCATCGCACGCAAATGAGGGCTTGCGCAACTGTAATGATATGCAAATGAAGCCGATGCATCGTGGATATTGTGATCCGCTGAGTTGCATACATCTGCTGAATATCGCGTGGTTGTGCATTGTGCAATGGAGTTGCGCATGCACAAGTCATGGCACAACAATGTGACGTGCACAACCACCTGTGTCGCGTGCATGCGCATGTGGACATCACATACGCCAGTGGTGCATCATTTGCAACGTGCACGATAGGCAGTACAGCCCATCTGCTATTGCACATATGGCGCTCATGCATTGTTTGGCCTATGGCGCTAGGTGCCACTCAGCACCATTTCCTTCTCCATTCATTCCTCCTAGGCTCTGAAGATCGGAGGCGGGCTCACCTTGCTGGTGCTGTGGCTGGGCCAGGTAGGGCCGCTGCAGGAGGTGGTGCACCAGTTGCAGGATGTGTGGGCATGGTAGCTGGACAGCCACAGGGTGTGCCTCAGCATGCAGGTAGGATCATGTACTTGTCTCCATGTTGTGGCGGGTGGGCAGTGGTGGTGGGGGCAGGACACGGCCCTCTGTGTACATTGCACAGTCCAGCTGTGCACTGCCTGTGGTGCCCACTGCATTGCACTGTGGCTTTCACACACGTGGGTGGCTGCTGCATGTAGGCTGTGGGTGCAACTGGGACCTGGCTGTGTCACCGCCAACTGCCTGCCTGGCCATGTCGCCTGCCCACCATGGGGGTGGTGTGCTGCACATGGGCGGTGTTAGTGTGTGGTGTTATGCATGGCTGCGGTTCCCCGGGTAGGCAGCTTGTGTGGGTGCTCTCAATGCGGGTGGCAGTTTGCCAGCCCAAGGGCGCATGTCACCGATGCCCGCTGCACACGGTTAGTGGGCTGCCACGTTCTGGACATGCACTCATACGGTGTTTCCTCCTTTGTCCTAGGTGTCAGGCCCAGTGATGCACATGCACAGCTCCTGAGGTGGATCCTCTGTGTTACAACAACCACACTACAGGTGGCACAGCGGCTGGCACAGACACTACACGGACGAAAGCGCCAATGCCAGTGACGCCCGACGGTGGGGCGAGGCACCCATAGTGTCCATGTGCTGGACTGTATCTCCTTCCCTGTATACCCTCCCTCGCCCTCCCTTGTCTCCTTCTCTTGCCTTTGCCCCTGCACCCTGCCTCCCTTCCCTGACCTCCCTGTCTGTGGGTTGTCCCTCCTTCTTTATCTGTTGTATAAATCTGTACATAGTTCTATTTTGATTGTTACATTATATTATTTTTGGTTAACTGTCTGTGTCAGTGTCTGCTTTGCAGCTGGTGTGAGGAGCCATGCTGCAGTGGTGTGCATGGCTGATATGTGTTCCATCTGGGGTGGATGGGGGTTTGTACCTGGTGGTGTTCCACCTTGGTATGGGTGGGGGTGGCTGTGGCCTGTCCTTTCAGGCCATGTGGTGTGTGCCTTGTGTGCTGGATGCCTGTGTGTTGCTCCTTGGCTTGCTCCCCTGCACATCCCTGGGTGTGCTATTGCACTGCATATGCTCCTTGGCACATCTCTGGTTGCACAATGGCGCACCCATGCAATATTCAGCCATGTTGCGCAGGCGCATCCTGTCATGCACAACCTTTGAATATCGCACCCATTGTGCCATGGCGCACTGTACTTGCACTGCACACCTCTTGCACCTCCCTCTGGCGCATCTCTGAATATCCTGGCCATTGAGTTCTTTGTGAGAGGTAGCTTTAAAACCATCTCACCATTTCTGGGGACAACCCTGGGGCCAGTAGTTTGGTTATGAGAATTTGATGGCCAACAGTGCTGAAAGCCTTAGTGAGGTCTATGAAGATCGACCCCACTAGGTAACCTTTGTTCAGGGCCTCATATAAATACTGTAGCTGGTAAACTCTATGAGTGCAGACATGGTGCTGTGTGCTTTCCTGAAGCCATGTTGTTCCTGACACAGTATATTTGTTAAGGTTGTCTTTTAATTGGTCTGTAACAATGTGCTCCAATGCTTTGGAGAGGGGGGCAATATTGAAATGGGTCAATAATTTGAGCAATTAGTCCTATTACCGCTCTTATGAACTGGGGTGACTAGTGCAATCTTCCATTTGTTTGGAAATTTAGCTGTCCTGAGTGACAAGTTAAAGGTCTTTGTTATAGGATGGGCAACCTCGACTAGGGTGTGGGCTAGGATTTTCATGTCAATGGTATCCCCTCCGACCTTAGTTTTGCCAAAGACCCTCTTTACATATTTATTTATTTAAATTTTGGTAACCAGGTAAGCCCACTGAGACCATGCAGTCCCCTTTTCAGGGGCGACCTAGGGGAAGGTACAAAGGATAAGGGAATACAAAATGCATAATACAAAATCATATACAAAGGTAATCAGTGCTATACAATACACACAATGTGAGACACCGTTAACATACAGAGGAATAAGGAAAAAAATATATAATACAAGTCCATGTACAGAAGCGAATTACATAATTCACACCAGGTAAATAGCAGAGTTCTCATAGACAAGGGAAAGAGGGGAAAATTTAAGACAGTTAAATATTTCTTAGCTTCTTGACACTGTGACTTGCCTGAATAGAATTGAGGTGAGTTGGGGTTAGGCCGAGTAGACCCAGCATATTTCAGCTGAGCTTCAGACTCCCAGGTGGTTAGATATTCAGGTGGTAGAACAGAGCTCATGTCAATGAATGTCACATTAAAAATTTCTGCTATCTCTTTAGGGCACTGAGTTGAGGTATTTCCAGATATGATCATATCAGGGGGTGCTTTGGCTTCTTTACCGATCAGGGTGTTTATGCTATCCCCAAACAGTTTGCCGTTGCCCCAGGATTTTTCTAGTTGTTCCTTATAATATGCAGGTTTAGCCAACCCAATCTCTTTAGTGCATTTGTTTCTCACTGCTCTGTATTTTAGGTAGAGTTGCAGGGTTCTCCAGAAGCTTTTGCCCTGTGCCAGAGGTTATCGCTAGCTTTCATAAGCTCAAGGAGTGGGCCAGTGATCCAACTGTTGTTTTCTCCCTCATATTTATGGGTTTTGAATAGGGTGGAGATGTTTTTTTATTTATTTATTTATTTTTATTTAATTAGTATTTCAGAAAGACCTTTGAGCGTGAGCTCTTTTACAAAGGTTCCATGTCAGGGTGGACAATAAGACAATACACATATTCAGTGGTTACATAGGCCTGATCATTAGGCATTAAAGAGCAATTACATGAAAATTAGACAAATAGGAGAACAAAACTGAGCAGTTGTAACTGAATACTAAGCTATTTCTAATGCTTGCCCTAGGCAGCACACCCCTGAAAACCTCCAAATCCGTTGATAGACTATGGCAGAGTAACTGCATAGGGTTTAACGCTATCCCAGATGGTGAGAGGCTGGGTGACAGTGAAACAAGGGGGACTGGGTTTGAACCAACTGCTGAGAGCGAGAGGTGGGGGATAGTGAAACGGGGGGCTGTGATGGGGAGCAGCTCCAGAGGCTTTGTCGAGTATAGTGTGTGTGTATGGGGGGTTGGGAGGGCAGTACCAAGTGCATTTAAAGAGGACTGACAGCTTACTTAAGCCCTTGGCTAGGCTGGAATGGAGGCAGGGTTCTCTAGGTAGCCCTGCTGGGTGTTACCTTGGGAGTAGGCCTGTCTATCAAGTGGGGCCTGAGAAGCAGGTGCATTTTGAGTTAGACATTAGATGCTGTTTGAGACCTACTTTGAATTGAGACAGGCTGTTTGTTTGTAATTTCATCGGGAGTTCATTTATCCAGAGGGGGACCCGATAGGCAAGGCAAAGGCAAGTTTATTTAAAAAGACGCCCAATCCCAAAGGCTCTGGGCGCCGCACAAAACTTTACAGCATTTCATACCATGTAATCATATAAAATTTAAAACAAATATGAATACAAATAAATAATCAAAATTACACCCCAAAAGCTTGCATAAATAGGAAGGTCTTCAGGTGAACCTTAAAGGCAGTTATAGTGGGGGCCTCCCTAACTACAGCTGGCAAAGAGTTCCAAAGAGCGGGGTCGGCAACACTAAAAGCTCGGTCGCCTGCAGATTTTAATCTCGCTCTTCGAATGTTTAGGAGGCCACCACTAGAAGAGCAGAGATTACGGGTAGAGGAAGAAGGTACCAGGAGAACTGACAGGTAACCAGGGCCCTGTCCGTGTAGGGCCTTATAGGTGAGAAAACCCACCTTGAAGAGCATTCTCCACCTGACAGGCAGCCAGTGCAATTCGCGCAACACAGGTGTAATATGGCAAAATTTACTTTGCCCGGACAAAAGCCGGGCAGCAGCGTTTTGCACTAGCTGCAGTCTGCGAAGAGAGCCCCCAGAGACCCCGAGATAGAGGGCATTACATTAGTCAAGCCTAGAAGTGACTAAGGCATGTATCAAGGTAGGGAGGTCCAGAGATGGAACAAGGGGCCTAATCCTGGCAATGTTTCTAAGATGGAAAAAACAGGAATGTACCACAGAAGATATTTGAGCCTCCATGGACAAATTCCTGTCAAGAATCACACCAAGATTTCACACCCAAGGGGAGGCCATCAATGACCTAGCTCCTAGCACAAGTCCAGTTGCAGAGTCAGAGGCCATCCCATCACGAACTCTGTTCGACTCCACTACCAGTACCTCAGTCTTGTCAGGGTTCAGTCATAACCAGCTGGAGGCCATCCAGTTACTAATCTCAGCCAGACAGATATTTAACACATCCACTGTGTTTGATGTTCCTGGGGCAAAGGATAAGTATAGCTGAGTATCATCAGCACAGCAATGAAAACTCAAACCATACTTCCTAATGATCCCCCCGAGGGGCAGCATGTATACTGCGAACAACATTGGGGCCAATATCAAACCCTGAGGGACTCCACACAAAAGGAGACAGGATGTAGATGAGAAATTTCCCATCACAACCCGCTGTCTCCTATTGGTGAGAAAGGACTCAAACCACTTGATGACATTACCGGTGAGTCCACATAACTCCCTCAGGTGAAAAAGCAACACACAATGGTCCACAGTATCAAATGCTGATGAGAGATCGAAAGAACAAAATTGTCCTTTCCCTCGGTCTCTAGCCCTGAGGAGTCATTTTCACCGAACTAATGCAGTTTAGAGTTATATGTCTGGCCAGAAATACCGACTGGAAAGGATCATACAACTCGTGAGTCATGAGGTGTTCCTCCAACTGAAGCGATACCACCTTCTCGACAATCTTCCCCAAAAATGGTAGATTGGAGATAGGACGGTAATTTGCCCTGACCTCCGGGTCCAAAGAAGATTTCTTTAAAAGGGATCTCACCAGAGCCTCCGTCAAGGCATCCGGAAAGACACCCTGACTCAAGGAGCACCGGACAATCAGGAGAGAAGCACACTGCCCTAGTGAGGTTCGGCAGAATGGTATGGACAGTGCTGCATTCTTCCTCCATCTGGTGATGTGTGTTGAGAGAGAAGCCTCAAGCAGGTTTCCTATACAGGGTGGGGTTTTTCTGAGGAGTGCCTTCTTTCCCAGGAGGCAAGTTTGGTATTTGATCCTGTCTTTTAGGTTAAGCCAGTTTGTATGCTCATACAGGGTGCAAGTATGAGTGTTGTGATCTGCACACAGGGTGAGATGGCATGCCTTATTGAGTGCAGTTTGGACCCTTTTGAGCACTGTATCAGTAGCAGCTCCATAGACCACCAGCCCGTAGTTCATCGTGGAGAGTGTGGAGCTGGAGACTGAGATTCAGAGTGCTTCCAGGGTGAGGGATTTCTTATGCCTATAGAGGAGCCTGATCTTTGTGTTTACCACTCTGACAAGGGAGTCTACATGGTGCGTATAAGTGAGAGAGTCATCAATGGTGACTCCAAGGTACTTGAACAAGTGCACCTGCTCAATCTGCTCACCAGCCTTCTTGGTGATTATGAGGGGAGCATGCTTGTGTTTGTTGTAGGGGCTGGATTGTAGCATGGCCTTGGTTTTCTTGTAATTTAGTAGCAGCTTTTGCCTACTGAACCAGTCCTCGAGTTTATTGAAAGAGTTCTGTAGTTCTGTTTGTAGGGCAACCTGAGAGGTGCTGCTGCTCAGCAGCACGGCATTGTCCGCATACAGAATAGGTTTGGTGCCACAGGCTGTGGGTAGGTCATTTACAAAGAGGCTGAAAAGCAGGGGCCCTTGAATTGATCCTTGAGGGACTCCTAGGAGTGCATCTCTGGAGCTGGATAACGTCTGCCCGATTTTGACTCGCTGGCTCCTGTGTTTTAGGTAGTCATTGTACCAATTCACAGCGTTTGGTGCCACACCCAATCTTTGGAGCTGGAGTGCTAGTAGAAGGTGGTTGACGGTGTCAAAGGCTTTGGTGAGGTCAGTGAAGATGGACCCCACCAATTTACCTTCATCCAGCGCCTTTTGCGCATAGTCAGTGTATTCCAGCAGTGCCGTCGTGGTACTGTGTTTTTGCCTGAAGCCATGTTGGTTTGGGCAGAGCAGGTTGTACTTATTGAGGTATTCTGTGAGTTGACTTGCCACAATTTTTTCCAAAGCTTTGGATAGTGGCGAGAGGATAGATATTGGCCTGTAGTTTGACACTAGCGTCTTGTCACCATTCTTATGTACTGGAGTTACCAGGGCTTGCTTCCATACCTCTGGAAATTGAGCTAGGGCCAAGGATTTATTAAATAGCATTGTTATGGGTATGATAAGAACATCAAGGGTGAGAGATAGTAACTTCATGTCTAGCCCGTCACTCCCCAATCTGGTTTTGCCTAGGACTTTCCTGACCATCGTTAGGGCCTCCTTCACCATCACCTTCTTAAAGTAGAAGGCTGGGTGGTTAGTTATGAGCAGGTTGGCTGTAAGAGTATCATGTTTAAAAAAGTGTTATGCAAACCTTTTTTCCAAAAAAAACATTTCTTAGGATTTGTTATTTAAACCTGTGAAAAAGTTAAACAGTACATTTTACTGCAAATCCATGTTGGCTTAATCAGTTTTGAAAAGTGATTACATTGAAAATCAATGTTTTGTTAATGCTGTCAAACAGAACTGTGCTTAATAAGACAGCATGTCTTTGTTACTATTTAATATATGTAACAGGTCTTTATAACTGTTTATTGGCAACTTAACATAGAATCATTTTTGTTGTTGTACATGCACCACTGCATGCTAAATAACTTGTCATTTTAAATACAATGGTTACATAAACTAAGTTTTAATACAAACTAGAAATACTATAGTGAAATGCAATAATCTTTATATTGCTTGTGATTGATGTGCTATTAAATGCTGTAACATTGGCATTTGTTTTCAAATAAAAATTTACAAACAATACTTAAAGCTGTCCTTATTATTGAATCAGACCTGTCACGCTGCATTAGTTATTGTCCCTGAAAATATTGAGCAAACGCATCCCTTATAGATGTTGCCTGTCGATTCATGGCAGCTACAGATAGGTCCTCCGCATGAACACTGGCTGCTGAAACACTGTGTCTTCTGTGTCACTCATCCAGGTAGCCAGAAATTCTTTGGACTTGATTTCACAAACATTGTGATGTACACACAGCATGCTTCAATGACATATGGTATGTTGTCAATGCTGAATTAATTTCTTTTCAGTAGACACCTCCCTCTCCCCTTCAGATGCACAGAGACAGTGCTAACATGTATCAAAAGAGCAAAACCTGCATCCTGTCCAGAAATGACCCTGTTCCCTTTGCCAGTGGGTCCAAATTGATTTACCTATCATATAACAATATTTAAAGCAGTACTACAGTCAAAATTTGCAAAAACATATGCTGTGCAAAGTGTTTTAATTTGTGTGTATAGTCCTGCTGTGCCCTTCCCTTTGTTTGCTTTTTTCTAAATTTGCCTGCTAGTTTTATGGCTCCTGGGGATCACCATGTCAGCACAGTTTATTGCTCTTCTTTTTCATACAATGTCTTCTGTCTCATGCGACAGTGATGCATCCAGTATCACTGATTCAGTGAGGGAAAGTAGTGCAGCAGTAATCTGCAGAGAGGAGCCTGATGTTCTGGCCTCAACTAAATAATTCTTATTCATTATTTTTTTTTTCTATGTGTGTGTGTCTAGGTCTAGCCAGCAGGAGTAAATGTTTTGCTTGTAAAACTTTTCATTCGATCAAACCACACACAGCGATAAAAAGCATACAAATCATCCCAGACATCAATGCTATAATTAGTAAAGGTTCTAGCTGTTCTCTTACAGAATAACCCACTCAATTAGCCCTTAAGTATTTGCTAAACTGTAAATGAAGCTTTCAGTGCTCCCGGGATATGGAAAGTTACTTAACATCACAGCTCTGCTGCTGTAAAATTGATTCTAAATCAGTACTTACTGTATCAATGGTCCAGGATGCATCACTGTCACATGGGACAGGAGGCTTTGTAGGAAAACGAAGAGCCATAAACATGTGAACATGGAGATCGTTGGAGACCATAAAACTAGCAGGCAAAGTTAGAAAAAAATCTTAATAACAAACAAAGGGAAGGACACACAAGGACTACACACACAAATGAAAACACTCTGCACAACATACTGCATGATCTTTCTAATTTTGACTTTAGTATTCCTTCAAAGGATGGGAATGTGAATGGTTCAGAATCTGCCACTGAATATATTTTGACCCAGTAGGTTACTCTTTAGACCTACATTTTTTACACCAGTGGGTCCAAATCAACCCAAGTTTTACCCCCCCTCCCAGTGCTGTCACTGCAACTGCACATTCAACCACCATCCTTGCTTTGCTCAGCCAGTAATTGAAATTCCTTTTTTTTATGTGTCACCATAATCTGGATATGGTTTCATTAACCATGAAAAAGCAGTAGGCTGGGTCACAAGTATCACAACAGGGACACTAACTCCACCAAAGTCATTATTAAGTGAAGGGAATAGTTTACCACTTGGTCCTAATCTATACAAAGCACTGTTTTTCAGCACACGCACGTCATGCACTTTTCCAACATTTTATTTATTTTTTATTTATTTATTGAGATCTAGGAGTACACCTTTGAGCTGGAAGCTCGTTTACAAAGGTTCCACATCAGTAGAAAATAACAAATTACAGACAATTCAAACAGAAACATGTGACAGTACTTTAATTTCTAAAAATGGGACCGTACAAAAATATAAGTGCAGTGAAAATCTTAAACAGTTAATAATACAGTTGACTAAGCATTGCATACAATGCGAGAATAGAGGTGCAGTACTTAAACTACTAAGCAGAATAACATTTCATTGTCAAAGTATAGGAAGGGACAGGGAGGGAGGGAGGAGGAGATGTATGGATAGAGATAAGTACGTCAAGGAGTAAGAAGGGGTATAAGGTAAGGCTCACTGGGGGAGAGGGAGAAGGAGAAGAGGGTGGGAGGAAGGTATGGAAAAGGTAAACAGGGTAAGCAGTTGCAGCTGCTCAAGTTGGCCAGCAATCACAGCTGCTCTGATTGGTGAGGTGTTGGTGGAGTTTTCTTTTAAATGACTCCAGCTTGGGCTGATTGGTTATGTCTGGAGGGAGTTCATTAAGCCAAAAAAGGGGCACAGTATGTGAATGTCCTTTGAGCCTGTGAGGTGCAAAAGAAGGGGACAATAAGAAATTGTCTGGTACTGCTTCTTGTGCAGTGGTGGTTGGGGGCCATAACAAGGAGCTTCTGGATGGCTTAGGGGTAAGTCCTAGGCAGGCCCCCCCCCCCCCGAGTAGACATACTTGATATTGTACTCTGCCTTGAAGGTTTAGCCACTTAGTTTGTGCATATAGGTCACAGGTGTGGGTTAGGCAGGTAGCACCTAGGAGTAGTCAGCAGGATTTATTTAGGGCAACAGAAACCCTTTTGAAGGTGGAGTCTGGGGCAGCACCATAAACCACTAAACCGTGATGGACAGAATGGAGCTTTTTATGGTGAGAGACAGGACATCTTGGGACAGGCAGTATTGGTTCCTGTATAGTAAGCCATTTCTAGGGTTGACTACCTTTACAACTTGTTCTGTATGCTGAGCAAATGAAAGAGAGCTGTCCCGGGTGACACCAAGATATTTGAAGGTTTGAACTTGTTCTATAGAGGTAAGAAGGTTATTGCAGATTCTCAGTTGAAAATATACTTGTTGCGGGGGTTCACAAATAACATTGATTTAGGTTTTTTTTATAGTTCATTAGGAGCTTGTATTTGGTGAACCAAGCTTCTGCTGCAGTGAAATCACATTGTAGATGGGACTCAAGTTGGTGTGGGTCAGAGTTTTTAGGAAAGATGACAGCATCAACGGCATAGAGAAGGATGCGTTCTTTGCATACGGAGGGAAGTTTGTTAATAAAAAGGCTGAAAAAGAGTGGGCCAAAAATTGAGCCCTGGGGAACACCCGTGAGTACCTTCCAACTATTGGAAAGGGTACCATCAAATTTTACTCATTGTGACCTATTGCTGAGGTAGCTCTGGAACCATCCTACCACTTTAGTGGAGAGGCCAATGGGGAGGAGTTTAGCAAGGAGTATTTTGTGGTTGACAGTGTAAAATGCCTTGGTGAAGTCAATGTAAATCACCCTGGCAACTTGACAACTGTCTGAATCCTGAGTACTCCTACAGGGCAGTGGAGGTACTATGCCTCTTGCAAAAACAGTGTTGCTGTGGGCATTGGATTCCATACTTATCCAAACAGTCGACCAGTTGGTCAGCAACTATAATTTCTAATACCTTGTAGAGAAAGGGCAATATAGATATTTGCAGGTAATTCACGTGTACAGCTCTGTCACCACTTTTGTGGACTGGGGTGACCAATGCAGCCTTCCAAAGCAGAGGGGGTTGTCCCAGCTGAAGAGATAGGTTCAAAAGTTTTGTTAGTGGAAGGAGCACTTCTTCAAGGGTAGGGGCCAGTAACTTGAGGTCCTGTGAGTCGCTACTGTGTCTGGTTTTGCCAAGCACATGTGAAAGGTACTTCCTAGCTTTGGGGGTGGTGACTGCATTAAGGTAGAAGGGGGTGGATGTGAGGGAGACTCACTGTGTGTGGTCCTAGGGCCTGGCACATTTTCAACAGATGATTCGAGGGATCAGTTGGCAGTATGCTGCTAAGGTCTGTAAAAGCATCATTAAAGATATTGGCAATGGTGTTAGGGTCCTGTGTGATCTCACCATTCACCAGCAGCATGGAAGGCAAGGCTTTGTTATTTTTGCCAGTAAGGTCCTTCATATTTTCCCAAAATCTTCTTCTATCACCCCAGAAATGAGTGAGGTAGTCTTTGAAATATTGAGATTTCGCGAGTCTGATCCTGCGGGTGCAGATGTTTCTGGTAGATCTATACCTATGTATGTCTGTCCTTGTGCCAGTGGCCTTGGCTCTGTGCCAAAGATGGTCTCAGGTGATCATGAGTTGCAGAAGAACGGGGGTGACTCATGAGTTATGGATTCCCTTAATTTTACCTTTTTTAATCAGAGCATACTGGTACAGGCATCATTAAACTTAGCAATAAAATAATCTAATGCCTGGTCTAGGTCTACTGCGGAGTATAGTGCAGACCAATCTATAGACATTAGGTAAGTTTGAGCGAGTTCAGCTGCCCACATCTGAGGGTACGACTTGAAATTATTTTGGGGGAGGCTTAGCAGCCTTGTTGGCCCATTCGCAAGTGATCAGTGAATGATCGCTAAACAAGTCTGCGAGTACTGCAGTGTTGGAGATCCTGTCCAGTCCATTCATGATGATCTAGCCTGGTACGGAAATGGAGCCTGTTCGGTAGTTAAACCTGGTAGGTGAATCAATCATTTGTGAGGAGTTAATACAAGACAGAGCATCTTTGCATTGGGTGGCCTCAGGGGATAACCAGTTTATATTAAAGTCCCCTCGGACTACCACTTCCCAGTTTTGCTTAAGGCCTTTAATGAACTCTATGATTCTGTGGAAACCAATTGATTGATCTCTAGAAGGAATGTAAACTGAGGCGATAGTTAATGATTTGCTTTGAGAACCTAACAGTAGCCTAACAGTTAATGCTTGTGCAGGGGTCCCAGTATCAATTAAAGGGAAGGCATGGCACCTAATGCAATCTTTGAGATAGGTAGCACACCTAGCACCCCTTTTTCCCAGTTCTGTCGAGCCTGAAGAGGGTGTACCCATTTAGCACTATGGAAGCATCCAAGACATTGGGTGAGAGTCAGGTTTCCACTTAGGAAAGGACACCAGGGTTGTGCTGGCTTACCCAAACCTGTAGCTGGTCAAATTTGGCCAGCAGGCTATGGATATTAATAGATGCAATTTTTATTGATGGGTGGTTGTTACCACACCTGTGAGGCTGTTGGGGGAGGGCAGAGTTAGGGTGAATATTACCAGAGATAAGCAGTAGCATCAAGGCAAGGTGAAACAGAAAGTTTTTTAGTATTATCAAGTTGCTTTTTCTCTTATGGTTACTACCAGTAACCTCCTTTTCAAGGGCATGGTATGGTGGCAGGATGAGGTATTAGGTGAGCGATCATGACCCAACAGTGGTGGGGTGGTAGTTAGATGAGGTAAACCACCAATCATAACTAGGGGTGGGAGAGAAGCTGGTGCCAGTTGTGTAACACAATGTTAGAGTAGCATTAGCTACATAAGCATGGATATGGAAATGATTGTTGGGGCACTCAAGGGATAAGAGAATTAAGAGTACTGATAGAGCTATGCAATTACTGGGAGCCATGATACAAAGAGAATGGGGATGGGGGGGTGAATGTGTCACAACAGGGGTTTTAGATGCCTAATGGAAGGGGAGGCTAAAAGGGTGTCCAGAGAAGAGACGGTAGAGCAGAAACAGCAGAGTATGATAAGTGGAGAGGGGGCTAGAGCACATGTGAAGTGGGCGGGGTAGAGGTATAAAAAGTATGAACTATTTGAAGACACCAAGGAACTATGTGACCATACGATTAGTGTTACAGCCTATGGTGAGATCTCTGCAATAGAGAGAAGGGTTCAAGTCCCAGCTGTGGAGAAATTTGGATAAAGGAGGGAGATGCGAGCCAACAAAGGATAAGTGTTGGGGGGAGCTTGAATTAACATGTAGATTTTTTACATAAGCTTGAGCGCGTGTAGGGGAAGTTGCATTTTTTTTTTTGTTTGTTTGTTTTTTTTAAGAGGGAGGTACAGACAATAGAGTAAGAAGAAGAGTGGAGATAGTGGAATACTACAAGGGAATGAAAGGTCTAGTGAATGGTGTAACTGACTTTGGAGCAGCCAGCCAGTGCAGTCAGAGGTTCAAGATCTGCTTAGGGGCACATACAGTTTCTTTTTTTAAGAAGGAGGTGCAGGCAATAAAGTAACAACAGGATCAGAGATTAATGTAATATTGCAAGAGACTGAGTGGTCTAGTGGATAGTTCCAACTGACCCTGGAGCAGACAGACAGGGTTCAAGACCTGCCTTGGGTCTGTGTGGGGGGACACCACTGGGATACGCAAGGGTTAACTTCTTAAATTAAGGATTGAAAGGATAAACAGTTGGATTAGGCAGGGGTGAAATAAAAAAACACTTTAGGTAAAGAAATATTTATATCTCTGAAACAATACTCATGGTCAACATGTGCCTGTACGACTACAGAATAGTATGATTTCTGATTAAAGTACTCAGTGGCATTACTAGGTGGGGCTATGATGGGGAAGTGTGTGCCCATGTACTGCGCCACTGCAGTTTGGGAAAACCCCAGTCTTTTCCAAAACCAGCAGTGATTTCTGGAACAGTTTATGTTGTTATTCTCTTTGGCAATAACACAAGGACAACAGCCCCACACACTCCAATGGCAAATTCACCAACTGTAGAGTATCCCACTCCAAACAGGCGACTGAGGGTCTGATACTCTGTGTTTGTGGCAAGACACCACCGTGTGATGGCCATACATTTATCAACGGGCATTTCCTTCCTGAGCTGGATATCCATTCACTTTATTTATGGTGACAAATTCAGTGCAGTGAAAATAGAATGTCTTTTTGCCCATTATAAAATTTGTCAGCCACTGCTCATTGCTCCAACTTCCAAGCACAATGTTGGTCCACCGAGTGCTTGTCCATTCAACAGACCATATGGTTCTCTGAACTGTGCCTGTCACATAGACACACACCATTCTGTCCTGCAGCACAATGAGAGTCTCCAGAAGCTGCATTCTTAATTGTCACATCCTTTGGGCTCTCCTTTCTTGAATTGCTATCCATTTTTTTAATGTTACTTGAGAGAATCTTTCTATTTCAACTGTATCTGGCAGCCAGTAGCATCAGCATCACGTTTGTGGTGGGTACAGCCATGTCTAAACACTGGTTGTGGGGCAATGCCCAAATGCATCTTGGGTTTTTGATCCCAATGTCAGCATGTCCCACAGTGCATTGTGAGACAGCTGGCACAACACAACGAAGCATGGTTTCAAAACCATGTTTACTTCTCAACCCCAGAGCCCTGAAATGCAGATGTGCTTCTACACCATGTTTAAACACGGTTTCACACCACAGTTGCAGTGTGAACTGAGAGGCACGGTAAGACCTGCAAAGTTTTTAAAAATGCAATACAAGCATGTGCAATGTGGACAGGGCCTTAATCTGAATCTGTATCAGATTCAATAACTAGTGGTCTCTTCCCTTTGGTGCTGTCATAATGGTTTTCTTTAGCTTTAGGAGACAAGAAAAGAAGAAAAAATGTTTAGATTGTAATTTTTTTATTTTTTATGTTTTGCTCTTTTGCTATGTGACCAGGCGATCTGGGCATGGAACTTTAATTAAAAATACGTTTTTTTTAATGGGGTGGGAGGAATACATTTTAACTATAAAAAAGTAGTTAACATTTATTTCACATGTTTTAGATTTATTTCACATGTGCATACAGGTATTTAGTTGTTATTTCACACGTGGCTATAGTTATCTTACAGTTATTTGTGTTATTTTACAAAATGTTAGATAGTGATATATTAAGCATTACATACCAGCACTATGTTGAAGGTTATGTTTTTATCTGTTGTGTATGGTTTGTGGAATCATGCTCCGATGAGTTCAGATCAGTTTTCGGGGATTGTTGGCAGATTGGTAGGCTTGGTAGGCTGTTGTGATGTGTTACTTGTGGATGGTTACTGAGTGGCTTCAAGATTTGTAATAGCTTTTTTTCTTTCATTATGTTTGCTTGCACGCATGTGCAAGAAACATAGTGCCATCATCTGAGTTTTTCAGAGGTGTGTCAGCATCTTCCAATTCAGTCAGTGTGTTTGCAGGCGTGGTCACAGTTCTCCAATCACTGCTGAAGCTGTCTATGACAGCAGTTGAAAATGCAGTGGCATACAGTTGAAAGAGGGAGCTACGCTTCAGTGAGCAGCTCCCCCCACACACACACACACAGATCAACTGTGTTGGTTGCCTGATAGAATGGTGTAGTCTTGTCTAGCTTAGAGAGACACGCCACACATCATTACTTTAATAAACTGTTCCCTGCCAAAGCAGGACCACCAAAATGTGTGGGTACCTAACAGTCCTTACACATGCCAGCTCTACAAAGCACACCTTCATGGACTCCATGGGTTCTAATCCTCCAGAAAAAAAAAATACCTCAGCATTTGATGTGAAAACTCAGACTTCTTTGTGTGTGTAATTCCAAGCATTTTCTCTTACTAGACTCTGTCAATGTGAACTCCTCACTGCTAAAACCTATGCAAATGAACTTGAGCGTACTGTACTACCTGCAGCTGAAGCAAAGAACAGCCAGAATGCACAAAGAACATACTGCTATGCATTTCAGCAGCAGCCAGTGCGGGAGGTTTTCATGACTGAAGCACTTTAATGCGCCTTTTAGTGCTGTCATATACACACCCATGTGTGGTAATTCACTAAACTGCACATTTAGTCTGGCAATGCAGCTTCAAAATATTTTTTTTTCTCTGAATTGCCATGAGCTGGCATTTGGATAGAATCGCACAGCTCTTTCTCAAATCAGATGCTCAATGAAGTCACATCACCTTGTGACCCTAAACATCTTAGGGTTGGACATGGTGCCCTACAAAATAGTGAAAACTAGGTATAGAAAAAGAAAACACAAATTCAACCGTAGCTCACAATTGAATCCACCATTTTCTCTGGTGAATCTGAAGCCGCCTAACAGCCCACCCCTGGGTGCTCATGCACTCCCTCCACCCGCACAACATATGGCCGACGAGGGTGCTGTTGCATTTTATTTCATAATTTCCTGATCCTGTTGCTGCCACCATACTGATACAGTAATACTTTTTATGGCTCAAAAACTGCTTGACATTAGCTGAATTATAAATGGCATTCCTGTTTGATGCTGTGGTGCGGAATATGGTGGTGCTCAAATTTTAAGCCAAGTATTACATGCAGATATGTTGTTATTGACTCATGTCACTTACCATTTTATACATCTATTGATTTTTTCAATTCACTTTTGC
This sequence comes from Neoceratodus forsteri, assembly GCA_016271365.2. NCBI lineage: Eukaryota > Metazoa > Chordata > Ceratodontiformes > Ceratodontidae > Neoceratodus > Neoceratodus forsteri. Next base: position 718,537,677 of record CM057456.1, read on the forward strand.
TGACAAATGTTGATCGCAGGGTGTCACAATTCAGTTCAGCGACGTGTAACATCTTAGTGCAGATGCTAAGTAACTGTTTTAAAATGCTGAAAAAGTTAACAGTCATGAAAATGCATGAACTTCTTTCTTCAGTGTCTGGAGCTGTAGTGGTGTCATTGGCAAGTGCATGTCCCTTTGCTCCAGATCTATGAGTGAGATGTCTATTTTGTGCAATGGACGGTGGCTGAATGTTATCAGCTGACAGTTTTCATTTCATTACCAACAGATAAATATTCAGGGCTTTGTAAATGCAACTTTGCTGGTAGCACAATTTCATGCCCCCAAGTGTCTCATCAGTTAGTGGTTATATCTTAACCGATTATCACAAAAAGTATGAAAAAGATTTGCCGCTGAGTAATGTAAATGCCAATCCACCTAAGCACCTTTAGGCTGCAAACATAATTTAAACGTTAGGGATTCTGGACCGGTGTATCACTCCTTGGCACAGCAACAGTTAGTAAGTGTAAGCACATTCTCAGGACATTGTTTCATTTGCCCCCTCTCCCCACTACGATCCTGGTCACCTGAAATAAACTCGACATTTTAGTATCTGTTTTACATCTTGGCTCGGTTAGGCAATCAACGCTGTAAGAACATAAATGGACATATAAATGGAGACTATAAGAACATGGTCACCTGAAATAAACCCGACATTTTAGTATCTGTTTTACATCTTGGCTCAGTTAGGCAATCAGCGCTGTAAGAACATAAATGGACATATACATGGGGACTATAAGAACATGCCGTGGGTGCTTCTGCCTTAGTTCAGCTGTGCAACATCAGCCTGAAGCTCAGGTAGAGCTTACTGTCTACCACTTTGTTCACCCCCTATGTACCTGTACCATTTCACATCCTCCCTTGCCTTAGTCCAGCTGTGCTACATCAGCCTGAAGCTCTGGTAGGGCTTACTGTCTACCACTTTGTTCAGCCCCCCATGTATCGCTGTGCTACATCAGCCTGAAGCTCTGGTAGGGCTTACTGCCTACCACTTTGTTCACCCCCCCATGTACCTGCACCATTTCACATCCTCCCTTGATCTACAGTGAGTGGCTCCCTCATTCATATGTCACATATGCACGCAAAAAAAAAAAAAACAGTCTTTAAAAATTAAGATACATTTATTATGTTTGTTATGTTTGCTTGCACGCATGTGTAAGAAACATAGTGCCATCATCCGAGATTTCGGGGGTGTGTCACCCGCTCTTCAAATTCAATCAGTGTGTTGGCTGGCGCAGCCCCTGTAAGCCAATGCATGATGGAGCTGTCTATGACAAGCTCCAAAATGCAGTGGCATACAGTTCAAAGGGGGAGCTACGCTTCAGTGGAAAGCGATAAGATATCGCTTGCTCATGTGCAGCTCCCCCCCATACACACACACACACGCAGGCGTGTGCGCCCCCCCTGCATGCACGCACACGCTGTATAGCCGACGGGGGTGCCCATTCCCCCATCAGCTGTGCTGCATTCCCCCTACCCCCCAAAGCCTTCCAAATGCCATGCTGGGTGCCCACCCCAGCGTGGCAACTCATGATATAGCGGGGTGCCCAATCCCCCATCGGCTCCACTGTCCTCACCCCCAGTACTGGGTGCCACGCTGGGAGCCCACCCCAGCATGGCAATCGATGCTTTGGGCGACAGGAGTGCCAATCCCCCATTGGCTGAATGCCCCAACCGTCCTTGTGCCATGCTAGGAGCCCACCCCAGCATGGCAAGCGTCGTCGTCATTGGAAACAAAAGAACATCTGTAAAGAAAAACGGTCCCACGTAGTCTCCCTGGCCCCCCTCCCACAACCCGCACCCACCCACTGCACACCCTGCCTCCCCACACCCCCCCTCACCCCATAGTTACCTCTGGACCTCGGCGCAACGATCTTTGGTGGACCGGGAACACGTCTGCACTCTTCAAAGCCAACCACGACCTGAGGAAATGCCAGTAAGCTGTATAATGGGCTAGATAGGGGGTTTCAACTTTGTTGCATATCTCAGGCATTTTTTTGGAATTCTTGCACCAAATTTTCAACATGGGGTTTTTGGGACCCCTTCTCATGAATTATGTCACTGTCATGGCGTTATTGGGGCCCGAAGGGTGATTTCGCAGTTACTGCGCGAAATCACCTTTGGGACCGATTAATGAAATGACACTGCCAGTGTTCATAAGGTGGGCTCTTAAAAAGCCTATTTTGAAAATCTGATGGAAAAATTTCAAAAAACGACTGTTTTACGAGCGTGTGTTGTGCAGTTCCTATGCACGCTCGTAAGTTCACAAATTTTCAATATTTTCACTCCAGATTTTCAACACTGACATTTTACCACACCTTCTTATAAGTAGTACAGCTGTCATTTTTCATCTCACCCAAAACGTGTTTCCGCCCATGTAGCGCTCAATGGCACAGTCCGTGTGCTAAATCAATGTACGGGACAAATTAAGAAAATCACGGTGACACTGTTCATGAGCAGAGGTCTTAAAATGGCTATGTTGAAAATTTGGTGAAAAAATTCCCAAAAATTACTGTTCTACGAGGCAGCGTTATGCAGTTCCTCGTACGCTTCGTAAGTTCACAAATTTCAATATTTACACTCCAGATTTTCAACATTGTCACTTTACCACACTCTCCTTATGAGCAGTACAGCTGTCATTTTCACATCTTGCCCAAAATGTGTTTCCGCCCATGTAGCGCACAATGGCGCAGTCGATGTGCGAAATCAATGTATGGGATACATTAAGAAAATCACAGTGACACTGTTCATGAGCAGAGGTCTTAAAATGGCTATGTTGAAAATTTAGTGAAATATTCTAAGAATGTCTGTTTCTGACGATGCGTTGCGCAGTTCCTATGCATGCTCATAAGTTTGCAAATTTAATATTTTCACTCCAGATTTTCAACATTGCCATTTTATTACACTTCCTTATGAACAGTACAGCTGCCATTTTCATATGCTGCCCAAAAATGTGTTTAAGCCCATGTAAGGCACAATGGAGGTGCTGCTGGTGTCGCAACAATGTTTGGGACAGATTAAGAAAATCACAGTTACACTGTTCATGAGCAGAGGTCTTAAAATGGCTATAAGAAAATTTCGCATAAACTCCATAAATGACTGTGTTATTTATGAGCATTGCGCAGTTTCCATGCACCTTGTAAGTTCATGACTCTGTAATATTTTAAGTCCAGATTTTCACCAGTGGCATTTTTCTACACTGCCTTATTTACAGTACAGCTGTCATTTTTCACAACATGGCTGAAGTGTGTTTTCACATTTTTAGCGCAGAGATGCGTGGTCGCTGTGGGAAATTATTGTTCGGGACAGATAAAGAAAATCACAGTGACACTGTTCATGATCGGAGGCACCAAAATGCCTGAGTTGACAATCTGCTGTAAAAAAATCCCCAACCTAATTATATTACAGGTGTGCGTTGCACAGTTTCTATGTACGCTCATGACTTTACCATTTTTTAAAATATTTTTACTGCTGATTTACAACATTGCCATTTTTGACACCTCCCCATGAACAGTACAGCTGTCATTTTTTACATTCTGTTCGGAATGTTTTTGCACCTGTGGTGCTAAATGCCGTAGTCGCTGTGCATAAGCAGCTTTCGGCTAAGAAACTGATATTCCTCCTGTTCATGAGGTGGGGTCACAAAAAAACCATGTTGAACATTTGGAGTGAAAATACCAACGAATGCCTGAGGTATTAGGGTTTCCAACCATAACGCCCAACCCTGTAGAGAATGACAGGCATCAGGGGTGCGACTTGGGATTCTTGCCTGTAATGCTCATACCATTCCACACCCTGCAGCCAGTGAGAAGCATTGAGGTATGCCTTGGACTCTTCGGGCCCAAAGTTCACCCCATTCTCTTATATCACCCATCCCTGTATTTCCTAATGGAATGGAGTGCGCATAAGGACCAAGACCCCAAGGCACACCATGACACTTGCCAGTGTCTGCAGGGGTGGGGTGTACTGAAATAGCATGGCGTTCGGACTGGCGACCCAAAGGCACACCCCAATGCCTGTCACTCTCTGCAGGGAGGTGGTGGGGTTGGCTTCAGTTCAATACTTCACTGCCATTACTATTACGCAGCTCTGTAACTTCTACACTACCACTGCCAATGCCAGCAAGCAAACATTCGGCATTGACAAATGCTTGTTTTTGAATAGGCATTGAGACTTTGCAGCTGCTTATGTCCCAAAACCTGGATTATCTCAGTAGGTGCTACCCTGCTGTTAGATAACTTCTGGATCCGGTGTTTTCTCACAGAACGGTTGGTGACTTTCTTGTCGGTGTTGATGCCATCTTTTCTGATCATTGTTTTCATTAAGGAGCTCCGTTTGTTACTGCTGACTGGTTTTTGTGCCATGATGTGGGTAGTATGGCTTCAAATTTATGCTGATTGCAAGGAAGAATAGTGAATCCGGTGATGTGTATTGTCTGGCTTGTGTGACTTGTAGCACAAGTAGTTTACTTTGTTTTGAATTACATAGGCCCTTGGCTCAGTGTACTGTACATGTGTCCTTTTGGGTTTGACCCACTTCTGGTTTTAGTTTGTCATTCCTGGTTTAGTTGGATGTATTCTTTTGGAAAAGCCTAACAGGTGAAATGTTAGCATTTTTCCACTGCTCTTTGTTCTTATTTTTGCTGCTTAATATTAAACTGCACAAGTCTACAGCATATTTTGGCATTGGACATCAATTTTTTTGAAAAGCTGGGGGGAGTTCTGTGACTGAATGAAGTTTGGATATATTCTTGCTGGTTTTCATCCTGCTTGAGTTCAGTGTCTCCCCATTTTATGTTTTGGGTTTCAGTATTTCCTCTCACCCCAAAGTACGTAGTGACCACCAATTACATTGTGTTTGATAGTGATTCAGGGTAAAGTTAATGTGCAGCATATAGTTTCTCTATTAAGCTTTCAGTTAATTCATCTGCTGCATTAGGTCTAATCTCTTTTCCATCAGATTTTAAGGCTTTGTGGTTTGATTGTAGCACCTCTCTGCACTTTTTGAACAGTGATGAGTTTGAAGGAAATTCTGGGTACAGTTTTAGTTTGAGATATCTTTTTAAAGCTTTGAAATGTTGATCTCAGGGTCAATGGTATGTACGTAGTGCCATCTTTCTTGGTGCAATTCATGAAGTAATGACACAGGAGCTTGTCCAAGTCAGCGGATGGTATCTGATTTAGTTCAGTCTTAAAATTGTCTAGGTACCTTGTGAGCATGTGGACATCCGTTTTTGATTTGACAGAGGTGTTTTGGTTCTGGGTACTTTCTATGAAGCTGTCTATCGTCTCTTGTTTGATACTGTAGGCCATACTTGAAGGTTGTTTTTTTACAGTTTGTAGTTTCAGGCAGAAGCCCAAGACACACACCACACCTGCTTTCCTGTCTGGTTTGAGATGGTGGAGTGTTAGGAAAACCCTAATGCCTCATTTCCCAACTTTTGTCATTCTGACCTTAACTGGAGCATTAACAAAGTTTTTTGCAACTTATTTCCTTACTTTTTGAGATAGTATAATAGCATCCTTATTTTACTGTGGGTGTTGACCCTGCACTCCCATCCCTCCATAGATGCATATTTGTATGTACCTGTGGAAGCACCCTCCTGGCCCTGCACTTCCATTTATAGGGCAACAGCGACCAAATTGTCAGCATAGCCATCTTATTACCCCACCTCATGTACCCAGTACAGAAAATTTTGGAACCTCCACCAAAACGTAATTCTGCACAATTGCAATGCCATTCCACACCACAGATGTGAAAACACATTTCGTCTGAGATTTGAAAAATAACAGTTGTGACATACATGAGTTGGGGTAATAAGAAGGCTATGTTAAAAATCTGAGGTAAAAATATTTAACATTTCTGAAGTTATGAGCGGGTATAGCAAAATTGCAGCACATGGTCATAACTTTGGCATTTTTTCATATTTTACCCCAAATTTTCAACATAGTGTTTTTATGACCCCACCTCATAAACCCCATAGGTGAAAATGTTCAAGTCCTTTCCAAAATACCATTCTACACCACCGGTGTGAAAACACATTTCAGACAGGATGTGAAAAATGACATCTGTACTGTCCATGAGGTGGTGTGAAAAAATGGCTAAGCTGAAAATGTGGAGTGCAAATATTGAAACTTACCAAAGTTATGTGCGTGCATAGAAAAATTTCAATGAACACGCATAGCTCGGCCATTTTTTGGAATTTTTTTACCAAATTTTCAACATGGCCTTTTCGGACCTCACCTCATGAACTCTGATGGTGAAATTTCATTATTCTGTCCCAAAAGGTGATTTCACGCAGCGACCATGAAATCACCTTCCAGGCCTGATTAATGAAATGACAACTGCAGTGTTCATGAGGTGGCGTCAAAAGGCTATGTTGGAAATAGTGGCATCAATAAATAACAAGTTATGAAATACAATTGCGTAAGAACTTACTGTAACAGTAGATCTTCGCAGAGAGGCTCTTGCAGTGAGCAATTACATATAGGACTGGCGCGGCGGGCGCTGGGACCCATGGAAAAATTTCTAGCTAGCAGTCCCTGGCGAGGGACCGCCCCCACATCAGGTGACCAGCATCAGGAGACGTCGGTATAAAGGGGCGGTCCCTGACACCCACCTTCCAGTTCTTTCCCACCACAGGCCAGAAAGGCCAGACGACAGAGGAGTGGATATTTTCCTCACTGGAAAAGGAGCTGAAGAAGCCTAGGGGGATGGAGAGCAGGAAGGTATTACCTACTGCAACAGCCTCTCTCGAAAATCTACTGTTACGGTAAGTTCTTACGTAACTGTACTATCTTACTTCGAGAGGGCTCTTGCAGTAGGTAATTACATATAGGACTGAATCCCAAGCAGTCTGGAACAAAGAGAGGCACTGGGAGAGGAAAACTACTCCTAAAAGCAGTTCTAGCTGTGCAAGCCTCAAGATAAGAGGCCTTGCAGAACAGCCAGCCCGAAGCCTGCTCTACGGCGAGAGGCAACATCCAAACTGTAGTGTTTAGTAAAGGTATGGACGGAAGTCCAGGTGGCGGCAGCATAGTTGTCTGCCTCAGACACATTTTTGAAACAAGCCGCTGAGGCAGCTACTCCTTTGGTGGAGTGGCCTCTTACTTGACCCGGGAGGGTCTTGTTGTATTTGCCATAACAGAAAGTGATGCAATGAGCCAACTACTTAGATAGGCATTGCTTGGAAACAGCATTGCCTTCCCTTTTATGAGCAAAAGAGACGAACAATTGATCAGTCTTTCTGAGATCGTTCGTCCTGTTGGTGTAGTATCTCAGAATCTGATGAACATCCATAGTATGAGGTAAATACTCCCCTTGATTAGAGTACTGTGTAAAAAAGGCAGGTAACTCTATGGACTGATTTAGAGTAGACTCAGCTATTACTTTAGGGAGAAACTTAGGATTCGTGCGAAGAGCAACACATTCCTTGTGAAAAATCAAGTATGGGATTTTACACATCAGGGCCTGGAGCTCGGAAATTCTCAGAGCAGAAGTAATGGCCACCAGGAAGAGAGTCTTCCACAAAAGGAACTTCAAATCCGAAGAAGCTGCAGGTTTGAAGAGAGGGAGAGTAAGTTTCTCAAGAACAAAGTTCAAGTCCCAAGAGAGAGCAGGAGTACAAATGGGGGTGCCTCAGATGGAGGACCCCTCTGAGAAAGGTCTTAGAGACCTCCAATTGAGCGAAAGTTTTGTCTGCGAAGGGAACATGATAGGCCGAAATGGCCGACATGTGTACCTTCAGCGAAGAATGACTAAGACCCAGGTCAAACAGATGACGTAGATACTCAGGCAGAAGCCCCGCTGAACATGAGAAGGGTTCCGTGTTCTTGGAAGCAGCCCAGATAGTGAATCTCTTCCACTTCATGGCATAAGTGAATCTAGTAGAGGGTCTTCTGGCCTCCACCAAAATCTCCGCCACTTTGGGAGACACTCCAAAATGAGATTGGGCTAAGTCTGCAGGAGCCATGCATGCATTAGAAGGGATTTGAGGCCTGGATGGACCAGGGTCCCCTGATCCTGGGTCAGTAAACCTCGAGAAAGAGGAAGAGGAGGATCCTCTGAGTATTGTTGTAGAAGAGAGAACCAAACTTGCCTGGGCCAGAAAGGAGCGATCAGAATCATTCGTGCTCCTTCTGAAGCTAGTTTCTGCAAGACTCGTGGGATAAGTGGAATTGGGGGAAAGGCATAGACGAATCTGTCCTTCCAGTCTGGAGACACAGCGTCGCTCCAAAAAGCGCCTCCCTCTGGAACGAGAGAGCAGAAGACAGGAAGTTTTGCGTTTAGAGGGGATGCGAACAAGTCAACCTGTGGTGTTCCCCAAAGTTGGAAGATATTGTCTAGAACCCCTTGGTCCAGTTCCCACTCATGAGTCAGAGCAGAAGAGCGACTTAGCTTGTCTGCCAGGGTGTTTTCAACTCCCGGAACGTGAATTGCCATGAGGTCAAGGTCATGTTGTGTTGCCCAATCCCAAACCCTCATTGCCTCCCTGCAAAGAGGGTAGGATCAAGTCCCTTCCTGTTTGTTGATGTACCACACCCACGCACATGTTGTCCATCTGGACGGCTAGGTGGCCAGGAAGGATGTATTGGAGAAGGGCTTGGACAGCGTACAACACTGCCCGAAGCTCGAGCACATTGATGTGGAGAGCTTGTTCTAGCTTTGACCAGGAGCCCTGGATCCGATGAGGGCCTGGATGGGCTCCCCAACCTTCGCCCAAGGCGTCTGTGGTTAGAGTCTGGGAGGGGGGAGGATGAAAGAAAGGAACTCCCCAAAATGGGTTCTCTCGAACCATCCACCACTGCAAGTCTCGAAGTATCTGCGAGGAGACCAGAACTGGATGATCTAGGTCATCCACTAGCTGATCCCATTGAGAAGCATAGAGTCCACTGAGAAATTCTCATGTGGAGTCGAGCACGAGGAACCGTCGGGATAGCAGCCGCCATAAGCCCAAGAAGGCGAAGGACCGACCTCGCAGAGACCGTCCTGTGGTTGGACAGCAGACTTATTTGGGTCTGGAGAGTGGACGCCCTGTCCGGAGGCAGGAAGGCCTTACCCGTGGTCATATCGAGAATCGCCCCAATAAACTGTAGCCTCTGGGATGGGTCCAGATGAGACTTGGAATGGTTGATGGTAATACCCAGGCAGGCAAAAACCTGCTGGGTAAGGGAGAGGCAACGCAGGAGTTCCTCCCTGGATGAGGCCACCAGTAGCCAATCGTCTAGGTACAGGAAAATCTGCACTCCCCTGGCACACAGGTGTCCTGTCTTCTTTGGGACCAGGAAGAAATGGGAATAGTAACCCATACCTCACAGATGAAGGGGGATGGGCTCTATTGCTTGTTTCAGCAGGAGAGACGAAATTTCCTCTTGGACCAAGAGAAGATATTCCCGTGAATACGACGACTTCGGGGGGGGTTCTGAAGAAACTCTATCGAGTGTCCCTCTGCTATGAGCTGGAGCACCCAAGAATCTGTGGTTATCCTCTGCCATCCCGGAAGGTGGAGGGAAAACCTCCCTCCTACCGATTCCTCCGGGGAGTCCGGAGGCAGTAGGAAAGGAGTCAGGTGGTGTGGGGCAGCGCCGCAGCTGAAGCACCCGCTGCTTTTTTGGGCGGGGGCGCTTAGCAGCTGTGGGGGCCCGGCGTTTAGTGGCCCATCTTCCCTGTGGTTTTGCCTTTGGCCAATTCCATCTGCGAAACGGACGGCACTGCTGCTGATGGGGACGGTACATGGAATCAACTGACTTCAGTGCCGTCCCCTTCTCTTGCAAATCAGTGATGATGTCCTTGACATCACCCCTGAAAAGCACCGACCCTCGAAAGGGTGCTTCCTGGATAGCAGATTGCACCTCCGGGACCAACCCTGACATACAGAGCCAAGCATGCTGCCGTAGGCCTACAGCGAAAGCTGAGCTCCGACCAGCAGTGTCCACTGCATCGTATGTCACATGAAGCATGTGGCAACTGGCCGAATAAGCAGAGCGGACAAGATCAGCCAACTCCTGCTTGACTTGGGAGTCAGGCAAGGAGTCCAGTTTGGCTTCCACCTGAGTCAGAATGGCCTTCTGGTAGTCCCCCATATGGCCGACATAGTTCAGGGCCTTGATCCCCACCATGGAGGAAGCATAAATCTTTCTCCCATACTGGTCCAGAAGGCATGATTCCTTATCAGGTGGTGATGAGCTAAGATGTTTGGGGTTTGCCGACCGGCCATGTGCGGCGCTAATCACGACCGAGTCGGCACGAGGGTGAGAATCCAGAAAATCAACACCTTTTGGAGCCTGATATAGCCTGTTTGACTTCCTAGGAAGTGGGGCTAAAGCCGACGGATGTTTTCATATTGTGGTAACGAGGTCGGCGTGAGGCTCTATCCAGGGTGGCACCAAGGTAGGAGCTGTCACGGGCAGATCCAGATGTTCAGCGAGTTTCAGACGCTGAGGATCTGGTTCCAGGGAGTGCCACTGATGAATCTCCTGGATTTTCCTAAGCAACTCCGTAAAAGAAGGATCCTCTGGAGGAGACTTCAGAGGAGTCCTTGGCCTGGGCTTCGACGGAGAGCATAGCACATCGTCTCTCTCGGAGCAACCGTTGGAAGAATCCGAAGAGTCCGAGGGTGAAGAGGAGGATGAAGAGGAAAAAGACTCCCTTTCCCGACCCGGGGGAGGAACGGACCCCTTGGGAAGTCCCCGGGGAAGCGTATCCTGCCCTTCTCTGGATCCAGATGGAAGAACCCTGGAATCTGGAGGTGGTGAGGGAGTGTGCCACCTCAGACGTATGGGAACCTGGGATGGCACCGTTGTCGGAAGGTGGCTCTTGATCTCTTTGGTGAGCTGAGCCTTGGCCTCAGCCCATCAGGAGGCCAGAGTCTCCTGCAGGTCCACCGGCGGCCGTGAGGGCAGTGGAGGAGGAGGAGGCGGATGATAAGGATATGGGTTATAACCGTATGGAGCGTATCCAAAACCCGGCTGCGGGTAGCCCGGTGTCAAGTATTGTGGCGTCGGGTACTGCGGCATTGGGAAGCCCAGTGTCAGGTACTGCGTCGCGGATACTGCGGTCCCGGGTACGCCGGTGTCGGATAGGACAGAGGGTATCCAGGAGCCGGAGGGGCTGCCGGAGCAGATGGCCCAGCTGGTGGCCTCATGGGCGGGTCCACATTGGAGGGCCAGACGAGAGTGGGATGTCTCCTGGAGTCGGAAGAGCCGGTGTCAGGGCTGACGTCGGAGGCCCTGGCGTCGGAGGTACCAACGTCGGAGGGGCCGGCGTCGGAGCCGGCGTCCGGGAGCTGACGTCAGGTCCAGCACACCAGGTGGTGGAAGGACTGATGGAGGAGGAAGATCCCCAGCTTCGCCCGGGGACGGAGGAGAAAAATTCCCGGGTCGTGCTGAGGAGACTCTGGGTCCCCAGATGGCAGCGAAGGCTGTGGGGAACCGGGTAAGATGGACGTGGGAGGATCCATCGTCGGTTCCTTCACCAGGCGGACATCGGACGAGCCGACGTGTGGCTTAAGGGTGAGCTCCCGGCGGGCACCAGAGGAGCCGATGTCCAACATGAGAGCCATCACCGGAGGCAGATCGAGTAGAGGATCGACCTGGTCCAGAGGTGGAGGCATGCGCTGCCCCGGAAGGGTCGGAGTGTCTTACCAGCCCTCTCCGGGCGGATGTCGGAGGAGCCGACGACCGACTTACCAGAGTCGCCCACAGTGGTAGGCCGCAAGCCTGCGGCTGAACCAGGGGCGGAGGCCTCCAACTGCCCGGAGGTGACTGCAAGGCCCGAGCACAAGCCAGACGGGTGGGCTGACGCCCCTCAGAAACCTCCGAGGCGGCTGCCGAGGAGCGGTCCCCCAGAGGGGACATTACCTGTGTCCCAGCAACTCCCAAAGGAGACGCGGTAGAGGAGCCCTTGTCCCGGTGCCTCTCCTTCTCCTTCCTCTTCCGATGGCCTTCAGGGGAAGTGGACGCCTGCCTCAGTTTTTTGAGCTCCTTCTCCATTGAACTCATTTTCTACTTCAGAATATGGGATTCCAGGGATTGCTGCCACCTTTTCCGGGTAGCCGCACTGAAACTGAGGCAGTGCTGGCACTTCTCGACCGGGTGATCGGGGCCTAGGCAGAACAGGCACAGGGAATGGCCGTCCTTGTGTGGTAGTTGGGCGCTGCACGAATCGCACTTATTTTTGTGCTTGGAGGGTGTAGGGGCCGACATACACCGACGATTGTACTGACGTTAGTCAAAAAAAGCAATTATTTCAGTAAAAAACAGACGAAGATAGGGCTGAAGAAGCACAAACTTTTCTGCGAGGCGCTGCACGAGCTAACGGCAGGAAAGAACTGGAAGGCGGGCGTCAGGGACCACCCCTTTATACCGACGTCTCCTGATGCTGGTCACCTGACGTGGGGGCGGTCCCTCACCAGGGACTGCTAACTAGAAGTTTTTCCGTAGGGTCCTGCAGCCTGTCAGCGTCAGTCCTATATGTAATTACCTACTGCAAGAGCCCTCTCGAAGTAAGATCATAAGTTCAAAACACCATTGAAATACATTATAGGGCACTTACCTTGATTCCTCAGTTCACGGTTCAGCTTTGAAGAGTGCAGATGTGTCTCAGTCCACAGAAGTATAGGGTAAGGGGGATGTGGGGAGGTGGGTGCTCAGTGGTAGGGTCGGGATGTAGGGAGGGGAATGGTGCAAACGATGAAAGACCATTTTCTTTATTTTGGGTTTAAAAAAAGTCGTTGGCCGGCCCGGTGGCACTTAGGGTTGAGCCGTATGACACCACACCTCGCTCAACGCTGGTGACCTGGGTTCGGGAATAGACTCAGGTCACCAGGGGTTGGCAGGGGTGGAGAGGGATTGAGCATCCGTAGACTGCTCTCCCTCTCCAGGGGAGGGGGGCTACCAGTTGTCAGTGCACTAGCGACCTCTGGCGCAGGCTGGGGGAGGTGCGTTGGCACTGTATGGAAGGGGCTGGGCCTGGGGCATGGCGCTGGGAGGAAGTGTATGCAGACACGTGCACGCTCCTTCCATTGGTGTCATTGTACACCCCAGCCCACGCCAAGCCAGAAAAAGGGAAAAGGATGGTGCTCGGTCGCGGCGGCTTGATGGCCAACTGAGAGAATGCCTGGCCTTGGGGGCACCACTGCCCAATACTGGGTCCTGTGTCAGTGGGGAGTGAGGGGGGACTCCCTGCTGCTCCACTGCAGGGGGCAAGCCGCGGGGGTAGATGGCGGTGGGGGCTTCACTGGGGGCCAGGGCAGGACCGGACGATAGCCGGAGATGGATGGATGCTGAGTCGTGAAATGCAGACCGAAGGGCCACACAAGATAAAGGATTAACAAAACAAAAAAAAAAAAAAAGATGTCGGGACGGTTTTCATTTTTGCAGGTACATATAAAATAAATCTATTTTGGGACACTGGGACTGGGCTCCCCAGTGTCCCACTCTGCTTGGGGGGGATACCGAATGTCAACACTGGGATTGGGCCCCCGATGTTGGCAAACATTATTAAAACAATGGGCTGGGGGGGCATCTGACACTGGGGGGTGGGCATCCCGGTGTCATATTATATAAATATATTTAAAAAAGGGAGATAAGGGGACTGCCACTAGACACCACAGAAATATCAGGTATAAAGAATACTAAGTCCCCAAAGCCCTCAGACACTTTATCAGCCATGCCAATGGGAATGAACAACATGGGGCCACCATCCACCTGTCAGATTCTTATCTTCACTTTCCAATCCATTGCTCACTTAGACTTTCCCAAGTCTAGATAACTGCAACTTACATTTCCAGTATTAGGTTATTCTTTTTGGTATCATCTTGGATGCTACTAGGTTTGACCAAAATTCTGCACAGTTCAAGAGAAAGCGGTTCTGCTCGCAAACATGCCAGTTCATATAACAATACAAGGCAAAACAAAAAAGACTGGCACTGACAATCTTCTGATCAGGGCATTGTCAGAACAGTCAGCTAGACCTCAGTTCTGTGGAAAGGTCTAGCCAAGGAGCATCTGAACTAAATAGGAATTTATAAAGAGTTCTCTCCAATCATTCTGGAACCTAGAATGCCTAGTAGCATGTTTTTAAAACAGATGTACAGTTCCCATAAGTTATTTTTTTTCTCTTCCCATCCAGGTAGAGATCCACTTGAGCAGACTAAATAGACCTTAATGGCCTGTTTCTGCTGGCAAATTTGTATGTTAGTAAATACATTACAGTATGAGGGACAGCACAGAATTCATGATAAAGGATCCTTTTTTGCGACTCATGATACAAAAAATAATTATTTTTTTTTGCATCACACGATCACAAAAAGGATTCCCAACAGTAAATAAAACACATTTCTGGGGCATATCTCTAACATTGAAGTGCAAATTGCAACTAAGGGGGTCCCGATCAGCCAGCTAGGTGTGATGGTCTCTCTCCAGGATGTGGTTTTTGAAATAAAAAAAAAAAAAGCAGAAAATGAGATTGCAGCTCGAAAAAAAGGATTTTTCTCTCAAGAAACAGAATTTTTACCTCACAAAAAAGGAACAAATCTCGTGAGAGCAAATCCTTTTTCATGAGGTCAGTCCTTGGTCAAACTTTATCCCTATAATTTTGACACGAGAATTCCGATTGAAAACAATGGGAACTTAAAAATGTAATAACTTTGCAACCGATTAATATTTTTTCACCAAACTAAACATGGCAGTTCTGTTACCCAAGCTGGCTGTACCACACAAAAAAAAAATCACACCAAAATTCCACACCGTGTGGATGCAAGGCAATGAGGATAAAACTGCAAAAAAAAGTGACTTTTAAGGTTTTAGCTCTATCCGGAACTCAGAATCCATACATCCAAATGAAAAGAAACTTGCACATCAACAGATCTACCCCCATAGGACAGTACATACCAAATTTTGTGCAAATCCATTGTTGAGTTGCAAAGTTATTAAAGTACAAAATTTGAGGTCTAACATTAAACATGCTACTTAACCCAGTATATATATTACATATATATATTCATGGCAACAAACTCTGTTTAATGCATCAGTTAGGGCTGTTCCACAGTGACAAAAGGAAGGAAATTCGGCGTTAGGGTTGAAAGCCCCCCTTGCACCCCTTCAACCCGACCCCCAACTGGCATCGGGGTGTGCGTTGGGGTCATTGGCTCTAACTCTCATCCCATCACATGTGTAAACAAGCTGAGGTATAGGAGAATTGGGTGAGAGTTAGGACCAACGACCTCAATGCACACTCTGATGCCAATTGGGGGGGCAGGCTTGGGGGTGCAAGGGGGCCTTTCAACCCTAATACTGAATGTCCTCACTTTTGTCGCTGTGGAACAACCCTAACTGATGCATTAAACAGAGATTTTTGCCATGAATTTCCCTTCTGTTTGAGAATGAGGACTATAAATAGTGAATGGAATGCGGTGGTGGGAGCGTTGGCCCTCTGGGCCCCACGCTCCCATCATGTGATGTCTTGTGACATAGTGATGGCAACTGTATTGCAAATGCAAGCGCTAATGGTTACACACATAGTGACACAAACGTAAATGGTAAAGCAAACGTTAATAGAAACGCAAACGAAAAGTGATGCCAAAGCGAACAGTGACGCAAACGGAGATGCAAGCGTGTACAGAAATGCAACTGGTAACGCACACAGTCATGGTACCGCTACTGTAAATGCAAATGTTAACTGTTACAGCAACAATAACACCAAAGGGAACAGAAACGCAAACGCATGCGCACGTGCATATGTAAACACAAAGCGTAATGCACATGGTCACAGTATTGCAATTGCAAATGCAAATGGTAACGGTAACAGCAAAAATAACACCAAAGGAAACAGAAACAGAAAGGCAAACCGTAAAGCACACAGTCACAGTACCGCAATTGTAAACGCAAATGGTAACGGTAACAGCAACAATAATGGCAAAGGAAACAGAAATGGAAAAGCAAACGCAAGTGCGTTTGGAAACACAAACTGTTTCACGCACAGTCATAGAACCACAATTGGAAATGCAAATGGTAACGGTAACAGCTAAAATAACGCCAAAGGAAACCAAAACGGAAACGCGAACACAAGCAGGTACAGAAACGCAAACTGTTACATGCACGGTCATGGTACTGTAATTGTAAACACAAATGGTAATGGTAACAGCAACAATAATGCCAAAGGAAACAGAAACAGAAACGCAATCGCGTATGGAAACGCAAACCATGACGCGCACGGCCACGGTACCATAGTTGTAAACGCAAATGGTAATGGTAACAGCAACAATAACACCAAAGGAAACAGAAATGCAAACACAAGCTCATATGGAAATGCAAACTGTAATGTGCACTGGCACGGGGAACGCAATTGGAAACGCAAATGGTAACGGTAACAACAACGATGATGCAAAACGAAAGACAAATGCAAATGGAAGGGCGGCTGCAAACGCAAATGGTAATGTGCATGGTGACACAATGCAAAACGCAAACAGAAACAGTAATGTAGACACAAATGGTAATAGTAATGCAAACAGAAACGCAAATGATAACACTAACGGGTACGGAAATGCAAGTGGAAACACTACGTTTAACAGTAACTGGAGCACACACCCTGATTTTCCCCAACAGCTGCATAGAGAAGCACAGTGACTACAAAGAATGTATGCATAATAATGGGCCTGGGACCAGAAAATGAGCTCTTGGAATACTAAATTGCTTATATCTCAGGAACCATACAACGCAGAGAAAAAATTAAAATTTCATATGAGTCATGACTTTTTTGGCTAGGTTTGCACTGAATGGGCTAAGCATTTTCTGATGAAAAGTCCATATCTCACATCGTTTCCGAGATACGGGCCCCGAAAGGCACGGCGGATGCCGCAATGTTAGTCTATGGGAAAAAGCGTCAACTTCAGAGTACCATAACTTTGCATCCCTGCAATATTTTTTCACCAAACCACCAAAAGGCACAACTGTGAGATGTTGTCTTTCTTCCCTCCAAATTTCAGCCCAAAAGACCAAACCATTCTTTTGCAGCAGGGTGGCAAACAATTCCTGTCATTTTGGCCATAGTATTGCAAAATAGTGTTGTGATTTGCTACACTTTCGCAAAAAAAATCACTAAAGTGTCGCAGGTGCAACACTATTTTGCGACACTACTTTTCCAAAAATTTCAAAAACATATATCTGGGGTGTTTAACCCCAAAATAAAGACATGCCTAGCATCCTCAGGGCTTGACTAGGTAAACACAAAAAGAATTGTGTCCCTAGATGGTCCCAATTTTTAATGCCAAGCATTTCTGTGATCAGTAACTGAAAAAAAAATTGCTGACTCACAGCACTAAAAACTGAATTTGCGACACTGTCAAACTTTTTGATAACTTTTCCTATTGACTGTAATGGGAAACTTGTTTTTTGAATAACTTTTGAACTGTTCAATATTTTTTCAAGAAATCTTCAAAAGGTACATCAGGGACCCTGGCCGCATGTTCCCTGAAGTTTTTGGACCGGTCGCACAAACCATGCGACCTGTAGGTGTGAGCAAAGAATGTGCCAAAAAATGTAAATGTGCCCCAGAATGTTGCTTAATAACTCCACAGCTGTATATCCAACCAGTACAAAAGTTGGCAGATCCCAAGATCTATGATTACGCCCCGTGCTTGCCAAATTTCAGGCAAATCTGTTGAATGGTGGCAAAGTTACTAAGGTGCAAAGTTTCACCATTTAACCTTAAATGGGGTACTCAACCCTAACTATGGTAGCACTACCATGCTACCATAATATACATATATATATATATATATATATATATATATACACATACTTATTTTTAATAGTGGCATGGTAGTGCCACTATAGTTAGGGTTGCACGGACACTTCTAGGTTAAACCCAAAATGTTGCACTTTAATAACTTTGCAACCGTTTGTCTGATTTGACTGAAATTTTGCATGCGCCATCTGGTATTATAGATATCTGGATCTGGCATGTTTCGCTCTGGTCAGATGTGCAGTTACAGAGCTGCGGAGTGCCAAAAAGATGTGAAAACTCCTCACTTTTTTGCAAATTCTTTGCTCGAGGCTATGTACCAAAAGGTTTGGGGGTCTGGTCTGAAATTGTTACAGTATATGGGGTCTGGGTCACTGATGTGCCTTTTGAAGGTTTGGTGCAAAAATATCAATCCGTTCAAAAGTTATTGAAGTTTAAAGTTTCTCATTATAGCCTATGGGAAAAAATATATGTTTGCCTCGAAAGCACGGTTTGCTTTTACAAAAGTACTTTTGACTGCTGCCAATGAGTTTTACAGTTTCACACAGCCACCATCTTGTTTTCAGTTAGCGACAGCTAAAAAATGCTGTAATTCAAAAAATACTGCCCCTTGGTAAATACCAACAGT
The DNA here is from genome assembly GCA_016271365.2 of Neoceratodus forsteri. Lineage (NCBI taxonomy): Eukaryota > Metazoa > Chordata > Ceratodontiformes > Ceratodontidae > Neoceratodus > Neoceratodus forsteri. Next base: position 718,556,083 of record CM057456.1, read on the forward strand.
TGTGTTCACCTAATTGGGGCCTGAGGAACACGATCCTGGCATTATTTTTTCAACACAGTGGCTGGAAATAGGTTTTCTGTGTTTTGGCCATTGCAAAACTGCCACAAATTGTCACGTCTGCACTGTTCAAAGCCGATCCGTGAACTGAAGAATCAAGGTAAGTTCCGTATAATGGTTGTTAAAGGCGTTTTGAACTTATGTTGCTATCTCGGCCATTATATTGTATTTTTGCCCCAAATTTTCAACATGGGCTTTTTGGGACCCCAACTCATGAACACTGTCACTGTCATTTCATTAATCGAACCTGAAAGATGATTTTGTGGCCACTGCACGGAATCACCTTTTGGTGCCGATTAATGAAATGACAGTGCCAGTGTTCATAAGGTAGGGTCCCAAAAAGCCCATTCTGAAAATCTGGTGAAAAAATTCCAAAATTTGGCCATGTTACAAGCTTGTGTTTCGCAGTTTGTATGCAGGCACATAACTTTGGTAATTTACAATATTTTGACTCCAGATTTTCAACATACTCATTTTGTGATACCACCTCATGAAAAGAACAGCTGTCATTTCTCACATCCTGCCCAAAATGTGTTTTCACTACTGTGGTGCAGAATGGTACATTCACTGTGCAAAATCACCTTTCAGGACCAAAAAGAAGGGAAATTCATTGCAAAAGCAGCTCCATTAATGCATCAGTTAGGCTTTCATTTACAGTGACAAAAGTCTGGAAATTCAGTGTTAGGATTACCAACCCTACCACCCCACTCCCACCCTCCACACACCAACAGGAGTTGGGGTGTGCCTTGGGGTCATTGGGCCTAACTCTCACCCCATTCTCCTATACTGCACCATTTCAGCTTGTTTACATATGGAATGGGGTAAGAGTTAGGCCCGATGTCACCAAGACATACCCTGACACCTGCTGCGGTGTGGAGGGTGGGGTAGTGGGTGGTGGTGGTAGGATTGGTAACCCTAACACTGAATTTCCAGACTTTTGTTGCTGTAACAGAAACCCTAACTGATGTATTAACAGAGTTTTTTGCAATGAATATATATTATGGGGCACAGTAGTGCCCTATATAGTTGGATTGCACAGCTACTTCTATGTGAAACCCAAGAATTTGCACTTTATTAACTTTGCAGCCATTTGTCCAATTTACTTGAAATTTTGCATGTGCCATCTGGTACCATAGATCACTGGATCTGGCAAGTTTTGTTCTGGTCGGCTGTATGGTTGCGGAGCTGCCGAGTGCCACAAAATGTAAAATTTACCATTTTTGTGCACATTCTTTGCTCGTTTGTAAGTCTGAAACAGTTTAGGAGTCTCATCTGAAATTGTTTGGGTATATGGGGTCTGGGTCACTGATGTGCCTTTTGAAGGTTTTGTGAAAAAAATATGAATCTGTTCAAACGTTATTAAAGTTTAAAGTTTCTCATTATAGCCTATGGGAAAAAATATATGTCTGACTTGAAAGCACTTTTTGCTTTCATGAAAGTATTTTTGACTACCGTCAATGAGTTTTGCAGTTTCACACAGCCACCATCTTGTTTTCAGTTAACGACAGCTAAAAAACACTAATTAAAAAAATACTGCCCCTTGGTAAACACTAACAGTTGTGTTCACCTAATCGGGGCCCAAGGAACATGATACTGGCATTATTTTTTCAAAACAGTGCTGGAAATAGGTTTTCTGTGTTTTGGCCATTGCAAAACTGCCACAAATCATCATGTCTGCACTGTTCAAAGCTGATCCGCAAACTGAAGAATTAAGGTAAGTTCTGTATAATGGCTGTTAAAGGTGTTTTGAAGTTATAGAAACATAGACTTTGATGGCAGATAAGGACCACTTGGCCCATCCAGTCTGCCCATTTCCCTACCTACTGGATAAGCTGCAGATTCTAGTTAACCAACAGCCTACTTCCTGCCACCCCCACTACAATTGCCTTGTGTCTGTCCCAGTGGTGTAACTGGCGAACATGAAGTACAGGAACTCAAACATTGGCACAACTTAAAAGCAGAATTAAGATTCTCGCTTTGAAAGATAAGTCTTGGGACTCGAGGGGTTATTAGAATTTTTTCTGCTGTCAACATCTTGTTTCCATATTTCTTTCAGTCCAGACACATCTGTTTAGATACTGGTGCACCCAATCAGAGATGTCAAAGTATTTCTAAAACACATTAAATTGTTCTGTAAGTCAAATTTTATGATGGAATCCACTGATCTCAGGTCATAGGCCAAGAAATTGTTACAATGTTACTGCTGTAAGAATTTTGTTTAAAATTTCAGTAGGAAGAAGTACAGGAACTCAGTTCCTGCTGCAAAAAAGGTACAGGAACTGAGTTCCTATGCGTTCCTGCTCACTTTCATCACTGGTTTGTCCCATGCATGTTTGAATTCCCCCACTGTTTTAGCCCCAACAACCTCCCCAGGAAGGCAGTTCCACGCATCCACCACTTCTCCGTGAAAAAAGATTTCCTCACATTACCCCTGAGCCGTCCCCCCTCTATCTTTAAATAGTGTCCCTTTGTTCTTACACATCTCTTTTTCTGAAAGATGCTACCCTCCTGGACTTTGTTGATTCCCTTGAGGTACTTGAACGTTTCTATCATGTCCCCCCATCCCTCCTTTCATCAAGGGTATACATATTAATCTCTCTCAGTCTCTCTTCATATGATTTCTGATGCAGACCCTGCACCATTTTAGATACCCTCCTCTGGACTGCTTCCATCCTGTCTATGTCCTTGCGTAGATGAGGTCTCCAAAACTGCACACAGTACTCCAGATGGGGTCTCACCAACTGTCTGTACAGAGGGATAACCACTTCTCTTTTTCCTACTTGTGATGCCCCTTCCTATGCATCCCAGTATCCCCCTGGCTCTTCTCACTGACTTCTCACATTGCTTACCCACCTTTATGTTGATATCTTGGCCATTTTACGGTATTTGTGCCCCAAATTTTCAACATGGGCTTTTTGGGACCTCACCTCATGAACACTATCACTGACATTTCATTAATTGAACCTGAAAGGTGATTTCAAGGCCGCTGCATGGAATCACCTTTCAGTGCCGATTAATGAAATGACAGTGCCAGTGTTCATAAGCTGGGGTCCCAAAAAGCCCATTTTCAAAATTTGGTGTAAAAATTCCAAAATTTGATCACATTACAAGTATGCATTACGCAGTTTGTATGCAGGCACATAACTTTGGTAATTTACAATATTTTGATTCCAAAATTTTCAGCATACTCATTTTGTAACACCACCTCATGAACAGTACAGCTCTCATTTCTCATATCTTTCCTGAAATGTGTTTTCACATCTGTGACACAGAATGGTGCATTCATTTTGCGAAATCACCTTTCAGGACCAAGTAACAAAATTACAGTGCCAGTGTTCATGAGGTGGGGTCCCCAAAAGGCCATGTTTAAAATTTGTGAAAAAAATCCTAAAAATGCCCGAGTTACGTGCGTCCATTGAATTTTTTCTATGCACGTGCATAACCTTGGCACTTTTCAATCTTTAGATGCCAAATTTTAACACAGCCATTTTTTCACACCACCTCAGGAACAGTACAGCTGTCATTTTCCACATCCTGCCCAAAATATGTTTTCACACCTGTGGTACAGAATGGCATTGCAGTTGCGCTTAATTATGTTTTGCCTTACATTTCACAATTTCTCTGTTCTGGGGTACATGAGGTGGGGTAATAAGATGGCTATGCTGACAATTTGGTCACTGTTGTTCGACACATGGAAGACACCTACATACATATGGGCATCTAGGGAGGGACTGGAGAGCAGGGTCCAAAGGACCCTGCGTTTCCACAGTAAAATAAGGATACTATTATGCTATCTTAAAAAGAATGGAAATTCACTGAAAAAAAAAAAACTCCGTTAATGCATCAGTTAGGGTTTCATTTACAGTGACAAAAGTCTGAAAGTTCGGTGTTAGGGTTACCAACCCTACCACCCCATCCCACCCTCCACACACCAACAGGAGTTGGGGTATACCTTGGGGTTGTTGGGCCTAACTCTCACCCCATTCTCCTATGCTGCACCATTTCAGCTTGTTTACATATGGAATGGGGTGAGAGTTAGGCCCGACATCCCCAAGACACACCCTGACGGCTGTTGGTGTGTAGAGGGTGGGGGTAGGGTTGGCAACCCTAACACAGAATTTCCAGACTTTTGTTGCTGTAATAGAAACCCTAACTGATGCATTAACAGAGTTTTTTGCAATGAATATATATTATGGGGCACAGTAGTGCACTATATAGTTAGGGTTGCACAGCTACTTTTATGTGAAACCCAAGATTTTGCACTTTATTAACTTTGCAGCCATTTGTCCAATTTGCCTGAAATTTTGCATGTGCCATCTGGTACCATAGATCACTGGATCTGGCAAGTTTTGTTCTGGTTGGCTATATGGTTGCAGAGTGCCACAAAATGTAAAATTGACCATTTTTGTGCAAATTCTTTGCTGTCTGTAAGTCCAAAACGGTTTAGGAATCTGATCTGAAATTGTTTGGGTATATGGGGTCTGGGTCACTGATGTGCCTTTTGAAGGTTTGGTGAAAAAATATTAATCTGTTCAAAAGTTATTAAAGTTTCCCATTATAGCCTATGGGGGGGGGAATATGTTCGCCTCGAAAGTATTTCTGGCTTTTGCAAAAGCACTTTTGACTTTCACAAAGGGGTTCTATAGTGTCGTAAATCTGCCATCTTGTTTTGAATTAGCGACATGGAAAAAACGCTGTAATTCAAAAAATACTGCCCCTTGGTAAACACCAACAGGTGTGTTTACCTAATTGGGCCCAAGGAACACGATCCTGGCATTACTTTTTAAAAATAATGCTCAGAAATATGCTTTTTCAATTTTTCCATCAGAAGTGTCGCAAATGTGCGAACTTTTCACAAATGTTCTTTCACACATTTTGTGAATGTTTCACAAAATTTGAGAAAGTTTTGCACATTTGCAAATGTACTTTTAAAAAAATTGCTGTTTCTTTGCCACTTCACTGCAAATAAACGGTTAGGATGTTTGGGCTGAAATTTGCAGGGTAGAAAGGGCTTGCTCCATAGATGTGCCTTTTGCTGGTTTGGTTATAACATTTTTATCAGTTCCATAGTTATAGCATTCTGAAGTTTAAAGTTTCCCATAGGATTACATTGTGGCGGCCACGTAACCTTTCAACTCCAATATCTCGAAAATGGTTCAAGATACAGATTTTTTGCTAAATGCAGCTTACAACACCTTTAGATGTACTAAACATGTGTGCAGCTTGCCAGGCCATGATAAAAACTGCAGTGGAACTTTTTCCAGTGTTCCTATGGTTACTTAGATATTGTGCTATTTGCAGCAAAACGGTTACTTGGAATGTCTCTAGGCCTGTGCTGTGTCTCTATACTTATGGACTGATAGGAGCATGATGGGAGATGAGGGTTAATTACAATGTCCCTACAGTTATGGTTACATAGGAGCATAGGGCCCTCCACGTGAAAATCAGAGACACTTACAATATGCATGCATGGGAGCGCAGGGTCCGCTCCCACAACAACATACAGGTAAGATTACACTTTCTCAAAAAGAAGGGAAATTCATTGCAACAACTCCATTAATACATCAGTCAGGGTTTCTATTACAGTGACAAAAGTTTGGAAATTTGGTCTTAGGGTTATCAACCCTACCACCCCACCCTCCAAACACCAATAGGCGTCAGGGTGTGCCTTGGGTTCATTGGACCTAAGTCTCATCCCATTCTCCCACACTGTACCATCTCAGCTTACTTACACAAGGAATGGGTTGAGAGTTAGGTCCGATGAACCCAAGGCACACCCCGAGCCTGTTGGTCTGTGGAGGTGGGGGGGTGGTAGGGTTGGTACCCCAACATCAAATTTCCAAGCATTTGTCACTGTAATAGAAACCCTAACTGATACATTAACTGAGTTTTTGTGATAGATAGATAGATAGATAGATAGATAGATAGATAGATAATACTGGCATGGTAGTAAGGTGTTTAATGTTAAACACTAATTTTTGCACCTTATTAACTTTGGTGGTGTTCAATGAAATACCCCAAAATGTGGCAATGGTTGTGTCAGAGCAAGTTCTCTAGACATGAGAACTTGTGTGATGGCAGCTTGTGCAGTTCAATAGATATAAAATGTTGATTTTTAATGATTGCAGTGTTTTTTCATATACTTTTTTTTTTTTTTTGCTCTCAGTTATAGCTTAGACAGTACGGAATTCTTTTACAAAACATTTAGGGTAGAAGCAGCCTGTGCCAAGTAGTGAGTGCCTGTCAAAGATTTTGTGAAAAATATTAATCAATTCCAGAGTTACAATAATTTAAAGATTTTTCTGAGCACGCTCAGTGGTTTTTTTTAGGATAACCTTCAGATACGAAAGATAAATTTACCTTCTGCAGGCATTTACCTTTCGTAAAACTAATGATTTATCTTTCGTGAGACAAAAAATAAAGGTTGTCATGGCCACCATCTTGTTTTTTTTTTACTTGGTTAAAAAAACTTGAAAATACATAAAAATGAATAATTTGATAAAAAAAACACATGAATCTTGCTAAACAGGACCTGTTAAGTAAGATTCTGTCATTTGATTTTCCCCGAATGAGCCAGAAATATTTTGGGGGACTTCTGCTGTCATTTTACTGAAATGACCAATTTATGAGTCGTGACCTTAGAATTTATGTGATGCATGTTCAAGTTTGACACGTCACACATAAATATACAACACATAAATTTATGAGTAGTGCATTTAAGTGTTGCACTTAAATGTGCAACACTAAAATGTGCAACATAAAAATTCCATTTTTGTGTCTCAAATACTTTTACTTATAACTTGGCCATTTTACAATACTTTACTCCCAAACTTTGAATACACTGCTTACATGATCTTACCACATGGACAACGAAGGTAGTCATTTTCAAGTATAGGTTAAAAGGTGATTTCATAGTCACTTTGTGAAACCACCTTTTTGGCGGGGTTTAAGGCATTCTAGTGACCATGTTCATGATGTAGAGTCAAAATAATTTTCTTGTGTCACATTTAAATGCAACACGAAAATGAGACACTAAAATTTGTGACACATAAATTCTAGTGTTGCACATTTTATTTTTGCACTTAAATGTTCGACACTAAAATTCCATTTTTGTGTCTCACACACTTTTACTCATAACTTGACGATTTTACAATATTTTAGTCTCAAATTTTGAATATACTGTTTAGATGACCCTACCTCATGAACAAGGATTGTGGCAATTTTCAAGTGCATTTAAGTGTGACACTAAACTGTGAAATTAAAATTTGCAACACATGCATTGTAATTGTGTGCATTTTAGTGTTGCACTTAAATGTGCGAAACTGAAATTCCATTTTAATGTCTCTCATACTTTTACTTACAACTTGGCCATTTTACAATATTTTTACTCCCACATTTTGTATGTACTGTTTACATGACCCTACCTCATGAACAAGAGTGGTGGAATTTTCAAGTACATTTATGTGTGACACTCACACTAACATTTGCAGCACATAAATTTTAGTATCGCACCTTATACGAGTAGTGTTGCACTTAAATAAGTGACACTAAAATGTGTAACATTAAAATTCAATTTTGCGTCCAACATACCTTTACTCATAATTTGGCTCTTTTACAATATTTACTCCCAAATTTTGATTATACTGTTTACATGACCCTACCTCATGAACAAGGATGGTAGGAATTTTCAAGTACATGTTGACAGGTAATTTCAGAGTCGCTCTGTAAAACCCCTTTTGAGGCAGGATTTCCCATATTCCAGCGACCATGTCCATAAATTTTGTGTTGCACATATAAGGGCAGCACAAAAATTTGCTAAATTAAAATTGTGCACCAAAAATGGAATTCTTAGACTGCACTTAAATACAGATAGACACTTCCCTTGGCACAAGGCCCAGAGGGCCCTGCACATCTGCATCTGTTTGCGCAGGTCCCAAAGGGACCTGCATGAATGAGGATATGATTCTACTGGATCAAAAAATGGAAACTCATTGCAAAAGACTGCATTAATGCATCAATTAGGATTCAGCTTAATGCCACAAAAGGTGGGAAATGTGGCATTAGTTTCCGACCTTAACTCTCCACCCCCCAGCAGCAAAAGGACAAAACCACACAAGCAACCACAGACAGCCATCATCAGGTAAGACAAACAACATACAACTGTTTACAGATGACGCAAATGCAGCAGCACTGATGTGCTACCTTTTTGGATTTGTCTGTGGCATGTGTATTGCAAGACATACACACTCATTTCTGGCTTCAGACAGAAATCCACAATGCTCAGATCAAAATACTACTTCTATCTACAGAGGCACAGGCCCTGCAGCCACAGATACACATGCATGATGCCCAAATTACAAGAGTTCTTTTGTCTATAGAAGCACAGGCCCATATGAGGCCATCCCTTCTGTAACCATGGATACTCATACACACTGTAAGACATGCACACATGAATGTATAAACATATGAAAATTCCAGCAGAAATAGGCCTCACGGTCTGTCAAGTCTGCTTGATTGTGCAGCTAGCCCCTCATCTTGCAGCTGCCCCCCTTCCCTCCTTAGATTTATCCTCCTCCTCATCTTGTCCCATCCCTTCTTGAGACTGCCCACTGTCTTACAGGCCACCACCTCCTGTGTTAGAGTGTTCCATTTGCCCACCACCCTTTCCGTGAAGAACTGTCTCCTTACCTCCCTCCTGAATCTTCCCCCCTCCAGTCTGAGACTGTGCCCTCTCGTGTCCCTTCCTCTTCTTAATTGGAAGATCCCATCTGTTCGAGTCTTGTTTATCCCATTCAAGTACTTAAAGGTCTCAATCATGTTCCCCCATCCCTCCTGTCCTCCAAGGAAAACATATCTAGCTTGCTCAGCCTTTCCTCATAGGGCTTGCCCTCCAATCCCTGGATCATCTTTGTCACTCTTCGCTGCACCCCCTCCAACAATCTGACATCCTTCTTCAAATATGGGTGTCAGAACTGCACGCAGTACTCCAGGTGCAGCCTGACCAGTGACCTGTACAGGGGGAGGATTACCTCCCTACTTCTGGAGGAGATCCCCCTCACTGTGCACCCCAGCATCTTGCTGGCCTTCATTGCCACCTTCCTACACTGAGCAGAGTTGTTCATAATTCCTGTTATAAGTACCCCAGGTCCTTTTCCTCCACGTTGCTACCCAACTGTATCCCTCCCAGCTCATAGTCCCTCCACTGGTTCTTTGCTCTGAAGTGCATTACCTTGCACTTCTTGGCATTGAACCCCAGCTGCCATGTTTCTGACCACTCCTGCAGTTTAGTTAGGTCATCCTGTAGCCCCTTCCATCCCTCAATGTCATCAACCGCCGCCCCCATTTTGGTGTCATCTGCAAACAGACTGATCTTACTTTGGATCCCATGTGAGATATCAGTTATGAATAATCCAAACAACACCGGCCCCAGCACCGATCCCTGTGGCACTCTGCTCGTCACTGCCCTCAGTGCTGAGAGTTCCCCTCCCACTACCACCCTCTGCTGCCTACCCCTTAGCCAATTCATTATCCATTTCACCATCTTCTCTCCTGCCCCCACAGATTTGAGCTTTCCCCCAGCCTCCCGTGTGGCACAGAGCAGAGACAGCGGTAGGGTTCCATGAATGTGGGTCCAATCGGACCCGCCAGTAACATAAATGTGGGTCCAAAAACCATATTTGTGGGTCCAAAATTCGGAATCATTAGAAATGATGTAGATATGCATTAACATTGTTTGTATGTTGATAATATATAAGTTAAAGCAGTTTCTCAATTTTTTTTTTGTTTTGGCCTCTTTCAGGTAATGTACCAGACTGTACCAGGCCAGCCAAGTGCAGACACACACAGCCAAGGTTAGCTACATGATCTCGTGGATCAGCTATGCACGGAAAGAAACCTGAAAAAGGCAGAGAAGGACAGAGAGTCAGACTGCAGATAGCACACCCAGAGAGTCGAGAGTCGAGACTGTAAAGAGAGTAGTAATAGCCTGCCTGTGCGAAGTTCTGCTGCATAGTTCACTACTTCAAGTTCACACACAGCAAGGCAGCAGGAAGTGTGGGACTGGGAGTTGGGAGTTTGGGACTGTGTGGAACTGTGGACAATAATTTACTTTTCGGCAGAGTGAGATTTGGGAATGAGGGAGCCAGGGAAGACTGGAGAATGGAGATGTCATGTTAAAATCATAATCTGTTTTTTTTTTCCAATAACTGTCAGTGCCTGCCTGTCACATTAATTAGCAAGTATCAAGTTCAGAAGAGACAGTAGTGTGACGATGACTAGGACGACCACTGTTAGTTTGTGATGAGGAGTGACTGAGTCTGTGTGTGTGTGTGTGTGTGTCTGTTTTTGTAATTATAATGTTGTTACTATAGATTAGTTAAGTTCCCCAGGCCCAAGCTACTATATCTATCATCATCAAAGCACTATTTGTCACAGACACAAGATAAGACAACTCGTAAATTAATATAGTTAAAAATTTTACTTGAGTAAACAGAGAATCTCATTCTCACAATGGTCAGTTTACTTAGAAATAAAATTAGTGTCACCAACTGTTATACACATACACTTAGTGACATGTCAAAAGTAAAAGCAAGTTATATAACTTAGTTATAATCATCATCAGATTTGTGCTGTAAGCTGTAATACATTTTCTTACAGTCTAAGTTGTATTCATCATTTAAAATGATTTTATAAGGTGCTGCTGCTGCTGACACAGATACCTACTATGGTAAATTGAGCGATTCCATAGTTAAAAATGTTTCTATTAATACTTTAACAATGGAAATTTGAATAAACTAACTCCTCCTAGTTACTGCATTACTTACAGTTACAGTATATTGAACTAGTAGTAGTCTGAAATGAACCAAGGAAGACTTCTGTTCAACATATTTTGTCAAGTGTTCGTTCTTACTGACTGACAGTCCGTCCAACACATAATACATTTTTTGTTGTAAAAACTGGCAGTGGGCGGCATAAGTTAAAAAAAAAAAAAAAATTGCCATGACGATCTGATATAGCAGTAGCAGTAGCACGTGCTGCACAATGTACAACACCGAAAGAGACTACACAAAATAAGCAACAAACTTTGTAGAAAATAAATTATATTCTATTAGACTATAAGTTGTCCCTCAGGAATGTATCAAGTCTTCCATCATATCAGCTTGTAAAGGCATACTGGTGCGTGGAAGTTGTGGAACTTAGCTGGATGGGAATGGGATGGGACTTGGGAGTCTGCTGTGCAGTACACAAGACAACTGTTGTTTGTTTGCCCAAACAGAAGGCTAGCTGCTGTTAAACAGAAATCACATTTGCACTGTGTGCATGTAATGTAACTGTGGTCATGACTGACCTAACCACAACTTCATGAACAAAGAACGACAGCAGTAAGACAAGTTAAATAAATAGCTGCTGTTACAAACAAGTCTTCACAAATGTGAAACACTGCAATCGAGGCATTACACAATAGGACTGGAGGACAGGACTAGAATAAACAGAAGGAGGAATCCTCTCTCTGGTTAGTTAGTTTGACAGAGTTATGAGAGCCTAGTAGTAGTAGTAGTGGCAGTGGTGATAACTCCATGTTATCATGATGACAGTAACAGTACATAACTGATTGCATTTTGCACATATACTACTGCAGCACTGCAATCATGTTCAAAGTAGTCTCAGTCTTTTGCACATAGGCTGTCTCAATGCTACATCGTGTGGTGATGGTCAGTGATCATTCTTCATTATGTGACTCACCGAGGAAAACCCGTCCCAGGCCAAATGTATGTTGACTGACTCATAATTATTAGCACACATGATGAAACTGCTTGAACTTGAAGCCTCAAGGACATCATGCCACAGCAACAGGACAGGGCTAAGAAAAAAAACATACCATTGTCGAGAAAGATTATACCTACATTACCCAGTGAGCAGCACAACATTGCAAGAACACCCGTCTGCCGTCTCTGTATGAGATATAGGCACACACCACACACACACACTAAATAACAGTTTGTAAGAAGTGCAGGCTAATGAGGATATCCCTCCCGCCCCAGTCATCACGGTACTAGTACTTACTGTCTGAGTCTATTCCAGTTTAACAACACACAAATTGCACCATCAGTGAATGGGAATCCACATGGAATGGAAGTTTAGCAGTTCAGCTGAGCCTGCCCATGTCATTGGCATCAGCACAAGTTGGGCAGCTAATCTATAAAGGCATATGCCCACCGCCACATCGTCTGTTTTTCCCACGAAGACAAAGATGAATAAGGATAGCTCCCTCAAGCCTAGCTGCTGGCCTGTGGGACAATTGAGAAAAGTGAGGACGGGGACCCATCACCCACCGATGACTCTGTCTGCTCTAAAGTTATTGATGGATATAGAACAGCAGATAGTCAAGTACAAACCAGGTCCTGAAAGAAAAGACCAGAAAGAGAAAAGGGGGATGCCCCTGAAGATCTACTCTTAAGGAGCTACTGTTACCATTGTAGTACAGTATTATGTAACTGTTCTATCCGCTTCAGCTTCAGTCACATCTCAGCCATCACGCATCACCATGGGTGGGATTAAGACTGAGTGTTCAGCAGCAGAAACCCATAGGATCAGGTGATCTGGAACTGGAAGGCTGGTTCTTCTACCTAAACGTAACACAGGAGGAGGCAGGTGGATATAATGTTCCATCCAGCCAGCCTTATCCCAGTCAGGGACTCTTAAACTAAAGACAGAAGACCCTGAAAGTAAAGCAACTGCAGCAGAGGACTCCAAACCTAAGCCAGGAGTCCTTGCAGAACAACCATGGGGAGGAATGGTGATGTGGTGCATCACTACTGTACCTGTGGGCACGGATATTGTTGCTTATAGGCAGCAATGGACGCCGGCGCCGAGCACAGTTGTGTGTGCAAAATCTAAGTTCCTTGTGCATTGCCAGTTACTGACAGTGAATTTCCGGTTTTTGGAACCAGATAACTGAGCCTGAAATACTGCCTGTATTGTCACTAAATGCAAAAGGGTTTGGCCTGGACTCAGAGTTGCCAACTTGCTGTTACACTGTACTTCACTCACTGGTGCAATACCCAAAAGAAGAGATGGCGTGTGACATTTGCCTGGATGGATGAGTCGTGATTAGTAGGTGGAGAGGAGTCGTGGAGATGGTCGGGTGTCGGGTCACCATTGCCACTCACCACAGTAGTATTCAGAAGACACAGACAGTACAGTAACTGTTACACTGCAGTCTGTACCTACTGTACAACAAGGTTGGGCAAGCCAAGTTCCAGACATGGTGGTGGACTTGGTGCGGTGTTGTGCTATCACTGACTACTAGTCAGAAATTTTGATGTAGCTAGGCTCAGTCTCTGCAGCTTTATGCCACTTACAATCACTAGTCATACAGACAATCAACAAATTATTCGTCTGAATCCGAAGAAGACAATGATATTGGCTGTTGATTCTCATTTGTAGGAGTAATTTCACAACTAGTGTCACTACTACTTGCAGTGGTATCAGCTGACAGTGTACTAGAAGAACGTGAGGATGAAGGCCTGCCCGGCAGCACCACCTGCACTCATTACTCTGCCTCCCAGAACTGTGAATTTCACCCATGTCCTGCGTTTGTTTCCATTTTAGAATGGCCTTCTACATTAAATTCACTGAGAGGTACACCCTCTGCTGCAATTCTCGAGAGCATCTCAAGATATGAATCTGACAGATTACTGATACCTAGTTTTGATCCTGTTTTGCAAGGAAAACCTCGTTCACAGCAGGCACTGTTTACTGGTATGGCCAGACCGCAAGATGACAGCAACTGAGAAATGTTGGGGTATACAGCAGAACACTTTGAAATGATTATCTTAGCAAACTCTGAGAATTGCATCTGGGAGTAACAAGGTTGCTGAAGTAATCCTTTAACCTGAGACCACTCTATCTCTGTAGCATATTTATCTATGTGAAGATCAATTTCAGCACCGCTTTCAGTGACATGCCGCTGACCATAATGAGAAAGAAGAACATCCAGTTCTTTCTCACCATAGTCAGGGGGAAGACATGAAGTATCACGGTTTGTTCTCGGATCAAAAATTTTGAAAGCACACAAAATGTCCATCATTTCGGTGGGAAATCGCTCCTGAATGTTGCTTACCAATTTGTCTATGTAGCTGTTTTTCAGTTTTTTAAACTGAGTTTCAAACTGGTCTTTCTCTAATTTACAAGTCTGTCCTTTCACTTCTAAAACAAGGTAACCATCTTCTTCAGTTAGTTGTTGTAGAACCTCCTTAAGCTTTGGACCAGGATTTGTTTTCATGTCTGTTAAGCTATCTACTGCACTAGAAATCACTGGCATAATAATGGTTAGGTCTAAGTTATCCGACTGAAAAGCTTGCTGAGTTTTGTGACATGTGAAAGCACATCAAGCAATAGTTGTGTCACTACAAAACTTCACACTCTTCAGCATTTTCAAGATCCCTGCTGCTGTGGCATTCTGTGTGCAAGAAGCAGTGGCAGCGTCATTTTCAAAAAAGATACAAGAGAAGGCCATATTCTACTAACAGTCTCAACTGCTTTATGCAGTGCTAACCAGCGAACCTGTTTGGGTTCTTTGAGGGAAGAGGGTCATCAAGCAGAACCTCAGTTCTGTCAAGCGATGAGTCCTGACAGCACTGCTTGAAAAATATGAATACATAGATTGCAGTGTACTCTGATAGTCCTTCAGATATTTCTCATTTTTTGCTGCTTGTGATGCAGCAAGAGAGAGCCTATGTGCAAGGCAGTGAACAGAAATCATATATGGGCTCACATCAGTTAGTCGCTTTGCTACCCCTGTATGAGAACCTCTCATCACTGATGCGCCATCCGAGCAGAATCCTACACATTTCTCAAATGGGATGTTATGTTTATGAAAGAAGTCTAAAATGACATTTGTTATGCTTTCCGCTTTACCATCCGATATCTGAAGGTTTTCCAGAAATGTGTCTTTACAGTTCCATTTACCACTGTTTGACAATCAAAGCACAAGCTTTTTGGTTGATCGTGAGATCTGTTGATTCATCACAATGATACCCAAAGTTGATGCGGAAGCAATTCAGCAAATATTTCTTCTTCTATGACATTGCTGCATGCTTGATGCAATTCACGACAGAGTCATGGTGGTGTAGACATTAGGATTCACTCTGCACCCAGAATGGCATGAAGATTCAGAAGAGATGCAAATTTTGAAGGGGAGCTCTTCCTTTCTAACCAATAAGCTGAATACATAGCTGCAGCACTTTTATCAGCTTTTTTAATAGCATTTACTGCAGCTGTACTAAAGGATTTTTTAAGCTGAACTTCTTTTACTGCCAGAACATGGTCAGTACTTGTGTTATGACGTACAAGTGTTGTATGCCTGTAGTTGGTACAGCCTGACGTGAAGGTATTTCTTTTACTGGCTGCCTTACAAATGTTACAGTACATTAACACTGTGCTGTTGACAACCTTAAAATCAAGCCATTTATACAGTTTCCTCCACTCTTCCTGAACACCACGTATATATTTCTTTTGGGGCACCATGTGATGAATCATCATCTGCCACACTACTACTACTACTAGGCTCTGATGACTCCTGATCTGTCTGCAGCATCACTCACATGATGAAGCAGTATGATCTGTTGTTCCATTAGTAACAGCACACAGAGATGTGCCATGATCAGTCACATTTTGTTCAATGCAACGACCTGTGCCCATGCCCACATTATTACTTTCAACCTCTCTTTGTACAAATGTTGTTTGTCGCCCAGTTGTTCTATGAAACAATAAAATGTTTCCATTTTCAATAAAAAGTGCAAGGTTTTGATTACTTGAACCAGAAAGGTATGAAATGAAAATGAATGATATTAATATACAGAAAGTGTTACTTTATGGACTGTGGTTTCCCTCATCAGTGAAGTTGTTCTAATATAAACAATGCAGCGCAGCAGCCACTACTTTTTACTGTGCACAAGGCAAGAGCTGTAGCATGAAACTGTAAAAGTACTGCTCATGCAGCCTGCAGCATTTGCTGTTATCAGTTTGTGAAGGAATGGTGATATGGTGCATCAGTACAAACTGTACAGTACCTGTGTGGGCTTGGATGTAGATGCTTATAGGCAGCAATTTGTCCGATATCCAGCCTAGTAAGTGAAACAACACACAGGCACACAGTATGTGCACAAGGCCAAGGGATAACAAAACATTATTTGGTGGTCAAAGTTGTGACAACCGGGAAAAAAGGCTGTCATTTTTGAATGCCCCAGCCCCAAGCCCAACCAACTGTGAAATAAACAGTAACAACTAACTGCTGCTGCTGCTAACTACAACCAGACCAGAATACCAGATATTACTGTTATTATTACTGCAACTGTGTCTGTGTTGCAGCAGATGATTACTACACACATAGATAGGTAGTTACTGGCTCACTTGAAATTCTAAACTAGGTCTAGACTACAACACAGTACTTCTGAGTAACATTCATAACGTAATGTTCTGTTGTAAATCACAAGTGATTATAATCATTCTGTTTCACAAACAGTCTGTTTGGTGAGAGGAATTTACTGGCTGCTGCCAGTAGATCCTTCACCTACCACGGTTCCACAAAAGCAGTTCAATAAGTTCACGTGGTGGTGGTGGTTGATGATATCGTCAAAGCAAACGACGACGGAAGTCTTCAGTAACGCTGCTGCGCTTCATCTGATGTGCCTGCTACAGGTCTTCATTCAACAGCAGGGAGATCTGCCAGAAGTGTTGTCAGTTGTTGACTGACGATTTTAAGTCTGTTCGACTTGACTCTTGATTTAATAATGGTGTGTTAGCGAGCTGGAAATACCTGCAGAAAGGGTAGTCTCATGCCTGTGCTGTGCCTCTGCCAGTAAAGAAACATATTATTAAAAAAAAAAATCTAAACATATTGGTAACAGAAACTAGTTGGAGCAAGAGATTCGGTGCTGCAAACTAAGCCTCCCAAGTCCCCATCCCCAACCAAGTATAGCAAGCAGTCGGTGGCAGTGGTGGCGCGAGTCAGAAAGGGCAGCTGTAGCCAGCCCAGAAGTAAACAGCAAAACAGTGACATACTACCCCAGAATGCAAAGCTGACTGCACTCAGTCAAACATATATCAAATCAGGCGCCACACGCCCATATCGCTTTTAGACAGCATTTATTGCTAAGTAAGTGTAACAGCCTGTTGCTTGCAGCCACATTACCACTCACCGGCGCTTAGAGATGAAACCTTCATCAGGAGGCATCGAGGGAGGCAACAGAGTTTCATGCTGAATGCCGCAGCAAGCGCCTTTGGTGAGGCGATTGGTTATGTGGCTGCAACAGGCTGTCACCATTACAATTATATAGCAATGAATGCTGTTTAAAACTGTTATCTTACTTAAGTCGAGCGACACAATCGGAATCAGGAGTGCAGCACAGCACCACCATTATGTCGACCTCACTGTCCTCAGTCACCAACCCCCGGCAGGCTCCAATCAGTCTGGGTGATGCGAGCAACTCACAGAGAAGGGAGCGATGGGTCGGGTGCACTACATACATAACATACAATTACAGACACACAGACTATGAATAGTAGTAGTAGTAGTAGTACACTTTGACTTACTGTCTTTTGCTGCACCTGGCAGGCAGCACGCCTCTGTCACTCACACTGAGTGATTGGTGAGTCACCCACCTCTCTGACTAGGCTCCGATTTACAGTGCTGCTGCTTCCACAAAAAAACATGGAAGCATAAAACCTAAAATGAAGGAAAAAAAAAATGTCATCAGCACTGCAGACTGAAACATAAAAACAACAGTGACAATGTGTAGTGATGTAGTTCATGCTCTGTACTGCTCTTCCACAATCCCACCCCCGCCCCACCACCAGCCTGCTGCCTAGCTATCATTCGCATTCAGCAGGGTCAACAGATTAGTAAGAAGTGTTGAACTTTACTAAATATAATTAATCACAATTTTAAATCATCATCACAATCAATTAATATACTATTGACTTGTAACTACACACACACAGTGGGTGGGAAGCCCTGGGTGGGGGGGGAGGACTCGTCTCGGAGCGAGGCTGAACTTATCGGTACAGTGTGTGTGTGTGGGTGGGATGGCAGGGGACAAGGAAGCCCGCCAACATATACACACTGGTTAGGGCTGGGTGGCGCCGGGCGAGGAGGAACTTGGAAGGGAACTGGTGTTGGTGCTGGCCTGCGGTACAGTGTGTGGTAGTAGAATGAAGGTAGGTTGTAATTGTATTAAGATACACACACACACACTGACACACACATGGGGTAGGGCTGGGAAGGCGTGGGAAGGAGGGACTAGGGCAGGTGACCGCGGGAGTTTTATTTAACTCTAAAATTGATTAGCGCTTTGCTCATTCTAAAACATTGAAAATGCACAGCACTTGCCTCATCACTGTGTTTAACAAACATAACACTTATAGAAAACCTACATAAATCTTTCTGTACACAGATAGTATTGTCCCAAGGAAAAATGATAATCAATTATTTAAAACCCGGAGGGGAGGTTGTTGTAATATACACTGGAAATGGGAAGAGCTGGGCGGGGGAGGTGGGTTTTGGATAGAGGTACTGGTGTGGTGCTGCTGCTACAGTGTCAGAAGTCTGAAGAATGATGTTGTAGTTGTATATACCGGGTAGGCGGGTACGGGTAGGACAGATAATGAACACTTGGTCTTGGTCCGCGCCACCCGCGTGCCTAGTCTGGCCATTCCATACCTAGGCTACTATTGGATAAAATAGCAGTAGCAGCAGATCCTTCCTAGTTAAAACCATCTACCGTCCTACCTACCGACTCCTACGTACCCCCACCCCACTAGAATTGTTATGCGACTCCCACAGTGGAAAATATTCCTCAGGGTTACCAGAGTCGGGTCCGACTCTCTGTTAAAATGTTCAGCACAGGCTATTTTGCTGGAACAGGGCTTGGCGGCAGGGTGGCTGACTGAAACTAAAGTAACCCAACAAGACTTTCTTTCTACCCATTCTTAAAGTACTTTTCTCTCTAGTAAGTCTCTCTCTATTATCTATACTTATAAAGTTAAATCAACCAAGCTGCTGCATTAAATGTTTTTCAATTAACCTTCCCAAAATGTCATGTCAAGACCACATTACTACAGTAAACTAGCCAAGGAAAGCAATGCTTATATAGTAGCCGAGTCAAGTGATTGAAAATGCCAAACCAGACAGCTACTCGAGTCTGACCTCAACAGCGGTGACAAAATTGGGTGACTTACTTGTCTGCTTCTTTTTTTTATTTTGCCAATAAAATAAACTTTGTGCTTTAATCTGATTGTTTCTTTTTACCTATTGGTACTACACATGATCAGAATGATGCTCAGATCAGCGCCTCACCCAGTCTCTCTCCCTCACAAAACAAAAACTCCCACTAGGTTATTGTTACCAAAGAACAAACCAGTGGAACACGGGAGCCTTTGAAGCATACAGTCAAGCCACTAGTCATCCTCCAGATTCAGGATCTGTTCACCTTCCCAGGAAATGGAAAAAGGGTCTTGCAACTCTTGCTAGTGCACCAGTGAGAAAACTTATTGGCACTGTGAGCCCTGGCGAGCATTCAGGAGAAACAGGTGGGAAAGTCATCAGCACTCTGTGCCCTGTCAAGCATTCAGGAGAAACACAAGGACAATTTTGGGAGTAGAACCCACCTACACAGAAAATGTGGTCCAACAAATCCATAAAGTCTACAACGTCAGCTGCAGTCTTACCCCCACCCCGGCTGTGCGCATAAGAGTCCCTGCCAAGTGAGACATGCTGGACAGAAATGTTGGGGAAGAATTCAAGAGGGCATGAGACAACATATGAGGCTATCGGGGAAGGGTGGGGCTGGCAGGGAGTAGGAGATGTAAGGGGAAAAAGGGCAGAATACATGGGCAGCATGGGCTGCTATGGTCCTTTTCTGCAGTCAAGCTTCTATGACTCTGTGATATGCAGGAGCTCCAGGGTATGCTGCTGCAAGCTGCTGCCCACTCCATGGTGAATGAAGCGGCACTGAGGCACATCAGGCTGGATGCTAAGGCCTGATCCCTGCAGCAGAAACAACTAATGTTCTCAAGGACAGAAACACATGCCAGCACCTGGTACTGCAGGAGGCTGCCTGACCAAAGTAGAGATGCAGATAAGTCCAGAAAAAAAATGATAATGGTTGGCAAAATAAAAATAACCACACACACACAGCTTCTGGCTCCCTATGCTCAGTCATACCTCTCAACCTCCTGCCTCATAAATCAGGGACAAGGCTTAAACAAATCAGGGACAAAGCAAAGGACTAAAATCAGGGACACTAGAGAAAGCTGGTAGAATATGGGGCTTAGTGCAATGTGTGCAATGCATTTTCTAAAGAATAACAAGTCTGTAACTTTAAAGCTTGACATCGTTTGTGCTTACACATGACACTTGAGAGGTATGCCTATGCTGTTCACCTTGCTGTGGCAGGAGACCGACTGGAATGTTATGGTTGCTGCTCCTGAGACTCGTTTGGAATTCCACAGCTTTTAACTTTGATCTCCTACCTGTCACTACCTGTTGCAGGAGCTACCCACATGTAATGAATGAAAGAAGCACTGACTGGTAGGAGAAAACTTCGGTTACACACAGCTGCAAGGATGTCCTTTCCTTTGGTACCTGTTCTAAAACTCCCGGACCCCCGCCCCCGACTCCATGACTGATCTGACCCAACTTGGCTCAAAAGCCTCAAAACCCGGCAGCAGTGGTCGACCGTCCGACAGGTGTTAATAGAGGAGCGGAGCTGGCATGATGAAGGCTGACGAACAGTGATCACTGGCCTTTCCAAGACAGCTAGCTTCCCTTGACTCAACAGATCAGGCCCCATGCTCCCTCTGGTGCTCAACACAGTAAGAATATATTTTCTATCCATATCGGATCCGTCCTAGACTAGTTACAGTAGGCTGTGACTGTGAGGAGACAACACTTATCGAAAATCATGAGCGTATCTCCTCGAGGCTGCAGCCGCTGCTTGATGCGAGCAAGGATGATGTGATGATGATCTCCTCCTGTTCTGTGGCGAGGCCGGTACTGGGCGCTGGGAGGACCTCGCTCGTCGCCGTTCTTTTGGGTCTGCAACATTCGGCCTTTCGGATCCACCAAGGGATACCATCGCCTCCTTCCTCAATGGTCGACCTGGCTGAAAAGAGGGAAAATGGCGCGCTCACACATGCCACTGAACCCTAGCAGTTGCCACAGCTTACAGTGATTGGTGGAAAAAAAGCTTTTTGACCACCAATCACAGTCATAGAATGTAACAAAATGTAACAGTTTTTTTTTAATGTATGAGGAAAGCAGAAATCGGATCTTGCGTCCACCAGAATTTTTTTTTATGTATTTATTGAAGCAAGGAGAAACGAATGCCATGGTCCGCCCAGACTCGGCATGCATCGAGCTACCTAATATTGTTAAACTGCGTCTTTTTCCCTTTGGGCGCACGGTAGCGCGGTCGCTGGCACAGAGTCAAAGACCTTGCTGCAATCCAAATACAGGACATCCACTGCATGGTCCTTGTCTAGTTCCCTTGTCACCCATTCATAGTGCTCAATGAGGTTGATCTGGCAGGATCTGCCCAAGAAAAAACAGTGCTGATGCCCATCCTGGAGTCCACTGTCCTCCAAAAAAGTCAACAGCCTCTTTTTCAGGATTGTCTCAATGAGCTTCCCCACGATTGATGTGAGGCTCACTGGCCTGTAGTTTCCCAGTTCGTCCTTTGGGCCACCTTTATGGATGGGCACCACATGGGCCATCCTCCAGCCCTGTGGTACACATCCTGTATCCAGGGAGGTATTGAACAGGTCAGCCAGTGACCCTGGCAGAACCTCAGCCAGCTCCTTGAGTACCCTAGAGTGAATGTTGTCTGGTCCAGGTGCCTTGTCCACCCTCAGTGCCCTCAGTCCTTCCAGTATCCTGTCCTCAGTAATCCTCGCATCTGTCACCCCTTCCACCACTCCCCTGTGGTACCTGCCCGCTTTCTCTTGCATGAATACAGAAAAGAAGTATTCATTTAATGCCTCTGCCAGATCCTCCCCTCTCTCCACCCACCCCCGTCCTTTTTTATCCTCACTATTTGGTCCTTGTTGTTCCTTCTTTCCCTTATGTAAATGAAGAAATCCTTTTCTCCATTTTTAATACCCTGTGCCAGTCTCAACTCCCTGGAAGCCTTGACTGCTCTGACTAGTTTGGCAGACTGTCAGGATTTCTTCGTGTACATCTCCTTGTCGTTTCCCCTCCCTGACTTTCTGAACCTCCGGAAAGCCTCTCTCTTGGCCCTCACCCCCTCCCTGACCTCCTGAGTCATCCAAATGGGCTTTTTTGCCCTCCCTTGCTTGCTCTGTGTTCTAGTACATGCACCCGTAGCCGCCACTAGCCACTTTTTTATGACATCCCACTTCTGACTTGTGTCCCAGCCTGGTTGAATCCCCTCCAGCTGCCCCACCAGAATTTCCCCATGTTTCTAAAGTCCGCCTGCCTAAAGTCAATCACCTTGGTACCTGTACCCCCTAGTTTCCCTTCACATGTTGAACGTGAACCATACTGAGTAGTGAGCACTCCCCACCAGTGGGTCCTCCATCCCCAGATCCCTTACCATCTCCCCATTGGACAGTACAAGGTCCAGAGTATTTTCTATCTGAGTTGGCCCATGGACTAACTGCAGCAAAAAGCTGTCCTGAAATGCCTCTAACAGGACTTGCTCCCATGCACTTGTGGTGGTTGGGGTACTTCAATCCACCTCAGGTAGGTTGAAGTCCCCCACCACCACTGTGTTACCCTTCCTGCAGGCCCTTCGGATTTGCTCAGTTAACTCCCTGTCCAGGTCCTCCAGTTGAGCTGGTGGTGTATAAACTACCCCTATCCTCAGTATCCTGCCTTTTGAGTCCTAAAAATGCATCCATTGGGCCTCTGTCCTGTCCTCTTTCCCCTCATTCCTTGCACAAATTATTCCCTCCCATACATAGATAGCCACCCCAATCCCCTTGGTCCTGTCCTTTCTGAATATCCTATACCCCAGGACCATCAACTCCCAGTCCTGATATGGGGTGGCCCACATTTCTGTGATAGCTGCAATGTCCACCCTCCCCTCTGCCAATAGGGTCTGAAACTCAGCTGACTTGTTTCCTCACATTCAGTGAGACCACTCTCCAACCCACTCCCTTCCCCTCCCTAACCCTTCTCCCTCCTTTCTCCCCCCTGTGTCCCCTCCCCTTTGCCTTCCCCATTAACTGGGGGAGGTAAGCTTATCAGGCCTAGTTGCAAACATACAGGATCTTAAGGGACATGCACTTCAGCAGCTGAAGATTTAAGACATACACACTGAGCTCTGGCTGCAGAAACCAATGGCCCACAAAATCCATGACACCAAAATAGCAGCACTGCTTATGTCTGCAGATGTGCAGGTGCCTCAGGGGCCTGTGCTTCTGCAGCTGCAGGTGTAGGACATACACAACACATTTTTTATGTGGAAACGCTTGCCCTTGTGGGGCCTGTACTTGTGGTAATACATATAGAAATCCATGATACCCAAATTGTAACACTACTTTTGTTTGCAGAATGCAGGTCCTTGTGGGGTCAGTGCTTCTATAGCCACAGGTCTAAGACATAGACAATGACTTTTGTTCACAAAAACCCAGGCTCCTATGGTGCCTGCATTTCTGCTGCTGCATGTGTAAATCCATAAACTATAACAGTACTTCTATCTGCAAAAGCACATGCCCCTGTGGGGTCAGCATCATGCAGCCACAGGTACTGATGCACACAGTAAGACATACACACACATTTCTGGCTGCAGAAGCACAGGCCCCTGTGGGGCCTGTGCTTTTGAAGCTGCAGATACAAATCCACATAGATAGCACATCAGTGCTACTGCATTTGTGTCATCTGGAAACAGTTGTATGTTGTTCTTACCCAATGATGGTTGCCTATAGTTGCTTGTGTGGTCTTGTCCTTTTGCTGCTTGGGGGGGGAATTAGGGTTAGAAATCCTAATGCCACATTTCCCTACTTTTGTGGCATTAAGTTGAACTGTTTTTTTTTTTTTGTTGTTGTTTAACTTTTATTCAGATTTTCAGTATGGCATACATACCAAGTAATTTTGCAATTAATATGTTACAGGGGCAGGGTAGCAGGCTGTTCAGTGTTAAAGCTCAATTTCTGTACCTTAATAACTTTGCCTTCATTTGATGAAATAGCACAAAATTTAGTATGCGCTGTCAGGCTGTCAGAGCCTCAGGGTGTGAAAAGTTTTGTGACAGTATTTTGTACGGATTTTGAGATACAGTGCACTAAAAAACAAAAAAAAAACTATACCGAAGATTGCATTTTTTTTTCTGTCACCTACAGCCTAGACAATGTGGAATTTTTTCATCAAATTGCTCTGACATACAGCCTAGACAGTGTGGACATTTTTCATTAAATTTTCAGGTTTGAAGGGGCCTGTGTCAACGGTTGGCCTTTTGAAGATTTGGTGAAAAAATATACACCATTTTAGAGTTATAATGATTTTTGAATTAACTATCAAGTTCGACCAGTACAAAAAAATCTATTGCAAGTGCTTATTTTCATGATTTACTTGTCATGTAGAGATTAATACCAATTCTGACAGCAGCCATCTTTTTTTTTTTTTTTTTACAATTTACAAAATGGTATAAGAAGGAAATATTGAGGTAAAATATAACCCCAATACACGTAATTTGCTAAACAGTAGTTCTTTAGCTGGATTTTGGTATTGAATTTTAAAAAAATCACCTCTTCACACCTATCTTTCTGCATCAGGATTAGCTTTGGCCTTTGTCGCATTTTTACTATTCTCCACTCGTAATTTTTACCTGTCATGCAGTAATTTGCAACGTAATTTGTGACATGTTATATGCAACATGTTATTAGTGACATGTAACTTGCAACGTGTATTTTTATATAAACTAAGGTAAGTCAATGTATTTCAATGCAGTTTTGAACTTTAATTCATAACTTTGTCATTTTTGCATATTTTGACCCCACATTTTTAACATAGACTTTTTGGGACCCCACCTTATGACCAGTGGCAGTGGAATTATGAAACTCAGGACCAAAAGGTGATTTCATAGTCACCTGGCAAAATCACCTTTCAGGTAGGATTTTGAACAGTTTCACCAATCACCACCCTTGTTTGTGAAGCGTGGTCATAAGAAGGCTATGTTGAAAATTTGGTGTCAAAAATATGCAAAAATGACAACATTATGAGCATATAGTGAAATTTACTCATAATTTTGGTAATTTTAACTTGAATTCCCTGGTGGGGAGGGATGTTCCAGGCATTGCACATCTGACAGAATCTTCCCATGGGCCCTGTGCATGTGCACCTTTTCACGCAGGTCCCAATGGGGCCTGCGTGAATGAGCATATGATTCCACTGTCTCAAAAAAAAAGGAAATTCTTTGCAATAAACTTCATTAGTGCACCAGTTAAGGTAACTTAATGCCACAAATGTAGGGAAATGTGATGTTATAGTTTCCAAACCTAACTCCCCAACTCCACCCTTCAAGCAGCAAATGGAAAAAAAAAATAGGGTTTTTGGTCTCTGGGTCTTGATGAATCAGTGTTGGGGTCTTCCTTGGGGTTGTAAACCCTAATGCCCACTCCATTTCCTGAGCAAACAGCGTCATGCATGATCTTTTTTCACACAGGGCATGCAGGTTCCTGCATGAAGAAAGTTATAATAAATTGTGTTGGCAACATGTGATGAGACATACTTCTCTACCTTTGAAGACTGTATTACTACACAGCACTGGCTTGCAGTTCTACCTTGTGCTTTGCACAGTAAGCTACATGTTGGCCTGCCGGCGCAGTGGTTGGATTTCCGCTTGGGACGCCAGCAATCCGGGTTTGGAAACGAGCCCAAAGAGCTGGAGGACCAGCCAGGGGAAGGAGGTCTGAGCGTCCTATGGACAGCTCACCTTCTACGCGGGGAGGGGGTACCCAATCCAGTGTCTGGGTGATCCCGAGTGGAGACTCGAGGTACAGTAGGCCCGGGGACTAAGAGGGTAGGTGTGCTGGAAATTGGCGCTCATAGTGCCTTGACGTCATGGGCACACAGCATGTCCAGAAAGCCGGAAAAACACCCACTGCCTCCCAGTAGATGGAGCACCAAGGTCCAGACCCTCTATGCCCCTGCCACCTCTGGAGACAGCATCCCGACAAAGTTAAAAGACATGTCAGGGTGAAAGGGCCCTGACCCCATACCTGCCTGGGGGGGTATAACCACAGCTCCATGGGGGATGGACTGCTCCAGATGGTGCACAGGTGAGCGAGGGTGTAACAGACTAACAGGTGACTCCTGAAGAATGGCAAAGTAGAGGGGCAGAGGAGGGGGAAAAAAAGGACAGGAGGCTACATGCTGCAGGAAGAGATGAGCATTAGGGTTGGCAACCCCAAGTAATACCCCACCACTGACTTGCCAAGACACCAGAGACCCAAAACCATAACTGTTTTCCTTTCACTGCTTGAGAAGTGGGGGTGGAGGGTTAGGGTTGGAAACCCTAACACCACATTTCCCTATTTTTTTAGCATTAAGTTACCCTAACTGGTAAATTAATTAAGTTTTTTTGCCAAGAAAAAAATTTATATTTTATATATATATATATATATATATATATATATATATATTGTGGTAGCACGGTAGTGCTACCATAGTTAGGGTTGAGTAGCCCTTTTAAGGTTAAATGGTGAAACTTTGCACTTTAATAACTTTGCCACCACTCAACGAATTTGCCTGAAATTTGGCAGGCATGGGGTGTAACCATAGATCTTGGGATCAGCCAGCTTTCGTACCAGTCGGATACACGGCTGTGGAGTTATTAAGCGACATTCGTGCATGCAATTACATTTTTTGTGCATTCTTTGCTCACGCCTACAGGTAGCACGGTTTGCGCGACTGGTCCAAAAACTTCAGGGAACGTGCAGCCAGGGTCCCCGATGTGCCTTTTGCAGATTTTGTGAAAAAAGATTGAATGGTTCAAAAGTTATTCAAAAAACAAGTTCCCATTATAAGTCAATGGGAAAAGTTAACAAAAAGTTCTACACTTTCGCAAATACACTTTTTAGTGTCGCAAATGGCCCTAGTAGTGTCGCAAACCTGTCATTTTGTTTTCAGTTACTGATCAGAAAAATGATTGGCGTTTAAAATTGGGACCCTCTAGGAACACAATTCTTTTTGTGTTCACCTATTCGGACCCTCAGGATGCTAGCCATGTCTTTATTTTGGGGTTAAACACCCCAGAAATATGTTTTTCAAATTTGTGGGAAAAGTAGTGTCGCAAAGTAGTGTTGCACTTGCGACACTTCGTGGCCTGTGTGAAAGTGTGTAAATCACTTACACTACTTTTCTAGGCTATGGCAAAATGACAGAAATTCTTTGCCACCCTGCTGCAAAAGAACAGTTTGGTCTTTTGGACTGAAATTTGGAGGGAAGGCAGCCAACATCTCACAGATGTGCCATTCAGTGTTTTGGTGAAAAAATATTACAGGGTGGCAAAATACTTCGACAGTTTTATTTTTACATAATAAATATTTTTTTGTGACTCGTAATATGAAAAAAGATTATTTTTCGTACCATGAGTCATGAAAAAGGGTCCTTTTTTGTGATTGCAAAATCCTTTCCCTGGTGTCTAGTGGCACTCCTGCCTTTCAATTGCTATCCCCATTTGAATATATTGTTTCCCTGGTGTCTAGTGGCAACCCCCATCCTCCGATTATTGTCCCCCTTTCGATTATATTGTTTCCCTGGTGCCTACTGGCACCCCTCATCCTCCGATTTATGCTTCTCCCTTTACTTTTACTTTTTTCCCTGGTTTCTAGTGGCATGCCCCCATACACACACACACACACACACACACACACACACACACACACCCTCTTGTTTATTCCCCTTCTTTTGTTTTCTTTTTCCCTCATGTCTAGTGACACCCCCAACCAGTGGATGCCTTTCCCCAGCGAAAAAAAGGAAATGGTCCTCAATTGTTTTTTTTTTTCATAAAATAAGAAAATGTTCCCTCACCAATTAAACACCCCCATCTCCACCTCCCACTCAGCACCCACCAACGCACACCCCTCAGTACACCCCCACACACACCCTAACTCACCTGAACAAATCCCTAGTTCGAGATCCACTCTCCCAAACAAAGACATGTCTTGTTGCTGGAACCAGTGACTGCAATATGAGAAACAAAGGTAAATGCAGTTCAATGTATTTCAATGAGGTTTTCAACTTTGATGGATATCTTGGCCTGTTTTTGCATATTTTGACACCAAATTTTTTAACATGACCATTTGGGGACCCCACTTCATGGACAATTCAGTGGAATTTTGGGAATCCATCCCAAAAGGTGATTTTGCAGTCATTTGGTGAAATCACCTT
This sequence comes from Neoceratodus forsteri, assembly GCA_016271365.2. Lineage (NCBI taxonomy): Eukaryota > Metazoa > Chordata > Ceratodontiformes > Ceratodontidae > Neoceratodus > Neoceratodus forsteri. Next base: position 718,584,554 of record CM057456.1, read on the forward strand.
TTGGGCATGATTGCAAAATTTGTTCATGAGGTGGGGTGATAAGAAGGCTATGTTGAAAGTGTGGAGTCAAAATATGTAAAAATGGCTACGTCAAGCACATGCGTTTACATTTAACTACACTTGCTCGGAACTACAGTAATTTTCCATATCTTCACCCCAAATTTTCAACATAGTCATTTTTTTCCAACACCTCATGAATGTGTCAGCTATCATTTTTCAAATCTTGGCCAAAATGCTTTTTCTCTCCTCTGGAATAGAATGATGTTGCGGTGGCGAGAAATTATGTTTTGTCAGGGATTTGACGAGTTTCAGGTCAGCATTCATGAGGTGGGGTCACAACAAGGTTATGCTGACAATTTGGTTGCTGTTTTGGCTGCAGTGCATCCACAGCAACATGCATGTATGTATCTATGGAGGGATGGTACATGCAAATAAGGATATGATTATGAATTGATGGGACACAAGGCTATCATTACACTATCTCACAAATTGTGGCCCAGAGGGCCCAGCGTTCCCACCGGCAAATAAAAGTACAATTATACCATCTCAAAAAGTAACAACATTCTTGGCAAAAAACATTATTAATGCATCAGTTAGGGTTCCAGCATCAAAAGTTTGGAAATGTGCTGTTAGGGCTTCCAAACCTAACACACCACCCTCACTGTACAGGCAGCAACAGGTGTGGGGGTGCCTTGGGGTTGTCAACCCTAACTTTCACCCCATTCTCCTATACTGTAACCATCTCAGCTTATCTACATGTGGAATGGGGTGAGCTTTAGGGTTGACAGTCCCAAGACATACCAAACTTTTGTCGCTGGAGCCCTAACTGATGCATTAATGATGTGTTTTTTTTTGCCAAGAATATGTATACACACACACACACATATATATATTAGAGGCAAAAAACTCAATTTAATGCATTAGTTAGGGTTGTTCCACAGCGACAAAAGCGAGTAAATTCAGTGTAAAGGTTGAAAGCCCCCCTTGGACCCTCCCATCCACACCCCAGCCGGCATCAGGGTGCGCATTGGGGTTGCCAGCCATAACTCTCACCCCATCACATGTGTAAAGAAGCAGACATAGCTTTCTTATCACCCCACCTCATGAACAAATTTTGCAATCATGCCCAAAAGGTGATTTCACCAAATGACTGCAAAATCACCTTTTGGGATGGATTCCCAAAATTCCACTGAATTGTCCATGAAGTGGGGTCCCCAAATGGTCATGTTAAAAAATTTGGTGTCAAAATATGCAAAAACGGGCCAAGATATCCATCAAAGTTGAAAACCTCATTGAAATACATTGAACTGCATTTACCTTTCTTTCTCATATTGCAGTCACTGGTTCCAGCAACAAGACATGTCTTTGTTTGGGAGAATGGAGTGAGAGTTAGCACTGACAACCCCAATGCGCACCCCGATGCCAGTTGGGGGTGTGGACGGGGGGGTTAAAGGGGGGCTTTCAACCCTAACACCGAATTTCCTCGCTTTTGTCGCTGTGGAACAACCCTAACTAATGCATTAAACAGAGTTTTTGCCTCTAATTTCCCTTCTTTTTGAGAATGATAATGAGAAATAGAGAATGTACTGGAGCCGCGGGAGGGCCTCGCGCTCCCACCACGTGATGTCTTGTCACATAGTAACACTGTGCCCGCAAACGCAAATGGTAATGCGCATGGTGATGCAAAGAGAAACAGTACTATAGACATAAATGGTAAAAATAACACAAACGCAAGTGCAAATGAAAATGCAAAGGGTTACGCACATGGTGGCGTAGACAGGAATGGTAAGTGAAACAAACAGGTACAGAACCGCAAGCGGAAGCGGTAAGGGTAAGAGTAATGTAAGCGCACAGGCTGGTTTTCCCCAAAAGCTGCATAGAGAAAGACAGTGAGTACAAAGAATGTATGCATAATAATGGGTCTCGGAGCAGAAAATGAGGAGTTGGAATACTAAATTGCTTATATCTCAGGAACCATATGACATAGAAAAAAATTTAAAAGTCATATGATGTATGACTTTTCTGGTTGTTTTGTACTTAGCCCCATTAGGGCTAAGCATTTTGTGAGGAAGTCCATATCTCGCTCCGCTTCAGAGATACGGCCCTGAAAGGCGCTAACGCCGTAATGTTATCCTATGGAAAAAAAGAGAAGTTTGGAGTGCCATAACTTTGGCTTCCTGTAATATTTTTTCACCAAACTACTGAAAGGCACATCTGTGGGACGTTGGCTTTCTTCCCTCCAAATTTCAGCCCAAAAGACCAAACTGTTATTTTGCAGCAGGGCGCCAAAGGATTCCTGTAATGCAGCGGATGCCGTAATGTTATCCTATGGGAAAACGCATCAATGTTGGAGTGCCGTAACTTTGCCACCTTGTAATATTTTTTCACCAAAACACTGAATGGCACATCTGTGAGATGTTGGCTGCGTTCCCTCTACATTTCAGCCCAAAAGACTAAACCTTTCTTTTGCAGCAGGGTGCCAAAAATTGCTGTCATTTTCCCACAGCCTGAAAAGTACTGTTGAACTTTGGAAAGCTTTGAAATTCATTCATAGTAAACAGGCGTGTAAAAGTACTTATGAAAGTACTTTTCCAGAAATTTGAGAAACATATTTCTGGGGTGTTTTACCCCAAAATAAAGACATGCCTAGCATCCTCAGGCTCTGACTAGGTGGATACAAAAAGAATGAGGTTGCTAGAGGGTCCCAAATTTAAATGCCAAGCATTTTTCTGATGACCAACTGAAAACAAAATGGCGGATTTGCGACAGTAAAAGGGCCATTTGCGAAAGTAAAAACTGCATTTGCAACACTGTCGAACTTTTTGTTAACTTTTCTTATTGACTTATAATGGGAACTTGTTTTTTTAATAACTTTTGAACCGTTTAATATATTTTCACGAAATCTTCAAAAGGCACATCGGGGACCCTGGCCGCACGTTCCCTGAAGATTTCGGACCAATCGCACAAACCCTGCGACCTGTAGCGACGACCACAGAATTTCAAAAAAAAGCGAAAACGTGCACAGATCACGCTTAATAATTCCGCAGCCGTATATCTGAACAGTACAAAAGTTGGCAGTTCCCAAGAGCTATGGTTCTTGATCAAGTATTCTAAATTTCAGACAAATCCATTGAACAGTTGCAAAGTTATTAAGGTGCAGAATTTTAGGTTTAACATGTAAATGGCTCCTCAACCCTAACTATGGTAGCACTACCGTGCTACCATAAAATATATATATGTATGTATGTATATATATGTATATTACAGTGCCACGATAGTAATAACTTTACCACTATATGACGGATTTGCCTGAAATTTTGCATGCATGGTCTGGTACCATAGATCTCTGGATCTGGCAAGTTGCATTACAGCCAGATGTACAGTTATGGAGCCAAAAAAAAAAAAGCAAAAAAAAAAAAACTGACTTTTTGCACATTTCTTTGCTCGTGCCCACAGCCCACACAATTTGTCCATTTGATCTGAAATCTTCAGGAAAAATGCGGTCAGGGTCATTGATGTGCCTTTGAAGATTTGGTGAAAAAATATTAAACCGTTTAAAAGTTATTCAAAAAACAAATTTCCCGTTATAGTCAATGGGGGAAAAATATGTATCTCATGAAAGCTGTCACCAGTATATTTTCCTTTTGCAAATGGCCCTTTTACTTTCATGCTGTCGCCATCTTGTTTTCAGTTAGTGAGAGAGAAAAATGCCCGACGTTTAAATTTGGGACCCCCAGGTAAACACTGACTGTCGGGTTTACCTAGTCGGGATCTGAGGATGCCAGGACTATCTCTTTAAGGGGTAAAATCCCCCAGAAGTGCTATTTTTAAAATCGGCACCCCGTACTTTCGCAAACTGTGAAAGAAATGGCCGCGACACTTTTGCAAACATGAAAGTGTCGTGCTGAGTTTTGTAAAACTTTGGCAATTTGTGAAAGAACTTTGTCCTAAAACTGCAAATCTTTGCCATCCCTCTGCAACAAAACGGTTGGGGCCTTTGAGCTAAAATTTGCAGGGTGGCAAGCCCTGGTCCCACAGATGTGCCTTTTGGTGGTTTGGTGCCAAAACATTCAATGGGCCCAAAGTTACCACGTTCCAAATTTCAGAAATTTCCCATAGGATAACATCGCGGCATCCGTGACACTTTTCGGCACCCGTATCTCGAAAACGGATCGAGATACAGAGTTTTTGCTACCTGAAGCTTAGAAAAAAAAGTTTTAAAATCATAGATTACACCAGCAGTGGAATTTTTTTCCTACTTACTACAGTTACGGAGATACTGGCAAATTAGTGTTACAAGGGTGCCTTTTCATCACATTTCGATCCCCATATCTTGTAAACCATGCAAGATACAGATTAGGTTAACTGATCTTGCACGAAGGTCTCTCTGTCATGATTACAATGACACTTTAATTTTTTCTTAGCTGCTACGGTTGCTGAGATATTGGCAAATTACTGTTACATGGGTTCCTTGCCCTATAGGGCTGCTGTATGGATTCGTAGTTATGTGTAAGTAGGAGCACAGGGCCCAGAGGGCCCGCACTCCCACATACATATACCATTATGCAAAAAGTGGGCAATATGAAGGGAGCACAAGGCCCGGAAGGCCCACACTCCCACTACCACATACCAGTTCCATTACACTTTCTCAAAAAGAAGGGAAATTCATTGCAAAAAACTCTGTTAATGCATCAGTTACGGTTAATAGCACAGTAACAAAAGTTTGGAAATGTGATGTTAGGGCTCAAAACCCTAACTCCGCATTCCCTACAACCCCCTTCCACACACACACACACACACACATGCAAGACACATGCAAGATTGTAAGACAATATATGAGTCAGTCACATCTGTAAGCACAATAATCACAACACTGTACTCATTTCACATAACACTATGTAATGAAAAAACAAATACAGTATGATCGACTCTATACTGCCAGCACAGTATGATGACACATTATTGCTGGGATATCTTCTTCATACAATGAAACAGTCTGTATAAATTTTCTAAATATTGATTTTTATGTGTCATAATTCAACAATTGGCTTGCTGCAGGTATCGCTGCTACCACATAGGCATGTAGCAGCAGGAAAGATAGAGCTGACACATATATAGTATTTTTTCAGATACTGCTCGGGTATGAAACCAGCACCATCACATATTGTTATATTGCTGCATTACCTGGAAATACTCATGAGCAGCATATTATAGTTAATGTTGGATGTTACAACTGTTGCTTTCACATGTTACTTGTAAACTATACTACAAAAAATGACTTTTATTATTACTGCCGTTTATTATTAGGACTGACTCACTGTATCAGGGAAAACAAGCATTTGTCAATGCCGAATGTTTGCTTGCTGGCATTGGGATTGGTAGTGTAGGAGTTAGACAGCTGCATAATAGGAATGGCAGTGAAGTATTGAACTGAAGCCAACCCTGCCACCACACTGCAGATACGGACAGGCATTGGGTGTGCCTTTGGGTCATCAGGCATAATGGCCACGCCATTTCACCACACCCCACCCTGCAGACACTGACAAGTGTCACGGTGTGCCTTGGGATCTTTGGCCCTTATGCACACACCATTCCATTAGGAAGTACGGTGAGATGGGTGCGGTATAGGAGAATGGGGTGAACTTTGGGGCCGAAGAGTCCAAGGCATACCTCGATGCCTCCTCAGTGACTGCAGGTGTGGAATGGTGAGCATCACAGGCAAGAATCCCAAGTCACACCCCTGATGCCTGTCATTCTCTATAGGGTCGGGTGTTATAGTTGAAAAGCCTAATACCTCAGGCATTCATTGGTATTTTCACTCCAAATTTTCAACATGTTTGTTTTGTGACCCCACCTCATGAACAGGGGAATATCAGTTTGTTAGCGAAGCTGCTTATGCACAGTGACTACGGCATTTAGCACCACAGGTGCAAAATATTCCGAACAGGATGTAAAAATACAGCTGTACTCTTTCATGGGGAGGTATAAAAATGGCTATGTTGCAATGTAGTAAAATATTTAAAAAATGGTGAAGTCACGAGCGTACATAGAAACTGTGCAACGCACACCCGTAATATAATTAGGTTGGGGATTTCTTACAGCAGATTGTCAACTCAGGCATTTTGGTGCCTCCGATCATGAACAGTGTCACTGTGATTTTCTTTATCTGTGCCGAACAATGATTTCCCACAGCGACCACGCATCTCTGCACTGAAAGTGTGAAAACACACTTCGGCCATGTTGTGAAAAATGGCAGCTGTACTGCTCATAAGGAAGAGTGGAAAAATGCCACTGGTGAAAATCTGGACTGAAAATATTACAAAGTCATGAACTAACGAGGGTGCGTGGAAACTGTGCAATGCTCACTCGTAACACAGTCATTTTATGGACTTTTGTCACCAAATTTTCAACATAGCCATTTTAAGACCTCTGCTCATGAACAGTGTAACTGTGATTTTCTTAATCTGTCCTAAACATTGCTCTCGCACACCAACAGCACCATTGTGCGCTACATGTGCAAAAACACATTTTGGGTGACATATGAAAAATTGCAGCTGTACTGTTCATAAGGAAGTTTAATAAAATGGACATGTTGAAAATCTGGAGTGAAAATATTAAATTTACAAACTTACGAGCATGCATAGGACCTGTGCAACGCATGCTCGTAAAAGTCAATTTTAGGAATTTTTTCACCAAATTCTCAACATAGCCATTTTAAGACCTCTGCTCATGAACAGTGTCACTGTGATTTTCTTAATTTGTCCCGTACATTGACCTCGCACACCAACTGCGCCATTGTGCGCTACATGGGCGGAAACACATTTTGGGTGAGATGTGAAAAATGTCAGCTGTACTACTCATAAGAAGGTGTGGTAAAATGGCAATGTTGAAAATCTGGAGTGAAAATATTGAAAATTCACGCCCTTACGAGTGTGTGGGAACTGCGCAATGCACGCTCATAAAACAGTCATTTTATGATTTTTCATCAAATTTTCAACATAGCCATTTTAAGACATCTACTCATGAACAGTGTCACTGTGATTTTCTTAATTTGTCCCTTACATTGATTTCGCACACCGACTGCGCCATTGTGCGCTACATGGGTGGAAACACATTTTGGGTGAGATGTGAAAAATGACAGCTGTACTACTCATAAGAAGGTGTGGTAAAATGGCAATGTTGAAAATCTGGAGTGAAAATATTGAAAATTCGCAAACTTACGAGCCTGCGTAGGAACTGCGCAATGCACGCTCATAAAACAGTCATTTTTGGGAATTTTGGCACCAAATTTTCAACATGGGGTTTTTGAGACCCCTTCTCATGATTGATGTCACTGTCATGGCGTTATTCGGGTCTGAAGGGTGATTTCGCAGTCACTGTGCAGTCACTGCGCGAAATCACCCTTTGGGCCAGAATAACGCCATGACAATGACATCAATCATGAGAAGGGGTCCCAAAAACCCCATGTTGAAAATTTGGTGCAAAAATTCAAAACAATGCCTGAGATATGCAATAAAGTTGAAACCCCCCTATCTAGCCCATTATACAGCTTACCGGCATTTCCTCAGTTCGCGGTCGCCTTTGAAGAGTGCAGACGTGTTCCCGGTCCACCGAAGATCGTCGCGCCGAGGTCCGGAGGTAAGTATGGGGGTGGGAAGGCAGGTGCGCGTTGGGTGGATGCGGGTTGTGGGAGGCGGGAGACTCACCGTGGGACCATTTTTCTTCACAGGTGAAAAAAAAAACACGGACAACGTGAGATGTTTGCCACACTGGGGTGGGCTCCAGCGTGGCTCAGGGGCGATGAGGCGGCCGTTCAGCCGACGAGATTGGGCACCCCGTCGGCCCTCAATGCTTGCCGCACTCACTACTGGGGTGAGGACAGTGCAGCCGACGGGGATTGGGCACCCCGTCGGCTATATTGATTATTGCCATGCTGGGGTGGGTACCCAGCGTGGCATTTTATAGCGTTTGGGGAGACAGAGGGAACGCAGCACAGCCGACGGGGATTGGGCACCCCATCGGCTATACAGTGCGTGCGTGCCTGCGGGCATCTGTGGGGGGGAGCTGCACGTGAGCAGTCTTATCTTATCGCTGCTCACTCAAGCGTAGCTCCCCCTTTCAACTGTATGCCACTGCATTTTGGAGCGTGTCATAGACAGCTCTAAAATGCATTGGCTTACAGGGGCCGCGCCTGCCAGCACACTGACTGAATTGGAGGAGGAGGTGACACACCTCCGAAATCTCCGATGATGGCACTATGTTTCTTGCACATGCGTGCAAGCAAACATAAAAATGAAAACATCCAATGACTGTTGGTAGGGTTATCCAAACTCTCATTTCCAATATAGCTATCTGTAGATAACAAATTATGAAACACACAGTATGTTAACTACTGAAATATAGGCATCTGCTTAAATCTTATTGATGTTTGTAAAAATGCTTACTGTGGGCCATCACCCATGGTTGCCCAGCATATGTGTGTACCCCCAAAGCACTCGGATGGCAGCAGAACTCATTCAGTTGGTGGACCATGATGATGGATGTGTCATGTAATATGTTTAGAGAGGTGTATGTTACTTCTGTTACCTGATGCTGCTTGTTTCTGATTGGTTGTGTTGCCTTGGCCCTTCCCCTGCTTGCATATGTGTGTGGGGGGGGGATGTGAAGTTAGGGTTTTGAACCTTAACATCACATTTCCAAACTTCTCTCACTGTGCTATTAACACTAGCTGATGCATTAACAGAGTTTTTTTGCAATGAACATATATATGTATGTGTGTGTGTGTGTGTGTGTATTATGGTAGCATGGTAGTGCTACCATAGTTAGGGTTGAGGAGCCATTTACATGTTAAACCCAAAATTTTGCACCTTAATAACTGTGCAACCGTTTGACGAATTTGCCTGAAATTTGGAATGCACGATCAAGACCCATATGCCTTGGGATCTGCCAGGTTTCGTACTGGTCGGATATACGGCTGCGGAGTTATTAAGCATGATCTGCGTGTGCGTTTACGCTTTTTAAATTCTAGGTCATGCCTACAGGTCACCACGGTTTCGCGACCAATCCGAAATCTTCAGGAATGTGGCGGGGTCCTGATGTGCCTTTCAAAGATTTCGTGAAAAATATTAACCGGTTCAAAAGTTATTGAAAAACAAGTTCCCATTATAAGTCAATGGGAAAAGTTAACAAAAGTTCGACAGTGTCGCAAATGCAGTTTTTACTTTCGCAAATGGCACTTTTACTGTCGCAAATCCACCATTTTATTTTCAGTTGGTGATCAGAAAAATGCTTGGCATTTAAATTTGGGACCCTCTAGCAACCTAATTATTTTTGTATTCACCTAATTGGACCCTGAGGATGCTAGCCATGTCTTTATTTTGGGGTAATTCACCCCAGAAATATGTTTTTCACATTTCTGGAAAAAGTACTTTCACAAAGTACTTTCGCACTTGCGAGACTGTCGAATGAATTTGCGAAAGCTTACGCAAATTGCGACAGTACTTTTCTAGGCTGTGGGAAAATGACAGCAATTCTTTGGCACCCCACTGCAAAAGAACGGTTTGGAGTTTGGGGCTGAAATTTGGAGGGAACGCAGCCAACCTCTCACAGATGTGCCTTTCAGTGTTTCGTTGAAAAAATATTATATGGCGGCAAAGTTACGGTATTCCAAAGTTGACACTTTTTCCCATAGGAAAACATTACGGCATACGACGCATTGCAGCAATTGTTTGGCGCCCTGCTGCAAAATATCGGTTTGGTCTTTTGGGCTGAAATTTGCAGGGAAGACAGCCAACATCCCACAGATGTGCCCTTCAGTGGTTTGGTGAAAAAATATTACAGGGAGGCAAAGTTATGGCACTCTGAACTTCTGTTTTTTTCCCATAGGATAACATTACGGCATTCGCCGCGCCTTTCAGGGCCCGTATCTCTGAAACGGAGCGAGATATGGACTTTTCCTCACAAAAATGCTTAGCCACCTAATGGGGGCTAAGTGCAAAACTAGCCAGGAAAGTGATAATTCATATGACTTTTAAATTTTTTTCTATGTCGTACGGTTTCTGAAATATAAGCAATTTACTATTCCAAGTCCTCATTTTCTGTTCCGAGAGTCATTATTTTGCATACATTCTTTGTACTCATTGTCTTTCTCTATGCAGCTTTTGGGGAAAACCAGCCTGTGCTCTTACATTACTGTTACCATTACCGTTTCCGCTTGCAGTTCCGTACCCGTTTCACTTACCGTTCACGTCTACGCCATCATGTGCGTTACCCTTTGCGTTTTTATTTGTGGTTGCATTTGCATTGTTTTTAACATTTCTGTCTACAGTACTGTTTCTCTTTCTGTTTCGCTTTGCGTCACTATGCGCATTACGATTTGCATTTGCGGGCACAATGTTACTATGTGACAAGACATCACAGGGCCCCGCGCTCCCGCCATCGCATTACATTCACTATTTCTCGTTATCATTCTCAAAAAGAAGGGAAATTAGAGGCAAAAAACTCTGTTTAATGCATCAGTTAGGGTTGTTCCACAGTGACAAAAGCGAGGAAATTCGATGTTAGGGTTGAAACCCCCTTTGCCCTCAGCCCTCCCCAACTGGAATCGAGTGCGCATTGGGATCATCGGTCCCAACTCTCACCCCATTCTCCTATTCCTCAGCTTCTTTCCACATGTGATGGGGTGACAGTTAGGGCCGATGACCCCAGCAGCACCCGTTTCGGCTGGGGGGTGGGCTGAGGTAAAGGAGGTTTCCAACCCTAACATCGACTTCTCGCTTTCGCTAGGAACAAGCCTAATTGATGCATTAAATGGATTTTTGCCTCATATATATATATATATATACATACACACACACACACACACACACACACACACACTTCTTTCACTGTATTAAAGCCATCCCCCTGTTTAGAAGTCACCCTCAAATAAAAGCCACAGCTGAAAAAAGTTTATTAATAGAAGCCACCCCTCATTTGTGGCTGAGGCATATGAAGGGGGTGGTTTTGAAATGGTGGAATAGGCAGCCTAGTAGGTACAACTCTCTGTTGTCTCCCAGATACTTTGATCACCCCCAAAGGAAGGAAACATGCAATGAGCAATGAGCACAGGTACCTGTTAACTCCCATGTTGGTCTATACATCTGTTCTGTATTGCCAAATGAAATTTAATAGTCTGAGAGTTAGTAAGGAAGTAACTGTAGTGAGATTAATTAATTTCAGGGTTAGCCCTAGCCAGACCACCACTGCAGAAAAGTTCTTATCCCCTCCCCTTTCTCCCACTGTATAAATCTCACCTGCGTGTCCCTATTTCTTCACAGCTGCCTGCTTGAGGTTCCACAGAGGTTGTGAGGGCTGCAGAACAGTTGCCCTCCCCCAACCCCTGAAACATCCTTACAGGTACGGCACACGAGAGAACGCCAGGCTGAAACCCAAAGCCAAACTCGTCGGACAAGCATGGTTTGTCCCCACCAACGCTATAGCATCGGCTCCCCACTGCCCCCACCACCACCCTTGGTGAGCACGCCCTTTTACAGGGGTTGCCTGAATGCCTGAACCAATCAGCTTGCTTCTCCATTAGCAGGCTATACCAGTTTGCCACTAGAGGCAACTCTGCTTCCTCGTCTCCTCCTGCAGGTGTTTCCCCATATCTTCTCCTTCCTATTATTGCCATGCCATTGTTACTTCTGACTATGCTGCTCCTGGTGCTCTTTCTCCCCTACTCATTTTTCCCTGAATATCAACCTCCCTATCCCCCTGACAACTGTGTGTCTGCCTGTCAGCTCTCCCCTGATGCACATACAGCAAATCAGTTGAGACTCCTTTGTCTAGGCAACCTTTTTGCTCTGATACCATCTTCCTTTCTGGATGAGGCCACCTTTCTACCCACTTTCTACTGCCAATGTCCCAGATGCACCCTATGTTCTCCTCTCGGCCCTCGTCTTCCACCCCTACTGGTACCCAGGACCCCCCTTCCCTCTCCGCTATCTCTCTACCTGGTCACCCCTCACATACTTACCCTCCATATTTCAACCTGGTCAAGCACTCAGGGGTCCCTCAGATGCAAATGTCACTACCTCAAAAAGTTGGCCTGGAATTCTATCCTCAGATCCCTCCTCTTTCTCCTCCTTATGTCTGGCAATATCCACCCTAACCCTGGCCCGCTCGCTACTTCTGCACCCAGGCATAACCAGGCCACTGGCCTACTCATTACCACCGTCAACGTCTGCAGCCTATTAAAAAAGTGGGACACCTACCAGGGATGGGTCCTTCAACATCATCCTGACGTCATTGCTGTGGATGAAACCTGGCTCTCCCCCCATATTCAAGACTCAACGATAACTCTCTCCGGGTACAACCTCTACAGGGTTGACCGGCAGGGTAAAAGAGGGGGAGGCTGCTCCATACACATTAAGGACACCTTGCATGATCAAATACTCCCACCCCCTCCGCTGGATCCTGGACCCCAAGCCCTTACACTCAAACTTACTCTGGGATGCTCCCAAAACCCCCTTCTCATCACAGCAGCATACATTCCCCCCAGGAATCAGAGCGTTGCCTTTCACTCTGTCATGTCCTACCTTGCCACCCTCCTGTCAAATAATGAAATAATAGCACTAGGGGATTTCAATATCAATTAGCTGGCTAGGACTGCCACCCGCTCATTGATGCTGCAACTGCCCAAGACCTTACTCAAGTAGTCCATGCCCCCACACACCTGAACCAACACACTGGGTCCTCCTCCCTACTGGACCTGGTCTTCACTAACAGTCCCCACAAGATCACAAGCACCACCATATTCCCTAACACCCTAAGTGACCACTCCCCCATCCTCTGCTCCTGGTCGTGCAAAGCCCCAAAGAACCCCCTAAAATAATACAATGCAAACTTGGACCTGGTAAACTTGCTCTCCTAAAATCCCACCTCCTTTCATTGGACTGGTCCTTCATAATGAATACCCTCGACCCCGACCCAGCCCTCAACCTTTTTATTCCTACCTTCAATGCTATCTGTGACTTCCTTGCCCCACTTACTAAAAGGATGGTCAAAGGCAACCCTGCACCTTGGATCACTAGCCGCCTACTGACTCTAATGCAAACCCGAGACTCGCTATGGCACCTATCCAACGAGACCTACCTGCCATCTGATAGACAAAGGCAGAGAGAGGCCTGGAACAATTGCACATGGGCTCTACACCAAGCAAAAGCAGAGTATTACAAATTCTCCCTTACCTCCGCCTGGGGCTCAGGGCGCAAGTTCTGCAATAATATTAAGGACATCTGTGGCAAGAACCATAATCCCCCCCAAATCAGACAGAGGTCGACGGGTGCCTGTCCTCAGACCCTACCCATATTGCCTCAGCCTTTAATTGTGCCTTCACAAATCTCAGCCATGTCCTCCCTCCCAACTTCTTCGACCCTACCCCTACCCGTTACCCTATGACCCCTCCAGAAGCCCCTCCTTTCCACCTTCGATGCATCACCCCCACTTCAGCCAAGCCTTATCTAGAAAAAGCCCTAAGCCACTCCCATTACAGTAGTGACTCAGTGGACCTGAGACTCCTCTGGCTCACACTTCATGAGGTACTCCACCTTTTCACCCACATTCTCAACCACTCACTCTGCCAAGGGAAATTCCCCTCCCGGTGGAAATCTGTCTCCATTACCCCCATATTTAAAAGTGGGGACCATACTGCCACTAACAACTATCACCCCATCTCTATCCCCCCCATCAAAAGCGCTTGAGAGTATTGTCTCCGACCAGCTCACCGAACACCTTAACAAACATGACCTACTCTGTAAACAGCAACATGGCTTTTGCAAAGAGCACAATACTATGACAGCCCTCTTGGAGTTCATCACACGTGTCCACGCTGCGTTAGACAGAGGCCACATCTCAGGTGTGGTATTTGTTGACCTCTCGAAGGTGTTTGACACTGTCAACCACTCCCTTTTACTTAACACACTCTCCAACATCGGCTTCTCCCAGGACACCCTTGGCTGGTTCATGGACTACCTGTTGGATCGGTGCCAACAGGTCAAAATTGGTACCGCCCTTTCTAGCAGACTACCAGTCCACTCTGCTGTGCCCCAGGGGTCCATCCTCGGTCCTCTACACTTCAGTCTCTTCCTTAACTCCCTCCCCTCATCCTGCTCTGGCAATCTACTACTGTATGCAGGTGATGCTGTCCTTTTTTCCACCAATCCAGACCCTACTACACAATTCCCTCCAGTCCTCCTTCTCTGATGCCGAAAAATGGTTCTCCACATAGTGTCTTACACTAAACTACAAGAAGACTAAAGTCATGTACGTCTCACATCCTCTGAACTCCCGGAAGGCTCTCTGCCCTCCAATCCTTACCGCCAATCTGACCCCCCCCCAGAGCAAGTGGTTACCTTCAGATGTCTGGGCATAACCCTAGATCCAGCCCTTAACTTCCACCAGCACATCCATCATCTGTCCACCACCCTTAATGTTCGGCTCAGAATCCTCTATCACTTCAAACACTGTCTTACTCCCGAAGCTCTTCGGCTCGCTGTGTCCTCCTCTGTCCTCTCCCTCCTTGACTATGGTATTCTTATTTATGGAGCTGCAAACACATCTGCCCTAGGCAGACTCAGACTCTCCCTGAACACAGCCTGCCATCTCATCCTTGGCTGTGATCGTCTCACACATACATGCTCTCTTTACACTACCACTGACTGGCTGAGCCTTGACAGTAGAATACGGTCTCACACATGCCTTATGGTCAAAAAGATCACCCTGGGTCTCTCCCCCGCTGGCCTCACCCCTATTATCCAACCAGCCCTGACTCACAGAAACACCCGTAGCTCTGGCAAGCTGCTCCTCTTGGTTCCCAGGTGTCAAACCTCCTAATTTCAAAGATCCTTTAGCCACAGGGCCCCATCCTTGTTGAACTGTCTGCCCAGTGCACTTGCTAATGAAACCAGAACTGGCCCCATCAAAACCTCTCTGAGAGGATCTCCCAGTCCTCCACCCCTTGTGACTGTCATTGATCTCCCTGCCCCCCTCCCCTGACAACGGCCTCTAGCCAGCTCCCCCCCTTCCTCCCCCCCTTTTTTGCTCTTCCTGAGCGTCTTGCTCAGCTCTTTACCTGGAGCCTTTATACTAAGCTGTTTTAGACCTGTCCAAATACACCTTTGGATCTGACTGTTAGCCATCTACTGTATTCTCTGCAACAATTCTATTTGAGTCCTGCTTTGGAATTGTGTTTACTGTTGTATTGTTCTACTAAATGTGACGTGGAGCCTTTGTAAACGAGTATTTGACTCAAAGGTACTTTCCTAATTCGCGCAATAAATAAATCAATAAATACATTTGTTTTTAGTTAGTAGAGTGAGAGCAAGCAGCGCAAACTAAAGAAATCAGCTTCCAGGAGCAGGAGCAGCATTGCTCTGCTATGTGTACAGCAAAGTAATTAGTATTTCAGTAGAGCTGTTTCTAACACTTCTTAAGGTTTTTAGCACTGCAATATGTGAAGCAACCAGCAGTAACCAAATCTGTCAATTCAGTAGCAGTCAATATCGGATGGTGACTTAAGAACCCCTCTTTAAAAAAACTGAACAAATGCAGTAGAAGCTGTGGCTTCATAATGGTGAACTGTAATATATATATATATTCATGGCAAAAAACTCTGTTTAATGCATCAGTTAGGGTTGTTCCACAGCGACAAAAGTGAGGAAATTTGATGTTAGGGTTAAAACCCTAACTCCGCATTCCCCTCCCAGCACCACACACACACACACACACACACACACACACACATGCTAGTAGTGGGGGAGGACCAAGGCAACACAACCAATCACAGACAACCAGCAGCAAGTAATAGAAATAACGTACAACTGTCTAAACGTACTACAAGATACATCCATCATCATGGTCCACCAACTGTAGGACTTCTGCTGCCATCCAAGTGACTTGGGGTATACAGGCATACTGGCCATGAGTTGTTGGTGGACCACATTAAACAGTTTTGTATTACCAATACATTTTGTATCTCTTCTGAATGAGAGTGTATTGTTAATGCATCAGTCTAACACATGCAAAGTCAGGCAATGGTTTTGGAGACTTTTGTTCACTGTTAATCTCTTCTGATGTTACCCCGCTATAAGCCAGTGATGTATCAGTACACTATTATCTGCATAGTCCTGCTGCACCATTGTCTTACATTGTACAGGTGCAGATCTCTGCAGGATTTTCAGACACAAAAAGTCACATGGTCACACTACACTGTATCTGAATTGTGGACAGTTTCACATTTGAAACAGGTAAGTGTTTTCTCTACTAATTAATATGTTGCTGACAGTAAGCAGGTAACAGTGCCTCATGCTCACACATTTCTGTTTCTGACCATGTAGTATCACAGAGGATTTTCAACACCCTTTCATGTGTGTAAATACCTCCTGATCATAGCCTGGCATAAGGAAATAATGGATCAGTACAGTATTATGTGAAGGGATCTTCTGCACTGTTCTCTGAACTTGTACAGCAGCACAGCTGTATGAGGCTGTGTGACCCAAGGTGTTCCATGGTACCATTTCACTCTCTTTGCCTTGGTAACAGTTTCTCGGTTCAAATACACATCTCTGGTTCTATACAAATTCCTACACTGGTGGTATCGGAGGGCGGAAGACAGCCCATGCTACTACTTTTGTGGCTATGAATACATAATATGAGACTGCATTTTCACTGGTCTTTCATGTGTGTTAATGGTTGCTCATGCTATAGTGACATTACTAAATTATGTATCAGAACACAATTATAAACAGAGTGCTGCTGCACTGTGATCTTATCCTGTACGCCTGGGCAGCTACGTGGTACTATATGACACTAGGTGTTTAATATCATCATGGCCGATGCTTGACATTATTATAGAGATGGTTTGAGATATTGAAAACAACAATATCTTAGGTATTGTGTGGAGATTACTCCTGTTCTGGTATCTTATCTATGCAAATTGCCAGCATGGGTGTGTACCCACATGCCAGCAGAAGTCTACAGTTGGTGGATCATGATGATAGAAGTGTCTTGTAGTATGTTTAGACAGTTGTATGTTATTTCTGTTACCTGCTGCTGGTTGTCTGTGATTGGTTGTGTTGCCTTGGTCCTCTCCCACTACTTGCATGTGCATGTGCGTGTGTGTGTGTGTGTTTGTGTTTGTGTTTGTGTGTGTGGTGCTGAGGGGGAATACAGAGTTAGGGTTTTAACCCTAACATCGAATTTCCTCACTTTTGTCACTGTGGAACAACCCTAACTGTTGCATTAAATGGAGTTTTTTGCCATGAATTACCCTTCTTTTTGAAAATGTGCACTATAAATAGTGAATGGAATGTGGTTGGAGCAAGGGACCCTTCGGGCCCCGCACTCCCACCATGTTAATTTATGTCACTTCGCTGCGCTAAAACTGCATGATCGACTGAAATGAAAATTGGTAAATGAAGACATGTACCATACCACAACATGTATAACAAATGTTATCTGAATTTGTTCAACAGCTGCACAGCGTCACGCCATGAAAACTGCACAGGAGTGCCGAAAATAAAATTTTTGCCACTTCGCTACACAAGAACCATATATCCGACGGAACCAAAAATTGTAAAAAGAAGGCATGTACCATAGCACACTGTGTCTCCATAATTGTGTGTACATCCGTTCAATGGTGGCACAGCGCCATGAGCAAACAACATAAAATGCACAATTCAGCACCCGTAAGAGTCAGTGACCAAAAAATTGGCACAGGGAAAGATGAATTATAAATCTTTGTACATTCCAAATGCCAGGCTAATTGGACACATGGTTCAGAAGTTATTGAAGCATAATGAACCACATTTTCATTTGTCAGAGTGGCATAATTCTGCAACTGTTAATGTTTTACACACCAAACCACTGCAAGGCACCTCCGTAACACTAGGGCTACCTACGCTATAAATTTCAAGCCAGTAGCACCATGCAGAACGCTATGCACAAAATGTTAGCTGCATCACACAGTATCTACGCAGCAAATTATTTTTCAAACATGTAAACAGCATAATTCATATCTCCAGGACATCCACTAAACACCCTCCAAATTTCATGTGAAAAGACCAAACCATTCCAGAGATATTCAATGTTTATTTTTCTACACCTTTAAGAAGTCTTCCACCACAAAATGGTGGAAATCACGGCCGAAAATGCGTTAAAATGGCGGACCTGGTGGACAAAAAATCAGTAACTGTGAAGTGGGCCAACTTCAAATGGCCATAACTCTGGAACGCAACGACATTTTTTCACCAAACAAAAACTTGCATGTTCCTTGAACAAAGGTCTTTTCTACCTGCCAAGTTTCAGACCAATCAACCACACACTGGCTGTGCCATGCATTGTAGAAGACAGCACAGAAAAATAGCAAAAACAATTTTTTGCACTGCACTACACAAATGCAAAAACACAAACGGTAATGTTAACGAAAATGGTGATGGAAACAGTGAGGTAAAATAAAATAGTAACACTGACGGTAACGCAAACGCAAGCGCAAATGATAATGCACATGGTGACACAAACGTAAACGATAATGCAAACAGTAAGAGAAACGCAAGTGCAAACATGAATAAAAACAGAAATGGTAATGCAAATGGTAACGCAAAGGCCAACAGCAACAGAAATGCAAACGTTAACAAAAACAGTAACGCAAATCCTAACAGCAACGGAAACGCAAATGGTAACGAAAATGCAAACGGTAACAGAAATGCAAACAGAAACACAAATGGTAACAGCAACTGCGATACAGAAGGAAACAGTAACGCAACTGACAACGGAAACGCTACCGAAAATGCAAATGCTAAGGCCAACAGATACGCAAACGGTGATGAACACACAAACAGTAACTGTAATGCAATTGGAAATGCAAACAGTTATGGTAACACCAACGATGACGCCAAGGGAAACACTAACACAAACGGAAACATAAACGCAAGCACATACGCAAACGTAAATGGTAACACGCATGGTCACGGTAACACAATTGGAAGTGCAAACGCTTACGGTAACACCAAGGATGACGCCAAAAGAAACACAAATGCAAGCGCGTATGCAAATGCAAATGGTAATGCACACGGTGACGCAAAAGTAAACGCAAACAAAAACAGTAATGGAAACACAAATGGTACAGTAACGCAAGCACAAATGCAAACGCAAAGGGTAACGCACATGGTGACGTAAACGGAAAAGCTAACGCAAACAGCTACGGAAACGCAAGCAGAAATGCTAACTGTAACAGTAACACAAATGCACACACTTTTCTTTCCCAAAAGGGTGCATTCAGAAGCACAGTGAATACAAAGAATGTATGCATAATAATGGCCCTCGGAGCAGAAAATGAACACTTGGAATACTAAATTGCTTATATTTCAGGAACCGTACCACGTAGAAAAAAATTTAAAATCTCATATTATTTGTGACTTTTCAGGCTAGTTTTGCACTTAGGTAAGCATTTTTCTGAAGAAATGTCTGTATCTCGAACCGTTTTCGAGATACGGGCCCCGAAAAGGGCAGCGAACACCATAATGGGAAAAACTGTCAACTTCAGAGTGCCCTAACTTTGCAGCCCTCTAATATTTTGTCATCAAACCACCAAAAGGCACATCTGTGGGATCTTGGCTTTCTTCCCTCCGAATTTCAGCCCAAAAGACCAAACCATTCTTTTGCAGCAGGGTGGCAAAGATTCCCTATTTTTTGGGGCATAGTGTCGCAAAGTACTTTCACAAAACACAACACTTTTGCAAAAAAATCACGAAAGTGTTGCATATGCGACACTATTTTTTACAAAAATTTAAAAAACATGTTTCTGCGGTGTTTTACCCCCCAAAAAAGACATGGGTAGCATCCTCAGAGCTCAACTAGGTGAACACAGCAAGAATTGTGTCCCTAGAGGGTCCCAAATTTAAATGCCAAGCATTTCTGTGACCACCAACTGAAAACAAAATGGCTCATTTGTGACACTACAAGGGTCATTTGCGACACTAAAAACTGCATTTGCCACACTTTCGCATATTTTGTTAACTTTTCCCATAGACTATCATGGGATTTAGTTTTTTTTTTTTTTTTTAATAACTTTTGAACCATTTAATATTTTTTCACGAGATCTTCGAAGGGCACATTGGGGACCTCAGCTGCATGTTCCCTGAAGTTTTTGGACTGACTGCACAAAATGTGCAGGCTGTAGGCACAAGCAAAGAAACACGCAAAACAATGTAATTTCTACATTTTTTGGCGCTCTGTAGCTCCGCAACCGTACATCCGATCGTAACGCAACTTGGCAGGTCCACAGATCTATGGTACCAGAATGTGCATTCCAATTTCAGCCAAATCTGTCATACGGTGGTAAAGTTATTAAGCTGCCAGATTTCAGATTTAACCATAAATGGGGTACTCAACCCTAACTATAGAGGCACTACTGTGCCACTATAATACATATATATATATATACACATACACACACACATACATACATATATATATATACATACATATATATATATATATAGATCTATATATATATAGGACATGCACGAGGGTAGTGTGTGATATCATTATCTTGTACAGTTGCCAGTCACCCTGTAATTCTCACTTGTGGCTTACATACTCGTGAGGTTACTTGAGGTCACTGGCAACTGTACAAGATAAATGAGGTATCACACACTCGCCCCCCACTTATCTCATTTATGCAACAGGGCAGGAGCTTGTGTGATGGTGTATTATGAGTCAAATGTTTGTTTTTCTTTTTTTAAATAAATAAATAAAGCGGGTCTTTTTAATTGTTTGGTGGTCATCCTCTTTTGTGTGGTAATTTGGTATGGGCATTGCTAGGGAGTAGCATAATGACGGAAGCATTGATTGGTGTTTGAGGTGAGACTCTGACTTTCTTTTGTGCAGGAAAATGGCAGCACCACTTAGCAAGAGTGGGAGAAATTTGTGCCGAAAGCCAGGTGTTGTAAATACTTGTGATGTCTGCTAGAAAGTTATTTTTTTATCAGAAAGCATGGGGAGATCGTGGTAGAAAATGAGAATGAGAGAGGGACCTGTGGGAGAAAGAGTGAGGAAGGCAGTGTTACGAGTACCGGTTTCAGTATGCAGTAGGAAAAACGAGGAGCAACAGAATCACAGGTAGTGAAGAAAAAAGGAAAAAGAAGCAGCATGTTACATTTTTGTGTGGTACATGTGGGAAGGTGGTTCAGTGGTAAGAGAGATGGGGCAGGTTATCAGCATGCCAGTGAGGCAGGCTGGCACCGACTAGGAGAAATAGGTAGAAAAGTTGATTGTTTCGGGGGGTAGAGAAGTGACAGTGTAAAGTAAAATTGTATGTGGAAGTACTACCAGC
The DNA here is from genome assembly GCA_016271365.2 of Neoceratodus forsteri. NCBI lineage: Eukaryota > Metazoa > Chordata > Ceratodontiformes > Ceratodontidae > Neoceratodus > Neoceratodus forsteri. Next base: position 718,605,927 of record CM057456.1, read on the forward strand.
GGAAGGAAGAGTGCTGACGTAGTTACTGGGTGGATAAATAAATGTATCCACATAGTAACTCAGATAAACAGATTTATTACACTCTGTTTATCCAGACACCTGTTGCATATTTATATATATATATATATATATATATATATATATATATATATATATATATATAGAGAGAGAGAGGGAGAGAGATATGAAATGTGGTGTTAGGATTTCCAGCCCTAACTCCTCTCTCCCACCCCCAAGCAGCAAAAGGAAAAAACTTTATAGTTTTGACTGCTCTGGGTCTTGGCAAATCAGGGGTGAGGTCTTCCTTGGGGTTCTCAACCTTAATGCTCACCCCATTCCTTGAGCACATTAGTTCAGATGTGATTTGTTGTCTTCAGGCAGGGCCCACAGGCTGTTGCCAATATGTGGGGGGACACAGTTCTGTATGTTTGAAGACTATATATCAGAATGGGGTGAGCATTAGGGTTGAGAACCCCAAGGAAGACCCCAACACTGATTCCCCAAGACTTAGGATAGCCAAAACCATAAAGTTTTTCCTTTTGCTGCTTGGAGGAATGGGTGAGCGGAGTTTAGGTTGGAAACCCTAACATCATATTTCCCCACTTTTGTCACTTTAATCTGAACACTAACTGGTACATTAGCACAGTTTTTTTTGCAAAGAATTTCCTTTCTTTTTTTGATAATAGAATTGTATCCTCCTTCTTGTAGATCCCTTCAGAACCTGCATGAACACATCCATCTGGCTGTGGAAGCACAGGGACCAAAGGGCCCTGCACTCCCATGCCTCCATAGATGCAAACATACTTCTAGCTGTGGAAGCACAGGATCCAGAAGACTCTGCACTTCCATGCCTCCAGGAAATCAATTTGTCTGCTTCATTGTAATTTCTTTTTGTGGGGCTCACCTCAAAGAAAAAAAATATACAGTATTATACAATGGCAAGAAAGAATCCTGGCTCCTGATTGGTCAGTTGGCCATCACAGCAGGGATGTTATCCTGGCATAACATCCCTGCTGCTGATATGCTTGAGCACCAGCACACATTGTTTGCATCTTTTCTTAAAAAATATTTTAAAACACCAAATAAAATTCTTTAAAATTATTTTTTTTCCTGTATAAAAAAACGAGCCATTGTATAATAGGAATAATGCCCTCCAGCGTGGGTGTTATGCTGGGATAACATCCCTTCTCGGGCGTTGGACGCCCTCGGCCAGTGGCCTTGGGCCCAACCACCCGAGGTGGGATGTTGGCCCAGCATAACACCCGCCCTGTCAGGCATTATTCCTTTATTAAGTGTGCCTCTTAACTCCCCGTGGTTGACTGTATATGGGCAAAAATGTGTTTTACTTTTTTTTTTCTATAAGTCAGTAAATTTTTGTTTGTTTGGTCTGAAAGTTGCTATGGTTGTGGTCCAATAGAAGATAAATCTTTGGTGCATTTTTTGATGATGATCAGATTTTAATTGTGGATTTGGCATCAAGGTGAAATTTGCCAGTAATTTTAAGGTGCAGCGCATACCCACAGATTTTTTTTGGGGGGGATATTATGCATTAGTCTTTTAGTACTCATTGGGACCTTTTCTTTGTTTGTTTGTTTATATATATTGATTGTCCCCTAACTCCAAATATTGACAGAATTGTGGCTTGTTAATTTTGCAATGTTATCATATAGCAATTTTCATTTCTTAATGTTTAGGTTTTTTTATATGTTTATTTTCAGTTAATATTTCTTAGGGACATAGTCTTGCAGTACTCACAGAGACCTTCTTTCTGATATATAGCGTGGCCATTAGGACATAGGATAACACTACAACTTTCACAAGCTGTAACTATAAAAAACTGACAGAGTTACAGCTTGGTAAAGTTGCAGTGTTATCCTATGGGAATTTTCATTTTTTAATTTTTATGTTTTTAAATGGCCCTGAATTTTTTGGGGATATTATGTGGTAGTTTTGTAGTACTCATTCAGACCTTTTCTTTGATTTATAGATTGTCCCTTAACTCCAAATATTGACGGAGTTATGGCTTGTTACATTTGCAATGTTAGCCTATAAGAATTTCCATTTTTTTTAATTTTATGTTTTTATATGGCCCCTGAATCTTTTTTGGGGTTATTATGTATTACTCTTGTATTACTCATTAAGAACTTGTTTTTAATATATAATATAGATTGTTCCTTAACTCTAACTATTAATGGAGTTAAGACATGTTACAGTTGAAATGTGGAAAAAAAAATAAGTCCAAATTCTTCTTTTGTATGAACTTATCCTCTTTCTTGAATTTTTGTGAGCTCATGAAAGAGGATTGGTTCATATAAAAAAAGATTTCGAAAAAAGCTAAATTCAGATTCTACTTTTGTATGAACTCATTTTCTTTCATGAGATTTTTGTAAGGTCACAAAAGATGCCTTCATATGAAAGAAGATTCAGAAAAAAAAAAGTTCAATATCTTCTTTCATATGGCCCTGATCCTCATTTGTATGACTCTGGTCCTTTTTCATGAGTCATATGAAAGAAGAAGAAAATAATCTCACAAAAGAAGATTTTTTAAATGTTTTTAACACACATTTAGGGGTCATTTTTCAAAAAACTAATTCAAGAATCCAGCTAAACACGTCCCGTTTTGCAACATACATGTGTTGGTGTGACGTCACTGCATGACATCATTTTTATGGGTTCTCTAAAAAGTTTTGGCACACCCCAGCATCCGTTGGTCTATGGAGGATGGGGGGGGGTTGGGTGGTTGGGGGGTTAGGGGCTCTACCCTAATGTCTCATTTCCCCACTTTTGTTGGTTTAACCCTAACTGATGCATTAATGTTTTTTTGCAATGAATTTCCTTACTTTTTGAAAAAGTGTAACATAACTAGTAAATAGCATGTGTTGGTGGGCCCCGTGCTCCCACCAAGCTTCCCATTTCTGAATAACGATATGCGTCTGTGGGAGTGTGGGCCCTCCGGGCTCTGCCCTCCCACTTACACATAACTATGGACCAGACAGCAGGGCTTCAGAGCAAGGAACACTTGTAACACTAATTTGCCAATATCTCTGCAACCGTAGTAGCTATGAAAACAATTCAAAAGTCACTTTAATCATGACAGTGAGACCTTCTCGGCAGAGAAGGTGGTCGACAAAATCTGTATCTCACATCGTTTTTGAGTTGCAGGTGCCGCAGGCATCACAGTTCAATGGACGCACATAACTCAGGCATTTTTAGGATTTTTTCAACATGGCATTTTAGGGACCCCACCTCATGAACAATGTCACTATCATTTCATTACTATGTTCTGAAAGTTGAGTTCGCACTGCGAATGCGCTATTCTGTGCCAGTGGCGCAAAATCATGTTTTGGGCAGGTTGTGAAAAATGACAGCTGTATACTCTTCATGAGCAGATGTGGAAAAGGGTAATGTTGAAAACCAGGAGGGAAAATATAAAGAAATTGGAGGTTACGAGCGCGCACAGAAACTGCACAATGCACGCTCGTAATGAGCACATTTTTCAGAATTTTTTAACCAAATTTTCAACATGAGCTTTTTCAGAAATCCCCTCATGAAAGCTGGCACTGTGAGTTTGTTAATCCATCCTGAAAGTTGATTTCACACAGCGATGTGCCATTCTGTGGTAGAGTTGTGAAAACACATTTCCAGCAGCATGTGAGAAATGAGAGCTGTACTGCTCATAAGGAGGTGCAAAAAATGGCAACATTGAAAATCCGGAGTGAAAATATAAAAAATTGGCGAAGTTACGCACGTGCGTAGAAACTGCACAACGCACACTTGTAAGACGGCTGTTTTGGGGATATTTTGCGCCACATTGTCAAAATTGACTTTTGGGTCCTGCCCTCATGAAGACTGGGACTGCTGATTGGTGAATCTGTCCTGAAAGCTGTTTTCACGTCCGAAAAGGTGATTTTGAGCAGCGACAGTGAACTCACCTTTCTGAGACAAGTAACGAGATGACAGTGACATTGTTGGAGGCGGGGCTTATAATGGGGTGATACTGGAGGCAGGGCTTATATGGGATGAGATTGGAGGCGGGGCTTACATTGGGTGATATTGGAGGCAGGGCTTATATGGGGTGATATTGGAGGCGGGGCTTATATGGGGTGATATTGGAGGTGGGGGCTTGCATGCTGACTATGAGGCAAAATCAGATGCTCTGACTTGTGCAGTGGCTGGTTCAGGGACAATGTACATCTAGTGGTTGTGGGATTCAAACCTAGGACTATGAGGTCTTTTGACTTGTAACTCAATGATCTAACCTCTGCGTTATATTGCAGACCTTAGCAAGCTTCCAATTTCTTTTTTTTTTTATGAAAGTAATCATAGGGGTTTAAGTACAAACTGTAAAGGAAGTAAAAACAGGAAGGGTATGGTGAAACCATGATAACAGAGACAGCCTAATTCTTGACTGTCTTTGATAAGGTAGTATACAAGTACCTTCATCTAGGATCAAACCTCTGATCATTTGCTTGTAAATCCAAGACACATCTAGTGCATCACCTGAGGAGTTTGATGAATTAGCTGGTCTAGTCTTTAAGAGCATGTAGCTTGGCAGTACATGCATATAGCAAAGGAAGGTTCTGCTGGCTGTTAAAAGCATGAGTATATCCACATCACAGTACTTGAGTATTGCTCATTTATTAGTTGAACAGAATTCTGGGTTGCCTGGGTTCAAATCCTAGCCATTGCACTAATTTTTTTCTCTCTTCTGTTTCTCCTGGTTCCACTAGGGATGCATATTAATTTTATCAGAGTCATCTTAATTGCCTGCATTCTTTTTTTTTTTTTTTAATGAGCCATCTTTACCATCTGCAGTTTGTCAGCACCACACACTAGAGGCTGCCCCATCTTCACCTTCTATATATAAATGATATGTATTGCAAAAAACTTTGTTAATGCATCAGTTAGGGTTAAACCAACAAAAGTGGGGATACGAGACGTCAGGGTAAAGCCCTTAACTCACCACCACCACCCATCCTCCACACAGGGAGAGATGCCGGAGTAAGCCATGGGGTAGTGAGGCCCAACTCTCACCTAATTCCAAGTGTAAACAGGTTGACATGCTACAGAAAAGGAGAATGGGGTGAGAGTTTGGCCTCACAACCCCATGGCACACCCCGGCATCTGTCAGTCTGTGGAGGATGTGGGGGTGGTTGGGAGTTAGGGGCTCTACCCTAATGTTTCATTTCCCCACTTTTGTCGGTTTAACCCTAACCGATGTATTAACAACGTTTTTTTGCAATGAATTTCCTTACGTCTTGAAAAAGTGTAATATAACTAGTAAATAGCAAGTGTTGGTGGGCCCCGCGCTCCCACCAAGCTGCCCATTTCTGAATAATGATATGCGTCTGTGGGAGTGCGGGCCCTCTGGGCTCTGCCCTCCAACTTACACATAACTGCGGAGCCACACAGCAGGGCTACAGGGCAAGGAACACTTGTAACACTAATTTGACAATATCTCTGCAACCGTAGTAGCTATGAAAACAATTCAAATGTCATTGTAATCATGACAGTGAGACCTTCTTGGCAGAGAAGGTGGTCGACGAAATCTGTATCTCACATTGTTTTCGAGTTACAGGTACCGCAGGCACCACAATTCAACAGACACATGTAACTCAGGCATTTTTATGATTTTTTACACCCACTTTTCAACATGGCATTTCAGGGACCCCACCTCATGAACAATGTCACTACCATTAAATTACTATGTTCTGAAAGTTGAGGTCACACAGCGGATGCGCCATTCTGTGCCAGTGGTGCAAAATCATGTTTTGGGAAGGTTGTGAAAAATGACAGCTGTATACTGTTCATGAGGAGATGTGGAAAAGGCTAATGTTGAAAATCAGGAGGGAAAATATGAAGAATTGGAGGTTACAGGCACGAATAGAAACTGCACAATTCATGCTCATAACGAGCACATTTTTCAAAATTTTTTAACCAAATTTTCAACATGTGCTTTTTGGGAAATCCCCTCATGAAAGCTGGCACTGTGAGTTTGTTAATCCATCCTGAAAGTTGATTTCGCACAGTGACAAGTCATTCTCTGGCAGAGGTGTGAAAACACATTTCTGGCACTATGTGAGAAATGACAGCTGTACTGATCATGAGGAGGTGCAAAAAAAATGGCAACATTGAAAATATGGAGTGAAAATATCAAAAATTGGCGACTTTACACGCGTGCGTAGAAACTGTGCAACGCACGCTTGTAGGACGGCAGTTTTGGGGATATTTTGCACCATATTTCCAAAATTGGCTTTTGGGTCCTGCCCTCATGAAGACTGGGACTACTGTTTTGTCAACCAGTCCTGAAAGCTGATTTCACGTCCGATAAGGTGATTTTGAGCAGCGATAGCGAACTCACCTTTCTGGACTAAGCAACGAGATGACAGTGACATTGTTGGAAGTGGGACTTATAATGGCCAATATTGGAGGCGGGGCTTATATGGGGTGAGATTGGAGGTGGGGCTTACATGGGGTGATATTGGAGGCGGGGCTTATATGGGGTGATATTAGAGGTGGGGCTTGCATGCTGACTATGAGGCAAAATCAGATGCTCTTACTTGTGCAGTGGCTGGTTCAGGGGCAATCTACATCTAGTGGTTGTGGGATTCAGACCTAGGACTATGAGGTCTTTTGACTCATAACTCAATGCTCTGACCTCTGCATTACATTGCAGACCTTAGGACGCAGCCAATTTTTTTTTTTTTTTTTTTAAGTAATCGTAGGGGCTTAAGTATAAACAGTAAAGGAAGTAAAAACAGGAAGGGCATGGTGAAACCATGATAACAGTGACTGCCTAATTACTGAGTGTCCTTGATAAGCTAGTATACAAGTGCCTTCATGTTGGATTAAACTACTGACTGTTTTCTTGTAAATCCAAAACACATCGAGTGCACCACCTGAGGAGGTTGGCAAATTAGCTGGTCTAGTCTTTAAGAGCATGTAGCTTGGCAATACATGCACTTAGCAAAGGAAGGGTCTGCTGGCTGTTAAAACATGAGTATATCCACATCACAGCATTTGAGTATTGCTCACTTATAGATTGAACAGAATTCTGGAGCCTGGGTTCAAATCCTAGCCAATGCACTAATTTTTTTCTCTTTTCTGTTTCTCCTGGTTCCACTAGAGATGTGTATTAATTTTATCAGAGTCACCTTAATTGCCTGCATTTTTTTTTTTTAAACACGCTCGCATTCCCATCTGCATTTGTCGGCAACACACACTAGAGGGTGCCCCATCTTCACCTTCTATATATAATTGACATGCATTGCAAAAAACTTTGTTAATCCATCAGTTAGTGTTAAACCGACAAAAGTGGGGAAATGAGACATCAGGGTAGAGCCCCTAACCCACAACCACCACCCATCTTCCACACACCGACAGACGCTGGAGTGTGCCATGGGGTAGCAAGGCCCAACTCTCACCACATTCCAAGTGTAAACAGGTTGACATGCTACAGTAAAGGAGAATGGGATGAGAGTTTGGCCTCACAACCCCATGGCACACCACAGCATCCGTCGGTCTGTGGAGGATGGGGGGTGGTTGGGGGTTTAGGAGCTCTCACTAACATCTCATTTACCCACTTTTGTTGGTTTAACCCTAACCGATGCATTAACAATGTTTTTTTGCAATGAATTTCCTTACTTTTTGGAAAAGTGTAATATAACTAGTAAATAGTATGTGTTGGTGGGCCCCGCGCACCCACCAAGCTGCCCATTTCTGAATAACAATATGCATCTGTGGGAGTGCTGGCCCTCAAGGCTCTGCCCTCCCACTTACGCATAACTACAGAGCCACACAGCAGCCCTACAGGGCAAGGAACACTTGTAACACTAATTTGCCAATATCTCAGCAACCGTAGCAGCTATGAAAACAATTCAAATGTCATTGTAATCATGACAGTGAGACCTTCTCGGCAGAGAGGGTAGTCCACAAAAACTGTATCTCACATCGTTTTCGAGTTACAGGTGCCGTAGGCACCACAGTTCAACGGATGCACATAACTCAGGCATTTTTAGCATTTTTTTCCACCCACTTTTCAACATGGCATTTCAGGGACCCCACCTCATGAACAATGTCAGTGCCATTTCATTACTCTGTCCTGAAAGTTGAGTTCATACACCGAATGCACCTTCTGTGCCAGTGGCGCAAAATCATGTTTTGGGAAGGTTGTGAAAAATGACAGCTGAATGCTGTTCATGAGGAGATGTGGAAAACGGTAGTGTTGAAAATCAGGAGGGAAAATATGAAATATTGGCGGTTACGAGCATGTGTAATGACTGCACGACACACGCTCATAACGAGCACATTTTTCAGAATTTTTTTAACCAAATTTTCAACATGAGCTTTTTGGGAAACCCCTCATGAAATCTGTCACTGTGAGTTTGGAAATCCATCCTAAAAGTTGATTTCGCACAGTGACGCGCCACTCTGTGGCTGAGGTGTGAAAACACATTTTCGGCAGGATGTGAGAAATGACAGCTGTACTTTTCATGAGGAGGTGTGAAAAAATGGCAAAGTTGAAAATTTGGAGTGAAAATATTAAAAACTGGCGAAGTTACGAGCATGCGTAGAAACTGCACAACGCACACTTGTAAGACGACCATTTTGGGGATATTTAGCGCCACATTCTCAAAATTAGCCTTTGGGCCCTGCCCCCATGAAAACTGGGACTGCTATTTTGTTAATCAGTACCGAAAGCTGATTTCACATCCGAAAAGGTGATTTTGAGCAGCAAGAGTGAACTCACCTTTCTGGACCAAGTAACCTGATGACAGTGACATTGTTGGAGGCGGGGCTTATAATGGGATGATATTGGAGGCGGGGCTTATATGGGGTGAGATTGGAGGTGGGGCTTACATGGGGTGTTTTGGAGGCAGGGCTTATATGGGGTGATATTGGAGGTGGGGCTTATATGGGGTGAGATTAGAGGTGGGGCTTGCATGCTGACTATGAGGCAAAATCAGATGCTCTGACTTGTGCAGTGGCTGGTTCAGGGACAATGTACATCTGGTGATTGTGGGATTCAAACCTAGGACTATGAGGTATTTTGGCTCTTAACTCAATGCTCTAACCTCTGCACTACATTGCAGACATCAGCACGCAGCTAAATTATTTTTTTTTTTTAAGTAATCGTAGGTGTTTAAGTATAAACAGTAAAGGAAGTAAAAACTGGAAGGGTATGGGGAAACCATGATAACTATAACTGCATAATCCTTGAGTGTCTTTCATAGGGCAGTATACAAGTGCCCTCATCTAGGATCAAACCTCTGCCCATTTACTTGTAAAGCCAACACACATCTAGTGCACCACCTAAAGAGCTTAGTGAATTAGCTGGTATAGTCTTTAAGAGCATGTAGCTTGGCAATACATGCATATAGCAAAGGAAGGGGCTGCTGGCTGTTAAAAGCACAAGTATATCCACATCACAGCATTTGAGTACTGCTCATTTATTAGTTGAACAGAACTCTGGGTACCCTGTGTTCAAGTCCTAGCCAATGCACTCATTTTTTTCTCTCTCTTCTGTTTCTTGTAGTTCCACTAGAGATGCACATTAATTTCATTAGAGTCACCT